>OX387353.1:14577614-15941989 GCA_947563465.1 Archips xylosteana | reverse complement strand
CTATGCTTATGAACTCATTTATTAAGTATACTACAATGGTATGGCAACTTTACTATTTTAGCGTACCTATTTATTTATATTAGTTTCTTGTCGGGATACTTTTAAGCGATAAGACCACCTGTAGTCTGTCACGCTTTTTGTGTTTTTTTGCTAAATCATTGTACAGCTTTGTGATAAAAAATATTTGTACCTAGTGTGTTGTATTGTACTGTGACGTGGCACAGTCAGTAACAACTTGATACCCAGGATTATCTAAATGTGACTATACTTTTGAGGGGTTTAAGACTCACCAAATTCACACTTATTTCGCTCCCGGTTTTTTAACGAAAATGTTCACATCACGCCACGGACTGCTAGATCTTATTATTGTTATTAATTAGCTTGGAAAAGTGCCCCATTGTTGGGCAAAGGCCTCCCCCATTTTCTCCATTCATCCCGATTTTGAGTGGTGGCGGTGTCCGTCCAGTCCATAACGTACACGTTTAGACCGTCCCGCCTACGACTCCTGGGTTTCGTCGCCATCTTACGGTATCCAGTCCGTGGCTATTTTGGCCCACTGATTTGGATACATGCGGCTGGTGTGGCCTACTCAGTTCCATTTCAGCTTTTGCTAAATCTTCTCTTCAATTTAAACTATACTCGTACTTCCGGCAATTACACAGCACCGAGCCCAGCCACTTAAAAACCCGTGCCTTTATCGCAGAGCTCCACTTTTAGCAATTTATTCTTCACGCCCCAAATCAGAAGCCCTAAGATGTTCATCCACCGACAAACTGGATTAAGCCTTGTTAACCCCTATTTTAATAGGAATAAAGTCTAAAGTGCAACTCGGCTCAGCCGGGTGACTGCGATGCGTTACTGACCTGGAAAAATAATGATGCAGCGATACCTGCCACATTGAGTTGGATAGATGAACGTGATTTTTGTAGAACTATAATACTATAGTTTATGACTTTTTGGCCTACTGGAATGACATGATTTAAGGAGGTACAATCACCTCAACCAAAACTATAGGGGGGAGAACGAAAAAATAATTCATCATTATCATCTCCGGTCTAAACGCATCCAGCTCGGCTCAGGCCTCCTGTCAGATTCAGATAGCTTGGGCTACACCCCAAACCTTCAGTTCCCACGCGGCCCCAGTGAAAATAGGGAACTTCACAAACACTATTAATTTACTTTACAATACAGGTTCACTCAAAATGTTTTCCTTCACAAAAAAGTTCATGGTAAATTTAAAGCGACCTAATTTTGAACACGAATTCCGACAAACGGAAGAGATGCAAACTAAGTCCGTTTCGAACCCACGATCTTCCGTTTGAGAGGCCACAGGTCCAATCACTTGGCTGGCCAAACACGGCTAATAATAATTAATACGCCTTTACTTTATTAAAACGATAAAGTTTTATTCGTACAATATTGAAGTTAAAAATTCTCAACAATCAAGGTTTCTTCCAATCCACTTAAAATTACAGTATTTCAATATTATTATTTGACCTCTGTAGCATAAAATACTCACTAAATAAAGAAATAAATTTTGAGCCCTCGTCTGTTATACAGATCGCGATATTTTTGTTGAACGTCTGCGTTAACTGTTATCTTAACTTATCTTACAAACTTTGCGGTTTCAGTCTCAATATTAGACGATACGATACGATAAACTTTAAAATGGATGCATCCATAACTGTCCTTGCTCAAAATACAATAGCGAAACTATGTGGTGAAATCTGGAGTACCTTGTTACCTACTTGTAAGTAGGTACATAACACCGAAATGTCAGATTTAAGAAAGTAGATCTACGCTGCCTCGCAAAGGTCATATAGTCCACAGTTTCAATATGTCAGCCTTTCCTGAGACCGATTTGATAACGACTTGAATGCAGTGAGTGAGTACTGCAAAGATATATTAAATCAGCTGTACTCAACTTGCGACCCGCCAAGCTTCTGTATACGCTTGCATAAAAATATATTGATATTCAAACATTTCGAGCCGTAGTTACCACGCTGGCCTTATGCGGATTGGCAACTTCACACACCATTGGATTTCTTCGCAGGTGTCCTCGCGATGCTTTCCTTCACTTCAAATGTAATTTCGCACATAAATTCCGAAAAACTCAGAGGTGCGAGCTGGAATTTGAACCCACAAACCCTCGGCTTGAGAGGCCGTAGATCAAGCCGCTGTGAGGAGGCCTGTGCCCTGCAGTGGGACGTATATAGGCTGGGATGATGATGATGATGATGATACAACCATTTTGATTTGTGGTGTTGACTTTCATTGCTGAGGTCCGCTGCATCATTTTTACAATACGTTTGTGGTTCATACAAATATAAAGGTTAATATTATATGCTTCGATCAAATATGATTTAAATAAATCATCAAGTTCATACTAATGCATGCCATGCGTTTTGCGGTTTAGACCAACGCTTGTCAAGCCTTTGAGGTCAAAGAAATGCATCCCACAGAATTAATAATAAGAGATTTAGAAATGTCACCCCACAGGCATACCTCATAACGAGAGGACTTGGGCCGTAGTTCCCACGCGGGTCCACTGCGGATTAGGACCTTCACGCACGTCATTTAATTTCTTCGTGGATGTGTGCAGGTTTGCCCTGGATGCTTCCCTTCAATGTAAAGCTCATGGTTAATGTAGACCAGATGGCCTAGTGGTTAGAGAACCTGACTATGAAGCTTGAGGTCCCGGGTTCGATTCCCGTGTCGGGGCACATATGTATGACAAATACGAATGTTTGTTCTCGGGTCTTGGGTGTTTAATATATATTTAAGTATGCATCTATCTATATAAGTATGTTTATCCGTTGCCTGGTACCCATAACACAAGCTTGCCTAGCTTACTTTGGGACTAGGTCAATTGGTGTGAATTGTCCCGTGATATTTATTTATTTATTTATAAATTACGAAAACTCTTAGGGGCGATCAGGGGCTCGAACGCACGATCGTCTGCTTGAGAGCCCATAGGTCAAACAACTAGGTTAGAAATGACACGTGAGCTAAATTATTGAGGCGCCTATTTATATGCATAAAAACCATATTTTTTTATCAAGATCAGTCCGTTATGAAGCGCTACATACAAACAAACAAACGCACAAATTCGAAAAAGTTTTGCGTGCAAACGTACACCATATAGAATCATCATTATCGTAGCATCATTACTCAATTCAAAGCGTCGAAAACAATCTCCAACACAACAAGAAGTCAAACCTTATTTTGACAATACAATTACACCTACTTACAAACAATCTAAGAAACTTTCTAACATTCCATACAAACCAAATATGGACTAGTTTACGTTGGAGTCATCTGCGTCAATTTAGACGCGTTGCGTAACGCGGTAATAGCAGCCTACGCCTGTGATTTGTGACTGACAAAATAGTTACATTAGTTATATTATACTCTTCCATAACCGGTTATTTTTATAACTTCATTGATGCAGTTTAAAATTCCGGTTGGAGCAGTCAAATTCATTGAAATAAAATGTTTACTCTACCATTTTACAATGGACACTATTATAACACTAAAAGCTTTTAGCACTACTTTCTGTTAGGTTCCTTTTATTTTGACATCAGTGACTTGTTAAATCAGGCGTTACTTTGCGGTAGTACGTATTAATGATCTGAAACAATTACCTTGGTCACCCGCGACCTTACGATAGTTACGTTTATGTAAGAAATGCGTGTTCATGCAGTTCCTCCGCCTCCACGCTGTACGAACACACACAAATCACACAAACCCAACTATCACCACCACCAAACTACACTGACGCGTTTTGAACTCAACCAGAGCTCATCTTCAGAGTAGGTACCACAACCGTACCCTATGCTACCAAATGATAGGTGGAGGAACTGCATGAACACGCATTTCAGACAGAAACGTAACTATCGTAAGGTCGCGGGTGAGCAAAGTAATTGTTTCAGTTCATTAGATATCAGTGACGCTGTCTCTATTTATTTGAACAAAATGATGTCTCCGTTCATTTTTGGAAAAATCTTTACAGGAGTGTTCAATTGGACAGGATAAAATATCTTAAATAACGCCGCTGTTCCATAGACTCAAGTATAATGAAGGTTTAATAAGAAAAGATTTTTCGGAATTCCCATGGTACTTATACGGAACAAGCCTATCGATACATATTTGTATTCTATCACAGGGATAATTTAGTAAAAGTACCTATGTGTAAGAGTCAATTAAACTCTCGGTATTATAAGTCGTCATAAAAGAGGTTATGTTCATGCAATGCAATAGATAAATCAAAGCAACAAAAAAGTATACTGAAACTGGTTTTAAATTACGTGTAATTTTATGCAAACCCTAATATATTAACGTCATTACAAATACAGATAATAAATGTATGCTACATTTGACTAACAAGCTAGACAAGTTTAGCACTAGAAACCCGACAACACCTAAAACTATGAGTGGATACGAAATTTTGTGGACTATCAGAGCTTATATTCATTGTTATAGCTCCTGAAATATTCACTTCCACAAAAAAGTTGCGGTCTTTCAAATATTATTTCAAAAACAAAAAGACAGAAACCTCCCTTCTCCCACAACAACATTATGCTAAAGAAATTTCTCTTACTATGAAAATTGGATATTTTGGAAATGTATGTGTAGGATATCCAATCCATAATGAAATAACCAATCAATCGACATCTCATCTTTAAACATGAAACTACCGTGAGACTCACTCATAACTCGTTTTAAGACGTGAGTGATCCGTTTATTTTCACTATGACATCTCATCTTATATCCACAAAGATAAAACATACGTCACTGAAATTATAACCCTCCCTTTTGTCTTTACCAGTTACAAAGTGACATTACGTTTTTGTAACTTTTCAGTTTTTTAATAAAATCAGATACCTTAAAAAGACATTGACTTTTAAGAAGGCATTATTTCATCGTTTTATGCCATCAAATCTTTTAAAGATGCTGTACACGTCATCATGTACTTGAATTACCAATTGATACAAATTATTGCCAACTAAGGGCTGTATAATATCTCGCAGTATCCATTTCAGAGGAGAAAATAAATACACGCCGGATGTAAATATAAGTAGTCGTTACATCGTTCTTTATGCCATACCCAAAGTGGTATTATCAATGGAGCAGAGAACATTTAAAAACCTTTCAAGTTCTTCTGATATTTTTAAGGTTTGAAATTACTCGCTTCTTTATTTATAGCCAGTCAGGTTCGTTGTACATTGCTTTTTACATTTGACCCCAACTTTTACTCTCCAGTTGATAATTTTCAATGAAATCGTCGCAAGTTCTTACTGTCGGATTTCGCTGAGTTGCACTGGTCAAGTAGTAAAGTAACAAGACTGCAAATTTTGTTATGATATTTTTACGTATTTTTGAATGTTTTTTGATATCATTTGACTCCTCGTTAAATGCACCATTTTCGTTTTATTGTATTTTGCTTGAGGATGTTTAAAATTGCAGCGGTAAAGCGAACAAAAGAGCGTTTTCATATTTTGTAAAGCTTTGCTATGGCTTGGCCCATAGAGTTTTAATGATGTTTTTTCCTTGCCTACATTGAATGCAGTCAGGTAAATTTGGTTACTTTAATTATTGTAAAATCATTATTTCATTTAATTGATTGTGTACTAAAGTCACACTAAGATAAATCATAAACATTAGCTTGATCATCTTAACTCAAACTTACTTTTTCACACCAAACATAAGTAATTTTATTTTCCCTAAAAGCTAAAGTGAAATTACTTTTGATCATAAGAAAAATGACATCATACTGTGTTTGTACGACTCAAGAATGAAATCACGAAATCTAATTGCACTACTAGACACTGGAGACAGTTTAAACCTATACCTATATATATATATATATATATATATAAATCATTACGTTCTTAATTCATTCTAACGGTTATTTGAAACAAATCCAAAGTACTCAAAAAAGCGCTTCGCGTATGATTCTCTGCCGCTAATTCTCATTGCATATTTAGTAATGTAATTTTATTTAAACATAATTAAATATGATTTTCGTTCTTTCCAGAATGCTCAAGTTGCTCGGATGACGAGCTAGGGGTAACTCGATGGACAATGCCTCTTCTGAAAACTGGAGAAAAACGATACTACCTCGGCATTTTCTTTAAGGTAAGCCATCAAGGACTACACATTTTTCTTAGCTCATGCAGCCCTTGTAGAGTGTAGACGTCGGTTGCGGAACTCGTCGCGGGATGTTGAAACGAATCATCTATTCAAGAATAAAATAAAATCATTACCCGTCGTAGGCACAATCTTCGCATTCCATCAGGCGTGATTGTGATAAAACGCAAGCTTATATTGTATTAAAAAAAAACTTTTACTTTACTTTCTTTTAACTTTAGAGTATTTTAGAGTTTAGGGTCTAACTAAACCAATTTATACTCACGTGGCCGTTCACCAACTCGCTGGACTGACCAGATTAAAAAAGCTACTGAGTCCACCATGGTCCAGTGTATTCGCAACGCCTCTAACCGGCAGAAATGGAAGCAAATTGCTAAGAGGGCTGTCCTCGAAAAAGTCTGCGACCCACCGAACATCTTCTCATTGTACCTCGTCTGCTCAACCACGACCACTCTGACAAGAGTGTCCGACAAAGAAGAGAAGAAACCAATTAATAACTGACGAGTGTGACATAAAACGGTCTGCAACCGACGTCGATATTGAGATCTATTATAAGCCAAGTCCTATTATATTCTACTCATACTATTTTCTTGACGACAATAGGTAGGTATATATAAAATATGAAACCAGATTAATTGCTTTGAAATAAATACAATTATTCAATTGTAGTTGGCAAATAAGTGGCAAATATATGAGGGGAATCGTGTTAAGTTTATACTTACTGGGACACTGGATTAGAATTTGAATTCAAATGTGGTTTGAAGATTATCTTTTTTTATAATCATTGTCATTTCAGCCGTGCTCATAGCCAGAGATAGATTAGTACATATTTATCTGTCTATCTCATCTTCTTCTAATCATTCACATAATTGTTATTATTTATCTAGGTATAGTCCATCGATACATTTTGATGGTTTAGACTTTGTCACTAGCTTTCCTGTATTAGGAAAGATATCAAAACGAGAATGCAGATTTGTAGGCTCTTTGACCTCGCTGTTTTGCATATGGATAGATACTACATTTCTGAGACTAAATTTGCAGTTTTTATAGATTAAGTTTCTAAACTGTATTGTAACGTTATCGATTTATAGGAACCTCCATTTTTAATCAACTATGTTAAAAGGAAGGTTAACAATATTTCTATTTTTTCCGCGCCGCAATCGGCTATGTTTATCGCTTTGTGTCAAAAAAACTATAAGTTTATCGCGAAACTTTTCAAAAAAAATGCTACAAAGTGGTAAGTATATTTAATTCGATTCCATTCATACGTAATTTTCTAGGAATCTTCATTCTATCACGGTAATAGAATTCGTCATGCGCAAACCGCGACATCAAATTGCCGTGGCATTTGCGGTCAGCGACCATAACTTCGAGATAGTGTTGAACAAACGAACTAACTCGATTCAGCAATCGCCATAGGCCATCGTTTTATTGCAATAGATTAAAGGTGTCAAGTTACGAATCGTCTTTAATTCTAAACCTAAAATCTGCCAGTGCATGTCAAGTTGCAAACTTTTCTGTACGTCCTTTTGGATTAACATGATTGAATACGTCTAAAATGGTTGTTTCGTAAGAAGCTAGATCGAAACATAGGTCGATCGAGGTCAAAGATACGACAGCTAAATAAACTCATGTTTGCAAAACATTGTTTGCATGTCTGTGGCTATTAACTCTTGAAAATAATGTCGTATTAAATTTTTCGAATATTGCACCATGTTTGTAAACAAGCTAACTATATACTATCTAAACATGATTCTGCTCCCAGCTTGAAAAACAACTTTTATCTTACCCAACTATTCGCATCTGTCCTCGGCATAATTAAAGGGATAAGTCATACACATTTTTTTATTCGCGTCTCTCCTGTGGACATGGCGAAAGTTAAGGGTTTATTGGCAATATTTTTTAGTCAAATCTACATGCACGTGGGACGCCTAAATAATAAATCTTAAGTTCGCTGACTCAGAGTCCACACAAGTTATCACAGGAGATATCCACTTAATGCACATAACCCATAATCTTTTTCACCGATTACCTTTATCAATCACGAAATTCATCTTTTTAATAATAAAGATAATAAAGAATAACCTGAGAAACCATCTCCGTTTGACCGCGGGGTGTCCACTTATGCTCATTGCCGTGAGTCATTACCAGTAAACAATGTTACGTCAAACCGCACGTACGTACGCATCTCCGAATGTTGTAACGTTTGCAACTTCTTGATCGATGTGGCTTTCTCCGGCGCGCCCACTGCGTCCGAGCATTGTTCAATTATATTTAAATTATTATTACACTTTCTATCACTAGCAGCAGGTGTCAATGGTAGCATTCAAATCGCAATGTCTGCCTCCGTCTCTACTTATTATACTTGTTGTCTTGTTCATTAATAGATAGTACGGTCATTACCATCTTAACTAGCGGGTTTGTAAATTGTAGTTTTTCGAAATAGCGGGAATATGATATTTTTACGTTGTCAACCCAATGGTTTTGCCATTTTGAAAAATCTCCAAAAATTTAATACGAACGCACTTTAGCCCAAACTGAAAACGAAGAGTCAGAAAGTCTATTTGTTTTAAAGTGCTAATTGATTTGCTATTAGCGAACACAAACGGGGATTTAAATACATAAAACTTAAATATGTTTAATAAATAAAGCCTTAATGGACAAAATTAATACTATTTAATAAAAATTAATAACTATTTTTTATATTGCGGTTTAATTTTACTCGTGGCGAATCAACACAGCAACACCACAAAACTGTCGCCATTCCGATATCCTCCGAATTATTCTGCAGACCCTGCGTTAATTTCCGCCACCGATTATAATGAATACGATTCTAATTGATTTCCTGCATCTAAGATGTTTTAATTAATTCTGGCGGTGTCGTAAAAACATTGACCTAATTGTTTTTTCTTGCCTCCAACATTATTATGATTCATTTGCAATGAATTTCGTAGCATCCGGGACATCCCAGATTGCGTGTTAAAGAAACCACTTTAAAACTTGCATCATTTTATTTAATGAGTGTTGTTACTATCGGATATTCGAATCGGATTACAAGTACAAATCAAGAAGGGTTTTATATAATTAAATAACCTATAGGTAGTTATGTATTTACAATTAATAAATATAGGAAAAATAGAAACTGAAGAAACGCTTTACAAGTTAAAAATTTTTTCTTAATTACTTTAAAAGCATACCTACTTACATTAAAGTATACATTCGATTCAAATGGACCCTATCTCCGTAGGTAACTATGATTAGTAGACTCTTCGTATTTGACATACAAGTTGATGATCAAAGTAACGGTAAAAAACTGATTTTACGACTTTTGGAAATTCCAGCGGGATATGGTAATCTTCTAATATATAAAAATCTCGTGTCACGGTGTTTGTTACCGTACTCCTCCGAAACGGCTCGACCGATTTGTATGAAACTTTTTTCTCCGTATTCGGTAGGTCTGAGAATAGGTCGTAGGCTATTTTTTTCGCAGACGGAGTCGCGGGCAACAGCTAGTAAGAAATATAAAGTCAAAATATAAGACTATTTTTGTCAGATTCCTAAATAGCAACTGGTTGAAGTTGAATAAAAATGTTTATTTGTTCTCGTGCATTTCGACGAGTATAATTCAATTTTGTAAATCGATTAACGGATCAGTAAAGCACGACTCGTTTACGTTTAATCCATTCATTCATTTCGATTTACTTTACGTGTTTCCGCTATACGTAATGATTGTTAGTAAATACTAAACGTTGTGTTGTAAGCAGATTTCAATTAAAGTTCCATTTATTAGCATTGATAAATTGAGCTCTTTAAGTAAATCTATGGGTTTCTTATTTAACGTAAATAATAAATATTCATTATATTTCTGACTGATATCTAGAGTCATATCATTACACTCTCCATAAATCATTATCCGTAGGCTTGGGCCACGTATTTATATCAAAATATCGATACGTTGTATCCAGCGAACGAAAATAGCATAGAACGCGAGCTTCCTGCAAAATTCCAGTTTAAACGGGGCAATTATTCCAACTACGCATGCGTCTTGTAGTACCAATAAGAAATAGCTAAAATATCAGCCGATTTTCTATTACCCAAAACAAATAAACGTGATTGGTCAATTTCAAAATAAATGGCTGGGATTATATCCTAGCTCTGACATTTTATGTGTCTAAAATGGCGGTGACAGTGAGAACGCTTAACTGATGGATGGTTGCATGCAACGAAGAGTCATTTTCGTAGTCTAAATCGTCGTAATTAATTACATATTTGATTTTAAGCTTTATTTTGATTTGAACACTATGCGTATAAAACCTACTCCAAAAAATTGCACTTAAACGATAAAAAGATAACTGCGTAATTTCATTTCTTTAATTTACTTACAATTTATCTTTTATCAAAAGTTGATGTACTGTAATATTATTTGGATAGCTAAATTTCACAGTTATTTTCTTACTTTTTAGTGCAGTTTTTGTCCCTTTTATTGTTTTTGTTAAAAAATAAATTTATTTCTGACTTTTCTCGTATAGTTAATTAGTCTAATTAGAATCAATAGTCTAGTTAGGATGACCCAGATCAATTGCAATAAATAGAAAAAACATTGTTAGCACTATATTCCTAAACTGTATGAAAACTTATGAAATTGTGCTACCTTTTTCGAACAATGTATACAAATTGTTATGTGCGTGCGTGAAACCATGTATCTCAACAAATAAAGATTTAAATGTTTAATAGGTATTAGGTAGGTACCCTTTCATTCACCTATAAACATTTTGATGATGTAAGGTTGCATAACAACATCCCTATACAAAATCTGTTACGATTAAAAAAATGAAACATGTATGTTTACGGCTTTATTTACATATGAAAAGTGATTCCATCTTTTTTTATGTTTGCCAGAGAGATTTACACACCATTTCACTGCACAATAAGGCGTATTTTTTTATTTTTCTGACCACTTCATACAACTGTTACGCTGCGCCGCCATGTGCAAGCAAACTAAACAGCCGTTTAACACAGTTTTGATGCCCCGCCTTCTTTGACACAGTTTAGGTGGCGTCGTTTTGCGATGCTAGTTGTGCTTCCATGCTTTTTTCGTTCGCTGGTTGTATCCATAATTTATCTCGTTTTAGAATTGCTGAGGTTTTATTCTCGATATACCAATGCATTATGAATATAAAGAAAGCCTCTCAGTATCTAATACTAAGTATGAATATACGTTAAAGATAAGAAAAAAATCAATTTGTTTTATGCATGTTTGTTGAATTTTCTCAGTGTCTTTTGATGATTTTAATTTGAGGTAATTACTACAAAAAAAAATATGATGTTCCCAATTCGCACTACGATTACGCCTAAGCCCTTTCATTATGAGAGGAGGCCTGTGCCCTGCACTGGGACGTATATAAGCAGGGAAAATGATGAGAATTTCTGGCAAAAGTTTACTTGCTATTTTTATATACCTCTGAAGAATTTTATCAATATACATAGTGTCGATATTTTGTCTCTACTTTGTTTAAATATAGATACGATTCGATTCGATATCGATATAATTTATCACCTCGCGCATCCCTACCATCAGTATTCCAGTTCGCGCCTCTAACATACTAATTTTGCGGGGAACAAAAAGTGCTCCATTGAGCTGCGCGTGACCCGAGACTTCATTCAGCTTGTTACGTGACTCATTTCACTTTCACGCCCCAATGTTTTGATTACGTTGTTGTATACGTTTTCCCGATATTTTTAAGGGTGCGGCTGTATAATATTACGACAACAATTGACAAACGGCCAGATATCTTGGTAATTTGTTGGTGTTTACGACAGCTACATTTATATATTAAAGTCTAAACGTAATTTTCAATCGTAAATAAGTTAAGTTGAAAAGAATACTTAGATTCGATTTACTTTAATAGGTAAAAAACACTAGCGGTCAAAAATGTCTTAACAAATGAATGATATGAAAGAAATATTATAAAATCATTATTTTCGACAGTAGGTACTTTTTGTTGATTACACTTGCATTCTATTCTCTAACATGCCAAGTTAAATAAAAGCTCGTACCTACAAAACAAAACAGTTATGAACTTTGCTATAAATCGCCGCACGGGATTTTATTCAAATTTGTCCCGGACTTTATTGAATCATTCAATATTCTGCGGCCGGCATACCCAAATTGATGGTGCAGCGTAAAAAAGTTCTGCAATGATTAAGGCAGCAAAAACTATTTTAAAACACTCAATATATAATTCAAGAGGTGCGTGAAATGTATACACATTATAAAAACATGAAATTGACAGATAATAAGAGAAACAAATGTACAAAGGCAAACTTATCCGATGACGATCTCGCTTAACACTAAGCTACGATCATATCTTGGTGTTTGTTGCAAATAAAGCAAAATTTTATCTACCTATGTCCGTTACATACTTTGAAATCATCCAACCGGTCTGCCCCAAAACTGTTTTTGACCTGTTTGTTTATTTTATTTTAAAGGAAATAATGCGTTCTTCGACTACTGGAACAATGCATTAGGCACATGCAATCCATTCATGACTCGATTGCGCAGACGAAGTCGCGGGCAAAAGCTAATATTTGACACGAAGTAAAATAATGAGTGGGCTTTTCTGTTTTAAAATAGCTCATTATGCAAGCAGACACGAGAAAAAACGATAGGTCAAGGAGTTAAAGAGCACGGCTTCCAAAAATAAACCCGTGATCAATGAAAAGCAAACAACAGGCTCATGATTTTCCAGACAACCTGTCAGTTTCCAGGGAATTGGTTCCGACGTCAATGCCCCGGAAGTAACATGGCCGCTGCAAAATGTACTGGAAACTCTAAACTGACCACGACTGAACACTGGGTTGCTAGAACCAAAAATCGATTAGGTACTGGAGATTAAATATTTTCTACAGAATGTGGACAGCGATTACGTTTAATGTGCTCCCGATATTTTGACGTATTTAATAGCGTCATGATCACGAGTAGATTAAAGAAATTATGAGTAGATTTTATGTTGTAATTCTTCTGCATACACTTTTGCTATAATTAGACGCGTTCTCACTTATCTTCCGACTCAAACACAATACTTACTCACTGTATCAACCTTGGCACTCGCGTAAAGACAATCACGACTACATCCCGTAGAAGTCTAGTGTAATTATTATACATAAATAATTTCAAACTTTTGTTAAAGATTACTAGAGGTACTTACTCTTTATTTTCCTTCCAAAATAATGACTACTGCAGTCGATTTTTTCAATCACACTCATCTTATTACAAGTTACAACAATTTGTATTAACAATGACGACATTTTTTTAAATTTGTTCGCTATCCAATGCAAACTCAAAGCATATTTCTCTTCAACTTTAGGTAGGAAGGTTTTTATCATCTTGCTAATAATTATATAAAAATCTCGTGTCACGGTGTTTGTTATCAAACTCCTCCGAAACGACTTGACCGATTTTCATGAAACTTTTTTTCTCTGTACCTACTCGGTTGGTCTGAGAATAGGTCGTAGGCTATGTTTTATGTCCCTATTCTTTGCGTACGGAGTTGCGGGCAACAGCTAGTATTTTATAAAGGCAGGTTTTTATTTATCTAGCAAAAATTCCTTTCAAGTAAGTTTTTATTTTAAAAGATATTCCAAGATGATCCGACATAAATTTGGACAGAATTTGATATCGGAATATTTACACAGAAGAGAACTTTGTATCTAGTGCTTTATGTACTTGAATAACGCTGATTTAGAGCACTAAATAAAGTTCTTCCTTCAACACTGGCCCTTCAATGTTCGCTACTCGCCAGCTTACTCGTTCTAGTTTTAAAATCTAGCAAATGAAGAAGTAATTATTTAACATATTCCAACAATTCCAAGTCAACTGGTTGTGTGACATTTTACATGATTATAACTGGACATTATTTCATGACATAATCCCGGACAATTCCAAATTTCCCAGACATCTGGCAACCACGGCTTAACACCAGCACTCGACACGAGAATCGTCCTTAACCAATTTTTAACCCTAAGTGATTCGCGTAGAGTTTAAATTGGATTCAGTTGAGCCAGATGTACAGCAGAAGTCAGCGGTAATGTAATTTAACTTGATAGCGAAACTGGGGCACATTTCTCTCGCCATAATGCTGATTTTAAAACAAGTTTTCCTGCCTTTTTGATGGAAAACATTTTATATTTTAGATACATGTTTTTGTTGCTTTTGTAAATGTTATACCTACTAACTTTTTAATAGGGATCAGAAGGAGGCCTACGATGGGGCGGGGGCAACTGTAAAAGTAACATATACATACTTATAACTCTAGCTGTAGAGCTAGTTAGAGTTCTTCTAGAAATAAATAGGTTGCAGAATCACGAAGAAGATAATACAAAAAAAAAGAAAGTATTTACTTAAAACATTGTGGTTACAAAATAAAAGTAATGAAGAAGTCAAGTTGTAAAATATTGGAATTGATCTATAATAATTATAGTGCAACGCTATAGTATAGTCGGGGTAAGAAAAGGTTCACCACTTTTCGACTCTATGTCAACGAGTTAAGGTCGAAAAGTGACGAACCTTTTCTTACCCCGACTATACCTATCTAATCCTATCTTAATGTCATGAACGCGAACGAGAAACTGTTTGTTTGGTACCCTTTCACGTTAAAAGCACTCAACCGTTCGTATCGAAAGGTATGGAGATAGTTTAACACTCTAGGGCATATTTAGGATAATTTTTATCCCGGAAAATAGCACAGTCCGCCGAAAAATGATAATTAGTTCTTCCCAGACGAAGTCGCGGGCAACAGCTACCTAATAAAATAATAAATGATCGAAGAATATACAGGTTGGAACAAAAATAACTGCCGAAGCAAATGGCAAGCGCCTAAAAAACAAGATGGGCGTGCAACAATATTAGTTTCAAATTGCGATTAATGGTTCGTAAAGTTTTTTAAACTCGTTATACTTAGTACCTAGTGAGATGTGTTGATATTTGCGTTTTTTAATGAACTTTAAGACCAAAATAACTAACTTACGTATTAATTTCTAGCGCAAATGTTGTCCCTGAATCTACAAAAATATTCTAGTGTCAAATTGACGCTGAAATTTTTTTTTATGGCTGCGATTTGAGTGTGCTTGGGTTGAGTAAGGATTGGATAGTTACACAACACCTGGGCCATATATCTATAAAAGATGCTATTTATTCATAGTCCCTTCGTGAGCCCTACAATAGACATGAGAGCATGTTTATGACAACTCTTCTACTATTATTTTTAGTATTACTTTGACCCCATAATTGCAAGTGCAAAAGCATGGAAAGAACAAAAGAAGGTGCAGAAAATAACACAGCTATTTCTTAACATCTAACAATTATTATTCGTGATCATAAATAAACTCAGAAATTCCTTTATCCAGATGTAACTCAGTAAAATTAATTTAAAAATATTTGCATATTGTGCACTTAAGTAAACTAATTTTAATTTGAATTAATGAAAAGTTGTATAGTTCAACATCTTTTTCTAACCATCTCAATACATTAAAAGCCAGAAACATCGTAACCTTGCGCGTTTTAACTTAACTTTATCTTTAAGACAACTATATACAATATAAGATATAACCTAGTCTTTAGACACCTGACTAGAAGCTTGAGGGTCTGTTCTCGGGTCTTGGATGTTTAATATGTATATGTTTTCATAAGTACCTATCTACTACTATGCCAATTGGTTTCAACCGCACCATGGTATGGTATTATTAATAGGGTGAAACGTCCTTGTCCTTGGCTTAGCCTCGCTTAACACTAACACTTATTATTTTTACAAACTTTTATTTATTTATAGGTAAGTTGTGGTTTTTTAAATTTGAAAACCATTGTTCGACTCTTCCTGGTATCCGATTAACTCGAAATTTGTCATAATTATTTAAGTCCGGTGACCATACAATAATCTGGTAGTGAAATTCTGGTAGTGTGGTGGTCCTTCCAGAATCGTCTCCGCAGGACGCAACTCTTCAACGGTTCATGGCATGGACTTGAAACTAGGCACGGATATGTACCTAAGTAGTTTAGATGATAACGCAAGTCTTGTAGTCAACAAAACGTACAGTTAGTAAAAAAGACATACTGTATTAAAAAATATATTTTTAAGAAAAACTTCATCATCATCATCCTAGCTTATATACGTCCCATTGCAGGACACAGACCTCCTCTTAGAATGAGATGGCTTGGGCCTTAGTTCCCACGCGGGCCCAGTGCGGATTGGGAACTTCACACATGCCATTGAATTTCTTCGCAGGTGTATGCAGGTTCTTCACGATGTTTTCCTTCACCATAAAGCCCATGGTAAATTACAAATGTAGGTAATTCCGAACATAAATTCAAAAAACCCAGAGTTGCGAGTTGAGATTTGAACCCACGACCGCTGCTTGATAGGCAATAAATCAAACCACTAGGCCACCACGGCTTTTTAAGAAGAAACTTATTTATCACCTATTCGTCATCTCGCTTCTCATCACCAACTCGCCGTCGTCCGTCATCTGTTCCGTCGCGTGCCGCCGCCGCAGTCAACTTTCTCGACCGGTCCGAGTTATGCAACGAATTAAAACTGCACTTTACTAACTTTGCGGATACAATGTCAAGTTTGGCTTTCATATTGCTTGTTGCAAATTAAATCAAGCAGCGAGCCAAGTGATAGCTGTAAGCAGAAATGTTGGCGATAGCTTTAGCTTGGACTATTTTCAATTAGCTTAGTTAGATGGATTTACGTATTTAATGCAAATGTTTTGAATAGATTATATATACGTAGTTTGCGATCAAACTAGTAACGGGTAAATTTCTGCCGTCTAGCGACTTTAACTAAGATGTCAGGCGGTCTTATAGGGAGGTAACCTAATCTAACATATTATTATTATAATATGACCCAAAGATGGTTTATTACGAGACCGATTTTAAGAGAAATTTTGCCGATTTGTTTGATTTACGTGATATTTACAGTTCAAAAATGATATTCTAGCTTCACTGCATAATATGAAAGACTATTTACCTACACATTCATCTAACTACACATATTGTTTTTGTTTATTGATTTCTAATCAGGAACTTTTTTTTCTGAAACGATACCTACATTTTTATTTTTAAGAGAATGCATAGAACTGCAGTTTAATTTTATTTATGTTGATTTTTTAAAGACATCTAAGTAGCCGCAATTCCCTGCTTCTTTGCCTATTTCTTTAAAAAATTGTATTGGTCAAACGATCTTTTATTAAAACTTTTTATACTAAAGCGATAGACAACTTTCGCAATAAATACAATGTAGTTAATTTATTTATACCGTTAAGAGGTCAAAACGGTCTGCAAATACAAGTAAAGTTTACAAAACAGTTGCGGGTATCAGGTAGATTAATCGAAATTATATAATGTACCAAAAATTAAAATAACGAAAATAAATAAAGTTATTTAAGTACTTTTAACTGTATGCATTTCAACAATAAAATCAAGTTCAACGAAATTCAGTATGCCCCTCATAACAAGCGAAACAACACTGAGTAATCATGAAAAGGTTCATTATACATATTTCAATGCAACGGATTTAATACCAAGTAGTAGATTCGCAAGCCTCGCCCGTTGCGTCTGAAGTCGCCTAATTCAGCTCTCGGCGAGGGCTCGAAGGATTACGAGATGTAGGTACCTCTAGCGGGGCGCTTCATCACTATAACGATTTTCATACAAGAGTTAGGCCTTGTTAGGGCATTTTCAGTTTAAATAGCGCAGAAAACTTTTTTTAATGTGGAAATTTTGGTGTTTTCATACTCAGAATCACGAGCACTATTCATTTTTAAAAAGAAAAGTGTCCTTATTTTTGAGTCAGTTTTGTGGCTTTTTTTTCATATTTAAGTAGTTTGTAAGAGAGTAAGAGGTCAATCGACGAATTAGACTCGGCTGGGCAGCGTTCGGGAAGCTCCGCAATATCTTGTCATCCGATATACCGCAGTGTCTCAAGTCAAAAGTCTTTGACCAGTGTGTGTTGCCAGTGATGACTTATGGCACTGAGACGTGGCCGCTAATGATGGGTATTATAAGGAAGCTCAAGGTCACTCAGAGGGCGATGGAGAGGGCTATGCTTGGAGTTTCTCTGCGGGATCGCATTAGAAATGATGAAATCCGCGCGAGAAACTTTAGTTCTCACGGACATAGCTCGAAGAATCGCTAGACTTAAGTGGCAGTGGGCAGGGCACATCGCCCGTAGAACTGACGGCCGATGGGGCCGAAAGGTTCTCGAGTGGCGTCCGCGGACCGGAAGACGCAGTGTAGGTAGGCCTCCAACAAGATGGAGCGACGACCTGGTGAAGGTAGCGGGAACGCATTGGATGCGGATGGCACAGGGTCGATCTGTTTGGAGAGCCTTGGGGGAGGCCTATGTTCAGCAGTGGACGTCTTTCGGCTGAAATGATGATGATGATGAAGTAGTTTGTATGGCTCGTTACGAAGCGGACACAACAAAAATATGGAAAATTAGGCACACTTTTTTATCTTCAAAATCAATAGCGCTTTTGATTATGTTATGAGTAAGAAAACACAAAAATTAAGTACTTCACTAAAATATTTTTTATTTGCTCCGTTTAAAGTGAAAATACTTAATTAGATCACACTCTGAATCACGAGCGTTTTCACTATTTCTTTCTATCACACGGCTTAAGATGAGGGAGAAAGAGATGATGAATACGATCGCGGGCGCTCTCACCCATCTGTCACCTCTCTTACTATGACATGAGATTGAAGGTGCCATGTATTGGTTGGTGCGAAGCGGGTGGTGGGGGTACAGAAAATAATCGCAGCGCACAACATGGCAAAAATTGGAAGTAAATTCGGAGGAAATGTTGTCAACGCTACGCGGCGCCACCGTCGTGCACGTAGCCATGTCTATGTGCGAAGCGGGTGGTGGGGTACAGAAAACGATCGCAGCGCACAACATGGCAAAAATTGGAAGTAAATTCAGAGGAAATGTTGTCAACGCTACGCGGCACCAACGTCGTGCACGTAGCCAATAGGGTCAGTGTTGCACAGGGTCGTTTACCTTATAGTGATTGGATTGACTTGAATTTTTGTACGGATATGTATAAAACAAAAAACTTTTTCTTAGCTAAAAGTTTGGCGAGAATATGATTTGTTTTAAACTTGTTCGGCCGTTAGTTTAATTTGAGCATCAGTACTCAAAAACATAGTTAAACAATGCTTACTCTCATTTTGTTTTCGTGTTTTCTAACGTAGTTAAGATAATTCCTTTTACGTACTTTTGATCGACACCTCTTTCTAGGTAAGTCTCAAGTTTCCTCAGCTGAAACCATTTATTTTTATTATGATGACTTATTATGATATGAAAGTCATCCTCAGACAAAATACAAATACTGTCACGGCAAGAACCTTTGCAATGTGATATTGAAAGGTACTCAGAGAGCTGTAGAGGTACTGGATTATTTCGCAGCCACCCGTAATTAAGGATCAAAGAGCGTTTTGCGGCGAATCTCGAGTTTAATTCATTTACGGCCACTTGCAAGAGCGGCGTGATTTTCATTTTCGAGCGGTTGAACAGCATCATAAATTTATTTTGATGCTTGTTTTGGTTCTCGTTATGGTGTGCTAAATAGTCGAAGAGACTGCGCGTAGTTCTTATGCAATTGTAGGATTTATACCTACGTTTTTAGAATTCGTATTTTTGAGTTAATAAAACGGAAGCCATATAGGGTCATTCGTATCACTTCAGCCGAAAGACGTCCACTGCGGAACATAGGCCTCCCCAAAGCTCGCCAAACAAATCGGTCCTGCGCCATCCGCATCTAACGCGTTCCCGCAACCCTATAATCATGTCGTTGCTCCATCTTTTTGGAGGCCTACCCACAGCGCGTCTTCCGGTCCGCGGACGCCATTCGATAACCTTTCGGCCCCATCAGCCGTCAGTTCCACGAACGATGTGACCTGCCCATCTGTCACTGCAGTCTGGCGATTCTTCAAGCTATATCGCTGGCTTCAGTTCTTGCGCGGATTTCATCTGCGCAGATGATGATGAATTGATGTGATGATACAATAGTTTATTTATACTACGCTAAAGAGCGAGCATTGCTAATGTTAGCTGTTATTTCCATCTATCTGTAAATAAATGTCCACATTTTGACACGATAATAGCCTTTGATCAATTATAACTGTAGATCAGTCGCACGCCCGAAAATGTCCGAGCCAAATGAGCGCCACTTTGATAAAAGTGGCCTTCTTTTTTCTCAGTACGTTGCGTGAAATTGTCAAGTTTAGCTGTCAAGTGTCAACCGAAATTCGACTGTAATGAAGTAAAGACTACGTTAAAATTCCTGTGTAGGTGATGATTTTAATTGTTATGCAAACAAATAAAAAAGTTCGGACATTTTTTGAAGGGGATTTTGTTCGGCAATGTGTATCTTCAGTTATAATTGATCAAAGATAATAGCCATATAATAGAAGTGAAAAGGAACACTTTCTAACCAGATATCTCTATTACATATTCATGACTACTTAAAGACCCTTTTGATAACAATAAATACAATAACTATTATATTAACGTTGCGTAACATAATAATAACCTTGTACAACTTCACGCTAAGATTGATTCGAGATGTTAATTATTATTTATTGTATAACATCGAGATGATACGTTTCCTATCTCGACCGTGAGTAATCGATGTAATACACCTGAACTTGTATAAATTAGGGAAAGTAGGTTTCTATTACTGATGTAATTTAAGCAACTACGGCTCTGTTAAAGTGCATTAGTACACACGATCAATGGTTAAGCTGAGACTAAAAAGTCTATTGTTTAGTAAAATTTGGTAATTACTACTCACTATACAGATTCTATTCGATATTGCGTGATGTTTTGGCAAATCCACTGATCTTCGCAATGAGAGAGGGGTTATACCTACCTTAATTAGTTGTGCAATCTCGTTACCACTGTGACACTATGTTTTGATGTAGAAGCATGAAACAATGCATATGATTTTGTGCTTAGCTTATGTTGTTCCGTTCTTTGTTACAGGCGAACTGGTTCAAAGCTCAACAATATTGTCGATTCCACGGGATGCACCTGGCGTCCATCGCTTCGCAGCAGGAGAATGACCAGCTCGAAAAATACGTTAAAGACTCAGGTAAATATTTTCAACAGATACAATCTACTATAGGTAATATACTGTTACAGGAACTATCCTTTCACGTATCGAACCTACCTAACTAGTCCAGCTTTTTAACTCTAAACTACTCAATAAAGTTAAAATGATGATAATGAAAAGATTGCGCTTTATAATTTTCCCGCGCACTCGTACTTGTTATAAGTGCAACTTCCGTTGGCATTCGTGCCTGATTTAAAGAGAATTCACTTTTGAGTTTATTTTTAGTTTGTCCTTTCATTTAGGTAAGTAAAGGATATTATAGGAAACTGTTCTTGTTGCATCTTGCAATTTACACTTACCAAAATTAACTGTAAACTACATGCGTTCCCTCATATAGGCAATATGAGTCATACTACTGCAACCTTGCACACATATCTTGAGAAAAACAGAATCGTTTTTTTTTCTAAATTACTTTGATATCTCTAATTGCTCTGCATACATGCTGATTTTTAAATAGTCGCTTCGATATATTTCAGGTTACGGCCGGGAACACTTTTGGACGTCAGGCACAGATTTGGCTGAGGAAGGTAACTTCTTCTGGATGGCGAACGGACGGCCCCTCACCTTCGTGAATTGGAACGCTGGAGAACCGAACAACTTCCGATACGAAAACGGAGAAGAAGAAAACTGCTTAGAATTGTGGAACAGAGACGACAAAGGACTGAAATGGAACGATTCTCCGTGCTCTTTCGAGACATTCTTCATCTGCGAAGTCCGAACGGATTAAGATTAAGAAAAATCGATGCGAATCAGTAGAACGTAACGCTGTCTCTATTTTTAATTTGTAGATTATAGGAGACAGGTATGCTTCTATGATTTGCATGAACTTGACCCAGTCCTGATGATTTTTAAACCTGAGGCGGTGTCCGAGTATTGATTAACAATCAGTTCAAATTTATCGATTGTAGGATTACTTAAAGTGTGCCGGGGGATGTGCAATCAAATTGTTGATAGAGCTTTCCCTCTGATAGCATACTTGAATTTTCATTACACTTTTCTCAAGACTATCAAACACATTCTTGTTGGAGTGTAATAGCTGGTGGCTGTATTACAAAAACCTGTTGTCTCTATTTAAAATGAAAACAGACGGAAAATACACAAAATTCTGTTTGAAATGTATCATTAAGAATTTGGATATATTTTGTAAGTTGGCAATTCAGAATTAGTAAAACTATTTTTACGTTATGACAGAAAAGCAGTGACTTTATTATCAAGTCTACTATTTGTTAGCTATTAAAAATGTATGTTCAAAGGAAGAAAACTTATTCTTGTCCTTTAGCGTCAGCTGATGTAGATGGAAGAAGTTACCACTTTAGAATTAGTTAAGTACTGTTACCACTTTGTTAAAGTTAGCGCTGCATCAAAGTTAGCGCATCGTGGTAGAAATATGCGTAGTTCCACAGTCATTTCTACCGCTAATATCCTCGCATAATATACTATTATAATATCTCGCATATTACATTAAAGAAATAAATTACAGTATGTATACCTTCCTTTCAGGTGCTTGGGCGTGTCGTTTATAAATCTTAACACTACGTGGTTAATTTTTAAATACATAATATAAATAAATGCATATATTATATGCGACAGGATACCTATTGATATCGGTTGAAACTCTAGTATATCTACCATGTACCCAAGATCACCAACTTGTCATAAAATACCTCAAAATTCATCAAAATGTATACAGCGAGCGTTAAGACGTAAAAGCTGTCTTCATACTTTATCAAAATAGGGAACTGAAAATCTTTCAACAAGGACTTATTCAACATCGTGTAGTCTGATACAAAGTTAGTAAAAATAATTAAAATACTATGCATTTCGAAAAGCGCGCATAAATTATTTTACGGAGATTGAAAATGTTTAAGTTTTGACTCATTGGCGATTTAACTTCTAAGTAAATTAAAACTACATATTATTATGTGCCGTGGGATGTGCACCGGTTCGCCAGCCCGGTAATAAACCGGTTTGACCCCAGTTGACTTTCCGGGAGATGACGCGACACCGGAACCGTAACACTGTACATGTTTAGCCTCAGGACAAAATTAGTTCGGTCAGTACTTAGTCAAATGAGTACGAAATAAAATCGTACTTCTCTATGTTATTTATTAATGTTGTATACGTACTAAATTGTCTTTTTGAGAGGCGAAACTCACTGTTCTTATATTTAGTAGACTGAGTTTTTCCTCCAAGCAGACGTAATGTAAGATGATCACTGCCACATGATCCAGTATACCACAGCCTATCCCGAACTCTATAATTCCATACTAGGGTGCATTTAATGTACGCCCGACTAATCAGGGCGTACATTATTAGGTCGTACATTTCAGGCCGTATATTCCGGGATGTACATTAGGCACACTCAAAATATTCGAGCTTAATCCTTAAGTTTAATAAAAATAAGAGAAAAGCTGCTCAGATTACGAACTTCAACGTTAAGAGTTAGTTTTTTATGTCACCTGTATTTAGTAGACACAGGTTTGGAGTTCGGAATAGGCCTCGGGTCAATGGGACCTCGAGTCCATAGTCAAACTTAGGTAATAGTGATAGTAAGTTACCATAGCCTTAACTGTATAAATAGATATAAGTGCAAAATAAATATTTTTAAGTACAATGTCTATTTCTTATTAATACCAGCTTTTATTTAACCCTTAATAAGGCAGAGGCAATTTAGCGACCACATGCATTGACTTGGAAATTCAGCCTAATAGTTTTAGTAATAAGTTACAATATTCATTGTAATTATTGAAAATACAAGTACCTAGCTTTAAAAGTATCCTTTTTCAGGTATGTATTCGATAGCTGCTTTTTGATTCTGTGGTGGTATGCTCCAATAAATGGATTGGCTCCAATTATTAAGGGTTAACTCACCGCGTTAGTAGGTAGATATTAGGTAGTAGAATTTTGGAAATAGAACTTAACCCACTGCCAGTGGTCAGTTTGACTTCAAATTTAGTATACTCATGGAAGTTGTACGAGTACATACGAGTATGACAATGCAATTACATAATTTATTGAATCAGGCGTTACTTTGCGGAGGTCCATATTAATGAACTAAAACAATTACTTTGCTCACCCGCGACCTAAGGTCGACCTAAGGTCGCGGGTGAGCAAAGTAATTGTTTTAGTTCATTAATGCAATTACAGTCAACAAAAATGTAGTTAGTTGACGTTGACATTGACGTGAAAAGTCGAATTTTATTTACTAATATTTTAAATAATCTTGTTTTAGTATTAAATTTTTTGTTTATTCCTGTAAATAGTGCTTTTTAAGTTAAATCGATTTTTACTACGGTCTCCAATAAAATCATGAAAGTAAAATATACAAATTCAACATGACTAGCTTGACAGCTACATGCTCACAGTGTCCTGGTTCTTTAAAGCGTTATGTAGTGCCTCGAGGGCTTAATATTCATATAAATCGCATGCACAAAAACCAAAGCCAGAACCGCCAATCGACGTCAAGCTTACCTGATTTGAATACAAACTGTCTCGATCAACTTTCCACACTCAAGCAAAATTCCCATGTTTTACGACATATCCCAAAAGGTGCAAGAAACATCGCTGCTGGGAAACTCAGCGAAATCATAGAACTCTGTTTGCTCTCCAATGAAACAAAAGACTGGTTCACACTTCTCTCTTTTTCTTTCTCAGCTCTAAGAATACCAGAACGTACCACCCGCAAGTCTCTTACAGCCAAAGTAAAAGAAAATATCATAGATAACACAAATATGTACTTCCCTAGCAAAGACAGCCAAAAACCATACTCTATTTACCACTCAATTGAAGCAAAAGTATATGACGGAGACCTACGAGGCGCTGTCCGCCTCCTACTTTCAGATTCATCGCTTGCACCTGCTGATGATAACACCCTTAATGCTTTGGAAGAAAAACACCCTTCCCCCTCCAGACAGCTCTCCTTCCCCCCTGAGCCCAGCTTATCTAGCCCATCCCTAACAGTAACAGCTGCCGATGTAGTTTCTGCTTTAAGTTCATTCTACAATGGATCTGCATCTGGATTAGATGGCCTGAGACCTCAACATCTAAAAGAGCTTACTTCCCCTTCAGCAGGAAATAATGGTTCTAAACTTTTGGAGTCAATAGCGAAACTATGCAATTTCCTACTAAAAGGTATGGTGAACCCACAAGTCAGCCCATATCTCTACGGAGCATCCCTTTGCGCTTTGACAAAAAAAGATGGAGGAATTCGACCTATAGCAGTGGGAAACACATTTCGACGACTCGTTGCAAAGCTTGGATGCCGTGCTGTTAAACAAGAAATGGCAACTTACTTTCAGCCTCATCAAGTTGGAGTCGGTACTCGTCTTGGATGCGAAGCTGCAATCCATGCTACTAGGGCTTTTGCCGCTGCTCATGAAGACAGCGACACCGTGATAATTAAGGTTGATTTAAAAAATGCCTTTAATAGTGTAGAAAGAGATGTAATACTGAAAGAGGCTAAAGTTCTCATCCCTTCTTTATATCCTTTCCTCTTTCAATGTTACTCTTCCCCAACTAACCTCTTTTATGGTGACAATAAGATCCCCTCGCAAGTTGGAGCCCAGCAAGGAGACCCACTAGGCCCGCTTATATTTTCCCTAGCCATTCATAATATAATAGAGTGTATTGAATCACCGCTAAACGTCTGGTACCTGGATGATGGGACAATAGGTGGTAGTCCAGATATAGTTTTAAAAGACCTCGAAAAAATTATTCCAGCTTTAAAAAATATAGGCCTTGAAATTAATCCAAGCAAATGTGAGTTTTATGCCTGTACTATAACCACAAACAACCATTTTGAAGGTTTTCAAAATTTGCTGCCGGGTATAAGAGCAATGAACAAATTTTCTTTAAATTTACTTGGTTCCCCTATTTACACAGAAGGAGTTAGCTCTGCCCTTGATGACAAAAGACGAGCACTTGTTTCGGTTCAAAATCATTTATCACACTTATCTGGACATATTTCATTAACCCTTTTAAGAAATTGTTTTGCTATGCCTCGTATGGTCTACCTTCTGAGAACATCCCCCACCTGGTTCTATGAGCAAGAAGTAAAATATTTAGATGATTCACTTAAATTAATACTTGAGGGAATCCTCAATGTTAATTTAAGTGAGTCACAGTGGACCCAGGCTACGCTTCCTATCCGCCACGGCGGTCTAGGTGTACGTCGCGTTCGAGATGTCGGTCTCATCGCATTCTTGGCCTCTACGTACGGTACGGCGGATCTTGTTGCTCGCATCCTACCCCTTAACGGCAACAATGCTCCTGCTGTTCCGTATGTACCGGAGGCTATCGCAGCTTGGACGACAATCTGTACGAATGATATGCGCCCAGAAAACCTGTGCGTCCAAAGACAGTGGGACGATATTTTGTGCAAACAAACCAGCGCCTCATTAATACAGAATGCCTCCGGAGCTGACCTAGCCCGCCTCAAGGCCACAGCAACCCCAGAATCAGGAGCCTGGTTACACGCCTTTCCATCACCTCAACTTGGCACTATGCTGGACAACAATACCCTGCGTGTAGCCACCGCCCTGAGACTGGGTTGCAAGGTTTGTGAGCCACACCGGTGCATTTGTGGTTCGATGGTAGAAAATAATGGACGTCATGGCCTTAGTTGCCAACGCTCTGCCGGACGATTCTCCCGCCATCAAACCATAAACCAAATTCTGCACCGGGCGATGGTCTCTATAAATATACCCTGCCTTCTGGAACCCCCTGGACTAAGCCGCACTGACGGCAAACGTCCGGATGGCCTGACGTTGGTGCCATGGCGAAAAGGTCGTTGCCTGCTGTGGGACGCCACCTGTGTCTGTACTTTTGCACAAAGCCACATTGAAAGTACGACCAGGTCGGCAGGATCCGCAGCAGAATCCGCCGCTAAATTAAAACATACCAAATACGCCGCACTAACATCAGACTACGAGTTCATCCCATTTGCCGTCGAAACTGCTGGTCCTTGGGGCGAAGAGGCAAAGACGCTGTTGAGGGAGCTAGGCCGCCGGCTACGTGACCGCGGAGCCGATCCCCGCTCTGGGTCGTTCCTGGTGCAGCAGATTTCCATAGCAATACAACGAGGCAACGCTGCCAGTGCTATGGGAACATTTTCCCCCGGTACGACCCAAAGCGGTTATATTAGTTAGGGTTTTTCTTTTTTTTTTGTTAATATATGATTGTAAATATTAGTTAGGTTTTCCTCTTTTTTATACTGTGTATGTTTTGTTGTTCATTATTTTAATAAATGTGATTACCTACTGTTTATAGTTAAACAAAAAGTATAATTAGTAAAAAATGTATTAGAAAAACCTGCACACACTCGCAAAGAAATTCAATGGTGTGTGTGAAGTTCCCAATCTGCACTGGCCCATGGGGAACTCCGGCCCAAGCTCTCTTAATTCTGAGAGGACGCCTGTGACCAGCAGTGAGAATTATATTGACCGAGATGATAATGTTTAGACGCGTATGGGATAAACACAGCGTAAGAAACAAAAGTTGTCTGTCCTATGGAAGTAAAATAGCAATCTGAGTCAGCAAACTCAAGATTTATTTAAATGGGCTGAAACTATTGGGACCGTCACGACGGTGGCGCCGCGTCGCGTTGACTACATTTCCTCCTCATTTACTTCCACTTTTTGCCATGTTGTGCGCTGCGATCGTTTTCTGTACATAGCCAATACTTGACTAAAAATATTGGCTATAGACACTTAACTTTTGCCATGTCCATAGGAGAGGCGCGAACCAAAAAATGTGTAAGTATGACCAAAAAATGTGTTGTTTAAAAAAAATCTTGTTTCGTCGCTATAAAATGTTAAACAGAAACACCGAATTCCTCGCGGCGCGTGCCCCTGGCATATTTGGCTGCAAATTTACACCTGGCCGCGGCCACATGAAATTTCTATGAGGCGCTCCGCGATGGGCGGCAGGCGTCGCAATTGAAGCGGCGACAGAGCACAAAATCGTCTATATCGCACCAATACTGACTAATGACAACACTGACAGATAGAGTGATAGTAAATGTAGTAAGTACATTTTAATATACGTATACCTTACGTGGTAGAACATAACGTCCTAAATCATCTGTGTGAGCCTCAGTTTTGTTATTTTTTTTACCTAAAGTGGAATGACAACATTGACAACGCATGACAACGATGTTGATAAATAAAACAAAATATCTTAAAGAAAGTGTATAGTAAAATTAACCTTATAATTAAGTAATAAGGTACAATCACGATACTAAAATAAGCGAGTTTCGTTCTTTTGGTATGAGAGCGAAAGAAGGCAATTACCTAATGATTTATGCCTTGTTTCGAGGGCTCATTTTTCGAGCGGCGATCGTGCATCTACATGATTTAAGGGTTAAATCAGCTAAAAGGCCAGCTTAAAGCTTGAATCCCACTAGCCCCCAGCAAAGCTGTGGTCCGGAACCACAGCTTTTATTTAAAGGCGTCCCAAAAATAAAAGTAAACAGAACGGTGGTCCCATAAGCCCCGCGTTTTACCTTAATACATGCTTTGAAACCCTTTAGCAAACGCAATAAAGTAGCAATGTGGCGTTCATTTCCCTGGTGCGGCGTCGATCCGCCTAAGCCGCCCTAATACTAAACGTGTTCGAGGATGTCCCGGAGTGTGCCAATATACCTTTTGATGCTGGCCGCCGATTTTTGGATCTTTTGATTCTTTATTGGCAGTTGCTTTGAGTTCGAGGTAATATTTCGTTGATATCGATATATAGCTGTATATGATTATTTAAAAGCGAAAAAGTTTTTCGGGTGCGCCGGTGGGATTCGAACCCACGTCTCCTCGAGTCGTAGCTTCTAATAGTTGTGACAGATGTTACCACACGCCACTGTTGGCGTATGTCAGCGATTAAGAATTTCGGGGGAGTCGGTTGGATGCGACGTGGTTCAATTGGTAGAACACCCGTTGGGGCGCATACCCAGGAGACGTGGGTTCGAATCCCACCGGCGCACCCGAAAAACTTTTTCGCTTTTAAATAATCTTAGATTCGGTGAGCAGCCGTACTGCTAATAAAATAAATAATATTTGAATAAATAGATGTGGTACATCATTTCTTACGCATTTCCAATGTAATTTGGAACGTAGGAGTCGTAGCTTCTAATAGTTGCGATAGATGTTACCACACGCCACTGTTGGCGTATGTAAGCGATTAAGAATTTCGGGGGAGTCGGTTGGATGCGACGTGGTTCAATTGGTAGAACACCCGTTGGGGCGCATACCCAGGAGACGTGGGTTCGAATCCCACCGGCGCACCCAAAAAACTTTTTCGCTTTTAAATAATCTTAGATTCGGTGAGCAGCCGCACTGCTAATAAAATAAATAATATTTGAATAAATAGATGTGGTACATCATTTCTTACGCATTTCCAATGTAATTTGGAACGTAGGAGTCGTAGCTTCTAATAGTTGCGATAGATGTTACCACACGCCACTGTTGGCGTATGTAAGCGATTAAGAATTTCGGGGGAGTCGGTTGGATGCGACGTGGTTCAATTGGTATAACACCCGTTGGGGCGCATACCCAGGAGACGTGGGTTCGAATCCCACCGGCGCACCCGAAAAACTTTTTCGCTTTTAAATAATCTTAGATTCGGTGAGCAGCCGTACTGCTAATAAAATAAATAATATTTGTATAGCTGTATAGTATACATACGGGATGTTAGGTAATTTTTACTAATTTAATATTACTAACGCAAAAGTTTGTATGGATGTTTCCTACTCTGTCGGGGTTAAATAAATGGTTTGACTGATTCTGATCAAGATTGGCACACAGATAGTCTACAACCTGGATTAATATATCGAATACCTACCTTTTATCCCGGAAAATTGCATAGGTAATTCCTGTGTGATAGCGAACCAATTCTGCACGGGCAACAGCTAGTAGTGAATAATCTCTAATTTGTGGATCGAGGGATTATCTGCTATTTGCCAAAAAATCTATATGTAAAATGAGGTAGATATAGGGTATGAATGTGACAAATTAAAATGCAACTTATATAAATTCAAAATTTTATCAATCGCGGTTATTCGAAACAGCTGTATTTTTTTATGGAGAGTTGTAGTACCGATGTAAAAAGATGAAGGAATTTGACTTATCTTTAAGTTGAGACAGCGTGGAGGCAACTTAAAGGTTACCTACAACACAACAAGCACATGGATTTAAAAATATACTCAACTCGTTGTTGCTGAAAAAGTAGAAAACTAGATTGAATTGTGCTCAAACGTATCCGCGGAGCGACGTATTAGCTGTTAAAAATTTCACAACGTTAATGTCCTGAGACCCAGTATTTTTCAAGCATTATGCTTGACACCTTTTGTGTATTTGCTGCCCTGGCACAACTTACATACTAGCTCTATAAACTGTCAAAAATAAAACTGCGAAAATTAAACTTGAAAGTAGAGCATCTGGACATTTAGTGCAAAAATATTTACCTGGAAATTATTACTTTGAAATTTAGTTTATTCTGGGGTCTCAGAGGTGAACTTTATTTTGTACGAAATTTCGTACGGAGGCCTTCGGAGAAAAAAAAAGGTTTAACGTGTGTCATATAAAAAATAAAGAAATCGAAGACCTGGTGGCTGAGCCCAATATTATCGGCGAAACAAAATCTGCCCGACTGCGTTGGCTGGGCCACGTTGAGAGAATGGAGGAGGATCGTGCCGCTAAGAGAGCATATTTGGGGCGTCCGATCGGTAAGCGGCCGGTTGGACGTCCCAGATATCGCTGGAGCGAGGTAGTCACAAAGGACCTGAACGCCCTAAGAAGATCCGACTGGCGTGAAGTGGTGCAGGACCGTGCTGAATGGCGTCTTCTGGTGTCGAAGGCCAAGATCCTCTTTGGGTCCTTTAGCCAGCGCAGTAAGTAAGTAAGTAAGTATTTTTATCACAAAATTTCACTCAGTCGATATTTAAATTGGCCGAATAGAATGTTACGGTAAAGTGCACTAAATAAGTTCTCACCCTCTCAGCCAATTACGCAAAAGCTATTCGTTTTCCGCTCGTTAAAAATCCCATCAGAGACGCGTAATTTCTCAATTTTGCAGATACCCTGACCTCTCATTTTCATTCCCCTACTAGGTGTATAAGTTAAGTACTATAAATATAGCTTACTCGACATGTTATTTAATACTGTAATGTCCCACTGCCTGCATATGTAAAAAAATTGTCAGTAAAGCCAGGGGTTATACGGCTTGCTTATGAAATTGCTAACGATTATTATCGGACTGTTTACAAATTTAAAATATGATTAAATTATAATATGAGAAGGACATTAGTGTGAAGTGGATGCCAAGAGTATTAGTTGTGGTATTAGCCCGCACTAACACTAGTAAGAAAAATTGTGTATGTTGCAGTAGGTACATTTCCGCGCTCAGACGACTACTTCCAATGCGTTTGATTCACGTCCTCGCAATGTAAAGCAACTTACGTATTTTTTAGCTTAGATTAATTGCCAATTAAGTATTTTATTCGAAAAGAGCTCAGTAAAATAATCTTACTATATAAACGCGAAAATTGGTACGGATGGGTTTATGAATGTTTGTTACTCTTTCACACTAAAACGGTTTGATGGATTCTGATGATAGTACACAGATACATAGTTTATAATCTAGATAACCTGGTTTGGATAAGTATATAGGATTCTTTTTGTCCCAGAAAATTGTATAGTTCTCATGGGATAGTGATAAATGAATTCTTCCCAGACGGTGTCCTGGGCAACAGCTAGTGAATTCCTGTGTTAAGACGCTGTCAACACCAACGTCGGCGCACACTGTCTATTTGTATCGGAGTAAACGAGATGCCGCTATTACTGGGCAGCCGGGTATATTGAAATTTATCGGGCAAATATTTAATTAAAAAAAAACTGTGGATTATTTGTGAAATATGACTCGTTAGTGGTTTAGGTAGGAATATGTTGACTTCATGTTTTTAATTGCAGACGCATACGCCAAAAAAATAAAGACATAGAACCGTTTAATGATGATTTTAAGACCTATCTTTGCAATTATTTTCTATCGAGCCGATTTCGTCCAATTATGTATCGAGTTCGTCCACGGTCTTTGAAATATGATGAATATTAACATATAATTTTTTTAATGTGCTAGAACAAACAGTTTTTCTTAAAAAATTGTTTAAATTACATCAATTTCAACAAAATTAGGTGTTGTCAGCCTCTTAAACGTGATTTATTCAATAAATATATGCCTTTCAAATATTATATCTTACAAAAACTGAAAATCCAAAAATGGTCGAATTGGTGGAAGGAAAATTTAAATAGGTATGTAAGTAGGTAGGTACCCAAAAAGTATTATAAAAATGGCTTATCCCAATTTAGCTAACAGTGGGTCGGAAAACGGCACTTTGCCGCGCCCTGAGCGCGATACTTATGCAGGAAGTAGCCCTGATTCATTACAAGTAGGTTAAGGACGGGTTTACACTCGTCCGGTATAAAAATGATACGAGAGCAGGTCAAGTTTCTGACATTATAAAATCGTGGCGCATTTTCAGGCAGGTAAGTATTACAGGTATGGCAGTTTGCAAGTATGTTACAGATAGATTTTATGAAAGGTAGTCTGACACTTTTTGTGGTGGGTAAAGTCAGAGGTCGTGGTGGCCTAGTGGTTGGACTTATTGCCTCTCAAGCAGAGAGTCGTGGGTTCGAATCCGGGCTCGCACCTTTGAGTTTTTCGGAATTTATGTGCGAAATTATATTTGAAATTAACCATGAGCTTTACGGTGAAGGAAAACATCGTGAGGAAATCTGCACACACCTGAGAAGCAATTTAATAGTGTGTGTGTGTGTGTGTGTGTGTGTGTGTGAAGTTTGTACGGAGTTGGGACGTAGGTATATAGGCTGCGATGATGATGATGATGAAAGTCGGCGTTAAGAGACATTTTTAAAATCTCCGTGAGTGACTGATGTGGAATTGTAACATTATAACCTGTGACCGTATTATTCTGTTCAAATAAAGAAGTTTGAAGTGACTGGGGCCACCACAGACCGCAGCGCATACACCGCGCTGGGCACGCCCCGCGCTGCGGTCTGTGGTGGCCTTAATCACGAGCGCTACCAAACTTTTCCTCTTCACCAGAGATAAAAAGGCAATCCGAGTATCTACCTTCGTTGGCTGTATGTAACCAAAGAAGAATGGGAAGAAACCGTTCATAAGTGTGTCGTGCAACAAGGTGAGCGAAGATCGCGAAAGAACTAAGACAGAACCTATTTTTAATCTTTTTATAGAGTATGATCGCATTTCGTAAAAATTAATAAAAAAGTAGGTAGGTAAATATGTGTTGCGGCGCATTCCTTGTACCAAGAGTGAACGCAACGGACGTTCCTCTTTCGCCACACTGTCTCAAGAAACGCCGCGAGGCGCGTACGCATTAGGGTGACGGCACCAATCATGGACATGTTAGCACAGTAGTTACCCAGTAACGGACAGCAAAGATTCAATATACATGCTACAAGCCCAGCATTCATGGACTTTACTAGTCATGACCATCAGTTACCTCAGCATAGTGTTGATAGTTTAAAAATGTTGTGTGACCGTTTCTTAAAACTTGGTTTTACGGAAAAAAATGTTTATAATTGGTTCTTGTCCATTACTGGTGCTGTCACCCTATTTGTATGTCAATTTGATTCGATCTAGGGTACTTAATAACTTATAGTTTGAAAAATTGGAGTCAGATTAATTCATCCCACCACGGAAAAGTACAATCTCTTATGCCCCTGTCTGTGATTCGATTGCAAACATGTCCTGTGTGAACCTACCCCGAGCCTAATCGTATGCAGTCGTGGGGAGATTTACTCCCGCATTATTCCCCGACTGAATAAAACATGGACTCGACAAATAGCTTATAAACAGCCGCCCTTCGCGGACCATAATTTCCACTTGTTACTTTTATTCTGCCTTTTCAGGTTCCCAGAGTATTTGCATGACATTTGAATGATAATTCTGGAGCTTGGGCGAGCGGAGTTGTAATTACGACGTGATTCATACCTGGAGTAAATGTAGCTTTAAAGAAATTGCTACCAGTCATCATCATTATCAGCCTAGCCTATATAAGTAGGTACGTCCCATCATCCATCATCATCAGGCTTAGGCCCAGTGCGGATCGGGAACTTCACACACACCATTGAATTTCTTTCTCAGGTGTGTGCTGGTTTCCTGGAAATGTTTTCCTTTATAGTAAAGCTCATGGTAAATTTCAAATGTAATTTCACACATAAATTCCGAAAAACTTAGAGGTGCGAACGCGGGGTCAAACCCACGACCCTCTGAGAGGTTAAACCAGTTGTCAAACCACTAGGCCACCACGCCTTCACTATACGATGTTTGAATATTTATGTTAAACTTTAACTTTTGTTGAAAATTTTCATTCTAAATGTATGCACATCTTTGACAGGGACAGAATAGACTTTGAACATCAACGAATGTATGGAAACATTGATGTTCAAAGTCTATTCTGTCCCTGTCAAAGATGTGCATACATTTAGAATGAACGAATGTATGGAAACATTCGTCGACCTCAATTGAAAATTCCTGACAAACTCTTATAGCAGCGTTGAATCAAACTTGCCCAACCACCTTCTGAAATTCCAGGTTAATTTAAAATACCTTGTATAGGTAACGCCACCAGAGTTGACGTTGTCGTTAAACGACAACACAACGTCAAAATCCTGCTGTCATTACATGAGATGTGGTTGTGTGCGTGGCCTTAACTCTGGTGGCGTTACCTATATACTAACTACCAACAAAACAACTTGGTTTAAGTAATTATAAAGATGCGCGTCATCAAATTATTGGGCTCTCGCATCTCGGTTTTGATCCCTCATTGAGCCGAGTTTGTGTCGCAACAGATGATCCATTCCACTGAACGATTATTTCACACGTACCTGCGCTGCGCTTGAAGGGAAAGCATGGAGCCATTAGTACCTAGGTACGTAGGTACATACCTGCTCGACCTAAAAACGGGAAAGCGAGCTCTCTGTTCGAGAAACGTTTGAGCGATACCTATGGCGCGGAGACTGCACTTTTGTAATAGGTACTGGTACTGCATTGGATTCCAGTGAGTGAGCAGTTGATGGGTGTTGGGCGCCGATTTCAAATACCGTTATATTGCTCGGTTACATGTAATATTAACCTGTGGTATCTTTACTGGTTGGTGTATAATCTAAGATTTTTATTGTAATTAGCCATATTGTACAGTTTGTACCCAAATAAACATTAAAAACATCTTCAAAATCATTTGTAGGTAAACTTGTCCCAGCCGTTTTTAGGTAGCATTTTCGTTATGTTGTTATTTGTATACCATGGATTAATGATTTACAATTAGTAATGCTTCGCTATGGTTTGCCCAAATTTCATATGCAATAATGCACCATTTTCCATAATTTTAATTTGCCAGAAAGTGATTTATTTCTGAAGGAGTAGGTATTTTTTTATTGCTATTAAACTAACCCAACCTACTCCTTACTGTAAGATGACATTTTAAAAAAATCCTGAAAACAGACCTTTCGGTATTATACAGGGTGTCTTCATTTAAATCGGTCAGTATGGGAAAGTCTGAAACTATAAGACATACAAAGATCTGTTCTTAGGAACCATGTCATTGATTTTATAAAAAAAACTACATTCATATGTAGATTTAAAAAAAAAAATTTTTTGTGTCGTAAATATTGTTGTCATTTCGAACACCTACTAAAATAAATTAAAGGATATGAAATACAATGCATTTTATTCATTTTAGATATCATATTTCACAGTAACATTTACTGCTTAAGACCTACACAATCGATATCTAAATAGAAATAATGTACCTTTTTTTTCAAAATTTCCGGGTTCGATTCCCGAACTGAGGACTAGTTTTTTTTAAATCTATGAATGTAGTTTTACTTTTCACTGAAATCGTTGACATGGTTCCTAAGAACAGCTCTTCGTATGTCTTATAGTTTCAGACTCTACCATACTGACCGATTTAAATGAGACACCCTGTATATAAAATTATGGAAAACGAAGTCATGTCAGTGTTAAACCATATATCGTAACGGACCATCACGTTAAATTACCTTTATTTTTGTTAGTCCCATGTTAAAAGTAACAGAGTAGCCTTTAGGAATTTCGGTAGTGAATGACCCTCATATACCTACTTAAGTAGAGTAAGTATATACAGTATGTAACTGACCGAAGAAAAAAGCTGATAGGTACCTGGTTGATGGCCAAGTGGAGTATGATGGAATGTCATACTGTTCATTAACTTTTTAGAAAACAAACTGAAAAATGTCGACATATGGGAAAAAATTGTGTCTAAACTCCTGACCAGTGGTGGTGTAGGGGTTTGGCACGCAGCACGGAATGCTGAGGACCTGGGTTCGATTCCCAGCGCTGGTCTCTTTTTCTGGGTTTTTTCTGTGAATCCATGTTTCTTGTATTTAGTATGAAATATATGTAAGTACTTACTCCACTTTTTCATCAAACAGGTATCAACTTTACTCTTCGTTAAGTTACAAACTGTATATTGCACGAAACGTATAAATATGTGTGTATACATCTTTCTGAAAAATGATGTTATTTTGTTCCTCTTCCGGTAGAAGGTTTAATTGATTTTGTAAAAGCTCTAATATTTCACTGTATGTATTTAGCTGTTAATGTAAATGTTTGTTAGAGAAATTTTATCCTGCATAATAACCCTATCGATTTACTAATAGCGAATGTTTGTTTTTTAAATTTTAGTTGTTCCGAGTCCCGGGCGAGGCAAGCGAGTTTTAGAAAATCTTTGAATGCAGTTTTGTTTCTTTTTAAAAATAAAGGAATGTCTCCTTTAAGTAAATTGAGCCAACTTAACGATTTAAGGTAGTTCCCCTCCAGGGCCCGACATTTTTTTCCACCCTGTATACTGTGGTTCCGCCTTCCTCCGCTGAATGCAAGTAACGATCGTCATTGAACGGCCGCAAAGAAAAAACGATAAAAAATAAAATTTATTCCAAGCATAATTTGCTTTTTATGATCATTTTTCCTGCTCTAGCCGTAAAGGGAACAAGCCATCGTATCGCCGTCGCCGTCAATTGTTATAAATGACACGCTCGGTCCTAATGACGCCCTTATGCCACGCCACGTCACAACACTACATCACACCTCAACATGCTACGCCACGCGTTGTTGGATAAAGCTTTTAAAAGTGCAAGAAACGGTGCACGGTGTCGTATAAAGTGTATATAAGCCACAGGTAAGGAAAACGGATAAAAGTGAGATTAAATACTTGACTCAAAATTGTTGCCTTATACCAGCAGTCGTCAGCAGTTAGCTTTCGTAATTTGAACTGCTTGGGAATTGATTAAACTCCATCGTCTGTATTCCCGGGCAGACACAACCCTAGGGCTCTTCAAGGCTAAAGTAAATAGATTAGGTACATATTTGACATCATTTACATTTTCCATCAGGTAAGATAGGGGACAATAAAATTGCTGATCACTTTATCTGAAAAAAAGGAAATGTAAATATTACGTAGAATAAATGATGCATTTATTAAATTTTCATTCTTTATTATTGTGAGATACAGCAAATTAAGTTAAATATATAATACTTAATTTATTCTTAATCGAAAATATCGACTTTGTACACTCCTCACAGTTTATGTAATAAATATTTCTATTTCTATTTGAACTTTTTCAATACAGCAAAGGAAGAAAGTTTAGTTCTGACCACAAAAATTACGCGTTGCCATTATGTATATTTGTTGCATTATCCCAAATAAAAAAGAAAACAGTTATTTTTTTTCATATTTTTAATGGCTATTTCTAACTATTTTTTTTTACATTTTTAGCCAGTTCTATATTCGAAAATTTATATTGAACAAGAAGAGTTCGTATACATTACGATATTCGGTTGAGTTTGTATTTGCACGTAACAATTTGCAGGCGTTCCTGTTACCAACCCTAAGAAGCTCACGGAAATAGTTCACAAACCTACATACAAGTTTACAATTCAGTCCCATTTTAAAAGTCAAATAACTAATAAATTAGACTATTACCTCATAAAACACCTAGGGGCACTTAAAATTAACCAAAAATAACTTGATAAATGATCAGGTAGGTACTTAGCGATAGCTACTTGTGGCACATTGTTTAAAAAATGACTTTTGACAGTTTCAGCTCAAAAAACCGATCAACAAAATCCAACGGTTTTTGAAATAAATGGACATGAATGCCAAGATTTTTTAAAGTCGCATCTAGCAACACTGTCTTATGTAGGTACAAGAAGCATAAAGGCAAAATGAGTTTTTCTGCCGAGTCACGAAGAAGCCGGCCAAAGCGCTCTTCCTGTTTCAGCTTATCTTGCTTTATGGGCGAGTAGATTTAAAAAGACATCTTAAGTTTAATACGGACGGTGTTAAGCAGTATTCAGATGTTCTCGTACCCGGTAAGTGGGAGTCCTCAGCCACATTAGAGGGACCCCGCAATTAGGAAAATTGTTTAATGAAATCTCGACTGAAAAAAAATAATCATTTTATTTGTAAAATAATTTGTGGCGAAGGGCCCACCACTCCTTTTATGCGCCGAAGCCTCCAGACCTCTAAATGCGGCCCTGATTGGCTACATAAAATTAAGTGTTCCATTGAACTTCTTCTCAGGTGTAGCCAGGTTTCCTCACCATTTTTTCCTTTATCGTAAAGCTCATGGTAAATTTCATATGTAATTTTGAAGGTTCGAACCCACGACCCTCTGCTTGAGAGGCCATAAGTCAAGCCACTGGGCTACCACGGCCTTTTCACCCATGTGGTGTCGGGTTTAGACTTACATCTTTCCATTTCTTCCTTAGATGTCGTAAGAAGTGACTAAGGAAATGGTAGGTAGTCCACCAATACCGCTCAATGCTATTTTTAAAAAGACTTTGTTTAAAATTGGTCTATTTTATGGCAGTAAAAAAAATATTAGGATTTTATGAGTTTTAAAAACGGGTTTTGTTCCGCGTACCTTGATTTTGAAGAAGCCCGATATTTGGTCGTCTCTTGATCATGGCGCATGCAACTGTGCCGAAATATCGGGCTTCTTCATAATCAAGGTACGCGGAACAAAACCCGATTTTAACTCATAAAATTAGTAATGACCGCGATAGTCTAAAATATTGTTGAAATATTAGGATAACAGACACCTCCTAGGCAAACGTCTTAGGCCTCATCTTCGCCTTCCATCAAGTGAGATTGAGGCCAAACGGAAGCCTATTTTTTATAAAAAAAAAAAACTTTTTAGCTTCCGAAACACGATTTTATACAAATTTGGCTCGATAGATTTTAATCCCAAAGTGAGCTCTTTGATTTTGAATCCGAAAATACTCCGTTATTTATTATGGCATCAAATTACTAAGTCTGATTTACATACAAAACGTATAGATTATACCTATTGCTTCATTTTTCAAATGAACATCGTAATTTTATTGTAAGAATTTTATGGTTCAAATTTAATGTAATGGCTCTAAGCGAAAAATTCACCTGGGAAGATTTATACTATAATCATTGATGTTCCGCTCCTATTGGTCGTAGCCTGATTTTATATACCCACAAGATGAATTTTTAAAATTCGAACCTATAAGTAGTTCCTGAGATTGGCGCGTTCAACCAAACAAATAAATAAAACTCTTTTGCTTTATATTATAATACATATTAGTATAGATTAAACCTAAAATTGCTAAAAGTAGTCCCGATACCTAAATGTAGAGTTTCGTGTGATCTGCCTAACCACTTTATTATACAGACGTGATGTGTAAGTATGAAAAGGTCCCCTGTAATTTAAAATCTAAATGTGTCTGTTGTAATTCTTATTTTACCCCTTTTATTTGAGTGCAACTTGCACCGCCATGACTCGTGCTACTGTTAAATATTCATTCGTGCTGTTTATGAACGGTCGTGTCCCGGCACGACGGAAGCACGGAAGCTCTCTTATAAAGTAAATAAAGTCAGCGTCGTATTTGTAACAATGGCTAACTTCGAGCTTAATAACCCGATTTAGCTTTCATCCCAGCCTATATATACGTCTCACTGCAGGGCACAGGCCTTCTCTTAGAATGCAAGCGCTTTGGCTGCAGTTCCCATGCGGGCTCAGTGCGGATTGGGAACACTTCTTCTTCTCAGGTGAGTGCAGCAGGCTTATTGTCTAACGCTTGCCGCTTGCCTTCGCAATCACTATCTCTTTCTGTCAAACGGTATAAGATGATGATAGAAAGAGACGGTGAAAGCGCAGGCAAGCGTCAGAAGCGTTAGACAATATGGCCCCTGGTTTCCGAAAACTCATGTAAAGCTCATGGTTAATTTACTACATTGCCTAGTAGGTACCCATAACAAAAGCTTTACTTACTTTGGGAAGTTTGGGACTAGTTTTTACAACCGCTTTAGCCTAGTTGGTAGTGACCCTGCCTACGAAGCAAGAGGTCCTGGGTTCAAATCCCGGTAAGGGCATTTATTTGTGTGATGAGCACGAATATTTGTTCCTGAGTTATGGATGTTTTCTATGTATTTAAGTATTTATTTATCTATATAAGTATGTTTATCGTCGTCTAGTACCCATAGTACAAGCTTTGCTTAGTTTGGGACTAGGTCGATTTGTGTACGATTGTCCCCTAATATTTATTTATTTAGTTAAATTGTTGTCAAGTGTCCCGTGGTATTAGTACATATAGATTTCAAAAATACACAACCCTCCTTATAGGTACGTCCGATCCCCAAAACATGCCTTAACTTAAAGCGTCCTACTAACACTTGTATTTCACGTTGCAATTCAACTCTTAAGATTCCCTAACTCTTTATTGCTACCATAATACCCTGCTCGTAATTTATCTACCGTCATAAAGTTATCTATCTACATGTATAAATGATGTTCTACGAGAATATTTTGTTCTTTTGCGGCAGCAATATGCTGAGTGGAGGCTCGCGTTCCCGCCGCCATTGTCACTTGTTTTGCTTTCTTACTTTGCGTTTGTACTGTGCACCACATAAACACAGAGTTCTGTAAATAAAGCACAGAGCTTGGTGAAACATTACTTGGTAATCTATACATATAAAAAACATGCAGCCGAATTGATATCCTCCTCCTTTTTGAAGTCGGTTAAAAAAGAAAAGTCATGACTGACTCACTGACTCATCTACGCTCTAGAAGGCTAAGATTCTGCATGGAGATTGCCTTTATAATGTAGGTAAGGAATAAGATTTGTTAAAATTCGTGCGGGTTATGGAATAAAAGTGATTTGAATGTTCGATTCAGAGGCTATCTCTGTAACTTTGATTACTAGACTCTCCAAATCTAGCTTGAAAGTACCATATGAAAGCTAAGTGTGACGGTACAAAATGAATTTTAGGAATTTTGAAAATGTATGTATGTATGTAAAACTCTTTATTGTACATAAAACATGAAAATTACCAGTTAACAAGAGAGACAAATGTACAAAGGCGAACTTATCCCTTAAAGGGATCTTAAGAGAGAGCCGAAATCAAAAATAAACCCAAACTAACAAAACATAAACAATACCCATACATACAAAGAATACACAAAATTCTTGCAGATCAAATCTTGCAAGTGAAATTTGGCCATCTTCCAGTGTTTTAAACGTTGTAATTTATCCGGCAACAGCCGTAGTTTATGAACATAAATTAATCAGTTTGATTTTTAGAGATGTACGGAACCCTCGACGCATGAGTCTGACCCGCATTTGGCCGGTGTATTCGTGTTCAAATTTCGAATTCGGAGGAAAAAAAAATCCAAAGTTCCCAGTCCGCATTGGACCCGCATGGATTCATTCTGAAAAGAGGCTGTGCCCTGCAGTAGATGGGCTGAGATGGTGATGATGATGAAATTTTTGCCAATTCAGCAATACACAACGGATGAAGCTTCAGAATAAAGACGCGTAATCAAATATTGAGTCAAGGACCTCGCCAAGCTTACAAGCCACCGGCACTATTCCGACGTCGACCTGCTATCGACCAATCGAAACTTGAACTATGACCTTTCGCGAACTTACGGCGTTGAAATTTTCATTCTCAGCAGACAACCCAATTTACGTGTTTAAAAAATCTGAGGTAGGTACTTTCCTGTGCATTAAAATTGACTTGGGGATAAAATACCTAACTGAGCGTAATACAAATTGAGATTTTTTTACTCAAATATGCGATATATTACTAGCGTTTGTCCGCTAGTTACACTAACTACAAAGCTTGATGTCTCGGGCTCGAACTCCGGTCGGGGTAGACATTATGGATGTGTGTTCTTGAATCTTCGGTGTTTCATATCTAAGTTATACTTATTTAATTAGGTATATAATAGTATTTTATACAATCGTAGCATAATAATCTTTAAATAATCTTTAATAATAATAATGAAGGCTCTTAAAGTCGAGTACCTACCGTGTTTAGGCCACGAGGCTTGCCGAGTGGCCTAAGTAAGGTACGAGATTTTAAGAGCTAATTATGTAATTTATTGAATCAGGCGTTACTTTGCGGAGGTCCATATTAATGAACTAAAACAATTACTTTGCTCACCCGCGACCTTACAATAGTTACGTTTATGCAAGAAATGTGTGTTCATGCAGTTCCTCCACCTCCACACTGTACGAACACACACAAATCACATCAACACAACTATCACCACCACCAAGCTACACTGACGCGTTTCGAACTCAACCTGAGCTCATCTTGAGAGTGTGGAGGTGGAGGAACTGCATGAACACACATTTCTTGCATAAACGTAACTATTGTAAGGTCGCGGGTGAGCAAAGTAATTGTTTTAGTTCAGCTAATTATGTAACTATTGTATACAATACTTTTTCTACGAGTCATCATCATCATCGTCTATCGAGGTACATACATAACCTTTTTCGTTTGCCATTCCAAGAAGTTAGCATAACTCCTGTTGTATAGCTTTTAAGATTTTTCTGGTAACAAGGTAAGCGTTGCTTCCTCTGCAATAGTAGTTATCTCCTCTGGAGTAGCGGCGAAACTAATCTCGTCACTGTCACTCATGTTTAATTCGAATTAGGGATTATTTATTTAACACCATCGATTTCGCGTCAAATAACAAACAAAACTTTAAAATTTTCGTAGTACAAAAAAGAACTAATGAGACGCGTTTATAAGACTGTTTCTGATTGGCCAATTACTTCAATTACTAACCAATCACGTAACAGAAGAAAAAAGTTAGTGTGTTCAAATGGAAGCAAATTTGCCAGATATTTCCAACTTTACATTGGGTGCGTTCCACTAAGCGCTCACGACGCTCAATCGAAGTACTGAGTTCTAATTTTTAAATTATTATAGTCGTCTAGAGCGTTGTATAATAATCATTATAGTTGAGTCCAAAGTGCCATAGACTATCCAAGATTAAAAAGTATGTGATTGCAATTTTGTCTATAAATAAAAAATAAAAAAAAATAAAAAAAATATCACAGGACAATTCACACCAATTGATCTAGTCCCAAAGTAAGCTTAGCAAAGCTTGTGTTATGGGTACTAGGCAACGGATAAACATACTTATATAGATAGATACATACTTAAAATACATATTAAACACCCAAGACCCGAGAACAAACATTCGTATTTTTCAGACAAATATCTGCCCCGACACGGGAATCGAACCCGGGACCTCAAGCTTCATAGTCAGGGTCTCTAACCACTAGGCCATCTGGTAACACATAATTGACAGATTAAAATCAACGAGTAGAAAAATATGGTTATCCAATTGCGTAGTACATATAATGCTTATAACACATGCTTTTCTTACTTTGGGGCTAGGTCAATTGGTTTCAATTGTGTCTTGATAATTATAAAAAATGTTTCAGTACATTTCCGGTGAAAAATATTTGCTGGGGTGTTTATTTCGACTTGTTCCACTGGACGAAATATTCCGGATCCATTTTGTAATCCCTTGTATAATTTAGTAATCCCATCAAAAACATTACATGTAAAAAGATGCAAGTCTCGCTAGGCAGTTCTTATACTGCAAAAAAGTTACTGTACTGCAAAAAAGTGGTGCCATAGAAATCCTTTTCCACCGAGTTGCTTTTTTTAAAACCGTTAAATTAATATTTAATATCTTTATTTTTTTAGTACACAAAATGACTTGGCAATCGCAAGGTTACCTAATGACGTACTTAAGAATAATCGTCAACGTCAACTATTTATAACAATCCTAATTGAACATAGCGCTAGCCCTAATGCCATGCAGTTTGGGCAATACACATAGGTACGAGTATGAGTTAAGCGTTGCGTGCGATTACCAAGTCATTATGTGTACTAAAAAAATAAAGATATTAAATATTAATTTAACGGTTTTAAAATAAGCAACTCGGAGGAAAACGATTTCTATGGCACCACCCGGTACTGACTAAGATAACCGACTTGGTTTAACATTGCATCTCAAAACCTTTTTGCAGTATAAGAACTGCCTAGCGAGACTTGCATCTTTTTACATGTAATGTTTTTCATGGGATCTCATTGCTTTTTGTAGGCAGTACTACTTTTATTGCCATCACCAGACCATGGTTACGATCTAGTATCAAAGAACTTGTCAAAACGAATCGAATGAGCCTATACTCAATGGGGTTGAGTCATTTTATTACGGAGTGCCTACCTATAGCCACCTTCTAGCTCCATCATCAGACCCTGTTTACCATTCAGGACCAAAGTACTCGTCGAGATGAATCAAATGAATTCAAACTCGAAGGGGTTGTGTAATTTCATTACGGAGTTCTTGTGGCCAACTTTCATTTCCATCATCAGATCCTGGTTACCATCTAGGACCAAAGTACTCATCGAGATGCATCAGATGAGTCAAATCCCGATGGGTCTTGTCTTTTTATTATAAGAGTGCCTTTGACCACCTTCCAAGTCCATCATCAGACCCTGGTAATGATTTAGAATCAATGTACTTGTCAAGGCAAATCAAAATGAGCTCAAACATGATGGGGTTAAGTCGTTTTATTACGAAGTGCCTGCCCATGGCCACCTTCCAGCTCCATCATCAGACCATGATTACCATTAAGAATAAAAGTAGGTACTCATCGAGAAGAATCAAACGAGCCCAAACTTAATGGGGTTGTGTCGTTTTACTACGGAGTTCTTGAGGCCAACTTTCATCTCCATCATCAGACCCTGATTACCATCTAGAACCAAAGTACTCATCGAGACGAATCAAACGAGACCAAACTCGATGGGATTGTGTTGTTTTATTATGGAGTGCCTTTGACCACCTTCCAGCGCCATCATCAGATCAGCTTAATATCATAATAATTATTGCATTGTAATCCAATTTACACATGCATGCAAAATTTTAGCTCAATCGGAAATCATGAACTCATTGTTGTGTGTAGTATAACTTTGTAATCGCTGGTATTCAAATGGGATTACAAACTTATATGTGCAGTTTCTGTATCTTTGAAACGTGACTGAAATTGAAATATTTTTAGGTTTTCTAGGACATTGTAGGGTAAAATCTATTTATATTTAAAATTTGGAGCCTGTAGGTCTGCTAGAAGTACCTTAGAATTATGATGATCTTGAGTGAGTGAGTGTCATAAATGCGAAACTTTGCTTTCGCTTAACTTCGGAACTAAATGACCTACAGACTTGAAATTTTGGATTTTAAGTATGTGATTATAGCTTACTGGATGACGAAATTTTTGCGTTATGGTCTTATCCAGAGGTTCTCAAATAGGGGCCTGAAAATGCGGCGAAATGGTTCCAGTAAAGGATGGTACGGCAGTGTTTGCTTCGCGCTCGACTTAGCGGGGGCACTGCCGTGCCCCCAGATACGATGGCGCACCCTAAATCACAGGGTATATTAATTTTGTCTATTGTTTGTAAGTTCGATCGCATAAACTGTGGCATATTTGCTGGCCTATGTATAACTTAAGTTTTTCTGTAAGTTCACTAGGTATATTGTGCCGTTTTTTGCCCAAATAAACATTAAGTATCACGCAAACTACACCTGCGTAACTCCATAGTTACACCCCACCCCATGGTCCTGGTGATATTGGCAGGAAATTGGTTTATGGTAGTTATCGTCTAGCCTAGTCTTTGTATGTAAGTATAGTCGGGGTAAGAAAAGGTTCGTCACTTTTCGACTCTAAGTCAACGAGTTAAGGTCGAAAAGTGACGAACGTTTTCTTACCCCGACTATACAGTTAGCCCTCTATATACAACAATTACAGTTATATATATACCTAAATGTCCATTAAAATCTACGTAACTATGTTAATATGAATTATTCACGGACGTTAGTGACACGTGTGTCTCGATTGAAAACTGGGTGGCAATATATAGTGTCTAAGTATGAACAAGTGAAGCTATTATTATTGTGCAAAAATATTGTAAAGGCCCAACTAATTATCCCGTAGCACCTAATAGTTTGTAATTAAAGTAGTATTTTGTACACTTGTATAATTTTCCTAGTGGAACTTTCTGGATGTCGTTATGGTTTGCATGGGAAGTTTTGAGAGCCGCCATACTATATTCGTTATCTTTTTTTTTCATATACCTAAACGTGTCGTCAAAAGAAACATTCATACACTCGCACATCTACATGTACAGCTCTTCGTCCCACGATTGGGGTCGCCTCGTGGGACTACGGACTTTCACCATTACGATCCAGTGACATCTCACTCCTTCGCAAACTTATTCCGAGAATAAGTAAATACGTTCGACCCACCTACGTGCTAGGGACTTTTAGCTACATAAACTCAGAACAATTAGTTATTCAAGTGACGTATGAATTGTGTAAGGTAAGGGCATTTCTATTAACAGAACATTCCCATTAGTGCCCAACGACTACTAGTGACTAAAAGTTCGATTTAAACTAAACTATGTGGGCGCGAAAGTGTTAGAGCTAAAAATATCCCAACACGTGGAAACACGCTGAAAATATCCGCAACCGCACCGGTGCGGGCAAATCCGGCCCGTTGACACCGGCTTTTTGCGGAGCCGTAAAACATCAAAGCTCACTCCAATAAAGGTCTTCCCAAATAGCACCCTCGTTACAGGCATTCATAAAATGGCGTCATCGTAGCCGATCGACAGGTAAAGGTTACATTGCGGGGGGAGGCCTGGCCTTTAAGCCGGGTCCCTCGGGAGAGCGGCGCATCGCCGCGACAGTTCGCCGGAGCGGCGAGGCTCGCGGCCGGCGCGGCGTCCGGCGGCGGCGGCGGCGCGCACTGCAGCCGCCCGGCGCGACGGCGCGGTCTCCACGCCGCGCGCATGCGTGCTGCCCACTATTAAAAATGAATTCCTGGCTCCCGCACTGTGTGCCGTTCGGTCGTCGCAGCCGGCTCGCGCTTGTTATTTTCGCATGAGGCCGGGCCGCGCCCGTCGCGAGTGAGCTCAGTGCGTGCGGCGAGCGTGCAGTGGGGTGCCGGTGCCGCAGCGGTGGCCGGGCCGGATGCCGCGCGCGGCCCGCTAGCGGCCGCGGCATGGCGCGCCGCGCCGCCCGCGCCCGCGCCCTCTCCTCTCTCCCACCATGAGCGACCTGCAGGCCACATTTGAGTTCTCCGTGGAACTCTACAAGTTCTACAATGTCGACCTTTTCCAAAGAGGGTGAGACGCGGCCCCGAGCCGATTCAAAAGAACATTCTAGATACCGATTGTTAAAGTGCGAGTTAACAACCAAATCCGAGCGATCCATCATTCCAGGGCACACGTTCACATTCAATTAATTAAGAACCTTTATTGTATTAAGTGCGGTCGCGATGAAAAGCTTCTGACACGACCAAACGACGCTTACATTTTTCAACATCCATAATTCTCGATTCTCTGACAGTGCTACATACAGCTTAATAAGCCCTAATGAACTCTGAAGCAACAGCTTACCGTGTTCAATATTCATCGGATACCTTGACAGTGTTGACTAATTAAACATTAGCCGAATCGATACCGCTCGCATTCAAAAACATTGTTAAGCCTCGCGAATCGGGGCGCCGCGTAAACTGCGTACACTGGGTCCACATTATCTGGTAACCTAGTTCAACAGTTACATAAGCACTAATAAACAATAGGGGGTGTCGGGTTGCGTTGCAGCCGAGGTGTGTTATTGTGGCATCGAACTGTCCCAACTAGTTAGCGAGTTGTGTAGGAACTCGGAGCCAGAGGGGAAATTGTGTTTACGAGTTGGAATACTTTACGTCTGTCTCCTAGCTCGTCTTTCTAACTCCAAACAGGATTTGCGAAGTACGCAAGCTTATGAATTATTTTAACTCTTGTTGGAAAGGAATAGAAGGTTCGGTCCCTTTGAGTTTACGGATGACATGAAACTTGCTCAAATTGATTAGCAGACGTACCTAGGGAACTATTTTGTAATAGAATAAGCTACACAATAAACAAGAAATAGGAAATGAGAAGTTTAGTTAGTTTTACCATTTGACATCGTGTACCTATAATGTGATAATATTTATAATATTAAAAGTATCTACAGTTACAATAATAATACAAATATTCTTTACTGAACATCACAAATCAGTACCTACAATGAATTAACAAAAATCAAAAACCGGTATGACATGTTAAGTCTATAAGTTAAGTATTGATTTAGATCAGATTATAAATTATCGTAAAAAATATTTTTCTTATCAAATTAGACCAGTTTTATTAGACAGTTTTATGCACAATAAAGAGTTACATATGTACTTACATACTATACATAAGATTTGTATACATTTGCAGCGGTATCTACGGCGTAGGTACCTTCTACGCAAATTGTGGCTACGCTTTATAGGTGCTACGAAAAGGCTACGTTCTTGAAAATTCGAATCCAGTTATAAGGCTTTGATGCCTGATATCGGCAGAAAGGTAATTGCTATTGCATGTTACATGCATCGCATGCAAGGAAACTTAGCGTCTTGTTTGGTTAAAGTCTTTACCGGCATTTCAATATATGTATGACGCCGACGAGTTTTCTAATTATACTCGTATTTAATGCTCTATTTGATTCTATACTAAAAAACAGAAATATAGGATGGACGGACCAGGCACAGCATAACTGACTGAAGCTACGTAATGAAATTAAGCAGAAATCATCATCATCATCATCATCATCATCATCATTATCCCAGCCTGAGGGGCACAGGCTGCCCGGCTGGATGAAAGGGCTTCACACACACCATTGAATTTCTTCTCAGGTGTGTGCAGATTTCCACGCAATGATTTCTTCGTCGTAAAGCTCATGGCAAATATTAAACTTAATTTCGCACATTTATTCCGAAAAACTCAGAGGGGCGATCCCGAGGTCGAACCCACGACCCTCTGCTTGAGAGGCCATAGGTCAAACCACTAGGCTACCACCACTTTAGGCAGATGTGTATTATTATTATATATATTATTAACGACCGCTTTAGCCTAGTTGGTAGTGACCCTGCCTACTAAGCAAGAGGTCCTGGGTTCAAATCCCGGTAAGGGCATTTATTTGTGTGATGAGCACGAATATTTGTTCCTGAGTTATGGATGTTTTCTATGTATTTAAGTATTTAATCTATATAAGTATGTTTATCGTCGTCTAGTACCCATAGTACAAGCTTTGATTAGTTTGGGACTAGGTCGATTTGTGTAAGATTGTCCCCTAATATTTATTTTATTTATTTATTTTATTTAATATTATTATTATTATTTCTTAAATACTTATTATTAGCAGTGCACGAAGAAAACATTTTTCAAATTTCCCTGTTATTTTTTAATTATGTTCAGTTATTTTCGTCTGTATTTTTTATTACATTTATATACAGCAGATATATTTATCTTTGTATAAATTTCATAGTTAGGACTAGAACAAATAACACCCATTAAATTCGTTTACTACTTAATCAATTTTTTTCGTTTTGTTTACCAATACAATTATTTTTTAAAACTAGGGAGTGACACTTTGGCAATAAATTACCATGAAACATAGGTTAACAAATAAGGGTTTAAAAATCGTTTACAGCAAGGGTCACCTTTCAGAACCTCAAATTAAAACCGGTGAGAAAGGGTTCAACACGGCGGACCGATAACGTTGATGTGAATTAGATTAGTACCTACTAAGTACTCATGTTATGAATGAGTTCATGTGTTGAAAACGTTTTCAAATAAGCGGTTGAAAACGTTTTCAAATAAGCAGTTGAAAACGGTGGGTGCTGTATGGATTCAGACGTTAGTTTGTGGAGGTCCACGTTAAAATAAATTGGATACTAATTTTGCTCATCCGCGCGGAGTGGTGAAGTAAGTCATGCAATTTTCAAGCCCTCCCTCGGCATCCTATCCCATCCCACTATACTATAAATATAAACGTGAAAGTTTGTATGGATTGATGGATGTTTGCAGTGGCGTAGCTACCGTAGGGCAAGCGGGGCAGTGCACCGGGGCCTCCAAGCTTAGGGGGCCCCTCGGACTCTGACTTACAAACTATAAACGCGGACCTATGAGAAACGCGGCTATAAAACGCTACTAGTGAATTTACTACAAGCGCGCGAGTCTAGTGAATTTAAAGTGCATTCATCCTTACTTGTCTTATGTAAACAAACACGGGTTGGGGCCCTAGTTTATTTTTTGCCCCAGGGCCTTTGGTTAACTAGCTACGCCACTGGATGTTTGTTACTCTTTCACGGCAAAACGGTTAAACGGATTCTGATAAAATTTGGCAAACATAGTTTATAACCTGGATTGGCATATAGGGTGCTTTTTATTCCGGAAAATTGCATAGTTCCCGCAATAGCGATAAACGAATTCTTCGCAGACGGAGTCGTGGGCAACAGTTAGTAAAAAAAAAATTAACCAACGCAAAAGCAAGTAAACCACCACCATAGCTAAAAATTTGGACACGTGTTTCGCCTCTCTCCAATGGGTCATCAGCTGCCGGCTGCATGGGCTGTCGATCGAAAAAACGATGGTACCTACCAGTCTCGCATTTATTTTCATGGCACCATAACAACGATTCCCGCCAGGTTGCGAGGTGTTTTACCCCAATACACATTCTCCTAATTGCCTAACGATAATGTTTACTCCGTGCTACTGATTACTCTGATTTTATGGGATCACGTGATTGAACAAGTACCTAGATAAAAAAAATATCGTTATTTTACAACGGTTGAAAGAAAACGTTAAATTTAACCTTTATTAACCGTTTGGTTGTAAGCATTTACAACCGGCATCACATCAGTGTACTAAAATAGAAAACGAATGAAAAGAGAACCAATTTTTTATACAAAATAAAGGCTAAAATTTTGAAAATTTCGATGTAAACGTCAAAATGTAGCGGGTATGTATTACAATACCGAAGTACGAAAGACCGAATGTATTAAAACATCGAATGGGTCAAAAGACCGACACAATTTTTTTCTGAAACCGTAAACTTCTCAGAATTTATTAAAACGGCATCATACAGAACCCATTAGGTTAGATTAGGTTTGTTTTATAACAATCTTAAAAAGTTAACGGTTTCAGATAAAAATCGTGTCGGTCTTTTGACCCATTCGATGTTTTAATACATTCGGTCTTTCGTACTTCGGTATTGTAATACATACCCAATATAACGGCTAAGAAGGTGGCGCCCTCTTTTAATTTCTATTCTTTATTGTAGTACTTTTATCGAGCCAAATGCGCTAAAAAATATAACCCATAAAGTATTATCGTAAAAGCATGGTTCGTGTCGTAAATCCCACGTTCATGGCCCAAGTGGCGTATAAATATTATAGACCACCGAGGAAGTGGTTTTGAAGTGTACGTGTGTATACTGTGTGTACTTCAAAATAAATACGCACCGTGTGTCTATCTATCTATCTATCTATCTATCTAATCTAATACCTTTAAACGAGCAATTCTTGTATATATATAATCAGGATCTCGGAAACGGCTCCAACGATTTCGATGAAATTTGGTATGTGGGGGTTTTCGGGGATGAAAAATTGATCTAGCTTGGTCTTATCTCTGGGAAAACGCTTGGTACCGAGTTTCAGCCCGAGCGGAGCTGGGTCGCCCAGGTACTGAATTTTTCATTGCGCAGAAACTAGCAAACTATCCTGTTTAAGAATATATTAATTTGGGAGATCGACAGTGATAATTACAATTAGGTACTTAAACCTAAAACTAAGCAAAATGAGATTTATGTATCTTAATTGATGCATATTTAGTGTCATGATTATTTTCCGTGCCAGGCAATGCAGTCACTAATCACTATGGCAGGATCTGTATCCTGTGAAAAAGTTCCACAGTCGATCACGCTTGAATTGGTTCAATAAAAACATAGACTGCTAGAATCATAAGTAGATATCATAACCCTTCGTTTTGGCATTGCCGATGTCGTAAATAGGTACAGTATCGCCAGCGTAATGGCAATGGGCAGGCCATATAGCACGTAGAACAGATGGCCGTTGGGGGCCAAAAGTTCTGGAATGGAGACCACGGACTGGCAAGCGCAGCGTGGGACGTCCACCAACGAGATGGACGGACGATTTGGTGAAGGCCGCAGGTTCAGGGTGGATGCAAATCGCTTCCAATCGTAATGATTGGGCATCAATGAGGGAGGCCTATGTCCAGCAGTGGACGTCCTACGGCTGAAATGATGATGATGATGATGATCGCCAGCGTAAAGGCTTATTTCATAAAACCGGTCAAGTGCGACTCGGATTCGCGCGCGAAAGGTTTCGTACCATTATCTATAAAAAAAACCGGCCAAGAGCGTGTCGGACACGCCCAAGATAGGGTTCCATAGCCATTGCGAAAAAATCAAGTAATATTTTTCTAAGGATTTCGTATGTGTACGGAATCTTCCAAATTTAGGTATCGTCAATACTTTGAAAAAAGCTCGTATGTCACAATCGATAATCTGGCTAAGTGAACTTTATTACGCGCGTATCAAGATTCAGTTTTGTTTGTGGGGGGGATGGTCGATTTTAATAAAAAATTTCTCTTTACAGTCGAATATTTCGCAAACAGATCACTGAATACAAAAATCATGTTAGCAACCCCAATGGTTTTAAAATACCTATTCAACGATATCCCACACTATAGGGTTAGTCGAGAAAAAAAAATCACCCCCACTTTACGTCTATGGGAGGTACCCTAAAAAAATGCATGCCAAATTACAGCTTTTTAGTACTAACAGTCTCTGAGCTTAGCCGCGGACGGACAGACAGACAGACAGACAGACAGACATGGCGAAACTATAAGGGTTCCTAGTTGACTACGGAACCCTAAAAACGGCAAAAAAATCACGTTTGTTGTATGACAGCCCCCTTAAATATTTGTTTTATTTTAATTTAATTATTTATTTTTAAAGGGAATATATGACTAAATATTCTGCGAATATTTCAAGCGTCTACCTGTTACCGTTATCAATATCGAGCAAAAACGAGCAAAAAAAGTCACGTTTGTTGTATGGGAGCCCCCTAAATATTTATTTTATTTTATTTTTTAGTATTTGTTGTTATAGCGGCAACCGAAATACATCATCTATGAAAATTTCAACTGTCTAGCTATCACGGTTCATGAGATACAGTCTGGTGACAGACGGACGGACAGCGAAGTCTCAGTAATAGGGTCCCGTTTTTACCCTTTGGGTGCGGAACCCTAAATAAATCAGGTAATATTCAATTCAATTCAATTTATTTATTGCATATCACATTACAAAAAAAAATAGATTTTATAGGTAAGCAGTTATACATGTGACGCCCTGTAAGGACACAGCAATATTAGAGGGCCAATTAAGTACTTATTTCATTATACAATTATTATTATTTAATCAGTCTTCAGTATTCATTGGAGAACTTTCATAATGTTTCTAGTTAGAAATAACTTAGAAAATGAAATGTTTAATTATATAATAATAAACAATACCTACTTAACAATAATTAAAACTATAAACTAAAGTCTAAAAAAGGCCCCGTGGCATCGTACCCAAAAGGCTGGCAGCATTCCCTCGTTGAATGGCGATGGCGATTCGTTGAGAGAGATAGCTGCCAGCCCTTTGGTCTCCAGTGGTGTCGACCAGACGCTTTTGTATTTCTTATACAATTATATTAGGCACAATTATATTATACAATTAATAAATTATATTTTACAAAATATATTAGGCACAAAATATAATATTACAAGTCATCATTTAAATTTTCATAAGCATTTCAGCTCGTTTCGAGCGAGTTTATTGAACTAGTTCGGTTTCGCGCTCTCGTCGGTGCGTGCTCGCATGTGTCACTCCGCGCTATTTTTACAATGTTTACTGTATTTCAACATGTTCATAAAATAAAATCTCCACTTTCACATTAAACTCAAATACAAACCCACGCATTTAGTGGGTATTGTGACCCAATTTTAAATAGAAATTCATTGTAATCGAATTAGAATTTCGTTATTGCGAATTACGAGTAAATGAGCGGTTACGTTGCCAGAATGTAGTTGAATGTAAATAGCGTAGTAGGTACCTATTTAGTTACATAATGGAATTAAATGCGTATATCTTGCTAATATTATAGATGTGAATGTTGTGTGAATGTGTGCGTGCGTGTGGACGGAATTGGATGAAATAAGGTTTGTAGGCAGCTAGATTTCGGAAGAAGGAATCATGGGTTTATGTTGGCACATGTATTTAATAAATTGAAGACCTTTTATATACCACGTAATTCAATAAACTATATGCCTATGACTATAACACGTACCTAGGCGTTTGGTACAAATTCCTATATTTTCTTATGGGATATTAATAGCGAATACATGAGTGCCCGATCGTACGACGCAGTTATATGCATTATGGTGGTATCATTTGGTCTGACCGTAAACTTGAACGCGTCTTAGACAAGCCTTATAATGGACAGTTTTCTATGATACGACATTTGCTACACACATATTTAATAGTTAATGGTTTTATGGCTTTATGGAAAACTAGTATCTTCTTCTATCTAATATATAAAAATCTTGTATCACGGTGTTTACGAGACGGCTTGACCGATTTTTATGAAACTTTTTTGTACATATTCTGTAGGTCTGAGAATAGATCGTAGGCTACTTTTTACTCATATTTTTCGCAGACGGAGTCGCGGGCAACAGCTAGTATATAATACATATGTATTAGGGAATTTCCATGGCAATCTAGTAAAATCTCATATCAATTCGACTGCCAGATGTAATGATTTACGCGAGTAAAGACGCTGGTAATTAAGTCGACTTGTTAATTTCGCAAGTTTATTGTGAAGTCCACAGATACGTCAATTTAAGAGCTCCACATAGTAAAACAAGATATTATCTACCTTTATACATTATCTGGTACAATAGCGCTTAATAGACGCGTCGATAAATGCCTGTCACGGGCCTCCTATATGCTCCGCATTAGGGAGGCTCGATACATTGTATCGATGTTTCTGTTATATCGACACTGTTCGAAGTAAATACAATTATTATAAATATAAATCATTTACAGAAAATGTATTTTTGTACGCGTGTAACCTCAGAACCTATTTATTTGTCCAATTCTTTATTAGTTGCTGTATATGTATAATATATGCTGTGTATGTATAACTATCAACCAACAAATTGGTCGTATAAAACCTGTCTTATGCGATTTTCGGTTATATAATTGTTAAATAGAAGTAATTAGATAACTACAACGTTGTATAGCCGTAATTCCTACAACGATTTAGTCCTGCGACTAAAAGGTCCTATTAAATTAGTTGAGTAAACGTTTTTACGACTACTTTATACAACGTCGTATAATGGTACCAGTATATAGGTTAGGTAAACGTTTATACGACTGTATAATGCAAGGTCGCATAATGGTGCCAGTGTACAGGTTAAGTAAACGTTTTTACGACTTTATAATGCAACGTCGTATAATGGTACCAGTGTACAGGTTAGGTAAACGTTTTTACGATTTCTTTATATAACATCGTACCTCTATAATGGTGCCAGTGTATAGGTTAGGTAAACGTTTTTACGACTTCTTATATAACGTCGTGTAATGGATCCAGTATATAGGTTGGGTAAACGTTTATGCAACTGATTAATACAACGTTATAAAACAGTTAGATAAAAGGGTCTGTTTAACCAGTGATGGTGGTCTACGTAACCTTAAAACGACTTCTATGTGATCGAACCGTCGCTAAAATGTTATTTTTAGACCTTTTTACAACAGAAGTACTTTGATGGTGAAGTACGAACCATTATACCACGTAATCGATTTTATGTAACCATTACAGAACTTTAAGCAGACTTAAAAATTATATAAAGGTCCTACAGCCATTTATTTAAAACTAACTACCATTTTGTCAACATCTGCGAATTCTGTACCTCAAACAAACGGGGGAGAAGAGCAAATGATGGTTGCAGAAAATGGTACCGTATATATTTTATTTTTAGCAAAAGTATTTTAGTTGCTGTTTGTTATTATAAATGCTTGTTTGTTATCTTTCTGTGGTAAGCGCCTTCCTACATCAGATTACAGTTATTTTTTTGCTTTTTTAGTTTTTTTTGGAGACGGTTCTATTTTGTTTTTATGTTTTTGTTGTGATGTTTTTATGTCAATAAATGTTGTGAGTTTGAATTTTAATTTTGCAAAGTCAATGAAATGCAAGCATACCGAGATACATAATATTACTAACCGACCCAGCAAACGTTTGTTTTGCCATATATCACCTAGGGGTATAAAAAATAGCCTACGATCTATTCTCAGGCCTACCAAATATTGAGAAAAAAAATCATAAAATCGATAAAGCCGTTTCGGAGGAGTTCGATAACAAACACCGTGACACGAGATTTTTATATATTAATTCAATTACCTACTAATTAGTTAGTTATGTTCCTACTTATTAATTGATCTATTTTATATTAATAAGTAACCTTAAATTACAATAACACACAGTGTTTGCTGGTTCTCTGTTTATAATGTTTATTATCTCACGGAACTCTAAAATCGTTTTTATTATAGCCGGCCATGTTGGTCTCAGAAACCGCATTATGCGACCTTTTTGTTCTAAAACCGTTGTATAGAAGTTACTTCTTAACTTCGACAAAATGGCTGGTATTTTAGTATAAAAACAAATTTGAAATAATTTCTACAAAACTTCAATTTCAAAGAATTCGAGGGGGGTGCAAAAAATTTAACAAGGACATACTTATATATCATCATAAAACTAAACTTCCCATAAAAACTAGGTGCACTGTACACATTTCACTCACACTTTTTTCGCGTCATTGTAAAGTAAATGTAAATATTTAGTTTGTTAAGAAAATTATAACTTACCATTCAAATTTTAAAAAATTAACACGATGCACTCTTCCAGCAAAATATCAAAGAAACGAATGAAATGAACGAAATGGACTGAATGTGTACCATAAAAGTCGTTGAGTAACTGTTATGGGACTTCAGTGGTTCCATAACAGTCAGGATATAACCATTATATGACCAAAAAGTCGGTCGACAACTTTTAATTAACATTTATGCAACGTTATAGTACATTATGATACAAGTGTGCTACGTTGGTCATTACACATGAGGCATTATTGTAAGCGCGAGCCGTTAGGCGAGCGCGATAAGGAAGCCGAAGTGTGTAATGATCAATGCACACGAGTTGCATACGACGTTTTTCAACACAATTCCGAGGAAAAAAACAAACTTGTATTGTTAATAACTTTTGTAATTTTTATAAGGAACATTTCACCGTGGGTTTCTACATCCTTGGTTGTAATATTTATTGAGCTCCTGACGTCTAAACGCACCAGTAATACCGAACATTAACGCAACCTGCAAAGAGATCAAATTAGTATATTAGTAAAGTTGTAGGAACGTATTGCCATAGTACTTAACGCAATTATAGAGCTGATACATAAATTTACATTTATAATGTTCAACTGACCTTTGTTGTCAAGTACTGACTGTCCGGAGCTTCTTTTAAAAACTTTTCAACATCGGTTGGTGACGACACCTTTGACTTTCGACCAATAGATCTGCCAGGATGTCTCTTTAGAAATGCCGTCAAGTTACTAAGTATTATATGTTTACCAACTTCATTTTTGGTCTTTACTGTGCTTTTCAACATGGATATAACAAGCTGGGCTTGTATTTATTTGCCAGTTTATGCTATCACTCGCGTTCGTGCCTCGATAAGTATTTCCGGCGGGGTTGAATTAATATTTTGCTCGTCTTCACTATTTGAAGTAGATGTTTTTGATAGTAATTAACCACACAGCAGCAACTTTACCAAATATTTACGTAAAATGACACACTAGTTTTGTGTTTTTCGCGCGCCGCACTTTCGATGCGTGCGCAGGTTCAATAAAGGCACTGGAAAAACGGCTGTTCAGCCAGAGCAGCAGCAATATAAAAAATAAAATAAACTATAAATTTAATGTTTGTAAATACGATAATTAAGTTAATTTGTGTTTATAAATATACAATTTGATGAAATAAAATGTTTATTTGTCATCTTAACCCTAAAATAATTTAATATTCGTGAAAATATCCAATGTTCTTAGACATAAACTTTTGCTCAAATTATAAAAAAGTTTATATTACAGCACTTGTACGGTAATGTTTTTACAGCACAAGTGAATTATGAATTTACGAGCAACTGTGTTGAAAAAATAGTTCTTGACTGACTTTTATTTAACTTCTAAATAACAGTAATGTCGTATAATTTGGGCCTATTTCGCGTTGTGTAAACATCTACAACTACGTTTACACGACCAACCTTATATAACCAACAGGAAATGAAAAACGTTTACTCAACTTTTATACAACGCCAATTTGTTACTTGGTTGAGAGAAAGTTTGTATGAAAGAAAATGTTATTGTTAAATTATAAGTGCACACCTACGAGATCGGGGCGGGGAGCTAGGTTAATAATATAATAATAAAAATAACGGGTAGTTATTTATTTTATTTGTTATCTTCAATTCACCATCTTCATCGGTCGGAAGACTTTAGAACACCACAATGAACAACTACGTCCTCCGGCCATTAACTCTGACGATACCGTCGGTCCATCTAGTGGGAGGTCTACCAACGCAGTGTCCTCTCCTCAATTAAAAATTTTCTATTTTGTAAATTACGTCTTATGTACTTACTTACTTCAAATTTGGACCGAAAATGTCCTTATTAAATTAAAGCCATGTATATGACAGAGAATGTAAAAATATTCATATTCATTTATTTATTGGATGTTACATTACAAACATGGATGTAATTTTAAAAAGGCAGACGCCCTGTTAGGACACAGCAATATCAGAGGGCCAATTGAGTATTTCATTTTACAATTATATTAGAATTATATTAATTTAAACGTCTCAAGCCGAGTTTAGACCTGCAAGAAAAAACTTGCAAGTTGGATTTTTTTTTTTTATTGTAAATTTTATTATACACATTTATACATATGAAATATTTCGCCAAATTGCAAAACAATTTGTTGGCGAACTATACACTCAATTCAAAAAACTTTGTGCACAATAAATACAGTACATCTTACAAAACTAAACTACTGATTTAACTACTTCACAATTTTTTGTATGGAAAGACTTTATCAACCAAGTTTTCAACTTCTTTTTGAAACAATTGCATTGCGTGCGAGGCAGAAAGGCGAACGAGATTGAGGTGGTCAATGAAGCGCCGCAATGTAATGCAACTTGCACGGTTTTTCTTGCAAATCTAAACTCTGCTTTAGCCTGCCCATAATGCATTATCTATTGGCATGGAACTTCACACATTCGATATACCTAAACATGCTTTTGTACCTCTATTGACCATACCCTGTCGATGTTTACTTGAACATCATCATCATCATCAGCCTATGTTCGTCCACTGCTGGACATAGGCCTCTCCCATGGCATGCCACTGAGCACGATCCTCGGCCACTCTCATCCAGCTCTTGCCAGCCGCCTTGCGAAGATCATCGCTCCACCGAGTCTGAGGACGTCCCACGCTACGTTTGCCGATCCGTGGGCTCCACTCAAGAACTCGTCTACCCCAACGGTTATCGGTTTTTCGGGTTATATGGCCGGCCCATTGCCACTTCAGCGTGGTAATGCGGTGGGTGGGTATCGATGTTTACTTGAACATCACTGGTCTGAATTGATTCAGGTCGAGGGGGCGGCAGGTGTAACCCGATACCTACACTGTAATAGATTATTTTCAGGGGATGTGTGCCAATAGTAAAAGTTTTATGACCTCTACGACGTCAGTTAGGCGACAATGAGATGATCAGTGGTCACATTGTGACATCGCTGTACTGCCGCGATTTCTTGTAGTTCTGTAGTAAAAACGCTGTGGGAATATTAAACCTACCTATACGTACACTGTGATGTTGATGTGAATCATGCATTTGTTGACTACTTCGACAAAATTTGCCACTGCACAGTGTTTTTTAGGGTTCCGTACCCAAAGGGTAAAAACATTATTCCTCAAATAAAAATATAAAAAAAAATACAAAAAAATATTTAACCAAAGGGAATTGTCCGTTATGTTAAGTAAGATGACTCAATAGTAAAATATCCAATTCGCATAGCGTCATACAATAGTATTTTATGCAACTGTATCGTAATAGATATCCTTAAAACACGAGTGTGGTTTTATGAAACGTGGCGTAGTGTAGGGATTTAAGGTAGATGGTCCTCCATGTGGCGTTCAATCTTTCCACCCTCTATAGTTACTTTCAAAGTACATATAGGGTTTAATAAACAAAATAAAACTTTTAAAAAATCGAACTACATTACATAGTTCGAACAATAGAATTAAAAATAGACCTACTTAGTGGGAACAGACCTGTTGTTGTCCTTTATTATCATTAACTATCATCGCAACCCAAGTCAAGGTAAGATACCTAAGAAGTAAATATGACAGACTTAGCTATTCCAGGGCTCGTTTACTGATACGCCCACACACTCCCACGTATGTCCTTTAATAGACCTTAATTATATTGTGAATACTGTAAGATGTGACGACAGCGATCGGATTTCAAATATTAATAGATATTCAATATCACAGTATGCTTTGTTCCAACTTAACTACATTATTAAAAGGGGTGTACCTACTTAGTTTAAGATGGTACCTCTATTATAAGGATGGAGATACCGCCAATCAAATGGCGCACTAACTTTTTATGAGCTGTCAAAACACTATTCTCTATAGATTTTGTATGACAATAGCTAGTTATGACGTCACTTCTATGGCAACTCAATAAACTAGGTATTTATTTGTTTCAAAGCAGCTAAAAATTTAATTTTGCAATTATAGAGACACGTCTTCGAATTATGTTACCCCAACTAGCTACATGTTAATTTGTACACTTCGAAGGACTCCACCCTTATTTTTTAGCATGTATATTCTTCTCCGCATAAAATGCTGGACTCCAGCATGAGTATCTTATTCTTCTATGAATATTCTGAGACAAAAATCTTTACACTAGTCAACTCTAACATATGCAATGACGAATGCATGGATAGCAAAATGATGTTTAAAAGCATTCCACCAATAATTTTCTTAATATTAAGTACTTCAAATTAGATGCTAAATAAATATAAGTATCAATTTTCTTTAGCAAAATTGCGTTTTGCTTTGCGTTTTGTTTAATCAGTCGAAAGCGACAATTTCACCTGAATATGAATCTTTTTAGGGTTCCGTAGTCAACTAGGAACCCTTATAGTTTCGCCATGTCTGTCTGTCTGTCCGTCCGCGGCTAAGCTCAGAGATCGTTAGTACTACAAAGCCGTCAGTCACGCCAACAAAGTGGTAAAATAAAAAATAAATTAAAATTTTTTTTAGGGTATTTCCCATAGACCTAAAGGGGGGTGATTTTTTTCTCGACTAACCCTATAGTGTGTGATATCGTTGGATAGGTCTTTTAAAACCATTGCGGGCTTGCTAACATGATTTTTCTATTCAGTGATCTGTTTGCGAAATATTCAACTTTAAGTGAAAATTTTCATTAAAATCGACCGTCCCTCCCCCCCCTCTAAAATCTAAACTGTTGGGTGGAAAAATTTGATAAAATTCAGAATGGTAGTAAATATATCAAATTTACTAGGAAAAATATAGCGGCTTAGATTGCTTGGAAATTATTTGTAGTTTAAGATTAAATAGTAGTCTAAGGTATAAAACATACCTAAACTTGGATGATTCCGTACACATACTTAGAAAAATATTACTTGATTTTTTCGTAATGGCTACGGAACCCTACCTAGGGCGTGTCCGACACGCTCTTGTTTAAGTTAAAGCTGGAGATAAAAAAAAAACATTTCTACAAGGGGTAGGTAAGTACATTCTTTCTTTCTGAGGCACGGAATTCTAAACCATACACCGATCGATGTTGCGAGTCGTCACAACTCGTGTAGGTAGAACATGGATTAAAGTTGACATCGTGAGATGTGTCGCGTGCCGCGCTGTCATGCCACTGCTTCTACAAATACATTGAATCAGATCGAATTTTGTAACCATTTTTCCTAAGACTGGGGAATTGGAGTAAGCGATAAAATATCAAAATTCGAATTTTTTAAATCTTGGTATAAGTGTACTTGGTACAAATGGTCTTAAAGTGCAAAGGACATTTACGTACCTAACTAATATTTGTTGCGTTTCGGCTGTTTTAAATTTGTTAACAGCTATCTGCGCACGTAATCCGATTAATTATCTTTCGGCTGAATCAAGTATAATTATTAATTACCTACTATCCTTTGCCCGAAATATCTCAATGGACTTAACCTCTGCTGAAAAGTTTCATGTTTTTTTAGGAATTCTTAAGTAGGAGCCCACTTAATAAATTATGGGAAGAATGTATTTCAGAAACGTTCATGAATACAAGAAAAACTTGATTAGGTAAGTACCTACCTCCAGTTTTATTTTGGGGTCATTAAGCGAGCGTCATCGAAAACTTTCGGCCGTGTTGAACAAAGAAAATGTTAGCGTTATTTTTGGTTCCGCAATTCTTGTTTTCTTAGTCCAAAAATAAATTTGCTTCTGAAGTGTTTATGGATTCAATTTCAGATTTGTGGAACAAGGCTATTCGAATATTATGACTTTATTTTTCGTGCTATTTATATTACTTATTACTTTATGAGGTTTTAGTTTATCTATTTATTACGTAGCATGGTATATTTATGTTTTTTTTTTTTTAGACGACCAGATGGCCTAGTGGTTAGAGACCCTGACTATGAAGCTTGAGGTCCCGGGTTCGATTCCCGTGTCGGGGCAGATATTTGTATGAAAAATACGAATGTTTGTTCTCGGGTCTTGGGTGTTTGATATGTATTTAAATATGTATCTATCTATATAAGTATGTTTATCCGTTGCCTAGTACCCATAACACAAGCTTTGCTAAGCTTACTTTGGGACTAGGTCAATTGGTGTGAATTGTCCCGTGATATTTATTTATTTATTTATTTTTTAAATAGATTGTAGACTTTTACCGCCACCGCTGCACATCTATGTAACATTGTCATGAACTTAGTTGTGTTCCGGAGCCCGAAACTGTCGCCAAGTTAGTTGACCAAGTTGCTCGGAGTCAGTAACTATAGGACAAGTGACATTCGAGAGTCCTTGAGAGAAGTGAATAAGTAGACGTTGTCCAAAACTTCAATGACGACTCTTTTGATGCTTTACGTGTCCGCATCATTAAAAGTTTTATTCCTTCAACTGTTTTGTACCCCATGCCCCATATTGTCTATTTACGCCCTATTAACCACAAAAAATATTTAGGTACTCGCACACTTTAAAAATGCTGCTAGTTTTACTAGCGTTTCAACCGCTGTTAGTTTTCTGTCTCATAATATATAGCAAAACAAGCATCTACAGCACATGCTGAGCCCAATCCATTTATCACATTTAGTTATAAGTTTAATGTACAAAATATTTTACTTTTATTTAATATTGTATCTCTTATTCTAAGTGTGTTAATAAAAATCTATACTATTCTAAAAAAGTTACAGTTAGCATGAAATTTTAACTAACTGAAATTGTACCGCAAAGGCGTTGTATCGTTTTATAAAAGTTCCACTAGTTGTAGCTTTTTACTTCAATATCTCTACATAACTTATTTCTCTTAAGTACACCACTTATAACGCTAGTAGAACTACCCATTTAACTACAAGTGCTCGTGATTTCGTCCACATTGTTTAATTGAATGTAAATTTTTAATATACGTAGATTAAAATTTAAAAAATAATAATTCGTGAAGCAATTCAAAGTTTCGTGTGAAGTTACCAATTTGCACTGGGCACGCCTGGGTATAGCTCAATTCCTCTCATTCAGGGAAGAGGCCTGTGCCCAGCATTGGGACCTATGTACTGGTCTAGATGGTGATAGTTCAATAAATAAATGAGACGATGAACATTTTAAACGTAATGTATTGAAATCAGATCAATCGAAAACACTCGGAACCAGTCTCATTATTTTGTCTCTGGTCTAGTCGAAATTGCACAAGGCGGAAACTTGAATTCAAATATCCATCATACTGAACTGCAGCATATCTGCAATAATAAATTATGCAAGGCGCATTTCATCGCTGCACTCCGCACTGCAACTGCCGTGCCTGATTTCCCGAGAGCCTCTTATCAATTAGTGTTATCTGTCTTATTTTTGGGAATTAATTTTAAACCAACCTGGTTTATTTGAGTAGATTTTAGGATCAAATATATTTTAGAAAAGAGAGGGAATGTAGACTTCATTTGGCTTAACTGAGCTTCCAAAATATTTCGACGTATAGAAGTGACAGTACCTACACATTTAGAAGCGCACAGTGTTTTTTGTGACCCCAAAAAGTGACATTCTGTTTTTATCAGTAATATCCAAAGTTTAACTCATTATTTATGTAAGACTAAAACACCCAGGTGACAATATGCCCTAGTTTTTTTTTTAAAACATATTTAAAAAAGTTGACCTTGAACTGGGTCAAACTAGAAATTTATTATTATTTCAAGAAATGTACACACTTATCTTCTCTCTGTATTGCAGATAGATACGTTAATGTATGGCGTATATTATTGCTCATTTAATTACTTAAAAGTAATTATAGAAACGGCAGTATACGCATTTTTTAATTTTAAGAAATTATTTTTTTTCTCTTTTTCTACGCCGAAGTAGAATCTCTGCTTAAGTCAGATAGATTCCTTGAAATAAGCTCTATCACCCATATTTTTTCTCTATTCTAACTCCGCGGCAATTTCGAGAAAAGGACCTTTTTCAAAATGTGTTAGGGCTGTCACAAAAATTGACCTTAAATAATTCCGCCTTTTAAGGCTTTTGTGCTTAAAGGGTGCTAACGGGACATTATTAATATTATGCCTCTGTTGTCAGTCTGTCTGTCTAATAATAATTAATAAATAATAATTTTATGATATTTGAATGTGTGATGAATATTTTATGATGTAGAAAAGCTCGTATCCAGGGTGAAATAAGAAGCAGGATGGGATTGTTGGTTGACGTGGTAAGGCCTAATGCCGGAACAACCAATGACGGCAATACTGCCAGATCGGCTCTGTGCGATAAGAACAGGCATATTTTTGGACAAATTTTAGGTATTGACTCGTGGCTTCTGGATGACCTCTATCATATTTTGGTCACGATATCGTGTGAGTTACCAATTGACTCACAAAAATTTCGCATCTTTTGCCACGCAGTAGCTGAAAAGTACGTCAGGAGTTACAACTGGCACCCAATGACGGTTACTATTCATAAAATCTTGTTGCATGGTCATGAAATCATCGAGGCTAATCCCCTTCCCATAGGAATGCTTTCAGAGCAGGCCGCTGAATCGCGGAACAAGTTTTGGCGCAGTGACCGAGAGCATCATTGCCGCAAAATGGATCGAGAAAAAACTATGATTGATCTATTTCATCGAGCGTTAGAATCCTCGGATCCTGCAATCGCAATGCTTCGTGTCAATCGCCGTCAAAGATTTTCAAAGCGACTCCCACTGCCAGTAACTGCGGTGAATTTGCTGAAGCCTTTTAACGATAATACAAACGTAAATACTGATGACGAAAATATTACCCCTCATGATGAAGAGTCTTCGTTAATCTTAGAAGATGACGAGGAAACAGTATTCTTGAGTACTGAGAGTAATTTATTTGAAAATACTTAAGACTAATAAAACTTAAAATTAGAAAATTCATCATAATCATATCAGCCACAGGACGTCCACTGCTGAACAAAGGCCTCTCCCATTGATCTCCAGAGAGACTGATTAGACGCGGTATTTTTATTTAAATTCTTTAATAAAAATATTTTTGACCTTTCTGTGCCAACCCTAAATTTGAATATTGACCTTAACTTTAAAAAAAATATTTCTCAGAATTCCCGCGGAGTTAGAATAGAGAAAAAATATGGGTGATAGAGCTTATTTCAAGGAATCTATCTGACTTAAGCAGAGATTCTACTTCGGCGTAGAACAAGAGAAAAAAAATAATTTCTTAAAATTAAAAAATGCGTGTACTGCCGTTTCTATAAGTACTTTTAAGTAATTAAGTGAGCAATAATATACGCCATACATTAACGTATCTACCTGCAATACAGAGAGAAGCTAAGTGTGTACATTTTTTGAAATAATAATAAATTTGTAGTTTGACCCAGTTCAAGGTCAACTTTTTTAATTTTTTTTTTTATTAAAACTATGGCCTATTGTCACCTGGGTGTTTTAGTCTTACATAAATAATGAGTTAAACTTTGGATATTACTGATAAAAACAGAATGTCACTTTTTGGGGTCACAAAAAACACTGTGAAGCGTTACAAAAGAATTCGTGATAAAGATTTAGTACTTTGGAATACATAATACCTCTCAAACTACAGTACTAAATATTTGTGTTCTATCGTACAGATACGTACATAGACGAAGCGTGGGAAGGTCGCGATAAGCGACTGAATGTCACACGCAACCGATCGTTGTAGTTCCATATATTTAACATGAAAAGTCTATCTAGGTCTGTTGAAACAGTCCCAGAACAGGGCAGGATAAACGAGACATCGAAAGCGTAATCGCTACACCAAATAAGCGCAGTCTTAGGAATCTGTCTTAAGACTGCGCAAAGGAAGTTTTGGCCTGTTGAACATAGCCGTAATACCTTAAAATTAAGATATCGACGAAATATACAGGATGAATTCAAATTGGTGATACAAAATTAGTGTTTCGTACTCAGTTAATGATGGACAATATAATGCGCTAACTCATTTGTCTTTATTAGTCTTATAAAATTTGAGGTGTCCATACATTGAGTGGTTTCAGAGTTCACAACAATGTACTTATACCTATATATCGAATTATCGATACCTTAGTTCATACTCATACTAATCACAATTAACTGCACAATTAAGTAGTAGTTTTGTACACTAGGACATACAGTGCTAATTTGTATGTGCAGTTCATTGTATTAGTTCATACTCATGTGTGAACTAAGGTGTAAGACGTGTTGCGGATTTTTATTTGTTTTCACTTCTCATGCTCTTAAAATGTTACTTTAGTCTCTGCATATCGGGACTAAAGCTCTTTTTTGATCTCTAGGGATTAAAGTAATTTTTTTTAATTGACTATGGAAACCCCTAAACTGCCAATCACGGTGTTTGTGAATGAAGGATTATCGCCATTTTCAGTGACTGGGTATAGACAATTTTAAAGCTTACCACGGACCGAAGCGCGCTGCGGACGCTCCGTAGCGCCCTGCGCTTCTGTCTGTGGAAGCCTTTAGGGCGTGGAAATAACCTCAAAATGACAACTGTATAAAAAACATTTAAAAATTATAATTTCGTGAAACACGATGAATAATTACGAATATTAATCTATTTAATCATAAAATATTAAAGATGAATTCATTTAATTCTGCATGTAAAGAAAGATTTCCTTTAGCTTAGATGTTTTTTATTTTGTTTTTTTAAAAGCGCTGTCGTCAAAGCAGTTCCCTGCTCTGTCGATAAAATAGCAATCCGCACTGTCGGCAAAGCAGTGCTGGATGGAGTGTACGGTAGATAGAGCAGTTACGTTTGAAAGTTAATATGGCGTGACTTCAAAATAATGCGATGTCCGTTGCATTTAATAGTAAATAGAAAGTATAATTAGATATAATTTAACAAAGAATTGGCATATAGAACATAAACTTAAAATGTCGTTTCTTTATTCACGGGTAAGTGTTTCAGTTAACAATATATTTTGTGTGTGAACTTAGTTAGATCAATTAGGTTAATTTATTTGCCGATTCTAATTAATGAACAATTATCATTCTTACATGCATATATAGTCCAATTAGTTTTAACATAGTCTTTAAGTTAGAATCTGTTGGCTAATTATGCAATCATTTAAAGCGTCACTTTACAAAAAAATATAAAAGAAAAGAAAAGACAGCGGAATTTTTTTTTGCTATTTGAATTTTCAACAGATGTCCATTGCTCGTATTGAGCATACGTTGTAAAAAAGTAATTTTGTACGTCGTTTTTTTCCTCGCATTCAAAGTGAAAAGTAGAGTGTTTAACGCGAGACTAAACTACCATAATGACAACTCGAATTATAGCCTCCCTCGCTATCGCTCGGGTGGCTAAATATCTCGTGTCATTATAGCTTGTTTTAGTCCCTTGTTGAACAATGTACTATTTCGTTAAGCTTTTGACGATGCTTGTTGCGGATGTTATCTTTTTGGATTTTCATTACTTGTTTTATTATTTATTAGATTGACGAAGCCTGTGACAGATTGTCTTCATGTCTGATAGGGTTTTCTTTAATGAACTGAAACAATTACTTTGCTCTGCTTTGCTTTGCTTGTAATTGTTTCAGTTCATTAATATGGGCCTCCGCAAAGTAACGCCTGATCCAATCAAGGATTTCTTTTTTAGAAATATTTCCTTGATTTATTAAGATATATCAGACTTACCAAAAAAATAAGCGTGGTCACTTTTTGCATTCATTAATGACCAGTGATATGATTGAATTAAGTGTGTCGATCTTTTGGAGAGCCGACCAACTGCGCAGCGGTCTTGAATAATCTATCGTTTTGTCGTTTAATCGTTAAAACACGTTTTCATTAGTGATTGGTTGACGTCTAGACAAGGAGACGTTTTAATCCATTATGTACTTAGTTCATATACGATACGCGTATCTACAACGGGTAAATGGTGCGTATCTACAAGACACCAAATTTTACAGGGGAAGGTTAAAACGTCTTAAATATTGCTTCGGAGTTCAGTAAAGACATCTCAAGTAGCAAAGTAATCCTATAACTCGAGATTGTAAGTCTAATAAGGCTAGTAAAATTCTTATAGATGCATTGGTAAAGACTACCATTCTTATAATAGTTTTCTACGAGCTTTAATATACTCCAGCTCACTTGTTCTTATAAATTCGTCTTATAGTTTACTACAGGAGTAAGTTATAAAATTGTTATAAGACTTAGTATCTTATAACCGCATGTAGCAAGACTTAATAGTCTTAGTAAAATTTATGCTCTTATAGTAGCACTCAGTGAGACTATAAGATTTTATAAAACACTTAGAGAAAGATGGTAAAGATATAGTCTCATTCAAAACTATTATAAGAGTAAAAGCATTAAATTAGAACACTATGAGAACAATAAGTCCTAATATCAGTAAACCAAGAGCATTATTAGTCTAAAATGAAATGATCCTGTGTAGGGTGTTGCCTGTACGTACGTCTGCACAAAGCCTAATATTAAGTAAGGGTTCCGTAGCAGCTAATAATGTGTTATGTTCAGATACTGAAAGCAAAGATAAATAAATACCAAAATGAAGAAAAAGATTACAATGAAGATAGTGATTGTGAAATTGAAAGTGATTACGAAAAAACCTAAATCTCATAAATAATGTTTTTTTCTCCTTTGTTATAATAAAGTTAAAATTATAATAACAAGATTAAATAAAACATTATTTTTCTGGCCTAGGCGTAATTAAAATAGGTAACAATATTAAATAAAAATGTACTTTCCTGAACTAGGCGTCCTAGTCATAATTATAATAACAAAATGAAATAAAACATTATTTTTCTGGCCTAGGCGTTCTAGTTATAGTTACAATAAAAAAAACACTTGTTTAGTTTTATTCAATTTTGTTTTTATAATTATAATTGTAATAATGAAAAGAAATAAAATATCATTTTCCCGACCTAGGCGATCTAATTATGATAACAAAACAAAATGTAATTTCTATCTCTAAAATCACTTTTTAAACATTTTAACTTCTTAAATTAACATTCTCATCAATATTTCTTTGGATCCTTTTATTTTTGCTATAGCAATTCAACGTGGGAATGCTGCCTGCGTGATGGGCACCCTACCTAAGGGTCCAAATTTAGATAATAATTTTTAGTTTTTAATTTCTGTTTAGCTATTTTAAGTTAGTTTTAGTTATGTTTATTTTATACTTAGTCCCTGTTTTTATACCTTATTTTATTTTTAAATTAATGCAACAAAATGTGTTTTCTTGTCTCAGTAGATAATTATTTACTTGCCGTGTATTTTTTTATGACTCCCTATATCGAGTTTACTGCTATAGACATCTAGTGACAAATGTCGCATTCATTTTCTGTGAAATGGTCATATAAGCTGTACGGGCAGATACGGCACCAAAAAAAGTTATGTTATGGTACAATAATAAAAAAACTTTCTTCTTTGACAAAGAAATGAGTTGGTCGGTATGTAATATCATTTAAAGGAACTTCGAATCTGCAGCCTCTGCATTTTTTAGACAAAACAAAATGTGTTCTGGTCCAAGGCCACCTCATGCTTCTTAAAAGACTTAATTCATTCTGTCTAGAAATATTGCCATCTTGAAACAACTCCTAGAATAAAAGAAATAATGTTGTATTAGCAGCGTTTTATATTTCTCAATAAGGAACCCTAGTCTATAATAAAATATAAAATGGAGGTAAATTGTTCTTATTAAATTTTATATAAGTGCTTTTATGCTTATAATAGTCTCAACACGCATTCGGTCAAGATAATTTTAAAGATGGAAGTCTTAAATAAAATTAACTTTTTAGAAATTTATTAAATTAATTGCGTAGCGTTCAATTTGTAAAGGCGCTTCAAGGATTTAACTTAAACATAGTATATTTTAACATTCAATTCAATTCAATTCAATCATTTATTGCAACCATGGTGTTTGTACAGGTCTTAAAATATAATTGTGTCACATGGACCCTGGTAGGGTATAGCAAGAAACATTTAATACCTTATTATATACACATGCAGTTCAATAGTTCCATAATTTAAAGCATAATAAACATTATATTAGAGCACAACAAAATAAGAGGCATAATCAAATAAATAATCATAGCAAATTGAATCCAAACCATACAAAGTTAACAAAAATGAATGTCAATTTTAAACAGTAAGCACCCAATAAATAAATACATCATGTCCAATACCTGAAATTAAATAATTCTAAAATAAAATAAAATAATATAAATGAGTATTATTCAAATTAAATTCCAGAAATGTCAACATTTATTATAATCAAAAAAGTCTTTTAGGCTGTAAAAACTATTTGCTAACAAGAACTCTTTTAACTTACTATAAAACACTGAGTCTTTTCCTACCTCCTTTATATTATTAGGTACCCCATTGTATATCTTCACCGCCATGTGGTGCGTGCCCGAGCCAACAATTTTCAGATTAGTAAATGTGCTCATCAATTTGTTCCTTCGTCTCAAAGTATGTGCTAGACAATAGTTATCTCGTGTCTGTTCAAATAATTGAGTATTTTTCCTTACAAATTTACATAATTCAAAAATGTAAATACATGTAAGTGTCAAGATCTTCAAGTGTACAAAATGCGGCCTACAACTCTCAGTTTGGGTTATGTTAACTAAAATTCTAACACACCTTTTCTGAAGAATAAACAAGTCGTTAGCATGTGGGCTGCTACCCCACAGAATAATGCCATAGCTTAACCAAGAATGCGCGTAAGCATAATATGCACTAGTTGCAGTCTTCAAATTAGTACTTTTTTTTAGTTCGTAGATAGCATACGTAAACTGGGACAATTTTCCTGATAGTTTTCCAATATGAGTTTTCCAATTTAATTCTGAATCGATTTCAATTCCCAATAAGCTACAAGTATCGACTGCTACGATTTTATCTCCCTTATACGCTAATTCAGTGTCAATTGGTCTTTTTTGGCGCGGTTTTATTTGCATTATTTTAGTTTTTGAAGTGTTAAGTATCAAATTATGTCCATCAAGCCAGTCCGAAATTTCTCCAATACTTATACTTAATTGTTGTTTTAAATGCTCACTGTCGTTACACTGGAATACAACAGTAATATCATCTGCATAAAGTATACTTTTGTTACTTAAGGTTTTTGGCAGATCATTAACATACAATAAAAACAAAATGCATCCCAAAACACTTCCCTGGGGGATTGAACACTTTATATCTGCCTTCCTAGACCTAACTGTTGTTAATATATTTTGGTTGGAATCAAAATATTCAATATCAACATACTGTTGGCGATTCTGCAGGTAAGACTCAAACCACCCATGAGTTATTCCTCGTACACCCAGGTCATATAATTTCCCCAAAAGAATTTTATGTGATACCCTATCATAGGCCTTGCTCATATCCAGCATCATGGCAATCGCATACTTCCGATTATTTATTATTTTTAGTATTTCATTTGTAAACTGATAAAGTGCAGATATCGTTGACCTTCCCGTGCGAAAACCATTCTGACTGTCATCATAAATATCATACTTCTCGCAAAAACAGTTCAAACGATTTGCCATTGCAGATTCAAACACTTTAGAAAACGTGGATAACATTGAAATTGGACGGAGATGGCCAGGATCACTGGCTGTTTTATTTTTTGGTACAGGTTTTACAACTGATATTTTTAGTAGGTCTGGGAAAGTTGCCTCAGCGAATGATTGGTTTATCAGGCAAGTTAATGGAAACACCAACTCATTATTACAATACTTTAGAAGTGTTGGGGGAAATTCATCAAAACCAAAGCTAGTTTTATTTTTTAGATTTTTAATAATTTTATTTATTTCACTCGCGTCTACAGGAGTTAGATACATTGTATTATTAGTTCTTTCAATAACTTTCTTTCATTAAATAATACGTCCCACTAAGTTTATACCCTACATTTACTAGTTCATTGTCACCAACTATGCCGACTTTAAATTAATAATATTTAAGACTCACATATAAAAATAAGAAACCCTACTTACGTTTTTAATTTCATAGATTCTCACGGAGCAAACACTGAATCAAACAACTACTGGAAAATATTAAGTACTTTTAAGCAAAAACGAAGTGCATTATTAGCGTATTAAAAACAAAATTTGTTTGATAAAGAGCTCGTGTCCGATGCTTATAATGAGTTATCATACTCATAAAGATTTTGATAAGACCCAGTATACTCCTTAATGCTATTACAAGTGCACTATAGGAGTTAATCGCATTCTATAAGCAGATTATAAAAATGTTATAAAAATAAATGCTCTTATAAATGCGCCCAAATCCAGGGCTATAGTAGTCTACAGGTATTTTACAAGCGTCAAAAAATTAGTCTTGAAGATCATTTTAAGCACACTTTTTGCTACTTGGGATAACACCTGGAGAGATCTCGTTTTGCGTTTACCCCATAACATTGTTAGTAATTACAACGTAGTTTCTCGACCTTTTTACCAACTGCAAGGAAAGGAACTGAAACAATTACTTCAGTAATTGTTTCAGTTCATTAATGGGCCATTTTTTATTTTGTTGTCTGTTTTGACTATTTTTTTTAATTTGAAAAAATTTATGTTTTTTTGCTCAGAATCACGAGCTTTTTCGATCCTAGGTACTAGGAGAACAAAAGTGTCCCAAGTTTTTTTTCCGTTGAATTACAATTTTTCATAGACTTTATATTCATGAGCGTAACTAAATGGAAGAACTGAAAATTGTATGGAAATCATGGGCCACTTTTTTTCTCCTAGTAGAATCGAAAAAGCTCGTGATTCTGAGCAGAAATCGCATAAAATTTTACAAATTAAAAAAAAGTTAAAACAGACAAAAAAATAAAAAATGGCCCTAATATAGACCTCTGCAAAGTAACGCCTGATTCAATAAATTATGAAAGGAAAGGTTTATGTTTTCTTCGAGCCTAAGTTTTAAATAAAATTTTAATGGCCTTTAATTTTTGATTACAAACCAAGTAACTCTACTGTATATTCTGTAGGTACTCTAACGCTTTATTTGTTTAGCAAAGACTGATGATGAGGCGTGATGATACCTGTGTCCCGATTGGCGAAATGACATCACTAGAAAATACCATTCAGTACTGGCAAAAATTTCAGTTTTACTACAAAATTATCAAGTATTAATTAAGTCAAATCTTCGACTAGTTGACAAGATTAATTACAGCTGTTAATAACTTCTTCTACTCTAGTCGTACATATTTCAAATTCAGCAGTATTTTATATCACGTTCGGATACTTAGTTTCGAGTGATATGGTTCCAAAAATCGGTTAATATTATATTGTTTAAACTACTCGTTTTTATTTTTGTTTCGAAAATACCGACCTCCTGCTTAATAGGGACTTACTGCCTGGGAAGTCTGGATCTACAAATAGCTGACGTGTAATGATAATGCTGATTCAATATTATTTTATTTATTCACATTACACTTGTAATGTTTTCAGGCTGTACCAAGTCCGCGTGGGTCTGCGCGTCTCGCCCAAGGTCCCCGTCCACATCGAAGCGTCGGTGTCGAGCGGGAACGGCGCGGCGCGCACGGGCCGACCCGCGGCTAACGCGTCGCTGGTCAATGGACTGGCGGCCAGCCGGGCCTTCCAGATCATGTACCGCAACGAAGAGGTCACGTTGCGAGACATCGTGCATTTTAGAGCTCATTTGCTTGGTGAGTGCCCAGTTTAGGGGAGACCGAGGACAGTTGACACAGAGGAGAGTAGACACAACGTCGATTTTTTAGAACTTATTAGCTGCAAGCGAGCTCGCAATAGCGCGCGTTTTTTAGTTCAAGTCTCGAGCTATCAAACACGCACTATTGCGAGCTCGCTAGCAGTTAATAAGTTCTAAAAAATCGACGTTGTGTCTACTCTCCTCTGTGTCAACTGTCCTCGGTCTCCCCTACTAGAGGAGCTTACATTAGTATGTATATTTATTTATTTTTATTTGGTTATTTAATCAAATATTGTATGTAAGTTGAAATGGCAATGGGGAAAACCAGGGATTGACTTACCTGACTTTTGCTTTCATTGGAGAGCTTATATTACAAGCGGTCAGTCTTACTTAGCTTGGGCTAAATGGTGGCTTCCGAGTCGCTGATCGACTGAGTGACAGCCACCCGAGCTATTTACTAGAAATCGCGTGATATACGTTTATTTGGTGAGCGCCAAATTTACTAAAGACCGACCATGGTGTAATTTTTATGAATCTTCTTCGAAATTTTGAAAAATTCTGGAATTTCACTTCAACTGGCTGGACCTAATGAGTCACGAAAGTGAAGCTGCGAGTTAAGACTAATACTTAGGTACTACTTAAATAATTGAATGATGACACCATAAAACAATAATTCAAGACGTGACTCCAGTAAAAAAAAAAACCACTTTATTTTGGCTCTAAAAACCAGATAAATTTTCAATACTACAAAATTAGATTTTTACCTACCTACGTGTTTTAAAACAAATAAATTGTTAGTCGATTGAGTTGGCATAGAAGTGAGGTCCTCATCAAAGGAGCAATTGCCACACAATCTAGATGAGGGAATCGTGTTTTGCTATCTCATTAAAATTACGTCAGTTGTTTGTGATGTCATCATCCCTATTGTTCTCCTTACTAGGTATGAAAGTTATCCTTACAACAAACCCTTACTTGATTGCAGTTGACAGCCGCAACCTAAAAGAGTCCTTGGAGCGGGCGGAGTGGAGTCTCGGCGTAGAGCTATGGTGCAGCGAGGGGGCACAGTCCAGCACCCTGGCACCTGTATCCTGCCGGGTGTTGAAACTGCACTTCCAACCTGCCCAGGGACTGCATTACCATCTGCCCGTGCTATTCGACTACTTCCACCTCTCCGCCGTCTCTATCACTATACACACTAGCTTGGTCGCTTTGCATCAGCCTTATATCAAGTGAGTGTGATGTTCAAATAAGTTCGTAGTAGGTAATAAGTATATGATATTGATTCAAATTCAAATAGCTTGTTTGAATCGATTAACTGATTTCCTGCTTTTTTGTGTCTGCTTACCAAGGAAAAGTATCATGCATTATGTACAAAGCTGGTAAGATATTTTACAACCATTGCCGTCAACAGCAGGATTAAAAATAAGAGGAGTACAAATGTTACCGTATGTATTTCCTTCCAGAACTGCCATTCTTCTTCGGCCGTCAATGTGCACTCTTTTTTTGTTTTCAAAGGTTTTAATTGGTTACAATACTCACACGTGCAAATCAATACATCTCCCTTTGAAATGAACTACTTTATAAGAAATTTACAAACTTAGCCGGGAAAACAAATATTTGCCTTGTTTATGAGCCATATGGGCGCGTCGCGCTTTTAACTCGCTTGGTATTGTTATTCCTCTTATTTTTACTTCTATCGTCCATTCAATATTGTATTGCATAACATTCATGAAATTCATAACTATATTCTTCATTGTAGCACCCCTCGCTCGAGTAAACAATGGGGTAAGCTGATGAAGAGTGCGGGTGCCAACTTCAGTACTTCGGGGAGCTTGGAAAATGTCCTGTTTGGCTCCTCTGCCAAGTGCACAGGTGGCAACTCCAGCAAAATTGCTCATGCCAGGTGAGTCTTGTGTAACCTACATGTCTAAGAAACTGTTTGTTATAAACACGTTAATTGCAGAGCAGACATGAGGTAAAAAGGGGCCATGTTAGACTAGACGCTAGTTCAGGGCTCCCAATTGCGTGTTTTCTCTCTGGCGCGGTGGGATATTTATAATTTATCTGCTATATATAACTAAGTATATACAAAAACGATTATAGATTTCACCTTTCACCCGCGCCAGAGTACAGTTCTAGAAATTTGTCGTGTAAAACGAAAACGAGCATTCATAGATGCCTTCAATTTTAACTTAATCGGTGCAGTTCATACATACATACATAACAGTACCTTTTTTATACGATACGGAAAAAGTACCCTAAGGCCGGGGCCGCACTGGTAAGGCGACGGCGACGCGACGCGACGGCGACTAAATCAAACATAGTTCGAGTTATGGAAGCGGCCGCATTGATCATTGCGGCCGCTCACATAACTCGAACTATGTTTGATTTAGTCGCCGTCGCGTCGCGTCGCCGTCGCCTTACCAGTGCGGCCCCGGCCTAAAAGTAACAACTTTCTTAGCATATAAAAATAAAAATATTTACCTTTCTCTCTTTTTTTTACAGACAAGTGCACGCTGAAGTCTGCGGCATTCTTTTAGGATCTCTGGAAGGGCTACAGAATGCTCTGGCTATCTGCGGCTCCACTGGTGCCCTACTAACTCCGGAAGAATCCTCAACCAACTCCATCGTTGGTGAAGTGGCACAGCGAATAAAAGATCTCAGCGACATTGGCAAGGTACTACTTATTAGCGAACACAAAATAATGCATTTTCCTGAGTAAATTGTAATGGTTCTTGATAATTTGTAATGAGTAGGTATAATGTGAGTGATTTTAATCTCATCCAAGCTGAGCTGCAAAAAAGCAAGTAAAAACGTTCATATTAACAATTAATGAGATGCTATAGCTGTACGTAAAGCTTTCTCTCTGTATCAGAAATCAAAGGTCTAGTTTTAGACGGGATAATCATTTTCGAGGAGTAGACGATGACACGTTCTACTTTACAGCCACAAGATTGGCTTACATTAAGCCGTGATGCTCCTATTTTTCAGAAGTCAGAGGCGGGCGAGGAAGAAGAGTGGGCGATGGGGGCAGCACACGACATCGCGAGGCTTTGTGCAGAGGTGACGCTGCGCTGGCGCGCCTTCCTTCACCATACGTCAGATCGCCCGCACGTGCACCACGCGCTCGCCGCAAGGCATCACGCGCTACGGTAAAAGGGCTTGTAAATTATAAAAATAACTCCTCAACCCTTAGTCTATTTAAACTTAATTAATTTTGTCCCCGCTATCTTCGTTTCGAAAGATTCTGTGAAAGCTTGGTAATCGGGTTCATATCGGTTTAGTACATATGTCACTGTAGCATATCATATCACTCTAGTGATTTTTTTCACAATCCAATGATCTTACTCTGTATCCCTACCGTAACGTACTCATCAAATATTTTACCTTTGATTTTCATTCTTTACAGCATCAAACGCTTTGCGGAATGCTTCTTCGTGCTAGACAACCCTCGTCACTCGCTGGCGGGTTGCTACGACAGCAACTACCAGTCTTACCAAAGTGTGGGCGAGGCAGCACGACGCTCAAGATACTTGGCGCTACTGCCGCCACTGCCCGTACACTGCATTGCACTTGATGGTGACCCTCATATCATGCCCATCATATTTGAGGACCGGTGAGTTAGAAATCTTGTGTAGATAATAATGGTGTGATGTGATCTTTACACTGCTGGGTTTTGCCATATAACTTTTGTATTTAACAAGTAACCTTCTGTTTCAGATACCAAGATACTGCTGAGTTTGCAAGAAGACGTTCGTTTTTAAATTCAAATGCGAGTAAATCTGGAAGTGGTAAGTTTCATCTATCACTAACGTAAAAATAAACATGTTTAAAACAACATATATGAAATGTAAAAACTCCGAAAGAATAAAACTTAAATTTAATCTTTATTTCAGATCCTTTCTTATGCACGGAGACTCTTAGCGAAGACTGCGGTTGTAGCGTAAGCTCGCTAATGGATTCACGAAGACCTTCATCAGAGGCTTCCAGAGTTACTCTGACGTTACCTAAAACGATCATCGATGTTCTAGAACCACAGTTTAAGTCACCTAAGTCAACAGCTGGCGTGGTACAAGCCACATTAACCCTCGCTCCCCAGAAATCTGTCAGTGGGTCCCCTAAAAGAACTCTTGTCAAACAAAACGTAGTTGAAATGAATCCGAGTAAGGTCACAAATAAACAATTAGAGCTAACTGGCAGAAATAGATACATTGTACAAAATAATCAAATAAGTGAAATACAACTGCCCCCGAATAATGCTTTCGCCTCGTGTTCCATTCAACAAGGACAGCAACTATCCCGATATTCAGCTTCCACACTCCTTGATATCAACGCGACAAAGAACAATCACATGTCTAGACAAGGAAAGGATTCTTCTGACACAAATGAAGTATTCCATCAAAAGCATGAAGTAATCAGCGGTGTCAGTACCTTACCTGCCAGACACAGCAAGTCACTGGATCAGCTACGAATGGCACAAATGACACCTCTAAACAATTCAAAGCAAATGCTATCGAAAAACGTGCGTAATAGCTCTAATACGTCAGTGAATTATCCTCCGAACACTTTTGTACCGCCGCAACAAGTCAAGCCGACCACTCTACCCCGTAGTGTCACTACAACTGCATACCCCACTAGTACAACTACTAGATGCGCTTCAAAAGGAGATGACTATAGAAGAAACATAAGTGAATTCAGAGAAAAGTACAAAAACCCGTTTAATCCTAATGTAAACCAAAACATAGGATATAAAGTGTACGGCTATACTTTCGGTAATCAGGGTAATCCACAAGTAAATAATGTAATTCGCAATCCTTTAGAATTCCAAAGAGGCTATAGTGTAAATTTGCCCCGTCCTATGTTGCCTCCTCGTAATTCTTACCCCCCGGTTAGTGGGAAAAATCAAGTAACTGATCAAGCTAGCGTAGTTTTTCATAAACACGTTCACAGATCGAATTCCACTCACGTATTCCAGCAAAACATGGAAAATCCGCAAATTGATATTGAAGCAGCTCGGAATCAACTTAGGCATGAATTAAACTATTATCTTCAAAAAGGTGACTGGAGTTACGATTTCAACACTGGGAGTTTGATTCAAAACTATCAGAAGAAATCGAGTAAAAGTAGTGACGATAGTGGATTTGTAATGACATTAGACAGAAGCAGTGATGGGACTTCTAAATCAACATATTCAAAAACCCCACCATCAACGCCACATTCAACAATGCCTTCAGTCAGACACAAGAAAAGCAGATCTAAAGAATCAAAACTAAATCACGCTACAAAAGAGAACTCCAAAATAAACTCAAGTAGAGATTCCTTGAATAGCCATCATTCCATTAGATCAAGAGACAGTAAGTCAGACCGTTGCACACCTAAGTCAGATCGCAGTACACCGAAATCTGATCGAGGCGTATCTCGATCTGGCAAAGCCACTCCAAAGTCAGGCGCTATTACACCAAGATCTGGCTTAGTTACACCAAAATCAGGCCGAGTTACGCCTAAATCTGGTTTAGCTACGCCAAAAAGTGGCAGATCTAGTGGTAAACCAGAGAAGCGCTCCAAACACAAACCTTCAGAGAAAATGTCACAACTTATGTCCGAAGCAGCGTCATCTTCTAGCAGTGACAGTATACCATTCGAACTTAGAAGATTGGAATCTTCTGCAAGTGTACCTTATAGTTTAGATCAAGGCCCCGAACTATTACGACACTGTAGAAGCGCCGCTTCAGTATTAGAAGAACCAAATATTAACAATACCTTTGGATCTGAATCGTTACCCAATTTAGCTCCACCTCCAGCATTTGAATCACCACCACTTGATATAGCTGATAAAGATTTCAAAATATTGCCACCTGAAAACTTTTCTAATAAAGAAGACAAAAGAAGTAGAAGTAATTCAACTTCAAGCTTAAGTGAACAGAGTGGTTGGGTATCTAGTGGGCGTAGTTCTGGTCCGTCGACCCCAGATAATGCCAGTTGTCAATTAAATCATAATTTCCCTGCTCCTGTGAGTTCCACGGGCTCTAAAGTTTCAAACGATGAAGCTGAAGGTAAAAAAATTGAAGGTGACAAAATTAATGATTTCAAAAGAACAGTTCTTAATGGTGATCAACTTCGAGAGCGTTTATTAAAATTAGCTGTTAAAGTCGCTCAAAGTAATCCAAACGAGAAAATCGAATGCTGTGATAAAGAAGTGTGTGAAGAATGTACAATTTGTAGCGACTCTATATGCACTGACAGTCAGTGTGAATACAATAAACTTATGCATAACAACGGGATAGACGCTGGTTGCAATTCAGACACATGCACGGCTAGCTGTTTTCAACAATTTTCTGGTAATATCCCTAAAATGAATCAAAGGCATAACTCATTTAGCGCTATTCAAGGGAAATCTTATAACTCTACCCCTAAAATAACCAATGAAGGAACAGTAAAGAAATCACAAACAGTGAGTGACAACTTGCATCCATTATTACGTAAAGAGATTTCCCCAAAATCGCCTCAAGACGCTTTAAAAGCAAAACCTGTAGTTAAAAAAGTGTTAAAAGACAGAATAGATTACACGGAAAAATTAATAGCAGCAGAGATAAGAAGTTTAACAGTGGATCGTCATTGTAAAAGTCATAAGCCTTCTGGCCCTGCAGCTGCTGTGCAAAAATATCACAACAAAGCTAGGTCTGAAATTGATTTATCGCACTTCGCTGCTGAAAATGAATATGAGCATTTACCTCCACCGCAACAGTTTAGAGACGCTCCACCACCTCCTGATGAATTTAAGGTAAGAAAAACCAAGAAATGTTAAGTACGCTGTATTCATTTGTAATTAATTATCAAACAAATAATAGTGTTTACTTATTCATAACTGTATTTACCTTTGAACAATAATATTGCAGTGCAGCCTGTTTCGTAACTATGAATAAGCTTATGGACAATACCTTTATTTAAGATAAATCTTCTTTCAGGACCCACCGTCGAAATCACCAAAGCTAAGCAGACAAAGCAGTAAAGCCTCAACACCTTCTAAAACACCTCGCAAGCAACCAGCACAGCCATCGACTTTAGAACTGGATAATCCGTTATACCATGTTTGTGAAGGTACGAACATTATTTCAATATTTTTATAAATGTGTTTGCTTAATATGCTTCTGCAAATTTCTAACCTTTTCGGCTTCGCATCAGGTATTAGGGAGAGAAGAAAATTGAGGCCCCACCAGTCAGTCAACTCGAACTCTGGACTTACGAGCGGCACACTAAACAAGAGCCAGAGTACCGGAGAGCTAGCTACTAGAAACGAAAATGGTAATAACAAAGCTGTTCTCTAACTAGATGTAGTGCACTGCACATTAACCCAATATTAACCAATTTTTTTAGCTTTTAAGCAGCCCTGCCTACATCCTTTTTATATTTTTCTATCACCAAAACACACAGTCTTTTTTATAGTTTACCAACCAGTTTGAATATTTAATAAACTATGTTTTTGTAAAATAAGTAGATGCACTACGCTAAATAATTTAGAACACTAATAAAATTACTACCTATGACTATGCAAAGACGTCATTTCATTTCATCAAGAATTGTTTTGTGGATGTATGTTATTCTGTCGACTGTAAAAATTGGAGCTGCCGGAAAAACGGAAATAGTCGTTTTTAGCTAATTTATTACCATTTACCACATAATTAAACTTACGTCTTGCCGTAAATTTTCATATGGTACTTATGCGGCAGCACCCTGCCCCGTATATTACGGCAATTGCCACATCAATCGCAACACCGATGTAAGCAGGAGTTCCTTTTTCCTTTTTTATGATTGTCAATTTTAATTTTCACAGAACAACGTGAGAGCAATCTTGTTAGTATTTTCGGACTAGCAGAGTCCGAGCGACTGTTCGTCAAGTGTAGAGAGGAGTTCCGACAGAGCGTGAAGTATCCAGGTGCTATTTACTCGGACTTCCCTCCAGTGGAAAACTCCTTACCATATTTCCACATCAGTGACGAATACAGAATGTTTAACCCTGAAGGTAAAAGCATGATTCAGATCAGATACAGTTCTATTCGTTTGCTGAAACAGTCTGCACGTGTGGCCATTACAATTACACGACGGCTCGTTCCGACGCCAACGTCAAAACAAATTGTGTTGGCCGCGAATGCAAATTATTTGAGTGGACACACTATGAATAAAGGTAAGTGCATTTTAATAGAAAATTGATTCAAAAGCAACTTTTTGTATTTTCTAGGACTCCATCTCATTATCTGCGTACATGGCTTAGACGGCAACGCGGCAGATCTACGCTTGGTGAAAACGTATCTAGAACTAGGATTACCTGGAGCTAGACTAGATTTCCTCATGTCGGAACGAAATCAAGGCGACACGTTCTCTGACTTCGATACCATGACAGACAGGTAGACAAAGTTACTTCTTGATAACAATTTAAACATTAAAATAAATATTAGGGGACAATCTAACACAAATCGACCTAGTCCCAAAGTAAGCAAAGCTTGTACTATGGGTACTAGACGACGATAAACATGCTTATATAGATAAATAAATACTTAAATACATAGAAAACATCCATAACTCAGGAACAAATATTCGTGCTCATCACACAAATAAATGCCCTTACCGGGATTTGAACCCAGGACCTATTGCTTCGTAGGCAGGGTCACTACCAACTAGGCTAAAGCGGTCGTTAAAAAAGTCGGTTAATGAATTTAACTGTAGAATTTGATCTATTTCCATTTTGGTATTTTCAGGCTTGTCCAAGAAATTCTAGCCCATATTCAGAATTCAAACGACCCAGCACGAATAAGCTTTGTGGGTCACTCGCTTGGAACTATCATCATCAGATCGGCACTGGCTAGACCTCAAATGAAACCTTTTCTAGGGAAACTCCATACGTTCCTTTCCCTAAGTGGACCTCATCTCGGAACCCTTTATAATTCCAGTGGATTGGTCAATGCTGGTGAGTTGGTTTGTCAATTAATAGTGCTGTTTAAATTAAGGATGTGACTTATTCCAGGCACCTAACTTATTTCAGGAATGTGGTTCATGCAAAAGTGGAAGAAATCCGGCTCGCTGCTGCAGCTCTCATTACGGGATGCATCTGACCCCAGACGTTCGTTCTTATACCGGCTGAGCGAGCGCAGTCAGCTTCACCAATTCAAGCATATCCTACTCTGCGGGTCGGGCCAGGACCGATACGTGCCGCTCCACTCGGCTCGCCTCGAGCTGTGCAAAGCTGCGGCCAAGGACACGTCGTTACATGGACAGGCTTATCGGGAAATGGTAATGAATTCAAATTTCACTAACTGGCACTACACTTACTGTGCTTGTTAGAGTTAAGGTAGTTTCTTCAGCACATGTTGTCTCATGCTCAAATACTCCAAGAAGAGTTAGAGCTTGAATTTACGACAGTGCCATTTGTTCTTCTTACTCTTGGAAATAAAACACTCGTAGAGGCTGTCCAGTGCCTGTAAGAATATTAAAGCTACTGCAAGACATGGATATTGCTAGACTAACTTCACTTGCATCAGCACGCAGATCTGTACCTTCTGGTCTATTTCCAGGTGCACAACATGGTTTCTCCGCTAGCAGCGCGAGCATCATCCGTGTCCGTCGTGCGTTATGACGTCCAGCATGCATTGCCGCACACCGCGAGTGCGCTCGTCGGTCGCGCTGCACACATCGCCGCACTAGACTCTGACCTCTTCATCGAGAAGTTCCTGCTTGTATCCGCGATGAAGTATTTCCGATAGGACGTCATTAAATCTTCATAGCATTTTAGCCACAAATATAAGTGCAGTTAGACTTAGCACGTTGGCGTGTGGCGAAGACTGTTAGCGAAATCTTCATTTACAATCTAATGCTGTATCTGCTGTGAAGTACTCGACTTAAATGGGTAAGAAAAGGGCTAGACTGTTTTTTTTTTACTTAACGTTTTGTATTGCGCTGTCGCGATCCAATGTGGACAATTTCAATATTTTCAATATAGTCATTAGATTTAACTCTTTCATCACAAGTTTTTTCCATGTTTTTAACTTCCGGAACTGTACCTACAACACCAAAAACTCTACGCAGCCTCCGTCTAATTGAATGTTCTTTCCCAATGATTTTAAATTCTGAGTATTGAAAATGATGAGAATATTTAATATGCGTCAAAATTGCATTTGTAAAATTTTACATTATTGACGCCAGTCAATCCGTTGTTTGATCTTTTTTACTACCTATTATATTATTTAACAAAAAATGTATTTATTAGCATAAACATGCATACAGCACAAAATATCAGATGATGACACTTTATTATGTATTTTAGTTGTTAATTTATCTATGTCTTATTCGAAACGATGGCTATTTGATTCTATCATGATCTTGATTTAAACTTGCGAGTATGAGCTTGAATGTGTGGTAAGAATTGTAATATTGTAGATAGGTTTACATCACGAAACACCAAGGATTTGTATATTGTTAGAGTAAGTAGTAAGGCAAGCACAGAGCGGTGTGATTCGGATTTTTCACTTTTTTGTAGTAGATTTTAGAGCAGAGGCTCCTAAACGATTCCGGAGTCGGTGCGGCCTGTAGTTTTGAAGCCTCTGCTACAGGGATTGTTGATAAGAATTAATGATAAAACCGTTTCAGTAGATGCATTCCTAATTTCTTAAAAGATACTTATTTCAAATAAAAATCGAACTAATAAGAGAGCGTAAATAAACCATTTCTCCTTAAAGGTGACTTTTCCAGATAGTGATAGGCAGCCCTCATATAATAAACATATAAAAAATAAAGATGTTGTTATATGTCTACGAGCTACACCTTGGTCTAAGAAATCGATAATGGTTGAAAGTAGAGTAGATAATGCCGATTCTACACAATCGCAGCACAAAACGTTTAGTATCCTTTGTACCATTTTATACACATATTAATACATCATAAAATGTATAAATCAAAGAATTCCTAGAATAAAACCACTTGCATCTTGGAACTTCTTCACTGGGGAGTTTTAATGCATCTCTAAGGCTGAAACTCAAGTTTTTAGCGGATTCCGGCAGTTCAAATGAAATGTTATAAAGAAAATAAGGAAGAATTAAGTACCTAGTAATTTTAACACATCGAGCGATCCTCTTTCGCAGTCACAAGACACATAAACTGACCTCTCGAGTGCATTCACTGTGAAAAGACTGACTCATCGCTGAGTTAACAACTTCAACAAGATCGATATTTTTGTTAGGAATTGATCTACTACCTGAAATATACTGTTCCCTGCCAAATTAACTGGTCGTTAATTTCAATTCAAACTTCTCGCAAGTGTGATAAATTGATAATTCTATTAGAGTCCTACTGATGGCGTGTGATTTTTGAATTAACAATGAAGCAACAATTTTTACTAGTGCTAAGACGGATCTTTACACCAAATAAGTTAAGACTATAATTTAGATATCTGTAGATATTATAGATGTTATTTGTATTCTATATATTGTTGTGTATATGAGCGGCATAGGTTACTATTATAATTATCATGTTCGTAAGCCTAATTAATTATTGAGATGAAACTAACTTTTGCGTGAGTTTTTCTAAGTTTCTGTTTTTATAAAATGTCACAGATAACATTTTTTTTTATTTAAGTGCATTTTCGGTTTTGATTTTTCTATATTAATATACTAATGCATTTTACATAACACTAGCATTCACGCAAGAGGTTTAGTTTCATTGACATTGGCTCGTAGGTAGGTACTTATACCGATTTATATCTGTATCTACTTACCTACAAATTAGACACTATTTAGTTTATTTCAATGTTATGTTTTAGGTATACTAGTAGCTCTATTAACTTTCGCTAAGCTTTTATAAATTTATTACGTATTTTACAGAACATATTACAGCAAAAGATAAAATTTAAAAAATCATGAGTAAGAAAAAGCAGAAAATTGTAAAAAATATATTTAAATATCAAACTACTTATCTCAATTCTGGACGTATCCCATATCTGTGACAAAATAAATAAACATTCAAAAATTCAAAAACTCCGGCTGAACTGTAAACTCTGCCATGAATTTTGAAGGGAAAAAAAGCATTTCAACGTTGACATATTTAATAGGTACATTACCTACGTATTTTCAAAACGATCTTCCTATCAATTTTGTAGTAAAACGATATCTTAAACATGAAACTACCGTGAGACTCACTCATAGTGAAAATTAACGGATCACTCACGTCTCAAAACGAGTTTAACTCGACATGTTTCGGGCTAATCCGTAGCCCTTCCTCTCGGAGTCGCACATCACGGCGGCTGCCAAACGTGCACTGCGTGCTAACGCCCTGGTCGCGCGGCTACTCAACGCAACTGACAGCGACACACAACTACCCCCGTTTTCATCATCACTTTTATTGTCATTGTCACAGAAATATATCGAGATAGAAGGAAAGAGTTTACGTACGTCGACTGGCCAAATGGGGCTTATAAGCTCCAATGCTCGCCGCGAACTTCAGTCTGCTCCCGACCGCGGTCTGCGTGCGACGTCAGGTTTTAAAAATAAAATGACTCGTTGTTCAGTAATTAACTGTTCAAATACTACAGATAAAGTTGGAGCTGTTAGTCGAGGTATTTCCTTTCATTGGTAAGTACTATTTGTCCTAAAATATCTGTTATTAATTAAAAAACGATTTATTTTATTATTTTCATCAGAACAGTAGCGGGCGATAGTGTGTCCACGCTAGCTTTCCATTGCGGCTTTAATTTGACGAGCCAGACATGGCGTGCGTTCAAAACCAGCAATGTAAAAATAAGCTATTCAAACTATCGAGTCGCGTCCAAGGTCAATTTATCATTTTTTCTGTCAAAAGTAAGAATAGTGATGTACAAGTACACTATCGCAGTTCTTACTCGATTAAAATCGATTTTGAAAGCAGAGGAAATGATAATTACGTTTTTATATTATTATGTAGCTATATAATGTACGTAGTCCAAAGCAAATATTATTAACAAACAGGTTATGGTTACTTCTATATTGCAATTTTATTTTAGTTTTCCGAATGATCCTCATATTAAAAATAAATGGATTGAAAACAACTGGTCGTAAGAAATGGTTTCCTACAAAAAACAGCAAGAAATGTTCTGTACATTTCCACGAAGACACCTTTACTGGCCCATCAAAGTACCGACGAGTAATCAGTACAGCTTATCCGACTATTGATGTAGTGATGATGTCATATGATGAAAAGATACACATTTACATAAGGCTAAATATTATTTTAAAAAATGTGCGTGTGAGTGTGTGTGTGTGTGTAGTACTTACACGATTATAGGTAGGTAGGTAATAACGAGCTATGGAGAGGACTGTGCTCAGAGTTTCTCTACGGGATCGAATCAGAAGCGAGGAGATCCGTAGAAGAACCGGGGTCACCGACGTAGCCAAATGGATTAGCTCGTTGAAATGACAATGGGCAGGCCATATATCATGCAGAACATATGGTCTTTAGAGCCCAAAAGTTCTCGAATGGAGACCACAGACTGGCTAGCACAGCGTGGGACGTCCACCAACGAGATGGACGGACGATTTGGTGAAGGCCGCAGTTTCAGGGTGATTGGGCGTCAATGAGGGAGGTCTATGTCCAGCAGTGGACGTCCTACGGCTGAAATGATGATGATGATGATGAATAACTGCAGCGGCTATAGTAGGTATTAACAAATGTAAAGCAATTTATTGGTTAGGTAGGTACCTACCTATATTTATATTTTTCGATTTGAAATTCTGACCTTTCTCATTTCCTCTGTCGAAAATAATTATCATTTCCTCTGTGCATAAGAATCGGTTCCCTAATCGATCTGTGAATCGATGCTTTTGAATTGATTTCGCGCGGCTTATGTTTCCCATCACTAAATTACACTCGTGACGTCAAAGTACCTACGCAAGATGTTACAGGCTCGGTCTCGCTACAAATTGCCGGGCATTTTCCTTCTATCTCGATATATTTCTGTGGTCATTGTCAAATGTAGGGTAGCACACAACACTAACCACATCACTTTGTAAAGGTTCGCTCACACTCACCGTTGACGCAGTACGAACATTCAACACTGTTTTCCAACTCGGGGGTACTGACCAACCACTATCCCGGTTAAAATTTGGATGACGACCAATCTCGATGACTTCACGCACCTTCCGCGGAATTTTATAAAAGGCCGATTTTTATAAAAGGGGGTAAAGGATAAAATCGGGCAATTGTTACGCCGAAGATACAGTATCAAGTCGATTTACCGTCCTCATGTGCAGCTCAGGCAGTTGATACGTTCACCGAAGGATAGGGAGCCCTTTAGTGGTCCCGGAGTATATAAAATTCCATGTTCCTGTGGCAATGATTATATCGGAGAGACTGGACGTAATGTTTCCACAAGGTTATCGGAGCACATACGCAGTATGAAAAAGCAAGACAGCAAGGGGTCTGCGGTGGCCGAACACTCAATGGACTCGGGCTCGACGCACTACATCCGTTTTGATAAGGCTTCCGTACTTGCGAGAGAAAAGTTTTTCATTCCGCGGAAGGTGCGTGAAGCCATCGAGATTGGTCGTCCGTCATCCAAATTTTAACCGGGATAGTGGTTGGTCAGTACCCCCGAGTTGGAAAACAGTGTTGAATGTTCGTACTGCGTCAACGGTGAGTGTGAGCGAACCTTTACAAAGTGATGTGGTTAGTGTTGTGTGCTACCCTACTTTTGACAATGACAATAAAAGTGATGATGAAAACGGGGATAGTTGTGTGTCGCTGTCAGTTGCGTCGAGTAGCCGCGCGACCAGGGCGTTAGCACGCAGTGCACGTTTGGCAGCCGCAGTGACGTGCAACTCCGAGAGGAAGGGCTACGGATTAGCCCGAAACATGTCGAGTTAAACTCGTTTTGAAACGTGAGTGATCCGTTTATTTTCACTATAAAACGATATTGATAATTTATCTTTTATGCACGCTCTCAATTTATATTATGCCTAATATTATCATGTCTTAAATATTTTGAATCAATATTACATTACTGATTTAGCCTGATACATACATACATCGGATCTATCATGCATCGGAGAACGCAAATCACGAAAGAAATCATCGGAGAATCACGAAATTCATCTCATAAGTAAAGGATGCTTCGGCTTGCATAAGTGCACATCTTCACCTTAAGTCATTAATTAGCAAAATCAACGTCAAAGTTGTGATGATTCCGCTAGTTATTGACATAAGGTGTTGTGGTGGCCGAGTCATTAACGTATAAATCTATATTTCATCGGACATACCTAGTTCAAAAATCATAATCCAGATAAGTTTATGCAGAAATAATTAACGAGGCCTCGAAAACAGGCCATAGCCTTAATAAATATATTACACGTTAGAAATTAAAGTTGTAAATTTTTATCGAATGTTAGACTGATCTTTAAAAATATACGGTCAATAAGATATCGATAAGTTTCATAGACTATCTTATTTTGTGAGTAGAACATAATTTTACGAACCTGATAGTTGATACCAATAATATCTTGCTCTGTCCACTTTTTTCTTAATTGATGTTTTACAGGGAATTGGAATATTATGCGATTCAGGCATACAAAGCGTTTATTGTGAACTTAAACATCCAGCTATTATAAACAGGGATATTGGTTGGAGCAACAACGATTCAATCAAGAGGATTGCCCATGTCTATACACGATATCGCGTTCCGTTAATATAATAAGCCTGCTGTAAATTATTAAGGCTTGTTTACACTTTATGAAGTAGCAAGTGCAGGTTAGAAGTAAGTAGTTAACATGTTTTTACGATGATAAGTGTTAAGTATTAAGAAATCGTTTACACATTGCTTAGTTGTGCTTTGTGTAGGTGCAAAGTGTCGAACTAAATGGAGGGCGAACAACGATTAGAATTACGAAATATTTTAAAAAATATCGTCGCGGTAATCGCTTCAGAAATCGAGAATGAGGTGTTAGTTGAAATCGAGAAACTTAAAAAGTGATGGCAAAGAAAATGGATCAGTAGAAGAATTCAGTATGGAGCTAGTGATAAATTTTTACAGGAACTAATTAATGAGGATCCTACTGAATTTCGTAATGCAATGCTATTGACTGAAGATAAATTTAATGACTTATTGACTATTGTTGGGCTCAGTCCACCTCATGTTTATTCGCATCCGTCTGTACTATGCACTTAACAAGCAGATACTGTTTACACAGTGTTTAGTTAGGACAAGACTGTGAGTGCGGGGTGTAAGGGTAACGCCACCAGAGTTGAGGCCACGCACACAACCACATCTCATGTAATGACAGCGGGATTTTGACGTTGTGTTGACGTTTAACGACAACACAACGTCAAAATCCCGCTGTCATTACATGAGATGTGGTTGTGTGCGTGGCCTCAACTCTGGTGGCGTTACCTATACGCGGGTGTGCGGGGACATGCAAAAATAGACCGAGCGTCTATTCACTTTACCTACTTCGCACCTGCACTTTACACTCGCACTTGCCATTTAACAGCGTGACGTTTACACGTTGCTTTTACTAATCACTTTACACCTGTACTTGTCACCTGCACTTGCCACTTAACAAAGTGTAAACAGGCCTTTTTTATGTTAGATAGGCCAGACAAACGAACTAGTGGGTCACCTGATGTTAAATGAACACCACTGTCCATAGACACCCGCAGCGCTTTACACGATGCCAGTGCGTTGTCGGCCCTAAAGGAGAGGAGAGGGAAGGGGTCCCGGCACTCTCACTGACCGTACGAAACGCAAGCAGGATTACTGCTGCTTCACGCCGGTGTTCTGTGAGAGGGTGGTACTGCCCCGGATGAGCCGGCCCATTCGTTATGCAGCGGCTAGCTACAACATGGCTCTACCACTACAAAAAATGTTTTGCTATAGATAGAGAGATTTCTGTATCATCTCTATTTAGACTCTTCCTTTAGTTCATAGATGGCGTTGTTGTGTTAAGCAGAGGTCAAAACCATACGAAATATAAGACCTTAGTAAAGCAGATTAATCATTTAATTTAAGGAATGCGACGGGCGTTGTGTTATAGTACTCTTGATTTAATCGTTTTTGGCAATGTGAAGGGATATTTATGGTATGGTATAGGTATAACCGTAATAAACGCTACTGTGCTTCGACTACAAATGGATTCAATACAATAAGCAGGGTGAGTGAAACTTCCGTTTCACATTACGTCAATACAACGCGCCAACTTTTTTGGCCATGGAGCCAATGCCATGTTACCAAAACTTAAACTTCTTGATTTTTGATGTAACTTTAACGAAGCGCATATTATTCCAATGATTATTAGATTAATGTGACGTAGGTACATTACACGAGGATAGCATTAAGTAATATACCTCAATTTTGCTCACGGACGTCGGACTTGCTTGAATACTGGAATCTGTGTAGCTGTATGTGTAAAATGGTGAGAGTTTTGTAAATATTAAGTATGTAGAAGAGGAAATCTTATTTGTAAATTAAATCCATATGTTTAATGGCAATGTGTCGATGTAATACACTTATGATGATAAATAAAGATGGTAATGCCTAGAATTGTTGTTTTACCAAAAGACTTATAGGTGTTTAGTCTAGTATAGGCACATGAGGTGCGATTTAAATGTTAAAAGTACCTACTTTATTTTATTTTACTTTAGCTGTGTTACGCTTATTACGACAACATTAATTAAGGTTTGAACACCACTAATTAGATTTTTCTTAATGCTAAATACAAAACTATTGGGCTTACCTTATCAACATTATTATTATTAGTTTTAATTACCTAGCAGAACGTTGCTCAACGTAAACTAAGCTATTTTAAAAACTAAAAAGCACTCGTTCGTTCATTCGTTCATTTCTAGTTCAGAGCTTCAATATAAAGAATCCAAAAATTATTTTAATGGCAAAAAGGTGACACGACAGCGCGGCAGCGCGAGTTCCACTTCCCGCCAAGCCCTTAAATATTTTTTTCCTTTAATCGTCCGTTCAGACAGGCTAAGGTCCGGGACTATAGGTAGCGCCTCGTCATCAGTTTAAAATTACAACACTAAACAATTTTTTTAATGTCGATTGCTTTTTTAAATATGTTCGCTTACTTAATATTTTTTTGAAATCGCTTAATTTTCATAAGCAGTTTTTAAGGGAATAATAGACTTAGATAGCGCGAGCTCTCGCATGTCTTAAGGTCACCACAAAACGCAGCGCGGCGCGAACGCTGACACACACTGCAGCACGGCGCGTTTTATGCGCGCAGCCCGCTAGCGATGTGTGTCAGTTTATATGTATGATTCAGTGTTATACAGCGCGTTGGGAACGCTCCGTCAGCGCCAGCGCTTCGGTTTGTGGTGACCTTTAAACTCAAGCTAGCGCGTGGTTTGGTTTAAAAAACGCCTTTGAAATTTTTGCCCTGGCAACACTACGAAAATCAATGTTAGGTTGGTGGCATTGGAGCTAGTGATGTGTTCATCATGCCTAATGAAGTTTTATATCGATACAATACAATCTTGACTCTTGAGCATATTGCTTTCTATAAAAAAACTTTTTAAAAAGTTGTTTCAGAATAGACGGCGATAAATCTCAATGATTTTCGATAAATTATGTTTTTGACAAATGGTGTTAACAATTGGTAGCCTTTTATTTTTTATTCTAATATCGATACGTTAAACGACGTTTGCACGTGCAGCACTTCCTTCTTTTCAAATGTCTGCTTGACAGTTGACACTTCTTACTTTGAGGGCGGTTGTCGCAGTGAGCTGGCTGGGCTGGGTCGCAGTGGGTGGTCATTTGCTTTGTATCTGGGCGTATTTAGGTTTTATTTTATACATAAATCGAATAATATCAAATTTTATATTAAAACGTCACAGTCGAGCACAGCGAACAAGTGTTTCATTTAGCAACAGAAGTGCTCTTCTAGAACTATTATCGGACTTATAGGCAATGATATCGCCGATGAGTAATATTTAATAGCAAAGTGAATTTACATACTCGAAAATGGGGAAGTTATTGAGTCTTTTAGCCCGGGACGATTCGAATTGTTGTTCATCGCCGCGGTACGACATCTTTTTGGATTTTGAGAACGCCGCGCCAACCGAAACTGAGAAGGAAGTGTATGAGGAAGTGCAGCGGGTGTTGTTGGAGTCGGAGGTGATACTAGAAGAGATACAGTGTTACAAAGGGGCGGGGAAGGAGATCCGGGAAGCCATAGCGGACCCCTCACGGATATCCCAGGAGCGAGCCTGGCGCGCCGTCAAACCGCTTGTGGACAAACTTTTGCGCTGCTACAACCATTCTCTGGAGTTGCAACGGGTGAGTAATCTTGCTGAGCAACAAAAACACTACAGTAGTTGGCATTAACAGGGGTTCACTGATTATCCTCATTATTCCCAACGCATGTTATGAAGCACTAATCAATTGTAAGAATAAATCCCCAATGTAATATGCAGGGGCACAAGTTTTGAAATTAAATAAGAACTAATTATCTTTAAATAATCAACAAAACCAAAAAGCTGGGAATTTTTGGCTGGTTCGGGAGTAGTATGTTGTAAAAAGTTGGGTCTTACGGGATTATGAGGTAAAATAACTTGAATATTGGTAGTTTTTACCAATAATCATTTTGTAAAACATGTCCATCAAACTTCCCTTATAGCTTTCCTCATGCTGTTTGCTCCTGTGTCAGTAGTTACCCTACATTGTTTTAGTTTTTATGCTTGTAAGTGGTGTCATTTACTAAACAAAGAGTTAATATCTCTTTATTTCACTTCTAGTCGCCCAGATTGTGTAAAATTTGTTCATTAATATCTTTTTTTTTTTTTAATTATTAATATCAATATCTTTTGGGAACATTGCTTTTTAGTAATCAATTTGATTTTTAAAACATGGTTAAAACATACAGCAACTGTGTCTGTCTATAATTTGGTTATTTATACCCTGCAAGATAATTTTTCTGAGATAAAAATAAAGCCCATGTCTATCCTTAACATGTAAACTGCCTTCTCAAAGATCAATAAAATAGGTTTATTTGGTTATTAATCTCAGATATCTTATTTCATTCTATGACTATATTCAGTTTAAAACAATTGCAACCATCACTGTAATTTTTGAAAGACTCATCAGAACTTTAAATCTAATATGTATATAAAAATCTTGTGTCATGGTGTACTTGTGGCTTATCATCTCCTCCAAAACGGCTTAACAATTTTTTTTTTATATTTTAGAATAGGTCATATGCAGAGTTATTTTACAAATAACCCTGTATATGGTTTCTATATTTGAGAATAGGTTGTAGGCTATTTATTATACCCCTATTCTGGCAGAGTGAGTTGCAGGCAACAGCTAGTTCTTTTGTGAAATGGTTTGCGGTCAAAACATTTTAGATAACTATTGAATTCAATTAACAAATAACCAACCTGTAATTATCATATGGAGGTAAATATTTATCATATTTCTGTTAATTGTGATAATGCTAAGTAAAATAAATAAATATCACAGTTTAGAAGCCACTGTTTCCTTTTGATGGAGCCTTATCAGGAGAGTATGCTTATCAGTTGTGATTATGTGTCAGGTGATAAGGCCTTTAAGAGATAGTGCAGACTAAACAAAAGACTCTTAGTGCATGCATTATACACTTTATATCAAGTATGTGAAGGCTAAGTGTAAACAGGATACATTGATATTTATTACTTTTAAATTAAGTACTTGGAAAAGATAAGCCTAACACTATTTTAACTAAACAGGAATTATTTTTATTATCTATTTATTAGAAGTACCTAATTTATTTAAGTTAAACTACAATTCTGGTTTAATGGGTTCAACCCCCGGCTTGCACCTGTGCGTTTTTTCGAAATTTATGTGCAAAATTACATTTGTAGTTTACCATGAGCTTTACGGTGAAGGAAAACACGTGAGGAAAAAATTCAATGATGTGTGTGTAGTTCCCAATTCGCACTGGGCCTGCGTGGAAATGATGGCTGGGATGATGATGATGATGACAATTCTGTAACAGTATCATTTATGCCAGTTGGAGCCTATTTCCTTAAAAAACACACTGGTTTTAATTCTTGCTCTGTACTAAATAAATAAATTGTGTAATATATATACTATCAGAAATGATTGTAACCCCTATTATTATTTGTATGTTTTGTGTGACATTGAAAGGCATACAGACATCTGTTTCAGTATTAATTGATAACAAACCAGACTGAAAACATTAAGTCAAACATGAAATTCGATTTGCATTTCTGATCCCGATATACCCATTTAAAACTTTAATTGTCATCATAAAAATTACGTCTTATTAATAATTCGTTAATGAAAACCTATGTGTTAGTAAAATTATTCCTAAATACAGGGTTATTTGTAATTCACTAGCATCCTTTTAACCCTAAACTCCTACCACTTAAACAAACGTTTTTTGTTTTACAGCTTTTGTCATAACTTAATATTTTTGGTGTAATAACGTTTTGAAAATTTGAGATTTCCTCTTATTTTTACGATACTCTGTGTATTTGTATGGGAAAAAAAGTGCTTCATTTTAAAAAGTCGTAGAACAAAAAACATTTGTTTGAGTGATAGGAATTCAGGGTTAAGAGGATGTCAGTGAATTACAAATAACCCTGTATAACTTAGTTAATTTAAGTTCAATCAGCTCTAAAGCCCCTTAAAAGGCCCCTCTTTTGGTCCTTATTAAATACATTGTCTATCTATTATGATATAGTAAACGGAATAAAAACAAATGAATTAAACTCTGGTTCTACTGATCACGGTTTTTGTGTCTTATGATTCACGTTTCGATCAAAACATCTCCAATGTCCACATATAAAACACCCAAGTATGCAGGCGGTTTCATTCACATAAATACGCGAACGCATAGTAATATGAATTATGGGACATCACGGCGGTACTACAATTTTGCTGTTTGTATTCGCGAATACCCAACACTACCTATTAACAAAGTTTGGTACAGCGCTTAGGTACACTACACGTAAGATTATCTCCAAATACGCATTCCTAATAAATCAAAATCAATAAAACGTCATCGTTAACCCGCTTCGTAACTCCCAACGGTTTAAATTAAATACTCCTATATTTTTGGATGGTCATCATGCTACTAACTCGTCATACCCTCTCCGCGAAACGCTCCAAGCATCTGCATTCAACTACTGATGTCCGTTCTAGAAGTAAAAGAAAACTTTTCTATTGAATTAGTAAGGCACAAGCTGCTTACGGCAAGTCACGCTCCTTTATTCGTTATTCGTTTACAACCGGGTTATCTGGAATCAACCAATTAACGAGCGTAAAAACACGATACATTAAACTGTACTTGTTAAAAAAAAATACTGTAACTGTGGACTGTTTTATTTAAGTTTTTGTTAAAGCTTAATAAACCCTTTCTCACAAAAAATATATCGAGAGATATAATGATTAATGATATTTAAAAGAATATTTAACGGGTACTTCTTCAAAATGAAATCCCTTCCAATTCCATTTTTAACAACATCATATTTTTTCGCACGGGAGGAATTCGATTCAGATTTAAAAGCTTAATTTTATTGCGTTTCATGTTGTTAATGAGATCTTAAAGGTAGGTAGGTACAGTTCAAAAAAGATGAGCTAGCATAGCAATTTGTAAAAACTAAAATTATAATTATATGTTAATAATTTTTAACTATCATTTAGGAATTCCGGTACAGAATAGTAGCAGTTTCCAATTAAGTAACTCAAGTTTAGCCTAGGAAGGATTCCCCGTGAATATTTCTGCGTCCGCGTCACCTAATCTTAAATAAAATAAACCTAATCCTAATCTTGCCCAGCCATTCCAAGAATCTATCCTATGCCTACGATTACGCGCAAATCGCGCAATTCTACGAGTGTTAAATATTCGAATAGAATCCGTTCGCGCCATATAGGTACCTACCACATCGTTTACGCTTACCGCGCAGCCCTGGTTGGGTATGTATCTAGGTATGGTATTTAATTAATTATTAATAGCAGAAAGCTAAGTCTTGCGTAGGTGTGTATCTCACCGTGAAGAGGCTCACTCGCCGATCGGCAGAGGCCTTGGTCCAAGTTTAAAATAGGTCCTATTGACCTATCGATCACATGGGGAAGGGCTGACCTTTGAAGGTCTCAGTTTAATGACAACATTTTTAGACACTGTTTATTTTGATGCATTAATAAGTACTGAGAGAATTACCATATTTTCACTGTCGGATGTGAACATTCGCAGTGAGGGTACACGTTTTATTGTTAACTAGCTGTTGCCCACTACTTCGTCTGCGTACCGCAAGAAATTTGCACATTCTCAGTATAAATAGCGTATGTTAATCTGGAATATTGTAGTTTAGTCAGAGATTTTCAAAATCAGTTCAATAATTCCTTCTGCATACAAACAAACACAAAGTTCACGTCCTTATTATATTATTATAGATAAAACACATCAAAAATATTTTTAGTAACATATAAATTCTCATATGCTTTTGAATCCTAGTAATTTTTGAGGATTGTAAAAGTAGTTTTTCCTGTCATGTAGTCAATGATTAAATTCTGCAAAAATAGGCGTTGCGACTGGTCTAACCTACCTATTATTACGTTACTTATTACGTAAGTAAACTACCCCATTTTGAACGCCTTCAGACTACGCCATCTGCTTGGTAAAATATAGCTCTAAAAACCATCTGCGACCAACAGATTAGGTCCGTTACAAAAAAGATTCGACAAAACGACAGATGTATCCTAACAAGGAAACATAATCTGTAAAATACGGAGAACTTTTAAAAAAAATAACGCACTTATCCAGTTCTTGGATATGAAATTGGCTAGGTAGTTAGCTAATTCCGAAAGAAAGACAGCAAAATGAAAGGTCGAAATCCAATTTACCTAATCGCCAGGTCTCGCGTGCACTGCGTTCTTCATAATAAGCGCTACTATAAAATTAGACTTGCTACTAAGTCTTTAAAACGCCATATAAACCTCTTGATCTTCACATTCTAATACTTATTTATGATAATGACTCGGTTTAATCATATACCTAGTTAAGTTGGCCGTCTAAATTAAATTACATATTTTCATACATACAAATCAAAGTTCTTGCAAATCACGAAGGCGAGTAGGCTTTAAATGTGGTACACGTTTAAATGTATGCGTGAGAGCGAAATCGGGTACGGTTTAGCACAAAAAATTAAAATAAATTTTGGGTAGCCAATGCGCGCGCACATACACGTTCAATTAAGTACCTACGAGACTACTGAGTACGCTCGCCTTCGTGAAATGCAAGAACTACTCTCCTTTCGTTTACTCCTGCATCATAACGACCTTGACCGTGAAATCCGCTGTTCCGACAGAGTTAAGGCACGTTAAGGCCATATTTTCTAACGCCCTCTGAATCAGAATCTCGCCAACCATTTCTTTCTATCAAACGGTAACGAGCTCTTGACGAGTGTAAGAATATGATAGCAAGCACGCGCGCGTCGGTCAATACAGTCCCTGGTTACTGAACAATTTAGAACAGTCTGCTTTTGGTCAGTATTTTTACCCTGTGTGAAGAATTATCTACTTGAAGCTTTTCATAACCAGTTCAAAGAAACAACCTACCATGCTTTACTATTTTGAAAGTTTCAATATGCTTGCCACGATGTTATTCCAAGATATCTTTGGCATCAATCATCAATCCAAATTTCTTCAAACGTCAACAATTCCAGATCAACTTGCATAATCATAACATGTTATATCATTAGACAAAACAACGATTCAATAGCCGGATTTAATGGAACCCATTAATTGAATTCGGTTCCATACGTTCAACCATCCAATAAATACGCTTTGTCTAACAATTCAATCAAGGGAAACTCGATCTCAGCACATTTCCGACGAGTAAACAGTTTGCGAGAGACCGTAGTAACCCCACAACTGCACTCTCATAATTGAGCTACTACCCTCGCTTATATTTATACGATATGCTTGATACATGTGACAATCATCCAATAAAATAATCACAAGTCGCATAGAACTCGCGTGAGACCTATTTATGTGACGTATACCGCATCCTTTGGGGGCAACGGAACCATCAATTTGTTTATTGGATGATATCAGAATTATTGAAACAATTATTTTGTTATCGGGTCCGCGCAATCAACTCTTCCGTTTAGATTTGTGCCTCTTGGTTACTTGTAGTTTCTCACATAGATATATGTAATGTTTCAGACAGTATTAGTACATATTAGCGGCGACTTTCCATACAGAAATTTCCGAAATGGAACTATGCAGTTTGTACCCTACATTACAGTTGAGTCTGAGTGTGGTAGTTTTTGCTGTAGTTCATCATAAGTTTAAATTTAATGTGCCAAATTTTTTTTTTTAATGTCTTAACCATTATGACGAACCGTTATGGCTAACGATGGGTCTTATAAGGAAGCTCAAGGTCACTCAGAGGGCGATGGAGAGGGCTATGCTTGGAGTTTCTCTGCGGGATCGCATTAGAAATGATGAAATCCGCGCAAGAACTAAAGTCACGGACATAGCTCGAAGAATCGCTAGACTTAAGTGGCAGTGGGCAGGGCACATCGCACGTAGAACTGACGGCCGATGGGGCCGAAAGGTTCTTGAGTGGCGTCCGCGGACCGGAAGACGCAGTGTAGGTAGGCCTCCAACAAGATGGAGCGACGACCTGGTGAAGGTAGCGGGAACGCATTGGATGCGTATGGCGCAGGGCCGATCTGTTTGGCGAGCCTTGGGGGAGGCCTATGTTCAGCAGTGGACGTCTTTCGGCTGAGATGGTGATGGTGATGAACCATTATTAACTCTGAACTGAAACCTTGCGACAAATGTAATGACTCCTTGCAAAAAAAATTCGAAGTCAATCCTGTGTATGAAGTTTCTTAACAGCACTGGGTCTGCGTGGGACCTACAACTCTAGCCCTATACAGAACTGTGACTAGCAGTAGGAGATAATGATAATGCAAAAAATAAATGAAGTCGTGTATGTAGATTGAGTAAATATTTATGTCGCGCAGACGTGCCTGCCTTGCACGTGTGGTTGCGGAGCAGCAAAGTATCTTGTTTTAAACTCATGATTTTCACTCATAACTATTGCCACTCACGGAACATATCACGCAAATAAAATTTAATATTTACCTCGACGTTTCGGCCACATTGCAGTGGCCGTGGTCAACTCGTAGTCCCGTGAGTGGTAATTGTTACAACTTGTTTTATTTCATGGATAGTAATCATCGCAACGTAACACCTGATTTAAATCTATTGTGTATACTCAAAATCAAAAACGTGTCTATATTTTTATACTACCAGCGTTTTCGGAAATACCTTTATTGCCAAGAAGAATGCGCCGAAAGAAACTAGGTAGAAAGTAATTTTTCAAAAGTAACATGTTACTCTACTGGAGCAAATGCGCATATCTTCACGCCTGATTCTAGCGATTCAACAAAAGCAATCGCGTGATATTTAGGTGCATTTAGTAACCATTTATAATAAAATAATAGATATTATCCTCACATTTATTTATATGTATATTATTGATGGAGTTCCACCAAGTGCAGCATTTCCTTTCCGGCACTCGTATAGCGGCAGGATGTTTCAATTTCAACACAATAGCCAGAGTTTGGTTTGCCTGCACCGTAGTTCGTGGCTCATAAACATTATCGTAAGTTAGGTACTTCTTTTTTAAATCGATACTTTTCAATAAAAACTTCATAAATACTCGTAGTTATCAATGTTTAGACAATGCGGTACGATACAAGCTGTTAATAATGCATACAATACATGCTAAGAAATTCGATCAACGACTTGGTTCATCATCATCATCTTCGTCATTTCAGCCGAAAGACGTCCACTGCTGAACATAGGCCTTCCCCAAGGCTCGCCAAACAGATCGGCCCTGCGCCATCCGCATCCAATGCTTTCCCGCTACTTACGACTTTGTTAACGAGAAACTATTATGTAGATCCAGATTGACGTGACAACATTCCAATTTATAAATGCTTATTAGTCCAATTAAATACACGCGCGGTTAAATTTATGACCGAAGATTACTTAAATTACCTTTTTACGTCATTAAAGCAACTAGGTGAACACACACAATTACAGCTCTTATAAAACACTAGTCACTTCATTAACATAAAAAGTTACCGGAACTGGCTGAAAATAATAATCTTATTGCGTCATTCAAAGAAATGCCTGTATTGCTGTAGTTGGTATCAACTAGTCACGTAAACATACATTTGCCGTTTATTTCCCTCATACAAATACTTCCCACGGAATTGTAATAAACATCTTCAATAATAGAAAAAGGCCCGTTTAACTATTCAGCATAGAGTAGGATCCTCTGCGACACAATCGGACGCATTGCGCCTGGTTTCGCAACGAGATCGTCCCACCAGACCATATTACGTAGCTGTGGTATTGCTATAACAACTGTAATATAAACTTAGTTACAGCTAGACGATGTATAAGTTAGTAAAGCCGCTAGATTTTTCCCTGTTGTCCCGATTACAAACCGTCGCCTTGCATGCCAGACTCGTGTGTATCTCTGTGCCAAATTAAAAGGAATAATAAACTAAAAAAAAATAATGTGATTCATGAGCAATACTTCAGAATTAAAACAAGTTGAGGAATAAGTGTAAAATACACAGATAATGTGGAGGAAATCCCAAATCCTTAGCCGTCTAAACTTACGTAAACAAACTCACCTTTGCACGATTGCGATCTCAACTTTGTAATGAACATAAATAGAGTTAAGTTACTGAATAGGAGTTGTCAGCTATCGAAACATATCGACAAGTGAGTTAGAAGTTCACGTCGAGACGTCGTGAAGTTAACATTAACACCACCTGTCTTTGCAACTTCTTTGTACTTTAAATGCCAGATATAAATAGAGTGCGCGCATATGTTATTTCAAAAAATGTCTGGGACTGGTTATTTGGCTAGCAGCTGCTTTACCGCATTGTATGAAACAGCAGCTAAGCAGGTGCAACATGCCTCATCAAATTGTTGCCCATATGAAAGGCTTGCGAGGTAACACGCTATATAAAGATGTATCATAAAAGGTTCACCGCTCTGGATCATAAGCCACCGTCATTCATTGTGAACACATTTTCGGTGTCCATAATTGGTACAACTCATTTATGTACTGTTATGATAGTTTTAGTACGCTTTTTAAAAAGTGAACAGGAATCTTAACAAAGCCCTTTATCTAAAAGTCCGCGAGGACTTCTAAAATGCTGTATTATAAGACCGTGATTTCATTATAAGACGCTGTCATAGGCAGGCAAGCTTCTCGAGAAGCTTTTGTCGTTTTAATACAAAACCGCTAAATAATTAGTGTCTTATTAAAACACGAATTCTCTTACAATAATCTGACGTACCCGAGTTCATGATTGCGCATAAATTTATCATAAGCCGCAATGAAAAATCTCGGCTCAGGATGGACAGGGCCTGATTAAAATGAATGTTTTCATCTAATATAATGATGTTGCCGCTTCTATGCACTGTTCGTATATTTCACTCCCTCCTTAGTTACACATTGAGTAACCTCAGTTTGTTTGGTTTCTTTGTCATAACATTTCGGATACGTTTAGTATGAAAGTTTTCTTGGCTCGTATTTGAATGTTTGTTAAAAAGACCGAGTGTAAACGCAACTAAATACATTATGAAATGTTACCTTATTATATTTGGAGGACAGCTCCAGCGGATTTCAATAAATAATGTCACGGCATCGACGGGATTCTCTGAAATTCTGACAAGGACATTTCCAATACTGAGCGCGTTACTTACTGACTCGAAAGTATCACAGTAGCAGACAATGTTTCCGCCTTGCCAACTATAAAGTGTACCTGACACAGACTTCGAAGTAACCGCAACCAACAAGTTACCCATTCAGTCGCGAATTGGCGCTTGGCACCTAAACTAAACTGCAGAGGAATATTAATGCGGCATTGTCAGAATTAAATGGCGTATGGTGAATGTAATGTGTAGGTGCCACAGACAGATACAAAGGGTTTAATTGTTTTCTATTGCCTACATGTATGAGTCAGCTTACAGACGAGACGATCTTGTTTTGTAACCTGACCTAGGACACCGGTTTGGTTAGACGATAAGTGCAGGTTACTTTAATAAATATTGTAACCCATATTTTATTTTATAGCCGTAGTAAAGATATCAAATTCAGCTTTTTATTATTCATCAGCTCGTTACAATACATGAATACTCTGCCGTGAAAAATCTACGCAATTATCTGTTTACGAGTAACGTCGGCAGATGGTCGCAGCGCGGAGCAGAGTTAATGGTGCATGCAGGACGTTGCACCCCGCATCGAGTGCATGCTTTCTACTCACTGTAACCTATTCTGCATCACATACTGTTCCCATACTTTCCATACCTAGCACAAAATCGAAGGGCATACGGCCAATTAATTAAGCGCAGACGACGCGCAGTCAGGCGCGTTTACGGCACCGCAAATTCTCAAAAAAGGACTAAATCTCGTTTAAAGCATCAAGGCGCGTAAACTGCGCGTCTTCTGCGTATAAAAAATACGGCATGTGTAGGGGCTCTATGGCCCTGGAGCTTCTTTAACTAGGGATAGTAAGGTAGCATAGAGGACTACATAAGTTTAAAAGTGCCTGTAAGCTCACCAATCCAATTCAGCCTTGCTTCAGAAATAAATTGACGCATCAAGGGTAAAACTGGACCCTTATTCATAAAATCATGTAAACCTACAGCTTACTGAACATTCGTTTGTTTTTATCTGTTATTTTGACATTGCCTTTTGCGAGACATGACGAAACACTTTTTTTTCTGATAGTATTTCTATAGTATGTTATGCCTAGTCTTACTAAAAAGTTAGTTAGGGTCACGACACGAAGCAGGGTTAGGGTTAATTTGGTTTCTTAAGTTTTACCTCATTTTCTATCCCATAAATATTTCACTATCGCTTGTAAACGCCCTACTAAATATCTAATGGGACGAGAAGGATCTTACCCTTCCACAACTACGTACGTAACTGTTACTACCACATCACCAATAAATTGGTATCAACGTGCCTGTAACGTCCTTGCTTCTTTCGGCACTTTAGTAGTTCGTTTTACGATCGTACATTGCAAAGTTCTATCAAATTTTTTCAGTACCTACTAGCCAGTGCCCTGGGTACTCTATAAATAGCTAATACCCCCGCGGTCGCACGTGCTCGGTCCTGGGCACGTCTTAATCTAATCATGACTGGATCATGCGGACAACTTTACTGGGGTCGCTTGACATGATTCATACCATGTTATTACGTGGACAAGCTTATCAGGCTTACAAGTATCGATTAATAGTCAAACATATTGACTTGAGTTTATCGAGAATTTATTTACAGCAATAATTCCTGTTTCATCAAATACGATAATCGATTATTTTTAATTTTAATATTGTAAATGAGGAAATGACGTGTATAGCTTGGTTGGTTCGCAGCAATCGCAGCATATGATTTTTGCTGACTTTAATAATATCGCAGTGTCATGCCAAACCTTGCCAAAATCAACTAGATATGTGGAAGAGCATCAAACAGCCTTGCCGCTACATCATCGGCTTAGTAATGTGAAGCTTCTTATAATCAGCTTTTTAAAGCTCCCTTGCCAACATCCCCTTTGTAGCTACGTTTGACGAGATAGGTACATAATTTTTTCAATCAGATTGTCATTTTATATTCGTAATAAAAACCGGACGCTACCCTCTTATTTATGAGGCCTTGGCTCTCTCAGAGCTTTCTACTCGATGAGAGAAATAAAGTAAATAAAGCCACCACAGTAACCAGCGTAATGTACCGCTCAAATCTCCAACAAGTAAATTAGCCTTAACCAGTGTTAATTTAATAGATCCTAATGAACGGCCCGGGCGCCGCCGATCATGCGTGCTCGTACAACTGTAATCTTAATTACACTTTATAATGTTACGTGCTTTTTATTACGATGGTAACACAGTTAATTTATACATTAGACGGGTTAATTGCAATGTTACGATTTGCCTATAAACGTAAATAGGCGTAAAGTGGTAAGTCAACCATGAAAAACACCTCATGTGTTATTGTTCCAAACTGCCTCCGTTTTTCACACGTACGTTTGTAACACTACCCATCACGTGTGAGGCGGTGAAAATTTAATAACACTGGCGCATCTGGGAAGTGTTCTCGGATGTTTATAAGGTGTTAAACGTGGGTTAAGCGGGATCTTTCTGAAGCCAAGGTTCTGAATTACCCTGCCCTTGGCCCAGTTCGCAGCGGAACAATCAGTGTCTAAGCGTGGCTTCGGCTCTCCTGTTCAGGGAAGGAAACCACGGTTCTCTGCTTTTTCGCTGACAATATTATGACGTGACAACGTCTACAGGGTGTCCACTTTCTGGAAAGTCAGGGAAAAGTCAGGGAAGCTCAAGGTGGTCAGGGAAAGTCAGGGAAAATCAGGGAAATTTGCTAGAAATCCAAAAAGTCAGGGGAAAACTCATACTTTCCCAATGATGTAAAATGAGGGAAAAATTTCATGCTCTAGTTTGACCCTTTAACCAGACTATTGAAGCAATTTTTTCAGGTTTGGAGTGATCTACATTATGACAAATACATTTGCAGTGAATTCCCATCATCGGGTCTAGCTTAGTATCTCGGGCAGTAAAAAAAATCATATAACCTGCTTTGAAATGTACATGATTAGTCGGGGAAATTTAGAAATGTGGTCAGGGAAAGTCAGGGAAAAGTCAGGGATTTTTTTTAGGATTTGTAGTGGACACCCTGGTCTAATAAATCGATGGACGCCGGCTGTACGCTCGAAAAAGGATGACGGAATGTAACGTACAAGAGAGAGCAGTGAACACCAGGATGTACAAGAGAGCAGCGCGCGCCAGGATTTACAATCTTAGTACTAGCGCTCGGGTAATTTTTAATAGGGGGGGGTATTAAAGGGGGGATGAAAATTTCATTGATTTTGCCGTAGGATGCACCGTTTTCAAGATACTTTTTTTGTTCTGAAACTGTAAGTACTCCAGGATTGTTATCTGTAACAAGTCGGTGTCTGTACATTGAAGATATTTGAGAAAAACTGTCACTAGGGCTATTTATTAGCGCAATAGAACCCAAAACAATGATTTTTAGAATTATTGTCTGTTTGTCTGTGCGTTTATGCGCGCTAATCTCAGAAACGGCTTAACCTAGAAGGATGCGGTTTTCACTGATATGTTGGTATTTTCTTGGATTAACATTTAGTGTTTGTTTCATTTGAATCGGTTGACAAATAAGAAAGATACGATACTTTTAGTGTTAGATAGCCCATTTATCGAGGAAGGCTATAGGCTATATATCATCACGCTGGGAGTACGGTGGTGAATATGAACGCGGGTATTCGGGGGGGGGGGGGGTGCGGGGGGTATTTTTTTTTATATCGAGGAACTAAGGAGAGCCATAATTGATGAAAAAGCAAATTGGATAAAAAAAATAAGCTGCCCAAATTACTAATTCCACGCGGACGGAGTCGCGGGCAAAAGCTAGTAGTATAATATAAAACTAACCTAACCTATTAGGGTTCTACAGGATAGTCCTGAAATATATCCGAAATAGTTTACAGTTACAGTTAGTTATAGTCGAGGTGCCCTGGTGGTTGGAGCTGTGGCCTCTCAAGCAGAGGGTTGTCTTTGAAATTTATCATGAGCTTTACGGTGAAGACCTACGACGAAATTCAATGGTGTAGGTGAAGTTCCCAATCCGCACTAGGGCCGCGTGGGAACTACGGCCCAAGCCCTCTCGTTCTAAGAGGCCTGTGGCCTGCAGAGTTTACAGTTTCAGAAAAAAAAGCCGTTGGGAAAAATATCTTCGTCGAAAAAGCAGGATCCCGGAAGCCGCATTATCCGCTCTTACTGTTGAATTCCAAGCGAGTAACTAGCGTTTAATTATACGAAGCTATCCACGTGACTCACTGTTACAGATTGTAAGAGTATGATTAAATTTATCTATAGCTGCGTCAGTACATGCCACATACCAGCGAATACCTGAGAAGTGAGCTTGATGTCGTAAGCCTTAAGTGTCTTCACACTCCAAAAATGTTGTTGCAAACTTACCTTGTTTAAAGACTTCAAAAGTATCTGGCAACATAGCGTCCGTGATGAAAGTTTTATACAGCTTTAAGGCATGACCTCATCTTAGAGTTATACTCTGCTTCCGCGGGCGTGTCGACGATTCAAAAAAGACAACTTGAGACGTGATGTGATTAATATTCCAATTGATGTATCAAATAATTAAGGAAACAACTCAACTTTGCTCTGAATGTAATTTTCATTTACCTTATTTTATGATGCGTGTGGTGACACATGCGGTTAGATATACAGAAAAACAATAATAAAGTGGAGGACGCAATTTATAAACGTTTACAAGAAATCACTACCTAATGGTTAAAATAAACAACGATGTAAATAACTGTTCCGTTATCAAGCCACACATAATTTCTAGAAGATCGCAAATTAGCTCATTATTCATGTTGACATATTAGCAAATACTCAGAGTTAAAGTTATCGTCGATCAGTTAGTCTAACCAGTTCCGTATTTACAGTTTTCAAATCATTCTGATGATAATAATACTGGTATAATACATACGAGGCGGATTTATAAATGTACAGTCAACATAAATATTATGTAGGTAATGAAAACCAGTTGAATACATTATGTGTATAGTGAGTGTGTGTGCTGTGAATTATTTTCTCACGAATTAGTCACATTCGAAAAAATCAGCACCTAGATGAAAAAAGAACATAAGAACTACAGTCCGACAAGCTCGTGCGCGGCTCTCCGCGGAACCCTGTCGCAGTCAGCATTTGCCGCACTTGTTAAAAACTATCTCGTCAAGGACAGCAGAGACTCCCTGCGACAGGGTTCCGCCGGCGCCGCGCACGAGCTTGTCGGACTATACGACTTCTTCTAAGCTCTGGCCCTATACTACGAAGCGCGAAATTCGAACTTCGTTTCATGCCGTTCCGCTCACGCTAATGGTATTTATTACGAGAGTGAGAGGGACCGCACGATCCGAACTTCGAACTTCGAATTTCGTAGTAACCCCCCTGCGCTTGTCGGTGGAGTAACCACCACTCTGCGTGCAGCAGTTTCATTTTCTGATACGTTGCATACATCTGATAAAACCAAACGTTATTCTTACACGCATACTCGCATACACAATAGCACGAAAACACAACAGAAAATTATTTATCTTGGAGCAGTGCTTCCCGCGCTTCGCCAAAAACAATATTCATAATGAATATTCTTCCCGAGATCGCCTCGCGTCCCTGGGGTGGCTCGGGTCACCAAGCTCTCAATGAATCAGTACGGAAGCATTATTTCATATTTTATTTCGCCCTATAAAGAAATGAGTCTTGAGGCCAACATCAGGGCGATACCTTGCTCCATACAAACCGCTTAGCGTGACTCACGGTTGGCTTAATTTGAACCGAATTCGTTTTCATAACACTGTCAGCGTACCGGAAACCAGCTATTAATTATGTAGCCTATTTCATACTTATACAACAACGTCAGTTTCGGACCTCCATTTGTTGGGGGTCCTAACCTAATTAATGTTTATGAAAGCAAAACCATGTCAAGGGTGGCTTGTTACTGCCAACTTGTACCACAAATTAGCAGAACTCCTAAGGAAGTAAGTACACTAGGGTGCTATCCTGTTGCTAGGATACCGCGGAGACCGTAGAAGCTTTTGTAATACAAAATGAGCTTGTAATAAAGTGTTTCTGAACATGAAACCCCATGAACAAGCAATAACAGTAATGTCAATACCAGGGACGATATAAATTCTCAATAAAGGATACCGCCGTTTGACCCGTTGCGAAACAGGAACCGAGGGAATAGGCATAATTGCTTACATTCGATTCGTTAATACTAGACCCACGATTGCGAATCCTTATTCCGAACCTTTGAACAGCAACGCAGTCGACTTGTATCACCCAGCTCCTACTCACATATGGGTTTTCCTTATTAATGAGAGTGAATAGGCACGATCGAAGGGTTTTTGTATTATCGAATAGCCCAGATTCAGGGTTTATGCGGCCTGACCGACTAAATTACAATTGCTTCCTGACGATGTTTATAAACGTTACACATTGGAGCCCGATTTCACTGGACTGTTTCTATAATAAAAAGCTAATTGTTTAATGTTGAGATTAGGCCTTTAATAATATTATTAGGTTAATAGGTCAATTAATTACAAAGTTATAGTGTAATGGGAATTAACGAGAAATCAACTGAATTATTTATGTACTTTTGAAGGTTTTTTTTTTATGTAAATGCGCAGTAATTCGGGAAGCTTCCAGTCAACTAATCTTTCCAAAAGAGGCATCAATAGTCGAGGCAGTAGTTCTTTATTAGCGTCTCGGGGCAAACTTTGGGGGCGGATCTCATTATATCTCACTTAATATACTTCTAACTTCGCTTACTGTTGGTTATCTGTCTAGAACTGTTTTGTGAAGCCATGTTCACGTGGGTTTGTTTGAAGGCTATTTGTAAATACTAATAAATCTAATAATGTAAAAAGCGCAATGATTTGACCTTTGGCCTCTCAAGTAGAGGATCGTGAGTTCAAGCCGCTCGAACATCTGAGTTTTTCGAAATTTACGTGCGAAATCGCATTTGAAATTTACCATGACTTTTACGATGATGGAAAACATCTGGAAGAAACCTGAACAGTGCACACACCTGCGATGCAATTCAATTGTGTGTTAAGATCCCAACCCGCACTGGGCCCGCGTGGGACCTACGGCCCAAGCCCTCACATTCTGAGAGGAGGCGTGTGCCTTTCAGTGCGATGTATATGGGTTGAGATGCATGATGAATATTTAGTGTGACCTACGTGGTAAGAGTGGAGTTTAAAAATTTTGACACCTCCAATCTCCACATAAGTGGACCATGAACCATAACAATATAGTATGAGTAATTTTTTGTGTCACAACAGAACTTTTACCAGTCAGTTGATTTGTATGTGTAACTACCATTTACCATGGTCCAGCGTTTTAGTCCCATAATTAGAATTTACTTTTAGAACCCAACAACACTTTTAGATCACTTTTACAAATGCTTAAGCTTCTGTTAAGCCACCATTCGTGTCTCCATCTGTAAACTTTTACATAATGCCTTTGCAATAGAGGTACAGACTGAATATACCACCTTTACTATACAATAGATTTTATCACCTTTTTTATGAATAAGAAATGACTGCCTACAGATTCTTTGGAGCGCCTCCATACCTGACCTCACACCGCGGCACCATCGTATTATTACTAGGTTTGTAGACGACAATGTTAAACACACAACAATGTTACAATATTAATAGTAGGAGTACGGTTCTAAATATCGAAAACTTCAAAGAGTTTTTGGGTCATAGACTAAACTAAGTGTCGGGTGACAATGATTTTAATCACAAAAATATTTTCCAAATTATCATTATTTAAAAAAGTAGACATTTTGTTTCACGTAATTGCGACTTACACGTGATCGCCACCGAATAATGGTCTAGAAAAACTGGTTCCTTCCTGATCACCGATTAGAAGTCATCGTGTATAGACCGCTTTAGGTATCACTGCTATAAAACTATTACGTTAGGTTAGATTAATTTTATAACGTGATTTAGAAAAGTTTAAATTGAAATCTTACCTAAGGAGTTGTTTGGAAGGTGTTTGAAGTTAATAAAACTCAATTAAACTGTTGCCCAACTGGCTTCTCATCCAGAATGAGAAACCGCAATCTTTCCAAACAAGAAAACCAAATATAGTCTTACCTTGTTACATAAATGTACACTGAAAATACCTTCATAATAATTAACTATATCAACCGGGATAAGTAAACCTCGAATACGCCTAAAAGTGGCAAAAATATTAGACTTTCTTAATTTATAAATTGGCGTTTAGCTTCCTATAATCAGAACCGGTGGTAAGGGATGATACGGTTTAAAATTTCTATATTCGATAACATACAGACAGATAATTATGTCCTCCTTTAACCCTTAAACCATTTGACAACCCTGTCAAGACATTCGATTTCGGACCGTCAATGTTGCTTTCAATTCAAATCAATTTCTGTATGATGGCAAATATCTTGCCATTAGGTAGGTACTTAGGTACCCACTAAAGGGTTAAGTCACAGAAAAACTAACAGAACCTCTAGATACTGAAAAAAGCTAAAGTAGCCTAGTAGTTTGGCTTAAGGCCTCTCAACCTCACGCACCTATGAGTTTTTCGTAATTTATTTTTGTAAATTAGCATGACCTTTTCGGTGACGGAAAATGTCGAGAAAGCCTGTACGAATCTGCGAAAGCACCCCTAATTCTATGGTGTTTGTTAAGTTCCCAATCCGCATTGGGGCGCGTAAAAACTACAGCCGAAGCTCTAAAACTGGGAGGAGGCCTGTACCCAGGAGTAGAACGTATACATAGGCCGGACATGAGATACCAACGCAGCTAAAACGCATATTATACGTTGTACTTATCTTGAATGCAATCACCTGAATCACCCCTTTCGTTCCGCCCCAGCTGACCTTCACCACATTTTAACATCCTTGACACCTACTCATCCGCGGCAAATTAAGGTCAGCACTGCTTAAAGATCCTGGGTCAGACAATACTTAACTTCGCCCACACGCGTTCTGAAACTTTACACTGTTTGTACTTACGTGTTTAATAATGTGATGTCTACCTACGTATGAATTGATTAAGAAACTTTATAATAATTTAATACCAAGCTTGCGAAGTATGAGTTTTCTTTGAGTTATTTTACTTGCGCTGCTGTGCTGATATTTAGAATCGATATTAAAACATTTTAATACTTAATCTTTATTCGTCATTTCTTTTTCCTTGCATAGGAGCCATTAGGCCTACTGGCCCTACTAACCTTACTAGGTTGTAAAGAATTACTATAATAAAATGATAATTATCCTCAAATTTTAATGTTAATTTATTATTTATGGGTGTTTTATTTATAAAATGTACAAAAAAATTATGACTTTTACTTTACACAGAGACAAAATTAAAATGTAATGTGTAGCAGTGTAATAAGACCTACGTGCTAAACATTCATACTTAAAAAGTTAAGCTGTACTTACTTAATGTTTGGTATAAGAATAATACTGTGACTGTTAATCTTAAATAGCGAAAAATATTTAAACTATGGTTTAACTATTTAATATTGATAAAGTAGACCTTATTACCCGCAAGTACTTTCAAAAAAAATCAAAATCAAAACGTTTATTCTGCAAGTAGGCCGCAAAGGGCTCTTTTACATGTCACTTTTTTTAAAACTACCAGCGCTTTCGTAAGAACCATCATTGCCAAGAAGAATGCGCCGCAAGAAACTTGGCAGGAAGTCATCTTTTCAAATTACAATATAATAAATTACAAACTCTTAAAAATTACAAACTAAAAAACCATACAAATATAGAATTAAGTAAGAAAAAAAAATAATAGTTGGTAGATAGTTAGTAGTTTAGTTGTGGTTTTAATACTCTGACACTATCCCTGGTGGCTGATTTATCTGATTGCATAGGAAAATTTTTCTACTCGACCGACCGACTAATACCAGTGGCCATAACTAATTCCCGTACAAAGTGGGCCTATTGAGCGACAAACATCCGCTGATCAAGGATATTGCAATCATTCACAAGTCCTGACAGTGAATATTTCCTTCTAATATCCATACATCGTTATCGCGGGAGCAAAAACGATTTGACAGTACTGAAAGATTATGACAATTAGCAATAACAGAAGGGACACTGATATCGAGCAACATTTAGGCCTAAGAGTTAAAAATTTATCAACTTTATTTCTAATATCAGACCTCCATACTTGACTTGATTACTAATACACACTTAAAAAGATTAATAACGTAATCGCAGCGTCAAAACTCTTCAGCCACTTTTCTTGCTTGACACTCATTTATTAATTATTCGTAATAATAGCTGTGTTCACAAAATAATTATTTGTGACCTATTACGAAAACCAAATAAAATCCGAGTACGTTATACGTTAATAAAAATTACACACTTTGCTGGCTTATTATACAAGTAAACACATTGACTTCTATGTAGGTAAACGTTTAAACAGTAAGTATAAGACAAATTTGATTGACCGTTTCCAGCGAAAACTTAAGCGAAAAATATCCGTATAGTAAACAGACATTCTGTTATATGTATTCTTTAACTGATTTGTTTTTGCTCCCGCGATAACGATGTATGCTAATATCGTAGGTATTGTTCACAGGTGGTGCCCCGACTATTAGGCTCCTTGGTCGGCGGAGCAATGAGTCCCACACAACATCTAGAACAACAGCAAGCGCTAGTCAAACAGTTTGCCGAGATACTCGAGTTCGTGCTAAAGTTCGACGAATACAAGGTAAGATATCTCCATATTATCTAGGCTTCGACCGCAATCGCATTCACCGTCTCTTTATATCACCATATCGATTTGACAGAAAAAGAGGATTGCGACTGCAACCGTGCGCGTGTTATGTTACAAAATAAAGACACTACAACTGTGCGCTTATTGTTGTCATCTTATACCGTTTGACAGAAAGAAATAGAGAATCCGATAGCATGCGCCCGCGCGTTAGACAATATAGCCTCTGATCTCATTGTCTTATTAACGTGACACAATCGCCTTTATCGTTCTTTCCGTAAAATGGTAATAGAAAAAGTTAGCTCTAATTTAATAAGCATTATGCTTAGTGACATAATTGTGAGCATTTTTGTTGTGAGAGGTGACGACTACGTCAAATAATAGCTAATATGTCACCCTATTATATAATACAGGATAACGTGTGATCATCGATGTGATAGAACCAGTAAACAATTGCATAACTCGAATTAGAATCGGCATAGTGTCCCTGGTGAGTATATAGGGTGCGAGCCAGCTCCAACGGCATCCTAATTACATTCGCGCAGAGGATTCACTGTCAGTACATGAATCATTGCAGTATAGTTCATGTGCCGACTGAGGTTGTAGGTGATTGACGTCGTTCAAGGAAAAAGTGACGTTGTCTAGAGAGACGCGACCATAAGGTCGAATGTTCTGAGAAGAACAGTTTTTATTTGTTTCGTCGATCGCAGCATTTTCCATCTTCAAGCCTCGAGGAATCTTCATCTTCGTCGTCGTGCTTCAGATCGCGGAGTGCAGCGGAGACACACGCTGCATCGGAGCGAAGTACATCGGAGCTACGACGACATGTTCCTTCCTCGACGGCCGCGCGATGAAAAAGATCGCAAGCTGTGCCGCGCCGTATTTTATACAGACGTGAGAGCGAGAGTTCCGAGCGTTCTGTAGTCCGCAACCGTCTCGCTCATTTCAGAGCGAGAGCGTAACGATCCACGCCCTCTTGCGTGATCCGCGGACCTAGCACTATTTGCGCCCTGTACATATTTTATATACACTTGTAAATATTTTTTAATAAACATTCTTCTTATTCTTCTTCACCTATTCTTCATTTCTACAAATCTATTAGGGAGTTTTATTCATCACAACCAAACATCCCTAAAGTGGTGACCCCGTGAACAACAGCAACCCTCTGAAGCATAGGTCCCTAAAGTGGTGACCCCGTGAACAACAGCAACCTGTGAAGAATCCAATCCAAGAAAATGCACTCTCCAGCCGTCGATACTCAGATGCTCGTCAGTGTAATTCGAAGATTGTCACAAGAAGTTGCCGAGCTGCGATCACGACCGCAAGACAAGAAACAGCGCAGTCGCCCTCGCCGTCACTTCCAATCACGCCCACGCACTACGTCGCAAAACCGAAGCCATCCAAGCTCACCCATGCCGTACTGCTACTACCATCATCGCTACGGTATGGACGCCAAGAAATGCGAACCACCGTGCAGCGTCAAACCCATCCACACGCCGTCGGAAAATACAACGCTGTCTGCGGCGGAAACTGGCTTTCCCGACTCATCACACCGCCTCTTCGTAACCGACAGAAAAACCAGATTATCGTTCTTGGTAGACACGGGAGCAAATATATCCGTCATACCAAGAACGAAAAATTCCACCGCAACGCCTCTACCTTTCCAACTGTACGCCGCCAATAATACGGTCATACCTACATACGGTGAGAAGACTATCGATCTCGACCTCAGCCTCCGAAGATCATTCCGATGGAAGTTTATCATCGCAGACGTGTCAAAGCCGATTTTGGGTGCAGATTTCCTGAAATTCCACGATCTAATAGTCGACATAAAACATCGCAGACTCATCGACGGCAAGACGCATCTCACAACAAACGCACAAATATGCTCTGCGCCAATACCTACCGTTCGCAGCATAGATGTGCAAGATGCGTACCACAACATCCTTGCCGAATTTCCAGGAGCCACCCGACTTACATCGATGAAATTGTCGCCGAAACATCCAGTCGAACACTTCATCGAAACTACTGGCCCGCCCCTTCACTGTAGGCCACGCCCCATCGCACCGCATCGTTACGAAATCGTGAAAAAAGAATTTCAGAACATGATGGAACAAGGCCTATGCAGACCAAGCAAGAGCCCTTGGGCATCACCTCTTCATGTCGTGCCGAAGAAAAATGGTGACCTACGCGTGTGTGGCGATTACCGAAGGCTCAACGCCATTACTAAGCCTGATCGGTATCCCATACCACGCATACGCGATTTCACCTACCAACTCGCCGGGAAGCAAATTTTTTCCACTCTCGACCTCAATCGCGCATATCAACAACTGCCAGTCAGCGAAGAAGACGTGGAGAAAACTGCAATCATCACCCCATTTGGTCTCTTCGAGTTTCCACGCATGTGCCCAGGTCTCAAGAACGCCGGTCAAACGTTCCAACGTTTTATTCACGAAGTACTACGCGAACTCGATTTCGTATTCCCTTTCGTCGACGACCTACTTGTGGCATCAAACGACGAGGAAGAGCACCGAAAACACCTACGCATCGTACTACAGCGACTCGAAGAATACGGTATTACCATCAACCCGTCAAAGTGTGTTTTCGGCCAGCCGACCGTCAAATTCCTCGGCCATCAAGTCTCGGCGGAAGGAATACAGCCACCTCAAGAAAAGGTACAAGCGATCACCGACTTTCCGAAACCGCAAACCGTGGAAGAGCTACGACGTTTTCTCGGTATGCTCAACTTTTACCGGGAAAACATCAAAGACGCCGCCACCATTCAAGCGCCGCTGAATAAGTACCTACACAATGTCAAGAAGCGCGACAAAACTCCGATCGAATGGACCGCTGAGGCAACGCAAGCGTATGAAGCGTGTAAAGACAGCATAAAAACCGCCGCTTTACTCGCTCATCCGTCTCATCATGCGACACTCGCCATATTTTGCGACGCCAGCGACAAAACAGCCGGTGCCGCACTAAATCAGTACATCGTCAACTCGTGGCAACCGCTCGGATATTTTTCGAAGAAATTTACCGACGCTCAGACTCGCTACAGTACCTACGACCGAGAACTACTCGCAATCTACATGGCCGTCAAGCATTTTCGCAAGATGTTCGAGGGACGCGAAATAATCATTTTTACCGACCACAAGCCGATAACATTCGCCTATACAAAGACAAGTGCAAGTAGCGAATCGCCAAGACGCACCCGCCAGCTTTTATTCATAAGCGAATTTACCACTGACATTCGTCACGTCAGTGGGTCGCAAAACGCTGCAGCGGACGCCTTGTCACGTGTCGAAGCTATTACGTGTCCATCGCCAATCGACTACAAACAACTTGCCGAAGCTCAAGAGCGAGACAGCGATATCATTCAAGCACTCACTCTGCAGAGCAATCTATCCATCAAGCAAGTCACTCTGCCAACGTCGAACATCAAAATACATTGCGAAACCTCAACTCCATATTTACGTCCATATTTACCCGAAGAACACCGTCGCATCGCATTCAACACAGTCCATAACATTAGTCATCCCGGAATCAAAACGACAAGAAAACTCATCGCGCAACGCTACTTTTGGCCCTCAATGAACGCGGACATCGGCAAGTGGGCAAAAGTATGCGTACAGTGCCAACGCGCCAAAGTACAGCGCCATACATCAAGTCAACCGTCGATTTTCCCGCCAACCGAACGATTCGAACACGTACACGTCGATATCGTTGGCCCGCTACCTACCGCGGCCACCGGTCATCGCTACCTCGTAACAATGATCGATCGTGCAACGAGATGGCCCGAAGCATACCCATTATGCGAAATATCAGCTGAAGACGTCGCCAAAGCCGTCTACGAAGGTTGGATTTCCCGCTTCGGCTGCCCAGCGACCATAACAACCGATCAAGGACGTCAGTTCGAAAGCCGAGTATTTGCATCTCTCTCGCACTTACTCGGCATCGAAAAAACGCGCACAACCCCATACCACGCGCAATGTAACGGGATTATTGAACGCTGGCACCGATTTTTGAAGGCCGCGTTAAAAGCAAGACTCCAAACCGCAAGAAGCTGGATCGACGAGCTACCTACAGTACTACTCGGAGTACGCGCCGCGATGCGAAGTGACACCGGCGTAAGCGCAGCCCAACTCACCTACGGATGCAACGTACGCTTACCCGGTGATTTCTTATCACTAACCCGCGATGACGTCACGCTAGACTCCGCCTACGTCGATCAGCTGCGAGACTCAATACGTAACCTGAGACCAATGCCGAACCAACCACACAGCAGCACGAAACCCATATTCGTACATCGCGACCTGCAAACATGCGAATATGTATACGTACGCATAGACGCCGTAAAAAAGCCGCTACAAGCACCTTACGACGGACCCTATCGCGTGCTGAAAAGAGATAGCAAGATATTTACCCTACAGCTACCTAACCGGCAAACTAAAATATCTATAGACCGTCTCAAACCTGCCTACACCATCGCCGAGCAAGATAATATAACTATACCTACCGCTACAACACCCTGCAACAATAAACAAAGTACATCAAAGACGATCGACAAACAAACTACGAAACCAACAACAAATCACCTGAAACAACAAGATAAGAACCTGAAACAAAACACAGGACAAAACGACTCAACACCTACAACAACCACAAGCAGAACTTCTCGCCGAGGCCGCACTATCCGCCTGCCGGTACGCTTCGCTTGAAGGGGAACCCTGTAGGTGATTGACGTCGTTCAAGGAAAAAGTGACGTTGTCTAGAGAGACGCGACCATAAGGTCGAATGTTCTGAGAAGAACAGTTTTTATTTGTTTCGTCGATCGCAGCATTTTCCATCTTCAAGCCTCGAGGAATCTTCATCTTCGTCGTCGTGCTTCAGATCGCGGAGTGCAGCGGAGACACACGCTGCATCGGAGCGAAGTACATCGGAGCTACGACGACATGTTCCTTCCTCGACGGCCGCGCGATGAAAAAGATCGCAAGCTGTGCCGCGCCGTATTTTATACAGACGTGAGAGCGAGAGTTCCGAGCGTTCTGTAGTCCGCAACCGTCTCGCTCATTTCAGAGCGAGAGCGTAACGATCCACGCCCTCTTGCGTGATCCGCGGACCTAGCACTATTTGCGCCCTGTACATATTTTATATACACTTGTAAATATTTTTTAATAAACATTCTTCTTATTCTTCTTCACCTATTCTTCATTTCTACAAATCTATTAGGGAGTTTTATTCATCACAACCAAACATCCCTAAAAGGTGTAGCGTCACTAACACCAGACAAAAGCTTTATGTATTACTAACACTATGATCCTATGTTGGTCGAAATAAAGATTATTTCATTTGATTTGATTTGATAGTTATACAAGCAGAAAATCTGCTTCTCTTTAACTATGACAATTCTATTCCTACCTTCATCTTATTTGTTACGAATTTACGATCTTCTTCACGTCTCGCATTTTCTCAAGAAGCTGTTATAAATAAAGGTAACACTTTACCAGTAATTGTGTTGTCACCCTGTAGCATGCAAGTTGACAGTTTTTGCTCCATCGCTAAGTGTTTTCTTACGCCACGGCGACTTCATGCTTCTTGCCAAGACTAAAATGTTTTTGACTTGAATAGACTGCACTATCACCCCTATTTATTTTAATGTTGCTATTCACTGAAGCGTCCGACAAAACTCAAACGTCAAAACTCTTTAAAACGTCATTCAGCTTATTTTAAATTAGTTCGATATATAGTGCCTGGGCAAAGAGGCTACTGCTGGCTGTGGAACACGGTCAAATATGTAAAAAGAAATCCTGAAGTACATAGAACCAGAGTGCGCAGAAAAGTCATAAGGAAAACATGTACAAACTAGAGAGGGGGTAGGTAAAGGAAAAGGAAAGAGAAAAGCAATATCAATTGGCATAAAAACTGGTTCTGGTCTTAAATCTTGTCATTTTCCTATAAAAAAAACGCACGCAAAATAGTATTTATAGCTTCAGACGTCATCAAACTGGCCTGATTCGATAACTCGCTTAATATTGAAAAGACCAGTTAGGTATGTCTAACATGCAATCCAACCACGCTTAAACGCGTCTGTCAATTCACTACATGACTATGCATTACTATTCACACTTGGTCCGACTCGTATAGACAGGAATACACATGCCTATAGCTCGTACATTCTCGTGCAAGTAGCTTGCAGCTTGTGTCATATTTGTATTAAGTTGGACGTATGTGTGCCAGCTACTGGCACAAAAAATGTGCAAGCTACAGCCTACAGGCATATTATGGCCCTATAGGATTACCAATAGGACAAGCATTTGCCGCATTTGACAGGCATGCTAATTTTCAGCCATGCGTTCTTTTGCCCAGTGTTTATTCCAGACCGGACCAGATTTTTTTGGAGAAATAAACATGAGAAAACTTAAAAAAACATTCCTTGTCAAGAATTTACAAATAGAACAAATAATTTCTTTAAAAAACTTGTAACTTGTGTTCATAATGAAAATAACTAAGTAATTAGGTCCCAAGTTAGGCATTTTTTTTAAATATCTCTCTTTTGTCAGAACTAACTCTTGCTCCGTAACCTGCCCTGAACTTTATTATCATTATCAAATATACGAACCAGGTCGCTGTTATTAGGATTATTCTAGTAAATTCGAAATATTAACGACTGGCAATAACAAGAATTGCAGTCCATAACGGTGACGATGTTTTTCTACTACGCTTAAGATTTTCGTGGGCCGAAAGTATATTGAGACCAGCCTGAGGATTAAAACAAAGCTCCTGAGTCTTAGTCGGAGACGGGTTGGACTGACCTGGATTCCCATTGTCTTCGCACTTGGCTGAAGCTGGGAATGTTGGAACTACTTACTTGTGTACCTTGTTTTTAATTTGTGTGGAGATGACAGGTCGAATTCTGAGAGTAAAGTAAGATTTTTGTAGTTTCGAAATCAAGTTTGACTGACTAAGTAGTTCAAATAATCAAGCCACATAACTCAAACTTGTTTTTCAATTTTCAATAACATATAAATTTATAGAATAAAAACTTTACGTTCTCTCTAGCTAGCCAATCATATATGTAGAAAGCAGTATAGAAAACAGGCACAAAAAAGATCAAACAAAAACATAAACCAACTGTTTATTTTCAATTTGCTATAATTATCCACGTGAAAGAGGCGACAAAGAAAAGGTTTTAGAGGTTTCATTTATTACATTTATTATTAAACAGTGCACAGTATATCTTGCAACAATATAGGTACCACTGATTACCTGAAAATTTAAGTAGATAGAAGAGTGACAGGTTATTTTAGTCTAGTAGTTGTGCTCGACAAACCACTATATTATGACACTGATTTATCCTTGTGCGCTAGTTGTATTTCTCATTTATTTTTGCTTGACTATAATTAGAATAAGCATAACAAACCGTACGTACATAGGCACAACATAGGTGTTGAACATTATCATCTGACTTAATGTTTTATTATACGTAATTACCGCCACAACCCTATTTCTTCGCGATTACATAGCATTAGCAATCGTCCAATTTTATTAGTCCATTTCATATTACCAGTGTGAGATAGGATCTTATTACCACCAGCTGGTGTCAGCGATTTCGTTCGCGTGTATCACTTTTACTCCAATAGACGATTATCTTTTAAACTTTAAACTTCGCAGACTTCGCAGACGTACTTCTTTAATATTTAACTGAATATGTGTACCTATTGTCTTTTTCAAAATTTAACGCGAGTGAAGCCGCGAGTAAAAGCTAGTAATTCATAAATTTCAACAGTATCTCGCCACAAAGTAAATAAATAGGCAGAAAAATTGCAATTGACCGATAACAGAAACTCCGAAAGACTGTTATTATACCGAGTGTTTATTGACCGTAAATAGATCGCCATGTGCTGAGTGATTGATGTTATTTAAATATAACAAAGGACTGACGATATATTACATCATTAGAGCATTTGTCAGTGATAGTAATATTAGTAATTCAATCAGTTGGCGGGGCTCTGTTGACCCCAACCTTGCAGGGTTGTTGCTCCATGATTCATACAGTTTAACATGGTTTCATACAGTTTAAAAATCATAAGTTTAGGTTAAATTGAGTAATTAATTGGTGAAAGCCTGGGATTTCTAATTGGAAACTAATGTTATTTATTTCTTATTGTTTGTAAGGAGTGTCGAGATCTTAAAATCGATAAGACCACTCACGTTTCGCCAGTTAAGTAAATCGAACTCTCTCCGCCATTGCACTATTTGTATTTTTTTCCACTGCAAAGCAGTCTTGTGTTAAAAACACTGGTTTATAAATATCTCTCCAATTCAATTAACTCTTGAGCGCATACGGACAAAGAGCGTCGATGTCACTTTATTATAGAGATGCTTTTGGAATGAAAACAGTCCAAACAAATAAGTAGTTGACTCATAGGCTATTGTTTTTATCGAAATTGAAATAAATGAGTCTTCGTGTGGAAATAGAAACGGGTTACCCACTTATTTTCGGTCCAATCCGTGGTCCTTTGTCAAATTGTGCTGGAATGGATTTTAATAGCTAAATGAGAATACGCTCCATCCCAGAATGAGGCTCCAACGCTCTTGCATCTCGGCTATTCGGCGCAGTCGTCGGTGGTAAAAGATCTACCCTTAATTTTCACAATTATTACTAACACAGAACAGGATCCTTCTTGTCATCTTTTCTTATTTACACGAAAGTATATTTTTAATGATTTAAGTAATGACTGATACTAGTAACCACATAACTTCCTAATGTCGTCAGTGCAAAAAATATATACTTACTCACTTACGTTGCTAAAATAATTATTTTGTATGGGGCTATACGGGTGGCATAAAATTGTTGGGCCTATTGTTATGTTGCATAACTACTTTTCTCCGAATAGCGTATGGCATGAGCTTTGTTTTGCATATTTTTTATTTGCTGAATCAAAAATAAATGCTTTACCTACGACTTTTAAATGTGGATGCGGAAAAATGAATAGGATAAACGGGTAGAATTCAACATTATGCCAAACATTCTAGACCAAAAAATTTTGGGACAGTCAACATTATGCGATACGATAGGCAACCGATTTTGTGTATATACGTAAGTAAAAACAGTCCTTGCTGTCGGGTAAAAAAACCGCGTTGCGATCGCGCTTTACCTTTAACCATTGCTCATCAAACCTGCAAGACAGTCTTAACTACTCTTAACTATCATCAGGTAATTCAGCACAATAGAAAGCCGACCTTCAGCTGACCTTGCATGACTGAGTCACGCTTTTCATCCGTTATCCCTTGGATTTACGATATTCGTTAAGGTTATTTTTTGGTGATTTTCTTTTGGCGGAAGCACGACGTGTTTACGTTCACTTTGGCTCAACGACGCATATTTAACGTTTCCAGGGTCTTGAGTGTTAACTTCCAAGTTTTCATGATTGGTCCCACTAAGCTGAATTACAAAATATTATAAGCTAACTATTGCCCGCGAATTCGTCTGCGTAGAACCGATTTAGCATGAAAGAGTAACAAATATCCATCCGCAGAAACTTTCGCGTTTACTCGTATACCTTATTATTTATTAGTAAGATTCTAGTAAAGGTTGTAAGGAGGAAGTTACATAATTATTGGGGCTGAAGTAATCTTACTAATTAATTATTATAAGTTTATAAGCGGAAGTTCGTATTGATGGATGTAAGGGTGTTTGTTACTCTTTCATGCTAAAACGGATGAAATTCTGACGGAGATTCTGATGAAATTTGGTACACAGATAGTTTTTAAACTAGGATTTACATATAGGATATTTTTTTATCCTGAAAATTTGCATATTTCCTGCGGGATATCGATTCTTCGCAGACGGAGTCGCGGGCAACAGCCACTCAGAAATAAACTAATAACAAAAACATTTACTCTTAAATACGACTGTAGCAATCAAATAGGTATACGAGCTAGGGGAGCGGCGGCTTGCACAACACGACGAATCACATCCACCACATCTCGACCCCATTCCTCCCTGTAGTGTATCAATGTGATTTGAATTTCAACTAATGAATTTGGTCGGTTTTGCACATCTTTGCATCCGCTCCGATTTTATGGAAACGCACCCTTAACAATTTTTACAAAGAAAAAGCTTCATTTAGGGAATTATATCCCTCAAACAAAAAAATAATTTTCCAAATAGGTCCTTATAATTATGATCAAATTCTGAGATAACAAATGTAAAAAAAAATCAATCGACTTGAACTTAAAAAATGCTAAATATGTACAAGTTAATTGTAAACAAAAAAAAAACAGTATCTACTATAAACGCCAGACAATAAATACCTACTTGCGTACAACTTAACGTTCGGCCTTGCCATCTTTTTGCGAATATACCCTAAATTCTTCTTCCTAGCCTTTGTAATACACAATTACCCAAAGCCGTTTTCTATTCTGAGATGGCAGAGGGTAAACGGAAGCACGGTGGTCAGCATCTACGCTACAAGGACGTGCTCAAAAGACACCTAAACGCTTGCGGTATTGAACCTGCTGGTTGGGAGGAGCTCGCTGCACAGAGGTCTTCGTGGCGTTCCACCATTTATAGAGCTATTGAAGCTTTTGAGAAGAATCGGCTGGAAACGATTGACCTAAAACGCCAAACCCTAAAAGCAAGGCCCAAGCCCTCCTACACCTACAACTCGCGTGGTCAGCTCTGTTGCATCCCTTGCAACAGGGTTTTTAAGACTAAGTTCGGTCTAGCGAGCCATATTAGGGCTCATAATAGAGAATAAGTTTTATTTTGTACATAAGTTTTGTTTTGTTTTATTTTTAAGTCTTGTAAATATAAAATATAATTTTTGTAAATTTTATAGGTATAGTCCGGGTCGCCGTCATCGAAATCGATGTGGAGGACTATTATTATTATTATTAATACACAATACACATTCACTTTCAATAATTTCCTTGTTTGCATGAATAAAAGTCTTTACAAAATGCTCCATACATGATTATATCGATCAATCAAACAACCCACAATACCCACATATAACGCCCGCCCACTCCGCATTGTAGGTCTTATCATACAACTTCACATTTACTACAAGTACCTATTACGCGTTATTTTTTCTACTAAAATGTTTGAAGAGGAACTTATACCTCCTACGTATACTGGTATAACTGCATAATGGTGATTTTACAGTAAAGACAGTATCGTTAAACAATATGGTCTTTACTGTAAAATCACCATTATGCAGTTATACCAGTATACGTAGGAGGTATCGTATGCTCTAAGCACCCCATAAACACAACAAGCATCGGAAAACGATAGCATTTTGCGATGTCAATGCGGTCGAACGGAAGTAAATTCTCTTAGCTACAGTGAATTTCTTCTTAGTGCAAACGTTTTATGCACTATGATTATGCTATACCTCTAGTACTTCTTCTAATACTTGTTTTACAAGCCACGAGCTTTGGACAAGCACTTGTCATATAAATTAGTTGCCGCAGCTTTATCAATTAGGGAACTTTTTAAGCGAACCATTTTAAACTGACCCGTGAATCATAATCAGCAGAATAAGCTTATGACAAATTCTCTATTATTACGGATAAACTAAAACTTTGATTCCAAGTACTAACTAACCATTTAATTCCAGATGAAAACGCCAGCGATCCAAAATGACTTCAGTTACTACCGACGCAGCGTCTCTCGCGGCGGTCTCATCAACCCCGATCTTCCCCCAGACGAGGCCCACATCGGGGCCGAAGTCGCCAACAGAATGTCGTTGTTCTACGCCCAAGCGACCCCCATGCTCAAAGTACTGTCTGAGGCCACCAGCCAGTTCGTCAACGACAATCAGCAAGATTTGGAAAACACTACGGAGACGCTAAGCACGATGGCCAAAGTGTGCTTGAGGATGTTGGAAAATCCGTAAGTATCTTTTTATTTATTGTGAGAGTGGACAGAGCTGTTTGATTGTGATAAAAGAGAAAACTAAATACCGTTACCTGACTAATCTTAAGATTTTTGAGGTACCTGAATTGCATTCGATCAATTTCGACTTGATAAAGGTCAGAGGACGTATTGTTTAACGCGCGGGCACTCGCGGTCACATTCAACATTTCTACCCTCATTCTACACCTTGGGAGAGAAAGAAGTGGTGAAAATGATTGTGATTCCGAGTGCATTAGACTATAAGGCCTCAGGTCAGAAGTGCCCGTATGAAAAAATGCATGAGCGTGAGTGAAGTTAAATAGGTAGGTTATCTAGGCATTCTGTAATCTCTGTCTGGTGTGGTACAGGCGCGAGTATGTTTTGCATGTAATTTCAAACTGTTTTAGGTCTCTGTCAGGTTAGGACGCGGATGTTGAGGTCACTGGCCAGTTACACATTTACATCCAATTGACGCCCACTCAGGCTATTGATACGATTCCGTACCATGTTGATTTACCGGCCTCCACTCCAACCTCTACGCAAACCAGCTCCTAATAAAACAATGGCACATAAATCTCAGGTTTCTCCGCCAAACCTGATTTCCTAACTGCATACAAAGCCTTCTAAGCCTATACAAGCAAGCTCGACTATAAGCACTTATTGCGAGCGACAAGGGCGTATTTATTACATCGGGGGATCGTATTTCGCGCCGCTCGCTCGCGATATCAATACGCTGCCCAGCGAACCGCTATCTTTAACACAGAAATTATGATAATTCAACTGTCACATCGATAGTCGGCCAGTTCTGCCGAAAACAGTCCTGCAAGCCCATTTTAATCGTCACACAGTCCGACAGTAAACAGAAGAAAACTGATGAAAGAGGAACTAAATGTTTATACAAAGTGGTTGGCATATTTAAGCACTAGACTACAAAATTGGGAAGCAACGTAGAATGTGTTGCCCTAATTTAATTTCTTCTCTTTGTCGTTGTACTCTACTGACGACAACGTCCATCCAATGAATGAAGCCCATCCATCCTGATCTAATGACCATTCATCATCGACAGATGTCAATTTGGAGATTGAAATTTCGCGTTTTAACTCGATTTTTACATCTTCTCTTCATCTAAAGACTATGAGAAATTCAGAAACAACCAGTTCTATTAATGATTTTTCAATTCTCTATCCTAAAATACCTTTTCGGTTTGAAACTGTCGTGCTAACCTCTCAAAGACTGAAGCTTGCCAAAATATTTATCTGTACGAACGAATTCAGTTCAGATAGATATCTTATCTACTCGTAAAACTATTATCAAAGCGAGTGACGTAGTATCACTATCTGTGATCAGGAATCGCCTAAATCTATGCAGATTTATCGAGTACAATATAGTTGCAATTCTTTATTTTTGAAGGTGACTCATTACTTACCCGTACGATTTTACCGCAAACAAGTCTTTAGATTTCCTTCGAAACTTATAAATACTCCTGAAAAAATCCCCGAATCGACGTGTAAAGAGCTACCGAAAAGTGACTCAACCGTTTTAAATGCTATCATGATTAAATCCACGATTTTATTTTTACATGGACAGTGACATCAGTTCCAGGAAAGTACATTTTGAATGGCCGGGCGTCCTGTTTCCCATTCATTATACATGACTTAATCATTTGTCTGTTATGGGTAACATTAATTTATGGTACCATAATGTTCCATGTCCTTATATAGTTGTTCCAAATAAAAATCTGTCAAATACAACGTAAATTGTATGGCATTGCTTTCGAAACTTGTATACATCTGATACTCGTAAAAAGGTAGCTAGTGTTAGAGTGCCTACTTATATTATTCAATTGTAGAATTGCTGCTATCGGTAGGAGGTACCCGGCATACCATCCCATTTTGGCGTCATGTCCGTATAGCCGTCTCCCAGTCAGCTTATCATTATCAAATATCAAATTAACGGTCGTATTTTCGCAGTTTCTGTCACGTCCCTCGCACGACGCGTGATTGCCTGCTTCCTTGCAGGGCGAGCTGTATCAACGACTATTGAAAGTGACAATGCGACCGTACGCCGTGAATAACAATGCCTCATCGGACGTAGGTTTCGGTAGCCCGCTTGTGCTAGATTGTCTAATATTTTAAAGCGAAGCGCGGGTTTACTATTTTTCTGATAGAGTACCTAAGTAATTGTTGAAAACCAAATACAAGCCAAATGCCTACTTATAGGTAAACATAATATCAACATGAATGGATAAAGATTCGCTAATATCTAAAACAATTCTTCTCAAAATCGACTCCGTTCTTAAAGAAAACAAGGAAGCAAGGAAAATTCGGCATTGTATTTTGGCTAAGAAAAACATAACGATAATCCTAATTTTCTTCCTTACCTTGTTCACAAGAGTTATGTCTTGAAAAGTAACCATTGACAACAACATTGCTAGTTTATGTTTATAAAGACAGGAATTGACTCTGTTATTAAGAAAATCTTATTTGTGTCACGGTCTTACGACCTATTATTAAACTCTGCGCGTTTCTAATTCAATTTAGGGACAGGCCAATAAGTAGCAAGAGTGTCCATTGTCAGGTGTATTTCATATTGTTGATCTCTTTACGAGTTTCCGCTAGCTAAATAAATTTGTCTACCACCTTTGGTCTATAAATGTTAGTTGCGTTACAAATTTCATGTAGAGCTTATCTATTTAGTTTTCCGCTTGCTTCACGTATGGGATGCGATGACCCGAATCCAGGAAAGTACATAGTTTTATTGTGCTGTAAACTTCTGCGTGGCGTAAACGGTAAACATAACCTGACCTAAAAGCAATTTATTACACTGGTATTGACGCAATTTTGGGCCAAGTTGCAACGTTTAGCTCGTTGTGATGTACCGAAAATCAGTCCACAGCTATTGGATCCGCTGGGGCAGCAAGTGCTGGGCTATAAAGCCCTAAGTATCGCTGCAATAAGCGATTAATCAATCTGAGATGTGTGATGCGCAGGAAAAATTTGTGTCTAAATCCGGTCTAGTGGTGGTGTAGGGGTTAAGCACGCAGCACGGAATGCTGAGGACCTGGATTCGATTCCCGGCGCTGGTTATTCTTTTCTGGGTTTTTCTGCGCATCCTTGTTTCACGAGATTGAAGTGGCCAATCAAGCGCCGCAATGTAATGAAACTTGCACGATTTTTCTTGCTGGTCTTAACTGGGCTTAAGAAGTAGTCTTAATTCTTAAGCCCAGTTTAGACGCGATGCTCCTTATTTGTCACGTAATGTTCATAAAAAACTGTTCCTTTATAACAGGGCGCCTAGACTTCTAAGTTAGGATTTTCTAATTCACGTAACGTTCGTGACTCGTTGCAATCTACATTTCTGTAATAGTAGCTTCGGCCCGCGACTTAATCGTCGTAGAATTAGTTATACGCTGAAGTTTCTTTCGGAATAAAATGTAGCCTATTCGATAGTTCAGGGTTTAGCTATCGGTATTTCAAGTTTCATTCAAATCCTTGCAGTCGTTTTGGAATGAAGAAGAAACAAAACGACTCTGACAAACTTTCTCATTTATAATATACAGTCAGATACCATAATAAAACTTCTGGCAAACCAAAGTGTCTGTGTAAGACCGCCATTCTCAGATTAAGATCTGAGTGTGTGACTGAATAGGTACGATCCTTTGTTTCTATTCTAATTTCCCGCTGCAATGACGACAGAAAATATTATATTAACAAACAGCAACTGCGGCAACTGTTCTGCCCCCTAATCCGTCGACAGACGTGATAAAACGACTGAACAATTTATAAAAAAACCATTTTCTCGATTTCAGGAAGTTGGTAGCTCAATTCAGCCGCGAAGAAACCTCACTGCTCGTCTTACGCGTGATGGTAGGTTTGATCATTCTATACGACTGGGTCCATCCGTCTGGCGCGTTCTGCCGCTCTTCTTCTGTGGACGTGAAGGGCTGCGTCAAGTTCCTACAGCAGCAGACGCCGGCGAAAGCAGAACCCCTGCTTAATGCCCTCCGATACACCACCAAGCACCTCAACAACCCGACGACTCCGAAAAACATCAGGACTCTGCTAGCGGCGTGAGGTCAGCATTCCAGCCTTGCATGTTGCTGTGGGGAATGAATCGACAATAAAACTAGGGGATTTCTCAACGGCGCGCATTTAGGTTGCTGTAGTCTAGTTGATTTAGGGCCGACAGTCGGGCGAGCCGACCAAAATACTTAGAACATTACAACGCCTCTTAATTTAGGAATGATGCTTAAACTATTGAAGCTACAACCGTAGTGGTTTTGGCGCGCTTCTCCGTGCACTTTAATAACACTTACAATTGCAGTTTTTCATCTAGTACGAGGATGCGAATCGAAACGTCCATGATTACTATTACTATAGCTATGTTAGATTAAGCAGGTAGATTTTGTGTACTAATACCAATTTTATAACAAACGATCCGATTTTCCGGTGATCATATTTAACTATTCATTAAAACGATTCGCAATGCACCTTTATAATTAAGTCAAACCACAATTTACAAACTAAAGCCCGAAATACAACTCTTTTGAAACTTAACATAAAGTCTCAGACCATTCTGCGGTAGACTACAAAATAGGTAAAGGTATAATAAGATAGCTACATCGTCGAAAACTCTGGGGGATATTTTTGAAAAATGTACATAAACTTGATAATATTAGACAGTCATTTTCATAGGTTAGCACAATGCTTTAAAAGCAAATACGCCTATGGAATGAATACTCGAGAAATCTAACCCCTTTTTCCCCACTACATGCAAGGTTACATACATTGTACCGTCACAAATAATTAAAGCAGTCAGAGGCAAACTTGTAAATCAGCTTTTAACAACCTTAACTTAGGAACTAATTGAATATGTAGATAATTAAGGATGAAGTATTATTTATATTTACGTTGTACTCTACTTATCTAAACTAACCTTGTACGATGCCTTGGAATTACTTTTGTAAGAATTCGTTACCACATTTAAGTGTGCAATATTTATTACTATTATAAGCCCCTAAATGAGTCATCGTTTGTTGTTGATCCAAAGAGAACTATCGGAGCCAACTTACATATGAACTTCTGTTATTGCATCTTGAAATAATTTATAAATCAATCGCTTTTAAACAATAAAAGTATATCATTAATTAATATTTGACTTTTCGGTTTTCATTAAGACTGAAGTGTTCATTCTCACGAGTTGACAATTTCCGTCGCATAATATTCAATGGCATTTTATAGATTTACCAACGTAATTTATTTTTAAGTGCTATAGGTATTTAATATTTATGTAAATTAACGTGAAACTAATATTATGGAATTATTATAAATATCTCCTAACCGTGAGTCCGCGTTTATTGAGCCCGGTATTCGAACAAATTAAATTAATTATTGTATTGGTCAGGAAATGCCTTTCTTAAATTAATATAGATGTTAAGTACATCGTGTTAACAATGTTAAATTTATGCATATACCACTGCCTTGACGTTATTTATCATAGTAAATTTAAATGGAATTTTTATAATGTGTTTCACCATTGATAATTATGTAAAAAAATTAAGATAAGTAACGTATGTCCTAGTTGTTTACAACTCATTATAATTATTAGGAATATTTACTGTGTTTTCCTTTCATACTGTTATCGTAAGTTAAACATTTATACATATTTTAAAATATAAAAGCCGCTGTTAAATGCTCAAAACCACATTTCGTGAGTTGTGAATTTCTGTCCTGATAAAACATATTGTTTACCTTTCTTCGTAAGATCTCATTGAAAATTTAAACCATAATTTACGGTAAAATTATCGAATTTAAGTATAGTGGTGACACTTGGCACGAATTCTTATTGTATATTTTTATGTGGGTAGAATCCTTCGGCTTGGCTCCTTGACCGCGCGATATCAATACCTACCTTATTAGCTGGGGCGTCGGTGCTCGGCGAAGGATTACTATCGTATATATATTGAATGTAGATTAATAGTTATTGAAACCTTCTTCGCACAGTGAGCACAATCTTTATTATTCATTAATGACTGTAACATTGTTGGGATGTGTAAATCTTTATTAATACTTTTGTGACTGTTGCTTGCAAAGTCGAATGTAAGTGATACTTTAATTGCATTTACTGTAGGTACTGTAAGGAATTGATCGAGCTGAAATAGAAGGTGTTGTGGAAAGGTAGATTTTATTGTAATTCAGCTAGTGCACTATGCTCGCGTCGCTCCAGACTCCAGGCGACTGACTTGGCCTCGTCAAATCAGAGCTTTTCGACTTGTACCTATCAAAAATAGAGCTAATAAAATTTACTTTTGCGCGTGGTTATGTGGGATGCTGGAATGTAGAACCGATAGATATAAAAATAAGGTACGAATTCCAAAATTTACACTGCCCAGAGTAATAATTTTATATCTATTTTTATAATCGAATAAGTTTTCGAAAAGAATATTCCATTTTATGTAATTCCAATAACGAATACTCCACGTCGAGTCTAAAATTTACTCTAGTGAAGTGAAAACTTTGATTGAAATAAGATAGTGCATAGAGACATGATTTGATTGAAAGTTAGTATTGTCCAGAGAGATTTGTCTATGTTTAATGTTATATTCGTTTTATTTTTGTTCACCCGAACGAGAATAAGCCGCGACTGTAGTACGGCTTGCCGCATGTATCCGTAACACTAGACAAATTTATAGCAAATTTTTAGTAGGAAAAAGTAATGCGATTTGTAGTATCTTGATTGTTGTTCATTGTTTGAATTCAAGTCACATTTGTTTATTGCGATTTGTATACTTAATACATAGTATGTACTCATTATTTGTAGTATAATAAACACACCAAAGTTATGATTAATAAACATAAATAGACTCTCACAGAGCTTTGTTTTATTTGGTTTAAAATAAGTAATTAATAAGCAATGTATGTAATGGGACGTAATTTTCATTTAAACCCGCTAAAACTTTTTTGAAGAATCTGAAACCCATATCAAAGTAGTGGCAAACTCCTGGAAAACTTAAAGAATTAGGAATTATTATCAGGCCAATATTACTGTTCACTTCGTTTTTAGAGTTCCGGAGCCTAAATGTCAAAAACGGAACCCTTATAGTTTCGCCACGTCTGGCTGCCCGTTCGTCCGTTCGCGGCTTAGCTCAGAGACTAATAGGGCTAGAAAGCTGTAATTTTGTATGGACATGTGTAGCAATTAGCCGTAAAAATGAAAAAAGACGATTTTTCGATATAGTGATTCGTTTGCGAAATATTCAATTGTTTAATGATTTTTTTTTTTTGTTAAAATCGGGCGTTTATCGAGCATCCGACATTACTTTTCTGCATTCCAGACCGTTTTTTGCGCTTCGTGATGACAACAATGAAAACTAAAGGGGTACAGCAAGAAATCATAAATAAATAAATAATTGTAGACATCAGGTAGTACTTCGTTAAAAAAATAAAACTTTTGTCCTGCCTCAATTTATTGCGGTTTCTGTAAAATGACCCTGTCAGGTACCTTTCACTTATAAGGGGATGAACCCAAAATTCTTGTTCCAGGAAGCACATCGTTCCTAGAGTAATTAGTTACCTACGCGGGCGTGGAGTGTACCTAGTTCTTAGGGTTCCGTACCCAAAGGGTTAAAACGGGACCCTATTACTGAGGCTCCGCTGTCCGTCCGTCTGTCACCAGGTTGTATCTCAACAAATACTAAAAAATGGAATAAAATAAATATTTAAGGGGGCCCCCATACAACAAACGTGATTTTTTTGCTCGATATTGATAACGGCAACAGGTAGACTTTTGAAATATTCACAGCATATTTAATTATATATTGACTTTAAAAATAAATCATTAAATTAAAATAAAAAAAAATATTTAGCGGGGCTCTCATACAACAAACGTGATTTTTATAGATAACTAGCTTTGCCCGCGACTTCGTACGCGAAGACAATAATAATAGTAGATTGTTCAACAAGGGACTAAAACAAGCCATAATGACACGAGATATTTAGCCACCCGAGCGATAGCGAGGGAGGCTATAATTCGAGTTGTCATTATGGTAGTTTAGTCTCGCGTTAAACACTCTACTTTTCACTATGAATGCGAGGAAAAAAACGACGTACAAAATTACTTTTTTACAACGTATGCTCAATACGAGCAGTGGACATCTGTTCAAAATTCAAATAGCAAAAAAAAATTCTGCGGTCTTTTCTTTTCTTTTATATTTTTTTGTAAAGTGACGCTTTAAATGCTTGCATAATTAGCCAACAGGTTCTAACTTAAAGACTATGTTAAAACTAATTGGACTATGCATGTAAGAATGATAATTGTTCATGCATTAGAATCGGCAAATAAATTAACCTAATTGATCTAACTAAGTTCACACACAAAATATATTGTTAACTGAAACACTTACCCGTGAATAAAGAAACGACATTTTAAGTTTATTTTCTATATGCCAATTCTTTGTTAAATTATATCTAATTATATTTTCTATTTACTATTAAATGCAACTGACATCGCATTATTTTGAAATCACGCCATAATAACTTTCAAACGTAACTGCTCTATCTACCGTACTACGTACGTATGTAAGTACGTAGCACTGCTTTGCCGACAGTGCGGATTGCTATTTTATCGACAGAGCGGAACAGCTTTACCTACAGCGCTTTTAAAAAAAAAACAAATTAAAAACACCTAAGCTAAAGGAAATCTTTCTTTACATGCAGCATAAAATGAATTCATCTTTAATATTTTATAATTAAATAGATTAATATTCGTAATTATTCATCGTGTTTCGCGTAATTATTATTTTTTAAATATTTTTTATACAGTTGTCATTATGAGATTATTTCCACGCCCTAAAGGCTTCCACAGACCGAAGCGCAGGGCGCTACGGAGAGTCCGCAGTGCGCTTCGGTCTGTGGAAAGCTTTAAAATTGTCTATACCCAGACACTGAAAATAGCGATAATCCTCCATTCACAAACACCGTGATTGGCAGTTTAGGAGTTTCCATAGTCAATTAAAAAAAATTTACTTTAATCCCTTGAGATCAAAAAAGAGCTTTAGTCCCGATATGCAGAGACTAAAGTAACATTTTAAGAGCATGAGAAGTGAAAATAAATAAATATCACGGGACAATTCACACCAATTGACCTAATCCCAAAGTAAGCTAAGGAAAGCTGGTGTTATGGGTACTAGGCAACGGATAAACATACTTATACATATAGATAGATACATACTTAAATAAATATTAAACACCCAAGACCCGAGAACAAACATTCGTATCCGACGCGGGAATCGAACCCGGGACCTCAAGCTTCGTAGTCAGGTTCTCTAACCACTAGGCCATCTGGTCGTCTAATAATGTTAGTTGTTTGCAGGAAATTTGGCACACAGGTAGGTAACACATAGGATAATGCCAGGAAAATGCAAAGTTCCGGCGGAATTTGAATAAGTGAATTCTAAAGCCGGTAAGCCGCGGTGCCTTAGTAGTTTGACCTCTGGTCTCTTAAGCAGAGGGTCATGGGTTTGAGCCCGGGCTTGGACCTCTGAGTTATTCCGAATTCGTGTGCTAAATTATTACGTTTGAAGTTTACCATGAGCTTTGCAATGAAGGAAAACATCGCGAGAAAATCTGCTCACACCTGAGAAGAAATTCAATGGTACACACCCGCACTGTACAAATCGCACTGGACCCAAGTGGGAACTACGGCCCATGTGTTCTCGTTCTGGGAGGAGGCCTGATTGAAACAGGCTTATTTTATCCCGGGAAAGTGCAAAGTACAGCATACCGCGGGGTAGAAATAACTCTTTTGACCTATTTTGAAAATCAGAGACTAGCTTTTTATTAGTGAAATAATTTAAAAAATCAGCCCCCACGTTCAATTCACTTATTTCTATCCCGTGGGAATTTTGTATTTTTCCGGAAAATAAGTAGTATGTCAATCAGGGATAATGTAGCTTTCAAGTAGTTATTTTTTTTTTAAATCAGCCCCAAAGTTGACTTTACTTATTTCGATTCCGCGGGATATTTTCATTTTCCCGTAGAAAAGTAGCCTATGCCAATCAAGGATACTGTAGCTTACTAATTAGTGAAAGAATTTTTAAAATCAGTCCCAAAGTAGAAATCAAATTTTTCTATCCCGTGGGAATTTTGTATTTTCCCGAATAAAAAGTAGGCTATGTCCATTGGGGATAGTCGTATCATATCATATTAAAGAATTTTTAAAATCAGTGCCAAAGTTGAATTTACTTATTTCTATCCCGTGGGAATTATGCATTTTCCCGGGAAAAATATACCTTGTGTAAATCAAGTATACTAGTAGTATGTAGCTTAAGTATGTATGTAGCGTAAGTATGTAGCTTACTATTGTGAAAGAATTTTTAAAATCAGCCCCAAAATTGAATTCAGATTTTTCTATCCCGTGGGAATTTTGTATTTTCCCGAATAAAAAGTAGCCTTTGTCAATTGGGGATAGTCATATCACACAATATGTAAGAATGGTTAAAATCAGCCCCGAAATTAAATTAATTTATTTCTATCCCGTGGGAATTTTTCATTTTCCCGGGAAAAATGTACCCTGTATCAATCAAAGATACTGTAGCTTACTATTGGTGAAAGAATTTTTAAAATCAGCCCCAAAGTTGAATTCAGATTTTTCTATCCCGTGGGAATTTTGTATTTTCCCCGAATAAAAAGCAGCCTTTGTCAATCGGGAAAAGTCATATCACATAATATGTAAGAACTTTTAAAATCAGTCCCGAGATTGAATTTATTTATTTCTATCCCGTGGGAATTTTGCATTTTCCCGGATAAAAAATAACCTATGTCAATCAAGGATAATGTAGCTTTCTAATTCTGAAAGAATTTTTAAAATCGGCTCAATAGTTTTAGACTTTCCGCTACAAACAAATAAACAAAGAAAGTTTAGATATTTCCCTATCCCGTGGGAATTTCGAAAAATCCTTCCTTAGTGCACCTCTACAATACTCAAGGTATATGTGTGCCAAATTTCAAGTCTCTAGCTCCAGTAGTTTAGGCTGTGCGTTGTCTGTCAGTCAGTCAGTCACGGTACCGTTTTATAAGTATAGATTGTACAGAACCCTTCATGCGCGAGTCCGACTCGCACTTGGCCGGTTTTAAAGAGAGCTAACCCTTAATATGCGCGCACGAGCAACTTTGTGTTCGCGACTATTTTATCAAGTCTGTGTATTTGTATCCTGGGAGTCGCGGCGCTACGTGTGCGCACTTCCATACTAACCCATCCATAGACTTGATAAAATAGTCGCGGCGACAAAGTTGCTCGTGCGCGCACACTCTAAGAGGATACGATGGCTGAGAGACTTTTGAGAAATAGGTATTTTAATGAAATGTCGCTGTCTCTCCCGAACCCCTCCGTGGTCAGTACCGCGAGAGCGGGACAACTGCAGCTCAGACCGTTAATAGGCGCGTAAATTTGATCAAAACAGCATTTCGTAGTCCCCCGTTTTCTTCTCGAAAACTGGACCAATAAAATTATTTTTTCAATAATAATTAGAGGACAGATTTAGTTATGCCCCTATGTTTTCCTTTTTTTGTTTATATGAGGGATTTTTTTCTGATGAGTGTCTGAAAATGACGTTGAAATTGGGTAATTTTTTCAGTTTTTGAAAGCTCATAATTCTTATGTTAATTGAAATATGGAAAAAAACGAAACAGGGGCATAACTGTGGTAGATACAGATTACACAGTAAAAAAAAATTGGCTCTAAAGCCATTATCCAGGGAGAAAACCGGGGACTACGTATGTATGGAGAAATGGTGCGCATCGTATCCTCTAACTGCGCCGCGCCTCCGAGAAAAGACGGACAAGTGGGACAAGTACATAAACCATTCATCCATTTTTTTCATCGTGTGGCATGAAAAAAATCGGATGCGGACAGTAAATTTCCTTATAGTGCACAAGCGCCCTTAGAGGTTGACGACACCGAAAAGCTAGACACCTTATGCCACGCAATGCGTGCCACAATAGGACGAAAAAAAACTCCAAAAATTAAAAACGCGATGTATTCTTAATTAATATGTACACTAGTTGGTGGCGGGGCGCGGCTTGAGGATCAGCTTGCCAGTCTCATCACAAGACATATTGAAGTCGTTGAGAACCGCGCGCGTTCGCGCCGTCATTATGCTAGGCGCGATGACCCGCCGGTGCACGCCCGTCATGAAGAGAAGCACTGCACAAGGAAGATTTTGTTGAAAATTCCATTTTTAATACAAACAACTGAAACAATATAATACAATACAAATATTCTTTATTGATCACCAAAAGCAGTACAGTACAGTGACATTACGAAAACTTTACCACCACATATAGGCATCGCCAAGAGAGTTGAGGTCACGCACACAAAACCATGTTACGTAATGACAACCGGGTTTTAACATTTATTCGTACCCATAGCAAGTTCAACAGACTCAACAGTGAATTACTAGATTGATCAAAATAAATTTCAACCTATTTTGTTAACAATTATTTAGGAAAATACATCTACATAGTTCAAACAAAACAGAAAATAAAATATTTTGATTTAAATATGTTTGTGTAAATATGTATATTTTGTTGTTGAATAAATTAATATCACATTTCTTTTAATCTCAAGCATATTTTGGCTATTTATAAAATACGTACCGATGTTTACCCTAACCCCCCCCCCCCCCCCCCCCCTGTTTCACCATCCATTGATCAAATTTATTTGACGGATAAATGTGATGTCGAATAGACGGAGACGGCATCACATTTATCCGTCAGTTAAAATTAATCAATGGGTGGTGAAACAGCCCCTAAATTTAAATTGTAAAATAAATTAAATAAGATATAAAAACTTGTTTCTGTAAGTTTAAAATTTTAATATGATTTAGTTTATTCATTGTAAATTATGAAAAAAAATTGACAGGCGATTACAGTAAGCAAAAGTACCTGCCAGGTGAATCGAAAGGTGTAGGTACTGTACAGTTTAGGAGGTAAAATAAACTTTCTTCTGTATACTTTCTGTATAGTTAAAATTTGGATATGTTTTTAGCAAGCGTACAATGACAGGCGGTTTTGAATAGCATAAGACTTGACAGGCGAGCGGAAAGATGCTAAGGGCGCGTGAGTAAGAGATGTAACGTGAACGCATATAGTGCGAGTGACGTTAAATAAAAATAAGTATGATAGATACTATATATTTTATTATTTGTAGTGTAATCTACAGTAGGTTTTACAATAATTTTCCTCATCATTATCTGGTGTTCAATTGTTGACTTTGTTACTGGACTCACTCATATCATTTTTAAATATTTATTAAGTAAGTACTTATTATTATTACTTATTCTTATATTTTATAGTCATTTAAAGGAACCAACAGTTCTTACACCTGAAAATAACGGTTGGAATTTAATTATGAATTTCATTGATTTTGCAGTAGGATGCACCGTTTTCAAGATATTTGACAAAACACCGGTTCTCGTCCGATCACCGAGGTTAAGCAACGTCGGGCACGGTCAGTACTTGGATGGGTGACCGCCTGGTTTAATTTTTGTTTTTTGAATGTTTTGTTATGACGTTGTCACGTTAAACTATCGTCGGTAAACCGACTTTACAGACAACCGGTTTTTGATTCAATATATTTTATGATTGAGCGCGATATTCAATTCTTAATGACATTATTAATTTATTACAATATTTTTTTCTTTTCAGAGGAGGAAAACATCATTGAAGAGTCAGATGATGATGAAAAAACTAGTAGTGAAGTGTTGGATAATGATGAGGAAAATTAATGTAAAAACTAATGTAGATTACACTACAATTAATAAAAAAAAGTAATTAAAAAACTAAAAACCCGCCTGCGGTGTAAATAAAATTATAAATTAAAAAATCAAAAACCCATCTGCAGGAATACTGAAAAGGTGAAAACAAGTAAAATGATCAATAACAATAAAACGAATTTAAAACACGTTGATGGCAGTCTTTCAAAATTTAACGCAGCGATAAAATGCAGCCGGAGGCATGTATGAAGTGATATTAAATCCCATGCAGCCACTGACTCCCATACCTCCGACTGCATTTTATCGTTGCGTTAAATTTTGAAAGACTGCCATCAACGTGTTTTAAATTCGTTTTATTGTTATTGATCATTTTACTTGTTTTCACCTTTTCAGTATTCCTGCAGATGGGTTTTTGATTTTTTAATTTATAATTTTATTTACACCGCAGGCGGGTTTTTAGTTTTTTTATTTACTTTTTTTATTTCTTGCTTTTTAGTGTAACCTCCTGAGACCCAAATGAATTATTGAGTATTTTAATTAGGAATCCGTTGCTATTTAGTTACAATTCTAAACCAATTTTGAAATATATAGGTACTTAATTTTCCACTTGGGTTTCATAGAGAAAATTATTGCTCAAAGATATCTTAGTAAGAAGGTACGTCGTCGTTTTAATGCATTGATTGCCAATTTACTATTCCAAATTAAATTTAAACACATGACTTGTATATATTTTTGTAATCTCTTTTAAAATCCCTTTATTTTGATACCCTACTCGATAGGTTTTAATAAAAAAATTTTTTTGAAGACTCAATTTGGCGCCAAAAAACCGCCATTTTGATTTTTCAAGAATTTAATGCATCCAGTGTTACTCGCGTTATCAAGACAAATCCAACGACGTATCATTTATCAAAATCGGTTCAGCCGTTGTGCAGTTACGAGAGGACATAGGAATGGACATACATTCATACATACATACATACATATATATATATACGGGTCAAACACATAACCCTTCCTTCTTCGCAGTCGGGTAAATATAATTGTATCTGTCATTTTTAGGGTTCCGTACCCAAAAGGTAAAAACGGGACCCTATTACTGAGACTTCGCTGTCCGTCCGTATTTCCGTCTGTCAGTCTGTCCGTCTGTCACCGGGTATGTATTACAATACCGAAGTACGAAAGACCGAATGTATCAAAACATCGAATGGATCAAAAGACCGACACGATTTTTTTCGGAAACCGTTAACTTTTTAAGATTGTTATAAAACTAACCTAACCTAACCCAATGGGTTCTGTATGATGCCGTTTTAATAAATTCTGAGAAGTTTACGGTTTCAGAAAAAAATCGTGTCGGTCTTTTGACCCATTCGATGTTTTAATACATTCGGTCTTTCGTACTTCGGTATTGTGATACATACCCCTGTCACCTCACCAGGCTGTATCTCACGAACCGTGATAGCTAGACGGTTGAAATTTGCACAGATGATGTATTTTGGTTGCCGCTATAAAAACAAATACTAAAAAACAGAATAAAATAAATATTTAAGGGGGCTCCCATAAAACAAATGTTATTTTTTTGCTCGTTTTTCCTCGATATTGATAACGGCAACAGGTAGACGCTTGAAATATTCACAGAATATTTAGTTATATATTCACTTTAAAAATAAATAATTTAATTAAAATAAAACAAATATTTAAGGTGGGTTCCCATACAGCAAACGTGATTTTTTTTTTGCCGTTTTTATAGATAATGGCACAGAACCCTTCGTGCGCGAGTCAGACTCGCACTTGGCCGGTTTTATTTTTATTTAATGTCACTCGTACTATATGCGTTTCACGTTACGCCTCTTACTCGCACGCCCTAGGCATCTTTCCCCTCGCCTGTCAAGATCTTATGCTATTCAAAACCACCTGTCATTGTACAGATTTTTTCTAAAACTCTTACTAAAAAACATATCCAAATTTCAACTATACAGAAGAAAGTTTATTTTACCTCCTAAACTGCGCACCTTTCGATTCACCTGGCGGCTGGCAGGTACTTTTGCTTACTGTAATCGTCTGTCAATTTTTTTTTATAATTTACAATGAATATACTAAATCATATTAAATTATTAAGCTTACAGAAACAAGTTTTTATATCTTATTTATTTTACAATTTAGAAAATAAAAGGACTGATGACGTGCAGGGCTGATGCCTGCCAGGTTATGGTTATTGCCCTTAGGGTGCTATAAATCTTCATTCTACAAATTTCAAGCCTTACAGGAAGACCGTTACTCAGAGGGTTCACTAGCTCTCTAGCTAACACCCCCCAACACCATGAAACAAGCTCACCCACGACGTTTACGTTTATGCAAGAAAAGGGTAGTGTCCTGGGTAAAAAAACAATATTACAATTAGTCCGACATTTAAATTATCAAAAAATATTGGACACGTTTTTTTTTCTTTTGTCAATTGAACAAAAAACGACAAAGATAAAGCGCGGCAAAGTTCGGGAGTGGGGGCTCGTGACGTCACGGTTCGTTAAAAAGTGTAGCGAATCGTGACGTCACGCGGAACTTCAACATACTATATCTCCGTCATTTTTTGTTCAATTGACAAAAGAAAAAATAAGTGTCCAATATTTTTTGATAATTTAAATGACAAACTAATTAGGTTTTTTTAGGAAACTAGCCTAATGTGCTTATATGCCGATTTAAATTTTTAGCCCTCAGAAGCTCATCACACAAAACAAGTAATCTCGCCAGCAGGACTGAAAGGGTTAATAAACAAATTACCTAAAAATGTTGAAGTGAAAGCAAAGAATGGATGGTTCCAGAGAGACTGTGTGAGGGACACCACTGGTGTGAGTGGGTCAGTCAGCCAGTGCCACGCAGCGATCGCTGTGCAGACCGACACCACAGCCAGAAGAACTGAAATAATAGAATAATGTGCTGTAAAAGCTACTTTTACAACTATGGGTGAATCAACTTTTTCTTGCTACCTGTTGCTATGCTTACACAAATTTTGTCTCCTGAACAACCTCAGCTTTTTTCTATGAAACAGTATTCAATGAAGATGTTACTGTTACTTGGACAACCGGGGACGGAGTAAACAACACAAAAAAGTTGATTCAACCCAATGCTCCCAATGTAAATACTGGTAATGATGTCAAAAACCATTCTGTTTATGAAATGAGCACTTAAGGGTAGACTTCTGATCATAGACACCTGGAATATTTGAGGAATTGCAATAGTGTTCCCAACATTTAAGTCTAAGATGGAATAGGTACATATTGTACCAGTATTTAAAATTTTCTGCTTAAATTTATTTGATCCATGTGTGTCATGATGATTGAACTATTATTTATTACTGTTATAAAAATGTGAAAGTCTGTCTGTCTGTTATTTCTTCTTGCTTAACCCCTCATATGGTTAAAACACTGATACATGCCCAGTAAGGCATTCTTTTTGAATTATTTTTAATCTGTATTATTGGAAAACAGTTGAAACTAGAATGCACAATTTATTACACTTCCCGCACACAAGGGGTTAAATCGCTGAACCAATTTAACCTTTCATATGCCTATTGATTGTCAATTCCGTACTTACACCTGTTGTATGCTGGAGAGGCTCCCACACTTGTATGAATAAATTTCTTAGGTATGCATTAAAAGGTACAACAAGCACTATTCATATGACAGGTACAAATGTGCAAGCCTTATCGGTATACAAAAGGTTAAATGAAATTTGGTATCAAAATAGTTAAGAGACCCTGGGAATGGCATAGGATAGTTTTTATCCCAGAAAATTTAATAGTACCCATAGGATAGCGGTAAGCAAAGACTTTTAAAAAATTAAACATCTTTAGTATATTACATTAGATAGCATCTATTCATTGACTTCTTACAGCCATTATATTGTGTCATAAAGGCTAGTGTTGCCTTACAAACCTTACAGACAGGACATAATGCATGTCTGACAGTGTGCAAGTATGTGACTTTGGCAAGACTGCATTATCCATGGTGGCAATTTACGATACTGTCTATAGGCCTAGCATTGCCTAGAAGCCCTGCTGCCTTACTTATTGCCCATTATAAGTGGGAGAAGCTCAATTTTTAAACACAGCTTTGGTTTCATTACTCACCAAGCTGACAGTTTTATAACTGGAAAACAGTTTTATGGCTTGCCACAACATTATGGTGAGTGGGGCCCAATTTACACTATTTGATGTTTTTTATTTGGATTTCAAATGTATTTTTTTCCCTGTGTATTGAATGTGGAAATAAATATTTCTCTCTCTCTTATAATCAAGCAACACTTACCAAATATTTATAAATTTATAAACCATACAATTTTTTGTCATTAAACAGTAAGTAATTAAAATATGCTTACTTCTCCACCTAGTAGTCGCTGGCTGCAAACATGCTATCACTTCAGTCAACCGGCGCTCGAAAGCTTTTAAGTCTGAAAATGTAATGTAATGTATTTGAGTCACGCTGATAAAGACGTGATAAATTCGTAGTCGGCTACAATTATTACCAGATTCACATTATATTTTTTAAACAATTTACTAATATATAAATGAGACTATATACTTTTATTAACAAATATTGTTACACAGAAAATATTAAAGTGTTAAAATAAAATAAGTGACAAAAACCAGGGTAGCACAATTTAAATGGAATGATTTTAATCGGAACTCTGGCGGCAAGAAATACTTTTTGACTTACCATCACATGCTGTTTGTTCTAAAGACATCTTTGAGTAGTTTATCAATAACTTGACTTCTAGGTTTACTACATATTGAGAAGAAAATTCAGAAAAGTTGCTAATTTTCATTCGAGTCGAGTGCGATTGGTGAAGATTTAAATGTCAAAACTTAACATAATTGACATGACAGGTTGTCAATAATTGCGTTGCGTTTACGAAGATAGCTGTAGATCTACCGTAGTTCAAACAACGCCGCCGATAAGGCCCGTTACAGTCAGTGCCAAATGTGCGGATGCCACATTTGGTTGCAAATGTGCAAAATTACAGTTATTGGGCTTTAATGCAGTGTCGGTTTTTTGATGCATATAATATAAAAGCGCACGAATCTCGAACCTTCGATTAAGCAGTCATATCCCAGATTATTATATGTCCCACTACAGGGCACAGGCCTCCTCTCAGAATGAGAAAGGTTGGGCCCTAGTTCCCACGAGGGCCCAGTGCGGATTGGGAACTTCACACACACTATTGGATTTCATCGCAGGTGTATGCAGGTTTCCTCATGATGTTTTCCTTCACCGTAAAGCTCATGATAAATTTTAAATGTACCTACCTAAATAATCACGCACATAAATTCCGAAAAACTCGGAGGTACGAGCTGGGATTTGAACCCACGGTCCTCTGCTATACCAATAAACGAACTCTTAGAGTATGCGCGCACGAGCATCTTTGTCCCCGCGACTATTTTATCAAGTCTATGGGTTAGTATGGATGTGCGCACACGTAGCGCCGCGACTCCCAGGGTACAAAAACAGACTTGATAAAATAGTCGCGGAGACAAAGTTGCTCGTGCGCGCATACCCTTAGCAGACGAAGTCGCGGGCAACAGTTAATATAATAGTAATAAAATTAATTCGCCAAATATGCGTGAGTGTGACGTGTATTCAACAAGTGCCCTCTGTATTATATTCTTGATTATAGGAAATATTACATTAACATTAGTTAGATAGATAAAAAAGTAATAATTTCAAAATAATATTTTAATAATTATAACTTCGTAAGACTTAAATATTTTTTGTCTTATTGCTTTTTATTCTGTTAATATACACTTCTAATTCTTTTTGCACCTTTGTATCAGTCATATTCCGAAGAAAATAATCTATTTCTTGTTGGCGGTTTTCACGTAACTTCCTTAACGGCTTCTGCCTTATTCTTTGTTTTACTACAGAGCGGGCCAAAGGCGAAATTTGATCAAAACGTTCAATGAATTTTTTGCATTTTTCTACAGCATCAGATTTATCAACAACGATTTCATCAATCAAACCAACCTGGAAAATAAATTTCATGAAACTGTCACGTTAAGATAAAAAAACGATATACGTATATGATAATTATCTAAAGAAAAAAAAACCTTCAATGCTTCATCTGGGGTGAACAGTTTACACGTTGTAAGGGCCAGTTCAGCGTTTCTAGGAGACATTACATGGCACATGGTGTCTATGACCCACATTGGAACGACCAAGCCTAGCGCCGCCTCGTTTAGGCCGATGATGCCCTTCCCGTCTACGATGGCACGCCAGTCGCAGGATATGGCGAAAAGGCAACCTCCTGCTCTCGCGTGGCCCTAGTAATTCAAGCAAAAATATCTGTTAAATACTAAGAATCAAGAAGTGGGCGTATACAAGCTTCCTTAAAACGAATGGCTTAAACTAAAGGGAATAATAGAGCGGCTTCTAAGCTGCTAGCATTTATCAGATTCAAAGAATTCGATCATGGTAAAATGTCATTGTTTCCGAGATACTTATACTTTTCAACAAATTCTGTCGTTTTGAAAAAAAATATATAATTAGTACTTTAATTCCGTGACATGTGTCGCACAGACGTAACTATCTTGCACACGTGCTTATGGAGCATCATAGCAATTTCGTCCGCTTCAAATTCTAATCCAAGATATGTTTTACATAATGTATTTTTTTAAACTAACTCCATAATGTGCATTGTCGCCATAAAACTTTACAAAAACAACTGTTTTTCGCGTTTTGCCCTCCCTGTCGCCTTAATTTGCATATCCAAGTGTCTTAGTTCTGTCCATCTTTATTAGTTCCATTTTATTATGGCATCCGCTGTAATTTCTATCTATTTAATTTTAACTTCATACTACGTGTAATATTCATCATATTATAATCAGTGTCATGTTCCGGAATTATGTATGGAACCCATCACGGGTAACGCAGCTATGAATCCATTCCATCCCATCCCAGCCTATATAAGTCCCACTGCAGGGCACAGGCCTCCTCTCCGAACGAAAGGGCTTGGGTCGTAATTCTTACGCGGGTCCAATGCGGATTGGAAACTTCGCAACACCATTGAGTTTTTCCACAGGTGTGTGCAAGTTTCCTCACGAAAAAAAAAATGTAAAATAATTTATTCAGTAACTTAGTTAACTAGGGTAAGTAATACGAGATATAACAACTTATTATCTATAATTCATAATATATACGCTCACTTTATATAAACTCGTTTAGTATAACGTTCACTGGATATAATGAACGAAAAGTATAATTATAAAATAGCTAATTTTGTAATGTATAACGTTGTTTATATATAATATCAATTGATATAACGATCAAAGTGTATAATGTTCATAACACCTAAGATTTAAAACGTATAAATTTCATTAAAAACTTTGATGCACGCAAACAATCAAGCAATCAATTAATTTTTTCCGCTCTGTTACAAAAAAAACCTAACATCGAAGGCTAAGGCGGGAGCTACGCTACGCTTCGCTCCCGCCTTAGCCTTCTGAACCTAACCTATCCAAGTCGCTTCTGCCCCGAAAAGTCTTGCTCGCTCGCTTCGCTCGCTCGCCGCCACATAATTTAACATTTACACATAAATATTATTATATATTATGACTGTTATACCTAATGTTTGTTATGTTAAAAGAAATTAGTCCATATAAATCTTATACAAATTGAAGTTATATAAAAATAACGTTATATAATTTAAGCGTTATACGTTAAATAATTATACTTTTTGCTGTTATAGCTAACGTTCATTATTTCTTGTAAACGTTATTAATATGAAATTAGATATTTTGTAGTTATATCTCGTGGGACGCACCCAGTTAACTAATGACAATAACTGTGCTGGTGCCTCTTTTTGAGTATCGTGATACTCGTACTAAGAGAACACCGCTCCTCCATACTTAGGTGTAGATACTCTAAACTATTTTATTAAGTTTTATTAAACAAAAAAAAAAATAAAAGTGAGGCAACGTAAGTGCTTTCGTATGTATATTAATGGTAGGTACGATCTTTCATTCACCGTAAAGTTCATCTATGGAATAGGTGGTCACAAATCTGAATTCTCCGCGGACAGAGTCGCGGGCAAAAGGTTATATTCAATATATTAGAAATCAGTGTTGTGTTCCGGAATTATACAGGCCCCTCTTTCCCACTGGGCACTATGGACACGTGCCCAGGGCCCCAAGGATGATGAGGCATCCTAGTGACAGATCCTGTGGCCCCTTATTCTAAAGTGCCCAGGGCCCCTAATAAGTTAAAGACGGCCCTGGGATTATGTACATAAGTACCATAATGTACACTGCTTACCTAGGTGTCTTAGACTTATCGTGAATCTACCTTGAACTGCATTTAAATGAATAGGTAGTAAGTTTGAGACAGATCTGCTGATTCTTATGGCCTATAAGCCCGATCCTTTGATGGTGCCCTTCCCGACTATTAAAATGTCGCGGCTCAAAACACGGGACAAGACTCGAGAACAACTCGTATTTTTTATTCACATATTTGCTCCGTCCAGGGATCGAACCTGTGACCTCAGGTTTAACTACTAGCAATCCGGTCGGGAAACGGACGTAAAGTAAAAGTAATGTTACGGAAATTAAAATCAACCTGTATCAATAACATCGTACGTGTACTGTACCTATTAACTACCAATATGAATATAGCATAAATTAACCTAAATAAATAAGCCGCTTAATAAGAATTTAAATGTGATGTTCCGATATTCCTCACATTAATGGCAGCAGCCGTAGCGAATTCGAAGCCGAACAATTTGACCCAAGTGTCATAGAGTGTGTTCGCCAGCAGCTCAAGTCTATTCTTCTCAGGTTTGTAGATCTCCTTCAAGTCTAAACCAGCGCAGAATACACTTGGGGAGGCCTGGAATTAATGATTCATTAGGTGGTTTGTTTACATCCACTAGTGCTAAGATCACTAATTTAAATTAATATTAAAGTACAGATATGTTATATTTATATGGTATTGCCTTCCAGGTTCGATGTTATCACATTTTCGCCTGTCTTGCCATTAATGCGCACACTCATTTTTGTGCTCTCATATTAAGTATTATGTTTTAGTAAAGTACGCCATTCACCAGTGAATTTTATTTATTTTTGAACCATAATCTCTGCAATAATCAAAATTTTAGGCAATTTCGTTACAGACCGAGATAAGAAAATAAATATATGGTTTTAGTATATAGGCGCCTCGTACTTTTAACTTGCGTATCATTTATTTTCATCGGCATCATCCCAGTGTATACACATCCCTCTGCAGGACATAGGCCTCCTCTTAGAATCAGAGGGGTTGGGCCGTATTTCCCACGCGAGCCTAGTGTGGATTAGGAACTTCAAACACACGCCATTGAATTTTTTGCGGGTGTATACAAGTTTCTTCACGATGTTTTCCTTCACCGTAGTGCGAACCCGGGCTCGTACCCACGATGCTCTGCTTAAGAGGCCTTAGGTCAAACTACGAAGCTACCACAGCATGTTTTCTCTTAATTCTGTGACTAAAATCCTCAGTTTAGTACCCACCGAAGTCAAAATCAGGCCTCTAGGTTTGTTGTTAGACACTTCGTCAAGGGATATGTTGATGGCCTGTAGTAGATCCAGATTGAGACTGTTGACAGGAGGCCGCTGCATCGTCATCACTGCAATGCCGTCGTGGTCAGCGACGTCTACAAGTGGCAACGTTGACTTCCACCGACAAGACGGTAGCATCTTACTCGCATTATTAGCTATTTGCCTCAACGCTAACATCCTATAAGCACACAAAGTTAATGCTTTCCCAGGTATAAAAAAATCATAAGATTGATAGATAAAACGAGTGATTATTTTTTTAAGGATCTGCGAAATAATTAAGATACTTGAAATAACTTTACTAAAAAATATTTTAAATAATTTATTGTATCAGTCGTTACCGTCGTTACTTTGCGGAGGTCCATATTAATGAACCCAAACTTTGGTCGCGGGTGAGCAAAGTAATTGTTTCAGTTTATTGAACATTATTTTGTCTTTAAAATATTTGGTGCTCATTTAAATTAAAATACTTATACATACGATTTTGATGGTAACTAAATATTTTGCATTGCCAACCTGAATTATTAATTTGGGTTTATTTCTATAAAATATGTTTATAATTTAAAATAAATTGGAATTCTGCATCTGGTAATAATTTATTATTTTTGTTGGCACATTTTATTGAAGCTGGTATTTAGTTAAATACTAGCCTTAATTTAGGTAATTCAGGATCGTATAACCATTAAGGTTTACGTTATTTTTAAGTTTTGACTGTTTTTTATAAGTACCTCATTTAACTTACCTTTCCTCAGTTTAATCGACTGTCTAATACACAATAGAACTGCGACACCCACAGCTGGCTCGACTCAAGACGGCAAAACAAGTACCGTTGGGTGCCTTGTACTGTACGCTCATTATACTACTCAAGTAAGTACTTACTAAGTAGTACTGCAATAAGTTGTTTTGAACGAACACATTACCAGGCCTCATGCATGCCATGTACTTACGCGCGATATTTACCTACCGCGGGGACGATCGCCTGCGATCGAAATTCCAGTAGGTTGTCACAAGCGCGCGCCGACGCACGTTCATTCGTGTTCCACGGAAAAAATATGCCGCCTGGACTTTTATAAGTGAATGGTGAAACAGGGGGCAAATTTTAATATGACTATGCTAGAATTAATAGCTAATATAACAATTTGGAAGTTCGTATCGTGCTGTCCCTCTTACTCTTCTATAAAAAGCTATAAGCGTGAGCGGGATGGCACGATGCGAAGTTCGAAAGTTAACCTTCGTATTTAGTATAACGCTAGGGCATATGAGCATGGCAATGTGTTCTACGCATTACAATAAATATCCTTTTTTGTTAGGATTCCAGAGCTAAAATGGCAAAAACGGAACCCTTATAGTTTCGCCATGACCGTCTGTCTCTTTGTCCGTCCGTGGCTTAGCTTAAAGAATATTAGTGCTAGAAAGTTTGCATGGATATAATATATAGCAATTATCCCGACAAAATGGTAAAACAACATGTAGAAAAAAAATTTTAATCCAAACTGCCAACCCTTGTCACTGTCGGCACGCACACATTCTTAAGGAGACGGAGTAGTATAATCTGTGGCTACAATCGCGGTAAGTACCAAGATTTTGTACGGGATGCAGTATCTGTTACGAAGTAACTATTAAGTAATCTGTGACATTACGTAGAGGTAACGCCACCAGAGTTGAGGCCACGCACACAACCACATCTCATGTAATGACAGCGGGATTTTAACGTTGTGTTGACGTTTAACGACAACACAACGTCAAAATCCCGCTGTCATTACATGAGATGTGGTTGTGTGCATGGCCTCAACTCTGGTGGCGTTACCTATATATTATTTATTTAGGCGTTTTTCAGAGAATAACTATATTTTATATGATAGTTATCCAAGTGAAACAAAAATGTTTATAAAAACTTGCACTTAAAAATTAATACACGTGATAAAATTTAACATCAAAAATTACTTTTTCTATATAACTAGAAAATTGTCACCAATATTAAAACCCAAAATTAATACTTTTTAGAGCTGCTATTCAGCCTAGATACCTATGGTGCTTCGCGCCTTCACACAATTCTAGTCTTACCAAACTAACCATCAATAGATTCCAACGCAACGCAACGCGGATTTATTTACTCGGTGAAATTTGGTATTCAGTCAATAAATTTCGTTTTATTTCAAACACGTCGGTGTTTTACACAATTAGAATGTCAGTCTTACCGTGTGGTAGATCCTTAATACTTAATTATCTTGAGAGGAGTGCAAGGAGGGTTTTTTGTTTATGCTAATTCTACAGGCTTCACAGCCTACCTAAATATTTTTTATCACAGATCAAAGTGCACATTATTTTTAGGGTTCCGTACCAAAAGAGTAAAAATGGGACCCTATTACTAAGACTCCGCTGTTTTTCTGTCTGTGCGTCCGCTTGTCTGTCACCAGGCTGTATCTTATGAACCGTGATAGCTAGACAGTTGAAATTTTCTTATCGGTGCGCGAGTCCGACTCTCACTTGGCCAGTTTTTTTTAGCCCGGTTTTATTTTTTGGCTTAATTTTTTACTCAACTGTATTAATGTACTTACCTTCTCATATTACATTCAAGTAAGACTCCGTTTACAAACTTATCTTTATATCGATAGTCAAGGTATTGTTGACGAAAACGTAACTCAGTGAAAAGAAAGATAAGCTGTGTAAGTAATTACAATTTTATTTTGTTGTACAAATACGAAACTTATGTAATATAAATCAATAAAATTGAGATAAAAAACATAGTTTACCTATCGCTGAAATAAAATTTCGGACATTCTTTACAAAGATAAATTATATGCAATACAATACAATGACTCTTTATCGTACACCATAAAAACAATACAGAAAAACAAGTTAATGGAAAAATATATGTATAAGGTGGGCAATAGGCGGCCTCAGCGCTTATACATATAGTTGGTTACTTATACTTTTCTTTTGTTTCGCAAGCTCTGAATATATATTTCCAAGCCCTTCTGCACTTTCGGATCATTAAGCGATTGAAGAAAATCATCCATGTCCTTCTTACGGTTTTCCTGCAACTTTCTCAACGGTTCCTGTCTTATTCTTAGTTTTGATACAGTGCGAGCTAGAGGTGGAATTTCATCAAATTTCTTAATGAATATTTTGCATTTTTCTATGGCATCAGCTTTATCAGTAGCAATTTCGTCAATCAGACCCACCTGAAAAATACGATATTATTAAAGATTTACACAGTAACAGTTAGTTGAATCAATTAATCAAAAACGTAAATGTTAACAATCAAATGATAAACAACAGTAAACTTTGTGCTGCAAATGATAAGATCTTATCAAATAACTAATAAGTGACTTAAGAGTTATACTTTGGGCCAGATAACATGATGATAAAATGAAATGATTTTATACGAAAAAAACCTTTAGTGCTTCATCTGCTGTAAATAACTTTCCAGTTGTTAGGGCTATTTCCGCATCCCTTATCCTGATGGTATGGCACATCGTATCCATGAACCAAGGTGTTGCGACTATTCCGAGAGCAGTTTCGTTCAAACCAATGGTATATTTCCCACCCACCATGGCTCGCCACTCGCAAGACATGGCAAGGAGGCAACCTCCAGCGGGAGAATGACCCTGATCATTCAGAAAAACATGTTTATAATTGCGAATATATATTAGTAATTATTATTAAGCCTTTGTTGCTGAAAACTAATCCATATAAAGAAATACAAAAAGAGTTTCTTATAAACTAACACATAATTATGGTTTCCCGGTTTAGTGTTTAGCGTGCCCGTGACACATAGGCCTCTACCATCTGCTTCCACTCTTTTCTGTCTCTAGCTTTCCTCGTACAAGTAACGTCTCCAAATATCTTGATGTCATCTTTATGCCTGCCTGCCTTTTTGCCTATATTATTATGTCCTATAATGTACTTATCATAGCTTTAAACATATCTTACGTGCACTTTAAACTAAAGTTACTAATTAATTAATTAACTAGTACCTAGGTGACTAATGACTAATCTTAATCTTTAAACACGCTTTTTCTCAGAAATAAACCTAGAACGATTTATCGCCCCCGAAACCCCCTGCCTACTAAATTTCTTGGAAATCTTTGGAGTCGTTTCAGAGATTCTGATTATGTATATACAAGAATTGCTCGTTTAAAGGTAGGTATTATATATTATTATACATATTATATTACATAGATAGATTGAAATGCCAAATTTCCAAACTAGTCATAAATGCAAAAGTATACCTATACCATTGAACCGATTTCAATGAATTGATTTCTGAGATTAAATTGAATAGATACAAGGACATAGAGTACTTTTTGTCCAGGAAATTCACAATGTCCGAAAAAAAGGAAACTGGAATTCCATGTAGACAAAATCGCGGGCAACAACCAGTAGATATATATTCCACGATATAGATACAACAACATGACTCTCAGAAAATGTTCCTGTCTGATAATACTCACATTAATGGCAGCAGCCGTAGCAAACTTGAAACCAAACAGCTTGAGCCACGTATCTTGAAGTGTGCTCCAAAACTGCTCCGACCTGTTCTTCTCAGGTTTAAACATCTCAGTGATGTCTAGACCAGCTGAGAATACTGTTGAGCTAGCCTGGAATATTGGTCGTCAGTCGAACTAAGCATGTAGCGTAAATTTAAATAAATCCTATTTTGAATTATGTGTGCGATTGTTACCTTTTTAACTCCCCAACGCAAATTATATCGTGTTTATCTTGTATCTGTTCGAAGTCTTGAAGGTCTCAAACGAATGGACCGATACAGATGAGGTTTTTCAGCTAAATTGTATCAAAAATCGGTTGCCGTTTACCAGATTTAGACTTTGAAATTAAAATAACGAAACTTTCGACTTAGAAAAGTTCAGTAGAGGCAAGAATTCGAAATATCGAACAAGTGAAGGGAGGGGGCGCCACTATCAAGTTTTTGCCCCGGTTCGAAAAAATCGTAGATTTGGGGCTATGTGCCAGGCCCTTGGATGCTGGCTGAGGATTAATACCCTCATGGACCTTAGATTTTCAGAATCGAAATTAAGAAGATAACAATCTGGTAAAGATTGATTGTTTTTGATTTTTTATTATTAAAGATTGCGGAAAGCCATTAGCATTCAGATAACTTAAATAAATCGTTGTGGTAATCCTTGGTGTAAGCTTATGATAGTCGGATGATGATGAAGAGCTCACAGATACTCACCGAAGTCAAAATCATGCCTCTAGGCTTATTATTTTCCACATCATCAAGCGACTTTTTGAGGGCTTGCAGTAGCTCGAGGTTGAGGCTGTTGACGGGTGGCCGTTGCAGCGTCACGACTGCGATACCATCGCAGTCGGTGACATCCACCAGTGGCGCCGACGACATCGGCCGACACACCGGCAAAAACCTGCTCACAGGCCTCGCTATTTGTCTCAGTGAAAACATTCTATAAATATATATGTAAAATTAGCTGTCGCAAACTGTATAGTTATTCACCAAATACCAATACGGCATGAAAATTCTTACGTGAAAATGTGGATACCTATATTTCGTCTTTGGTCGTGCCTAGTCGATCAAGTAAGTGCTGTCATTTATAATAACTAAACTAAACGGGACTTATCACGGAATAAATATTTATTTATTTACCTCGACGTTTTGGCCACATTGCAGCAACCGTGGTCACGAGAATGTGGCCGAAACGTCGAGGTAAATAAATAAATAATTATTGCGTGATAAGTCCCGTTTAGTTTAGTAAATATGAGTGAAAATCACGAAATTTTAAAACAGCATGCTGTCATTAATGACAGTACCTACATTAGAATAAAACAATGAACCTTGTAAATAAATAAAAAAATCTACAATTTTTCAACCATACAACTGACCTAGCGGGCAAAAGAGTCGTTTGAATGATAATTGAAGGAAAATGTCTTGATCGAAGTCATATCATGAAAGCCAAGAAATAAAACAAACATGACGAACCGCGAGAAACTTGTGTGTAAAACAGCAGTATTTTAGATATAGACCGGCGAGTGTTACCGATACGCCATAAAACTGCGGCTTTACTCGACCGTCTATCAGAGCTTTTGGGGTGTTTTCCTGATGGACTATTTATTTCACCTAGGACTTAATAGCTTTAAACTGCAATAAAGAAATTAGATTTTAAAAAAAAAATTAAAAAACTCCAAAAACCCAGATAAATAACAAAAGAAACCGAAAAATAACTAATTTATGTTTCTGTGTGCGCTTCCTACTGACTCGTATGAAGTCGGTGCCAAGCCTAATATATGTGGGTGATGTTTGACTAGGCAGGCCCACAACTCGTGGGGCGTGTTGAAGCACCAACTTCAAACAGACCAGTAGGAAGCGCACACGAAAATATATTTTAGTTGTTTTTATGTCTCTTTAGTTTTTTCGTGGGTTTTAATTTATCCAAGTTTAATGTCAACTGTTTGAAATCTGTTACAAAATATTGTTTTTTCTGATGCAGGAACGTTAATTTTTGAAGAGTCCTGTTGAAGCTTCACGATCAGTTTCAGTTCACCATATGCATTGTGACGAGCAACTATATTAAAGGCACTTGTTGAATTTCAACTCGTGAAATATTTGTTATTGAGTAGTTCCGGTGGCCCTCTGCGATCTTTCTTATCGGTTCCATTGCTCCAAATGTTGATTTCTAAGATAAAATGCACAAGTCACTACAAAATACCATTTCATTGAATACCATTGGCCTGCACGAAGCAGTTCGCTTCATCTTTCCTAATACGAACTGCTTAGGATTGGAATTCGCTCCCGTCCCGTCCCGTCTATATTTCCAAATAAATACAACCTAGGGTTCTTCAAGACTAGAGTGAACAGGCACTTAACCAGTAAGATACACCCTTGGTCTCATCTGCACTTTTCATCAGGTGAGATAGTGGTCAATCACGGGTCAGTTTTATGTCAAAAAAAAATGATCAAATCACAATAGGTACAATATTTGAAGATATCAGTCGATTTCCTCAAGTTCTGAGTAGAACTTGGTGACGATGAGACCTAATTGAAAGTATGTATTCCCTATCCAAAAACATTTTCTGAACGGATATTAAATGATGAAGTGCTGAGGTAAAAAACATTTTAAAAAAATAATACAACTGAATTGTTAAACTTCTCCTCTTTTTGAAGTAGTCGGTCAAAAAGGACGTGAAAGTTTCTGTTGCCCCAGATCCTAAATGATTTACCTGATACTAAGTATATACATACCCAAATAAGAGTCCACATAGGTAAATGTTAAATAAATACTTAAGAACAAGAAAAAACTGTTCAAATAAAATGTACCTACCTGTCATCTACACCTACTGCAGGACAGACGGTCTACTTTGGATAATTTTAAGTGAGCATAAGATGTTATGGTGTGTTGCGTTTCTGGGCATAGATATGGGTACATAATAATTTAAAATATCAATAAGAGGCGCAGCTAATAAATTAACTTTTTTGTATTACTAATGTTTATGAATAATTGGAATATTTTTTTTAAAAAACACTTGAACTTGCCTTTTTATTAAGTCAACCTTTATATCCTTATATTTTGATACAGTAGTGTATTCTTTTCAATTGCCCAGCACAGGACAACTAACTAAGTAAAATTTTATTGTGAGTTTGAATGATGATTATCCATATCTTATCCTTATCTTTTGTGAGGCGTTTTTCAGAAACAAATTACTCATCACGAAAATGTTTTAAAGTTGCCTTACCTTTCGATCACGGAAGCACAGCGTGCGGGATACAACGATCATATTCGGTAGAATCACAGATTACAAGAATAGTAGCAAGGAAACTGAAACATTAATAAAATATCTCTGTGTCTTGGTCATGACCCGTCGTAATGATAATGCTAATTATTTTTGTGAAATTACCGTTGATACTGTGACTGGATTCGTAAACACCACTAATAAATATGGCAACATTACAATAAACGTCAAATTGAATGTGACATTTACATTTTAAAACAAAAATGTGCCAATTTGGCCCAGTGTTGCAAAAGTTACCGATTTATCGGGAGATCTACCAATTTCGGTTCTTCCCTCCCGATATCCCGATTTAGCGACCCCGTCTCCCGATTTTCTATATTTCGAAATAAAGTGACAATTAAAACAATATTTTTAAGAGGACAACGCCAAAGGTAACCTGGTATCATTAAAACAATGCACGGGGATTCCCCAAAACTTCACGCACGGCCTTTTAATAATGTAGAACCCACAAAATACATTAAATCTAAATGCCCTAAAATAGAGTTTATTATTGTTTAGTGGGTGTATGCGGGAAACTCCCAAAAAATCAGGCAGGCTACTTCGAAATACGAAATTTGAACTTCGTTTCATACAGAATATTTTCATCGGTAAATTTAATGAAACTTATTGTGAAAAAACATTACACTGAATCAATTATAGAAAAGAAATGGTATGAACATGAATAATTAGTAATCACTAAACCTACGTCTATATATATTTTTAAATAATTTAATACATAGTTTGTTTGTTGTAAGTGTGTAAAATATACAATTATTTAACTTTGACTAAAATCTCCCGAATTCTCCCGATTTTTAACTGGACAATTTAACGATTTTTAAATTTTCACTTTTGCAACACTGATTTGGCCAAACAAATCCAAATGATTCTTTGGCGGGAATTTGAAACGAAAGGGCGTAAAACTTGATTTTTTTGAAAAGAAAATTCATAATATTGTATATATTTGTGTTTAAGTGTTTTTATTTGTCTGCAAATAACTAATATATAGTGAAGTGTTTTAAAAATGGAGGGTAACGAGGGCGGGGGTGGCGTTCCCCTCGCCCCCGGCACAAAACGGGGCAGGACAGTGGACAGTGAAAAGAACAGTGGCGGTGAGGACAATCTTTACTTACCTTTTCACAAACCTGATTACAAGAGACTCTATCCGGAAAACTCGGCTTCCACGGAATTTAAAGTATTCGTCGAATCTAGTAGTACGAACGAAAGACTAGGAAACAAAAGCCCAATTTATTTGAACCACATATTCACAAATGGAATCAAAGGTGTAGTGGCTATTCGTAGAATAAACGCTAGTAAGATTGTGGTGGTATTTAAACAATTTAACACGGCCAACAACTTTATTAACAACACGGCTTTTTTGGAAAAAAATGGCATGCGAGCTTTCATACCCGCAGCGCATATTGAGAAAATAGGAATTATTCGATTTGTTCCAGTGAACATTTCAAACAAGGACTTGTACTCCAAGCTGTCGTCGATATATGAAATAATTTCAGTTAGACGTTTTTCGAAAAAAGTAGGACAAGAACGAGTGCCTTTGCAAACTGTGAGCATTACGTTTCTGTCAAATTCATTGCCTGACAATGTTCAATATGACCTGTTCTCGTACAGGGTATTCGATTATATTCCCCCTCTGCAGCAATGTTACAGATGTTTTAAGTTTAATCACTCGGCCAAGATCTGCAGCGGCAAACAGCGCTGCAGTTGTTGTGCCGGTGATCACCACTACAAAGAATGCGATAAACCAAACGAGCTTTCTTGCGTAAATTGCAGCGGGCCACATATGGCTATTTCAAGGACTTGTCCAATAAAAATGCAAAAAATGATGGAGAAAAAGAGTAAAATTACTTACTCTTCTATTGTAAATACCAAAAACGTTGTGGACTTTCCCCCATTAAAAACTACTCAGCAAACTGTACAAAATGTAAATTTGAATGTAAATAAGCCTTTAAATACCACTGTAAATAAGACACAGAACCTAACGAATTTCACTTCTGTTGCTGATGTTAAAACTCAGCTATTAGGTAATAATGATCTGACTATGGCTATTGTTCGTACATTGATCCAATTGGCTAATAATGGTGATGACACTCCCATTACTACCGCAATAATTAAAGAGATGCTTTTTAAAAATTTATCATAAATGGATTCCAGTTCTTCTCATAATTCACAGTTAAGAATCGCTCTTCATAATATTCAAAGTGTTAAAAACAAAAAACCTTTAATTATTAAGTTTTTAAAAGAAAATAATATAGATATCTGCCTACTGAATGAAACATGGCTTAAAGAAAATCAAACTTTTAACATTCCTGGTTACAATATATTTTATAAAAATGCGAAAAATGAACACGGAGGTGTAGCCATTCTGATAAAATCATTTTATAAGTGTAAATTATTACAAACTGCTTTTTATGAGGACATTCAAGCAATTGCTTTATCGCTGTCTGTTGAAAGTGGTAATATGTCAATTTTATGTGTCTATTGTCCCCCTACTGGAGGCCTTATGCGTATTAATAATTTACGGAAATTAATAAATGATCTACCTAAACCCATTTTTGTAGCAGGAGACTTTAATGCTCACCACATAGCTTTCGGCTGCGTTTCCACTAAGGGTCGTGGCCAACAATTGTTCGACATGATTGACGAGTGTAATTTATGTATATTAAATGATGGCAGCTTTACAACTCTTAATTATCCTAATCGCAATCCTTCTGCTATAGACGTAAGTCTAATCAGTCCTTGTATTGCCCCTCTTTGTGAGTGGTCAGTACATGATGACAACATGGGAAGTTATCATTTCCCAACTATAACAGACATAACACTCTCAATAGACAGATATCAAATAAACCCTCCTGTTGACAAGTTTTTATATAACAAGGCAGACTGGGAAAAGTTTAAAAAATTATCAATTGATATCTTTAACGATTTGACTGTGGACAATGAGAACCCTTTGGAATCATATAATCAGTTTTGTATTTGTCTCAACACACTTAAGCAAGAATGCATACCTAAATTTACTAAAACTTCAACTTTTCGAAGTAAACCTCCGGCACCCTGGTGGAATGATAAATGTGAACAGAGTGTTGTCAACTCTTATGAGGCTTTAAAGTGCTACAGAGTTACTCCTACTATGGAAAATTACATACAATACAAAAAAATTGATGCTATTAAAAAAAGGACTATTGCTGAGGAAAAAAAGAATGGCTGGCAAAGACTTTGCGACAATTTTAATAGAACCACACCAATAAGCATTATTTGGAATTACATTAAAATGTTTAAAGGTATGAATAAAAGTAAAAACAAATCATACAACAATGAGTTTATCGCATCCTTTTTAGATAAGTTGTCGGAGGACAGCACAGATAGTTTCGACAATCTAGATGTATACTTTAATCTTAATAATAATAATGAGAAATCCAAGTTTCTGTTAGAACCTTTCTCAAGAAATGAATTCTTACTAAGCCTTCAGTCACGTAAAAATACAAGCCCTGGTTTAGATGATTTTCCCTACATACTAATTAAAAACTTGGATTCAACTGTACAAGATATTTTATTAGATATATTCAATGCACTATGGTCAAAACAAATAATTCCTCAGCCGTGGAAAACCCAGTGCGTGATTCCAGTTCTTAAACCAGATAAGTCCCCAGATTGTGCTGATTCATATCGGCCTATTTCCTTGTCATCATGCATTGGTAAAGTTTTTGAAAACATGGTAAAATGTCGCCTCGACTGGTTTGTTGAATCAAATAGCATTATTCCGCAAATGCAATATGGATTCAGACGAGGTAGGAGTTGTGCAGACAGCTTCTTGTCCCTTATATCAGATCTGAAATATGCAAAAAATAGTAATGTTAGTGTTGCATGTGTTTTTTTGGATGTCAAAGGAGCATTTGATAATGTTCATCCTGGAATATTAGTTAAGGTGATAACTAACTTGGGAATACCGGGGTTAGTTGCCAAGTGGGTGCATGAATTTCTAATTAACCGGACATTATATGTGAAACATAATAATATAATACATGGCCCAAGATCTGTGTCTAAAGGCACTATGCAAGGTGCAATTCTGTCACCTTTGCTATATAATTTATATACTAGTGAGATTTGTAAATATGTAAATACAGATTTTGTAAATATTTTACAGTTTGCTGATGACCTTGTACTATATAGTGTCAATAATGATATAGACATAGCCATCCATAAAATTAACTATGCTCTTGAGGAACTACATTTGTTTTACCATAACAGATTACACCTACAAATTAATCCAACTAAAAGCAGTGCTATGATTTTTAGTAAGGACTCTCCTTCTAATAATATTATATTCAATAATGAAGTAATTTCTCAAGTTAACCATCATAAATTTTTAGGCATAGTTATTGAGAATAACTTAAAGTTTGAAAAACATATTAAATATATATCTCAAAACTCAACAAAAGGGCTAAATATTATGAGGTGTCTAGCAGGAGTATCTTGGGGGGCAGACCCAAAGATACTGTCAATGTTGTATAAAGCAATAGTTAGAAGCCATTTTGACTATAGTTGTTTAGCTTACTTAGATAGTAATTATGTACATAGACTAGACATTATTCAGAATAAGGCTTTGAGGGTGATTTCAGGAGCTTTCTGCTCTACTCCCATTAGAGCAATGGAGGTTGAAACAACTATCATGCCTCTTGCATTGAGAAGATTACTACTGGCAGAAAGACATAGTGTGAAGCTATTAGCTTCAAATAATCAACATATAATTAAAAAAATAATACCTTGTGAATTAGACTGCCATGATCCTATGACTACAGGTGCCGATCTTCTCAATGGCCAGGCTCCCAAAGTCTCTCGCATCCTGCTGGAAATGAGGAAGAAATTCCCATCATTGTATGCAATATCACCTTGGCCATGTTATTCACATTCATTCAGTTCTTTATTCCCTCAAGTTTCAGTAATTAGGGCTTCCATCACCTCTAATCAGGATATGTTAGAATTTTTAAGTGAAAATGAGGATTACTACAAACTTTATACAGATGGCAGTAAGGGAGAAAATTATGTTCGTAGTGCTGTTTATAACCCTCAAAATAAGTTTGTTCAAAGCTTTGTTCTGAATAGTAATTGTAGTATATTTACTGCGGAGGCATATGCAGTTTTAGAAGCACTTAAGTTAATTGCATTTACTAATAGTTACCATAAGTTTTTGATTCTTACTGACTCTTTAAGTCTAATTAAAGCTCTGGAAAGCTTTAAAGTTCATTTTAAAACATCATATATGATTTATAAAATAAGAGAAATGATTAATAATTATAGGAAAAAAGGATTAGACATTTCTTTTATGTGGATACCGTCACATAAAGGAATAACAGGCAATGAAATAGCTGATAAGGCTGCATATGATGGAATCAATGCGTTAGATGTGTCTTTAATTGTAAATATTCCGGTTACTGATTGTTATGCCGCCATTAAACATGATATACAAAAATTGTGGCAAGAATTTTGGAAGAAGGACCAGGAAGTCAAGGGAAAATGGTATGGAAGCATTCAACAAGACTTACCAGTCAAACCATGGTATAATAAGCTCAAGTCACCCAGCCGTGATTTTATCACCACAATCAATCGTCTTCGTTTTGGCCATACTAAGACACCTGCACATCTGACCAGACTTGGAATTGTACATAATAATAAATGCAACAACTGCGGCAGTATCGGCGATATAGACCATTTGATTTTTTCCTGTCCGGCATACTCCTTGGATAGGTTAATCCTGGCTAGTGAAGTCAAAGTGTTATCAACTAACGACCCCTCCCGCCGCCTCAGTGAATTGTTAAAAAATGTGGACTGTTATATACCAATCTTTAAATATATTAAAAATACTTTCAAAGAACTCTGACATTACCACAAAAGAAAAACGTAAAAGTGAAACGTGAAACAATTGAAACATACATATATACTTTAGTCAATGTACTGAAACTACTCTTTAATGTGAAATGTGAAGTGAATGACGTGACGTTTAATCAATGGTGTTACCAATGAGCAAATAACCGCTATGACAATATGAAAATAAAGACTTGGCTTAAAGGTCCAGTTACCAGGCCATAAAATTCCAAAAAAAAAAAAAAACAAATCCAAATGCCAAACTCGAAGAAAAGGATCCTTGCTAAGTTATGATTTTTGTTTGAACTAACCAATTTATTCGGACAATAATGGCTTCTTTTAAAGCTTCGAACGCAGGTTCTTGCTCGGTCGTTACTTATCACTAGCCATAATTTTACTGGTCATGAAGTAACCGCCAGTGATTTGTGTGTGATAGCAAAACCTCTTGAGTAAATAAAATTGTCTGTTGCTGACGCAGCTGTGCTCAGCCGGCTACCCCATATTCCAGAAATATATAAATATAAGGCATGTCGCTGGAAGAAGTGCGCGTAAAGAAAGAGGTGAATTGGGAAGAGCACACGTATGATGAGACCGAGGTAGCGGCGGCCGCGCGATTAGAGTTGTACGATGATCACGACATCAAGCCCGATCTCGTCTTGGGACCAGAAGTTTTGCGGCCTCAATATATAGTTGATGAAGACAACTTTCTTCGAGGTAAGTAATGTTAATCGTCAATCAAATATCTAATATATAAAAATCTCGTGTCACGGTGTTTGTTACCGAACTCCTCCGAAACGGCTTGGCCGATTTTTATGAAACTTTTTTCTCTACACTCGGTAGGTCTGAGAATAGGTCGTAGGCTATTTTTTATCCCCCCCCCTCCATTCTTCGCGGACAGTCGCGGGCAACAGCTAGTATTGATATAAACAAGTTAAACTTTCGTGATTTTCACTCATAATTACTAAACTAAACGGGACTTATCATGCAATAAATATTTATTTATTTATCTCGACGTTTCGGCCACATTGCAGCAACCATGGTCACAAGTTAGTTAATATTTATTGCATGATAAGTCCCGTTTAGTTTAGTAATTATAAACAAGATACTTGCGTAGGGTACTATAGAAAAGAATATATAGAAAAGAGTATAGATTAAAGAGTAGAGATTAATAAAGATGCTACTTTAAAACTGTCACATTATTGGCTTCATTTTTTTATCCCATTTAGCTAAGTATTTCATAAGAAAATTAATTATTGTACGTCTGACTGGCAGATAGCAGTTCTGATAGTGACAATATGTCTAACATGTATATGTACCTATAATAACAATAAATGAGTTTGAGTTTTGAACAACAATTTACTATGGAAAATTTGAGTTTCATTTTTATCCACTTTTTTGTGGTTTATGTTATTATTAGGTAAACCACATAAAGGGTGTGAGTGACTAGTTTATCTCAAAATGTCTGAGTTTCACAATAGTTTTATGCTCATAGTCTTGAAAAAAGACAGTCAATAATAGCTCACATTTTCCTGCTGTTGGGACTACCCAACAGTGGGAGAATGTGAGGTAGTATTGACTGTCTTATGGTAGGGGAGCCCAAGAGGGGATTTTGCGCGTTACTCGAGCGCGTTAGAAAATCATATAGGGAGAAACTTTACACCTTGTAATGTACCCCTACCAAATATGAACCCTTAATGTAGGGGTGTTTGTTAAGAGCAGCCGATCAGATTAAAAAAATTGATTGTCGGAAAAACTCGAGCGCGTCAGATTAAGATAAGGTAAGTTAAGTACATGGAGAAAAGTGTATATTTCAATAATCTGACGATTTGAGCGTGGCATAAGGAAATGGGAGAAACACAAAGTTGTAAAAAAAAATCGTCACCTCGAAATACTCGAGCGCGTCAGATTAAGATAAGGTAAGTTAAGTACATGGAGAAAAGTGTATATTTCAATAATCTGACGATTTGAGCGTGACATAAGGAAATGGGAAAATCACAAAGTTTTAAAAAAAAAAGTCACCTCGAAATACTTGAGCGCGTCAGATTAAGATAAGGTAAGTTAAGTACACAGAGAAAAGTGTATATTTCAATAATCTGACGATTTGAGCGTGACATAAGGAAATGGGAGAATGTAAAAAAACGTCAACTCGAAATACTCGAGCGTGATTGATTTTTTTTTTATTTTGAAGGAAATCCTTTAAGGATTATATTACGGAAAAAGTATAATCTGACGTTTTTAATGGGGCGATGTAGCTAAAATCATCAACAAATTGTAGAGAGTACAGGGGCTATATTCAGGAACAGGCCAACACGGTATCGCAAACCAGTGATTTTTGGTGTTCCTGAATAGCAGTTCATCCCTATCCTCTCCCAAACGATTGAATTACAGCTCGCAAACCATGTTGGTCTGTTCCTGAATATATCCCCTGTACTTTCTACAATTTGTTGATGATTTTAGCTACATCGCCCCATTAAAAACGTCAGATTATACTTTTTAACCGACTTCAAAAATAGGAGGAGGTTCTCAATTCGGTTGTTCTTTTTTTTTTTTTTTACCCGTGTTCAAATTCGATCTTGAAAATTGTAAAATTTTCAAGATCGGTTCATAAATGACGGAGTTCTGAGCTCCGTTTCGTTGTTTGAAAGCACATGCTTCAAGGTTGGTCCCGTTGTTACCAGAATCCAGTCAATCATGAGGAATTGAAGAAACTCCTCAAAAATTCAAGAGAAACGTAGAGCGATTTTAGTATTTTCGGTGACAAGTCGAGCATTTGCATTCAGAAAGTATCATGGAACTATGTAATAAAACGACACAACCCCGTTGAGCATTAAAAATAGAATTTTCAACATAAACTTATTTCGAAGTCAAACTGAAAATTTTATCCTACGCATCTATTTTATACAGAAACAACTAAAAAGTGAAAAATAAAAAAATTTAAGTAAAACCTTCAAAAAACAACCAAAAAACTATGAAATAATAATTGAACCAAACCAACCACAATAAGCATGAAAATATCTTTCTTCTAATCTGTTCGAAGTTGGTGCCTCAGCACAAGCCAGCAGGAGTGTAAAAGCCCTATTGATAGTTGGTATGTAGGTAAGTTAGATTACTAGGTCCACTCCTGCTGGCTCGAGCTGAGGCACCGACTTCGAACAGATAGAAGAAAGATATTTTCATGCTTATTGGTCGGTTTGGTTCAATTATTATTTCATAGTTTTTTGGATGTTTTTTGAAGGAGGTTTTATTTTTTATTTAAATTTTTTATCCGTAATATATCCTTAAAGGATTTCCTTCAAAATAAAAATAAAAAATCAATCACGCTCGAGTATTTCGAGTTGACGATTTTTTACATTCTCCCATTTCCTTATGTCACGCTCAAATCGTCAGATTATTGAAATATACACTTTTCTCCGTGTACTTAACTTACCTTCTATATATATAAAAGAAGAAACTGACTGACTGACTGACATATCAACGCACAGCCCAAACCACTGGGCCTAGAGATTCCAAATTTAGCATGTAGGTTCCTTATAAGGTCTAAGGGTGCACTAAGAAAGGATTTTTCAAAATTCACTCCCTAAGGGGGTGAAAAGGGGGTCCAAAGTTTGTATGGGGAAACAAGATTAGTTCGAGTATTTTATTCGAAACTTCACAGAAGCACTCCTAATGGTAAATGAGTAAACACGTGTTTCAGGTTTTTTGAGAATTCAACCCCTAAAAGGGGGGAAAGGGGTAACAAAGTCTGAAAATCAACATGGGTGTTGTTTCTATGGTTTCTCGGGTCGCTGGTTATGAAAACAACAACGGTTTTAAAATCCGATGTGGCGGACGTAAAATACCATCTCCCTGGATGGGGTGCGATGGGGTTGAAATGTCTAAATAAACTAAATGACTGTTGATATATCAACGCACAGCCCAAACCACTGGATCTAGAGACTTGAAATTTTGCACATAGATACCTTATACAATGTAGGCATTCACTAAGGAAGGATTTTTGGGAATTCCCACGGGAACGGGAAAAAACGGGATTTATAAATTCGATTCCGAGTGACCCTATCTCAGTAACTATAATAACTAGACTCTTCAAATTTGATACACAAGTAGGTATTATATTAGTAAAAACATTAATTTCAGGATTTTTCAAAATTCCCACGGGATAAGGAAAAAACGGGATTTATATATTCAGTTCAACGGGATCCTATGAACTATAATTACTAGACTCTTCAAGTTTGACATAAAAGTAGATAATTATAATAGTAAAAAACTGTTTTAAGGATTTTCGGAAATTCCCACGGGATAAGGAAAACACGGGATTTTTCGTTTTACTGGCCGTAGAAAGCTGAAATTCGACACGTAGGTTGCTTGGGGAGTGTAGAAGAGGATTGAGAGAGGACTTTCGAAAATTCCCACGGGAACGGGAGAAAACGGGATCTTTCATTTTACTGGTCGCAGAAAGCTGAAATTCGGCATGTAGGTTGTTTGAACAGTGCAGAGGAGCATTGAGAGAGGACTTTCCAAAATTCCCACGGGAACGGGAAAAACGGGATTTTTCGTTTTACTGGTCATAGAAAGCTGAAATTTGGCAAGTGGGTTCCTTGGGGAGTGTAGGGGAGCATTAAGAAAGCATTTCCCGAAATTCTTACGGGAACGGGAAAAAACGGGATTTTGCGTTGTACTGGTTGTAGAAAGCTAAAATTTAAAAATTCATAAGTTTATACTGTGAGTAGGCCGCAAAGGGCTCTTTAGCCGACTTCAAAAAAAGGAGGAGGTATGTTCACCGATTTCTCGGTCAATTGGCATTGATCACTTTTTTACAATGTGGTCTAATTCCAAAACCATTTCGAGGAATAGGTTTATTAAATCATTTTATAACATTGTACTAAAAAAATATTAAATGATCGTGTGTATATTTGCAAAATAATGTTTGACCTTTGTTTGATCTTTCTGTGGGCATTAACTTTGAAATTCTTTGCAACAAGAAAAAAAAGCCGTCCGTCTAGTTTCTCTATACCTACTATTCTCTGTCACTTCGACGTAGTTATCATCTGTCAGTTTAAGGATACTATTTTGAAAAACATTCTTCGTGTTTTTCATATTTTAATAATGGATTTATACAGGAAGTGTTTCATTCCTACTTGTGGAAATGATTCTGTCAATAGCCCAAACAAATTAATTGTTGGCATTAGAGAAGATTTACAAGAGAAGTGGTGCCGCGAAGTTAATTCAAAGTTTACAAGATGTGCTTATTGTTGCGAGGATCATTTTAATGTAAGTATGGATTAAATCCGCCAAAGAACTTTCAAAGGAACACTTCTGACCATTTTATTTTATACGTACAAAAAATACTATAGCAGTAAATCGTTTTTTTTACCTATTCTCTTGAAAGAATCGGCAACTTTAGTGTTATTGTTATTGTAAAGTGACATTGTCAGATGACAACTAACCATCGATTGTGACACATTTTTTTTGTCATTGTGTCTGTGGTTTATACACAGATTCAGCCGTAGCATGTAATTTACGAGAAGTCGTATCTCAAATTTACAATAAATTATAAAAAAATATTGGAGTGGTGAATTGCTGAAATATTCAAATTAGTTTATTATAATGCTCTATATTTTCGATAAAAAAAATAAAAAGGGGGGTAAGAAAAAATGAACAATCCTAATTGTGGACTGATTATGAAAATTATTTTTTTATTCGTAAGAATATAATATAGGTACTCCTAAGATGGTCCCATTGTCACCAAATCAGGGTTTGATGACGGGATCTCAGGGAAATCGAGGGCAACCCTCAAATTTTGTAGACACATATTACGTTTTTCATATATTTTCTCAAGCTTTTTAAGTGTTTGCGTCTGGTAGACATCATCTCATGTTGATGAGCTGATGATGGAAGGTAAAACTCCTTAACGGTTAGGAGTTGAGGATATTTTTTTAAATATTACAGGTACGTATAGTCTGATAGTTGTCTTATTTCAGGTTATCCAGGTGAGCTGATGATGGAAGGTTAAACTCCTTAACGGTTAGGAGTTATAGGAAGTTTCTTTAAATATCATATGCACGTATAGACCTTTAGTTGTATTCTTTCTGGTTATTCAGATGAGCTGATGATGGAAGGTATAACTTTTTAACGGTTAGGTCACACAACACTTTAACAAAATACTATATATAATATGTATAATATCAATGCTTAGTAGGTACATATCGCTTCCAGCACAAAATAAAAAGGTTACTCAAGTTTCCGTAGATGGTAAGAAAACATTGAATTATACCTAATGCAGGACAGGGGATAGTAATAATAGGTTTTATATTATTAACAAGCCTGGTTATTTTAGTGCCCGCTTCCGAATTAGCGAAAAACATTGTACAAAAATATAAAGAAATACTGTAAAGGACCGTATCTACCTGTAGTCGGGCTTGCTTGCACGCTTGCTTGCACGCTTACTTGCACGGTTTCTTGCACGCTTGCTTGCTTGCGTGCATGCATGCTTGCTTGCATCTTGCTTGCATGCTTGCATGCTTGCTTGCATGCTTGCATGCTTGCTTGCTTGCCTGTATGCTTGCTTGCTTGATATCTTGGTTCTTTGGAATACTCTTGGTACACGCGAGCGAAGCCGCGGGCAAAAGCTAGTATCTTAATATGACGCGCTTGAGTATTTCGAGGTTACGTTTTTTTTACAACTTAGTAATTCTCCCATTCCCTTATGTCACGCTCAAATCGTCAGATTATTGAAATATACACTTTTCTCCATGTACTTAACTTACCTTATCTTAATCTGACGCGCTCGAGTATTTCGAGGTGACGTTTTTTTTTTTACAACTTTGTGATTCTCCCATTTCGTTATGTCAAGCTCAAATCGTCAGACATTTAAATAGGACACTTTTTTGAGTTCACTTAACATATCCTCTGAATATCTGACATGCTCGAATAACTTTTTTTTTATTTTTTTTTCTACTCCTATTTACAGCCACCCCCCACTAATTAATCGTCAGATTATTATCTCTCGGTTATCAGAAAGGCATTGCGCGTCTACACCACAGAAATAGGAAACAAATGGAAATGCGGTATTCTACTATATAGATACATTTGTTATACAAATATGTGTGAAATCGACATAAAAACCAAAAAACACATATGGTCTCTTTCTTTCTAAGGTGACTTGGCATATGAAGAAAGAGATGGCATGACATTTGTTTGTTCTATGCTCGGAAATATTTTGACATAACCAGTAGACAGCATTTCCGGCTGCCGCTTGTGACAGAGGCTCTAGGTACTTGAGCTGTCAAGTGAACGATAACTGCGCAGTTTTTAGTGTTTTACAGCGATTTTTAAATACTATTCCAATTGGTTTTGTGTTGTGGATATCTATTAATAAAAACGCAATATGGCTCCGTGTTCCATAAAAGGGTGTGCTTCACGAAAAACGAAAAATCAACCGAATTTAACTTCTCATAGGTTAGTAACAGTTTTTTCATCAAATAGTGTCATTAGATTGTAATATTTACTCAGTGATAGTTAATTTTGGTAAGCTTTTGTCGCTGCCATCATAGAAATGCAGATTTTTCTCCATTTATCGTCGTATTTTTGATTTTGTTGAATTCAGTACAATTGTCATTCTTCATTAGTGTTGTGCTGAATATCGACATAAGTAGAACTGAAATAACTCCCATGTTTTCTGACCGATGTCTGTTCTAATTTGACAGATTCCCTAGAATTTTCTTGCTCAGAATCAAGAGCGCTATTGACTTTGATGACTAAAAAAAATGTCCCCAATTTTCCATTCCTTTTTTTTGGGTTTCATATTTGTGTCGAGCCTTATAAACTGTACGAAAAAAATACACAAAAATAACTGTACGGTACACTTTTTTAGGGTTCCGTACCCAAAGGCTAAAAACGGGACCCTATTACTGAGACTTCGCTGTCCGTCCATCTGTCCGTCTGTCACCAGGCTGTATCTCGTAAACCGTGATAGCTAGACGGTTGAAATTTTCACAGATGATGTATTTCAGTTGCCGCTATAACAACAAATACTAAAAAACAGAATAAAATAAAAATTTAACCTTTTGACCGCCAGCGTCGGCTATAGACGACAGTACGGTAATACAAAATTAAACCTACCCGCATCCGCATAAGAATCAATTTTGTTCCAAACAAAAACGATGCGTGGCGGTCAAAAGGTAAGGGAGCTCCCATACAAAAAACGTGTTTTTTTAATGCTCGATATTGATAACGGCAACAGGTAGACGCTTGAAATATTTACAGAATATTTAGTTATATATTCGCTTTAAAAATAAAATTAAAATAAAACAAATATTTAAGGGGGCTCCGTACAACAGACATGATTTTTTTCCGTTTTTATAGATAATGTTACGGAATCCTTCGTGCGCGAGTCCAACTCGCACTTGGCCGGATTTTCTTTATGAAAATGAATAGTATGTACTTGTGATTTTGAATAAATAAACTTTTTCTCCTGTTAAAAAAAGTAAATGACACACTTACATTACTTACAATCCAAACTGCAATTGTGAAAAATTCTTGTATTATTTTTGTTGTTTTACAAATAAAGGGCATTTCATACTTTGTTATACTTGTTATTTTATTTAGTCAGCACAAAGTTATCACACACTACTTAATTCCTGCAAGTTTTTGAAATAAGCGCGTTCGGTTTTATTGTACATTTTGCAGTTGATTTTCACAATTTTTTTTATGATTTGGTATTTTGACCATACCTAAAAGACTTTGTGAATAGACATTGCAAACTTGTATGTTGGTTTTTAATTATTTTTTTACACACCTTTTGAACTATTAATTTTGAGATACCTTTACCCCTTATAATTTCCAAAGGAATATAACATTATAAATTTTCCTGTGTAACGAATATGCCATAACCGAAGTAATTATGAACAAAGCTAATTTCAAACTAACTTTTCCACTAAGAAACTCGAATATTACCATTGCTGCTTGAAATGTCCGCTAACCGTTCAAGTATCGATATCGACTATTTTGGTTTCGATGTCACAACCCTTGAGCGCCATTGTTTGTGACAACTTTAGGTATACACGCATGATTTGTAGGTATCACAGGTCCATTGGTATAGGTCTATGGTCTACACTATAAATGTCTGACGCGCTCGAGTATTTCCATGTGACTGTTTTTTTTTACATTTTTGAAAATTTATACGCGCTTTCCCCCCCACTAAAATGAAAAACTTTACATAAACTTTCTTTCGTTTTAGGACCTAATCTTCACGATCCAACAGGTCCCCATGACGCTTTAGTAACTGCAAATTTAGCATCCAGGGCTCCCCTACTATTACCCACTACCAATGGCCACTAGGCCATTTCATTCTCATGCCACCTTGTAATTATCTTCAATATTAAACTTTTCATCACCAGCATTGGATAAGCATATTTGTCTCCTTTAAATTGAACACCAATTACCTAATGAATTGATATATCAGCGCATACATTAACAAAATTAACTTATATGCTCAATTGCATAGTTGCAACTTTGAACATGAATACTTGATTTGTTTGTGTGATAGCTTTTATACTTGATGTGAGTTTTTTTCCCATTTTCAGACTTACTTAAACGAGGTCCAATAAAAAAGGAGTATATTAAGCAGACATATGATGAAGTAGTGCCTATGCATGGAAGTGGCAATGAAGAATGGCCGGAAGAAGATCCCCTGTTCAAAACCCTTGAGAAACAGAAAATCAAAACCCACAGTAGTAAACTCAAACTGGTCTACATTGCTCACAAGCTATACAATTGTAAGAATTGTAACAAAGAATTTAAGTATAAGTCGAACCTCTTGGAACATTCATGCACCCTTGCTAAACAAACTAGTTCAAAAAATGAAATTATTTCAGATCAGATTGATGCCCAGAAAACTTACTCATGCAACACTTGCAATAAAGAATATATAAACGAATATAATTTAATGAATCATTTAAAAATTCATGCAGAAGAGATAACATCTTTACACACTTGCGAAATCTGTAAGAGACAGTTCTCAAAAAGTAATTACTTAAAAAACCATATGAAAACCCACACACAAAATAAACCAAACATAAAAAACAAACATTGTGCAAAACAGTTAAAAAGTAAGAATGATTTAATGAGCTATATAGCAAATACACATGAACAAAAGAAAATATACGATTGCAGCCACTGTGATAGACAGTTCACAGCAAAGGCTGGTTTAATAAGCCATGTATCAAATACCCATGCTGAAAAGAAAAGATACAATTGTGACCACTGTGATAGACAATTTGTGGCAAAGGCTGGTTTAATGAGCCATGTAGCAAATACCCATGCCGAAAAAAAAACATACTCTTGCGACCACTGTGAAGAACAATTCACAGCAAAGGCTGATTTGATGAGCCACATTGTAACATTTCATGCAAACAAGAAAAATTTAAGCAAACATAAAAAAAACAATTCAAAAAAGAATCCACTTTCCTGCCACATTTGTAAAAAACAGTTTTCTGTCAAATCTGGTCTAGAATACCATTTACTTATCCATGCAGGCGAAAAACCATTTCCATGTGATTTGTGTAAAAAACAGTTCCGGAATAAATCATCTTTAGAGCAACACAAGCGCTCCCACACGGAAGGTACCTACTCCTGTCACATTTGCCAAAAACAGTTTAAAGTAAAAGCTGGGCTAAATTACCATTTGCGAATTCACGCTGGGGAGAAATCCTTCAAATGTGATGTATGTGTTAAACAATTCAGGGAAAAGTCACACTTAACACTACACAAGCGGCTACACACTGATGAAAATCGATACTCATGCGAAATTTGTAAAAAACAGTTAACGCACAAGTCCCATTTGTCTTACCACATGAAAACGCACACAAATGATAAACCTCACTCGTGCCCATTCTGTGAGAAGCGGTTTACGCTAAAGGCTACTTTAACTAGCCATGTGCGAATCCACACAGGGGAAAGGCCATTTTCATGCGCAACATGCGGTAAACGGTTTACGGACTCGTCTTCTTTAAGCAAACATGAAAAAATCCACTTAAAACAGCCATGGAAGTGTCCGTTTTCATGTGATATTTGTAATAGAGAGTTTAGGCTATTGCGCACTTTAAATACCCACAAGTGTGATTCAACCAAAGCTAGGGGAAGGTGGTGAGTTGCCATCTTTACCGTGTTTTGTATCTTTGAGGCTAATTCATTATATATATTTTCTAATTAACCATTCAGACTGATGATTTTGTACTGCGTCACCTAAATTGTTTTGGATAGGTATATCTGAACTATGTTTTCATAATGTTGCAACAAAAAAACCTGTTTGTTGTTTGTGTATGTATGGCGCAGTTTGAATTTAGGATACTTTTTAACACCCTTTTATTAGCTTCAACTGTCTTTGTAATTGAGTCAATTTTTATTAGTTGGTTCTATCAAACAGTTGATTAACTTGAAATGATTGAGTAAGTCCCATTTATCCTATAGAACTGTAAAACTCTGAAGTAACAGAGTTCAAAATTATACCAAATATTGAACTCTTAGAATAAATGGGACCTTCCGAAATGATTTATTAACACTAATAATTTACTGTCAACAAAAAGGGTGTTTTAAAAAAGATTAATTTGTAAGGTTTAGTTTTATGAAATTGCTTTCTGGTATAATGATTGGCATCCCTGAGCGCTTGCTCAACTCAAGATCCGTGCCATACTGTACAGTCAACCAATTTGACTCCTAGGTCATCCATCACTTACCTTTGTCATCATGACATTTACGTAATTTCTTAGCATTGTTTGAGAAAAATAAGATTATTTACCGTTTAGGTTCATTTCGTCCACATTCCCACTTCGTCCACATTCCCACTTCGTCAGCAATCCCATTTCGTCCGCAATCAATTCCCGTTTCGTCCACTTCCCATTTCGTCCACATTCCCATTTCGTCCACATTCCCATTTCGTTCACATTCCCACTTCGTCAACATTCCCATTTCGTCCACAATCCCATTTCGTCCGCAATCCTATTTCGTAACAAAATAGTAACGAAATTGGTAGTGTATCTGAATAGTATTGACCCGCACCGTGCTTAGTAAGTATTTTTCTTAACATGAATACCTTAATCACAAAAATAATTAAAATCTTCCCTGAGAATTAAGCTAAGTGATAGCGAAAACCGCATTAAAATAGGCTAGGAATGTTGACTAAGTGGGAATGTGAACGAAATGGGAATGTGGACGAAACGGGAATGTTGACGAAATGGGAATGTTGACTAAGTGGGAATGTGGACGAAGTGGGACAAGGACGAAATGGGAATGTTGACGAAATGGGAATGTTGACTAAGTGGGAATGTGGACGAAGTGGGACAAGGACGAAATGGGAATGTGGACGAAATGGGGATGTGGACGACATAGGAATGTGGACGAAGTGGGAATATGGACGAAATTAACCTAAACGTTATTTACTATGGTGGCCCAGGAATCAAACTAATTGTACCTGCATTAAATACTATGTTCCTTTGGGGTACTTCCTAATTTGGTTTATGGAACTGTGACAGTGTAATAAAGATAAAACTTGTGCATGCAGTATTAGTTCAATGGAAATAATAAGAAGTAACGAATTTTAATCTTTAGTCTTTATTTCAATAATGAAATAATTGCCCGCAACTAAAAAAAATCATGTTTTAATAGGTATTATATTATATTAGTTAAGTCAATATTTATACACTACATAGAAGGCAGACTTCATTATTTTTTCAAATTATGGACGTACTTTTCCAATTTTTTCTGCACTTCTGGATCAATAAGTGACTGGTAAAAGTCTTCTATGTCTTGTTTGCGGTTCTTCTGCGCTTGCGTTAGTATATCTTGTCGCATTCTTAATTTTGATACAGTGCGGGCTAGGGGCGGAATCCTATCAAACTTGTCTATGAATTTTTTGCATTTTGCTATAGCATCGTCCTTGTCGGTAGCGATTTCGTCGATCAAACCCACCTGTAATATAAGACGTCAATTTTAATATTTAGACATAATTAGTGCATAATAATAAACCTTTTACGTTTTTTCCTTTTGTTTCTGTTTCCGAATTTAAAAATAACCAATAATTGGGATGCACCAAAAAAAATAACCTATAGTTTTTATATTTTTTTTGGAAAGAATAGGATATTTTAAGACACCATTTTCATCGATTTTGAATTTGGTTGAGTATTTAATTTTGTATATTTTTTTTTAGAAATACGTTGGATGACGTCACAGTGAGAGAGCCACGTTCCATAGCCTAGAAAAATTCAAGTCGTACATAACATAATCTGTGGCACTACCACGGCACTACTGAGACCCTACTACGAAGTGCATAATTCGAACTTCGTTTCATGCCGTCCCGCTCACGCTAATATGATTTGACACGAGAGTGAGAGGGATGATACGATACGAACTTCGAATTTTGTAGTAGTGCCCCTGATTTGTCTTGTCACTGTCAATATTATAAGCACGGCTTAGGGTCCTAAATGAACCATGACAAAATAGTTTTATTTATTTCTCTTCTTTTAGCTTCGATTATTCCTGTTTGTTTAATGGTGTGATAGTAAATAGATATTTTTTATTAAAATCTGATATTTAAATTCTTTCATATTTACTTGTAACGTAGTAATTTAATAATTAAATTTGTAAAAATACATTGCGAGTATTGTATACATTTCGGACTTTATGATAAATGACAACTGTTTAAAGCCAGGTGTGCATCATGTGATTAAAGTTCTGTCTTTGTCACTCTTTGCTATTATAAGCAGGACAGCAACATTTCAAACTGTCAATTTGCTTTAGAGTGTAGACCTGCTTTATATCTGCCTTTGTGACGATTCACTGCAGGGGTCAAATGAAGGTCATTACTTAAATTTTCTTTATTTAATTCAGATTATCATATTTTTGGAATCTGATTTCTGAAAACGCTTCACAAAGCCTATTTCTCCAAACGGTTTTCGATTTATTATACGTTGCCAAAAATTGGGACATCCCAATTAATAATACCATACAATACCCCACAAATGATAAGATATGATATCAGTACTGCGGTCATAAAAGAGGAAAAGATATTAAATATTGCAAAGGTTCCAAATGCTGTGTAAAATTGTAGGATTTATGTAGCTTAGCTTATCAATTTGGTATCTATCAGCGGCCTGAATGGCGATCCGAGACACGTTTGTGATTGAATGAACCACCAATCTTTTTAGACTTGGACCAACTTAGTAACCTTTCCTCTAATCCTAGCGACTTTACACATATTACTTATCACTAGCTTTGTCTATTCAGCAGAAATTTAGGTATTTCCGGAATGATATCGCTTCCCGTACGCTTATTGTCTAACGCGCGGACGCTTGCTATCGCATTCACTATTTCTTTCTGACAATGGTGACAGAAAGAGATGGTGAAAGCGGTAGCAAGCGCCTGCGCGTTAGACAATATGGCCTCTAATCCTTCAAATGAAATTAAATGCTTCCACATTGATCCAGTGCTCCGTTGCGATATTATGCGTGTGAGTAAGGATTAAAAACCTTAAATGCTTCCTCCGCAGTGAACATTTTGCCACTAGTAAGTGCCAGTTCAGCTTCTCTAGAGCTGATGGTGTGGCACATGGTGTCCATGCTCCAAGGAGTCGCAACGATGCCCAGTGCGGTCTCGTTGAGTCCGATGGTGGGTTTGCCACCGACCATGGCCCGCCATTCGCAGGACATGGCGAAGATGCAACCGCCTCCTGGCGCGTGACCCTGAAAATTTGTGTAAAATGGTGAGTGTAAAGAATGAAGAATGGTGGCGATCTGTTTGGCGAGCCTTGGGGGAGGCCTATGTTCAGCAGTGGACGTCTTTCGGCTGAAATGATGGTGAGTCTAACGAGAGATCGGTATATGGATGTACGAGATAGTAGATCGCCGAACTCAGGTTTGACTATGGCTTAGCCGATTATAGACTAAGGGAGGGTAGATAGACATTACTTTATTAAGTTTGCCTATTAAGGGTGCCTTTCCACCAGAGATGTGCTGCGAAGATGTGAAAGCTACGCTACGAAACTGTGTGACCTTTTCCACCAATGCTAAGCTATGTAGCTGTTGCGAGGAAGATGCGCTATGTATAATGTGACCATACGTCCCGTTTTGAAAGGGACTGTCCCGCTCTCAGGTACTCTGTCCCGGTGTCCCGAAAAACCAGTCGGGGACGTGAAAATGTCCCGTTTTCATAAGATTTAGAATAATGACACGTAATCGGTATTCGAACAGGTATTTTCTTTGATAAACAAGTTGCGGTCAGAAAATACAACTCGATTATATTGATATCTACTTAGTTTGAACTATATTAATAGATAGTAATTGTTATAGATATTATTTCAAAAGTCATGCCAAGGGTTGTACACATTTTGAAAATTGTCACCCAGTGCCTATTGTTTTGCGTCTGGGAAAAAACTAAATACAAAATTGGGTAGTAAGACGTTTGTTGTTGTCCATAATCTCCTTAAAAAGTCGGTGTCCCGTTTTAAACCGACAAAAAAATGGTCACGTTAGCTATGTAGATGAGCAGCCGCGAGGAAGATGCGCAGCTCGAACTATGCGATGTATCGATGGGCGCGCGGAGCGGCAGCGCGGTGAGGGGGGACATGACATTATTACACGACTCGCGACCATCCATAGCACGCATCCATAGCACGCATCCAGGGCACGCATCTTTCCATTTAAAAATCATAACTTAGTTGAACCCGTTTCCACTAGTGCTAGCTAGTGGACCAATGAACGTAATTGGTGGATATCAGACACATCCATAGCAACGTAGCGTAGCACATCTCTGGTGGAAAGGCACCTAATAGGCTGGCGTCCGTTCATATATAATGTACTTATAGGCAAATTTTATAAAGTACTAGCTGCTGTACGGGTATCTGGTACCCGTTCCGGTTCCTGATCTGGTACCCGATCCCGATCTGGTACCCGATCCCGATCTGGTACCCGTTCCGGTTCCCGATCTGGTACCCGTTCCGGTTCCCGATCTGGTACCCGTTCCGGTTCCTGAGCCGCCGAAGCCGCCGCCGCCAACTGTTAAATTCAACAACAGCAATACGCCATCGTCGCAGACGTATTCGTCGTCAACTCTTATACACCTACCATCCACCACCAACAATAACACACAACACGCCGCCCGAGACGACGTCCCCGACTGTTTCACTGTTGGTACCTACTAACAGCAACCACGTTTTTGCCATACAAACCTCCAAGCAAATTTTTTCAATTACCAACAACTTTACCGTTTGCTGTTGCTAAACTGTTATCTACTAACCACAACCCTTGTTCTACCATACATTTCACACAGCAATATTATTTTACCAACCGCAAATAGATTTGAGCCAGAACCCCCTATATATACCTACTCATATTCTTACTAAAGTCAGTGTTAAACGAACAAACCACACTGCTTTTGTCGGCTTCAGAAGTCGCTGAACACTTTAGTACTTTGTCTCTTTCAATAACGTGACATTTCAAACTTCACAGTATAAAAGGTTATTGTGACAAAGTACTGTGTTAAGATACTTCTGTGGCCGACAGGAAAAGTCGCTTCCAAGACCATTGAACGTAACGAAAATACAATTTTCGTCGGTAAAGGGGTAGGTGGGTAAGGCCGCGGATCGTTTCAACCGCTGCACTTATATGTAACGATTGTTGTCCATTGTAAGTAAAAAGATTCATAAAGTATGAAAGAAAATACGGAAAGTTGCATTCCATAACTAAATTGTAAAACTCAGTGGCATTTTTCACTTTATTTACCAGTAATTTGTTACATAAAAGTACTGGCGGTCGAGACGCTCCGCGGCCTTACCCAGTTAAGGACTAGTTACCTAGGTACCTACTATAGGTAAGTATATTTAAATAAAAAGATGTATTTTTCTTACGTTAATGGCAGCCGCTGTAGCAAACTTGAAACCGAATAACTTGGTCCAAGTTTCTTGAATTTCGTTAAAAAACAGTGCAAACTTTTGTTTTTCAGGTTTATAAATCTCTTGGATGTCTATCCCAGATGTGAATACTGATTTTGATCCCTGAAATAAAATTCATCATTAACACGAGATGCGGCGCATTTCATTAAAAGAATATTAGGTCAACGAGCAAGTACCTACTCATTTTGACGTACATAGGTACTTTTTTCATTTCGCGTATCCCTGTGAATTTTCATTGTTAGGGTCAACAATGAAAATTTAAAACTTTTTGTAGGCAGGTAGGTATTAAAACCCTCCACAGGACGTATACATATTCGGGAATGTGATCGAGCCTCTTTCTAAGTAAGACAAGTGTGTGAAGTAAATTCGGTGGCATCCTGCCTGGGGGTTGATTTTTCAAAGCACGTTCGCGCGTCCGTGAAATGATAATTAGACAGTAATTTTCGACAAGCAATAAAATTACTTGCCTAGGTATAACAGCGACCCGCGACCGGATTAACGGTGTTGGGGCCCACCTTTCATCTAAATACTCATCCAACAGTCTTTTCAAAAAGTCAAATCAAATCAATTGGTAGCATGCATCGAAAAATAGCAAGAATATTTATTGTCGTCGAGGATACAGGAATGTCTAAAAAAAAATACCAATGGTTTTTATATTTTTTTTGTATACAAAAGTCAATTATAAGAAACTAATTTGAATATTTTTTGGTTGATGACGTCAGATTATAATTGAGGGCTCCCACACAGCCAATTTTCTAAATTCTTACGATAAGGCGACCCCTTTAATTATTTTTTGTGTAGTGGTACATTGTAACTAGTGCCACTTTACTGGCGCTGTCAGAGTGTTAGATGACAGACAGCTGGTCCAAATCAAACTCTGAAGTCAATCCACGCGTAAATAATTGTGAAAAATTCTAACCACACAGAATAAAGTACGACTTGGACTGGTCACGCAATTCACACCAATGTCAAATGAAAGTCATTGCTTATTTGTTATGTAACAAATAATAAATTAATTACATTATATTAAAATGAAATAACTACAGAAAACGAGTTGAAAAGCATTTATGTCGAAATGGTTTTCGATTTACTATACATTGCAAAAAAAAAATAGGCATCCCCGCCTTTTTAATTTCTTTGTTGCGCGCGCGGTGCCCTTTGGCAATGCGGGCCCCTAGGCAGTTGCCTACTCAGCCTAATGGTTAATCCGGCCCTGGCTATAAGTTTCTGCTACTCCACCTATTCAGAATTTTTCGACATTAAAAAAAATCGATTAGTACCTACATAAGTATCCTGAGCCAAATTAAAATACCTAATCATTTTCTAGCAACGTCTGTTAACTTACTGAAGTTAATATCATGCCTTTAGGCTTGTTGTTGGCGATCTCGTCGAGCGACTTGTTTATCGCTTGCAGTAGCTCGAGGTTGAAGCTGTTAACGGGTGGCCGTTGCAGCGTCAGAATTGCGATGCCGTCATTGTCTGCGACGTCCACCAGCGGAGCCGACGACATCGGCCGACACGCCGGCAGGATCCTGCTCGCATGCCTCGCTACTTGCCTTACCGGAAACATACTGAAAAGAAAAGTTTATACAGATTGCAGAGATCTCCGTATAGTTAAAATTACTATTTGTTTTGCCCCATCAAGGGATGATTTAGGGGTGGGGGACCCTCACAGACTGATGTGGAGTTTCCATCACAGTTACGTACATACTTATAACTGTAGTGTGTTGTAGTTGATTAAATATACTTATTAATAAAATCCACTTAAGTATTTATTATACTTAAGTGTAAAAGTTTGTGAAGATGTTTGGATGTTTGCTACCTACTCAATTACGCCATAACGGCTGAACGGATTTACATGAAATTTGGTATGGAGATATTTCGAGACCTTAGGAATAATATAGGATTGTTTTTATCCCGGAAAATTGCATAGTTCCCGCGGCATAGTGGTAAACGGATTCTTCGCGGACGGAGTCGCAGGCAACAGCTAGTACATAAGTAATAACAGAAAGAACAAGAGTGAAGAGTCGTTTAAAAAAAAATAAGTAGGTACACACTACACACATTAAAGGCTTGATGAAAACAAAATCACGATGTAACGAAAGTTAGTCATACAAACTATTGTAATAATTGTACCTATATGGATTGCTTTCGTTACACAAAGGAATCAATTAAGTTTTGTTTTAATTAAAGCCCTTAATAATGTACCTTTTTTTAAAACGTATGTTACTCTTCTTGTTGTTGTTATGATGTTTATACCCCTTGTCACCTCCCAGAAAAAATTTGGATTCGCCCTTGTGCCCAATGGTTGACAGATAGAAAATAAAATTTAGCGACACTGTGCTTCGTGAACGTTTAAACCTGTCCTTGGCTACTTCATAACAAACGTAGGTAAGAAAATGTTTTATGAGTCAGTTAAAAGATAAATAACACAGTTACAAGATTTTTAAAGTTGAAAATAAATGTTTCTCTTTAGCCTCACCTTAAATTAAACAGCTGTTTATTTAGTAATCAGCTCAAATAATACTAAAGCGACAGCAATAAAGTAGTTGCTCAGTCTTATCTGCAAATTATGAAAGACATTTTATATCAAACTCGAGATAATTTTTTCGTTACTAGAAGCAAAAATGTTTGAAAACATTTTGTCAATATTCACCCTTATAAGTTGATTTGTAAACACTACCACTAATACAATTTTTAGTTTTGCGCACATACAATTACTTTAATATTGGACCCTATATCAACAAAGTGAAAGTCAGAAATTACATGCCTGCGCTCGCGCATTTGACATCAATTAGAATAGCGTTTACAAATCTAGTAACAAATACGCCCAAGATTTGACAGGTCGACACGACTCTTTATTGACACAGTTTGGTTGAAAAGGTGTTGAAAAGCACCCAACATAAAAAGTCCAAGGTCCAAACTAATTTACATTTTCTGCTTAATTTGAATTTGTATTAGAGGTGAGTGTAAAATTGATACTTACCCATGTATTTGGGACGCTAAGCAGTAAGCAATTAAGTATCTACTGCACTGTTGAAGATTCTATTTTCAAAGTAAACTTTTTTTTATAGAATGTTTCCGTTGAGGCAACTGGCGAGGCATGCGAGCAGGGTTCTGCCGGCGTGTCGGTCGATGTCTTCGGCACCGATGGTGGATGTCGCCGACAGCGACGGCATCGCAGTCGTGACGCTGCAACGGCCGCCAGTAAACAGCCTCAACCTCGAACTACTGCAAGCCATCAGCAAGTCGCTCGATGATGTGGCTAAGAATAAGCCCGAAGGCATGATCTTGACATCAGTGAGTTTCTAATTTTTTTTTTAAGTGTTTGCACTTTAATGGTCGACTCGCATACATTGAACTGAACTATTATGGTAGGGTCAACAGCATAAATAAGTGATCATTTCTGTACCTTGTCGTTTTCAATCGTTTGACAATTTTGTATGACATTTGATACATAATGTTAGGTCTATTCCGATTAGTGACATTGACAGTTCCATTGATGGAACTAGATGGAATTTTTTTTCTGAGTAGTTACATTCAACGAAGAGGGTTTCCTTAATGTAACAAGGTGGAATTTTTTTTCCGAGTAGTTACATTCAACGAAAAGGGTTTCCTTAATGGAACTAGGTGGACTTTTTTTCCATGTAGTTACATTAATAATGCAGAGTTAATTTAATGGAACTAAATGGAGGGGGTCTATATTGGAATCCATTATATCTTTTGTCCTAATAACAAAATCCATAATAACTTTGGTCATAATGATCTTTTGCTATAATAACGTTTGCCCTAATGTAAATGCCATAATATTGTTTGTCCAAATATTGAATATCCTAATGCTTATTTGCACTATTTCCTTAAGTACTAATAATCATATGTCTTAATAGTCACATGTCCTAATATTGTTTGACATAATCTCTTTTGTACTAACATTGTTTGTCATAATATGTAGTACCTGGGCGACCGAGCTCTGCTCGGGCAGAAACTCGGTACCAAGCGTTTTCCCAGAGATAAGACCAAGCTAGATCAATTTTTCATCCCCGAAAACCCCCAAATACCAAATTTCATCGAAATCGTTGGAACCGTTTCCGAGATCCTGATTATATACACCGGAGGGGTGGGGGTGGGGGGGGGGGGTTGAGAGGGGGGAGGGGATGCGGGAGAGGGAGCGCGGGGGTATTAAAGGGGGGATGAAAATTTCATTGATTTTGCCGTAGGATGCACCGTTTTCAAGATATTTGACAAAAACACCGGAGGGGGTGGAGCGGTGAGTCACGTTAAACTATCGTCCGTAAACCGACTTTACAGACAACCGGCTTTTCCTGTTCTGTGTGCTCCCAATAGGGAACGTGCACATAGACGGTGCTGCCAACTGGTGCCATAAGGGTGCCATCAATTTGAATGTTTTAACTTGATAAGTTTGTTTTACTGTCCGCATAGTGTCTCTTCTGTCGCATTAGTGCTGCCGCCTATAGTTACTGCACGTTCCCTATAATACTTTTTCTAACAAAAAAGTAACTTTTTCTTGCAAAAAAATAACTTTTTCTCACAAAAAAAGTAACTTTTTCTCACAAAAGAAGAAACTTGACGTTTTCTCATAAAAAATAAACTTAAAAAAAAACTAAAAATCTTGAAAAAAAACGTGGTATCGAACCGAGGTCGGCTGGATCCGCGACCACCCGATTTCTAATGTGCCATTATGATCTGCTCGAAGTCGGCGAAATTTAGCTTTATATTCTAATGCAAACAAAAATAGCCGAAAAACACGAGTAAAAGCGATTTTCTGAAAATGAAACATAGCTAGATCAGTTTTTCATCCCCGAAAACCCCCACATACCAAATTTCATCGAAATCGTTGGAGCCGTTTCCGAGATCCTGATTATACAGGGTTATTGGTAATTCGACGTATTCCCGTTAAGGGGTTATGGGGGAGGTCATTTGCAATCATTTTTGTCCCATAATGCCTTATGCAAAAATGAACCATTTCTGAGATAATTGAAATTTAAGTTTTTTGAAAAAAAAGTCGGAAATGCATCTTCAAAAATTTATTTAAAAAAAAGTTGGCCATTTAAGTAAACTTTTTTTATTTTTTTATGTACAAGATAAAATAGCTGTTTTTATGCAATATTAAAAGTATAATTATCTGTACACGTTTAAGAACGCAAGACCAAAAAGTAAAAAAAATATGATTTTTTTATAAGGTTGTTCAAAATTAATGGCACAATAACAGAAAATTTTATTACTACATTTGGCGTGCAGATTGTACGGAAAACATGCACGTATTTCTAGCTTTCTATCAAGCTACTAAAACTATCATTTTTGTAAATGGTTGCCAGAAAAAAATAATCACAAAGGACGTAGGAAGAAAATCTCGACCGAACATTTCTCAAAATCAACTCATCAATGAAAAATTTATTAAAAAAAAAGTTGGCCATTTATGTCATTTTTTTTTATTTGGTTGTGTACAAGATAAAATAGCTGTTCTTATGCAATATTGAAAGTGCAACTATCTGTACATGTTTATGAATGCGAGACCAAAAAGTAAAAAAAAATATGATTTTTATCAGGCTGTTCAACATTAATGGCACAAAAACAGAAAATTTTACGTATGCATTTGGCGTGCAGATTATACGTAAAAAGTGTTCGTATTTCTAGCTTTCTAAAAAGCTATTAAGTAATAATATGATTTTTGTTAATGCTTGACAGAAAATAATTAGCACAAAGGACGTAGGAAGAAAATCACGTCCAAACATTTTTTTAAATTAACTCACACTGAATCTATCAATAATAACTGTTATAAATACAACTAACAACAATAACTAATGTAAAATACCAAATTGAAACAAAAAACAATTAAGTTTGAAATCCGACGATGTTTTTATTTTATTTACATTTGATACCCATCATAAATGTTCCTTATTTGTTGCAGTTGCTGACTACGAAATTTGTAAGAACTTCCATTTCAAATTATAAGAAATAAAGAAGCAATTTGAAAATGGAACTCCTTACTTTGATAATCTTATTAAAAAAACATTGTGTATTTTTGAAAATCGGCGGCAAATTCGTTTAGTTAAGGCACAACATTTTATTTACTAAGCAGATTACTATGTCTGGGATCATAATAATTACGAAAAATAAACACAGTTAATTATTTTTTTATAAGATTATCAAAGTAAGTAGTTCTATTTTCAAATAAGTTCTTTATTTCTCATAATTTGAAACAACAAATTTTAATTTTTTGTGTTTTTGTGCCATTAATGTTGAACAGCCTGATAAAAATCATATATTTTTTTACTTTTTGGTCTCGCATTCATAAACGTGTACAGATAGTTGCACTTTCAATATTGCATAAGAACAGCTATTTTATCTTGTACACAACCAAATAAAAAAAAATGACATAAATGGCCATCTTTTTTTTTAATAAATTTTTCATTGATGAGTTGATTTTGAGAAATGTTCGGTCGTGATTTTCTTCCTACGTCCTTTGTGATTATTTTTTTCTGGCAACCATTTACAAAAATGATAGTTTTAGTAGCTTGATAGAAAGCTAGAAATACGTGCATGTTTTCCGTACAATCTGCACGCCAAATGTAGTAATAAAATTTTCTGTTATTGTGCCATTAATTTTGAACAACCTTATAAAAAAATCATATTTTTTTTACTTTTTGGTCTTGCGTTCTTAAACGTGTACAGATAATTATACTTTTAATATTGCATAAAAACAGCTATTTTATCTTGTACATAAAAAAATAAAAAAAGTTTACTTAAATGGCCAACTTTTTATTAAATAAATTTTTGAAGATGTGTTTCCGACTTTTTTTTCAAAAAACTTAAATTTCAATTATCTCAGAAATGGTTCATTTTTGCATAAGGCATTATGGGACAAAAATGATTGCAAATGACCTCCCCCATAACCCCTTAACGGGAATACGTCGAATTACCAATAACCCTGTATATATATATATATATATATATATATATATATATATATACATATATATATATATATATACATATATACAAGAATTGCTCGTTTAAAGGTATTAGATATGCATATTATGACAAACAATGTTTGTGATAATAATTTTATACTCCTCATCATCATCATTTCAGCCTATATTCGTCCCACTGCAGGGCACAAGCCTCCTCTCACGCGGATCCAGTAAAAAACCGATCTTGCAAAACGGAACGTCTGTGTGAAAGAGCCCTTACCGGTCTTTTGCGGTTTTTCAGTCCCTGATTTATAGTCAGTATGATTGACTGATAGGATTTTCTATTAGAACTGTGAAAATGTCAGAGCTGGACCTAGCATAGAGCAACAGGAGTGGACACTAGGTTGCAAGGGGGCAGAAATCAAATTTTGATAGTTTTTATGTGAGGCTAGGAAGGATAGGAACTGTTAACAAAAGAGTCATAAGTATCATTTTATGTCCCACTACAGGGCACAGACGTCTCAAAATGAGAGGGCACAAGCCGTAGTTCCTATGCAGGCCCACTGCGGATTGGGAACTTAACAAAAGGGTGATGAAATATAAATTCACTCTACCCAGATTTAAACTTGTTAAATATGGCAATGAATTTTACTGCTTCAGCACAAGTTATATTAGTATGTAAATCTATCTTATTGTTGTCGCTCCAGGCATCTCCAACTGTATTCTCGGCTGGTCTGGACATCATGGAGATGTACAAACCTGATTTCAAGAGAGCAGAGGAGTTTTGGACCACATTACAAGATACATGGATCAAGCTATTTGGCTTCAAGTTTGCCACAGCTGCGGCCATTAATGTAAGTCTTAATTCTCAAAGTTATAAAATTAAAAACATACCTTTGCTATTGGATATTTATCTTGTATGTCTTGTTATGTCTGTCTATCCAATGAACTTTTTGTCCTATAGTTTAACAGTTAATTTAGTTAGTTAGTCATCTCATTCTTTTCTTGAGAGTCATAGAGGTGCACTAAGAAGGAATTTTCTGAATGTCTTAGGCTGATTTTTGTCTATTATCTGGGCATTGTAATAAAAGTGTACCTTTTACTTTTTTTAAATGAATTAAGTTTGGGGTTTTCTTACTCAAATCCACAAGCACAATTCATTTTCATAAGGAAAAAGTGTCCTTATTTTTTGGGTCGGTTTTGTGACGTTTTTTCATACAGTTTATATGGGTCGTCACAAAACTGATACAAAAAAAACGTAAGTATGGAAAATTAGGGACATTCTTTTTTTAAACATCAAAATTAATAGCACTCTTGATTCTGAGTAAGAAAAGTCAACATTTCCACATTTAAAAAAAAGTGAGGGGTAAACTTTTTATTGAACTCGCCCATCTACAATATATGTACAACTTTATAACTTACTCTTCAAATTCCAATCACCAGGGCCACGCTCCAGCAGGGGGATGCCTCCTGGCCATGTCCTGTGAATATCGTGCCATGGTGGCAGGAAAGTACACAATTGGCCTGAACGAGACAGCACTGGGAATTGTTGCTCCCCTGTGGTTCATGGATACAATGTGTCATACCATTCGTACTAGGGATGCAGAACTGGCCCTCACTACGGCCAAACTTTTTACTGTTGAAGAAGCTCTGAAGGTAATCATACTGTTTTATTTATAGTCATGCTAATCCAGCTCACTTTTTTGACTATTTTTAATATTTAAATACTCATCCATCCATTCATTTTATTATCCACTTTATTTTTAGGGTTTAGTTCCGTACCCAAAGGGTAAAAACGGGACCCTATTACTGAGACTCCGCTGTTTTTTTTCTGTCTCACAAATAAAACTACAAATACAATGCACTCTTTTTTATCATAAAAAAAACCATCTTTACAGGTTGGCTTGATTGACGAGACTGCTACAGATAAAGCAGATACCATAGAAAAATGCAAGAAATTCATTGGCAAGTTTGATAGGACTCCGCCTCTGGCCCGCACTATGACAAAACTGAGAATAAGGGGAACAGTTTTGGCTAAAATGCAGAAGATTCGGCAACAGGATACGGCAGAGTTTCTGCAGTTCTTGAAGAACCCTCAAGTGCAGCAGGCATTAGAAATGTACATTCAAATGTTGAAACAAAAGGCTGCCAAGTAAGCTAGTCATTCATAAAGCAATTTCTCAAAACCTACTAGGGTAAAATCCCTGTGCCCAGTCTTTGAATAATATCGCTCAGTAGTCAGCCTCTGCCTATCATTCGCACGAGTGGGAAGAGCACAAGAGATATCTTTTGTATTCTTCACACTCATTATTCGGGTTACTACCGTTGTCCGGCTGACTAAAGGGGTATTTAATCCTATGTCAGTTATAGTTAGACAATGCATACAATTAATATTAGATTTTTTTGTTTACTGTCTTCTGACATGTTAGATTATTAGTGCGAAGTTTTTGAATATGACAATTTTTTGTATGACTATATTAAATAACTAAATAATTGGCACTTTTTATTGTTGCACTGTAAAACAGGATAGGAAGCAGTGTATCTTGTGCAAATAGATTTTTAATATATAAATTTTGTATGAATGTTAGAATGCACTTTTGTGCAGCTATTATAAATTTACGAATGTTCCTTGTAAGTATTATTATTATCACCTCAGCAGGGTTATACTTTGTTTGTGATGTAAAATACATACTGTCCCTTAATTGTCGCATTTATTTCAACAAGCAACTTGAAATTTCGTTCAGAAATCGTCGCCCAGCAAAGCCGCTGTCTCAGGGTCGACAGCTTCTGTGAGATGCATTTGCATGTCCGTCCACTCCTCCCTTTGGTTGTCTATGAAAAAGTTGATTTCCAGTACCCTGTCTCTGTTGCGTTTCACTTCATTGCTGGAATAATAAATAAATTGGTTTATGGTCAATTACGAAATTCAGGGTTTTCCTCTGTCCTTTGGACATTTATGTCACGTTTGGACTGGGTGGTCAAGAAATTTTGCTTACCAAACGGGAGTAAAGGCTCGGTTTGACATAGAGTTGATAGAGTTAACACTATCGTGGAAAATACGGCTATGAACGCTTACAACATTTGAATTTAAGTATTTTAGAAAAAGTGAAAAAATACTCATCGAATGTGTCAAATCTGTAGAATAATGTTAAGATTTCTTACTCGTTAGTTCCCTGTACCAGGTCGTCTCGCCAATCGTTGGCTCGCGTCACCAGCAAGTCTTCGCGTGCGTCGATAAACCGGCTGTGATTGTCTGCTGACTGCGCCACGAGATTCATCATCGCGTCGCGGTCCATCATGATCTGATCATTGTAAACTTCGGAGTTACTGTCCGGTTCGAAGGATCAATACTTATTAAGTAGTTATGCGGTTATGCGCGACGAATGGTCGCAGTTATATTATCCGTTACTTACAATAGGTACCATTTTATCTACCTACCTAGTGCATGGTGCGGTTAAAGTAAGTACTACCTGTAATTGTCGGCCCGGAATGAATGTCAATAATGCACGACCTGTCAATTCAAATCCCAATGTAATTTCCAGGGTGTGAATTATCAGGTAGAGTTAGGGTTTTTGACGACCAGATGGCCTAGTAGTTAGAGAACCTGACTATGAAGCTTGTGGTCCCGGGTTCGATTCCCGTGTCGGGGCAGATATTTGTATGAAAAATACGAATGTTTGTTCTCGGGTCTTGGGTGTTTAATATGTATTTAAGTATGTATCTATCTATATAAGTATGTTTATCCGTTGCCTAGTACCCATAACACAAGCTTTGCCTAGCTTACTTTGGGACTAGGTCAATTGGTGTGAATTGTACCGTGATATTTATTTTTTTATTAGAGTAAAATTACGTAAAGTTACCACTGACAGATGGTTTGCCTTCATTTCATATTCAACTTTAACGACCTACAAATAAAGCCTATTTTAGAATACTGTTACCCACGTTTGCAGATTTTGTAATAGCTACTTTATTTGTATGGTGTTAAAGTAGGAAATGAAATGAAGGCAAGCCATCTGTCAGTGGTAAACTAAAAGTAAACGTATTGTAGTGCATTATTGTCGTTCATTCCGGGTCGACAAATACGAGGTCGTACTTTAACCGTACCCGTGCTTGAGTGACAAAATATCTTCAAATATGCTTTCATCGGAAAGAGAAGCTGTTATAGATAACGAAACCATTTACACCGGCCCACTCGTGTCAATATTTTAAACAGTGTTAAAGCCACAACAAATCGGGAGCGTGGGGCGCCGACGGAGCGTGCTCAGCGCGCTCTATCACTGAATTAAATATGCGGTGACACACACCAGCAGCGCGGCACACTGTATTTGATTCAGTTATTTTGATTCAGCTGGGCACGCTCCGTCGGCGCCCCGCGCCCCCGGTTTGTTGTGGCCTTAATGGTCCATTAACATGCTTGCCAAGCTTCGAAAACCTTCCACAACTTCTTATTATTTGTCACTGACCTCGAAAAGTTCAGGCGGTGCATCCCCCAACATAACCTTGTTCCCGAGCAGTTTCGACAGTGACTCGAACTGCCGCATCGACCAAATGCCTTCGATCTCGCGCCACGCGCCGAAAGCATTACGAGACACCTCCATCAATTTAGTTATCATCTCTGTCATGTTCACTGAGAACTGGACTCTTGATTCCTGCAGGAAAAAAAATACTCTAATTTACGGGAAAACTAGTTTTGCTTCTGAAATGATTCAAGCGGCAGTAATTTGCGTCTAATTATAACTATAAATTAAAAATTTTAAAAACCCCTAACGCATGTCACTCGTATGTTTGATCTGAACATTAAGTCAATACCCGTTATGCGTCTAAGATCCCTTCCGCAGCTAACAAAAAAGCTGATAACTTAGAAACGCCTGAACTGATTCTGATGAAACATATCTAAGAACCATCGCCAAGAGACCTGCTTTCTATTACAAAAAAACCGCATCCAAATCGGTGCACCCATTTAAGAACTATGATGCCACAGAGACAGACAGACACACACATAACGGTCAAACTTATAACTCCCCTCTTTTTGTGTCGGGGGTTAAAAAAAGAAACGCCTTGTTTAATGCCTGCTACACATGTAACAATATATCGTAGCGATTAATCTGTGCAAATCGTGGCAGATTATTGTCATACACACATTCGATAAATCTGCGCAAATCGGTTTGCACAGATTAATCGTTACGATTTATGGTTACGTGTGTCTTTTTACTGAAGATGTTAGATGTGTAATCCAGAGCTCTGCTGCGAGGATTTTAAAGCTCCTACGCTATGAAACAAAGTATGTGCTTGATCGTTTTCACTAATGCTAAGCTACGTATCCGTTCGAGGAAGATCCCGAGCACGCATCCACAACATGTATCCAAATCACGCATCTTTTCATATAATAAAAGCGTGTTAAAAACAGCTTAGTTGAACCCGTTTCCATCAGTGCTACCAATGCTATATTGTAGACCAATGTATACAATGGATTATGGATCTCTACCCGCTGGATATAGACGATAGGACGTGTTGATTAGGGTATTTCTAAGCTATGTACAAATCCTCGCACCAAACGCCACCATATTAACAGAGAAATGATTGATTTACCTACGATTTGATACTTTAGACAACCTGTACCTATGTAGATACATAGGTACATGGTAATTAAAGAGTATTCCAACTGGATCAACTCCTGAACCCCAACTCATTGCGAACAACTGATACAGTATGTTCCTTCTTGTTGTTGATTTATTTGTGGGTATTATCTAACTGTATTTTGTTTTTTATCTAATGTAATAATTTTACAAAAGTAGAACATTCCTGAGAAGGGACTCTACTCAGGATTTCGGTCTGTGTCCGGAGAGTAGAGACTCTTATTTTGTCGCTAATTGATGTCTGCTGACCTCACATCGTTCATACAGCTGCATCTCAGTAGTCATGAGGGCTTTCCACAGCTCGTATAGAATGTCGTTGAAAGTCTCTGTCAGGTCTGCTATGGTCGGCTCCAGTTGATCCACAGTGGCTTGCTTCGATTTAAACTTTTGAATCACTTCTTGCATCTGTGCCACAAGAGGCTTCTTCTTAATTTCAAACTCTGCTATGATTCTGAAAAATTAAAATACAATACGTTTACTTTTAGTTTACCACTGACAGATGGCTTGCCTTCATTTCATTTCCAACTTTAACACCATACAAATAAAGTAGCTATTACAAAATCTGCAAACGTGGGTAACAGTATTCTAAAATTGGCTTTATTTGTAGGTCGTTAAAGTTGAATATGAAATAAAGGCAAACCATCTGTCAGTGGTAAACATTATGTAATTTTACTGTAGGTACGTTGAGTTCGTTATGCTGTAGTGATTAAGATTAGGTACACGACCCACTCAACAAAGACGTACATTAACGTTGATGCTATTTTAGTGACTCCTAGCGCCATTTAGTATCAAATAGAAAAACTTCTAAGTACATCCCGCATCGCGCTATCGAAGTTTCTCACCTCGGCTGCATAAATTCAAAAATTAAATACAACTTCCAACTTTCTTCCATCGGACTTCGGTCCCCAGGCATAACACCTGCCAAACTGTTTTTGAACTAAGTATTTTCACATATCACCTCTTTTGGTACCTACTTAATTTGTTAGGCAAGGAGAAGTGTTGTTAACCGCGGCCTTATTTAATCATTCCAAATTGTATCACCGTTCCAGGATCCAGGAAATGAACAGGTACACTTACTCCTTGCTTTTCTCGACGCTGTCAGCAAGCGCGTTGTTAACCAGATCCTTGAATAGTTTGATTTCATTCTGTCGCACGTTGTACGCTTCTTGTGCGAATTCGACCAGTCCAGCCATTGTCTCCACGTACTGCTCTTTGTACCTATGGAACATTGAGATACCTTTAAAAGTGGCTTTACATACATCTCATTTATATCTACTACCATTAGCCTCAGAGTCAATAGCTTACTCTACAATTTGCTTAATCCTAAAAACAATGAACTTAATCCTAAAAGCACGCCATTTCTACTGACCTTTGTCGTCTCTCATCATCATCAAGCTTCTACCCTACCAGCCACCCTGTATACATAATCTCCCCATTTACCCGAAAGTCGTCATATCGAAGAACACAAGTAATCCACTGGGGTCCTAGTGAAAAAGGGGCTAATTCTGCAGAAGTTGAACAGCTGATTTCGACTTAACCCCTTTACACATAAAATAGAAAATACCTGTTTTTTTTTTTTTACGTTAGATAGGCCAGACAAACGAACTAGTGGGTCACCTGATGTTAAATGAACACCACTGTCCATAGACATCCGCAGCGCTTTACACGATGCCAGTGCGTTGTCGGCTCTAAAGGAGAGGGAATAGGGGAAGGGGGAGAGGGAAGGGGTGAGGTATTGGGCCCCCGGCACTCTCACTGACCGTACGAAACGCAAGCAGGATTACTGCTGCTTCACGCCGGTGTTCTGTGAGAGGGTGGTACTGCCCCGGACGAGCCGGCCCATTCGTGATGCAGCGGCTAGCTACAACATGGCTCTACCACTACAAAAAAATGTTTAATTTCTGCAGACTTATCCCCTTTTTCAGTAGGACCCCAGCTTTGTACTTACTCCTCATAGTACCCTATCAGTTCACCCCCGACCTGGAGCAGCAAGGAGCCGTCAGGGTCTTTCTCAAACATGGACTCCAGCAGTTCCGGCCCAGTCAAGTATTCCACGAACGACATGGCGTAGAACTTCACTTGCGCGTTGTACTGTTCTCTGGCGATTCGCTCCTTCTCAGATTTCTCGTCAGCGTCATCCAGTTTCCGGAGTAACCCCCTAGAAAGAAGTATTAAGAACTTTTCATCACACTTGCTCGTCAATGGTGTTATTCCATGCCTGTATACTAAATGTCAAAGGCCTGATTTGTTCTTAAGGGCGTTATGGATTTACGTACAGTTTTTCTTCCCAAGGGAGTTCTAACTTTAGTTTTAAAATTATCAAACAGACTAAGGAGGTTTCAAGTCAGCCAACGTTTTATTTATATGTTTAAAACTTAGCTATAACCTAATTTTACAACACAAAACTTGTCTACGCTTCATGAAACTTCGTAATTTTTATATTTTAAATTTATACGAAATAGTTTTGCAATAATTTTAGTAAGTATTTTTTTTGGCCGTATGGCCATTCGAATTCTAAACACAGTTTACATTATCTATGGTAGATGACTTGAAAAAAGTGAGAATCTGTATTGGCGAGTAGCCATTATTTATTTAATTTAAGTGTTTAGAGACAAAATAATTTCATTTTTGGATTTTTTTTCCTCGCAGTGTGATGAAAATCATTGTGTGTATCACGGGCAGTAAGGGGATTACAAACTCGAGTCATTAAAAGCCCTCCGCCTCCGGCGTCGGGCTTCTAATAGGCCCTCGTTAGTAATCCCCTACTTACGGCCCTTGATGCACAATGTACTATTTTATTTAAATCAAATGTATAGGAATGAAGACTACCGTCGATCTTTACAATAGATACTTACTAGGTACTAACTTATCTACAGAAAAGGCTACGCCACGACGTCTCCCCATAGAAATCGTTTGTCGCCGTCCCGTGGAAAATACATTTTATAAGATCAAATTTTGTCTATATTATGGGTCTTCTACGGTGGTCATTAGTGTGGCAAGATCTGATGGAATCGATCTATCTTCATCAGCTCAGATTTCCGGCTAACAACAATAGTCTATACCTAGTAACTGTCCTAAAGAGTTTCAGTTCAATGATTTAGGTAAGCTACCCCGAATCGAGTTGGATACTGCCACTTTCATTTCTAATAGGTATAATTTTAAGGTGGTGCCCAATAACAACTGACCGAAGACATTTACCTGAAGAACGCCGCTCCCTTCTCCCTTTCTTCGTCAGTGACAGTTTTATAGTCCAGATACGTGACCTTGACCAGTGCTGACTTCAGAAACTCGTACGTCATAGGATCATCGCAGCACGGATTACCCTTGAAGCTGACTGAGCGTAAAAAGCGGAACTTGCGGAGGTACGCCATCTGGTAAATGTATAAATGAAACTCAAAAGAACCAAGTAATATTTAAAAAAAAACTTTGACAACAGCAGGAAAAACGTAAATAGGTACGCATAAATGACAAAAACTACAAAGGTCACGAGCTTGGGGGGGCTTTTGCGAAATAAGAAGTTCCTATCATACAGTCCACATTCTCCTATGAGGCACGATACGAAGTTCGTATATGTAACTTTGAAATAATAAGACCTTGTGTCCAGAATATTTACTTCTAACTCAAATAAAATCAATCTTGTATGCTAGATTGAATGTTGTATGGTACCAATAATACTCAGACCAAGCTGAATTGACGAAAAGTTTTTGCCAAGCAATAAAAAACTCTTTTAATATCAGATCGCTAAATCTTAAATCATTTGGCGCTGCTGTTAACACTAAGTACCTAACCTACAAATAACAAAGACGAAAGAAAAAGTGTGGGTATCTATCTAATAAATACCTCTTTATAATCCTCAATAAAATTATCTCCGATGCTAAACACGAGCAATTTCTCTAACATCTCCATATTCTCCAATTTTCTTATTTTGTTATGAAACAGCGTAAGTACTTCTATATTGACTAACTCTTCTAGATTTTCTATCTTCTCTATATAATTAAACGACAAATCTAATTCAATCAGGCCAGTCAACCGTTCTAGATTTTCTATTTTTTCAATGCAATTGTGAGCTAAAGTTAACTTTCTTAAAGATGTGAGCATCCAAAGATGATCAATTCTTAAAATATTTTGGAATTCCAATCGAACTATCGGAGCTTCATCTAAATGTACACCTTCTTCTGCGAAAAGTCTGCCGGCTTCTTCTTTAGGACCTGTTAATGCAGAAAATATTTTTATTAGGATTTTGAATGAATGGAAAATGAATTTTGTGGTCGAGGTTTGGTTTTTATACAAACTACGATTCTTCGTAGCTACATATTCCAATACGGATATTTATGTAAAGTGCCGCCGCTAGCAGAACCCAATTACTTAACTATTGAAATGAATGGAAAATTTACGGCATGAGTTCATTATTGTTGCAAAAGTAAAAATGGGTTATTTATTCTTACCCTTTTCTTACCATATTCCAAAATACATCGAGTTATCATAGCATTGTCAATCACGCCGGGTTCGATGGCCGGGTGAATAATAAGACTGTTTAGCGACTTCTTCTCTGTTTTTTTCTCACCCATTTTTAGTTAGTTAGTGGTACCCTAAATTGTTTCACTTTATTGAAAATAATCTGATTAATAGTAAACTTTGAACAACTTTGTTCAGTTTGTTAATTTACATGCCAAAGGTTGCCAAGATACGAACAAATAAAGGTAAAAAACGGTGTCTATAAGTAAGTAATCCGAGAATAAAATTAGATGAAGAACTTTAAATAAGTTACGTATTTTCAAATAAATTTACGACTTTATTTTTTAAGCCTGCCGCCGAAAAAAAGTTTTCCTTGAGTTCCGTTTAGTTTTTCCATTTATTTATTATATAGCGTGCATGATTCAGTCATAGGAAAAATTAAACGCAGTCATACTAATTCAGATACAAGATAGTTATACAAAGTTTTTAAGGCAGGGTAAAATAAATATTTAAGCAACAGTTCAATTAATTCACGCTCTATATCATTATTGATGAAATTTAAATCAACATGCAGAACGTCATTTTGTAAAATAATAATTTTTGTTTAAACTAAATAACAAAAGACCTTGCCATCCGAAAAAACCTGTATTTTGACATTTCTGCGTTTTGCAGTGAGTCGTGAGTCGTGAGTGACAAGTCAAATCGGTGAAATCTTTTTTGATAAATATTCAGTTAATCCTCCAAAATGTCCTTTTTCGGGGTAGGAAATCCGTTTTCTACGCCGGTCGGTCAAAAAATAGGTTTGTAGCTTATTATTTGCTATCTACTAACATCGTAATATTTCGGAAAATTACTTGTGATCAGTAATCCTTTCTTTTTTGTTGCGCACTATTTATCAGGGATTTATGAGTTTCTCTTTGTGATGATGTAAACAATGCCTTTTGAAGTATATAAGTTATAAACAAATTACTAAGAACAACTTTGTTTTTGATATAAATATGTTATCGAGTGTCGCAAAGGTGTTAATAAGTTTGACCCTCTCTAATTGCTTGATTATAAATGTTAGATGCGAACTATATCAGTACCAACTGCCGCCTAAACATGAAATACTGGATCGTATCGTATTATGCTATAACTGTAACCAAAATACATATATTAATGAACATGACCAAACAACTTTTTAATTAATTTCTAATACTTTCAATGTATTTTTACACAAAAGATCCCTACGGGTCGAAGTGTATCCGCAAGGACCCCTAATACTACTAATACTTTCAATGTACTTTGAAATTTATTTAAAAATTTTTTTTATTCCAAATCCCACTTACAGTGTTTTGGCTGTTGTAATCGAGGGTTGCCTGGTCAAACCCGATAAGTTGATCTAATGTTTTGTAGGATTTACGAATTTAGATGTTTTACATTGCGTTCTTTTTTCAACAATCAATTATTTCGATTTATCGGGTTTGACTACAAAACCCTCGTAATGTTGTATAGCCATTGCATTGATGCTATAAGTTAATAACTAGATTCATTTTGATGCTCTAAATATGGTCTGCATCACCAAATTAACAGCATGAACATTACTTGCCATAGCTTAAGAATGGCTATCGGCATAATATTGGCTTAGTACAGACCTATCACTTTTTATATTTCAGAACAAGCTACAGATGGCGCCCTTCCGTCAGAAAACTGGGCCCTTAACATGGAAATATGTGATATTATAAACAGCACAGCAGATGGCCCCAAGGATGCTATAAAGGCTATTAGGAAGAGATTGACGCAGAGTGCTGGGAAGAACTACACAGTGGTGATGTACACACTGACCGTTCTGGAGACTTGTGTCAAAAACTGCAGCAAGAGCTTCCATGTGTTGGTGTGCAACAAGGAATTCATTTCGGAACTGGTGAGTGATTACAGCCACCATTGTTGAGATAAAAATACTTGTTGACCATTTTGCTCAATTTCAATGAATCAAATCACATGATTCAGTCACTTCATGTCATGATTTTCATCTACCCTGCCGTTTTCTTTATATTATTTCAGTACAGCCTACATAGCTTTAATAAAAATAATATACTTTAACTAGGTAACTATTTAAATGCTTCATACATATTCTTTTTTTTTCTTAAATATTTATTTTCAACACATTATTTACATTTGCTTTTGGGCTATATTTTCTATTTTTATTTAAAGTACCTGGGCGACCGAGCTCTGCTCGGGCTGAAACTCGGTACCAAGCGTTTTCCGGTTTCCCAGAGATAAGACCAAGCTAGATCAATTTTTCATCCCCGAAAACCCCCACATACCAAATTTCATCGAAATCGTTGGAGCCGTTTCCGAGATCCTGCTTATATATGTGCGAGGGAGGGGGGTGCGGGGGAGGGGGTTCGGGGGTTCCAAAGGAGGGATGAAAATTTCATTGATTTTGCCGTAAGATGCACCGTTTTCAAGATATTTGACAAAAACACCGGAGGGGTGGGGGGTGAGAGGGGGAGGGGTGCGGGGGGGATGCGAGGGAGGGAGTGCGGGGGCATCAAAGGGGGGATGAAAATTTCATTGATTTTGCCGTAGGATGCACCGTTGTCAAGCTATTTGACAAAAACACCGGAGGGGGTGGAGGGGTGAGTCACGTTAAACTATCGTCCGTAAACCGACTTTACAGACAACCGGTTTTTCCTGTTCTGTGCTCCCAATAGGGAACGTGCACATAGACGGTGCTGCCAACTGGTGCCATAAGGGTGCCATCAATTTGAATGTTTTACCTTGATAAGTTTGTTTTACTGTCCGCATAGTGTCTCTTCTGTCGCATTAGTGCTGCCGCCTATAGTTACTGCACGTTCCCTATAATACTTTTTCTCACAAAAAGTAACTTTTTCTCACAAAAGAAGAAACTTGACGTTTTCTCATGAAAAATAAACTTAAAAAAAAAACAAAAAATCTTAAAAAAAAAAGGTGGAATCGAACCGAGGTCGGCTGGATCCGCGACCACCCGATTTCTACTGTGCCATTATGAACTGCTCGAAGCCGGCGAAATTTAGCTTTGTATTCTAATACAAACAAAAATAGCCGGAAAACACGAGTAAAAGCGATTTTCTGAAAATTAAATATAGCTAGATCAGTTTTTCATCCCCGAAAACCCCCACATACCAAATTTCATCAAAATCGTTGGAGCCGTTTCCGAGATCCTGATTATATATATACAAGAATTGCTCGTTTAAAGGTATTAGATCTGTAAAATTGGTATTATTTTGAGACAAAAGATACTAGAATGCAGGTTTTTTTTAACTTCTTGCATATGAGGGGTTTAAAATGATATCATTGCCAAAATATTATAATGTAACTAATTAACTGCTAATACAGTATAGCCTCCAAAAACTACACATTAGTTTTTATTTGTTCCATCAATTGTAACAATGTTTATATCATGTGATACTACTATGCAATTTGAAAAAATATACATATATCTCGATTTAGTGTTATGCTCAGTTTAATAGTGACTTAAACACAGCTTAGCAACCATATCTGTATTTATTTTTCCTGCATGACTGTGTAAGAGATTGTCCCATATTACAAAACAATATACCTAGCTGTATTTGCCATAAAATTCACTGATTCATAAAATACTTTGTTCATGATTTATCTGAAAGAGACCAGTGTTTGTGTTTGGCCCTGAGTATTCTTTTAATGTTGTGCAATATTTTTCATAATCCAATTAGGATGGTTGATTTGTCCATTTATCTGTTCAGTCAACTATTCAGAATTCTTTAACATCAGAGCAATCCATATACATAGAAATGAAGAAGTAGGACATAGTAGAACTTGGTATTTAGAATTTTAGTTGTAGTTGCATCAAGTTACCATAACAATAACCAATGTTAAACCAGCTGTCAAATCTTGTTTAAGTAAATTTATGATTGCTGGCTCATCAACCGACGAAAACAAAAGGAGGAGGTTCTCAATTTGACGTGTATATATATATATATATATATATATTTTTTTTTATATGTTGATCACGCATAACTTTTTACAGAGTAGTCCGATTTTGATGATTCCTTTTTTATTGGAAAGCGTATACCCCGAGGGTGGTCCCATTTAAATTTGGAAACAATATTCCTACCCTAAGGGTAGAAAAACAGGGGATGATTGATTGTTCAGTTACTGATTGTACTATATGACCACGCATAACTTATTACAGAGTAGTCGGATTTTGATGACTCTTTTTTTATTGGAAAGCGTATACCCCAAGGGTGGTCCCATTTAAATTTGGAAATAATATTCCTGCCATAAGGGTAGGAAAACAGGGGATGATTGACTAACTTTTTACAGAGTAGTCTGATTTTCATAATTCTTTTTTATTGGCTAGATAGGGTACACCTTGAAGTTGGTATTATAAATTTGGAAAAAAAATTACCCCGAGGATGGAAAAAAGTATAAAATAAAAACTTTTTAACAAAAAATTAAACCGCCGAAAAAACTGAAAAGCAAAAAATAATAACTTTTTTGTTTGACCTTAATCTAGGTACCAGTTAGAAGTTGGTGCCTCAGCACGAGCCAGGAGGAGTGATAGAAGCCAATCAGGTAGACGATTATAGGTCCACTCATCCTGGCTCGTGCTGAGGCACCGACTTCAAACTGGTACCTAGATTAAGGTCAAACAAAAAAGGTATTATTTTTGCTTTTCAGTTTTTTCGGCGGTTTAATTTTTTGTTAAAAAGTTTTTATTTGATGACCCATTTGACATTGGTTATAGTTATTAGTAACTTGGTTCAACTCACACTTATAGTATAGAATCGTGTTTAGTTAATTATTGTCAGTTATACCAGCCAGATATGCTCACTAGCAAATGAAGCAATTGGTTAGGGCATCACATCTTGGGGGGCACCACAATACACAAACCAGATACTAGTTTACTAAGGGAAGAGAAGTAACACAGACATAGTCGAGGGCATCAAATAGTAATCTATTTAAAAAGTAGTCTTAATCCTGCACTGGTAACATAAGGCTTATCAAGATATTGTATTGGCAAACTAAATTATTTCATCTGCTCATTTGACTTCTACAATATATAGAAAAAGAAATTTTAATGAAAAGAAGATGAATAAAAAAATGTTTTTATTTATTCAATCAATATAAATTACCATGAGCTTTACGGTGAAGGAAAACATTGTGAGGAAACCTGCATACACCTGCGAAGAAATTCAATGGTGTGTGTGAAGTTCCCAATCCGCACTGGGCTCGCGTGGGAACTACGGCCCAAGCCCTTTCATTCTGAGAGGAGGCCTGTGCCCTTCAGTGGGACTTATATAGGCTCCATTATAAAATCACACTATAAAATTTATTGCAGAGGATTAACAATGTTATGATTCCACTCTTAGAACGAGGTTTATCTGTTTCACATCCTATCTTTATCCTTTATTTCAAAGTACCAAAGTTTAAGGATAGTAGCTTATCATGTTAGGTAATTAAAATTGTAATGTCACTGAACTGGCTGATTCATATTGCTGTATCTGATAAGGTGACATTGTCTGTATCACTTGAAGACTGATTGTAATATGCAAATTTAATTTATAACATGTCCATATAGTTATTATTACACCTGGGACTTAATGCAACAGTTTATTACTAAAATTATCTACCTGGATGTTGGGACCACATGCAGCGGCCGTGGTCACAGTAGACTCCTGCTGAAATTTAGTCGAAATGACGCAGTCATTTTAGTAATAAATTGTTGCATTTAAATCCTGGGTGTAATATTAAATAACTATACATGAAAATTGTTGAAGTTCAAAACAATGTATGTCTGTACAGTTTTGAGATATTTATGATCGGAATGATAGCCATTCCAATTTGCATTTTCTAGGGATAAAAAGTAGCCTGTGCTAATTAGGAATGATGTAACTTTGTTGGATGGTAGAATTTTTTCAATTGGTTCTGTAATTCTGAGATTAATCCCAACATTAAAATGGGTACATATCAAAATATCTAAAGTTTAAAATTAATAATGGACGAAATACATAATGGTCATTTGATATAATGCAATTTTCTTGGAAATTCTCAACTTTACAGGATTTTCATAAAATAAACCTAACCTAACCTAAACCAATCTGTATATTGATTAATTAAAATACTCGTTTTATCAATAGTTTCATAGAAAATTTTAGTATGTATTATGACCATTATGTATTTCATCCATTATTCGTTTTAAACTTTATATATTTTGATACGTTCCCATTAAAATAAAGAACAACCATTTTTGTGAAAGTTTCCATTAGATATAATGAGTATATATGGTGTCCCAAAACTCAACGGTATCCTGAGGCCGTATTGTCGAACGCGCGGGCTCTCGCGATAACATTCACCATCTCTTTCTACACTCATCCTTTACCGTGTGACAGAAAGAAGTGGCGATAACGATTGTGATCCCGAGTACTATAAGGCTGTGTTTCCCAACCTGGGGCCTGGCCTGGGGGCTGGGGGTCCGCGGTAAATAAGTACAGTCAGCAACAAAAATATGAATACACCCAAAGTACCAAAAATATGCATCCACGCCTCTATTACCAGGAGGCTTATTGTCTAACGCTTGCCTTCGCAATCACTATTTCTTTCTGTCAAACGGTATAAGATGATGACAGAAAGAGATGATGAAAGCGAAGGCAAGCGTCAAAAACGTTAGACAATACGGCCTCTGGGCATAAAGGTGTGTATACATATTATTGGTACTTTAAGTGTATTCATATTTTTGTTGCTGACTGTACCTGTTTTGTATCTGTAATAACTAAAATAAATACCTAATCCGATTTTTTTTTGCTATTTATTTTCTTAAGGGGGTCCGTGAAAACTGTGCTTGATTTCCTAGGGGTCCGTGGCTGAAAAAGGTTGGGAAACGCTGCTATAAGGCCTCAGGATTATGGGGTTTTCCCTGGAAAATGAATAGTGATAAACAAATATAGTCATCGAAATCACGTGCAACAGCAGTTAAGAATTGCCTTGAAAACTGCCAAACTGTCGTCTAGTAACGCGTATATTGTCGTCATACAACTTCTCAATATCATCTTCGTTTACCGTTGGATGTATCATATCAATGATTCAACTAACCTTTATCTGATATCACGCGTGACTTGTATACTATTCCTTGTTTTTGAAATATGTAAGGCTGACAAAATAACAAAGATTGTTTTGTGTTAGGTAGGTATATTAATATTATGATAGCAATTAAAAAAAGTTGGAAAAGATTTAAAATGCATGCATTGAATAATATCGCATAACAGCCCCAGTCTTAATTGACTTGTTCTGATAAGCAAACTGGTTTTTGTGTGCTCAATCTACATTCTTTATGGGTTGTTTTAATTAACTAGCTGTAGCATGCAACTTTGACTGCGAAGAATTAGTTTGTCGCTATCCCGTGGGAACTATGCAATTATCCGGGATAAAATCTATTCTATTTTTTTTCCAGGGTGTTAAATTCTCTCCATACCATGTTTCATCGTGATCGGTTGTGAATATTAAGCGTAAAAGCGTAACAAACTCACAGGATTATGAGCTATTGGCCGATGATTGTCATTGCGTCTTTTTCCCGCGGGCATTTCACACTTTCTCGGAATATAGAGTAGCCTCTGCTAATAAGGCATAGTGCAGCCTTTTATCAGTTAAAGATTTTTTTTATATTTGGTGCAGTATTTGCAGAGATTACACTTCTCTCTCCCTTCATTCGCGAACTTGTCGGCCCCAACGGCCATCTGTTTACGTTTCTCGGCAGGTAACTGTACAGTTGAGGAAACTGAATCACGTACCAGGGTGGGACCTTTTCGTAACCAATTTCGCTTAGATTTGTCTGGCAGATGTATGGGATGTCAACATGACATTAGTAGTACAAAGGTTCCACCCTGGTACGTGATTCAGTTTCCTTGACTGTACTTAAAAGATTCATACTATTTGGTTACAGGTAAAGCTGATTGGGCCTAAAAATGACCCTCCTACCGTCGTGCAAGAGAAAGTCCTGAGCCTCATCCAGTGCTGGGCTGATGCTTTCTCCAGCCAGCCCGAACTACAGGTAATATTGCTTAGCTCTAGATCTAGACTAAAGGGTCCTTGTAAAACTTAGTAGCTGTTGCTCCGTCTGGGAAGAATTCGGGAAAAATGCAATTTTCCAGGATCAAATGGATCCTATGTGTTAATCTAGGTTATAAACTATATGCGTACCTGATTTCAACCAAAGGCGTTCAGCCGTTTCTGCGTGATGGAGTAACCAACATCCAAAAACATTTAAACATCCAAACTTTCACAACTTACTAATATTATAAACGCGGAAGTTTGTATGGATGTTTGTTACTCTTTCACGCTAAAACGGTTTGATGGATTCTGATGAAATTTGGCACACAGATAGTTTCTAACCTGGATTAACATATATGATACTTTTTATCCCGAAAAATTGCACAGTTCCCGAGGGATAGCGCTAAACGAAATCTTCGCAGACGGAGTCGCAGGCAAAAGCTAGTTTATAATATTGGTGTCATTTAATTTCGAGATCTTTCGAATAGGATTTTTTGACATATAAAATAGATCCAATGAACAGCCTGGATTGGACGTAAGGTGTTTTCGAAGTCTAGCCGCGTGCATAAATGATGGTATGGTGTTTACGGGCTATTCACCTGTTGTTAAACGTAGTAACATAAAAATAGTAAACAAATTAGTTTCCTTGACCCATTGTCGTGTCACTCACTATAAACACAACAGTTGTTGAATATTCACATCACAGGTTATGTAATTACTACGTAACAGATGCGACACTCGTGTTTAACAACCGTTAGACAACGTCGACCGACTCGGCTTAATTCGGCCCGCGAAGCCAAGCCGATCATCGTCTTTCTCCCTCTTATTGCGTGGACATAAAGTCTTTTGTAATCGTCTTAAGAGCGTTTATACCTGCTGAGTTGGCAACGTTGCATTTTTGTTAGTTTTTCTCGGTTATTCCATAAAAATTGAATGAAAATTAATAATGTGGTCTAAAAGAATTGTTCTAATACCTATGTGTCTACAGCAATAATTATTCGTGATAGACTTTTATTTTCTTCATAAAACCGTTAGGTAATAATTTGTTCATTTTTAAAGAAAATAAAAGTCTATCACGAATAATTATTGCAGTAGACACATTAACTTATATATTAGAACAATTCTTATAGACCACATATTTAATCTTCATTCAATTTTTATGGAATAATCGAGAAAAACTAATAATAATAATAATTTATTGAATAATAAGCCACACATAAACAAACAATGCAAGTCTTATGTATAGTAAGCATCTTAAAATCACTCGTAACAACTAAAAATATAATGCAATAAGTAGGCTTGTTAAAAGACATTAAGGTAGATCCTAACAAAAATGCAACGTTGCCAGCTCAGCAGGTATAAACGCTCTTAAACCGATTCGGCGTCGAAAGATGCGGTGTGACCCTTATGCGGAATTTGAAGTTTTATTTATTATTATTTCAGGGTGTTGGCCAGGTCTACAATGAGCTGAAGACGAAGGGAGTAGAGTTCCCGATGACCGATTTGGACGCCATGGCGCCAATATTCACGCCGCAACGGGTAAGCATTACTAACGTACTTAACGGATCGTTGACCTCTAGTTGCAGTAGTTCGGTTGATTTGTCCGGGACCGAACTGCTGCAACACTTTTTGTCTCAGTAGTTCGGTTAAGACGTCAAACCGAACAGTTGGGAAGACTTTAGTTGCAGTAGTTCTGTTGACTGTCCGGGATCGAACTACTGCCACAATGCCCACAATTTTAGTCTTATTAGCTCGGTTATGACGTCAAACCGAACTGCTGAGAATTGAAACGACTCAAAAGGACGTTTAAGGATTAGATTGTACAACAAGAGCATAAAACGAGCCATTTTACCCCAGACGTCTGGTTGACATTGACGTTGGATTTAATGCTAGAGTTTTAGGTACACTCTTCTTTTCACTTCGATTGCAAGGAAATGAAATAGCAACATTGCAAATAAAATTAACTAGCTCTTATTTTTCATGGATTGTGTATTTAGCTATATTTTTAATCGCGCTTTTGAGTCGTTTCAATTTTCAGTAGTTCGGTTTGACGTCACAACCGAACTAATGAGACTAAAAGTGTGGCAGTAGTTTGGTCCTGGACAATCAACCGAACTACTGCAACTAAAGGTTTCCCAGCAGTTCGGTTTGACGTCTTAACCGAACTACTGAGACAAAAAGTGTTGCAGCAGTTCGGTCCCGGACAAATCAACCGAACTACTGCAACTAGAGGATCGTTGATACCTTCGCTACAATACTACCACAAATATACTAAACCCAAAAAATATGTCACTGTCACAAGTGTCAAAGTCACCTAGTCATTATTAAGTCAATGGAACATTTTAGACTTATTTGAATTTTCGTTTTACGAATAAAAATCACGTGGTTCCTATTTCCTTATATATATCTAAGATACATCGACAGTAATTTTCGTCCTACGACACCTGACAAACGCCGAATTAAATCTTGCATCAACCCAGTAAAGACGCGCTTTACGCGTTTAGTAGACAAGTGAAATCTTTTGACCAATGGCTGCTGTTGATTTCACTTGCACAAACACATTGCCTTATATTTCGCTAAAATATTTTATGTTTGTGATACTACGGTACAGTCAACAAATTTGATTTGAAGCTTGTCGAGCTTAAGGACCTATTCTAGTAATTTTATCTAATATATAAAAATCTCGTGTCTCGGTTTGTTATCGAACTCCTCCGAAACGGCTTGACCGATTTTTGTGAAACTTTTTCTCTGTATTCGGTAGGGCTGAGAATAGGTCGTAGGCTATGTTTTATCTTAGCAGACGGAGTCGCGGGCAACTGCTAGTTTTTCTATATAAAAACACACATTTATTATGAGACGTAAAATATCACAAAGACAACATTCAATTGGCGGCCTAGGAATCAAATCCAACCATAAAAAGTAATCTTAATCACGTTCTACATCCCTTAGAAAATATATCTACAGTTGCTACAGTGTAGGTCTTTTAAGGTGTAATTGGTAGGTTAGGTACTGACTGTGGGCCGGTAACTTATGAGATACGGTTTGAAATCCCGGTTTATTTCCGAAGGAGATATTGTTTTAAGGTGTCAGTTAAAGTTTCCAAGACGTTCCAGAGCGTGCCTGACGGCGGGGACGCGGGCGCGGGCTCCCCGCTGCGCGCTCCGCCGCTCTCCCCCGCGCGCCCGCCGCCCGACGTCACCACCGAGCCGGTACCTACACACACACACCCACCCACACACGCGCAAGAGCATATGTGTGCTTGCATACATACCCTCGTCCCGCCCAATGTGCTTGATTAAGGACATCCCCATTTCAAAGGAATTTATGGGTATTTAAAAAAAAATGTATCCATTTCGTAAAAAATATTCTTAATTTTCCAGAATTTTTTTTTTGTGTTTGAGTTTTGTGACGAGCCGTACAAACTGTACGAAAAAAACATTACAAAACTAGCAAAAAAAATTGTGTAATTTTTTTTATCATCAAAATCAATCGTGCTCATGATTCTGAGTAAGAAATCCCCAACATTTCCTCATTTGAAAAAAGTAAAGGGTACCCTTTTTTTTGAAAATACCCTTATATCATTCTAAGATAGTCCAAGTTATTTACATATTAGTTATCAGAAAAATATAGTAAAAATTTTAAGTAATAACCTATTTAAAAAATATAGGCATTTAAAAAAGTATTTGTCATTTTATGTTTTTTTAGTTTTTTATTTATTTATTTTATATAGGTACATATGTAATCTTGAGTAATGCTTCTGTAAACTATTGTTTAAATTTTAAAGCCAACTGCTTCAGTTTGAACCCCCAACGCAATTAAGTCTAAGACCCCTTCCGCAGCATACAAAGGAGCCGATAACTTTGAAACGGCTGGACCAATTTTAATGAAACATGTCTAAGAACCATCGCCAAGAAACCTACTTTAAAATAAAAAAACCGCATCCAAATCGGTTTACCCATTTAAGAGTTGTGATGCCACAGACAGACAGACAGATACACACACACATAGCGGTCAAACTTATAAATAACACCCCTCTTTTGTGTCGGGGCTTAAAAATATCATCCAATTTTAACCCAGTGTACTGAAAAAAATGTACCACGCGAATTTGGCAAGTAACTTTAAAAACTGGCGAATTTAATGAGAATTCCAAAATGGTACAGTCAGCATCATATAGATAGTGACAGTCAATGTCTCCAAATATACCGCTACATCCGAAATGTCCATTAATACCGACTCATCCAAAGTGATCAAATTGTTCAGGTCATCCACCGTGTTCAAATTTACCGGAGCACACAAAGCGCCAAATACTTGGTAGCTATCAAGTCGCCGTTGATACCGTAACACCCACAACACCATTGGTATCCTAGCATCCAAAGTATCCAAAAATATGAAACACACTACAATTGGCATTGATCACTTTTTTACAATGTGGTCTAATTCCAAAACCATTTCGAGGAATAGGTTTATTAAATCATTTTATAACATTGTAGTAAAAAAATATTAAATGATCGTGTGTATTTTTGCAAAATAATGTTTGACCTTTGTTTGACCTTTCTGTGGGCATTAACTTTGAAATTCTTTGCAACAAGAAAAAAAAGCCGTCCGTCTAGTTTCTCTATACTATTCTCTGTCACTTCGACGTAGTTATCATCTGTCAGTTTAAGGATACTATTTTGAAAAACATTCTTCGCGTTTTTCATATTTTAATAATGGATTTATACAGGAAGTGTTTCATTCCTACTTGTGGAAATGATTCTGTCAATAGCCCAAACAAATTAATTGTTCGCATTAGAGAAGATTTACAAGAGAAGTGGTGCCGCAAAGTTAATCAAAGTTTACAAGGTGTACTTATTGTTGCGAGGATCATTTTAATGTAAGTATGGATTAAATCCGCCAAAGAACTTTCAAGGGAACACTTCTGACCATTTTATTTTATACGTACAAAAAATACTAAGCCGTAAATCGTTTTTTTTACCTATTCTCTTGAAAGAATCGGCAACTTTAGTGTTATTGTTATTGTAATGTAAAGTGACATTGTCAGATGACAACTAACCATCGATTGTGACACATTTTTTTGTCATTATGTCTGTGGTTTATACACAGATTCAGTCGCGGCATGTAATTTACGAGAAGTCGTATCTCAAATTTTCAATAAATTATAAAAAAATATTGGAGTGATGAATTACTGAAATATTCAAATTAGTTTCTTAAAATGCTCTATATTTTCGATAAAAAAAATAAAAAGAGGGGGTTAGAAAAAATGAACAATCCCAATTGTGAACTTTATGTTAAACGTAATAGAGCTCAAGCAGAATGTTTTGATATTAACAACATAATGTTGTTAAATATAAAATTGTGGAAAGAAGTCATTACATGATTATAGAAAGAACTGCTTGATGTTAAAAATGTAGCCAAGGTCTAGAGTTTTATTTAAGAAAAAATATAGATATGAAATCTTGCGAAGTCAATAAGTACAGCATATTAATTTATTCAACAGTCTAGAGTTTAGTCTTATTTCGTTTATTAGACGCGAGTTATCCGTATTTTTTTAATATGAGTTTGAATATCACTGCAAATAGGTTGCTGTTTTTGGCTGACTAATTTAAAAGGTGACTTTGCTTTGTGCACAACTAGGTATTATATTTTAAACTAATGCATCGCAATAATTTTCAATAAAATGTCCAAGGTATTTGATGAGACCTTGGTACTTAAATAAACCACATTGATTGTTGATAATTCTTCAGGGATGAAGTAACTTCTTCTATTCATAAGATCAAATTACCTATTAAGTAAAGCGGTAATTTTCTGCCGCGTCTTGCCGGCAGCACTAAAGTGGGTTTTTAGTACTTTCCAATTCAAATGAAAAATGTTGTTAAAAATCATTCTTAATATAAAAAATAACTTGATTTTGCCGTCAATATACTAACCAACTTATCTGTCAATCAGACCAAGCAATACTACACTTTATGCAGACGGCGTAAATAATACAAAACAAGTATATGTCATTCAGATCATGAAAGGGATAAAATGACTTGACAGTTCGGTACTCTTCTCAGTGATTGTCAAAATTCAAACTTCGTGAAGGTATTAGACCTACAAAATATATTATATATTCCCGTATTAACCATGTTTGAGCTCTATAACATTGAAAATAAAGTTCATACTTGTAATGTGTTCCATATTTTTGGATACTTTGGATGCTAGGATACCAATGGTGTTGTGGGTGTTACGGTGCCAACGGCGACTTGACAGCTACCAAGTATTTGGCGCTTTGTGCGCTCCGGTGAATTTGAACACGGTGGATGACCTGAACAATTTGATCACTTTGGATGAGTCGGTATTAATGGACATTTCGGATGTAGCGATGTATTTGGAGACATTGATTGTCACTGTCTATATGATGCTGACTGTATAATACTTCCTAGATTTAGCCTGCCAGCTGCCAACACACACTCACAAGCTTTCAGATTTATAATATACTACATTAGCTAAACTTATGTACAGTAAAATTACATAAAGTTTACCACTGACAGATGGTTTGCCTTCATTTCATATTCAACTTTAACGACCTACAAATAAAGCCAATTTTAGAATACTGTTACCCACGTTTGCAGATTTTGTAATAGCTACTTTATTTGTATGGTGTTAAAGTTGGAAATGAAATGAAGGCAAGTCATCTGTCAGTGGTAAACTAAAAGTAAACGTATTGTATGTGATACAGGTGGCTTTGTCAGAGAGCCAGACGGCGAAACTCCGCGGCGACCTGGCCGTGGTAGAAGGCAACATGGCCGTCATGTCTGACATGTTGAACGAGCTCACTGCGCAGCCGCCGGCCGCGACACACCAGAGCGACATAGACTTACTCAACGTGAGTATACTACTGCCATGGTATAGGTAGGGGCCTTGGGGGAGGCCTATGGTCAGCAGTGGACGTCTTTCGGCTGAAATGATGTTGATGATGCTATAAGTAGGGTAAATAGTACCACAAAACAATATGGTTTTAAGACTTCTACTTTCCCAAAATGAGGACTTTCTCTAGAAGTGCACTTTCCGCTAAATGTACACTCATGAAACATATACTTTCCCATAATGTTCACGTTTATGAGACACCGTTTATATAATATGCACAAATACGGCTCTTTAGAAAAAGTGCACCTTCTGGGAAAATGCTCTATCCAAGAAAGTGCACTTTTTGGGAAAGTGCATCCATTGGGAAGGTCACTTTTTGAGTTAGTTCACCTTCCGAGAAAGTGTAGGTTTTAGGTTTAAATTTCAGTTAAAAGGGTTTTACGAGCCTAAGTCAACAATAATTTTAACGCTAATTCAATTTAAAAAAAAATACTATTTTAGCTCTGAAAACCGGATTAATTTTCAATTGACTACATAAATAATTAAATTTTTGGATGCTTTAAGTTTATTCGTTACAAACATACGAATATTTCCTCTTTATAATATTTTTCTTGTAGAAGAACTAACGCATTTATGTAAATTATTTTTGCCATTTTTGGATATTGGATAGTGTTGAAACCTTATTTTACTGGCCATCAGATATTGCTGTTTTTGTTGACATTGATTTGTAACTTGATAGACATCATTACAAAATTGGTTCTATGAGAATATTTGTTTCATTAGGTTATGGGAATTTACAAATATTCCTCTTATAAGTAATATTCTTTCATTTAGGGATCAGTTTTTACCTTTAATTTGTGTTTTGTAAATATGAGTGTCCAAAAATTGGATCGCTTTAATATTGAAAAGCTACGCGGTCTCGAAAACTGGTTGGTATGGAAATTCGATATAAATTTGCAACTTACTATGCATAAATTGCAAGATATTGTAAAAGGCGTCGAAACTGTTCCTGTACCCCTAAAAAACGAGGCGTCGGCTGACGAAACTACAAGTTATCAAAGGAAGCTTACCCAATATGAAGAACGCGACGCATTACTCCAATGTATCATCGGCTGTAGCGTCTCCACAGAACCTAAACGTCATATCTCTTTGTAGCGACTACTAGCGCCATCGAACGCTATCGAAGTTTCTCAACTCGGCTGCATAAATACAACTTCCAACTTTCATCCATTGGACTTCGGTCCCCAGGCATAACATCTGCCTGGAGAGAGATCTCTCTATTGCAGCTACCCCAAAATCTTCTTAGTCGTGCACTCTTGACAGAGTGGTCGTGGTCATGCTTCGGTCGATCGACTCCTGCGCCACCGCTGCTCTCGCGACGCGTCGCCAAGTAGCCCGATGTCTGGCAGAGTGAAAGCAATCGTTTATGCTAGAGTGCGTCACAGTTTTGATGAGGTCTGTCCACCGAGTTGGGGAGCGCCCGCGAGATCTTTTGCCCTCGACTTTCCCCTGCACCACATGCCGTTCCATGGAGTCCTCATTACGGGTGACATGTCCAAAGAACTTGAGGATTCGTATTTGCACAGTTGACGATAATCTCTCTTGAATGTTAAGTTCTTTAAGGATCGAAACGTTGGTGCGGTGCGCCACCAAACGTCAAACAACATATACTCACTGCTAAATCCGGTAAGGAAATGTGGGATATATTTCACTCAGTATACAATTTTATAAAATATAGAGACAATAAGGTACAATTCATATTCAAATCTCAATTTTCGAGTTTTTGCACGTCGACAAGTTATCGTTATTGCGTATCAGCGTCCCTAAGATTAGCCTCCTGTTTCACTATCCATTGATTAAATTTAACTGACGGATAAATGTGATGCCGTCTCTGTTTGTTTTGTTCGAATAGACGGGAGACGGCATCACATTTATCCGTCAGTTGAAATCAATCAATGGGTGGTGAAACAGCCCCTAACTGTACTAATTTTGTTAACAGGAGTTGGCGGACACACTCCGCGCCATGCAGAGCCGCGTGGCGGAGCTAGTGGCGCGGCTGGGCGAGTCCCCGCTGACCGGCGCTCTGCTGCATGCCAATGACCAACTAAACAACCTGCTGCTGAGACACTCCCGGCTGCTGAATAACAGGTATAGTATATGTATACAGGGTTATTTGTAATTCACTAGCATCCTTTTAACCCTAAACTCCTACCACTTAAACAAATGTTTTTTGTTTAACGGCTTTTGTCATAACTTAATATTTTTAGTGTAATAACAATAACGTTTTGAAAATTTGAGATTAACTCTTACTTTTACTATACTCTGTGCCGCTTTCATTGCCCGCCACGACCGCGGCGCGTGGCCCGCCCTCGAATTTCATATAGTACGAAGTTGTGTTAGAAGTATTTATTTATTTGTATGGAAAAAAAAGTGCTCCATTTTAAAAAGTCGTAAATCATAAAAACATTTGTTTAAGTGATAGAAATTCAGGGTTGAGAGGATGTCAGTGAATTACAAATAACCCTGTAGTTCATACAAACTGAAATATGGATGCACAGAAAAAACCCCAGAAAAAAGACCAGCGCTGGGAATCGAACCCAGGTCCTCAGCATTCCGTGCTGCGTGCTAATACCCCTACACCACCACTGGTCAGGAGTTTAGACACGAATTTTTTCTATACATTCATATCTCACCTTGTTAGATCATCACTTGCGTGATACAGCGCCATCTATGTTATACCCTTAGATTATTTATACACTAGATAGAGTGTCAGTAGCAAACACTGGCATACAAAACGTCCAAAAACCCATTTGACAGCTTCATATTAATAACACGTTACGTCATTCAGACTGAAGGGGGATAATTGTTGGCTTATATTTTTCGGGACGTTTTCATCCCGCCTAAGCTCTATATAGTGTATAAATAATCTAAGGTTATACCCTCATCGAGAGATTTCAGCACTCCTTCGGAACTACCCTACCCTACTATATGGTTTACACGGGATGACCGTAAAAGAAATAAAAAATGAAGTTGAAAGATAAAAATACAAAAAGATACTTCATATAAAACTTGTTAAGAGGGTTTATACCTGCTGAGCTGGCAACGTTGCATTTTTGTTAGTTTTTCTCGATTATTCCATAAAAATTGAATGAAAATTAAAAATGTTTTGTATACAAATTGTTCTAATATATAAGTTAATGTGTCTACTGCAATAATAATTCGCGAGAAGACTTTTATTCTCTTTAAAAACGAACAAATTATTACCTAACGGTTTTTAAAGAAAATAAAAGTCTTATCACGAATTATTACTGCAGTAGACACATCAACTTATATATTAGAACAATTTGTATACAAAACATTTTTAATTTTCATTCAATTTTTATGGAATAATCGAGAAAAACTAACAAAAATGCAACGTTGCCAGCTCAGCAGGTATAAACCCTCTTAAGGTATAGTATAGTTGGGCCAAGAGGCCGACAAGTCGTCATCATCAACATCATTACAGCGGAAAGACGTCCACTGCTGAACATAGGCTTCTTCCAAGGCTCGCCAAACAGATCGGTCCTGCGCCATCCGCATCCAACGCGTTCCCGTAACCTTAACCGTTGTCGCTCCATCATGTTGGAGGCCTACCTACACTGCGCCTTCCGGTCCTTGGACGCCACTCTAGGACCCTTGGGCCCCATCGGCCGTCAATAGGGATGTTGACATTGACACCACCAATCAACTCACGTACTTTTTATGATCTGTCAAAACACAATTCTCCCATAGAGCTTGAATGGCAATAGCAACTTATGACGTCACTTGTTCGCCAACTCAATCAGCTATTTATTTGTTTTTCATCACACTTGCTCGTCAATGGTGTTATTCCATGCCTGTATACTAAATGACAATGGCCTAAATTGTTCTTGAGGGAGTTATGGATTTACGTACAATTTTTCTACCCAAGGGAGTTCTAATTTTGCTTTTAAAATTTGCAAACAAGTAATTTCAGACTAAGAGGAGGTTTCAAGTCAGCCAACGTTTTATTTTTATCTTTAAAACTTAGCTATAACCCGATTTTATAACACAATGCCCAATTTTAAAACTTATCTACGCTTTATGAAAATTAGTTATTTTTATATTTTCAATTTATATCAAATAGTTTTGCAATAATTTTAGTTACTAACCCTAAATATTTTTTTGACATGTTGGCAGAATCTGGCCGTATGACCATTCGAATTCTAAACTAAACACAGTTTACATTATCTATGGTAGATGACTTGAAAAAAGTGACAGTCTGTATTGGCGGGTAGCCATTATTTTATTCAATTTAAGTGTTTAGAGACAAAATAATTTTATTTTTGGATTTTTTTCCTCGCAATGTGATGAAAATCATTGTGTGTATCACGGGCAGTAAGGGGATTACAAACTCGAGCGTCTTTGGCGTCGGGCTTCTAATAGATCCTCGTTAGTAATCCCCAACTTACGGCCCTAGATGCACAATGTACTATTAAAGTAACCGGAGCTGTGCGAGGATGCGTTGCGAGGGATGTGTTTGTCATGAACCAATAGAAACACTTCATTTACCTATCCTCGCTCAGCTCAGCTCTGGTGGAAACAGCTCAGCAGAGCGAGGTTTTTGTACATACAAAAGAAGGGAAAGATGTGTGCGAGGAATGTGTTGTCAACAGCTTATACAGCTCTTATGTTTATTATGGCGATAAAAACGAGTATTTTAGGTTGAATATGTTTATCATTATCACTATTTAAGGCAATGGGAATCGTTTAAGTGTAGCACTAAACAATTTCGAGAAGCGCTTCCCCGCTGGGTCCGAAATAAGAGATCTGGATCGCCCAGCGGGGAGGGTTTTATCAACATGATTAAGTACTTTGAATAAACACAAACCATAAATCATTATTAGATGGGGTGGCGATCGGGTAATATAATCGGATAATCTTATTTTTAATAACGGGGCAACACGCACCCCTGCTTCGTAGCGTGAAGGATTCTACCTCTACCAGGCTTTGAGAAAACTAGACTTTTCTTGTAAACGGTGATAGATAAAGTTTCCCATCCCCTAAAGGTGTTAACCCATTTTGATACATTTTGGCTGTTGTCAGTCAAAACAAAATCTATGTTTGTACGATAGTTTTTTTTTTAAATTACGAACTTGGGCCAATCAACTTTTAAACCGACTATAATCTGTCCGCGACATTTTTCAAACAATCGCAGATTTTTGTAAGTAAACATGTTTTTTCTGTAATTTAATAGATGAATAGCATGAATACATGCCGTCCTACGTAAGTTTAACCTATTAAACCGTGAAATATCTTGTTGGAAGTACGATTTTTTGGTAACGCCAGAGACAATTTTGGTAACGCAGGAGACGCCTAAAACGTCGGTTTAAAAGTTGATTGGCCCACTTATAGCCGAAAATAGTTTAAAGCGCAGACACTATAACAAGAATAAAATGGATTTTATTTATTAAATAATAAATTGAAAGACAAAACTAAACGTACTCAATCAAAAACTAGTTAAAGAAGCGTTAACAACACAGGTTAACAATTAGGAGTGTATCCATTATCACCGTTTTTACGAAGATATTATTATGACTAAAAAAAGTCCTGTTGGACTATCTCACTCAACAACGCTCAGTCCAAACCATTGCCTCTGGAAAGCTAAAATTTTTCATAGAAGTTATCTTTGTGATCTGGATAAGAGACGGTTTTTTCGAAATTCTCACGGGAGAAAGTTACACGGTATTTTATAATTTTATGTTATTTTGTTTTATTTTATTCACCAGGAACGCTGCAACCGGGGGTGCTACCCCTTCCGCTATTTTAGGAGCTGCCATGGGCGTGCCTGCTTCTGTTGATACGCGTAAGATAAAATATATTTTTTTAAAGATCCAAATAAATTATCCAAATAATTATACAGAACCAACAGAATTGAAAACAATATCATTAATTAAAATGGTATAAAGTACATATAACATTTGTTTTGCTCACCGGATTCCAAACTATGGATGCAGATTTTTTCTTTAAAAAAATAAAGAATGTTTCTCTTAGTAAATTTTCGTATCTTCAGTATTTAGAGTACTTTCCTTCCAGATAGCGTTAAATAAAAATCAATATCTACATTTTAGATTTCTGGTGGCAACAAATAGAAAAAGAATGTCATACATAACGACCGCTTTAGCCTAGTTGGTAGTGACCCTGCCTACGAAGCAAGAGGTCCTGGGTTCAAATCCCGGTAAGGGCATTTATTTGTGTGATGAGCATGAATATTTGTTCCTGAGTTATGGATTTTTTCTATCTATTTAAGTATTTATTTATCTATAAAAGTATGTTTATCGTCGTCTAGTACCCATAGTACAAGCTTTGCTTATTTTGGGACTAGGTCGATTTGTGTAAGATTGTTTTTTTTATTACACCTTTTTTTTTCAAATAGTTTTCAATTATGTCGGTTCTACTCCCAAGACAAAATTGCCCATTATAATTTAAATCAAGTACCTTCTTTAATGTTTACTCTTTTTTTTCATAGCAAAGAAAAACGACGACGATGCTTTGATTGATCTCAGCGACGATGTACCTGACGTTGCCAAACTAAGTAAGTACGATACTATATCAGCCATCCATTCCATTCCCATTCCATTGCCCATTTCCATTGCGCCACTTCTGTCAAATTTATTAATAACTAGACGTACTCCGCGGGCATGCAATGCCGCTTTAAAATAAATTGATAAGCTTCTTAGGATGCCTGAATTCACACCCTTCGTGGTTGCGGTCCCTTTTTCGGGCCCGAACCCGATCGCTATGCAGGTCCTGGGTTTATTTATTCAGAAAACTTCGCGGGCATACGCAGAACACCTCACTAATTTCATCAAAATCCAATCGTTTAGAAGCGCCTAGAAAACAAGCGACAAACATTTAAGCATTCTTTTTCATCTTCAAATGTCTCTTCATTTCTGAAGGTTGGCAGTTAGTTTCTTAAATCGTTTTAATTATGTACATTATATAGATATGTATCTGCATATAATATCCTTAGATTGTTTTTAAGCCTATGATGGAAAAATGTGAATAGAAAAAAGTTACTGATTAAAATATTTTTGCAGCCGTAAAAGACACACAGCCAGACAAGTCTCCAAGCAGCTCCAAGGACGAGTTTGACATGTTCGCACAGTCCCGGAATGTCAGCTACGACAATAACAAAACGGGGTGAGTTACACACGCCAGATGTTAGAGGAACAACGTGAAGCAAATAACTCTTTCTAACCAGTTTGCGCGTGGGAAAGGGACGAATACATTTTGTCCATGATAAACGCTACTAGTATCTGCGTTAAGAACCTTAGTAGTCGGGACATGAATTATTGCTATTAGTCTGTCTCATTCATATTCTTTAAGCTTATAGAGTGCGAGCTAGATAGACTTATAACAAAAATATTTATTGAATAATTAATAATTATTCCGAAAGAAGGCATGTGCCCAGCCGGGGGAGGTATACACGATGATTTTTAATCGGTGATCAGGAATCAATTTTTCTAGATCAGTATTCGGTGGTCGCAGTTACATGAAACAAAACGTCTATTTTTTTTACTAATTATTATTATTTAGAAAATCAATTTTTAATTAAAATCGTTGTCACCCTACCCATGCCTGTCTATATGAGCTTAAAACCTCTTTGACAAGTCATAAGCAAACTAGGATGACCATGTAACCGCTGGATGGAGGAAGTTTTACCAATAAAGTTTTTTTTAAATGAATCAGAGCTCCTGATTACCGATTAAAAATCATCGTGTATAAAGTATGTGAGGGAAAATGTATAAAGGAAGAGGGACCTCGCGCCTCGATAAATTGTTATTTTTTGCTTATATAATTTTATTCATCTAATTGTGGTGCGTCGACATAGGGCCTAGATCTTGCGCCCACACTGGGTGTCTTACATGTTTACGTTTAACAGAAGCAGTTACGCCGCGAATTTGGAAGAGCAAACCTCGACGGGGCTCGCCTCCGCGGCTAATCAGCGGGCCACGCAGGGACAACCCCTGGTGAGTTAGTTTTTTGGTAGGAAAAATAGGGTATGTGACACCAGTGATCAATTGACATGACATTTATTTTCTGTGAAAACACTGCTGCTGCTCCCCATACATTTTGTATGGCAATAAATACAGCGCTGTGACATCATTTATTTTCCAACTCATTTTTATTAATTTCAAAGCTACATACTTACAGTCAGCTGGAAATTAATCTGGTTTATAGGGCTAAAACAATGTGTTTTTACTAGATTCGTGGCGTGGAATTATTGGTTAATAATGTCAAATACCCCATTGCCATATATTCATTTCAAATTCAACGGAAGAAGACAGGTTAATCCAAAAATGTTTACAACCACACAGTTTATATCACCACAAGTTCGGAGTTCTGTCACTGGTGGAGTTATCGGGATTCATTGACTTTTTTTCGGCTATCTATCTATACATATAAACAGTAACGTGACGCTTAGTGCACTGTAATCTAGTATTTTTTCGAAATTCCTACGAGATAGACCCTAGTTGTTGATTTTTGAATAGCCACACTCAAATGTGTGTGTATGTAAACCTAGATCTAGATAGATAAATTTCTACCGAGAAATAACAATCAGAAAAATAAATTATTTCTTTTTTCAATTCTGATTACTGTAGCATGATAATGTAAGTAATACGGACGGCAATCTTATTTCCTAATTTTAATTTAAACATTTGGTAATAATATTAGTAATGATTTCTTGGCGATATTTTAATTTATCTTTGTTTCTATAATTCCTTATCCTTCTCTGTAGCATGTTTTCATTCTTATTTTTGATTTTTTATTTTATTAAATTTATTATCGACAGCCGACCGAAATGGACCAGAGAGAGATAGACGAAATTGCCGCTTGGCTGGCCCAAGAGAAGGTGTGTTTTATTTATTTTGTTTTATTTCCTTTTTTTAATATATCTCAATTTCCACTATTAACTCTAACCACAGCTTTAGTAGTAACAACACATTTACGGCTTGCAGCACTACATTTACTGATGTGAAAATTCACTATTTTAAAATTTAAGCTGACAGTTGTGCTTAAACTTTTGAACGCCAGTGTCGGCTATAGACAATACGGTAGTACAAAAATTAACCTATCCGCATCCAACAATCAATTTTTCTCAAACATGCTATGAAATGTTAAACTTACGTTCCAAATAATAGGCCGGGACGTATCACGTTACGGACGCGGTTAGGCAAGTGGTATGTAATGGATTTTCATACAGAATTGCAGGCCTTGGCCGGCAAAGCGATCGTCTATTGTTTCATGTGACACAGCACCACCCAGCCACCAGTGTTTATAGGTCTATGACATCATAGCATTTAGCCATTTAAAAAAAAAACTAAGCAATATTTGCGTTTTGGTTCATTATGACATTCTGCCACTACGCTTATTTAAGGTAAAGTATGATGGTGATGGTGATGGTAATGGTAATGGTGATCGATCTGCCTAGAGAAATATTTCACCATCAACATCACCATCATCATCATCATCATTATCACCATCATCATCGTTATCTTCATCATCATCATCATCATCATCATCATCACCATCATGATGACGACGACGATGATGATGATGATGATGATGGTGGTGATGGTGCATGTTTGAGAAAAGCACTTACAAGCCTCGGCCGGAACAGGGGTTGCTGGCCTCGTATCATGCTGGCCTCGTGTACATACCACTCGGCCGTCAAACTTAGATACTCGGCCGGCAACCCCTTACGTCCCGGCCTCTGCAATAATGTACAATTGTTCGTAACAAAAACGATGTGTGGCGTTCAAAAGAGACACGTGTAACCGCGACTTCGTTGCAAACTTGTTAATGTGTCCACTTGAAATTATCAGAGCCGAACACATAGAAGTGCAAAGAAGTATTGACCGTAAAAGTATGCAGGTGTTATGTTTTAGACGGAACACCACACTTACTTAGTAATTTCTGTATGTGCAATCATTAGTTACTATGTTTTAGACGTTATAGTTATAGTCATTTTGCGAAGATCCCTGTGTCAGTGTCAAAAGAAATATATAGACTTTTTAACATCGCTCTATAAGAGCCCGTTGTTTGATCAATAGTTAAACTAATAGTTAAAATATATGGCAAACATAACACTAGTTAACGCATTTCAAAAGCAATTTGACTTCTTTAACTACTGATCAAACAACAAGCACTAAGAGCAAACGTTGGAACTGCACAGTGATCGTCGTAAAATGACTAACATAAAGACTCGAGTACTACAGGGTGTAATCAAAATGGTGATCCAAAAGTAGTGTTCCTTACTCAGTTTATGCTGGGCAACATAATGCACTAACTTAATTGTTTTAATTATTCTTATTAAATTGGAGGTGTCCATACATTGAGTTGGTAATTTCATGGCAACAAAGTATGAACATCCCAAATTTTATCAGACTCATTTTAGTAATTGAGTTAATGCATTATGTTGTCCAGCATTAACTGAGCAGGAGCACTACTTTTGGATCACCATTTTGATTACACCCTGTATAAACAAACTTTATTTTTTTTATTTTTTTAACATTACACAATAATGTTAACAATATTGTCATGACGTGACTTTTTACTGAAAAATATTATTGGAAAATAAGTCATAGCAATAGTTTATTGTGGTTTCGTAATGTACCAGTAATTGAGGGGTATAGAATCAAAGTCCGCTAAATCCATTTTGGTTTAGTATGGATTTACATAAAAAACCAAAATGGATTTAGCAGACTTTGATTCTATACTCCTCAATTAATTTTCAAAATCGCTTTCAATAAAAAGACTAGTCGAAATTGTTTACCTTATTTCTATTTAAAAAGAACTGAAGTATATCTTGACAACATTTGCACACAATTGCACAGGGCATCCACCTTTAATTAGGCAGAGTAGGCAACTGCCTAGGAGCCCCGCATCGGCTAAGAGCCCCGCGCGCGCACAGAATGCTTCATAGAGTGAAAAATTGTATCCTCAATGACAATAGACCAAGTCACGGTAGCCTAGTTAGTACCTAATCTGATCCACGCAACTCTGCATTTTTAAAAATTTAGGTGCGAAATTACTTTTGTAATTTACCATGAGCTTTGCCGTGAAAGAAAACATCATAAGGAAACCTGCATATACCTACGAAAAAATTCCATGGTATGCGTGAAGTTCCCAACCCGCACTGGGCCCGCGTGGGAACTACGGCCCAAGCCCTCTCATTTTGAGAGGAGGCCTGTGCCCTGCAGTGGCACGTGTATAGGCTGGGATGATGATGATTAATGTCAATAGAGATTATTGCTCTTTTTCGACGCATGGATGATCATCAAACGGCTGAAAAGGGGCTCCGAGAATAGTTTTAATTAATGCGTTCCTTTCACTCTTCTGTTTAATACTGTTAGCGTGAACAGAACGGCACGATACAAAGTATAACTGTAAATTAAAAAATTAAAAAACCCCCAACGCAATTTGGTCGCACATATGTTTGAAAATAAAGTAAATGCCCATTATGCGTCTAAGATCCCTTCCGCAGTTAACAAAAGAGCTGATAACTTTGAAACGGCTGAACCTATTTTGATGAGACATATCTAAGAACCATCGCCAAGAAGCCGCCTGCTTTCAAATAAAAAAAAATCCGCATTTAAAACGATTCACCGCTTAAGAGCTATGAAGCCACAGACAGACACCCACATAGCGGTCAAACTTATAACACCCCTCTTTTTGTGTCGGGGGTCAAAAATAATATTTCGTATAAGACTTTTCTATGCACTGACTCCATCCATCACCATTCCAGGCCGCTTCCGAAGCCAACGGCGCGCAAGAGAGTGTTACCAGCAGTGACTTCGACAAGTTCCTCGCAGAACGCGCCGCCGCTGCCGACAGCCTACCAAACGCGAGCGACCGAACCCCACAGCAAACCCCCCGCCACCGGCAAATCAAAAAGGAGGACCAAGACGCCATGTTCGCACTCTGATTCGTCACAATCACCCCCCAAAAACAACCAGGTATTTAAAAAAAACACGAGTATTAATTAAGTAGCTGATGATAGACTACATGTTGTTTTTGGCATCGAATTATGTATTTGTATATTTTAAAAACACGTGGTTTTCGCATTGTTTTCGATAGTTATGAAATGTGGTAATATAATTCACTCGTATTCAATGCCGTTTGGTGCCTGGCTTTTATAATAGTTTTAATTGTATAAGCTGACATGACTAATAAATACATTTCGGGCGTTTGTCAACGTTTAGTGCTTTTATCCACGCACTTCGTTGAGTATAATGGGTGATTCAACCTTTCTGATTTTGAACGTCTTATGGGTCGTTTAAAAAAAAACATAATTAAGGGCTTAATGAAATCAAAATCACTATCACCTCCTTTGTGTAACGAAACTTAGTCGTACAAACTATATGGGTAACTTTCGTTACACAAAGGAATCAATTAATTTTTGTTTTAATTAAATCTCTTAATTGTGTAGGTACATTTTTTTTGGAAATGACTCATTTCTTTACAAAGATATACCATTTACTATTTTTTTTAAATTATTTAGGTTATTCTTTTGTTTCTTTTCTTTCTGTTGGTTTTTAATACGAAAGCGTTACAAAAAGACAAAAAAATTGTCTTATTTTACGGGGATACGTAAAATTTTCTTTTATTTATTTATTAAAAATTGATTCACCCAAATGAAAGTGTTATGAAATATTTGGATACACTAGGTATGGTTTTTTTAACTACTGAATATAACTATGTTAGTGATCATGTTACTTATGTATTAAATTAGGCTAAGTTTACATACTAGAGAGATTCGTTTAATATATTATTTTGATCACGGTAGCTTTGAATGGAGACTGCAAAATCGCCGAGTAATTCTAAATTACAGGCATTACATACGCTATGTGATATTTATAACAGCATAGTATTCTTTGAACACCATTAATTTACACTATTTATCCTCCTGAGGCTCACGAAAATTTTGTTTCATTGAACTTTAACTTTTGTTCATTGAAACAATATTTTCGTGGGCCTCAGGAGGTTAAAAATCATTAAATATATAATTTTATTTGTTGTACATTTCTAACAGACTGCATTTTAAGGTTTTGTTGTTTTTATTGAACGTTTAAGTTATTAACTGTTTTGATAATATTTTTAAGTCTCGAAAATGAAATTTGATTATATAACTTGCCTAATGATTGTTTTCATTGTGGGTAAGGTACGCCCGTGTCACTACAAATGATACTTTAGGCCGTATCAACTCATTTTAGTTGACTGAAGTTACCTCTCTATGTTCTACCAAAGTAACTGCTGCTAATAATTTGTAACACAATCATTCCATGTTTGTCTGAAAATGTTTGGTATTGTTGTGATATATTATAAAAGGTGAACAAATCGCTCACAGAATCACCATATAACAAGTTCTTTGAATACAGAAAGCCGTGAAAAATAAGTTGGCACGCTTCCATGCACAAATGTTAATGAATTTTTCTTAAGAAATAATAGTAGATCCTTAATTTTTATTGATTACGACCAAATACATGCCAATAGGACGAGGGCTTGTTACATGGGTGTTTCGATTAATGATTTACATATTTTAACGTTATTTTACGTTTTAATCATTGTATTTAAGATATTAAATAAATAATTATAATACCGAAATTTGTTTTCTTTGAAATCTATTTTAGGCCAAAGTATCACATTAACTATAAATTATATACATGTATAAAATTTGTTTACTTACCTTTTGAACACCACACATCGTTCATGTTACGAACAAAATTGATTCTTACGCGGATGCGGAAAGGTTAATTTTTGTATTACCGTATAAAGGTTAAAAACTAGAGATGTGCCGATCATGACTTTGGCCGACTAGCCGACTAGCCAATTAGTCGGTTGTAAAGTAGCCGACTAATCGGCCAAACCGATCACGGTTTCGGGGTTTTCCGTGATGCTTCGTTTACAGCTGATTCACGCGCAAGTCGCCACCACCGCCCTACGAGCATGTCAGAACCTGGTTTTTTTTATCATCATCCCAACTTATACATATAAGTTCCACTGCAGGTCACAGGCCTCCTCTCTGAATGAGAGTGCTTGGGCTATACCATGCGGGCCCAGTGCGGGTTGGGTTGGGAGTACCCACCATTTGATTTCTTCGCAGGTTTCCTCATGATGTTTTCCTTCACCGTAAAGCTCATGGTAAATTTCAAATGAAATTTTGCACATCAATTTTTAAAAACTCAAAGGTGGGTGCCCGGGCTTGAACCCACACACGTGAGAGACCGTTAGTTGAACCACTAAATCACTCTTAGTTAATTTTTGCTTATATACGGATCAAAGTGGCGTTTTTGAGAAAGTATAAAATATTTTTGTGTGATAATAGTGTTGTTGTTCATTAAAGTAAAAGAGCTCAATTCTAATTTAATCATGTCAAAAAGTGTTTTGAACATTTGGATAATGATTCCCGTAAAGTCAGGTAACCAATGTCAAATGATAATATCTCGTGGAGGGCATGGAAAAACATAAGTACTTACTACAAATATGACCATATTAAATACCGAACCGACACACAACCCTGATGTACCTCAGCTAGAAGCACAGACAATTCCTCAAAGCTTTTATTTAATGTAATTCCTCCTACATGTATTTTATTGAGGAATACACATACAAAGTAAGAAGCCGGATAGTCGGCGCTATTTGTCGACTAATCTCCGACTAGTCGCCGACACTACGAAAGCGGCCGGATAGTCGGCTTTACCGACTAGTCGGCACATCTCTATTAAAAACGGCCCATACTATTTTTTTTTCACTTTATCCATGAAGCGAGTTCCGCTTATAATATTAGTTGTACTTTGTTATGCAACAGGCCCTATATTGTCATTTTCATAATAAAATTATTGTCAGTAATTTGGACAGTTTGTGATTTCACGACAAAACAGCTAACTGATTGTAATAAACATTTGATTTTGATATAATTCTTATTACTTAACAAGGAAGTTTGAGCTGCCACAACTGTTCAATCAACGAAGTACTTTCATGCAACATCGTAAGTTCGATTATACCTCACGGCCGTTCCAAATGTCCGTGCGCATATACGGGAGCACACATAAAAAATATGACATTTCAGTTCAAAGAAAACAAGAAAAATATTTTGTATTTTGTTTATTTATCAATTTCTGTATCGACAATAAGTATTTCACAATACATACACGTATCCAGGCCCCTTCAGGCGATTTTACATGGATAATATTTACAGTTTTACAACAGAAACACCGAAATTCACGATAATTAGATACCGAACAACTAATAATGAAAAATAGCGGGGTTAAACATTTTTTAAATTGATAGTAAAGCACCTTCGTGAATTTAACACAAACACAACAAGTATAAAAACACATAAACTGTTACAAAAATAAGACTGCCTTACTATACGCCATACAAAATCTATTACTTGTGATGAATTGATATTTTAAATTAAAATAATGTCGAAAATGTGTCCCTAAATAAATTATTGTTCGATACTTCAACAACTAGTACCAGACTAAGGAATGTGTTAATAACATATCATTATGATACAGAAATTATAAATATGTTAGAGTTGTACATGCACTTACATGCTGAGCGCATCAAATAAATTATGCTTACTATAGATACAATTAAACAGTAGACACTGGCCACTAGAAATGTACTGTACTGTCTCAGCGACGACCCTATGGAGATATCGTATCTACTTTTTAATTTATCCTTATTACCGGAAGAGAGGCGGTTCGGAAAAGAGATCCCGTCGAATAGAAGTGTTTTTCGGAGTATTAAACTCAAATATCAAAATGTGTAAACAGTACAACCACAACATAATTTAAGAGTTTTTTTAATCGTAAAGTAACAGTCTAGCAAACGAAATGCAGAGTTAGATTAAGTATAAAAGTAAATATAAATCTATACAGACTATGCTACGGAAGTCTCATGGGTGCAGAGCGCTTATAACTCGTCTCTGGCTGGCACCTCGTCTTCTTCGTCGTACTCGCTCTGCAAATAAAATAATTTGTAATTTAAAACATCGTTCATTTTCCAGCGACAGCAAATTGTTAGAAACCAACCCATAGTACTCGTGTGTACTCTACACATAGTGGACGATACAGGCTGATGATGATGAGATGACCCATAGTAATTAGTCAAGTCGCTTCATAAATTTGCCCTTAAAATTATTTACTGCACTTGACTTAGCACAGCTCAGAAATAAATCCTAATCGCTCTTTTGTGGCTTGAAAAGTGTGTGAAATTTTATAGGTATTTTTGCTGTAAGTGATAAAATTTGGCATCCTGCTGGAACATAATCTTATCGGTTATCTCTTGTATTGTTACATCAGAATCACAACTACTTTTATCTCGTTAATTTGATAATTTATTTTTACTCTTAAGTGTTTTTTAAACAACGTTTAAAACAAAGGATTTATTATTTTTAACAGAAATGATCATTATGTTACGTATCGCGCAATACAGGTACATATCAGGTATTAACTTCTACCGGCGGATATTCTCTACAGCATAACAATGTGCATCCCGAAAGTTTTGCAATCAAACTTTCGTAAATATCATTTCATTGGACACTAGAATCATCTTCAGTAGGTTCAGTAGAAAGCCTAATCTTTGTGATATAAGTGGATTTATATGGAAGGTTTTTGTGAGACCTTCATAACATATACGACTATGACGGATAGACAGTGAATGTTTGAAATATTAGTACTGACAGCATCTTAATAAAATTATGAATGCAACAGATTTTCACGCGACAGCTGGTTGGATTTGAATGAAACTTGGTATGTAGATTGCTGGATCTCGGGAATAACATAGGCTACTTCTAAATAACTAAATCCCAAAATCTCAACAGCTAAGTCTAGGTTTCTTCATGCAACGTTAGTAAAAACCACGACATAGTTCTCGGAAATTCCCACAGGAATTTTAGCTAAAGTAATTTTTTTAAATTAAATTTAGGCATCAATTGATGCTCCTATGAATGTCAAAGAATTACCACCGGTTCGGAAAAACCCTGTTAAGAAGAATCCCGCAAGAAACTCAACTGCCGTAACTAACAATTAACTAGCGAGACTTAGGTAAAGGCTTAATAAGTGGTTTATATAATATTTAATAACAGTTCCTGCATGAGAATTAAGACAATAAGGCTGATAGTCACATTAACTTGTAACTGAAAATAGCCCTTGATGTTTTAAGCTATACAACTGACCACATGGTGGTAAAGGATTTTTTTAGTAGTCTATACTATATAAAAATAATTTAAACTCACCACGCTAGGCACAGGCTCGGATCCCTCTCCGTCGGTCTCCACGAACTTGGTGAGTCCGTCGAGCGTTCGCTCTCCGTTGTAGTCCTTGACTTGGTTGTCCTTGGTGTACAGTTTGATGGTGGGGAAGGACGTGATCTTGGTGTGTTCCAGCTCGTTGGCTGTCGCGTCGATCTTCGCGATGACGACGTCGGCGTCAGCTTCGAAGTGTTCGCCGAGCTTCTCGTAGATAGGGACTAGCTGTTTGCAGTGACCGCACCTGGAGAAAAAAGGATCATGTAAAACACATGTCTTCACAAACAGCTAATAGACAAATTTTATTTGAACTGTGCGTCTGGTTTTTCGTCCTTTTGTGTCCAAGCATCACCGACTAGAACGACGCGACGTACCGGATATATTGACGAAATAGTAGAGGCCCTCGATATAATATGTAATTGGGTTAAAATAATATCGCGAATCAACAACTATCGGCTCTAACGACCGTTACAGTAAAATTACATAAAGTTTACCACTGACAGATGGTTTGCCTTCATTTCATATTCAACTTTAACGACCTACAAATAAAGCCAATTTTAGACGCCACGCCACGTTTGCAGATTTTGTAATAGCTACAAGCCATCTGTCAGTGGTAAACTAAAAGTAAAACGTGCTGGTCCTTTTAATCGTCATAAACAGTTTTGATTGTATTTAAAAGTATCCGTATCTACTCTAATTTAATGGTTAACTTGACAAAACGCAGTTTAAACAAAATACAAAAAAAAAGAAAATCACTCCAGTTTCTTTCTTGTTAATTAGTATTACCTTGTCGCTGATAAAATAATAATTGTCTCACAAGTCGCTTAATCACCCGTTCCAAATTATTTATTGCCTAATCGTGTTTTTATTTTGTTTTATTCAGTAAAATAGTCGTTTTTAACGGCTCGCATTTAAATCAAACTACGACGCTTTGACAGGGATTATTGTTGAAATTTGTAGTTTATGCTGCACTGTGAAATCCATTTGAAAAACGAATTAGATCCAACTTACTTGTACAAACCGAATTAAATTGATTTAAATTCGTATCAAGTTTTTCTTTAATAATACATGTAGTTATTTACATCCGAATTATTACGCATTTAGAAAGTCATGTTAACGAAATCGTGTGTTTAGGTAATTAACCCAAATAAATTAATTTAAGGATATGATAATTATACCCTCTTATCCCTAATTATGTGAGAGTGACTTGGGCAGTCGCGCTCTCAATTGTAAACTACGAAATCCAATGGCTACTCCGCTCATAATCGCATTCGCCTTCTCTTTCTAGACCGTTTGACAGAAATAAATTGTGAATGTGATGCGCGTTAAGACAAAAGTGGATTCCAATACTGCAGTGTGGAAGGCAAGGAGAAACCAAGACACTACTTTCCAATGAAAATCCTCTAAGTTTTGCTACCAATGCTCAACCGATGATTACGACTATTCTCTAAAAGTGTAGCGACTTAGAAGACACATCCCTAATTAGCGATAGCTACGAAAAAAGGCTATATGAAGTCCTGGGGCTAAATTCAGGAATGGCCCAACACGGTTTGCGAGCGCTAATTCAATCGTTTGCGAGAGGATAGGGATGAGACTTATTTTCCTGTTAATTCGCTTTGTAAATAAATAAGGCTCATCCCAAAACTCTCGCAAACCAGTGATTTTTGGCGTTCCTGAATAGCAGTTCATCCCTATCCTCTCGCAAACGATTGAATTACCGCTCGCAAACCGTGTTGGGCCGTTCCTGTATTTAGTCCCAGTTTTATACATGCAAGAAAAACTAAGTGGATATTGCGTGGCCGCGAAGCGAACGAGTCACAAGTGATCAATCAAGCGTCGCAATGTAACGTTACTTATAATTATAATAATATCTCGCTTATCTGGTTATCTACTACACGGTTTCTCATTAACACCCACTTCTGTCTTGTCGGGCCACGTAGCCTAACGTCAACACGATTACTCATCCAGCAACGTAGCAACGACAGTTAACATAATGCTCTACATTATCCGAACCATTGAACAAAGCGGGCGACTTTTGACATCAATATTTGTATTAATTGCGACCCAGTGAATCGTAATGAACGCCTTCAAGGGACACTTGTGCAAATTACACGAGACAAACAGTTGCGTCATGCTTTCGTTGCCGGGTTCACATCAACCGAGCGTACACTTAACGAGTTGTACTAGGGAGGCAAGATTCACGGCACCATACAATCCACGACTTAAGCTGTATTACAGTACTTTATCAGAATTTGGTGTAGCTTTACCAAAATCTGTCATCGTTATTGCACTGCTTTCACACAGCTTTAGTATGGATAAAATAAATAAATAAATAAATATCACGGGACAATTCACACCAATTGACCTAGTCTCAAAGTAAGCTTAGCAAAGCTTGTGTTATGGGTACTAGGCAACGGATAAACATACTTATATAGACAGATACATACTTAAATACATATTAAACACCCAAGACCCGAGAACAAACATTCGTATTTTTCATACAAATATCTGCCCCGACACGGGAATCGAACCCGGGACCTCAAGCTTCATAGTCAGGGTCACTAACCACTAGGCCATCTGGTCGTCTGGATGGATGAGTAGCTATTTTAGATTGCAGAGCCAAATGTTTGATTAACTAAGTAATGTTTTCCATTACGCATGTATGAACTAGAGGCCATTTATATAGGTAGAGTATTGTCATGGAAAAATGTAGTTGGAGAGGACCCGATGGATGCGTTGTGAAATTATAGAGCATAAGCATGACGCAGCCTTGAAAACTTATGGTATTATGTAATTTGTAGAAAACTAACGTAAGACAGAAGCGAATAAGTAGGTATTATTCGTAGCATTGATATGGCACTGTGTCATTGTCTATCAACTGTTTCAACAAAGGAGATATAAATTAAATGAATTTTAATCAATGCCATACCTAAAGTTTTCTTTGCGGTTTTTGTAATTTATCTATTCAATACTTATAAATTCTGACCAACTTTGTTTAAACTTACAGAGGGTGTGTTACTTATTTATTTCATTTGTAAGTCATGTTCATTACAATAGGTGACATATTATATTATGCAGTAGTAGGTACACAACATCCTGTTAGGGTACAAAAATGAAAATTCCCAGACTGTGTTAATTCTAATTTCATATTAATAACTACTAACCCAATACCCCTTATTACTTATGTTCTAGTCTTCATGAACATTATTCAGAAAAATAATTAGAATCTTGTAGCACAGAACTTCGTAGTAAATATAGTAAAATGGGAACTCAAAACTAATTTAATACAGCCTGAAATGCATTAGATTCAGTTACAAATACTGTTCACGTTTTAGCATCGAAACACCCGCGATAACTGAAGATAACACATCTATAACAATGCACATTCAGTGATAGGCTGTATCAGGGATATTGACGATCGACGAGCGCATACGCGTCGTGCCCCAAGTTTGCCTAAGGCGCCGAACAAGTTTAAGAACAGTTAAAGTGTCAATGACTCCGTTGTGGACTATCGCGTTGTACAAATTATAGACTATACCGTCTGAATATTTATGCGAAAGCCACGCATAGAGTAAAGAGTAGACTAACCTAACTATTTCATCTATTTCTTTGTCATAATTCATTCTCCTTGTTATTTTCAAAGTATACAGTTTCGGCTGTAAAACTTTATAGAGTAAGAAATTAAAAATTGGCCAAGCGATAAATTCCACAAAATAATGAGTAAGTTAACTAACATAAAAAGATACCCGTAAAAAATCTTTTGCCATGAAAACGTCTTTAATCTTTGAACATGCTATTTTACGTTTAGCTTGTTTGCCTTGTTTAAGACTTGTTTATTGTTTTGTGGTAAGGCATAGTAGGTCCATTCTTAGTTCATTAGTCTACACTAGTATTAATAATGCAGGTCTTTAACAAGAGAAAACGATGAAATTTCCTATACTCTATTCAAGTTAACGAGCTAGTACTGAGGGAACGCAGCTGCACGTGATTGGTTCGAGGTACACCGCTAAAGCCGCTGATTGGTTTACGCGGCTTTAGCAACGTATTTTTAACCAATCACGTGCGGCTGTGATCTCTTCGTACTAACTCGTTAACTTGGACTGGGTATAGAATAACTGGCTAGCTGATGAAGGAATTTCTTGGTCTTCTATAACGCATTCTATTCAAAATGTTGCAAATTCTTCAAAAGCGGGTATCACTTTCAAGAGTTCCAGTTTATATTTACGGGCATATTTGTCCGACAAGCATATGGTGTGAGGTTATTTATCGCCCATAAAAAATATTTATAACTTAATGAGCTTCGAAAATGGAACATTTTAGCATGTCGTAAAACAATCTGTGTTGCGTAAAAATAATTGTGTTTTGCTAGAATGCTTTCAATTACCGTTAGTAACAATTAATCATCAACGCTCAATAAAAATAAAATAGCGACACTGAATACTGACTGTAGTTTTTTTTTGTATTTATCGCCGGATGACAAGCAAAACTCACTAAAACTTCTGTCGCTGCACTTCAAAAAGTCGTATCTAGTTAGTAATTTCATACTGAGATACGAGCTTTGTTTTAAGTAGGTATTTGGTACTTAGTGAGTTTTGCTTGTCACCCGACGACAATTATATTTAAGGCATGTTAACCCAATCTATCAGAAAGGTTTTTTATTTATTTAAACGCTTTCTTTAACAAAACGGTGTAAACATAAACCCATAAAATAAAAATCAGACTTTAACTCAGCATTGAAGCAATCTTTCTTTTTTTCTTTTCTTATCAACACTTTCCCGGACAATCAAAAAAAAAATTAAAATTAAATACTGTTCAAGTGAAATCCTTACATGAGGACACAAGTCACAGAACAATATCAGTATTCTCAATAAGACATCAAGCAACTGAGTAGTTTTTCACCAAGACGACTTTTAAACACCAACCCGTTATCTTTGCTATTAAGGTTACTGGTAGCTAAAATAATCATAGTATGAAATTTGCCTTTGTGTGCCAAAAAATTAACAATACCATTGTATGGGTAACTTTCATGTCAAAGCGGAACATTTTCCAGACAGTCGATTTGTTTGGTAAATACGGTCCAAATTTTTTAAATCCACCTATTATTGATCGAAGTTACCAAACCAAAAAAAAAACTCACCAAGGAGCGTAGAACTCGACGAGCACTTTCTTGTTGGTGTCGAACACGACCTCGTCAAAGTTGGTGGCGACGAGGGTCTTGACAGGCTTGGCGGCCCAGTCCTCTGGCAGCTCTTCGCTAAGCAGGTGCTGCTTCAGGGTCCCCGCGAAGAACGACTGAATGAATTCCTGGACAAAAACATATTTTTCTTATAGTACAATACGTTTACTTTTAGTTTACCACTGACAGATGGCTTGCCTTCATTTCATTTCCAACTTTAATACCATACAAATAAAGTAGCTATTACAAAACCTGCAAACGTGGGTAACAGTATTCTAAAATTGGCTTTATTTGTAGGTCGTTGAAGTTGAATATGAAATGATGGCAAACCAGTGGTAAACTTTATGTAATTTTACTGTAACAGCCTCAATAGCCTCTCCACAAATGGTACAACTTCCATAGCGTCCACACGCGCGCATATCAAACCTTTGCGCGGGTCAAAAACCGACAACCAATGGGAACGAAATATAAGACTGGCTTTATACTATAAAATTCGATTTTCGAACTTCGTATCGTGCCGTTATGTTCATGGTAATATGTAGTCCTAAAAGAAAAGTCAAAGGCTGACCAAACGGAACAGGCCTAAATTGAGAAAATATTAAAAAAGAACTACAATAATTATTCACCAATACTTTTTTGCATTTGGTAACACAACTGGTCGCGATCGTTTTGCAATAAAAACAAATGTAAAAGTAATATATTCCGAAATTCTGGATTATTGAAAATTCAGAGAAATCGAATCTTCTCAAAACTGGAAATACTTTTACCCAAGTAATTTTTGTATATTTAGTTGACTTCTCCCTCAAGTTTGTCGTGCAACTTATGGGACACCCGTACATATTTGTATGTCATAATTTGGCAGGTTCATGAAGGCTAAAGTATATTACACAATACTGATCGTGCCCACAACAACAATATTTCACGGTCATTGTCACTGACAATTAGTTATCAGGTGTGGACCGACTGTAAGTTTTTGTTCTAGTTTAATGGTACAAATGTTACATCAACATGAGGTCTTGCGATTTGCTTTGCTTTCTTTATTATGTATATTTTTTTAACCTTGCGAACTAGGTACAAAACATTCTAAAGCCTTTTGTGTTCATTCAACTTGATGTATGCAATGTGAGTTAATGTCAATTTACATAAAACAACAGTCTCGCAAATATGTAAATTTAAGTAAATTGAAACAGACATTTAGATTGGACAATTATTTTCGTCATTTCTAAAACAAATATCGGTATTTAGAAGTTGTCCAATAGGATACTACATATTAAATTCAATTTTAAAACTACAACATAATTATTGAATCTACTAAAATAACTGTGTTTATAATAATATAAACATTACCTGATAAGTAGAGAAACCATGAAACTATTAATTTGCTACCTGTGTTTTATTGCTCGATACTAATACGGCAATAATTTGTTTTCAAAATACCTATTTGATCCGCCATTTGAAAGTCACAAACTAATCTGATAAGCTTCTTACGCATTGAGTAGCAGGTTGTAAAATGAGAGTTATGTTCTGTAGTTACTTAGCAATAGTTAACACGGCAGTACTAATTTGATAAGGACACTTCAGCACAACGGAATAAGTATTGGAGTCAACCAACATATCGAGTAAACAAAAAATTTCTATGGCAATCATTTTTCATCTAATATCTATTTGCTAATAAAAAAATTAAAAACTAAAGCAATAGACAACTGAATGGATTCCTCCTCAAAGGAATTTACCAAATTATTTTTGAAGTAAGTTTTTGAGCCATTTTTTGGTGCGGAAAATACGCCTAATGCATCCAGTTCCGTTCGAGAAATCAGAGATTATCTGGGGGTCTCTTACAAGGGGATTACCCACTAAAAACCACACAAATTCCCTCGTTGCCATTGTGAACGTCACGGGAGCGTCTAGGAATGGGGCTCCTCTGATCGACACCATGCAATCCAGACTCGGCTTATCCATATGGAAAGAACCCTGAGTCTTCACCTTTACCTGCTTCGAAACATGTGAGAGCACTGAACTGATGGACTTACTTCAATAACGTTGGCGGAGAGCTCGTTGGAGGCAGGCTTGTACTTGGCCATGTCTTGTTCAAGGGCGATGAGGCGCGCGGCTGGGATCTCCTCCTTCTTCATGCCGAAGAACTCCAGGATTCTGGGAACAACATTTTATTTTTAATGTGGCATTCTGACAGTCATGGCACAACGCCGTGACGGGGAAGACTCTACTGAAAAGTAAAAACCACAGGTCACCAGGTTCCCCGCAAGAGTGACGGCAGGAAAGCATCATCTTCAACATATTGATTTGGTGGTGGTATAGTGGACCAAGTAAGTGCTTTATCATTTCTTTGCCACTTCCTGTATCAGAATCAAAACAGAATCCTACTAATATTATAAACGTGAAAGTTTGTATGTATGGATGGATAGATGTGTGGATTTTTGTTACCCTTTCACGCTAAAGCGGTTTGACGTTTTCTGATGGGCGCACAGATAGTTTATAACCTGGATTAACATCTAGGAATTTTTTATCCCGGAAAATTGTATAATAGGGATGACGACTGGGTTAAAAATTGGTCATTCTAATTAGTCCGTCATTTAGATTATGTTAAAATATGGGACACGTATTTTTTGGTTTATCAAATTATTAAAAAACGACAAAGATATAGATCATCAAACTTCCGGAGTGGGGGCTTGTGACGTCACCCTTAGGTAAAAATTGTACCATATAGTGACGTCACTCGAAACTTCTAAGCACTGTATCCTCCTCATTTTTTGTTTGTCAAACAAAGGAAAAAATACGTGTACAATATTTTTTAATAATCTAACTGACGGACTAAACAGTTTTTTTTAGTCGTCTAGCCTATTCTCGCGGGTTAGCGACAAACGAATTCTTTGCAGACGGAGTCGCGGGCAACAGCTAACTAGTTTATTGTATAGTCCATCGCTTATTACTTACATATACTTCATTTAATTTAGAATTGAAAACCACAACATCATTATATTGCGGCTCGTCAACTATTTCTTACCTAGCAAATAGTACAGTACAATAGTCTGGGAGCCGCGAAATAAAATTGTTTTAATGTCACTTTATTTGCGTGTCGTCAATTGTTACTCTAGTACAAATTGTAAAGAGATTACAGTTCACGAGCCGCAATATAATGTTGTTGTGGTTTATAATTCTAAATTAAATGGAGTATAGTCACCACGGGTAAAAATAGGATATGAACCAGTGTTCTATGGGTTAAGAAATAACTAATAGGTGTCTCACCTCTGGTGGTCATCCTCGTCAGTGTCAATGGCGACGGACATGATCTTGTCGCGATAGTTCTTGGCCGCGGGCTTGATTTCATCGACGTACTTCTCGAAATCGCCATTTTTCTGTAACAAATAATCGTATTAAGTTGTCTGTGGAAACTTGTAGCTCTCGTTAATTGTTTGTAAAAGTTACATTCATCTCATTTGTACATACATAAATATAATCCATTTTGTATTAATATAGACATACAGTTTTTGTGACTTCTTTTCGCCTCATTTGATTGATTATTATTATTATTAATAAATCATACAGCATTATGTACTTATTATAAATTTAAATGTGAGATAAGATGCACTTTCTAAGAGAGAGTTTGTAGATGTTAGTTACAAAAATGGTGAGTCATTATTTCAGCGCAAATACGTGGCCTATTAGTCTCTCTCTAAGATTTATACAAGGCTTAACTGCCTTCAGAGGCGTCATTTAAATACACCTAAAAGTTAATTTTCTATAAGGAAAAATACATACATAAAAGTATGAGTTAGTTAAGTATTACTATCTTCCTAAATGCCGTACTGACGGCAAAATACGATACCGGCACACGAATACCGGCATATATCTCCGTTAAATGAAGCACTAAAACCGGTTTCACTTAATTCAAACTGATGATTCAACAAATGCAAATATGTATCTAGTTCAGTCGCGCCGTTTTCGATTTTTCGAAAGGCTTCATACAATATCGAAATAAACTCAAATCCTGAACTTTCATTTTATACTCCACTAATTGACAACTTGCCGCTTGCATTATCTCGAACAGTAGTAACGGGATCACTGGCCTACTTATCAACGAGATACGGCAAAAGTAGGTACATTTTTTGTAGTGAACAAACTAGTTATTTTGCGGTAAGTACTTTCACAGGCAACGTGGTCGCTGCATCGCGACCTACAGTTGACCTGTGTTGAACTTTCACCATTCAGTGCCGTTCTCACGACGGGATAGAATGTTTAGTTGTACTATTAATTTCACAAAGTATCACTGTAGAATTCTATATAATTGTGGCGATTTCTGTATCGACCACGTGTCAGCGAGTTACAAAAACAATGTGTGGCGTTCAAAAGGTTAAATGTGTATTCGAACGCCACGCGTTCATGCGTCGCGATAGTAATTAAAACTTTATTAATGCAGTTCAAGATGGTTAACAGGATTATCTGTCTTATAAGTTATAATGCTAGATAAATAACTCTTGTCATGAAAGACTAGCATGAATCACGGACGTAAAGAAGGATAATTACCCAGGAGCGATCGCAGCTCTAGATTTTTTGGTCATCGTCCGATGTTATCGTAACTGGTCTATTTTCGGGAGGCTTGTCATATATGTGAGTACAATTTTGGGGAGGCAAGGGGTCGTATCTCCCGTGATCCTCCTTCGGACCGCCACTGTGTATGTATATCTCTATATTACGAGACGTTGAGTGCGAATAATTTTACCTTTTTCAAAATAATCATACATTTTTTTTTACAAATGTCTTTGATCCCTAGGGATTTCAAGACATATTTGTGCAAGTACCCTACGTATTAAACCCTGATATTGTTATAGATTTATTGTTTGAAAGGTAAAAGATCGCGTCACGATATAGCGTAAAATACGCTGATAAGGGGGAAGCACATCAATTTTTATCTTTTCTATTTGAAACAAAACTTATTTTGGTTCCTAAGAAGTAAAGAAATTAACTACCCATTAATATTTTACAGTCCCATTTGAATAAAAACCGGTCTAGCCTAGTATTTCTGCCAGAAACCTGTTTTCTATCTTAACTTCATCTACACCTGCTAACTATAGATATATGGTGTCAATACAAAGATATACAGTAGTTTGATGACATTTATGCATCCTATTTATTTTTAATTGGCATCCTGCATCAGAGCTAGAAAAATATTAAACCAACATTCAGCTTTGACACTGTTAGTCACTGCACACTCTGCAGCAAAGATTTACTCTGCACATCTGCACATAGGGTGTTTATTCGAGGGTTTTAACCTCATTTAGCTGGTCACATTTTTTTAACCTTTTGAACGCCAGTGTCGGCTATAGACGACAATAAGGTAATACAAAAATTAACCTACCCCCATCTGAATAAAAATCAATTTAGTTTGCAACAAAAACTATGTGTGGCATTCAAAACGTTAAAGATTCTCATACATTTTTCTAGTTTTATGGTAGACGCACAGGACCTCTAATAAATAACTGAAAGCCCCATCAAAATTTACAGCCATTTCTTAAAAAATGTGACCAAATAAACGAGGCGGTTGAAATGTTCAAATAAACACTTCATAATGTAATTTTTATATATACTGATTATCTTTTTACAGCTCTAATTACTAATCTTACCTTGGATAGGAACAACAGGAGGTGGTATTTGATTTGGCCACCGAAGATCTTGGAGGCGGTCTCGTGGGAGAACTCAACAATGAGAGGCATGCTTTGGACGAACACCCACTTCTTGAACAGGTCCTCATCAAACTCAGCATCCACATATTTGACACGGGGCTCTTCAAACTGTTGGCAAGAGTAATGATATTAAACTATAGCAAAAAAGAGCAGATATTTTCATCCTACTGAAATGCAATTAGATGTTTTAACCTTTCAACTCCCGCCAGCTACTGGGGGAGTCAGCGAAAAAAGTACTGTCAAGCCAAATGGAGCCTTATACAAATATTCATAATGTTCTTGGGTTTTGACAGTTTTGGGTGCTCGGGTTTTGAAAGGTTAATGAATCATCCATCAGTAATCAAATGAAAAACAAATGAATAAAAGCCTTAAATTTGTTCAATAACTGGTCTTTACGAAATAATACTTGAGGAAACAATTAGAGGAAAATATAGAATGTAAATCTAAAAGTAAAAAGAGCTTACTCCGCCTGTTATAGTTATATATATTAACAGGAGGTCAGTAGGTAGACTATAATGTTAGTTACTATGTCAAGACAGTAGATAAGATGCAGCCATGTAACTGCATACAAAATCTGACCTATAAGAGGGTCAAGACTGTGTTATCAGGTAAAACCAAATTGTTATTATTGAAAACTGTGATAATTTAATTTTATTTAGTTATATTCTTGTTAAAATTTCATCACTAATCAAAAGGGATAGAAACAATATAAAAGATATAACTTACGTCTTTGTAAAGAACAACATCTTCAGCTTCACCCTCCAATTCCTTGATGACCTTCTCGTCACTGACAATCGCAAAGACCTGGTCATCAATAAGACCAGCAGTGTTCAGGAAAGCAATAGCCTTGACTGTCTGTTGGTCGGGGAAGAAACCGAATATGATGACTTTGTTGGCTGCGATCAGCTCCTTGGCTTGCTCAGCAGAGGTAACCTCAAGGGCTGGAGGTCCGGTCTTCTTCTTTAACCAGGAGATGATGTCATCAGCCTGGCGACCACCTGTTGAAATACCCCAGTTACTTATCTAAATCAAAAGTAAACTTCTCATTCAAGCATGTAATCGAAGTTATCACAGAATTAGACACACTTTAAATGAGTTATGGCACTGGAAATAATCATGTTAGGCTAGTTTTAATTGACCAATTATTAATTAAACTGTTGGCTATTTCTAATTAGATTTGTAATTCACTCATCAGTTTGATAACTGAACATTATATATGACAAGTAGGTACATGTGAAGAAATAGACTAGCAACATAAAAAAATAAAAAATACCTGTGTAGTCAATGGGGGATCCATTTTTGAAGAATTTGAGAGTGGGGTATCCACGAACGCCATAGTTTTCGGCGAGTTCTTGCTCTTGCGTGGCGTCAACCTTCGCCAACTTGATGGGGGATTCCTCCTCCAGGAGCTTGGTGGCTGCCTTCGCGTATTCCGGCGCGAGCGACTTGCAGTGACCGCACCACGGCGCATCTAAGGCGATCAAAAAACACGTTTACACTACCCACGTAACGCATGCGAGTAAGTAACAGTACCGGCTTTTTATTGACGTGTCAATACCCTCTACGCACATGAACAATAAAATAACGTCACACTATTTATTCATGCAGTGGGCAACTTTAAAACAGTCAAGATAAATACTTACAGAATTCTACCAGGATGTAGCTGGTCGACTGAACAGTGGCATCAAAATTTGACTTGCTCAGTACTAGGACGTTCTCCTCTGTAGGTACATCGTCTCCGAGTGCGGCGCCCAGTAGGGCTATCGCTACCGTGAGCAATAAAAAGCGCATTTTGAATTTTAACTGAGCCGGTCACTTAAAACCTACTCGGAAGACGAAGAACTACGAAATGCCGACAAAGCTGAAATTTTATGCCACTTCATTCACTAGTCCGACTTGACGTTTGACGTGGCAGCGTCGATCGTTGTGTATGGCTGTGATTGGTTGATGTTTTGGTTTTAATTTGCTTGACATAACAAATAAGACTTTGACAACTATTCATTCAGCCCAAATCGTTCATCACTAAACGGTAAAGATTAATTCAATAATTTACTAATAAGAAGAAGTCACATTTTCATAACATTGTAATCAATAAAATTATTTTTACCATTATGGGTTACAGCAAGTTCCAAAGTAAGTTTTGGAGGTCATGTTATGACATTTCGGTTAATAAGCTACGTGCACACTAGCTCAACGAATGCCAACGAAGAACATTTATTTTTTGGTATAGCTATAGCTGCTGCACTCTTGTTGGCCTTTGTGACAAAAGCTTTGTCATAAGGTATAGAGATCGTATCAAATTTAATTGTTTATACAATGGAAAAGAGCATGTAATTATATTTTATTTTATGAAATGCATACAGTAAAAAGCCGTTCATTCTTTGACATTTGAAAGTCCGGTGGGTACGTTGCTTTATAGACGAGACATGCAAGTTTTTAATGTTTTTATCTTGTTTTATTTTGGCATTTGTTTGACGTTTAATTAATCAGCCATGTAACGCAAATGCTACATATATTTTATTGTACCAAGGTGCCAACTCCTGCCTGAGGTGCAGCTACAGCAATAACTTGCAGCTGCAGCATTGAACACATAAAAATATTTTTTGTGAACAAAAAATTTGGTGACAAAGAAAGATCTACTTCAAATAATTATACTCATACCTTAGACTCATACATACAACCTACTGCCATGGGTTGAAGAACTAGCAATTATGTTGTTGAAAGTTGAATAAAAAGTATTTACTACAGCTGTAACTGGCAGTAGTCACATAATGGAAGTAAGTATTAAATTGTATTGTGCATATTTCATATTTACACGTTAATGATGCATGGACAGAACTACTATTATTCTAAAAAAATCACAATTTATGTGGCTAACTGTACGTATTTCACGTGCGAATTAACAGTAACTCACTACAAATGCTAAATGTACACCAACTGGCACTCACACACCCATCACTTTATACAAATTTATTTTAAAAGTTAAAAAATTGGATGGCATCCAATTTTTATGCCCCTGTCCTTCCTCATTGAGATCAGTTAGAAACAAGTTCATAGATTAGCAGTGATAGTGCAAAGGTGTGGCAAATTTTAGTTATTTTAATTATTGTTATGGATTATTGGCATCTATTATTTGGCAACTGCATTGCATCTAACAATAAAGTTCCCTTGAGATTATTATTTATAGCTATCCAGAATATTATCTATCATAACATAAAATTTGAATGGCTGTGGCAGTCTGTGTGAAGTGATTATACTTGGAATAATTAAAAACAAAATGTTTTAGATGCCGGAACTTACTGTGACTTCAGAAATATATGGGGAATATAATTATAATACTAAAATAGCACCAAGTATTGATGGAAGTGAGTTTTTAAATCATTAGTAAAAAGGTATCATTATCTTCAATTTTGTGTTCAGTGTTTGTTTTATTTCAGATGTTATCTCAGAATTTCCCTTTCTTTTACCAAAGGGTGAAAACAAAATCCAATTTGATGATGATGATGACTTGAGCATTGAAAGGCCCGAAAAGGCAGTTATTAAAATCGGTAAGCCTTTTAACTATTAACCCTTTCAACGCCACACCTCGACAAAACGTTAACCTGCTTTAAATCTTATGTCATTGTGTCAAGATCACTTTGACACTATACTTTGTGACACCTATATGTGTTGTTGGCGTTGAAAGGGTTAAATAGCTCTTTTTGTAAGTTGATTGGTTACAAAAATTCAAAGCTATAGTGATTTTCATCCATAGTTATTATTACGTTCTGGACTTTTACCTTGACATTTCAGCCACATTGCAGCAGCCATGGTCATGAGTAAAAAGATTAGTACTGTTGATTAGGACTTTGGCCCAAGAATGCCTTTCAAATAACTGGGCCCATGATTGGAAATCCGTACCAACATAATAATAATATTATGAAAAAGGGTAAATTTGGTATCACTTCATTTCCTATAATTTCATTTGTACTAATAATAATCACTGGCCATAATCTTTGTTTGCCCTAATGTCATATGCCATAATTTTTGGGTGCCATAATACTTAACTTCCATAATGTTCAATATCCCTAATATTATTAGATAGCATAATGCCATAACAATCATTTGCCATAGTTAATAAATAAATTGATATGGTAAGGTACAGAGTGGCACGCAAGCAGGCGAGCTAGCAAGATGGTTCAGAGCAGAAACAACTCAGATAGCCATAGTGTTAGTATTTTTTTATTTTGGCCAGAAAAACTAGTTACGCATTCTGAGTGTTTTATGGCAAATAACTATTATGGCATTTGAATTTTCGGGCATATGATTTTAGACATTTAATATTAGGGAAAATGGTAGGTATGGCATTATGGCAACTAAAGTTATGGCATATAATTTATTATGGAATTTATGGAAAATTAAATCCGGGCATATGAAATTAGTGGGTATGAAATTTGGGCAAACAATAGAGAACTGGTAAATTGTATAGAAATACAAGTACAATCAATTCAGTCATTGCTAGTATTGAGCAAAAAAGCTAGTATCGCTCGAGGTCGCTCTAGGAAATCGTCGGCAATGTGAAGGGACTGCTAGGTTTCCTTCAGGAGCTAGGTTGGCACGAATAGTGCCTACAGCCAATTACGCAAAATAGGCGCACATAGACGTCGAGTTGCGGAAAATAGCCCGTTTACCTTAAAGCTATAGTATTAACAACTAGTTATCAAAAACTGATTTGTGTAATCATTTTTCAATTCCAGAACATAGTTCCAAGACCAAAATAGCGCTAGTTGGCCTACAAGTATGGAGGGGAGCCTTCCTTATAGGGGACCTGCTCATCCATTTGGGTGTGAAAGGGGCATTGAAAGACAAAACCATATTAGAACTTGGAGCCGGCACTGGCCTCACCAGCTTCATTGCTGCGATTTATGCTAAGAAGGTTATTTGCACTGGTAAGTTAAAAACATGGCCCTTCGAACCGGATTTTTTTTTAGTTTCACCAGCACCAATCAGCATTTGGCCATCATGTTGGCTGCCTTTTGAGTTTGAAGCAGACGCTACTTTACGCCTTTGACGTGAACGTAGTAACAAGTCTTTTTTTTTTTCAAAAAGAAGCCCAATGTGAGCCAATAAGAAAATGAAGGTTGCCAGTAGTATACTGTACAATTTAACAGCTGCTATGAAGTAAATCCTTGCAAACTATAAAGTATCATCAATGTCAACCATATGAAGATAAATTCTATACATACTTGTTGCGTGAGACAGAATAGTAAGTATAGCATTTTTTTCCAATGGGTTACATTGTCAATATTCGGAAACTTCATAGTTGTGCAATGTGTCAGGATTTACTTCATAACATAAAGGCTGTTGACTTATAGTCTGTTCTATTACGCGCGAACTGTGATGCGGTGAGCGTTTTTGTAATACTTTGCGTGTGTCGCCAAGTCATCTCTGGGCGGCGAGCGTGCCGACCGAGCAATGAACAGTAAATACGTTCTCGAAATCATGGCATGACCGTAAGTGTAGTTTTAAAGCAAAAGGAAAACTAAGTTATAGTCTCTAATAGATAGCTCATTTTGCGTCAGTCGTGAGCCTTTTCGTTCTCAAACTATGTAAGAATGACATTGAATTTTCAGATATCAATCTTGGTGGCATATTGGAACTTATAAAACTAAACGCGGGGTATAATGAAAAGCTGATCAAGTCACAGTTCAAAGTGATTCCACTAGACTTCACTGATACGGCTTGGAGCCGACAGTTGACTGATGATGTGAAGGATGTGGATGTCATTATTGCTGCCGATGGTAAGTTTTTTTTAAAACTGACCAGTGTTTGACGTCTATCTCACGTGATGGGAAAAGCGGGTGAGGCCGAAGATGGAACTCATTGGTTTAGTAACAGTCTATCCAATATGTTCTTTTGTCACGTAATGACCACTTCTAATAAAAAACTGGTAAGTACCCAGATTGACCACTACTCAGATTGGCCATTTCCTAAAACAATCAATTCTCAAGTCGTCCACTTGCCAAATTCCTATAATGGCCGTTTTACAAAACGACCACATCTCCGAAACACCATTGCCCAGAATGACCGTATGATAATGATATATGGTCGTTTTGGGAAATGGCCAGGCCATTACGTGTTGAAACCCACTTTGGGCTTGATTAAATAGTATTTATCCGGAAAAACAGATGACGGAATACGGATAGGCTCTGTCTGTATTTATAACGTACAATAAGTATAACACACATTACTCCCCTGGGAAGGTAAAACGAAGAATGTCCAAGATCGCGTACATTTGACGCGCGAGCCCAAAGCGAAGATTTTAAACAAGCAATCAGTGGTTTCTCCAATCACTCGTATCATTTGTTTCTATTTCTTTTAGGACTGTTTCAAAGTTTTTTTTACTTGTCTCCAGTTGTATACGACGACGACGTAACAGCCGCCTTCGTGACGACCATACAAAAGATGCTCAACACGAAACCACCGAAAACGCTCTACATGGCAGTAGAAAAGCGTTTCGTATTCACGATAGAGCACATGGATTCTGTCGCTCCTTGCTACGAGACATTCCTTACACTCTTGGACAAAGTAAAGGCAGGGAGTAGCTGGACCGTGGAGCAAATGCCACTTGACTTCCCAAAGTACTTCACTTATGACCGCGTGAAGGAACTGGTCCTGTGGAAAATATCATCCAAACCTAATTAAGGCTAAGTCTGTGATAAATAAATGCCTATTTCGTTGATACTATGCCTTTTAATTAGCAATAAAAACTATTTTCATTAGTAAATCTCTATTTCAATTTGCTTTACTGAATCTACAAGGTACAGATACTTAGCTAACCGAGTGGATTTTAAATAGACAAACTAACATTAGTACCATATACAAAAGTTGTATAAATCATTACAAAACATTTAGAATAACTTATTAAATAATCGGCGTCGTATTCTATGACGGTTAGTAAGTAAATTTCCAATACAAAGTAGCAGGAAAGCGATGTTAGCTACTGAGAATGTGTTTTTTTTACAAAAAAGCCATCAACATATCAAAAAATAAGTCCAATTTTTAATATCATTTCCAACTCCAAAATGGGGCATAGTATCCTCACCATTGACTATTTATTGATACTGATAGAGCAGTCAATGGTACTGATACTTAAAACCCAATACTCAAGGTCCGGTACACTATTTTTTTCTCACTTTGGCGCATAAGCGCGTCTCTATCCCGTCCATGCCGGATCGCAAGTATCGGGCTTATGGAAAAAAAACGGCGCAGCAGCTCAACTTCATCACTAAGGACAAAAGAACTTGTGCAATTATATCTAAGCTTATAGTTATTTCTGCGTAGGCCAGTGTTCGTTATACTTGGTGAGGAAGGTTTTCCTCAGCTCCGAGTTGCGGGCCTGTTGGTCCTTCTCTTTGCTGAGGGTTTCTACGCTCTGTCCAACGCAGAGGTCGCCGGTGAAGTGTATGATAACAACTTGCGTGTTGAATGTCACGTTTTTGTCAGGGTTTTGCTTCGCGTAGTTGCTGTAGGTCGTCGGCGGCTCGAAGTCCCACGAAAACGGCAGCGTAATGTCTTCTGCTGTTATAGAAAACAACTTGGTTATTCGATCCGTCGGCTTTTGCATCGTCGCGTAGGCCTCATCTAAACCCACAGCGTAGGATCACTGCATCGAAAAATCGTCTTTACAACCCCTTAATGATTTTAAAATACCTATTTAACGATACCCCAGACCCCACATTAGGCACAAGGTTAGACGAGAAAAAAATCACCCTACTTTAAAATCGCTGCCAATAGGCTAGACGACTAAAAAAAAACTGTTTAGTCCGTCAGTTAGATTATTAAAAAATATTGTACACGTATTTTTTCTTTTGTTTGACAAACAAAAAATGAGGAGGATACAGTGCTTAGAAGTTTCGAGTGACGTCACTATATGGTACAATTTTTACCTAAGGGTGACGTCACAAGCCCCCACTCCGGAAGTTTGATGATCTATATCTTTGTCGTTTTTTAATAATTTGATAAACCAAAAAATACGTGTCCCATATTTTCCCATAATCTAAATGACGGACTAATTAGAATGACCAATTTTTAACCCAGTCGTCATCCCTATTGAAATTGCGAACAATGTAAGTACTTAAATAAAACATTTAATGAAATATCCATATTCTAGCACTTGTTTATTGTTTTAATGGTTTAGGATAGTGTTGTGGTAAGTATTGATTAAATAACGCACGGATTTAGCAGTATTTGATGAGGGAAAATGGAAATTAAAGATATTTTAAATACAAGGTTTGTTTATATTGTTTGCAATTTCAATTGACTGACAGTTTACGTTTACCTACGGGAAGCAACCTACAAATTTTTTTCTGCTTTTTATTTTACCACTTTGTCGGCATAATTGCTACATATTATATCCATGCAAAAATTACAGCTTTCTAGCACTAGGTAATAGTCTCTAAGCTAAGCCGTCAACGGACGGACTGACAGACAGACGACATGGCGAAACTATAAGGGTTCCACTTTTGCCTGCGCGGCTACGGACTCTACAAATTGAATATTTATCGCGTGTTAGTACGGAACCCTACGCTGCAACATGGCCCGACATGCGCTTGGACGGTTTTTGTTTTCATATTTTACTAAATTAACCTTTTCAACGCTTTGACAAATACAACAGCTCTCACTCATACGCCACGATCGGAATCAGGGATGTCCAACGCGAAGTTGAACCCTAAAGAAATGCATGTAGGACTTAGGTACAGCTAAACCTCGCCCGCGGGGTACAGAGGCACGAGGTACGCTCGCCGCCCGCACCTCTCCCGGCCCTCGTACCGCGCGGGCGAGACTCATTTAAACGGTTTAGCTATAGATAGATATCGCTCTGCTCGCCGTGACTCATAATTATGTCAGGCGTTGAAGCTGTGCGGTGCGGATATATGCGTCGTTAGCGTCGAAAAGGTTAACGTATACCTAACGATTGTCAGGAACTAGTATTGTGTAATTTGTGGTAACGCACGCGTGTTGTACTCATCAGGACCCTGCACGGAGTCTCCGGTGCACTCGGGCCCGCAGCGCCCGTCCTTCAGGATGCCCCGCATGGTCGTGAGCTTGCTGATCGCCTTCTCGCTTTTGCTCTGCTCACTCTTGTGCTTGTCTATGTTGCGGAGGAACTTTTTCATCTGGCAGTTAAAAATACAAATAGGAGACTTTCTTTAGTCGGTAGGTTTACGGCGTACTTATACACTAATAGCTGTTGCCCGCGACTCCGTCTGCGAAGAACTCGTTAATCGCTATCCCGCGGGAACTATGCAATCACAATGCAGGTACGCGCAGTCTGAGGGTATATGTTACGAGCTCGGTTTTAATATAGCTCGATGAGCCTACTAAATGTATCTTGCTAGGCTAGAAATAAGTTTAGTATAAAAGTACCTATATTATAGGAGCTTAATCTAACGAGGCATTAGTAATTTGAGGCGGGGGACAATCTTTCAAATTGAAAATTGATACCGAAGAATCCTGTTACTGTTATCGATCTTGTTCGTGTACCTGTGTCGTATTTAAAGTGACTAAACTAAGATTAAATTTATGCAGTCTTACCGTCTTCGATATTTTCTTAGGCGGATCCTGATACGACATCTTCGGCTCTCCCGGATTGCTGCCAATCACGTACATTGTATTCTTGGGTATATCGAAATCTGAATACACCGACGGCTGACTATCCACTGGCTCCTTAACCCGCCCTGACCCCGTTGACGACTTGCTATTACTTGGAGCGTATGCAGATTTTTCTATAGTTTTAGGGGCAGGCGGTTTTTTCTTGCGTCTCTCTTTTTTCTGAACCGTCTCATCTTCGTTGGACAGGCTTTCTTCTGAAGTGGAAGGGAAGACTTCATTGAGACTGAGAACTTCGACATTGCACTCATCGAGGTTGGTTGGGTTTGCTACATCTGCCACTTGACATAGTTGGTCGGTGGAATGGATGCTTATGAATGATTTCTGCCCTGAGCACAACGCGGTCTCGTCTTCGGCTACAGCGCTTGGTTTCTTAGATATGGTCACTGAAAAACGTTAACAGTGCGCCGTTTTAGTCTCGGCGCACATTATCAGAAATGATCTATTACTGTAAGAAGTACAGTTTTAAAATTATCTAATTGCGGACTAAAATCTTGAAGCAGGAATTGATGCGAAGACAGCACAGCATCTAAGCCACAAAATATCCGTTCAAACTATGTAGTTGAATGGCAAAGTTCCCAGCTTCAAACTGTATCCAGCTGTATCCATATTACACATGCTATAATGTCGCAGCGTCACTGTACTTTATTAGATATAACTTACCAGCATATGTGCAGCTCTCAGAGGCGTTGCAAGCAATAACTTCTATAAAACAATCAAGTGTTATAGCTAAAATACAATCGAACTCTGTTATTTTGATACATTGGATGAGCAATAGTTGTATACACATTACCTCCTTCTTCGCGTTTGTCTGTGTATGTATTTAGTTTGCTTATTTCAGGTAATTTGCGGGCATTCTTCGAGTATGACATATTTAAACAACAAATTTCAGTTTGTGAACTTTGTCAAATGGCTTCCCATTTTTCTCTTCATTGGTTATAGTTTTGACATTCCAATTTCGATATTTTCAACGACAGGAGATACGAACTGTTCCGTGAAATAAAACCAAAAAGTATTGAAAATAATTATTTCATTTTATAAGTACAGGTCTAGTCGACATAGGATCATACGATAGATAGAATAACAATTTAATCGTTTCAAATAAAAAATTGACAAAAATGCAAAATACTGCAAATAAACGAATGAAAACTCTAGTTACTAAATGTATAGAAGTGTTTGTAACTACTAGGTGTAACAGTCAATTTGTTCACAATCTTCTACAATTATCTGTTCAAATTTAACCTTTATTAATCAGATCGCGATATTAAATTTTGAGTGATTTTAAGGCAACTGGACACCCTGCAGTTTTATCATGATTTTAAATATTTAACGAAAGTGGTTAGATATTTACAAATTTGTAAAATTACTCCTCAAATTGGCAAATAGGCAAAATTTAACCTTCTTACTCCTTGATATGGATCTCCGCAAAGTAACGATCTGAATTCTTCAATAATTTATACAATAACAGCCGAAAGTATGTTTGTAAAACAGTACATTAGTATACATTAGCATAAAATACAGTGCAATTTCACATAGATATTGTTACTGACTTCAACTGACTTCCTCTATTTGACATTGCCATTCAGGAAGCAATGGTACGCTAGCTTTTGTCACGGACGTCATATCCCTTTCCAACCATTAGGTAAGCAAAAAGGATAGAAAGATGCTAAACTGTTAAAACAACTCTGGTGGAAGCCTATATCCACGATAAACGCCATCGTTTGCCTCTGGAAGGCTAACACAATTTGCCATTTATGACTTGTAGCAATTTGCCTGTTAAACTGGGCTGAACCAGCAAACGTTCATAAAAGAATATTTTAGGCGGTTGTCACACTGTCGGCGCATCCCGTTGCGGCGAGCGGAGCGATGAATTCGCGTGCGGCAAAATCGCACCACTGTACAGATTTGATCCGTATGTCCTTCGGGAGCTGCGGCACTCGGCGGCCACGACGTACAAAATACGCGTTCTTGAATCTACATAAAGCACGACGACGTCTATACACGCGTCAATGTGTGCGTAAGATACACAGGGCTGACCATCGCAAAAACCTAGTACTATACGTACTACTAATGACATATGTAATGACATATATTATAGGTACCTAAGTATATATACAATACTTAGGTACTTATAATTTATGTAAGTATGGCTTAGATATGTGCAAATAAATGTGATCGTTAAGCTTATCTATTTATTTAAACCTACTTAAAACGTGTCTGTCTGTGTATTTAAGCATTATTATTTTCAATTACAATAGATATACGACTACAAACTTAAACGAATTATTCGCTAGGTAGCTATTTCATGTATTAATCGCGATAATTTCAGAAAGCATTATTTATAAAAGGAAGTAGGGTAGGTAAACTCCTTTCCTTATCTTTGGCTGTTGACAAAACACCCATACAATGCACAGTATATTACCATCTCGCAAAATTATTGCTCCCGAACATAGCGCCGTGCGGTCAACATGCATCGCGTTGCGCACCCGACTGGTTTCCGGCGGTTTGCCTGCAATCTGCGCTTGAGGGGTGGGGTAACTCGAATCGGTGCGGGGCGGAGCGTGGCCATTCTGTACGTTAGTACTATTATATATTCTGTGGCTGCTGTACGCGACGAACCGCGTTTAGTTCAGTCTTGTGTCCATTTCACATTTAATTTGGTGTGGCATACCCTCCGTCCCACACCGATTCGCACCTCCGCACGGAGGCGGAGTCAGTGTATTATACCATGCGGTGTATATATACAAATTAAGATTCTACCTACAGTCCAAGTTAAAAACTGCAGCACCGAACGCCGCTGCGATGGGCGGAGCAGTGTGACAACCGCCGTAGTCTTTGGGTCGAGAAACATTTGTAGGTACAAAGCATACAATAAGTGAAAATGTCATAATAACATCTTTAATTTACAAAATGGTCATAAAATTGTTGTTATACCAGATACTTTTTATCAGGTCATACCCATTTCTAATTTATAATAGGTACTTAGGTCTGAACTACGGTCACTACAGACACCCACAACACTTATCGAACACAATAACATTTAGCAGACAATTTGGAAGCCATTCGGGCCAAGTCAAACCGTAAGTATATTTTAGTCTTATGTATGACCACAGAAACTTATGACGAATGAGGTGCTTTTAGAAACATCACAGTAGTAAATAGAAGAAAACACTAAAGGAAACCTATTTTATTATGCTGCTAGCTATTACCTATGAGTACAGTTACATGGCTAATACCTTGACAATTTGGGCCCCCGGAGGGTAGCAACCCTCAGTTTGGGACAGATGTCAAAAAACTGTATAAATAATTAAATATATACAGGTATGTTCGGTTTCTCAGTGTTACACAGTTCTATTGTCCGAAAAAGTTTATTTTATATATTCTGTCGTCTTACAATATTGTGAATTATATGTAAAAAACTGGTACACTAATATTTTCTGTCGGATTTAAAGCTTGGCATTAGGCTTAAATCGAATACAAGTCATCAAATATTCGAGATTCTTGTAATAAAAAAAAAACACGTTATTGACATTACTTAGCATTCGGGTAAGTATCTTAAAAATACAAAAATGTGATGAAATGTAATTTAAGCCTTAGTTGCACGGTGCGTGAAATATTGTGAGTGTATCGTTACATTGCGGGGCCGCCTTGTATTTATAAGCGATTAATCGTTGACGGCAATGTGCTCAATGCGGCAATGTACTGTACTCGCATGATATTTCTTGTTCCGTCTAAATAAATCTTTAGATTCGAGCAGTATGCCACCTTCACCCTTTGCACTATATTGTTGAGCCACTGTGAAACGCTGTCACATTAACGTTGGCAATCCATAGCAACATGTTTGTAAACGCGAACAAGCAATGATTATACAATGAATCAATCCCATGTATGCTCAACCAACCAACAGTGAGTGACCGTACGTTGTTATCCTATTAAGTTTGGCCTTACACTACGAAATGATGATAAAATTAATAACAACACATACACTTATTACACATTGTGGTTATTAGGTATGTTTGTTACCTTTTCAAAACCGATAAAATCGCTGAACTAATTTAGATCATGTTTCGCAAGGAAAAAGAATGCATATTGAGACGCTCGCCACACAGCGGTTGCCTGACAACACATGCAATGAACAGATACAATACTCGCTGGCTCGTCCAGTTCGCGGTCTAACGTACGTAGAAAAGGGAATTACAGTAGTGCACACTTTTTAGCGCGTCGTACAACTTCATCCGCGCATACACGAACAAACTATTCCGATGATAGCCGAAGGTACGATTCAAACTTTAACCCCTCGTATGCGGGAAGTGAAAAAAATCGTGCATTCTAGTTTCAACTGTATCATATACATTCAATGATGAAGATTTAAAAAAAAATACAAAAAGATAGCCTTAAATCTGGTGCAGATCTGCACCAAGGCATACGAGAGGTTAAATCAGTCTTAGTCCTATAGTTACAAGGTGCAAATTACAGTGCACCTGTTATCCTCTTATTCACTCGGAAGTATGACGGCTGACTTAACAAGGCACGCTACGCGCGCTAACATAGCGGCAGCAAACCACCAATAGTAGCACAGGAAAAAGATGCGCCGTGCGTGGAGTATGCCGATTGGTCAATTATAGTATAAATCTTCCCAGGTGAATTTTTCGCTTCGAGCCCTTATCTTTCAAAACAAACGGTATCGTCATAGTATTAAGGTTCAAATTTAATGTAATGGCTCGCAGCGAAAAATTAACCTGGGAAGATTTATACTATACATTTCCCGCGCTTCTAAAAAACGTCTTCTGTGCAGGTAACTCGGTGAGTCGTATCAGTTGTGTACTACTGTACACACGTGTGTTCAGCTACAAAGCTAGTGAGGGTCTACTGTGCTAGTTGTCATGAGAAGCAACGTAAGACTAATCGAATGTTTACCTATATGAGACCGTACAATCTGGCAGTTCGAGTGCCCAGGCATACAGGATTGTATATTTTACATGGACACAAATGTAAATAAAAAACATCAACATATTAACAGTTCCAGAAATCAGTCTTCCATTTTGTTTCTAACTAACTGTGGTATTTTAAGTTATATTTAGTACGAGGAACATTAATTTGACAATCTTCATTTCATTCTAGAATATCAATTTATTGTATTAATCTCTCACTCAAAAATGCTGCGCCCTTCAAGGTTTCATATGTTTGAGTTGTACTTATTTACATGTGAATTGCATTTAAGAAACAATGAACAATATCGGATCACTCGCCCCGCAAAATGTAAAATATTTAAGGGTTTCAGTAGCAGAGCTTTTCATTTAAAATATTTTTAACACGATTGTATAGAAGAATCTTGACTTGTACTTGTCCTATTCCACAAGTTTTGAATTCAACTTTGTGATCTTTTTAACATATGAACAGACCCATATAAAAGTACGTGAATATTGCAAAAAATATTCGTCGGTATGCCACGCGCAAAATGGCATTTGTCTTTGCTTATCATCACAAAATGATAAGCAAAGACAAATGTAACAAAGTAATTTCCGAGCTGATGATATAAAGTATACAAAGTTCGGATTTTATTTACTTAAATCAAACGGATATTTATTTTTTGAGAATTATTAATACCAGCAATACAATTTGTCGCAAATAAAATAGCAACGGACATAATTAACCATCTTAAATATAATGTTATCCATTTCATGGATATTGACTAACACTTAAACGTTTCTATTGAACGCCAGCAACGAAATTATATAACCTAATCAGAATACTAATACATAATTTTGCCAAAATTGATTCATCGATTGATATGGCGCCAATTTGAAAATTATGCAAGGAACACGCAAGATTAATTTATTTCTACACTCCTGTCCGTCATCAAGTCATCATTATTAAAAAATAAACGTTTGAAAAAACATTTCGGATCTAATCACTCTAAAAGTCGCCCCTTACACATTTGGTGAATACAGCAGGAAGCGTATCTGTATAAAACAACTGTATGCATTAACATGAAAGCGACCATACTATTTTTTTTCATAACAGTATTCTTTACAGGCAATCAGTGCCAATCCAGGAAATGTTGTATTTTGAGCTCCTGGTTTACTCGTACGTTCGAATGACATGCAAGGGCGAGATTTCGCGAGTGAACAGATCTTTAAAATAAGTGCAATTAAAAAGTGTAAACCCGAACTTAAAGTGGAAAGTCGCTATCCCAGTCTTGACAATTTTATCTACGTACAATAGAGCATCGACTTAGAACGAATTTCACTTTCCAATGAACCTTCTAGAACCTTTCACATTGTACTTAAAGCCTCAACTGCAGAGGTCATCGTTTCAACAATGAACGAGTAAGTATTTGCTATACGGACCGCTTCCTTTCTGATATAGACGACCGCTTGCGGCTCTGGATGCTTCCAGAGGACATTTTCCTTTTAGTGTCACCATTTGAAGTTGTTGGAGCGTTTTTGTTATAACTGGTGCCGGGGTTGGCCATTCTGTTGTTAAGATTGGAAGTCTTTCTCCGGACTGAGGGGGAGGCTTCTACGTTGTTCAGTTTGGCTGTGGTCGCCTGCGGCTTTGGTTCAATGATAACGGGTTGTTGGTACTTTCCCACGGCGTTCCAGTGTTCGCGCTGCGCTTTGAGCGACTCGCGCATCTTTTCTTTGGCTTCGGTGTTGTCCGCTAGCATTTGGTTGAGCATTTGCACCGTCTGATACAGCGCGACCGGACTGAGCAGTCCAAAGTCGTGCAATGAACACATGTGGAGTGTAAAGTTCCTGTATAAATTCTTTTCTAGAAGTTCCTTACCTTTCATCTGTAGGAACATTTGGCAAGCGAGCGGGATCTGGCAGTCACCCACGTAGTTGTATTTCATCACGTGGAGGTTCCACATTTTCATGAGTTCCTTTTCTCCTTCGTTGACGTCTGTGAACTCGTCGATCATCATCATGGTTTTCTGCTGCAGCCAGAGAGGGTCGGTCTCGTCTTCCGAATCTATGTCCAGCTCGTTGGGATACACCGGCAGACACGTGATGGTGTGGTGGTACAGCCTGGAAATCAGGAGTTACTGCTCAGTAAGGGAGGTTAGCGACCACTTATGGCGTAGCAAAACTGTTGGAAACAGATTGGTAGCTTCTAGTCTTCAGAAGGGACAGGAATATTATAGTGAAACCCAAGCCTCTCTTTCCCACTGGGCATTCAGAACTAGTGTCCAGAACCCCTTGAACGGTGGGGGCCCCTAGTGGTGGTAAAGAATAACAGTAGAATAAAGGACGGGCTTATCTACTTCATTTATCAGTCATAGCCCCATTATCCTTATGTGACTTGAGTCATAAATAGGGTAAACAATATTATGGCTGGTGAAGTATGTGAAAATTATCATGTTAATCTAGAAAATATCGCGTTGTTGTTTCTGCGACCACAGGCCTTCAGCCTCAAGGCAAAGGAATAACTCCTGCTTATCATTTGCAATAATAACACTTACCGATACAGCCACTGCACCTCAACCAACTCGCAATCATCTAGCTCTAGAAACTCGGTGCGGCCTGTCTCTGGGGGTGGCGGATGAGCAAGCGCGTGACTGTGGTCAGCTCGTGCGGAGACTCCGCGTATGAACCGTTATTTTAAAGGCTAATAAAGTAGAACACTCACCGATTATGTCCAGTCAGATCCGGCCGCTGCGCCTCAACGAGCTCGCTATCATCCAGCTCTAGGAACTCGGCCAGGCTGTGCCTCTGGGGGCGGCGGCGCGCGCGCGCGGGCGCCAAATGAGCACCCGAGTGAGCGAAGCGATCGTGTGGCGTCCCCGTGCCGTCGAACAGCTCCTTTAAAGCCTAATAAAGTAGAACACTCACCGATTATGTCCAGTCAGATACGGCCGCTGCGCCTCAATCAGCTCGCTATCATCCAGCTCGAGGAACTCTGCGACTTTGTCTCTAGGGACGGAAGATGAGCACGCGTGACTGGGGTCAGGTCATGTGGAGACCCCGCGTATGAACCGTCGCACAGCTCAGCATAGTAACACTCACCGATTGTGTCCAGTGAGATACGGCCGCTGCGCCTCAACCAGCTCGCTATCATCCAGCTCCAGGAACTCGGCCAGGCTGTGTCTCTGGGGGCGGCGGCGCGCGCGCGGGCGCCAGATGAGCACGCGAGTGAGCGAGGTGCGGCGCGTGGGGCCGGCGCGCGGGCCCGCGGCGGCCGAGCGGCCCTGCGCCGCGATCAGGTCGTGCGGGGAGCCCGTGTACGAGCCGTCGTACAGCTCGTTTATGGACACGTCGATGCGCGCGCCGCCGGGAATCGGCTGAAGGGATAACAAAAATATAACATGACTGTAAGGTTTAAGAGCGTTTATGCCTGCTGAGCTGGCAACGATGCATTTTTGTTAGTTTTCTCGATTATTCCATAAAAATTGAATGAAAATTAAAAATACGAATTGTTTTAATATATAAGTTAATGTGTATACTGCAATAATTATTCGTGATAAGACTTTTATATTCTTTAAAAACCGTTAGGTAATAATTTGTTCGTTTTTAAATAAAATAAAAATCTATTACGAATAATTCTTGCAGTAGACTGAATAGACACATTAACTTATATATTAGAACAATTGGTATACACCACATTTTTAATTTTCATTCAATTTTTAAGGAATAATCGAGAAAAACTAACAAAAAACTCTAACTTGTTACTTTATGCGGATGACACAAAAAATTTTAGGATCATTAAAAATGAAAATGACTGTGTTAAACTACAAGATGACTTGAATAATTTGGTGGCATATTTTGAATCTAATCATCTATTTTTAAACTTGGATAAGTGCAACGTTATAACATTTACAAGAAAAAAAGGAAAAGTAATAAATTTTAATTACAATCTATCAGGTAAAATTTTGAGAAGAGTTACGGAAATTCGTGACCTTGGTGTTTTGTTAGATAGTAAACTTACATTCCTTCCTCATATTGACAAAATTCTAAACAAGTCATACAAGCAGCTGGGTTTCATTTTGCGCGTAGGTAAGCCTTTCAGAAATCCTTTGACATACAAAATCTTGTATAACAGCTTTGTCCGCAGTCGACTAGAGTTTGCGTGTTCGGTGTGGAAGCCTTATCATGCTATTCACATTAATCGCATTGAAAATCTCCAGAAGAAATTTATTAAATCACTTGCTTTTAGGACTGGTCAAATATATACAGATTATACAGACATTTCTAGCCGCTTCAATATGCAAAAACTCAGTGATCGCCGTGATTCAGTGGACTCTGTCCTACTCTATAAAATTATTCATTCAGAATTAGATTACAAAATATTCAGAATTACAAAATATTAGTTTTAGAGTTCCGCGTAGACGAGAGCGCCAGTGCCGCAAAAAAGATCTTTTTTCTATTTCACGCAGTCGAACCCATTATGCCGGGAATGTTTTTATTAAACGAGCCTGCAAATTATTTAATAATGACGCGAGACTCAGTGGCGTGGATATCTTTAATTGTACATGTGCATTGCTTAAAAAATCGTTTAAGTAGACGCTAGTAATCCTTATTCTTAGCGTCTACTTAAGCGTATCATGCCTATTGTTATTTTAGGTTAATGGTTGCATTTTCTTTTTGATATCTATTACCTATTTTTACCTCTGTATGTTATGTATGACTATTTGTTATACAAGAAATGCAATTGAATAATGATTAATTGAATAATTTAGTTATCAATGGAGATGGATGTTTAAAAAATTAACTTATCCCTTGATCTATTGATTCTTGGGATTGGTTTTTATTGTGTTGAAGTAGATAATCATAATAGTGAAAAACAGCTTTAAGGATTTTCAGAAATTCCCACGGGATAAAGAAAAAACGGGATTTATCGTTTTACTGGTCGTAGAAAGCTGAAATTCGGCATATAGGTTGCTTGGGGAGTGCAGAGGAGCATTGAGAGAGGACTTTCCAAAATTCCCACGGGAACGTGAAAAAACGGGATTTTTCGTTTTACTGGTCGTAGAAAGCTGAAATTCGGCATGTAGGTTGCTTGGGAAGTGTAGAAGAGCATTAAGAGAGGACTATCCAAAATTCCCACGGGAACGGGAAAAAACGGGATTTTTCGTTTTACTGGTCGTAGAAAGCTGAAATTCGGCATGAGGTTGCTTGGGGAGTGTAGAGGAGCATTGAGAGAGGACTTTCCAAATTTCCCACGGGAACGGGAAAAAACGGGATTTTTCGTTTTACTGGTCGTAGAAAGCTGAAATTTGGCAAGTAGGTAGGTTCCTTGGGGAGTGTAGAAGAGCATTAAGATAGGACTATCCAAAATTCCCACGGGAACGGGAAAAACGGGATTTTTCGTTTTACTGGTCGTAGAAAGCTGAAATTCGGCATGAGGTTGCTTGGGGAGTGTAGAGGAGCATTGAGAGAGGACTTTCCGAAATTCCCACGGGAACGAGAAAAAACGGGATTTTTCGTTTTACTGGTCGTAGAAAGCTGAAATTCGGCATGAGTTGCTTGGGGAGTGTAGAGGAGCATTGAGAGAGAATTTTCCCCGTATTAAGAAAGTATTTTCCGAAATTCTTACGGGAACGGGAAAAAACGGGATTTTGCGTTTTACTGGTTGTAAGCTAAAATTTCAAAATTCATAAGTTTATACTGTAAGTAGGCCGCAAAGGGCTCTTTAACCGCCTTCAAAAAAGGAGGAGGTTATGCATTCCATTTTATGTATTTTTTTATGTAGGTATGTTCACCGATTTCTCGGTCAATTGTGGACCGATTTTAAAAATTATTTTTTTATTCGAAAGAATATAATATACTCCTGAGATGGTCCCATTGTCACGCAAGCAATCTTGCTTGCATGCTTGCTTGCTTGATATCTTGGTTCTTTGGAATTCTCATGGTACACGCGAGCGAAGCCGCGGGCAAAAGCTAGTAGAGAAATATTTCTCTTGACAGATGTGCGTAAGTGCGGTGGTTGGGCGCGCGTCATTTTAAATTAGACAAGCTCTACATTTGAAATCTACCATGAGCTTTACGGTGAAGACAGACCGAGGATTTAAAGTACTCACGAAATATGTGAAATTGAATCTGGAATGGCATAGTTTGAGGTGTTTCAGCAGCGAATAGAGCTTTCCGCAGTCCAGGGAGCACCAGGGGCAGTGTAGGTCGTCGCAAGCCTCCGTCTGCTGACGCGAGTTGTTGTTGTACAGGAATTGGTAGATGATTTGCTGGCGTTTGCTGTCGTCCGCTGGCTCGGCTTTTGACTTGTCTCCTTGAAAGAGTGTTTACAACAGTAACTTATTAACCTTTACAACGCACTGTAAAATATGGCGGCATTCATTTATTACGTATGATAATTTTTGCCGGTTTTTGATCCTCTCCCCCTATGTAAGAAAAAAATAATAAGAGGACTCCCCCTGTTTAATATTTATTACGTAAGAATCTAAACAAAAAGAAGTTTTGCACGGGTGTTCGTCGTACTGTGTAAATGAAGACCATGATATAATTTTCGGCCGTCGGACAAAGAGCTTCATAGCACGGGCATAAGATTGATTTTAAAACGTAGCAAACAATAGAGATGTTGAGTCACCAATGAACTGACATACTTTTTTAGAGCTGTCAAAAGACAATTCTCCCAGAGTATGAATGGCAATAGCAACTTATGACGTCACTTGTTCTCCAACTCAATCAACTAACTATTTATGTGTTTTAAAGCAACAAAAAATCTAATTTTGCAGTTAATCGAAAATTAATTTGGTTTTCAGCGTTTTTTACAGGAGTCGTGTCTTCAAATTATTTTTTAATGGCGTCAACATCCCTATTATCACTAACACTCAAAATCTACTTACTATGTTTTCCATCGTGTAAATTCTTCTGTTGGCTGCCAGAAGGCCTCTCCTTGCTTGTGACACTGTCTCTCTTAGCACCATTCGTCTCAGTTTGCTGATAAAGCTTGGGCCGGTTGACCAGCCCATTTGTGGGCTCATGGCTCCAGCTAAGCTTCAGTTTGAGCAAAGGACGCACTTTAAAAATGTCGAACGGATTTATATCTGTCTGGATATCGTTTTCCTGGAAGATAAAGGAAAAATAAGATTGCAAACAAACTCAGCTAGCTGGTACTAACCAAGTTATGCTCGGCTTCTTCTGCGAGCGGAGTAGGATCGAAATCGAAACTGGATTTGTGGACCTTCGTGATGTATTGTGTTCGGCAGCAATCGGCATCGTGGAGTGGCTCCACTACCCACGCAACTTCTAATATTTCCTGGCTGTTTTGTTATTTCATACATAACAATTAGAATAGGTACTCATTTTTTTTGAGCTACCAAACTATCAATTTAACGAATAATCGTTTCTATGAATATAAATATGTATTTACAACAGCTAAAATTAACGCAGATTTAAAGGATATATACTAGAATAGCCCTCAAATAGTTTCTGTTCTGGTCACGGCCGAAACTGAAATCGAATTTCGGTTTCTGTTGCAAATAGGTATGTATTAGTTTTAGTCAGACACTAAGTCGACTGTTGCGAGTCAAACGAACTCATAATGGAGTCCGCTACGCTCGCAGTGGAAAGTGGATATAAAGCGATACGTACATAACATATGATATGACATCCTTTTTAAAGGAGGGTCTCCCTATCTAATGTGAATCATTGGCTGCAATGGACGCTCGTAAATTAATATGTCAACACAAAGTATGTATTTATTTGATAATTTACCAAAATAAATAAATTGTAATATGTTAGCATAACTAAAGAGTTATTGTGAAAAAACCGGCCAAGTGCGAGTCGGACACGCGCACGAAGGGTTCCGTACCATTATCTATAAAAATGGCAAAAAATTTTGTTGTAGGTATGTAAAATACGTGTTTTATTTTAATTTAATTATTTATTTTTAAATTGAATATATAACTAAATATTCTGTCAATATTTCAAGATTACTTTGCGATAAATCAATATGTATTAACACACAAGAGATTAAGACACAAAAGTTTTGAGAACTCTGCTGTAAGCCAACGAAGTTAAGAGTATACCTAAAAGTACAAAAACGAAACTTGGCAGCAAAAAGAAATACCTACTAAGTTTAAACTTACATTAGGAATTGTCTCCCATTGAGCCATTAAAGCTTTGTGTGGAGACCGAGCGATGGTGGCACTCCTGCCTCCCGGAGTAGCATCATGCAGTACCAAGTCATACTCTCCGTTAGTGAGCAGGCACCGGTTGTGTTTGTCATACACTATCAGCTCGCTGCCATACAGTTTGCTCCATTTGCTGTCTGATGTGCCATTGAGGTGATCCGAGGATTTCAGACGCTTTGTTGCAGGCTCTAGATATGCAGGAAAAAGGTTTTTTAACTTAATAATAACTCGGAAACTGAAATTTAAATGAAATATTCTGCACAGTGATCTGTACCAAGATTTATACAGTGTTTCAAAACATTTTGTTTAGCAGAATTGGTCCTTCGAACTAAAGCAGTGTCATGGCTTGCCCTATATCAAAATTTGCTGAGGGGGCCATACTTATGGATGGTATACACAGGTTTGAGGCCAGGGTGGACATCAATGCGTAGGGCCCTTGGTTAATATTACTTGGCAGTTTACCTAGCTAATCAACCAAATGCAGCTATGGTACAGCAGATACAATGGTAGCTACGACCCTGGACTTAGATGGGGTTACTGGACTTACGAAAACCGGCGACATTTTTAGTGCAAGATTTTATAGGGTGGGAAGGAAGTGACCAGTCTAATCTTGACATCTGCTCCAGTTAAACTACTAGGTCAAGTTTAGTATCACATTCATGTAAATTAAGTGTGCTGAATAACAAAGGTAATATAAGAAAGGAAGAAATTTTAAATAAATAAAACAATTATCACGGACAATTGACTTGGACAATATAAATTAATCATCCAAGAATTTGAATTTGAAACAGTGGGGGTTTCACAAACAATAAAAATATTTTTTTGCCAATTCGCGCTTTCGCATAAACTACTAATAAAACATAAGATCAAATAAATAAAATTTGACATAAAATTTCACATTATGTATTTCCTACAAACTAGTAGGCCGCCAAGCTTAATATGAACTAATACTGTAAATCTTAGCCTATGATATGTATGATGAAGAATATCTTCTAATAAAAATCTTGTGTCACGGTGTTTGTTATTTGATGTCTGAGAATTGGTTGTAGGCTATTTTTTATACCCCTATTCTTGGCAGACTGAGTAGTGGCCAACAGCTAGTAGAACAAATATAATGCTTTTTTGAGAGTTTATAAGTGAACTGGACATACGTATGTATGTGCTAAAAAGTTCCCTACAAGTACAGTTGCAGGCATAAATATAGCCATTGCATCAAATATATTCAAAACCTTATTTTTTACACGACTACGGCAAAGCCAAAAGGAAGTGTAATGATTTTATAGTGGCATAGAGTTGGCATAGATGTTTTTGACGGCTTGGTAACATACATATATTTATGCCCTTGACGGTACATCAATACTCTAAAAGGTTCAACCTCATAAACCCATCTTAGGAATAGTGATGACAATCCTGCCAAAGGAAATATTTTGTCCATTAAAAACTGTGTTTCTAATATTGATTTGTACCAACACAACTAAAAATTGTGGCGTCTGTTAAATAATTGGCACAAGTGCTTTTACAGCAGCTTAGAGTACCTGAACATAGACTTAAATTATGACTTTTATTTCATAATTTTACCAAAACACAATTGATAAACAATAAAAAAATACAGACCAATATCCACAAGTTCCACAATGCTCAATGTAACATGAGAGACGGAGCAATTTGATAAATTGAAAAATGAATTTACCTATTACATATTTAGGTAATGACATGGTTTAACCTTTTCAATGCCAACAACGATATATGCATTACAAAATACGCCATGAAAGTTATCTTCACACAATGACATAAGGTTCAAAGTAGTTTTACATTTGGATAGGCTGAGTGTTGAAAAGGTTAACACTTAATCATTTTAATGAACATGTAAATATCTTACCGTCACTGTCTCCATTCATAATTTCTGTTGATGTGCTAGAAGTATTTGCATTGTTTCCTGGAGTCCTAGTGACAGTGACTCGGAGCATGAGCATGTAGGACTTGACATTAGGCCCCTGTGAGGGGCTGAAGGTTTCACTTGAAATGCTGACAGCTGATGCCATGGCTGGTGGCTCAGACGTGGACGGATTGAGGGGCAGGGAACAACTGCCAACCTGTTCATTGAACCTTTTCAATTCTAGTATTCAGTTAATATTACGTGTTTTTTCTTTAGTCCTTATTACATAGTGACCTCAAACTATGTTAGACGTTTGATTTAAAAAATGTAACTACACTCCCTGTCTAAATGAGGATTTTATATTGTCTGCATAACAAAAGCAAATGCAATGCAATGTCTGTGGAAATTCCACAGTGCCAAGTCTATACAAGAACTTCTCTAAATATTGACTTAATGATAACTGTGATACTTACAGAAACCTCCACAATAGCAGAGGAGCTCTCTTTCCTCTTTTTGTGACATATCTTCAGCAGTAATGTTTCTACTTTCACTTGGTAGTCCCGAGGATCTACCAGGCTTTTATCATAGAACCCTAGAAAAGTAAGGGTCATGAACCCCCCCAAGCTATTAGGTTGTAACTCAGTACTCTTCTTCAAGGTGATTTTCTCCAATAAAGAGTCCACCTTGAACCCAACGCGACTCTTGTTACTCCTGGACATCCGTCTCTTCATGTACGACAATGTTCTATTTAAGAAAATTGGCTGCAAATAAAAAAGTCGTGAAATCACCAGATAGCATATAGTGTCAATGGTTATTTCACTTGCAAGTCTATTTAACACTCACCGATAACATGTTCCGAGTTCGTAGAAATCTGTATATTTGTGTTGGCTCTGTAAAACACAAAAAAGCATTATCTAGCACAAATTATTATTCATCACAGAATGCTTACTATCTAACACTGAAACTTACTTTCAAACGCCTGCAAAAACAATTCATGGTCGGCTTGAAGATGGTCAATTTTAGAGTTTTTGCTAGTTTCATTGTCTTTATCACGCTTTTTGGGGGGCATTTCTGCTTATTTTAATTAATAATCAACGAAACCGCCAAGTTCATCGGTTATCGGTTCGTTGACTTGCTTGACTAACATGACATTTGACAGGTGGTCGACATCGCGGGCGGCAGCGTCAGTCGGAGCATAGACAATAAATTAGGGTTGGGCAACAATCATACCATTCTGCTTTATACTAGTAGGCTACTTCCGGAAGAGTCAAACTATTACCATTGTATGTAAATTGTAATCAACAGCTGAATGCTTCGAAAGTAAAATATGAATAGGCATTTAATATTTTTGTTTCGCTTTTCACGATTTATATAACATTATTAGAGGGCCGAAAAGTCAGCCTCGAGAGTTAAAGTATATATTGAGTGTAATGACCTTTTGAGGGAATTATTCGAGCTCCTACTTTACGCGCTGATTTACTTATTGTAAAATGTTGACCAAAAAAGACCATTTTTCTTATTTAGAGGGAGGGAGAGGGAGATGTCAATGTCACAATAGAAAACTAAACTAGCAAAATGAACTATTTTTATATTTAAAACTTTTATTTTACAATATGTGACCAATTCACGATTATTATTAAATAATAATGCTAAAAGCGCCACCGAGAGCCAAATCTATAAGAAAAACCTTAAGGAATCTTCAAAGAAACGCTATAGAATGTGGACTAAATGGAATTTTACTGAGACAGTATAATTACGTTTTCCATTACAATCACGAAGCGGTAAACAAGGCGAACAACAGAAAATTGGTGGTGGCGATAGTTGTAGTTTTTCTATCAGTAGTTATAAGCGTGATCATAGGGAATAGCATTTTAAGTGTGAGATGTTTATTACCTAATAATTACCTAGTGTGGGAAGCGACGCGGCCACTCGCGGATTGCGGCTATTGCGCTAACGTTACGAAACCTATTATACTTCGGAACGTCTCCCGGCGACACTTTGCTGTAAGAAAACTATATCCCTAACACCTGCCTTTGCGAATTTTTATTAGTTAGTTATGTTAAGATTTTATTTTATTTTCAGAACTACGCCTATTCGTCTAAACCTATTATTGTCAAAAATGCCATAAGCCATTGGAGAGCTACAAATAAACTTAATTTTTACACTTTTAAAAGGCTTTATGAGAATACAGTGGGCAGCTATGAAAGTGTTGATGAAGGATGTCAATTCCTCAACTTCAAGACAGATTTGTTTACATTAAAAGAAGTATTTGACATGCCTGATGCTAGGGCCCGAAATGAACCAGGGCAGAAACCGTGGTATGTTGGTTGGTAAGTTTAAAAAACAAAAATATTATTTCTTTTACAGAAGATTAAATTAAATTGTGATAAAAATATTATTTTGTATTTTATTTCTTAGGGGAAACTGTCATCCAGATATTTTGGCCAAAGTGAGGCAATACTATGACATACCAGATTTTCTTCCCGAAGATGCAGAATTTCCAGCTACTGAAAATATATTCTTTGGATATGAAATGGGAGCTGTTATGCATGTAAGAGAAGTCAAACCCAAATTATTAAATTATCTTGCCTTGCCAGACTACCAGTTTTTTACTAGTGGAAAAGTGAAGCTTTATTTTTGATTGTAAAATTATTAAGAACTTTTTATTTTATAGTTGGACTACATTTCAAGACTGATGTGGCAGGGGCAAGTCAAGGGACTCAAGAAGTGGTCCATTGCTCCTGTCCCTGAATGTGATGATGTTTGCCATAAACTTGAGTATTATGTAGAACCAGGAGATATTGGTAAGACTCTAAAACTTTTCTCTGAAGTATTTAGTATAAATAGTAATTTATGGTGATCAGGAGTTGAAAAATATTGATTCCTAGCCAAAATGGAATTTAATAGACTAGGTCTAAATTAGTCTAAAAGCTATGAAGTTTCTGTTTAATTAAAATAAAACTTCCTCCATCCACCAAATGCATGGTCATCATACATTTGTTGAAGTTAAGTAGTTAGTTAGTTTTGTCAAGTGCCATCTCTTTGGTGGGGAATTTGACAGGTCTTGTGTCAAAAGTTTGTTTAAGAAACTGATTTGTCAAAGAGGTTTTATTAAGCTCATAGACTAAAATTAAATTGTGTGTATATAGAATGATTTTATTTAAGAAGTGATTTTCAAAATAATCAATAATCATTACTTAAACCTGGTCACCACCAAATACTGATCTAGAAAAATTGGTTTCTGATCACCAATTAAAAATTGTGTATTTTTGTGCTTTGTGATGCTAAAGATTAATTTTATTCTTTGTTTTCAGTATTTTTGGACACCAGACTGTGGTATCATGCTACAAGTATCCCCAAAGGCCAATTCTCCATGACTGTGCAGTCTGAATACGGATAAGGACCAATTTTTTAAGTCAAACCTAAGTACAAAATAAGCATTCTTTTTTACATATCCTTGTGCCAAAATTTTACAATGTTTTTATTTATACAACTTATTTATTTACTTTCTCTTTAAGTTTATTATTAGGTGCCATTTTTATGTAGTACAACTACTGTCTTCTGCCAAATTAGCCTAAGTATTTGCAATATTTGTTTAGGTGCAAATATACTTTGTTTCTTGCATCTTTTTATTCTAAATAAATTTTAAAAATATATAAAGTTGTTTGTTTATAGGTTTAATGAAACCAAATTTTAGTTTAAAACATTGTATTTTCTAATTCTAGGTTCAAAAATTTTCAGTGAAGGATTGGCTTGAATGAGAACTAGCACAATTTATTAACGGCTAAAGATTAAAAATACACAAAACAACAGTTAGAAAAAAAAATTAAGTGTTGTTTGGCTGCATTTATTCTGTCCAATCCTTCACTCAAGCGACTGATTATTGTAAAGTTCACATATAGAGATCAGGTCTGAAACTCCGGGCTCATTAAGCTCATGTGTGCGCTGACAACGGCACCTTGTAAGAATTAATCTAAGCACGCCTGAACCTATTACTCAACCCAAATGCGCAAAATGCAAACTTACAATAGCAATAAATAATATCTCATTTGACCAGATAGATGCCAGAAGTTGAATGGACAATTTTAATTGACATGGCATTGTAATATCACAAATGAAATGGTACTGCACCGTACCAGTGTTTTGGACATAATTAATATAGTTGTTTGAATATTGCAACTGCCCGAGAGGCTCATGGGAAACGTAGGCAGCAAACGGACAGAGGTGTTGACTGACATTGAAGACAATTAGAAGAACTGCCAGACACCTAGCACGGCGTCTTTTATCGCTTCGATGTACTGTGCTGGCACCCAGTACACCCAGTATCTGGAAGCTTCAGTAGGTCCTAGTTGGAGACCCTAGAAGGAATAAAGCAAGTACAAGTGTAATGTTTAGTTTTCTTGCAGGCAGCATAATATTAGTTCACTACGACTTGATAATTATTTATGGAATTATTAATTAATATTTTGCAGAAGGTAAGTGATATTTCTTCACAGTGAAGGACTAACATCATGACGTAATCTGCACAAGGCCTGTGGCCAGCAGTGGGACACATATATAAGCCAATATGATGATGATGAATTGATAACTTGTTCATTTCATTTTACCTATTTTTTTTATTGGATAAAAACGGGTACCTACCTACATTACAAAATAATAAGTTATTCATTGATATGGCAATTAAACTGATCAATGATATGCAAATTTCATACAGTATTATAGAACTTACCATAATGTGATACTGTTCATGATCTTTAATGGGTTCAGATGTGATGCCTGCAACAAAACAACAATTAAAATAATCTTATCTTTTGTAGAACTATCAACAAAATAAAGTTTATAACTTTGTAAACAATCTTACATTTTATTTTATAGCTCAGTGTCCAGTTGGAAAAAGGTATGATAAAACTTACTCTTAATGGAAGTCATGGCAAGCTTTTCGGTGCGCTCCTTTGTGCCGAGCCATAGTTGGTCTTGCTCCGGTTTGAATGTCAATCGCACCTTGCCTCCATGCTTATTTAGCATACCACTCAAAGGCACAGGTGGCAGCGGTTCCTATAATTAATATTTTACTGTAACTTCTACTTGTACCAATTGTTTTTATTTTGTTAGGCTTATATAAAAGGAACAGGTAGTAAATGCAAGTCTTGCTGTTGCAAAAATCTTGCAAACTGCTATCAATATTGTATCCTAGATTTCACAGATCACATGAGTATAGCCTGATATAAAATGTGTTTATGACCATGATACATGTGTCCTCTATCAGCCAGACAATTTCTCCCAGTTCCCTTTCATTCCTTAACCATTAATTTGGATAAAACAGGACAAACATGTCTATGCTGTTTCAGAACACATGTGTAGTATTTTATTAAATAGTAGAAAAACATCATTTTTATACATTTAAACAAATACCTTTACTCCTTTAAGTCCTGGCATCACATCAGGTGGGATGCCTTTATCCAGTACTTTCCTGTGTATTTTCTGTTCACAAAGAGGCTCCTTACTTGACTGGCCACCACTGCTAGCTTTTTCATCTAATATTTCCTAAAAATAGAAAAGATAACATTTGTATCAAAACCTTACCTCAAATAAGTCATAGACTGTAACAAAATCAATTAGTCTCTTAGCAATGGTAATGACAAATTTTTATACAAAACTTTTTTATACTGGAAGTGATAAAATTACATGTCATGAGCAATGCAATAGCAAAAAATGTTTAATAGTATACCTACATACCTTTGGCACACTCTTTACAGCTAAGATATCATCCATCTTTGAACCCACAAGCATCACCTTACCCCCTTTGACAACTCCAGCTTTCCTCAAAGTCATGTCGTCGCGCGCCATCCCCTTTATTAATAATTTTTGTGCGGACAGTGGCACTCCACATATTCTTTCCAAATGTGCTTTTAACTCTAACACAGACGCATCATATGCGAAGGTAATGTCATGTTTAACTTTGTTAAAGACTACAGTAAATTCGATCTGTTCGGGGATCTCGCAGACCTCGGACTCCTCCACGGACTCCGAGGAGCATGCGGTACTCTCCGTGGGAGCTTCCGTAAGCGGTTTCTCAGCATTTGGTTTACATTCTAGCGCAGTCTTCGTGCCGTTCGATAGCAAAGAGTTAGGATCACAGTTTTCTGTAGAATCTCCCTTTTCCGAAGCTGATAAAATAAGAAATAACGTGAGTTTGCAAAATTTCGAGAACAAAGCTCGATGCGTTTTAGTAACAAAGAAATCAAGGGTGTATCTCTATAAACGATATATTTGATGACTTACCAATATAATCCATAATTTAAATTGGTTTTGTAAATGAATAAGAATCACCAAAATATCAATGTTGTTTTGAAAAATAATTAAAATAGAACCGACCAAATGACATGAAGCAACAAATTTTTCGTCACCATTGTGATGCGTTCAGAAATAATTTGTTTTGTTTGCAAGTATACAATATAAATTCGAAAATTTAAGATCTTGCTTATATTTTACTAAACAATAAGTGACATAGTGCTTATTTAGTCTTATTTGTTCTAAAAGTCTAAAATGATATTATTCTTATAGAAATTTTCGTACCAGTAATCAATAGTCGATATATTTTAAATAGTGTAAATCATGCCTTAGCAACAGTCTGTTTACTCTGTGGTCTATTTTTCTTTCAGTTTCTATGGCGGCTAATTTGTAAACAAACCGGCGTGGTTTTATGTATCATAACGAGATAAGCGAAAAAGTGTTGTTATATTTTTAATAATGAGTTTTAATATGGACGACCCGTTAGCGGGAATCCTTAGTGATGGTAGCGACGACAGTTTCTTTGATGATGACATTCTGGGAAAGAAAAAACCCACAAAGAAGAAAACTACGCCACTAGTCGAGAAGAAAAATGCATTATTCGACTTGGGTGTTAGTGATAAGCCAAAGGCTCAATCCAAAGATGATCAGAAAGATTTACCTTCGACAGACTTTAAAGTAGACAAGCCAAAGTCTCCATCCCCTGCTACGTTTACTCGCACAGTTTCTAAAGAATCAATTAAAATACAAAAGTCAGATTCAAAAAGTAAGTTAGATTTTGATAAAATAGGACTTGTAAAGTCACCTGCAAAGCCCAAACCCACGACTAGTGCAGAGTCGTTAGACATACTGGGTGATTTAATCCCAGAAACGAAAAAAGAAACTGCAAAACCTTTAGAAAGAGGGAAAAGCTCGCAGTCACTGTTAGACGATATCCTCGGAGGGTCATCGACAAAAACTGGTGGTTCTAGTCAAGCAGCCAGACCGGCCACTGCCGCAAAAAGTCAAGAGTTCGATTTTGATTCGTTTCTTGGAAAAAGTGAGACTAAGCAAACGACAACTTCAAGTACTAAGAATACTGTGCAAAAACCTGCCGTTAAAGAAAATAAAAAGGAACCCCAGAAAAAAACTAAAACTAGCGAGGACTGGTTAGGTATTTTCCAAAAGGAAAATCAAGAAGAAGATGATGAAGAAGAAGACACGGGCATGCCTGCCTGGCTTGGTGGTGGGGATACTAAAAAGAAGAAAACTGTTAAAAACGAAGACAAACATGTGCCTAAACCTAAACAAAAAGTTGAAGAGAAACAGCTCGAAGAAGAAATAGAAAAAGAAATAGAGCAAGTGTATCCACAATTCGATTCTAAATTGGAACATTTGACTAAAATGGCGACTAGCAATACATTGATGCAAAGTACCAATGATGATATTACTACTGAAGGGGCGACATTGTATTTGCAGCAACAGGAAGCACAAATAATGATGGCTTTGCAACTCAAAGCTCAGGACGAAAAACTAGCCGCGATGCAGAGTAAGATCTATTTTATCTCATGAGTCTGAGAACTATCGTATTTATAAGCTTGATTTCCCAATAACAATTAACCATTTTTAAATTGATGTAGGTAATCGTCTAATTCAATAAGTAGGTAGGTAAAACCCTGAAACACCAGATATAAGGCCGATTGTTAGATTACCTATACTTGATAGTTAGCTCGATAGTTCGCCCAGAAAACGCACACGTAGCTCAATAATTTCATCGAAATCGTTATCTCTATGCTGCGAAAAAACCAAATATCTGTAGAGTACCTACGTACCTACTTATTTCATTATGTATATTTCTTTTCAGAATACATAAGTAATAATGGTCTTCCCACAAACTATCGAAGTGGTATCGGCAAAACTGATTAAAAAAGAGATCGACGTCTTTTTCGCTCTTATTGTCTGGATAAAGTTTTTTTTTTATATTTAGTTACAACTTAAGGGCCTAAGCACACGGCGTTTTTTGAACGCGCCGTCGACGCGCGTTTAAGGAACGCGCGTTTACAGCGCGTTTTTCATTCCGTTAGAGCAGCCTTAAGGCCCCTAGCATAAGGCGTTTTTTAAAAAACGCGCCGTCGACGCGCGTTTGTATCGATGAAAACGCGCGTCGACGGCGCGTAAAAATACGCCGTGTGCTTAGGCCCTAATACGTTATTTTCCACTGATACAAATCTAGTCAGTTCTTCCTAGCTTTCTTTTGTAATTTACTTATTGCATGGGGACGAAGGGATTAAAACGATTCCGCGTCGGGGAAACGGAATAACGTACCAGAGTAGAACCTTTTCAAAAACAATTTCAAGCTAATTTCCTATACTCCTATCACTGTAGCATGGTGCGGGTGGCAGGTGTCAAAACCCACAGACTAGAGAAGTGAAAGCTTTAAAACTCGAATCGATAAAACTATTAATTTATAACTTTAATCAGGTATGTGTAATTAATAATATAAATTTACGATTATTTCATGAAATCAAGTGAAGTAAACTAAGTACCGGAGTTCTTTATAATGCAAAAAAAGAAAAGTCGAGGGTTCCGTACATATTTTTAGGTATATTATCAAAAATAGGCCGTAACATAAAGCAAAACTATAATTAAACAAAACTAAAGCAGTAACCATAATGTGGTGGTCAATGATGTCTCTGTGATAGATAAGATGGAAACCGGCAGTGATCACTTTAATAGTCAGAGGCACATGGATAATTAATTTAATACTGCTTGTATTAAAGATGCGATAGAGCGGAATAAATGCCTCAGTGTTCGTAATAGATAGGTCTACATTTATGTCATTGCTAGCTGGTTGAAATGGCTACGAGCAGGACATAGCACGCAGAACAGGTGGCCGTTGGAGCTGAAAAGTTCTCGAGTGAGACCACGGAATAGGAAGCGCAGCGTGGGATGTCCACCAATGAGGTGGAAGGATGATTTATTTAGTAAGAGCTACAGGTTCAAGGTGGATGCTATCCGCTTCCAACCGTAATGTTTGGGTATCAATAAGGGAAGCCTATGTCTAGCAGTAGACGTCCTATGGCTGAAATGATGATGATGATGACCTACTTGTATCTTTTATTTTAACAGAACCTTATTGAATAAAATAAGTCATTATTTTTGAAGCATTATATCACGTAGGTAAGGTAAGCGTCACTCATAAACTTACGTATTTGTCGGACATGCCAATGGAATACTTTTTTTAAAGCGCATCGTTTTTAACATTACAAATTAATAAGTATCGATAAACTCGTGGTAGATTGTGTCCCATCATTAAATGTTTTGTTACACGCATATTACGTTTCTTATCTTTATCTTATTTTTTTTTATTGATAATAAAAATAATTAGGTCAAATTTCTTTTGTGCACGATAGTTTTTTCGAAGTTTAAATGTTTAACTCCAGACAAATTCAGACTGGAATTTAAATAATTCGCCATGAAATACACCGCAGCAATTTTGTCTAAGTGTAACGGAACGGTGTGTCAAGTGTCACCCGCACCATGCTACAGTGAAAGGAGTATAGACAGCAGATAATATATGGAATGTCAACATGACATTTGTAACGAAAAGGTTCCACTCTATTAAGTGATTCAGTTTCTTCGACTGCACCTACATGTGAGGAGGCTCGGACCTATCTAAACAAATAAATAAGTATATCAGTTGGAGTACAGTAGTAACAAACTGATATGGCTCACGATGTACCTGCGGAGAAGATGCATTTTATAAGCGCGGGAAATGCATTGACCAATCGGCATGCTCCACGCACGGCGCGTCTTTTTCCTGTCTCGCTATTGGTGGGCTGCTGCCGCCATGTTAGCGCGTGTTGCATGCCATGTTAGTCAGTCGCCATACTTACGAGTGAGAGAGACGGATAACAGGTGCACTGTAATTTGCACCTTGTAACAACTATACAGGTTGGACGGAACATTGACGTCCAAAAAAAAAATTTAGGTCCCTCGTGTCGTGGGGTATCCGAATCACCCCCATGTATGTTCCGCGATTTTTGATAGTTTTCGAGTTATGATTTTTTTTCTAATTTAACCTAACCTAACCTAAACTTTTTTTTTTTGCGGTGGGACAATGCGTTACGCTTACGCATACGACCGCGCCGTGGGGACGGCGCGGAAGTTATGTGGGACTCTCCTCCCCCGCAATCTCCTTCCCTAAGGGAAGGAGGGGGGGAGGCCTACCCATTAAAAACCCACCGGTTTTCCCTCTCTTGCCATTTGTGGGTGCCATGGGGGAGTGAAGAGACACCATGGCAAACTTAACCTAATATAACCTAACTTTTTTTTTGATGCGCCTTATGCATTCATCTCTGTTCGGAAAACAGAGGGTATGTGGGGCTCTCTCCAAGGAGCTTGGCTTACCCACTACTGCGGACACACTGGGGGGAGGGTAGGGGTAGCGGGCCCATTTTGTGGGTCCGCATTGAGGACGGCGTCTCGCCCTTGGGCGGACGCCTTTGACGGAGGCGAACCCGAACTAAGTATCTGCTCTGCCACGGCGGACAGGGAAAGGCGAGGGGGAGCCTTATTTTTTTTTTTTGGTGTGGAAAATGCACCTTATGCATCGTCTCCGTTCGGGGAAACAGAGGTATGTGGGGCTCTCCTCAAGGGGCCTACCCACTAAAAACCACACGGATTCCCTCGTTGCCATTGTGAACGCCACGGGAGCGAAATGTGTCACCGCAACGCCCACCGGCCGCCTCGGGATGGGGCTCCTCTGTCGACACCGTGCAATGCGGGCTCGGCACTCCCCAGCCTCCCCCGCTGGTGAAGGATTGTTTAAAGAGGTTTACTCCTCGTGGCAATGCAGGATGCCTACACTCAGCATTGGGTGGCTATGGGCTGAAGAAGAAGAAGAAGAAGACTCCTCGTGGCTTCCGCAGATGCCCACGTTCCCGGCAAGCCGGGGTTAGGTGCCCTCACGTTAGCTCCCGCGCCCTCATGTCCTGCTCTGAAAGCAGAGCGGTACCGAGGGTACGGTCGCTTCCGCCCACCAGGCTCCCCCTCGCCTTTCCCTGTCCGCCGTGGCAGAGCAGGTACTCAGATCGGGTTCGCCTCCGTCAAAGGCGTCCGCCCAAGGGCGAGACGCCGTCCTCATCTGGCTCGGATCCCCCGCAACTAGTTGCGGGTTCACCTCACCACCCCTACCCCCCCAGTATGTCAGTCAATTGCCACAGGTCATGGACCCATCCGCTACTCTTCTCCCCCTTAACCACCAGGGTTAACAGGGGAGAACCGTAACGGTCGTGCAGCCCATACGTTTATCACCGCCGGGCACATGTGGAAATTGCTGACCCCCTCCCCGCCAGTTGACCAGTCAACCCCCACAGGCCATGGGCCCAACCGCTACTCTTCTCCCCCTTAACCGCCAGGGTTAACAGGGGAGAACCGTAACGGTCGTGCAGCCCAGGTCGTGTATTCCCGTACCGACCCAGGCACATGCATGTGGGTGGAATGTACTACGATTACATTAGCTTACCGTTGTATGGCAAACCTAACCTAACCTTTATTTTTTTTTTGTTGCGGAAAATGCGCCTTATGCGTTCATCTCTGTTCGGGGTGTTCGGGGAAACAGAGGGTATGTGGGGCTCTCCCCAAGGGGTTTAGCTTACCCACTACCGCGGACACACTGGGGGGGGTAGGGGTAGCGGGCCCATTTTGTGGGTCCGCATTGAGGACGGCGTCTCCCCCTTGGGCGGACGCATTTGACGGAGGCGAACCCGAACTAAGTACCTGTTCTGCCACGGCGGACAGAGAAAGGCGAGGGGGAGCCTAGTGGGCGGAAGCGACCGTGCCCTCGGTACCGCTCTGCTTTCAGAGCAGGACATGAGGGCGCGAGAGCTAACGTGAGGGCACGTAAACCCGGCTTACCGGGAACGTGGGCATCTGCGGAAGCCATGAGGAGTAAACTTCTTTAAACAATCCTTCACCAGCGGGGGAGGCCGGAGAGTGCCGAGCCCGCATTGCACGGTGTCGACAGAGGAGCCCCATCCCGGGGCGGCCAGTAGGCGTTGCGCTGACTCATAATGCTCCCGTGGCGTTCACAATGGCAACGAGGGAATCCGTGTGGTTTTTAGTGGGTAGGCCCTTGGGGAGAGCCCCACATACCCTCTGTTTCCCCAAACAGAGATTAATGCATAAGGTGCATTTTCCGCACCAAAAAAAAAAGGTTAGGTTAGGTTAGGTTTCCCATGGTGTCTCTTCACTCCCCCATGGCATCCACAAATGGCAAGAGAGGGAAAACCGGTGGGTTTTTAGAGGGTAGGCCTCTCCCCCTCCTTCCATTAGGGAAGGAGGTTGCGGGGGAGAAGAGTCCCACATGACTTCCGCGTCGTCCCCACGGCGCATTTTCTCACCGCAAAAAAAAGGTTAGGTTAGGTTAGTAAAAACACGATGATCGGGATATCGCGCAGGTTGCGGCCCACCGCGACGTTGAAGCTGTGCGCGATACAGTCGCACTGCTTCACGGGCGTTTCCACTCCACTCCGCTTCGGGGCGTGCCACTCCATAAAAGTAATGCATTTCTGCATATTCACTTAAAGTGTAACTCATCTCTTACACTTCCAAGTAAACAAAGTCCAAATCAAAAAAAAAGTCTCGAAAAATCTTGTAATTTTTTTAATTTTTTTTTAAGTGGTAAGGTCGATAGGTTTTTTATAGTGTTAGGGATTATTTAGAATTTAAGATAAATCAATTATAATTTATTATTATTATTACTGACGATGTATTATAACGGAAACGAATGATTATTAATTATTATTTGCATTTATCAAAATTAGGTACTTTTGAATATACCTACTTGTATTAAATAATTTAATTATAAATTGACATGTTTAATTATTTAAATTCAACAAATATTTGCACGCTTGCATGCAGGCTGAATACACTGTACCACTTTGTACCTTGTAACACCTTAATAACTGTATTCTAGCAAATAAACTTATTTGATTTTGATTTGATTTGATTCGAAAATTCTCGAAAAATTAGAAAAAAATTCATAACTCGAAAACTATCAAAAATCGCGGAACATACATGGGGATGATTTGGACACCCCACGACACGACGGACCTAAATTTTTTTTTGGACATCAATGTTCCGGCCACCCTGTATGTATAACATAAGACTAATTTAAAGTTTAGATTGTATCTTCGTCGGCTACCATCGGCTAGTTCGTTCGTGTCTGCGCGGCCGGCCGAAAATGCACCCGCACCATATAAAGTGTGTACTACTGTGACGCAATCTCACTTCTAGTGCGCCAGAAAGACAGCCAGCGCTTGCAGCGTGAGTCTGAATTGGCACACCACACGCAGCTCGAGGCTATGTTGGTGCGCCAGGCGGAACACCGGCGGCAGATGCAGGCCGTCATCGCTGCGCACCAGGACCGGATCACACAGCGGATTCAGGTACAAGTACTAGTTAGTCTGCGGTATGGACGTTTTCAATGAAATGTACGCACTTTTTTTAATCCGTTTAAGGCACTAAACTGAATCAGGGCCTAGTAAGTATTCAGTACTGACCTGTTTTGATATTGACTTTTCATAGGCTTTACTGGGCACCACTGGTGACGTAAACACGGAAGTAGATGTAAATGAAGGAGACGTAAATATTCCAGCGGAACGCCAAGAGAGCCCTCACATGAAGGAAAAGAAGCAGCTTTTGCAACTCGTTCAGTCTTTGCAGGAGAACCACGATAAAGAAATAGATCTCATGGAAACATCTTATAGGTAAATAAAATTGATGAATTAAATTTTAATATGATGTGGGTACAAATCTAAACAATATGAGTCGCCGACTTCAAACAGATTAGGGTGAGGCCACACGAGCGTAATTTTGTGAGTTGTGAACGGCAGAATTTCGGTTGCGCCATACATTGTGTCATGTGAGTGTCACGTGATGGCCCGCATATTGTATGGCGCGAACCGAAATTCTGCCGCTCACGACTCAAAAAATTACGCTCGTGTGGCCTCACCCTTAGTAGAAAGATATTTCTATGCTTTTTGTTTGTAGTCGGTTCAATTTTTTTTTTTGCTTTCTAGTTTTTAGGTGTTTTTTGAAGTCGGTTTTGTTTTTTATTTAAAAATTCTTTTATTTTTGGCTTTTTATTTGTATTTGTATAATTAGATACGTAGGATAAAATCATCAGTTTGACCTCGAAATAGTTATCTATTTTTAATACAAGCTTTTTTTTTTGCTGACTGTACTTTTTGCCCCTGGTTACCAAAGTACTCATCAAGACGAATCTAACGAGACCAAATTTGATGGGGTTACGTCGTTTTATTACGGAGTTCTTATGGTCACTTTCCAGTTTCATCTACAGACCCTGGTTACCATTTAGCATAAAAGTACTCGTCAAGACGAATCAAACGAGCCCAAACTCGACGGGGTTGTGTTGTTTTATTGTGGAGTGGCTTTGGCCATCTTCCAGCTCCATCATCAGACCCTGGTTACCATCTGGGATCAAAACGCTCGTCAAGACGAATAACATGAGTCCAAACTCGACAGGGTTGTGTCGTTTTATTGTGGAGTACCTTTGGCCATCTTCCAGCTCCATTATCAGACCCTGGTTACCATCTAGCATCAAAGTACTCGTCAAGACGAATCAAACGAACCCAAACTCGACGGGGTTGTGTCGTTTTATTGTGGAGTGCCTTTGGCCATCTTCCAGCTCCATCATCAGACCCTGGTTACCATCTGGGATCAAAGTGCTCGTCAAGACAAATCAAACGAGCCCAAACTCGACGGGGTTGTGTCGTTTTATTGTGGAGTGCCTTTGACCATCTTCCAGCTCCATCATCAGACCCTGGTTACCATCTAGAATCAAATTGCTCATCAAGACAAATCAAACGAGCCCAAACTCGACGGGGTTGTGTCGTTTTCCTGTGGAGTGCCTTTGGCCATCTTCCAGCTCCATCATCAGACCCTGGCTACCATCTGGAATCAAATTGCTCATCAAGACAAATCAAACGAGCCCAAACTCGACGGGGTTGTGTCGTTTTACTGTGGAGTGCCTTTGGCCATCTTCCAGCTTCATAATCAGATCAGCTCCATGTTACAATAATATTGCATTGTCATCCAATTTACACAAGCGTGCCAAATTTCAACTCAATCAGAAACCGGGAAGTGAGTCAAATTCAACTTGCAAGATTTGACCCGTTGAGGAGTTCCGTTGGCCATCTGTGATCTTCTTCATCCGATCCAGTTTACCAAATGACATTTTCTGAATGAAAATGCTTCATTTGATGCTAAAAATGCTAAAATCGTCATATAAAATATGAGGGTTTCCGTCGATTTCCCCAGGATTCCATCATCAGATCTTGACTTGGTGCCAATGGGACCACCTCGGAAGTATACTCTTTCAAAGAAAAAAAGAATTTTGAAAATCGGCCCCTAATTGGCGGAGATATCGATGAACATAAAAAAGAGATACATACAGTTAGCATACAGTCGAACATAAAGCCTCCTCCTTTTTTTGAAGTCTGTTAAAAATGTACCTACTTCGATCGAAGATACCTGCCATTAAATGCTCATGCTGTTCACAGGTCCTTGACTTAGAGCCATTCTTGAATTATCTAATTTTTATTTAGTTAAGTATCGCTTTAACTACGTGGGAATTACCTTAGTCATAGACATACATACAGTCTTAGTATGTGCCTGCGGTGTGTTTTACATTTTAGTTCTGCTATGATAGTTAAGTAGGTACCTACCTATACCTAATTTACTTAATACTTACGTATTTCTTAATGTGTTTATAGACGTCAACTAGCATTCCTAGAGCTTTCTGTCACCCAATCCGAGGAACGAATGAAGGATGAAAGCGACAAATTAATCAGATTCTATTCAGAAAAGATTAGTTGGTTGGAAGAGCACCACTCACTTTTTAAGAAACTCGCAGAGCAAAATTTGAATTCTTTGACTGAACGTCATAATACTGAAACTGAATTGTTGAGACAACAGCATGTAGACAACGTTAGGGTGCTGCAAGAACACCATGCATCGTTGATGGAAAATATAAAGTAAGTAGAAATCAGTTGGTCTATTATTGCCGATAATCTTCAAATGCATAATCTAAATATTTTCTTTGAATCAACAGGAACTCCGTGAAACAAGAGCATTCTCTTATCCAAGATTCCGCTGGATTTTCATCAGACTTACAGCAGTTGGTGGCAGATGTGAAGGAGAGCAAAAATCAGTGCACTGGGCTTGTTGAAAAAGTCGAAGCAATGGCAGACATCTCTAGACATGACAGTGAAAAAAGCTTGCAGATAAGGGAAACTCAAATTAACGGTGAATATTTTGATCATGTAATTAATTGTATTTATTTATTTATTACGTACTTAATGATTTTTCAATTTGAAATCTAATACAGAAATGATCCAGCAGTTAAAGAAAGAACGAGACAACTTTGATGTTGAAAAGACAGAAAGTAGAGACATAGTGAAGATGTTAGAATCTCGGCTAAAACAAATGACAACGGTAGGTATAACGTCCAATAAAACGAGAATTTTGTATATTTCGTGTATTATAATTAATAAGCTAATTATTGAGTAATTTCTTTTTTTAATCCAGATGATAGAAGATGAAACAGCTTCGTTAAAACAAAAAAGGATGGAGTTTGAATTTGAAAAAGCTACATTTAATAAACAAACTGAATTTGCTAAGAATGTTCTTAAACGGCAAGATGAAGAAGTAAAGGTAAGAAACTGGCCAAGTGCGTAAGAGTAAGGTTCCGTAATAATATCAACAAATATTTTAATAATAAATTTTGATTGACTATTATTCATTAACTTGTAAAGTCCACTAAGCAGTGACAGTTCTTATTTTAATCTTTCACACCAGTGAACTATATGAAGTTTAGACGAGAGAAAAAAAACTTTCCGTAAGTTATGTGTAGGGGAAGCATTTAAAAAAATTTGTTTTCAATCGGTTATTTTACCTAGCACTTTCTCCGCGTGGTTAATTTATTATATACTCGTGCAAAATTATAGCTTTCTACCACTAACAGTCTCTAAGCTACGCCACGGACGGACGGACAGAAAGACAGACAGACGAACAGACGTGACGAAAATGTAAGGATTGCTAATAGGTCTATGGAATCCTAAAAAGGGTATAATAATAATAATAATAATATTAGGGGACACTCTCACACAAATCGACCTAGTCCCAAACTAAGCAAAGCTTGTACTATGGGTACTAGACGACGATAGACATACTTATATAGATAAATAAATACTTAAATACATAGAAAACATCCATAACTCAGGAACAAATATTCGTGCTCATCACACAAATAAATGCCCTTACCGGGATTTGAACCCAGGACCTCTTGCTCCGTAGGCAGGGTCACTACCAACTAGGCTAAAGCGGCGGTTGTATGAACATCTTATTTAAGTTTTTTGTAAGTGCTACTAATGCTGATATTTTCAGATGTTAAAGGAAGACATCCAAAAGGAATACAAAGAAAAGATTTCTCAAATTGAAGAGGAAAAGCAAAAAGCCTTGAAGGATAGGACTTTGGTTGCCAAAGAAAAAGCTTCAACACATAGTTTAAAACAGGAAATAGAGGTTAAAAATACGGCATTTGTAGAAAAGGTAAGCATATGCTTCTCAGTACATTATAATGAAAGTTTGATTTTATGTTTTGCAGAAATTAAAGACAGATCTTCAAGCACAATTGGAAGAAGTAACCGAAGAGAGATCTAGGCTGAATGTAGAGAAGCAACAAATGCATTTGGAAGAACAGAGGATATTGGCAAAGTATGAAGAAGATAAGAAACAATAGGTATCTAAGCATAATTTTGAAAACATTCTAATTAGGGTTGTTGATTTTCAGAAGTCGAGATCTAGACTTGTTAGCAAAAACAGCAATAGAAAAACAATCGCAGGCCGATAAAAAGTATTCAGAAGCTGAATTTATTCAAAGGAAGTACGAAGAAAGAATACGCCGTATCCAAGAACACGTAGTTTCGCTGAATAACAGGGAAAAACAAATCGCGAAAGAGAAAGTGGCACTATCAAGGGAAAGACTGAATCTACACAACGAAAGGAAACAAATGGAAGGAAAACAACAGTGTTCTTTGTGTAAATCAGTTCAAAATGCACCTCAGTACAACTTCGACCGTTCTTATTTACCCGAAACATTTCTAGAGTTGCCAGTACCAAGAGAGTTTAGTAATACTAATGCTAATTCTGCCATGAGTGCTATTGAACAAGAAATGGCGCATCTGATGGGACAAAATTTCAATCATAGGAATACTCCTGGTTTGGGTACCTTTAATCGTGAAGAGAGACATAATACCAATGACGGTGGAAATGAAAGTGAGGTTCACTCGATGCAACTTAACTCTGGAAACTTTAAGGCAAGTTTTTTAAGTAACAAATCTAAAAGTCATATATAATACAGGGTGTTTGGTAGCTATGTACAAAGCTTTAAGGGGGTGATAGCGGAGGTATTTTTGAACATTTTTAGCTATATATATCTTAACCGAAATTTGTTTTTTTTTTTAAATTGAAGACTTAAAAATTTTAGGAAAATACCCAGAATTTGATAGTCACGAGTCAATATTGCCCTAATGAGCGTTAATTTGGAAATTTAAAATATGGCACAGAAAAATGACGTAGACTTGTCTTTTTCACATGTTATTTACTAGTAAAATTTCAAGACTAGTGCATTCTTAGCGAGTGCTCCCTGAGTTTGGTTTTTACTTTTTATCTCAGATTTAGCAAGCAATGTCAATGAGTGATACCTTAAAAGAAAGAACAATAAGCAGGCGTGTTTCTAAAAATGTTTGAACATTTCAAGGATTTTTTTTTATGGCACAGAAAAATTACTCTGTTCCAACCTAAGACATTTTTAGTGATTTCTAATGCCTCCATTTTGTTTTTGTGGCAAAAAAGACACTTAAAAATTATTTCATTTGGTCCAATACACATTAAACTATCCGAAATATAAGATTTGGTTTCCAAATTAACGCTCATTGGGGCAATATTGACTCGTGACTATCAAATTCTGGGTATTTTTCTAAAATTTCTAAGTCTTCAATTTAAAAAAAATATCAAATTTCGGCTAAGGCATATATGGCTAAAAATGTTCAAAAATACCTCGGCTATCACCCCCTTAAAGCTTTGCACGTAGCTACCAAACACCCTGTATATTAGTATTTCAATAGTCTTTATTTCGTTGTTGAATTAACATCTTGAATTTATTGCATCATCTAGGACTACATGGATCCAAAATTTATGATGCTGCGTTTGGATGTTCAACAAGTGATCAGTAATTTAGACCATAACAAGACTGACAACACCGAAGCAGCTGAAGATGATCAAAAAGATAAATAACTTAGATTAAGCAACGTTTTCTTATGAAGTGAGAAATAAAAGACTGAATTATTATTACATTTGATTTAATTTAAGTCGATGACTGTTAATGAACGTCCGTTAGATTTACATTATTTATCATGTTATCAAAATGTACACAAATGCTTAATTTAAACTACTCTAACTTAAATACAATTTAAATATCTCGTAGTAAAAATAGAGGTACACATTTTTATTAAGTAGGTATTTATTAAAATTCATAATTTTTCGGAGAACGCGATCATTTATATAGCTAAACCGTTTATGTGAGTCCTCGCCCGCGCGGTAACGCGGTAACGCGTAGGTGAGGACTCATATAAACGGTTTACCTATAGTACTTACAAATTCATAAAGACGCAGTTCATAAAATGGCGTTCTTTGTTTTAATAGTTATTATAATTTTACAAACGAAAGGAAATAAAGAATCTGATTGCACCATAACCACACACTCCAGTCTTTCATAAATTGCTTTAAATCGTAAATAATATAAAATATTCGTGGACGGCCTGGCCTTGCTCGAATTAGTACATTTTAATAATTACTAAACACAGATCTGCATGTTAATTACAAATAATTATCTAAATGAGACAAACTAACAATACATCTACATTGTATAAGCCTACCTTAAAATATAATTTCTATACAATATTTACACGTTATACGCTATTAAAATTTATACTTGCGTTCATGGCATGACCAAATAAGTTGGAAGAGCTCATTTAGGATTAAAATTCAAGTCATTAATAACAATAAAATAAGCACGGGCAATGCCCTAATCATCAAATTTAATTTCAATGAATCTTCATGTGTTGACAAAATAAAATTTTCTTTTATCACAGTAGGTATCATAATTTATAATATCAAACAAGTATTTTTACTAATTGAAAATGTTTACTTTTTAAAAAATTAAACGCGCTAATGTGGAAAAATAATGATGTCGTGTGTTATGATTTCATGTCTATAGGTTTGGCGCATTTTACTTCTAATAGTTGTGGGTAATTTTCAACAATTGAGAGCAGTATCCCGTCGATGTAGTTCCTCAATTGACAGTTCACGTCTTGCTGTTCCTTTAGAGCTTTCTGCAACTGTAATTATACATCATATATTAACTTTTGTTTTTGTGTATCATTTGTTTTGAGGTAAGTAAATCTTTACAATACTACGGCGAGCATTATCACATCAGACACAAGGTTATTGAATCATGGAACACCTGAACCCCATATATTATTTATTGCTAAACTTTGGTCCGTTTCATGAATGATTCAATCGTACATTGAAATCCCTTATGTACCAGCATGAAGAAATGTTATGTGCTGCTACAATATTGACTTGTGGTGTTAGTAAAGCAAGATGGAACATAGTTTGAAAAAGGTACCAATTCCAGTCCAGAAGCAGAGTTAGATGAAGGTTAATGTTTCGAGCATGCATGAAGCCTAGAAATCAAACACAGTTAGTAAAAATGCGTACCTTTTCCAACTCTATGCTGTGATCAAGTTGTGTATCATCGAGCTGCAAAAATGTATTTAAATAAAATAAGTGGCGTCGCAAAATAAGATTGTTGTAAGCATACACGACACAAACAGCAGCACAGTACGGTTCTCTGCAAATTTTTTGATCGCTCAGTCGTTGTAAACTGTCCTCTCAAGTGATTTCGTTTATGACGTGACGACAATACGTTGTCTTCAACAATTTTCAAAACTAGTGAGAACGGATTTTCTGGGGTTCATTTCTAAAAAATGACCCAGTAATATTTAGTCTAGTGTCATATAAAAACATCAATGAAGCTACTTAGCAAATACCGAAACTATCATTAGCAGAACCTGTATTGCTTACGGGTGTGAGAACCAAGCGATCAAAAAGTGTGTCGAGACTTGTACATACTGTATGACGGGGCTGTTAAAACAAAGCAAATAAATAAATTGAAACACAAAAAGGTTACAGAAAGTAAGCCAACGCTCTGGTAAAAGAAGCTTCTAAGTAATGGATGTAAACAAAGTTAATGTTCTATGATAAAATGGTCATAATCATTACAAACTACAAATACTAATTACTTAATAAAGTGTCTAAGCATTATCAGTTATAGTATAGTAGGTAGTTATTCTGCTGTTAGATAGATAGTATATAATGCACTAGGACGTATATATGTAGTTTTCAATAAATACGAGTATAACTTCGAACATTGCAATGGCAATTCATATGATTGATGTTTAAATTATGTTATCTCGGTATGTATGGAATAAGAAGCTATGGTACTCATGGAAAACAAATAAGCATAAGGATCATACACAGCGTTAAAAACAAAAAGTTGTCTCTCATGTGGACCTAAAATTAGCGACCGCGAGTCAGCCAATTTAAGATTTATTTAAATGGGCCTAAAATTGACCAGGCCCACACTCTGATATAGACTGAAAAATATATACTTAACTTTTACCATGTGCACAGGAGAGACGCAAAAAATGTGTATGACCTATGGGTGAACCATGAAGAGTACATGCATTGGGCAACCTGACACATGACGCGATACTTTATAAAAAAAATGGTATGTTTCAGCTCAGCGGCGACCCAACAAACGCATACCTAATAACAGGATCGCCATGTTTCGGTTTATCCCGAGTATGTTCTCTTCAGGTATTAAATGATCTAAGTTAGTTAGTTATAGAATATGTGTAAGATTACCTGGTCGTCACTCATTTGCGAGAGTTCTGCGGCGAGAGAGTTGGCGACGAGCGGGCCGCTGACGCCATCCAGTAGGCTGCGACCTTCCTCCACGCCACGCGTCAGAATTTGAGCCTGCAGCTCCTCTTGCGCTTCTGATAACGCTGAAATACAAGAATGGATTGGTTATTTCTGGACACATGGGTAGGTAGAATGTGTAAAGAATACTGTCCACGCTTTTGCCTTCTAAATGTATTAGTTACTTAGGTATGTGAAAATCGTAATATTCCTAACAAAACAGCTTTTGCAATCCCAAAAGGCATTTGGGCACCATAAGTACTACCTTGGTACCTACAGTCTCTTCAATCGCTAGCATTTATCGCGCCCGCTTGTAAAACATCTTGCATTCATCACAAACTTGCTAGTAAGCGCTTTGTCAGTAGGCGTAGGTATATGGACGGGGAGGGGAGCGTACCAACCCATAAATGGACTAGTTGTCTATCTGAAGAATTGGGTATCGCCTCTGCTTTGTTCAGGCGTCTCGCCCTTTAAAATAACCCTAGATACGCCAATATTTGAGTCGCTTAACTGCAAACTCGGATAAATCCACTCTACTCTCTTGGGAGAGTATTGTAGACACTGGCCACCGAGACCGTGTTGCTGTTTCGTTTCAATTTGTGGCTTCTAGAATTCGAATCAAGAAACGAACAGCGGACAGCAGACGGTCTGGGCAGTCATTCTTGGATAGGCTGTGCTGGTGAAATGTGCTTTGTATAATTGAATGTGAATAAATCCATATTATAGTTGAAGTCCATTTCATTTAAATACTTAGTTAAAGTTAGGCAATTATTGTCAGCTACGCCACACGTTAGTTCTTTTTCAGCTACACCCCATCACAGTATCGTTTCTTTTGATACGAAATCCTAAAAATCTCGGAATTGGATTTAAGTATTCAAGCTTGAAGTTAAGCGACTCATTTGTCGGCGTTAGCCCATGTAGTATTTACGCAAAGTTCACATTAATTTGGTCGTTAATCATTAAGCACTTACATTTATTCTGCGTCCTCAGCAACGTCAGTTCTTGCCTGAGCTCATCAAGCCGCGGGTCAGGCGGCGGCGGCGGCGTCTCCCGCATGTTCTGCAGTTCCATCTTCGCCGCCGCCAGGAGCGACGTCGCGGCGGCGGCGGACTCTCGCTCCTTTCGCTCGGCTTCTCTCGCCGCGCTGAGTTGGGCCACCAGCTCGCCGATTTGCTCTTGAGCTTCGCGGTGCGCTCGCTGCGCTACGTCCGTGTTCGCGCGAAGAGTCTCCGCTACGCCACGGAGTCTGCCCACCTGGTGAAATGACAAAGTGAATGCTAAGTATGACTCGTATTCTTAAGTCGTGATTGCCGAGTGGATTGACCTATGGCCTCGCATGCAGATGGACGTGGGCTCGAGCCCGGGCTCCTCTTGGCTTTTTTTAAATTTATGTGCGAATTTACATTTGTAATTTAGCATGAGCTATTATACTGTGGAAGGCAAACATCGTGAGTAGACCTGTACCTCCGAAGAAATTTAGTAATATGTGTGAAGATCTCAATCCACACTGGGCCTGCGTGGGAACTACGGCCTAAGCCCTCTCATTCTAAGAGGAGGCCTATGCTTTGCTGTGGAGCGTATATAGCTATATAGTTTGAACTAACTTTCGTTTCAGTACCCTATAATGTGCCTAATTGAATGTGTCTTCTTTAGGCCTTGTCACGATCTACAATCTATTCTGATCATATTGGACAAAATTGTAGGTAGGTAAGTAAGAGTCGATAATTAATTATTGAAAATTAATTTCGTGTACAAATTGTAGAGAATGTTTTGTTACCTACGTAAAACAGACATTATTCATCTGTTTATAGTATGCCTAGGTTTATCCTCAAAATACGAAGTTTGTGGTTGTTTGTTTAACCGCACGTCAGACCATGAACGTCATTAAATTTTTTTATGACAATATAATAATGTTTTTCCTTTAAGTAACAAAAACTCCTGTACGCCGGTGTGCCTACTTGTACCTATTCATAATATTATTATTGCAGTACCTATGTTTCTACCTCTTTGTGGAAAAACATAGTCAATTATAATAACAGCGCAGTCGACCACTTTGACTGATACACATTATCTTACAATAACATTGTGAACAATGCGAGAATATTAAAAAGTAGTCTAGAAACGAAATCGGTTGACAGTGCCAATGCAGCTAGGATTAAACAGAGACAGCAGAGGCAAAGTGAGATGAGGGTATAGCTGCAGGTATAGGGAGACTAAAGGTGCGACCAAACCGCCGCTTAAAAAACGGCGACGTTACGGAATCGCAGTGACGCACCGTAAACTTCAAAACCTTTACTATGGAGAGCATGCGGTAAATTCTGACGTTTACGGTGCGTCACTGCTATTCCGTACCGTCACCGTTTTTTAAGCGGCGGTTTGGTCGCACCCTTAAGTGTAAACCGCTAATTTCAAAGCCATATTTGTAGGTTAAGTATAGCCCTGTTTGCTGTCGTTAGGTATCATTTACAATATCAAGGCATTGCATTGGTAATTAAAATCATACTAATTCAAGTAAACAATCACTACCCATTGGGTTCTATGGTATGGTATAGCCAAACCAAAAAGGAGATGGCGGGGCGATTTTAGCGCATATGAAATCGAGAATTTGACAGACGAATGGCTGAAAGAGTAGAGACTTGCCCAGCAACGGGGCAGTAAATAGGGTAATAAAAAAACCGGTCAAGTGCGAGTCGGACTTGCACATGAAGGGTTCTGTACCTCCGTAAATTGTTTTAAAAACAAAATCACCAAAACGTAAGCGCTAAAATCGCAAATTTATATGTACTTAGGTAAAAATCCGAACAGCATAGGGTCGCTCGCAACTGCTGGCTGTCGCGTTACCTAGCAACCGTCGCCGGAGTTAAAAACGCTGAAAGTAAACGTTTCTTCTGAGACGATCCCCTTTATTTTTTTACTTTGTTTTTGTATTTGTTGTTATAGCGGCCACAGTAATCATCACATAATCGGTGAAAATTTAGTGTCTAGCTATTTCGGTTCAAGAGATAGAGCTCTGTGACAGACGGACGGATAAACAGACAGACAGACAGATTGCGGAGTCTAATAATAGATTTACACTCTCGCATAGTGCTTCGTCTCATGTCTCGGCTCGGCGTCTCGCTCCGGACGCGAGCGTTGTGAATCACGAGACGAGGCGCGAGGCGAGCCGCGAGCGTCTATTCACACTCCCGTCTCGTTGCTCGGCTCGCAGTTCGTCTCGCCACTCGTTCGCGAGTGTAAATGGCTATCAGTAATAGGGTCTCCTTGGCACCCGTTGGGTACGTAGCCTTAATTACCTCTTGTTTGAGGTCGGAGGCCTCAGCTTCTGCCGCGGCGAGGCGATCGCTGAAAACAGACAGCTGCGCGTCCCGGTCCCGTTCCACGCGCGCGATCGCCTCGCGACATCGCTTCTGCTCCTCTGCTATGCGCTCCTCGCAACGGCATTCAATCTAAACAGAAAAGAATGTTGCTCAATATGTCTAAATTGCTAATTATACTCCAAAATCTAATTCAATATCAAATAACAGTTTAGCTACCAAAAATCTTCTAAGGTTAAATATTTAACGAAGCATCTCGTTCTCGTATTTGTGTAAGTAGCTTGAATTAGCTTGTTAATAAATTGAACCACCAATACATAAATATTCTAAATGCGGTCCTTTAAAAAGTGGAAATATACTGACGCAAATATATTTTGTTTTAGTGGCAATCCATGTTGGTCTTGAATTACATTTTCCAGTATAGGTATAATACCTGCAAACTGTACCTATATACCCTAGGCCGCATTCACATTAGGGCGCTAGCAGTGCGACAGGTCCTAGATATTATAACGCTAGTGTAATGTGAATTTGGAGCAAATCTTAGACTTGGTTTTTATAAGTTAAACTACACTCGGCCCAAAAGTAGATAGGTACCATTACAAGAAAAATGTATTTGCTAATTTTAGCATAGCATAGTTTTGTTTATAAATGGCGGAAACCAATCGAAAAGAAGGCAATTGCGTTAGATGTTAAAAGTAACATTTAGGTAATAAAAAATAGGCGTTAATTCAAAATTTGATAGGATGAGGTATATTATGTTTTAGCTTGCTTAATTAGCCTGATAAGTGTCAATATTCAATCGTTTAATGTATATCTGATGGCGATGGTGCAGGTGTAACATAAGCTCAGCGAAGCCACGAAGTTACCGTGAAATTCAGCTTAGCAAAAAACAGGAAATAACTACAATCTTTGAAATTCTTTCGATGTCTAAAGACTTACACCAGTTAACATTCTCAATTAAGTTCAATTACATAGAGTACATACCTACGCAGGGAGTGATAACGCAAGGACAAGTATTTAAATGTTCCAAGACGTGATTCCAGTCATTGAGCAACGAACCAATCGCTATTCGTGAAACTAACCAGTCCCAATTATCCCAATTGTTGCCAGTTGTACGGATAATTATCACAACTCATTCTGAATTGCCTGCTCACCGTCAATCAATTAAAGTACGCTTAGTTGTTTACACTTTAAAATTTCATTGTGGCGTTTGAAGTTTAAGTCGTTTGTTTAATGTTCAACAGAGCAATAGATGTTACAAGGTATGTTACACGTCATGTTACGCGAAACGTACTCACCTCTCGTATCTGTTCATCGAGTATATGCACTCTAGCTTGTAGCACCGCGTTGTCGGCCTTCGCCCGCGAGTACCGGTCGTCAGCTGTGCTCTGTGTGTCGGCCAGTGACGTCACCTGTTGCTGCAACAGTTGCACCTGTAAGCATAGGAACATTCGATTTAAAATTTGGTGTCTAATTAACTAGAATTTAGTTGAAATGCGGAGAAATGTGCAAATGTACTATAGACATTTGGGTATTTTGTTCAAGAACCTTGAATTGTTATCAATAATATTAATGCCTGCAAGTAGGTCACCTATTTAAATAAATTAAGTACTACATTATCTCCTGCATGAGAGATAACAATATACAGGGTTATTTGTAATTCACTAGCATCCTTTTAACCCTAAACTCCTACCACTTAAACAAATGTTTTTTGTTTTACGGCTTTTGTCATAACTTAATATTTTTGGTGTAATAACGTTTTGAAAATTTGAAATTTCCTCTTATTTTTACGATACTCTGTGTATTTGTATGGGAAAAAAAGTGCTTCATTTTAAAAAGTCGTAAAACAAAAATTATTTGTTTGAGTGATAGGAATTCAGGGTTCAGAGGATGTCAGTGAATTAAAAATAACCCTGTATAACATACGCCAACCTAATTGGTACCTAAACCATTCGATTCGTTGTGGATAGATACTATAATTGAGAAGAGAGCACAGAACATGTTACAATCAAGCACTCTACTTTTACTTTCCCCGCTATATCGGGCCATTTCATTATATTTATCGTAATCGATCAATTAATTATGTAACGCGATTGTTCTTGACAATAATTTAATTATGATTTAGATTATGATTTCGTTTGTGTGATTCACTCTTATTTCGGGCGTGTCCTTCAGTGGCGAACGACTGACGTCGCGCTAATTTTGGATGTTTCGCAACTTCAGTGGCGGTCTTTAATTAAATTGTTTACCAGCTCAACTAGATTAAATATTTTTTAGAACTGTGCAATAATTGCAGGAATGTGCAAAGAGCACGATCCCGTATTCTGTGTTACTGTTACCTCACTGGACCGGTAATGTTTTTTGGTTAGTAGATAACGTCCGTTAACGACCGCTTTAGCCTAGTTGGTAGTGACCCTGCCTACGAAGCAAGAGGTCCTGGGTTCGAATCCCGGTAAGAGCATTTATTTGTGTGATGAGCGCGAATATTTGTTCTTGAGTTATGGATGTTTTCTATGTATTTAAGTATTTATTTATCTATATAAGTATGTTTATCGTCGTCTAGTACCCATAGTACAAGCTTTGCTTAGTTTGGGACTAGGTCGATTTGTGTAAGATTGTCCCCTAATATTTATTTATTTATTTATTTTATGTTTACGTAACGAGTTAATTAAATGTTTGTTATTTATAATGAGAACTTTTATAACTTCGCAGACTATATTACGTACTGGACAGTATTTGTTCTCACTTTTAATTAAAATAAGCGATACCTAATTGTCTAATTAAAAGTATAGCACACAAATAATTGCGTTCTTAGTTCCAAATATCCGTAAAATGTTTCAACAAACCTCAAACTCAAACTGAACCTCATTCTAGTATGCACATAGGTAGTTGCATTACCTTACTATACGCACCAGTGCGTACCTTACCTCGGTTTTTTTCCAATGAAATTGTAATAATAGCTAATTAAATTTAGTTCGCATTGTGATAACATCTTTGTCGGAATCCATGAAGCAAACTATTAATACTTATTTATTGAAAACTCTTGTTGCGTGAAAGACGGAGATTGTTTGTAATATAAACAAATAGCCACGAAGACATATTACGCTGAGTTCACACCGTGAAAGATCTGCCTATTTGTAACGCTATGCCACATTTACCTTTGACTAATAAAACCATAAAGTTTTTCTGGTTATTTATTCCTAGACAAAGTCAAACTATACACGAAAGAAGGTTTTTTGACTCAGTACTGTGCTGATCACCCCGGGAATTAAAGAATCATAAAAAAAATATCAGTTACTGGCTTTTTAATGTAAAAGTTAATTTACTTGCCATATAACTTAGCGTTCGTTTATTTACTGTGGGTCTAAGTGCTTGTTGTTTGATCAGTAGTTAAAGATACTATTAGTCAAATTGCCTTTGAAATGCGTTAACTATTGTTATGTTTGCCATACTTATATTTTGTTTGATTAACTATTGATCAAACAACGGGCTCTTACAAATGCGAAGATAGCTACAACGTATTGGTCGTCTGCCATGCATACGAAAGTGACTAACGCCCTACAATATCGTCACCACAGGAAGGAGCTAACTGACAAACAGGAAAGACTAATTGAAAATGTTCTAAGACTAATAAAACCGTGATGTATAACATAGAAGTAGAAACATGCGCTGGCAATGTGTCTTCGAATCTTTGAAGTCGTTTCCTTTGGCAGTTTCATAAAACCAAACATACTTATGAATCAATCGTTAAATCATTTATATATGTCTAAACTTTGTTTGCGGCTCGATTCTAAATTTCTGTAGTAAGTAATTTTGCATGGTTTTGTTGGTTGCTTGATCTTCAAAACACAGCGAGAAGTGTCTTCGTATGCAAGTCTAATTGTTTTATTACTACCTATTATAATTATTTAGATAAGTCAGTTTATGAAGATACCGTTGATGATGTAACATTAAAACAGACACTCACAGAGACTGACCTTCATTCGATTTAATATCCCTACTAAACCCTAATGAGTAACGGCAGCTGAAATCATAAAAGAAAAAAATATTTCAGAGTATTAAAGTTGAATGTACGCCAAGAAATGATTCACTTCGACTGAACAGTGATGACACGTCTTCGTTGTTTATATACTTATTAATTTTATTTCAAGAAATATCGCTATGCATTTGCTCCCAAAAATTAAATCACTAACTAAACGAATTTAATACTAACCTGAGTTTAGCTTTAAATCTTAAACAAGCCCTTATATTCAATCGCGTCTCCGGATTAGCGTGCGTAACAATTGATATTCTTGAGTCAAATATCTCATTTACTTAAGGTGATAACAAATAGATACTTACTTCTTACGAATCTTAAGACTAGATAAATTTCGTACTTTAGTTACTCACTACTCTATCCTAAATCGCGCTGTTATATTCAATAATATTCATGATCACCAATCATAATATTATTGTCCATAGTAATTTCTAAAATCCATATATATAACATTATAAAGGCAAAAGTGTGTCTGTCTGTTACTTGTACACACTTAAAGCACTAAACCGATTTAGATGAAATTTGGTATGGAGATAGTTTGAGACTTTGGGGAGGACATAGGCTAGTTTTAATATCGGAAAGTTGCATAATTCCCGTGGGATATCCAATTATAAACGAGTTCTTTGCAGACTGAGCCGCGGGCAACAGCTAGTAGTAAATATAGTAAAAAAGGACGCTTTTAAGTTTATTCTATGCGACACTATTATGGAAGTAGCAGAAGTTGTAATAGGTAGTGTGGATGTTCAAAATAAAATGTAGGTAGTGGCGAAATCCACGTCACGTTGGAAGTTAATTAAATAAAAAATAAAACCGACTTCAAAAAACACCCAAAAACTAAAACGCAAAAAATAAAATAAAAATTGAACGGACTACAAACAAAAAGCATAGAAATATCTTTCTTCTAACGGTGAAGTCACACGAGCGTAATTTTGTGAGTCGTGAGCGGCAGAATTTCGGTTCGCGCCATACAATATGCGGGCCATCCCGTGACACTCACATGACACAATGTATGGCGCAACCGAAATTCTGCCGCTCACAACTCACAAAATTACGCTCGTGTGGCCTCACCCTAATCTGTTTGAAGTCGGTGCCTCAGCTCGAGCCAGCAGGAGTGGTAGAAAGAAACCCAATAGATAGTACGTACGTAAGGTCGATGGCTAGGTCCACTCCTGCTGGCTCGTGCTGAGTCACCGACTTCAAACAGATTAGGGTGAGGCCACACGAGCGTAATTTTGTGAGTTGTGAGCGGCAGAATTTCGGTTGCGCCATACATTGTGTCATGTGAGTGTCACGGGATGGCCCGCATATTGTATGGCGCGAACCGAAATTCTGCCGCTCACGACTCACAAAATTACGCTCGTGTGGCTTCACCGTTAGAAGAAAGATATTTCTATGCTTTTTGTTCTTTTTGTGGAGTTCTTATGGTCACTTTCCAGTTCCATCTTCAGACCCTGGTTACCATCTAGGATCAAAGTACTCGTCAAGACGAATCAAACGAGCCCAAACTCGGCGGGGTTGTGTCGTTTTATTGTGGAGTGCCTTTGTCCATCTTCCAGCGCCATCATCAGACCCTAGTTACCATCTGGGATCAAAATGCTCGTCAACACGAATCACACGTGCCCAAACTTGACGGAGTTGTGTTTTTTTATTGTTGAGGCCTTTGGCCATCTTCCAGCTCCATCACCAGACCCTGGTTACCATCTGGGATCAAAGTGCTTGTCAAAAAGAATCAACCGAGCCCAAACTCGACGGGGTTGTGTCGTTTTATTGTGAAGTGCCTTTGGCCATCTTTCAGCTCCATCATCAGACCCTGGTTAACATCTGGGATCAAAGTGCTCGTCAAGACGAATCAAACGAGCCCAAACTCGACGGGGTTTGTGTCATTTTATTGTAGAGTGCCTTTGGCCATCTTCCTGCTCCATCATTAGACCCTGGTTACCATCTGGGATCAAAGTGCTTGTCAAGACGAATAAAACGTGCCCAAACTCGACGGGGTTGTGTCGTTTTATTGTGGAGTGCCTTTGGCCATCTCCCAGCTCCATCATCAGACCCTGGTTACCATCTGGGATCAAAGTGCTCGTCAAAACGAATCAAACGAGCCCAAACTCGACGGGGTTGTGTCGTTTTATTGTGGAGTGCCATTGGCCATCTTCCAGCTCCATCACCAGACCCTGGTTACCATCTGGGATCAAAGTGCTCGTCAAGACGAATCAAACGAGCCCAAACTCGACGGGGTTGTGTCGTTTTATTGTGGAGTGCCTTTGGCCATCTTCCAGCTCCATCATCAGACCCTGGTTACCATCTGGGATCAAAGTGCTCGTCAAGACGAATCAAACGAGCCCAAACTCGACGGGGTTTGTGTCATTTTATTGTAGAGTGCCTTTGGCCATCTTCCTGCTCCATCATTAGACCCTGGTTACCATCTGGGATCAAAGTGCTTGTCAAGACGAATAAAACGAGCCCAAACTCGACGGGATTGTGTCGTTTTACTTTGGAGTGCCTTTGGCCATCTTCCAGCTCCATCATCAGACCCTGTTTACCATCTGAGATCAAAGTGCTCGTCAAGACGAATGAAACAAGCCGAAACTCGACGGGGTTGCGTCGTTTTATTACAGAGTTCCTATGGCCACCATCCAGCTCCATCATCAGACCAGCTCCATGTTGCAATAATATTGCATTGTCATCCAATTTACACAAGTATGCAAAATTTCAATTCAGAAACCGGGAAGTGGGTTAAATTCAACTTGCAAGATTTGACCCGTTGAGGAGTTCCGTTGGCCATCTGTGATCTTCTTCATCAGATCCAGTTTACCAAATGACATTTTCTGAATGAAAATGCTTGACTAGATGCTAAAAATTCTAAAATCGTCATAGTTGTGCCTATAAATTTTGAGGGTTTCCGTCGATTTTCCCAAGATTCCATCATCAGATCTTGACTTGGTGTCAATGGGACCACCTCGGAAGTATGCTCTTTCAAACAAAAAAATAATTTTGAAAATCGGCTTACAATTGGCGGAGATATCGATGAACATACATAGAAAAAAAAAAAAAAAAAAAAAAAATATAAACAGTGGAACATAGAACCTCCTCCTTTTTTGAAGTCGGTTAAAAAAGCTCCCCAGCTATTTTTTTCTAATGGGTGTCTAATGGACATATACATTTGATATTAAGTATTAACTATTGTTGAATAGTGAGAAGCCCCGACTTGTCGGCAGATTTAACCTGCTTGTCAGATAATCGTTGTAGATCGACAAAAAACTTAAGCAATTCCATGGCTTGTATTTATTCACTTTCTCATCGAGTTACTTACACGCATCACTTATGTCGAGTAGATGATTGCTATTACCAAAACACTTGCGATTATCAAGAAAGAACTTGGCATGTTTTAAGTAACACGATCCAATGATTTATTATGACTTAGCTACTTATGTAATTTATATAAGTAATAGTAAAAGCCAAGTTTTAATGAAACATGACAATTTGCATATTGAATGGCGAATTAATTAACATATCTGATGCATTTCATGTCATTAGCTGGTGTCGGAGGCCCGCAAATAAAACTGATCTAAAATTTAGACTTATTTGTTAACAATTCAGTCGCATGATTAGACAAATATTTGAACATATTCATTTCATAAATATTTAAATTAGTTTTTATACGTAAGGCTTTAAAAGCCAGTCTTCCGATTAGCCTCTGCATAAGGTAAACTGTTTACTCTTTAAGCTCATCTCATCACTCAAAATTGCTATCTCCCGAGGAAAGGTGTCGAAGATTTGGACTTATAAATTCACCTCTACAAAGGAATTCACAGTTCCAATCCTAAAGTTAATTAAGTAACTGGAAATTGCGAAGAAATTAAGTAAAAGTCGGGCGATGTTATCTCTGTTAGTATTTTCTTTACAATCTTAAGCAAATCTGACTCCGTTGAATATTTTGCTTTTGGAATCAAAACTTTTGGTGTCTAAGTTATTATGCAGTCGAGTAGGCCGATGTATGTTGACATAACTACTTGGGAACGATTAAAATTATCATACTATTACTTAACACGACATGTGTGCGTAGACACCATTTTGCAACTGCAATTAGTGTGAATCATTGAATTTGCATGAATTCGCGCAAAAACCCTACGTGTTTGAAAGTTTAAAATTTAAAGGTTTATGTATTTCTTTTATTCGAACCGTAGAAAAGGGGCAGGTAACTTTAACAGTAATAGAACCTAAGAAGGTTTCGTTAAATGAATGCAGAATCTTTGCGATGGAATGTCTTTGACATAAAATACGACCTGTCCAAGTTGTCAGCTAAACTCTGCTTTTACTAGGCGGTTGAACTTTTACTTCACTTGCTAACGTGTCGGAACACCGTTTTCCTTATTAAGCAGGCTTTCCATTTTATTTCTTTTGGTTTCCTGTCCTTTGCTGCCAAGATCTGTTTTACCAGATGCTTTTACTCATATTGTAACAGTCTTATATATATATTCAACTGAACTGAAACAATAACTTTGTTGAATTTTGGCCCTTTCGAACCAGGTTGATACGATCGTGACGTTTAATTGCAATAAGATTTGAACTTTATTTATCACTAGCTGATACTCTCGACTCCGTCTCCGTTGTATTTTTTCTAAAATTTCTTCCATAGGAACCTTTTCCTGACAGTAACAAACGCAACAAAAAAAGAATTATCCAATTTGGTGCAGTCGATCGGAAGTTATGCACGTTCATACATTTCGGTGATTCATTTTTATTTATTTTATTACATAATATAATAGGCCTTTACATCTGTGACAGATGATTTAAGTAGCACCCTGGCGACACTTGCGCTCGTGGCTAAAAAGACCGATACGGGATAGGATCCCTCGGCCGCACTCGCGACAAGTGTACGCAGCCCCAGATGATCGAGGGTTGGTGGCCCGGTTGTGGCGCTTTATGCGCTTTTCCCTCAGTGACTCAAACCAGGCATCGTCGTGCTTCGTTTGTCCTTATTTATTTTATTATATAGATAGATTTTGGGGATTCTTTTAAAAACGGTTCTTCCTCGTGATCCCTAACATCGTTTGTCCTAAAATCACTTGCCCGAACTGTTTTGTCCTAATGGGCTGGGCATTAGCCCTAACGATCAATTGCCATAACAATTATTTTCCATAATGTAATGATTGCCCTAAAACTCATTTGCCCGAATCATTTTTACCATAATTATTAATATCCCTTATGTTATTTTGCATATTCCTCGAAATTCCTAATAATGTTTCACCTCATGTCATTTATCCTAAGCGTTGTTGTCCTAATGGGCATTAGCATTAACCTTTGAACCTAACCATACCGAGTCGCTTCCGCCCCGATAGGTCTTGCTGGCTCGCTGACTCCGATGATAGCGATTGAAGCCAACGAGCGAGCGAAGCGAGCGAGCAAGACCTGTCGGAGCGGAAGCGACTCGGTAAGGTTAGGTTCAAAGGCTAATGCGGGAGCGTAGCACAGCGCAGCTCCCGCATTAGCCTTTGGTGTTAGTTTTTTTTTATGACCACCCGGAAAATCTAATTTGTTTTTAACTATCATTAGGCTTAATGATAATTATGATATATGACTATTATGGCACATAACGTTAGGATGAATAATCAATATGGCAAGTGACGTTAGGAAATAAAATATTATGGGGAAAAAAATCATCCATACGATGTTAGGAAAACTAAAGATAGGGCATATGAGTGTTAGGACAAATGATCATTATGACATAAAACGTTAGGGAATGCAAAAATAGGTTAGGGATTCAGATATAGATCCTTTAAAAACATTATTAGTACATTTCACAAGGTCCATTATTGTAACACTTTTCATACTCAGTTGGGTTCGAAAGGGATGTAAGCCTTGCCAAGTCGGTTTAAACACTTGGTAAGGTTTCAGCTTATGTGCCTATTATTGCAACATGGTGAAGATAAAGCCACTTACTGTACCTAAATCCACTTTATAATAACGTCAGCAGCAAATTGAAGAACTAGCTTTCAACTGATCTTTATTGGATTTTAGACATTTCGATTTTGCGTATAAAGTCTGAAATAAAGTTTTATTGAAACGGAAATCAACCATTATTTAATTTACCAATACACAGTAATAAATACTTATACAATTTTATGATGCGATTGAAGTATTTGTCGTGAATAAGTCACGGTTTGGGCACGTTGCCATATCACAATGTTTATTGATTAATAGATACATCGAAGTACATAATTAAGTACGTATTTACAACAAGAAATAGAGCCTGATTTGCTGAATACTTAATAAATCGATGAGGGTGAGACTAAAAGTAAACTACCCAATTTTTTAAAGAGATCGTTTGATAAATAGAAAAAGGAGATATTTTAAATCTAAAATGAATGCAACATTTTGGTCTTGATTCAATTTTATAAGGGTAGGAGTAGCTGACCATTATTTACGTTACATACTTATTTTAGGTGGAGTATGAGGTACCTATGTCTTGCGTAGATTATAATGTTTGATTGAGCACTGATAAGCTGTTCTAACATTGTTTAACGGAGTCTAGCATTAGAGCAAAGTAATTCTAGCACCTGAAAACGGTTCACGTTATGTAATAAAGCGCTTACTACTCAGTCACGAATAGATATGTTGATATCCTCAACGCGGCGTGCGGTTTCTCTGTTCATTGCGCGGCCGTGATTCTCACCGCACAGTGGTTCACTAGCAGCACGCGCAATGAATTTAGAATACGCATGTTTCGTCGCCAGTCGCGCGTAGTCGCATTACGTTAGCTAGTCGCTTGATATCTTAACAAATTGGCTAGGTTGTATCACAAAGAAATGGATTACTTATCGTAATTGAATGGAAGCTCTCGTATAACCTGTGGCGTTGATAAATTGCATTAGAGGCCGGTTCGGACCATACAAAAAGCTAACACTACCAATACGTGTGAGCGTTATAAACATGAGTGAAAGTGAAATTGATTTTAACTGCCTGCATCTCTCTTAATTGCCAGAGACATTATGCGATACTGGTTTGAAAAATATCGATAGCTATAAAAATGCGAGCGTGAAATTTTAAAATCGATTCTGGATTTATGGGTAATTGTATAAAACAATAGGTAGCGTCTAGATGGTGCTGCTTAATAATCATCAGTTATTTATATCTGGGGACTGGTTCTGGAAATGAGAATATTTCGGAATGTGGTTTGATCATGACCTTAAGACACCTTCACGATGCGGGAAATATTACAGTTGTTTAAATTAATTTTATCTACTTAATTTATTAAATAGATAGATATCGTGCTAATTCGCCTTACTTAACAAACATACAGGCTAACTTTTTTATTTATTTTTTCTAGATCCAGCACAGTCTATTCGGAAATCTTTCTAGTTATTATAAATCATGTCTCACGAGAGATGTTATTCGCAACTAGTTACTTACAGAGCAACCTAACGCTTATCCACAGAGTCAGTACGCGATAACCTCATTAATTAATAATCAGGATCACAGTGTGTACATTGAACACTGAGATCACTCATGCAGCGATGCGGTACTTTAGTGGATATATTTTTAACTAAAAGATGATCATTCTCGCTTGACAAGTTTGCAGACTACCGACGATCACCGCGTATATTTCAAAGCGCGTGAAAATGACGTAAGTAAAACTATCGAGAGTAAAGCCATAAAGCCAAACTAAAAGTAAGTAGACAACGAAAATTCCACGGTAGTTAAGTAAAGATTGTTATCGTTAGGAGCAATCAATGGCCACTTGGGTTGAATAGCGAGTGAAGGCTCGTGACTTCCTAGAGAAACATTTTCTTGGCCCGCAGACTTGTCTTGCAACTTTCCAGCTTTTGTAAACAACGCTACGTTTACCTATACCGAATGCCTATACCCATGTATTATACTGAGGGATTATGAACGATTGTTTATGGATGGCTAATACAGTTCTTAAAAGAAGCATAATTTCAATACTAAATTACGACTGGCCAGTTACAAGTACTTTGTACTCTTTTACAAAATATCGTTTTTTGCCCTACTGTACTGGCTAATGTGATAAATTGAACGAAGCCAGTTTTAAAAATGACGATAAAAGGTTTGGCAAGTGTCACTGGCCGAAAACAATACAACAATACAATGAAAAGAAGATGACAAAACGGTTGTACCAACTTGCTTACCTATTCGTTTTGTTTTAAAACATCCTGTTAAATTAGTGATCTTAGTTCCGTAAATTTAAAATTATATTTAATTGCAGACTAGTTTGATTTCACGAACTCCGTAAATCCTTCCTTCCTAAGTTGTACTTCCTTTTCAAATTTAGGATTTGATTCCACCGCCACTGTTAATAAGTAATTGTTACAATTTTATTATTTTTAATAAATGAATGTTTTGATTCGTAAAATGTGTGATGTCTTCTGAAATGTGCTGTGCTTATTTATTGCCTTTATAGGTCAATTTATTCAGTGAATTCCCATATGTCTCACATGAATAGCCATGAGCCATTAGGTCACCTTGCGGGACAATGATTGCTGAGCGTTTTGAACTCTATTCGAATGCACTTTAGGAACCTGAATGTTACCAGTTCGTTCGTATGATACATTTGATTGTCCTACTGTTTCCATCTATGTGTACGTGCTAACGGGCACTGCAGGCTGGTAATTACCGTAATTAAATAAATGGCAGTCAGAATGCAACTGCAGTGCATACTTCAGGCCCGTGCACGCCTAACTGAGCATGCGAAATCGATATTCACTGTACCTACTAGGTAAGGAAAATTAAACAAGGTATGAAAACATAACCTTGTGAAGTAAACGTAAAGTCCACGTTGAATTTTGATCATCATAACTTGAAACTTATTATCAAGAAAATTTGACATTTGCTCTGAAGTATGTACACTAAACTTAGTAGGTAAGCTGGGCCTTATGAGGTTAGATATTTCGAATAGAAAAAATGTAATGGATTTAGCGGACTTTGATTCTATACCCCTCATGTATATTCCTAACTCATTATTATGCCAGTTAAGAACCTGTAAGAGCAGTATAAGTCGGCCATTCTCACTTCTTGACGATTTTCATCTAATTACCGTAGTCATTTTTTTTTTCGTTAATACGAACAAATATAGACAAGAATATGGACAATTATGAGCTAAACTATTAATATTTCAAAACGGCGTTAGAATAAACAAAATAGTTTCTGATTTATCGAGATTATTTTTTTACGAATACGGTAATTACAAAATTGAATTGTAGATGGCTACGGTACTTAGAAAGAGGATATTTATTTTTAGAAAGTCTATCTCACTGTCATAAAGGTAAGCTTCATAGTCTGGTTCTCAAACCAATTGGCTATCCGGTCGTCAAAAATTAAAAATATATATAAAAAATTGTTACCATTTTCATGCTACGGTACTTAGAAAGATACGGTAATTAACACTACGGTGCTCAGACCACAAGACATTTTTCTAAAAAAAATAAAAACTGGAAGTAATAGAAAATACTGGAAAATGGTAGTTTCCAGAGCCCACACAGCTCTTTTATTTTTATAAACATTAGCCCATTTACCTTAAAAACAAAATATATAAATAGAGGAACGGGAATTAGAAAAAATGAAAACCAAAGTTACGGTGATTAGAAACTTACGTGCTTCGTAGCCATATATTTCGACACTACCACGTCCACACTGGTTGGGTGCCGCGGTACGACTAACAGCTCGCGAGTGATGCAATAGTGATATGCAAATACATCGTTGTTTAGGGATGATCACTTTGAAATTGAAGGGCGATGGTACTCAGGTGTTAAGGCTGGACAGGCAGATATTTGGTTATATATTTGAGAAAGCAGGTTATATCGAATTGTACTTTAATGTAGTCAAACAAACTGTATTTTATCTACCAGGATTTTAAATGACATATGTGTAATCCACTCCTAACTAAAATGAGAAACAAGTTTCAAGACACAGATAGCTTGCGGACAGGCTACGGTAATCGAAGAACAAGGGTTTGAAAAATAAAATAAGTATGATAAATAAACAATATAAAGCTAATTCCTTCTAAAACCTTTAGATAAAGTTAAAAACTATTTGAAAAAAATATTTTCACTCGTATTTGATTATATTTAGAGCTACTTAATAGCTCGGACACGCAAATGTTGGCAATTCTGAGAATGGCCGCTGTATATCATCAAATCATCATAATTCTCACTTTCCTGTCCTAATTTACACTCTTTATGTCTACCATTTATCCTTAGCCCACTTTTTATTAATTTATCCAGAATTTTAGGACAAATGTGATCTCAAACTAGGTAACTAATTTTTGGACACTGATAACGAAGATAAGAGTGTTTATACTTCGATTTCTTTAATTCACAAACAGGGAAGTCAGAAGCAGAAATAGCAGTATGAAGTTGCACGCCAAGTTAACCTGATTTTCAGACGAAATGACGTTCTACCCGGCCGTGGCACGGTTTACAAATACTTGCACTAAATAAATGAAATCGTTAATGAAGCCACAGAAATGAGCATTTACAGGAATATTAAATTTGCACTAAATAGAATTTCCTGGTTGAACTGCAATGGTTGAAACTCAAACTTAACAACTCCACGTTGAATTTAGCAGTAAATTTACGAATCAAAAGAATGTAAGCATTAAAAGAAAGAAGTTTTTATGAAGTATGTACTTAACTACTTATATTCTCAATCAGTTACGAGATGCCTAAACATCAAAAATCAATTGTAATCAATCGAAATGTTTTGCAACGCCTATAACTATCGAAGCGTTAAGAATAACCATAAAATTGGCTTTGCTTTACTTACTGCGATCTTATCAAAGCCAAAAATGAAAATGAAGTTGCCATATGGCGTTTATTGGAATAACGGAGCTGTGTAGATGGAGAACAAAACAGCCGAACACCATAATAAGTATGTGCATTAATACTATGCCGCTTGAGACTGCAATTAAACAGGGGAGTCCGAAGAGGGGTAACTAACATTAGTGTAAATTGTAAATGGGGATCGACATGCCCTCAAGGGGATCGTTAGGGAAATCCAATAAAACAGATTAGAAAATACTAGAGACTTGTTGAATAAGCTTTCACTGGAAGTGAACACGTAAGAGTCTTACCGCGCATAGTATCTTTCTCAACAATTGTTCGGCGGAATAAATTAAATAATACTATTGTTTTGTTACCATGCTAATCTTAAATTAGAAATACAAACGACCGTAATGTGAGAAACAACGTATTCGGTGAGATAATGCTCCGTTATCTGATGCTGATGTAAAACGTAACAGAGAATTATTTGACACTCGCTAATAAAGCATTCTTAATTCGAGTTCACGTACATTACACAACTGGACCTAAATAACATCACTATCTGTACACAGTCAATTTTGAAATTTGGACATGAAAGCAATAAAGGCTGACGATGCTGATAACGATCGACAATCACGAAGAGTGATAGCAGATATAGATAGTCAAACTGGAAACGACGGGGCTTTATTATAAAATAAGAGGTTGAAGGAAGTTTTATGGATGGAATACCGATAAGCAAGGCAGGGTTGGTACTTGGTACGTCTAGCATCGCGTGACATTCGCGCACAAATCTGCTCGGCGACGGCACGGGCAGGGCCGAATAGTCGCGCTCCAATCGACCGAATAAAAAAAACACTTGACTTCGATCGAGTTCCGTTGCCGGAGTCGGTTACGCACCGGCTACTATTATCGTAGCTACTGTAATGTAGATCATTGTGGACGAATACCAATCATACGATCCGTCAATGGCCATTCTAAGATCCCGCGCTGTCTGGCCGCACTCGGAGCATCGCTAGACCAAACTACCTACTTCAGTTTCTTTATTACAATGTAATATATAAAAATCTCGTGTCACGGTGTTTCTTATCGAACTTCTCCGAGACGGCTTGACCGATTTTTATGATTTTTTTTTCTCTACACTCGGTAGGTCTGAGAATGGGTCGTAGGCTATTTTTTATCTCCTAATAAAACAATGTTTGTCGGGTCAGCTAGTAATATAAATATTCTCAATTGCTAGAAATATTAAATGAATTTTCAAAAACAGTGGTATGTGTTGGACTGGCATTGGTTAAATATTGATAGAACAAACAATCGAAGGAGGATGACTTAATACAAATTAAAATGCTAAACGTGAGTTCAAGGAAATTCCAAAGAATGACAAACAAACCACTAAGTTTATCGAGAACGTACATTCTAAGCTGTCGATGTTTTTCGTCGAGTTTTGTTCAGCATAAACATTTTCGCTGTGAGCAAGAAGTTGATATTATTATTATACTTTAAGCAAATAAGATAGAAACGAATCTCACTTGATCAGACAAATTGTCGCACCACTGATGCGCCGCAGTTTTCTTTCCCCCGTTCAGTCCATTTGTCAAATGTGGGGTGAGTGGAGATCCGGTAAATAGATCCTCCGTGACGCTTGTGTCAGAGGTGATGCGGCCACGGGGCTCTGGCGGTGGCCCCTGCGGTCCCACAAAGTCAAACTGTCCATCCCACATATCATATTCTAGCTCCAGGCTATCCTCAACTTCCACAGGCTCCATCGCGCCGGCCGAGCGGTTAAACAACCCCGATTTAAACATTCAGACGCTCCTATTACCCCCGATCGTGTGCGCAAAATATTTTTACCCTATATTGCACGATAATTAAACTTAGATTAATAAGATACCTTCAAAACTAAAGCTAAAGTTTAAATGGCACACTAGAAGTAAGTTCTCGGTATTGACTTCCACCAATAAGCACGTAATATGGGACTATTATTAAATTTGCACTGCATACACGTAACACTGAGGGTCACTTTGTCACATCTCTAGCTTTAGCAGTTTCACTAAATCCACTTATGTCAGTACACCGGCCGTTCACTTTATGCAATGGGACAACCAAAAGTCCCTAATTGTTATCATACAAGAGAATTAAGATGATGTCGAGCAAGACAAAACTTCGTCGGAGTAGATTTAAATTTTTCAACGGTTGCTTTGACATCGTATTGTCTATGATTGTCCTCCAGGCAACTTTTTTGATGTCTCGTTCGGAATGGGAATGCTTTATTTAGTTGTGAAATCGTGATAGTTGAATATTGTAGGAGACGTTTAGCGTAACGCGTGAAACCGGTACAGAAGCGCGGGCGACACTAACCGGCGCGGCGGCGCGCCCCTCCCAGCGCTATCAGCCGCCTCTATGCCATACAAAATACAAATAAACTTTATTCGCTCCCTGCACCGCACATATGCAGCGTCTGATAGCCAGCTCTGAGGCAATAACCCCTTTCAGAGCTCCCCCAGTCCACTGCACGGACGCATATCTCGTAATTTTACGGATGAGGGCCTACCATTATTGCATTGGTCGCCAGATGGGGAGCGGCACACTCGATTATCTTCCAAGATTGTTCAATTTCGCTTTAAAATCTATATGGTCTCAACAGGAAGTATCCCTTAAGCTTTGATTTGACTATTAATAACCTACTCAGTTGAGTTGAGGACTTCGCTCAATATGAAAGGCTACCTTTAATTAAAACTAAACTTTTGACATTGAACATTATCTAAGGGGATGGAGTAAGACTTATAATATACAATTTATTAGTAACTTTTCGTTGCAGTGAAGTATCGGGATTATAAGACAATACTTTTCTTTAGCTTGATTACGTAAAGGGAAGCCCATATGGCGCATGAGCAGCGCACTTGTAAACATCATGCCATTCACCTTATTTATCTTCAATGGATACCAAAATAGATACAATATAACTTCACTGTATGGAATGAAATAGGTACCTTTTCGGGCCTAATTTGGTATTGAAATGACTGTTTTAACACGAAGTATTACACCCAATAAAGATTAGTAAGACTTCATTAAGATTATTGCATCCGATACGGAACGATATTGAAACTAAATTACAATAATTTACGTAAGAATAGATTAACGGTTACTCGTGAAGAAAATGTTAGAGAGTATAAAAGCTTCTAATGCAACAGAATTATAAAGCACTCTGTTACACGTATCAGGTATAAGGAACTTATAACTTTATGACTATTTTGAACTAAGCATATTTGACGGGCCTCAAAAAAGCTATGTCACAGAACAAACTGCAATAGGTAAAACAGTGTTATACAACAAGCCATGCAAACAATTGCCAACTGAGAAACAATGCGATCTCATACATTTTAATACTCTTTTTGTGCGCCCAGCCGGCGTGGTAAAATGTTGAATCGTTCGCAAACAAATGTCACTCAGTATTAAAGGAATTCGAACAAGAAGCTTAATTACTATGTATTTGTAAAAGACACAGTTAACTATGAAATGTGTCTAAACGCGGTATTGTTAGTTTAATTTCTTCAGAGATCATGTGTCTGACAGGTAACCCGGAGTCTGAAACTTTTGTGCGCTTCAGCCGGAATAATTACAGAAAGCTGAACAAATTTTGTTTCTATTACGAGTTACTCCAAATTTCTGTAAATATGTTGAAACGCCTGCAACTGCATAAGAAGGTATCGTGATATAATATGAGCACAATTTTCTACCAAAAATAGAATTAGTTCTGGTTTTAATAAAAGTTAATACTGGACACTTTGAATGCCGCCAAATAAAAAAGTAGTGCTTTAAACGCATAAGAACTCTAATACAGGATAGAATAGTCATACCAACGCGAAGTAATCCTGGAGTTGAGAAGTTTCATCTTATTTTTAGGAAAGACATTGTTGTCATGTGAAAAAGTACCTAGCCGATTTAACGTTGGTTGCCTAAAGCTTCAGTTTTAAAACCTCAAAGATGGAAAGAAGGGCAAAGTTAACGTAAAACCACTAAAGATATTTCTAGATAGCGATGTACGGGTGCTTTATCAGCGATAAACACGCAACGCTTGGCTTCCACTTGGTATTCCCCTTGTAGTAGACTCATATATTCCGGGATTAGTCATGCAAATGGGAAGGATAATAGAATTAATGGAACAGGGAGTGGTCACGTGTGGATGTTCAATGAACATTAAAGTACTGTTAATACTTTGGATCGTAATCACTAAAGACACATTAAGTTACTCATCTTCAGACTTCTAATTCGAGTCCTGAATAACACTAAGGATCGTCATTAAATATTTCCAAATATAGGTGCGTGTAGGCGTATTGTTCGTAATTGGATAGATAAAATGTAAGCACGACACAAATAAAAACATTTGGATATAATCGTCGATGCGTATAAAAGTATTGTCTTGTCAAAAGCATGATAGACGTCACATCAGAAAATTGACTCTAGCATCACATCATGTAACGCTTATGCTTCTCAATTGATCATTTTTAAAGCATAATCAAATGTCTTATGGAACATAATGTGGCGGTGCGGTTACAAATGGTCCGGGTTCATGCGCACTGGGCACGGTGATGACAAAATGATGATAACTGGCCCATATGAGGCTGTTCCGCATTGAAGCATAGGATACAAAGATAGCAGTCAGAGTCAAGGTTATTATGTACTTTGTCTGTAGTACTAAGTAAATAGCTTTGCTGGCACATGCTCGCTTCTCGCTGATCATTCAGTGCATCCCCTTCTTTCTCTTTACTATTTCATGGTTACGTACTATGAGAACCGCTTCTAAAAAGCCTAAACTAAATGAACTTTAAACGTATAAATAAACACTGTATAAAGATTACAATTATGTTCAACAGTATATATCTTCGTTTATCTTTCGTTTTATCACAATATATCCTATTTTGAGTGTGTTTATCAGTTACGAACCAATTTCACCAAAAACCTTACTATTTTTTTCTGTGGTTTAGTCACTTTCTAGGTTTGATAATTTGTAAACTAAGTGAAACATCATCATATTCCACTTACTAGATTACGATACGCAATACGCAATAGATTATGCCAGAATCTTATGATCAAAATAAAAAAAATATCTTTATCCAGGTCATCTCAGTCTTTTTACGGTTCTTTAGTTTCCCGCGGTGTCATCTCACGTTATAATTACAGGGTATCATAATTAAAAATATCTGGTCTAGATCTCGATATAGCGTTCTCAACGCGATGATCTTCGCGCCCTAAAAACCATTGGATTTTTCTATAACTGGCGAATTATAGTTATGTCCTCGTTGGATGCCATTGCCCTATGTTCCGTGTGTTTAACCTTTCATTGTGCCGATACTTATTTTAGCCTCGCAGTATGTGGAAGTATGTTTGGAGAATTTAGGTAGACGCCATTAAAAATTAATCCACATATAATAAAATTTGATTCCTATCTGTACCGGAAAATCTTTCTGGGGTGTGCAATAGAAGCCAAAGATTTTGTTTCCGTATATATCCATTGCACTGTATTTTTTTCGGTCGAACACAATGCCGTGTGTCTAGTGAAAAAAATACATCATAAGTAGGTACTGTAAAATTAATAATAACTATAAATTAATAATTTTAAAAACCCCCAACGTTATTATGTCACTCGTATGACGTTTGAACATTAAGCCAATGCCCATTATGCGTCTAAGATCCCTTTCGCAGCTAACAAAAGAGCTGATAACATTGAAACGGCTAAACCGATTTTGATGAAACACATCTAAGAACCATCGCCAAGAAACCTGCTTTCTATTAAAAAAAACCGCATCCAAATCGGTTTACCCGTTTCAGAGCTATGATGCCACTAGACAGACACACAGACAGACACACACACATAGCGGTCAAACTTATAACACCCCTCTTTTTGTGTCGGGGGTTAAAAAAAGGATCAGATGGAAAGAAAATTAAGCATCATGGCATGTCACCTCTCGAATCCCAGAATTAGGTTAAAATTAATAATGCGAAAATGGGTTTATATGTATACCTATATTTGATTTGGTACTTATATTTGCCTTTGAATATTAAGATGACAAAATGAGTTCTTGACTATCTTTTCCTGCATTCAATCGTAATAGCAAAAACTGAAATAATGGCTATTTCATCCAAAATATGCACATTGTTCCACGCATTATCGCACACGCAAAATGGTGCGGTAAACGTTATTGCTGTTAAAAATAACTGAATAACGTAATACAAATCCGGAAATTCTGTGCTTTTAGACGCACCTACATCTCGAGACTCCCGATGTATCTTGGCCTCATCAGCACACAATGTGTTTGTTCTTCGCACGCGCTGGCATCACTTTCAGTTTCATTACGTTTTTGTATGTAACACGAACATGTTAGCTAACTATGTTGACGTTCTTATTGACGATGAAGATAACCCTTGATTAGGACAGTAACATCGCGGGACCTGGTTCTGTTAACTCGTTACGCAATATATCATCTATTTTTTTTATTCAGGTCATCAATCATTGTCAGATTGGTTCGACATGAATCGATATCGGTATCGTAACGCTGATCAACTTAAATCTCTTCCTCGTATTAAAATAATGTAAACTACGCTACAAATTCTTTTCAGAGATCGATCAATTGTTTAACAGTGCAGCAACCTTGGAAGTGATCCACTTTATCAGCAGATCGGTATACAGTATTATAGCAACTTGGACCAAGTTAGTTACTATGTTAACACTTTATAATTAGCTATATAGACAACCGCTATTTTATTTTCATTTTTTATGTTAGTCGAATTTTGGTTGCAGCTAAATTTTAGTAAAGTAAATTTTTGATTGCAGATAATTCTTCGCCAGTCATTTGACGGTTAGTTTGACATAGGTTATAGTTATAGTAATTTTGTGCAACTCACAACTGCTAGGTAGGATGTTGTGGATACTAAGAGGGTTGCTAAGAGGTTTGAGTAAGACTAGTGGTTTATTTATTATACCTATACCCGAGATTTGAGATCACCAGTACAGTTGCCAATTTGAAATAAATGATTGATTAAATATTAACTGTGTGTATTATTGGCGAAATTTGATGTGTCAATTTTATAAAAAATAGAACCAAAATAATGTACCCTACTAAGCGAAATGTAGATAAAAAAGAAAAGCTTTTGGAGTCAAGTCAGGACTATCTACGATTGAAAGAAGTGCAAATTGTTTATAACTGTAAAGGTTTGGGGCTTCCAAATTTCGAAAAGTTCCCTTGATAACATCCAATCTACGAGTACTTGCAGTTTTTCCTGACCGGGCTCTCTGACTGATTTAGGGTGTAGGTTTGACTGATCGACGGATACTGGTCAATAAACAATTGATCGAATGCCGATTGATGCTCCTGTTCGACATCGACCGATTGGTGGGGTAGGTTATTGTGTAGTAGAAATGTTGAATGACGTCGACCAATCCATTCTACCATCGATAGACGATTGATCGATGGGCATGGTAACATCCTTAAACCGCACAGGGCTTCAAGATACATGTAGTAAAAGTAAGTGTTCAACTAATTACTGGCAAGTAGGAACATTGTAGCTCCCGGTATCCTTGGCACGGTTCGCCCACGCCATGCACCACCCACTGCACGCAAGTTTGCTATTGTTCGCTTCAGTACTCATTGACACGTTTTTTAGGACTCCAATTTGATAGTATAAGTAGGTTGTGTTAACATATGTAATGAAAGTGAGTTTTAACATTTGACGAGGGTGAATTGGATTGCTTTCAGAGTCAATACTAAGATCCTGAGTTTACTTTAATATATTAAAGATACGATATATTGGTATTTGGTATATGGCGACTGATATCAGGATTAGCCCGTGCCAAGCAAACATAATATTTATGGGGTGTATGAGCAGTAGTTAACAGATGACCTTCTTGCTCAATCAAATTTAACAATTTAAGGGCAGGCAAATTATCTAAACATTTTGAGGCCTACTGCTGATGATTGTACCAGGAAGACGGCTCATACGTTTACTTAACAAGAGTATAATCACAAGGCTCATGTAACAAGTTCCAAGTTAACTGTTGTTTCTAATCAACTTTCACTATTGTCCCTAGAATTACCAATTCTGTATAGAAGTCTAGATTACTAGACTCTCTTCCTACTGTCAATTACACTCGATAGGCATGCAGTTTCTCCAGAGACCTATTGTGCATTATCTACATAGTTGTGAACGTGAAGTGCAAAGTTATCTATGCAGTTGTGACATAGGTTGGCTTGCGTCACTAACTATCCAGTTAGTCCGGTGTCGGGTGTATACACAAGTTTGTGTTAAAGTACAATTGGAATGGAGGTCCACCCACGCGAGCGTGTGCGCACATTTCTGCTCTCCAACGATAGTTTTATTTACAATTTGTCACCTAAGGAATAGTTTTTTAAATGAGTTTGGTACAACAGAAACCTATGCGAGGGGCTGAAGAGAGATAAACCGAGATGGTTAGATTTCAATTTCTTTTCGATACCATATACATAAGGATTCAAAAAATGTCTTGATTACTTCTTTACATAGACATGAGTTATCCGTATTTTTTTATTATTGACGTATTTAGTTGTAAATTAGAGTGGATGTCTCCTATCCCTTATACATATGTGAAAAGTCAAACGTTTTTAGGCGTATGTATACGCAGATCTTTTAACTTTAGCATGGTATCAATAAGTATTCGACTGTGATTAAAATTACAGGTATAAACTGCGTATCGCTTGGCTGAATCATGTAATTATTGTGTCTGTTTAATACATTACAACATGAACTATGTACTTAATTATGTATACTACCGCCACTGGGGCTTGCTTTAATCATGGATCTTAAGTCACGTATCAATAATTTAATTACCTAAATTAATTCAGACGCTATCACGCCGCACCGGATGCACGCACATAGAAGTTTCCGGCTATAGGGACAGTAAATGACGCGGGACGTCCTATTGTACGCCCTACTCCCTCTGGACAGGGTCATTGGACAGAACTTGACACGATAAATGCTATATGTTATATTAGGAACATCATTTCGATTAGAAGAGATACATAAATAAATAAAATTTAAATACATAATAAAATTATAACAACTTGTAGGTAGTTAATAAAAGAGAACAATAACATCTTTGTACGATTAAAATGGATAAGTACAGGTAGATACTATTACGACAGTCTTTTATTTTATATTACATAAAAGCCGACAATTACTAATAAGTAACATCCATGAAAGTTATTACGCTTTTAATATTGGTGAAATAGTCTCGACACATTGCAATGACCATGATCGCGAGATTCGCGAGTAGGAATTATGAGTGAATATCTTAAAAGTTTAAACCGTGATATTATAAGCCGAACGAAAAGGTAGCCACTTGTGTAAGGAATTTGCTGTTCAGATTGTAGATGGAATGAGAGTTATATTCCCTACAGATAGATACTTATTCAGTTAATCCATAATGTACGCCAGTAAATCAAAAGTAATCATTTTCAATAGCAGCTTGATAGAAATACACCTAGAGCTAAAAATAATGTACGGATCAGAAATGTTCATTCTCAAGTCTAACGCGTAACTTATTGTTTTGGATAAAACAGTTAGCTTGCATCTTTGCCTCGATGTTTTATTATTAGCAATTTTTATGTGCAGTTGGTTGAATGCCAACATGACCTTGCTCTAATGATAAGAAACACCTAGCACGTCATTCTTTTATCTCGATTGTCACCACGTAAGTACTACATGTGATTTTCTAAGTTGCTAAGTAAGCAACTATCCTCAATATGGTGAAAGGATTGGACCCTATTTCTATACCTATAAAAGAATAACGTGACTGAGTGATTGAGTGACTGACTGACAGACGACGCACATCCTAAACCACTGCTGTAATATCTATGTAGATACGTGAAATTTGGCTGACATATACCTTGAACATCATAGAGGTGCACTAAGAAGGGATGAGTCGAAATTTCCATGGAACATGGGAATGGGATGGGACTAGCTTATTTTTTAATTCTCCTGCATACAAATAGTCATACATAACATAACTGTTACTGGAGACAGGTGAATCAAACAATTTGGTCTTTTCGTGGCCAATATCAAGCGTGGTTTAACACGGAATTCTTCAAATCTGAAATGTAGTTCGAATGGTTATAGTCACTTGTCTCCTATCACTATCATGAAATTTATGAAATAGAGGCCAGGGCTAAATTATCGCAATTATATTTGAGGATGATTTCAAACTTTCGTTGCGGATTCAGAATTATTTCAGAGGGTGTGAGCAATACTTGTGGGCTATTTCGCGATACCAATCATTGACTTGTATGAATAAGATAAAAGCAAAATTGGCTTAATGCCGAATGAAGTCATCTTGAAGGTATTTATAGGAATATAATCCTCTGGTGGAGAACGAAGAGTAAAAAGGAAATACAAGAATCCTGGATCTGATGTATGACCTACTGGTACATGTTTCTGGGCCCGGCTACGAGAACAAGAGAAGGGTTTAATTGCAAAAGTCATTGGAATAAACCGTCACTCCAAATAAAAGATCGGGGATCAGATACCTAACGGTCGGATTATAGGTACAGTAAGAAATAATATTTAAAAAATATATGTAGAAAGATATGAACGATTTTATCTAATCTTGTTTACTTTAATCTACGCAAACACAGGTAAGTAGATCGTCATCCCAGCCTATAATATACGTCCCACTGCAGGCCACAGGCCTCCTCTCAGAATGAGATAGAGAGATGAAGTAAGTAGATAGGTAGAGTTAAACCAGCATCCGTCACCAATAGTCATCCCTACTGATGTTCACACACAGCTATAGCCGATGCTTAGGACTTACTAATTCGTATGTAAGTCTTAGTGATGGCTGATGAGCTACGCTCTCATGCGCATACGGGATTATTCTAATTAATTACTTCCTTCGCCAGCGCCTTTAGTGGAACTACTGCGAAGGAATTTGTATCTGTTTTCTGGAATAGTTCCTGCAGATCTTAAAAAGAAACTATAGCACGGTTACTATAGGAAGAGCTCTGACAGCTAATGTTTAATTGAGCTTAAAACAATACATATACAATCCACGGACGTACAAGTACAGTACTGATATTAAATTAAAAAAGGTTTGGTATTTTATTTTTCAAGTTTGAAGTGCAGGTTTATAAAAATGCTTTGGATATAATGGATTTTATTATAACTGTCAGAGCTCTTCCTGTATAGAGAGCTGTTGCCGCGCCTTCGTCTCCGAAGAATAGGGGTATAATTATACTTCCTTTTGGCTTTGCCCTACTCGTGTAAAAATAACCTACGACCTATTTTCAGACCTACCAATTACGGACAAAAAATTTCATAAAAATTGGTCAAGCCGTTTCGGAGGAGTTTGATGCCAAACATCGTGACACGAGATTTTTATAATCTACTGTATAAAAATAAGTCGGGTTTTCCTTCCTGACGCTATAACTCCAGAATGCACGAACCGATTTCCACGGTTTTGCATTCGTTGGAAAGGTCTCGGGCTCCGTGAGGTTTATAGCAAAGAAAATTCAGGAAAAATTTCAACAGAAAAGCGGGAAAATCTTTTTTCACATACAGCGCCATCTCTGATACATAGCATGTACTACAAACCAATACTATTCTCCGCGGACGGAGTCGCGGGCAACAGCTAGTAATATATATTAGAAGATTAGAAAGAAGAAGAAGAAAGAAGAAAGAAAACTGAACTAATTAGCGTGATAATAAAAGACTAATTATAATTAAATGAAACTAAGTAGTTCCACTAAAGGTACTGGTTAAAGAACAATTGCGAATAATCTCGTGTATGTAACGTATAAGTTGTTGTATAATATCGTATTGTTACGAATTGATGGGTTCAAATTGGTACGATTTAACACACAGGAAGGAAGACTGCAGTCACTGATGTTAATCAAAAAAGCAAACAATGAGAAATCAACTTATTACGAGGTAGAATACGCCAACGCTGTTTTCTTGTAAATCAGCTATATTTTCTAGGAAAATACATGTCATTTGCTTTAGTTAGTGACTACGTAATCTGATGTCACAGGTGAATCAGAATAGCATGAATGAATGTGATGAAGAGTGGTTGAGTTGTGCGACAGACTGCTGCTATTACTTGTAAAGCCTGTAGCCAGAATTTGCTTAAGCGCATAAAAAATTGCATATAAGTACTTCAATGTTTTGAGTACGAATTTGTACTTCAGCCAGGGCAGGGTCAGCGTGCCTACTTGCAGTGCTTCTTTCTAACTCACTACGACTAAATATGCCATTATGTAATAAAATAAAAGAAGCTGAAATATAATAAAATACAATTAGTACTGACCTTATAATTAAGACCTTGAACGTCCTCTTCCAGTGACACATCGGAGTACATGTCATCGGCGGGCTCACCTCCCGAGCCACAGCCCGACGAGTTGAATGATGACGAACGGTACAATTGACTAGAACAAAAATCCGCCATTAAAGAATACTACAGCAGTAAACTAATATTGAATGAATTCAAAAAGATCGAGTGAAGTTGCTAAATCCAAACGATTTTCTACAGTTTGGTAAGATCAGGTTTTGAGCGCCATCTATTCGCACGCAGTGAAACTGCTAAGTCATTCAGTACGCTTAGTATAAGTTTTACTTCACCAAAATACTTCTCGATCGCGTTTACGTAAAAAAATCAATTCTATGGAAACATGGACGCGCGCGCGCGGAGGCGCTGTCCATGTTTCCATAGTAATTGTTTTTTTTTCCGTAAACGCAATCGAGAAGTATTTTGGTGAAGTAAAACTTATACTAAGCGTACAGTATGCTTAGTATAAGTTTTACTTCACCAAAATACTTCTCGATCGCGTTTACGTAAAAATTTCAATTCTATGGAAACATGGACGCGTGCGCGCGGAGGCGCTGTCCATGTTTCCCTAGTAATTGATTTTTTTACGAAAACGCGATCGAGAAGTATTTCGTGAAGTAAAAACTTATACTAAGCATACAGGGCACGTTAGTCACCGCGTAGTCTGCTTGCTCACTTTTCACGTCGTGTCGCCGCTATGCAACAGATGGCGCTTCTTTTATAAAAGTTTATGTGGAATCAAAACCTAAATGGAAATAAAATATGTATACCTTAATGTTTGTATTATATTTTTCATGCCTTTCATTAGTAAAATAAGTAAAATTACCTAGCTAAGACATTGGATCCAAGTTGTCGCTTCCCAGAGCTGAAACAAAGAGTAACACAAATGATTTGCAAATTATTTGTTATACAACGAATGATTATCAAACTAGATTCGTTAAGCATTTTAATCACGCGCCCGATGTGCATCTGTGTGTCATCCATCGTGGTAAAAGCAGGTGTGATTGTTTATGGTGTCTGTTAGTCAGTAGAATAATAAATACAAATGTTTATAGAAGTACCTAACATCAACTAATTCGAACCGCTTCGCTTCAGAAGCACAATTAGGAGTGGTAGGTAACTATATTTTCTAACCCAAGTGACTGCCTGGCTCCTGATTTAACTTTTCTTAGTGGGGCTTAGTGCAGCGATTAAATCTTTACCGATCGCTTAACTATTGTATTGTGGTTTTCAAACACGGTTTCGAACACATGACACGACATTTGCTGAAAGGGATGTGAAGTCTAATCGTTCTACCGTTATTAAGAACCTACCTCATTAAATAGAGTACACGAATACTAGTATAACTCGGCAATTATCTTCATTACTAATGCGCGTCCGCCCAGTAACGGCGATTAAATCCAAAAAGACGGAAGTACACTTGCAATGGCTTGCACATACGCCTTTTACACTCAGTTACAACCACAACGCGATGCGGCTGTAGCACCGAATTGAAAACTACTAAATTTAACACACGGCCTCTTTTTAATAGCTCTGTAATAAAGTTTTTTTTTGCTTAATTTGGGGAATCACTTAAGATGGTTTTATCTATAATATTCGGTAGAGGCACATTCTCTTGTAGAAATAAGGAAATATATTGCAGTGTACGCTACGCCTACTTAGATATACGTAACGGATGTATAAAATGTTTTATTTCTTTAGCGATCATGTCTTAGTTTAATTACGAGAACGGGTTTTGTTCATTAAATTCGCTTTACATGCGTTTTTAATTAATTTTATCATGATTTTGCATATACGCACGCTTACATCATTCTTTATGCAATATCATCCATTCATCTAGCATTGTAAAATATTGCATCGCACATTTTCCTTTGAATATACAAGATATTGCTGAAACAAGGAAGTCCGGCCGTGGCTGTTCAGCAGAAAAGTTCCTATAGGTATCCACTAGTAGAAAAAACATAATGACCGTAACAAAGTCCTTTTACTATGCTAATGTAGAGTTTTCGATTGGAAACTAGTAGTTGGAATGGTCATAAGCGTAACTCGTAACCATCGACAATGGTCTGCAATTAGCAGGATGTCCGATGGGAGTGACAGAGAAAACTGTACGCGAAGCGTGACGTCCATGAAAGCGATCGTTGCAATAAGAAATATTTTCCTGATTCGATGCGTACCGTTCGTAACTAGGATTACTCCTTTTGCATCTAAGTCTCCTAGATCACAAATACGAAATTTACCATGTAATATTTCGGTATCTAGTAGATAATTAAGATAGCCATAATATTCTTCTACAACCGGTACCGGTATTTTGGTTTCTGTCGCCTCACAGGTGATTCAGTGTTTTTTTGAGGCCCACACGCCCGCATACACATGGGCGAGTGGACAGACTTCATCGCACTCTTCCCAGCGTGTAGTACTAACCGTTTCGAACAAAATTATAATTGGATTTCCAGTAAATTTTACTCGCTACCTGACAATTTGCCAGCTGTATAAATATGTAATATTATTTCTTTAAAAAGAAAATTCTTGATCTGTGTTTAGGATTGTACCCTTGTTCTTCTTAATAATTTCGCCTGGCAACATTTTGTATCGAATTTAAATTCAAATTCAGTACAAAATGTTGCCAGGCGAAATTATTTAGAAGAACAAGGGTACAATCCTAAACAATCTGTCTGTTCGTTTTATATGCTAATTACAACACTGGTACGTATACCTATTTGTCAAGCAAAATCAAAGGCATATTTAATAAAATTGGCCTTTAAATGGCGTTTTTGCCGCAGATGTTATTTTTATAAGTTCAACACAGAAAATTGGCAACTTAGATATATGCCTACATTATAATTTTTTTTTATCTTTAAGTAAAATTTATCGATTAACTGTTAAGGATTATTCGATGTTTATGCCATTATTGTTTAGAATCATATTACATTTGCGAAGATTGTATAAAAATAATAACTGTGAAGAATCACGAATGTCATCAGTCGCGTTTATGTGGAATCCATATTGTGCAGAATCTCGAATTGGAAGAAGGAATATACTTACTTAGTGTAGAAACAATGACTATGAAGAATAACGAATGTGATCAATTACAGCTGTATGGAATCCATATTGTGCAGAATCACGAATAGGAAGAAACAATAATGGCATAAACATCGAATAATAGGTACACAATAAAGGGTAAAGTAAAGAAGATCGAAAGTTAAGTTTGGCAGCGAGTGAAGTTGTCAGCAAATCCAATCCTAATAGTCTTTGAAACGCATAGTATGGAGCGTTCGTCCATTACTAGGCTAGACGTTTATGTTCAGCTACAGACTTATACCAACGTGAACCCTCGATTAGAGAAAGCGTAGTAATTTGCGGTTTCTATCGCGGATTGCGTATCACAAATAAAACAATATCTGCGCCTAATCTGGGGCCATACCCTTGTACGACGCCTTCAAGAGTCCACAATGTTGTCATACAAACATAGAAAATTTCTTATGTTGTTTATAAACTTATCGAACTGATACAAAACACAGCCAATAGTAAAATGGGAGCGGTAGTTAAGTATTTAGGTCTCTAATAAAAAAAATATTCAGGAAAATATAACGATGGCTTTTTGTCTTTTGTTTTTGTTGACGACCAGATAGCCTAGTGGTTAGTGACCCTGACTATCAAGCTAGAGGTTCCGGGTCCGACTCCTGGTAGGGGCAAACTTTTGTGTAAGGAATATGAATGCCTGTAACTGGATTCATGGATGTTGTATAAAAATTTATCGTTGTAAGTATGATTATCCGTCGTTTTGAAGTAATAAATAGTAGAAGCTTTATTGAATCATAAACCCATCTACAAGACAAGCAGTAACTCTTCAATATACTAATTAATAGTAAAATACACTTCTTTCTCAAAACCAACAAAGAATAAACACAAAGATCTAACTGATATAACTGATATAATATAATGCAATTAATATAATCGCGTGTGTGTAGCTAATCTATTAATAGCTAGTATTTATCTGCTTGCAAGAAATGTTAGTCTAGGTAACTGCAGTTGTTAGGCTGGCTTGTCTGTTACTGCAAGGTCTATGACCTTGAAATTACTTAATAAATCTCAATTGTCTTTTATAATCTTTTGGGGTTTTCCTGAAGATTTCTAAATTATTATTATTTATTTAAAATATGGCTTCTGTCCCATTACAGGACAATTTCGCCAGTGTCAAAGTAAGCTCTCTTTGGGAGCGACGTTGTACGGTGATTGTAGTTTTTGCAACTTGATAGTAAAATTCCAGAAACCACGTGGAGACAACTTGCGCATTAAAAAATGTTAGGCACGAGAGCAATATACAATTTTGTGATCACTGTTAATTAAAGTTAATCGCCGCATAAAACACTATCAAAATTATACCTCAACTTGCCAAAGAAACAGAAATACCAAAATTATATACTTTCTACATCCACCATGTTCGAATGCTACAAATCGAATCCGAAGAATTTGTCAGTTACAATTTCTAACTTTACCTTTTTTCTTTTTTTTTTGTAAAACAGGGGTACCTATCATAAATTGAACGAGTCTGTGGCATCGTAAATCGTAACTCCCAAACGGAACGACAGATTCGGACGTGTTTTTGTTTTTAATAAATAGCTAATTTTTAACCATGACGGTTTTGAGCTAAGTGTTATTTTATTAATGTCAGTTCGGTCGTTTTCGAGATACTGGACTTAAAAATTATTTTTTAGTTATGAAAACCCGGAACCGGGGACCCGGGTATGTCCTAAAACTGCGGCCAGTAATACCGGAGGACGGGCAGCAGCGTCCCTAATATGTACGGTTTTTTCCACTGCGGTCGCCAACCCGCCTGCCAAGCGTGGCGACTACGGCAAATATGGCTGAGTCCAAAAGAAAACGGCCCCTAGTCTCCGGTAGCCCCGCTGTTCCAGGCTACGGTAGCGGCCTGGGTAGCGGCGAGGCAAGGGGTGCTAAGAATCCCCGGAAGCGATCCGGCTACCATCAGCAACGATCTCTGGCCCTGGCAACGTATAACTGCCGTACACTGCGGACGGATGATAGGTTAATAGAACTGGAGGAAGAATTGAGCAGGTTACGATGGGGGATAGTAGGGTTATCAGAAGTCCGAAGAGAGGGGGAGGACACGATAATCCTGAACTCTGGTAACATGTTCTATTTCCGGGAGGGCGACCAACAGTCCCAGGGCGGTGTCGGGTTTATCGTCCACAAGTCCCTTGTAAACAACGTCGTGGAGATCGTGAGTGTGTCGACCAGGGTAGCGTACCTTGTACTAAGATTGACCAAACGGTATTCGTTGAAGGTCGTACAGGTTTACGCACCGACTTCGGCACACTCCGACGAAGAGGTGGAAACTATGTATGAGGATATCTCCAGAGCCATGCATAGCTCCGGAACTCACTTCACGGTTGTTATGGGGGACTTCAACGCAAAACTGGGTAAACGGGATGGTGAAGAGCTGCGAATGGGGCAATTTGGAGTAGGGCGTAGGAATCACCGGGGCCACCTACTGGCCGGCTTTATGGAGAAGGAGGGACTCTATTATGATGAACTCCTTCTTCAAGAAGCGAGAGCACAGGAAGTGGACTTGGATGAGCCCTGACGGTGTAACGAGGAATGAGATAGACTTTATTATGTCGACGAGGAAGCAAATATGCAATGATGTCTCCGTGATCAGTGCGGTTAAAACCGGGAGTGATCACCGTATGGTACGAGGCACATTGAATATTCGGTTCAAGCTTGAAAGATCGCGACTGATAAAGTCTACGCTCCGCCCGGCACCAGCCCAGCTACAAAACCTCGAAACGTTCCAGCTTGAACTTCAAAACCGTTTCGAATGCCTAGGAAGCGACATGGATGACTACAATGACGAGTTTGTGGAAGCTGTCCATACGGTTGGGTCAAAGTTCTTTAAGACTCACCGTACAAATAGAACCAAAAAAATCACACCTTCTACTCTAAAGCTCATGGAAGATCGACGTAAAATGATCTTACAGACGTCAGCGTCACCAGATGGTGACGCTTGCCAATACCGGCGGCTTAACAGGCAGATCTCAAAGTCTCTGAGGCGCGATATACGCCAGTTTAATACTAATAGTATTGAAGTGGCGATAGAGCGCAACAGAGGCTCTAAAGTTTTTGCCAAGAATCTGTCTGTTGGGCAAAGCCAATTGGCAAAGTTAAAGACCGATGAAGGTAGGATCGTGACCTCTAAACCGGAGCTATTGTTAGAAGTTGAGAAGTTCTATGGACAGCTGTACACATCAACGAAGAAACCCGTCATGGATCTAGCTGAAGACCCGAGAGCTAGATTAACCCGGCACTATACCGAAGGTCATGTCGAACGCCCATGTTGTACCAACTCCCGTCGTAATCGGAGATACTTTGCTCGAAGTTGTTGACGACTATATCTATCTGGGACATACAATCCAATTGGGTAGGTGCAACTTCGAGAAAGAGGTCAATCGACGAATTAGACTCGGCTGGGCAGCGTTCGGGAAGCTCCGCAATATCTTGTCATCCGATATACCGCAGTGTCTCAAGTCAAAAGTCTTTGACCAGTGTGTGTTGCCAGTGATGACTTATGGCACTGAGACGTGGCCGCTAACGATGGGTCTTATAAGGAAGCTCAAGGTCACCCAGAGGGCGATGGAGAGGGCTATGCTTGGAGTTTCTCTGCGGGATCGCATTAGAAATGATGAAATCCGCGCGAGAACTAAAGTCACGGACATAGCTCGAAGAATCGCTAGACTTAAGTGGCAGTGGGCAGGGCACATCGCCCGTAGAACTGACGGCCGATGGGGCCGAAAGGTTCTCGAGTGGCGTCCGCGGACCGGAAGACGCAGTGTAGGTAGGCCTCCAACAAGATGGAGCGACGACCTGGTGAAGGTAGCGGGAACGCATTGGATGCGGATGGCGCAGGGCCGATCTGTTTGGCGAGCCTTGGGGGAGGCCTATGTTCAGCAGTGGACGTCTTTCGGCTGAAATGATGATGAAAACCCTTTGATAATCTTTGTGATTTGGGTTTCAAACAGTTTTAGAAGCTTTTATGTAACTTAGTACACTCCCAGACTCCAGTGGTCAATACAGTCAGAAAAAAGAGTTTAGATTATAAAATATCAATTTGTATTTGATGGAGAAAACTACTTACTGTTTACAAAACTTACGAGCCATCATGTAGTAGGTAGACATAGTTGTTAGCAAGTACCTACTGCGAAAGAGTTGTTAGTTGAATTGCACCACTTCCGACGACTACATAATGTCACTTATTTAGCATGCATAAAGAACTTAGAAACATCTAGGTTAATGCGTGTTATGGATAATTATGTTGATGAAATGATTATTTCATGTTGAATTGAGATATTTGGTTCTCTACAATTTGTAGCGTGTGAACTTAGGCCCTTTGGTAGTAATATAAACATGCCATAAAATTCTTTCACACACCATTCAAGTAAATACTTAGGTATACAAAAAATTAAGCAATGTTTTTAATCCGTGTAACACCCAGTATACCTATTAACACTTTAGCAACATTATGTTCTTATCTTTGAGAAAACTTCACAGCCACTAGATTAGCGCGTGTTATACTTCGAACAAAGGGTGAAGCCAGACGAGCGTAATTTTTTGAGTCGTGAGCGGCGTAATTTCGGTCGCGTAATTTCTGCTACATTCGGATTCATACAAAACTCCTGTTTTGTTCACACGGCGGCGCAAAATGAGTTTTACACAAATAGGAGTTTTCTATGAAACCAAAATTACGCACCGAAATTACGCGATTCACAACTCAAAAAATTACGCTCGTCTGAGCCAGAAGAACGTAATTGTTTTGAGTTGTGGGTCGCCTAAATATTTTTGGTTCGTTTTTGTAAAAAAATCTACTTTGTGCCACACGGTGACATAAAATGAGTTTTACACAAATAGGACTGTTTGTTGTATGAAACTAAAACTACGCGACTGGAAAATATATGCGACTCACAATTTACAAAATAACGTTCTTTTCGCCTCATCCTTATACATACATAATATAATATTCACCCTATGCTAACTCTACTAATATAATAAACGAAGAAGTTTGTGAATATGTTTGGATGTTTGTTAGTAATTGTTAGGTACTCAGTCACGCAATAACGGTTGAACGGATTTAGATGAAACTTGGCGTACAGGTAAACAAAGATCTGGATTGAGACGATACTTAGTATCCAATTCCGGTAGTGCCTTCCCATGGGATAATATTCTAACTTTAGACAATAGAGGGCGCTGTCCAAGAAATTTAAAGTGCATTGACTTTCAAGATTTCATTAATTTCGTCTGCAATTTCTGCGATTGTTGTTGTCCGAACGAACGTTTACTTTGTAAATGTAGCCGTAACCTTTCTTCAGGTGTAATATTCTTTTCTAACCCTTCTTCTCCTGAACATCTATAAGATTGTAAATGTTTCTTGTAAAGGTATTTCTACCGCGCGCGAAGCCGCGTGTTAAAACTAGTGGTTACTGTAATTATTATGATTAGGTCACATCACTGCTAATGCTATTTATATTGTTTAAAGTACTCACTATTTGTCAATGACCTATTTTCTTCTGCTAATCTAAACCAACGGAACGAAAAACCGCATACCTGCTCGTACTACCATAGGTTAAAAACACAATAGATTTATGTTGGATACAATGAAATACCCGTGTACTGGCATCATGCTGCCCAACAACATCGCGAGTGTCATTTGTTTCACGGTAGAGCTGTGACAATAAAACAACACCGGTATCTAAACAATCGGACATAATTACGCTTATTTAGCTGTTATGTAATGCTAGCATGTCACTAAAATAGCTACTTGCCATTTTATACAAATTGTATGTAAGTAATATAAATTTCTATTAAAATAATTATAATAAAACATATTGTAAGGTCAACTCACAAGGCTGTTTTAAATAGTTTTGTAACTAGGTCTGTTATATGAGGTTGCCTTTCGTTAAATTTACACAATGTCATATGATTAACGTAATATTGACAAGAAGACTAGTTCTTTGTTGCTATTTATTGAAGTAAAACAAGTATCTATCTACCCATGTTATTACGGTACCATTTGTTATAACTAGTGCTCCAATTTACTAGTAAGTACATCATCATCATTATGTTCTTTCGTTTGCTTTTTCTGTTTACTTTCTCTAAAAAAACTTCGATCTAATTGAGTCATTCGAGATCACCACAAAGCCATTCAATTGAAAACAACAATCTGTTTGATTGTTGTGGTAACTAAAACGGAATATTTTCAGTACATAACATTTAATTAGGAAAAGCAAAACCTTTAACTGTACATTCCATTCTTGCAAAACACTTTTCTAACCTGTAAGGCCGCTTTCTGTAATGCATGTAAACACCGTTTCGCTCCAGCTTTACTAATGGATATCGCACTCAATGAATTTTTCACCGCGTGATCCGTCACAGGTCACATGGAACACAATCGGTATTGCAACATCGCAGCCGATGAATCGATATAAACAGAAACAAATCACATCACTACTTTGATTTTTGTTTACGTACAAGATTCGAATTCGGAATTTAAATTTGTTTTATTTAACGCGTGGGTGCGTGCGGCAGTGCGCGAGTGGTGGTGGCTTAGGACTGACGCATCGGCGCCGGTGATGGCGACCAACGGGCAGTGGGCAGCGGCCGCGAAGCATCAATTATCCACAATGGGCAACTAGGTACAAACTGCGAAATACTCGCCTTTATTAAATTATGTAAGCCGAAATGTGGTGGGCTTTGTCAAATTAGCGCATCTGCTGGTCCCATGACAATGGAAGCACTTAGCATGGGATATTGCGAAATAGCACTGCGGTTTGTTGGTAATTAACATACCCATAGCTATTAGTGAACAATAACGCAAGAACTTGAAAATATTCGTTCTTTTTGGCCTAGAAATCGTAGACACTTTGCTAGCCTTGTGATGGATAGTTTTAATGAGGTGATCGTATCCGGAGACAGTTCCGTTATCCTGAACATCCTGTCATGTGGTGCTATCGCTTATGGCATCGGGGTCAAACAATCGTGTCAATAAAAACATGCCATGACAAGGCCGATCGCGGTTGATCGATTTTTGAAATGACATTGAATATGATCGATTACTGCACCAATTTTGTCAATACAATTTAAACTGGCTTTAAGAATTTTATAAGGGCCATACTTACATATTTTTTTGTTGGCGTCTCTAAGGATCTATGACCAATATATTTTAGCCAATTCTACATCGGCGTGCGGGACGCCTGGCCAACTTTCGGCCCATTAAAATAAATCTTTAGTTTGCTGACTCGGAGTCGCTAATTTTATGTCCACAGGAGAGACAACTTGTGTTTCTTACGCTGTGTATGACCTATAATTTGTATACTCCTTGGTGGCGAGGACCACACACAGTTGCGAAAAATGCCTATGCAAATGTTTGAATATCTAATGCAGGAAACTGATTGATTTGAAAAGATAATAAATTTTGTTGGACAAAGGCTTCATGCGTTTAACTTTGTAATCATCTGTAAGAATGGTGAAACTATACTCCAACAATTAATTCACTGCAGTAGAATGTCCGTTTGGTAAATTTAAAATAGTAATGTTACTTGTTTTAAGGATGAAACAATGTTATGAAGTCATTTTGAATAATTTATGTTGTAACGGTTAATTTTTGTAGGTGAATTTTAATAAAATAAACGTTAAAAAATTGCTAGAACACTAACATTATCAAAAATTTAGAATCCGCCAATCCAAGCTATGAAACGCAACGAAATGTTTTTTTAGTTAAATACAATGTCGTCCCATTTTCATATTTTTTTTTAACATTGTAAATAAAACTTTGATATATTAAGAATGATCTATTTATTATTCACAAAATATTTCATTCGTTCTTTGATCAAATTATTCTTTATGTGTGAACTGAATCAAGCACTATTAAAATAAATATGGTACTTATCATTATTTTACAGAATGACAGTTGATAGTGTCTTTCTACTGCAGTGAATTAATTGTGTGTGGTCGCTTTAAAAGTTTGATACAAAATAATTCCATGACAAAACGAAGAGCTGACATAACGATAATTGGAACATCAACACATAAAATATATAACAGGCTACAGCGGAATTTGCAACAAACGACGAAGACGATTCATTTATGAACTGATGCCACATTTTTAACTAAATTACAATTGGTTTACATTAGAAACTTGCTAAATCTGTCATAAGAACAACGAACTGGCAATGCGTAAGGTGATTTGTAATTTAAAGTCTAGCTCTCAGCTCTCGAGAGTAATAAACAGTGGATTAGCAAAAGTCAATGACAAGATAATTGGGTGTCCACACGCTAGCAGCAATTCATGACGGATGACAAGCGCGTGTGATTCGAGCGTTGCGTCACCATTTTATTGTTCAGCTCCAAATGAACCATAACTACAAGGCCCGCGTTGGACACTGACTTGCCTTTTAAAATAAATTCACCTAAACAAAACTGCAGCCTCAAAAGGTCCACTTTAAGTGGTTTGTGTGACTTTAGATTCGGTCCCACGATTCAATTTTACTCCGATTCAAGGTGTCGAGATAAAAACTTAAGTAGTTTGATGCGTGTTCGCTGTTTTGATGACTTCGTGTATTTTTTCTGGCCTAACAATAAGTTGTATTAAGTGCTAAACAGCGTCGTCAAAATTACCCGCTCTCTTTGGTAAATTACGTTTGGTGGTATTTTTTAGGGCTTCGTCAACCAGACCGGTTCTGCGCCATTCGCATCCAACGCTTTCCCGCAACCGTAACCAGGTCCTCGCTCTATCTTGTAAGAGGCTTAACTACACTGTGCCTTCCGGTTCGTGGACCATCGGCCCATCGGCCATCAGTTCTACAAGCGATGTGCCCTGCCCACTACCACTTGAGCCTGGTGATTCTTCAAGCTATGTCGGTGACTTTAGTTCTTGCGCGGATGTAAGACTGTCCGTCCGGTTGTTAGGTATAAATCTCAAAAATCATGTTCATTTGAAAAAAGTTCGACGTTTCAAGTTTGTTTCTTTATCAAAGATCACTAAAGACTTTTCATGAACTCAGTTGCTTCATGCATTTTACAAGATACATAACCGCATTCGTTCCAGCTGAAGATCGCCAGCTTCATACTTAGTATCTTAGATCGTCCGTTTTCTTAATGGTTAGCTAATCTCCTAGCATTAGTTTAATGAGAGGCTAGCACTCCGCGTGCGAGTGTTGGGCAACTGAGGAACGCACGCAGCCGGCTGGAACATCAGTTCACTTTCTTGGGGAGAATCCGTGCGATAAAATGAGCCCGTAAAACGCACTATATCCATATTAATCACGTTTGAAATTTAGACGCCAATTAACATTCTTAATTGCTAGAAGCACTTTCTTTAGTTGATGGTGTGATGTTCACTAATTAGTATTGCATTGCACCGTTGTTTTGGTGCGGTCGGTTAAGTGAAGGATTAGCGTGTGTTGCCATGTTTATTTAGGGCCGCTTACAAGGTCGGGGGTTAAAAAATCGTTAATCCTGGGTTAGCTGGCATGACAGTGTCATACATTTTGAAACTGCTTAACCCTGGGTTTTCACTTAACTCGGAGTTATAACAGTTGATTCCACTCCGCGCAAGTCCACCTTAAGAGGCTATGAGGCTGTGATAAAAGTACCTGTATATGACAGAGTATAGACATTACTGATTACCTACTAGAAATTGCCGTTTCATATAATTGCAAAGAAGGTAAATAAATAAATATCATGGAACAATTTTACTGACACCAATTGACCTAGTCCCCACTCCCCAAGCAAAAAACTTGTACTATGGGTACCAGACAACGAATAATAGTAATAAATACTAATATAGATAAATGCATAGACTCAAGAGCAAACATTTGTGTTTTTTATATAAATGCTAGTTGACCCGGCAAACGTTGTTTTCCAATATTAAATAGCCTACAACCTATTCGCAGATCTACCAAAAATGGACAATTTTTTTTATAAAACTCTGTCAAGCAGTTTCGGAGGAGTTCCATAACAAACACCGTGACACGACGATATATTAGATTTGCTCCGACCGGTGATCGAACCCGGGACCTCAAGCTTCAGTCAGGTTCTTTCACCATTTGGCTATCCGGTCGTCATGTTTAAAATGTTGTTATAATAATTTACACATTTACGCATCTAGTTAATTATCATGATAAAAGTTTGGTTATTTATATCAATTTAATTATTTTACAGGGGCGTCAAGTAAAACTAACACAATCAACTAAGTAATAAAATATTCCGCGTTAATTTTGAGACAAGTTTTAAAAGTAATCTTTACAATACTTACTTAAAATATATCTTAACATAATAGATAAAAAGGACAACCTCGCGGCTAAAATGGATTGTTGGATGTTACCAAGCATGAACAGCTGATTTGAGACTAATTGCCGAAACGCATTTTGTCGAAAGCATTAGTTTTAAAATATTGCGTGACAGCTCTCTTTTGTTTTTAGCTAAAAGTTTTAAATCCTTCGCAACATTTGCAATGTTGTCTACAATTATTGCACTGTTTAGCGTCGAATTTCCAGCTAACCACAATTACATGAGTTGTTGGAGGTGGCGTAACCAAACCGACGCTTAAATTTGAAGCGCAAACTATAAAACAAATAAACATTCGCGGGCAATCGTGAGTTATCAATTTTATGGTGATTCCAGGAGCGTATTTTAAAGGGTTTACCCATTTTCGTAATCTAGCTAGAAAGTTAAAAAAATAAAAAAAAAATTAAATTGTCTCGTCTAATACATGACAATCTCGTGTTATGGTGTTTTTATCGAACTCCTCCGAAACGGCTGGATCGGTTTTCATGAACTTTTTTGTCTATATTTCATAGGTCTAAGAAGTCTAGGTCGTAGAAGGTCGTAGGTTATTTTTCGCAGATGGAGTCGCGGGCTTCGGCTTGTTTACTTATAAAAGTTTATTATGTACGTTTCCGTTCATGATATATATATTCGACAATCTTACACAAATCAACCTAGTCACACTGGAACTGCAACTGGAACAAATATATGTAATAAACATATATACAAATGCCCATACCAGGAACAAACCCGGTACCTCATGTTTCATAAGCAGAGTCACTATCGGCTAGGCTAGGAGACTGTTAAGATTAACTGAATGCGCAAAAGCTGTATCTACTAATACTAAACGACTTGACTGTGCACTGAATAAACGATTAGGTAAACAATAAAAGAAATATAAAAAACTATTAGCAATAACATATTTGTTTACCTTTGTTGTAGGGTCATCAACTGGCTTCTTGAAGGAGGGCGAGCTGATATTTCTGGCAAGCAAGGGGGATGGTGACTACCATAGTGAAATGAATGCAGCAAATTTTGAGAAATGGTTTGATGTAATTTTAAACAATGTTGAGACAAATTCAGTGATTGTTATGGACAATGCACCGTACCATTCACGCAAAGAAGACAAAGCACCTACATTAAAAACAAAAAAGGCTGATATTCAGCATTGGTTACAATCTAAAAACATACCATTCGGACCTAAGGAGGTTAAGCCCCAACTGATGCAGAAAGTGCGACAAGTAAAACACAAATATGAAAAATTTGTAGCTGACGAAAAAGCGAAAAAAAGGGGCATCACACTAATAAGGCTCCCACCCTACCACTGCGAGCTCAACCCCATCGAGCTGGTATGGGCAAAGGTAAAGGGAGAAATAGCGACAAAAAATACGACTTTCAAGCTGAAAGATTTAAAAAAATTATTACCTGAGGCACTTGGAAATGTTACAGCCAAAGATTGGGAAAACTGTGAGAAACATGTGCTTAAAGAAGAAGAAAAAATGAGAGGGTTAGACAGTCATATTGACGAGTTGACAGACAGACTTGTAATAAATTTGGGGGAGTCATCATCGTCATCATCGAGTGATTCTGAATAGGGGTGAACGTTATTAGTGCGATAGCCGGGAAATAGTTCTTCAATTTATTAGCAAGTGAACGAGTACAATACTATTAACGACCCACACCTAATTCTGAATAAAATAATTAATAAAAGTATTGCGTTTTATTTAAAAAGTATTATAAGGTAATTGTTATGATTAGTAGATAGGATATAAATACCACACAAAAATTTAATGAAAGACTAGCAATGAGACTACTTTATTTACCAGTGATTAATTATTGATTATTCAACAATATTCAGATTTCATGCTTTTACATAAAATGGGATCATTATAAGAAGTCTAATAGCGTATTTAGTGCTAGCTACATTTTCAATTTTTATTCTCGTCATAATGGTTCACAACCTCTGAATCTGTCATTTTTGACAGCTCCCGTTTGTTTACATTCTTTTAAATACCTAAAAGTCTAAAGTATAACAGGAGAACTTTTTGTATAAGACTTGTTGTCGTTTTTGTATTGTTTTATCTATGGCAAAGTATATTTATAAGTTGGCAACTCTCTTTTTCCGGAACACTAACATGTAATGTGCTCTCGTGTAAATAAATTAAAGCCGTCATTGAAGACAATTATCAATTCGAGACCACAAATACTGACCTGATTTTTTAATAAATAATATTAGTTTTTATCCACAAAGTGTTCATGTATAAAAACTCCGGAAAAAACTTCTTTACCTTTTCTGGACCAGCTAATAGAAAAGATATAAAATTATTGTGTTGGCACTTCTTCATTAACACGTAAATTACTTTCATATTACGTGATCTCAGCATGGTTAGTTGTTTATGGTCATTTCGCAAGCTGTACTTTCTAAAACACACTGTTAAATGCGTTATTAATCTGTGCAAAGGCTGCCCTCGGACGGCATTAATTTTATGAAATTGTAACAATAGTCTGATTTAGTGTTGAAGTTAATTGACGACAAGTGAGAGTCGGTTCGCTTTAAATTTCTTAAGTAAAATAAAACCAATCTTGTTCGTTCAATTGTAGAATTAAGTAAGTAGGTACATGATAAATATGATTTATGAATTAAAATTAACAGTCACATTTGTGTCAATGAATGTGTGTGTTCTCTTAAGATTTATTTAGCTCTCATTTGCACTAAATTCTAAATCTGACGCGATGTGGATGACTCATTGACAATCTGAAAATAGTTGCATTGTTCCAGCTGACAATAGTTTGTAACTACCACTTACAATTACACCTTTTAAACTCGGAGTTGGCGTTTAATGTAAAGGAATAAAGTATGAAATGCTTTGGTATTTTACGAGAAGATTGTAAAGGTAATGTTGTGGACGTCATACCGACAACAAGGTACTCGAAGTGTTGCCAATTGAATGTGTCAAGAAGTAGCTAAATAAATTATTAGGTAACCTAAACAATGCCGCAAAACAGGGCCTGAAATCGAGAAAATGCGGATTAACACCGGTCCGAGGCCAAACATTGCGGTACTCAGTAAATTGAATAAGTATAATGAATGAAAAAATTCCGGTAAAATACACGTTAAAGTTTGTGATGTGTGTGTGTAAGCGCGTGTCGATTGTTGCTCTTTCAAGCTAAAATGGCTTGACGGATTAAGATTAAATTTGGTATGTATCTTGGGAATAGCATATAATAGATAGATATTGTATTTTATTTCGATATTCCCACGTGATTGGGATTTATGCATGTAAAAACCCAAAATCTCAACCGGCAAATCTAAACACAAAATATTGTACCTACACTACGTATTCTTGTAAATAAATGAGGACCACGATGTACATTTTACGAATTTCCACGGCAATCTAAGAAAATAATGGTACACGCAAATAAAGCCGCGAGTAGAGGTAGTAAAAAAAAGTTTCACTTATTTAAACGCAGGTTACCAAGATTTTCAATGTAATTGACAAGATTTCATATTTCTAAGGCTATAATTTGATTTGTTCTCTGTATTCTGTTTGAAAAGAGAAAGACGCTGATAGTTTTAAATTTTCACTAGGATTATTAATTAATTTATATCATTTTTTTCAAGATGTGCTTATTCTAAAAGGGCATAACTCCAAAACTACCACACAATAGATCCATTACTTTAGTCTAGACTCTATTAAAAAAAGTGATGACGTAAATCTGACGTTGAGGTCGTAATCAAATTTAAAATTATTACAGTTCTTTTTTGTGATGAAAAGGGCAAAGGGTTATTAAGGGTTAAGGGTTTATTATGTATTCTGTGGTAATATTGGTAAATTCAGATATTTTTTAAATTTCTTGCATTTTTTTAAGTATGGAGAAATAAATTATCTACATCTACATCTACACTATATATCTACACTAATCTACATCTACATCTACACTTCTACACTAATAATAATAATAACAATATAATAATAATTATTAATATAATAATAATATTATAAAGAGGAAAGATTTGTATTTTTGTATGTAATGAACAAACTTAAAACTACTGGACCGATTTCAAAATTTCTTTTGTCGTTAGAAAGCTACATTATCACTGAGTAACATAGGCTATATTTATTACTAGAAAGAATTAGAGTTCCTCAGAAAATCTTACTAAAACCAGCCCAAGGTGTAAAAAAATTAGCCATAAAATGTCTTTCATCGCATGCGCTGCAGAAAGTATTGATGATAGAACAAAAAAATGTACTATAATATTATAGAACGTATCAATATCTACAAAAAACTTCGCGAGACCATACGTCCAACTATTGTAGTTATGTCACTGTTACTACTTTTTTACATTTTAAAAGATGATAGAAATGCCTATCAAAATCAGACCATGTTATCCACACCTTTGTATTAATTCTTATCCAAATAAATTATTTCGTATGCAAGACTGGTTCAATACCTGCTGATTGTTTTTTGAATTATTGAAATCGGACATTACATTCAAAAGATAATACGAAATTAAAAATGTCAATATAAATTAATGTCAGTTTTTAATTTTGAAAATTTGGGCCTCCTGCTTGGATTCTCGCTAACATACCTGCTTGCATGCTTGCTTGCATGCTTGCTTGGATGCTTGCTCGCATGCTCGCTAGAATCCTGCTTGGATTCTCGCTTGCATGCTTGCTTTCATGCTTTCTTGCAAGCTTGCTTGCTTGCACGCTGCTTGCACGCTTGCTTGCATGCTTGCTTGCATGACTGCTTGCTTACTTGCGTGCTTGCTTGCGTGCTTGATTGCGTGCTTGCTTGCGTGCTTGCTTGCGTGCTTGATTGCGTGCTTGCTTGCGTGCTTGCTTGCGTGCTTGCTTGCATGCTTGCTTGCATGCTTGCTTGCATGCTTGCTTGCATGCTTGCTTGCATGCTTGCTTGCATGCTTGCTTGCATTCTTGCTTACATGCTTGCTTGCAAGTTAGGACTGTCGCTTGCATGCTTTTTACATGCTTGCTTGCTTGCATGCATGCTAACTTGCATGCTTGCTTGCTTGCTTGCTTGCTTGCTTGCTTGCTTGCATGCATGCATGCTTGCTTGCATGCTTGCTTGCTTGCATGCTTCCTTGCATGCTTGCTTGCAGGCTTGCTTGCATGCTTGCTTGCATTCTCGCTAGAATCCTGCTTGGATTCTCGCTTGCATGCTTTCTTGCATGCTTAAATGCTTCCTTGTATGCTTTCTTGCAAGCTTGCATGCTTTCTTGCAAGCTTACATGCTTGCTTGCATGCTGTTTGCATGCTTGCGTGCATGCTTGCTTCAGGCTTGCTTGCATAATAGCTTGCTTGCTTAATTGCATGCTTCTCTGAAATATTTTATGGTTCACGCGAGCGAAGCTGCGGGTAAAAAAGCTAGTAATAAATATTTTCCCGTGTTTAGGAGGCAAAACTCTTTCGACTCCTATAGTAATTTTCAGGTGTTAAAAAAATGAAATCTCGTCAATTCTGTACTTAGATATTTCTTTTTCAAAAACGAACTGACATTGTCGTAAACCTTTGCCGATATTTTTCTTGTTTACGGCGAAAGGTGCCAAGAAATGACTAAATTGGCAACACCGCGTAGCGTAGTTGTACTAGTTGTTGATTGACACGCACTTCGCGTCTATCTATTTGTGAACGATCTTTGTCCAACAATAGTTGTAGCTTCCTAAAACTAAATGCAGCGCGAAAGTTTATTGTTCAACACATAAAAGGTTTTACTTTACGATTCTATTTTATGGTGGAGTCAACAACACTGGTAACTGGACGCGTACTAGTTAAAGAAAGGTTGAACGATTAAACCCACGTCGTAATATCTGTACGCTTAGTATAAGTTTTACTTCACCAAAATACTTCTCGATTGCGTTTACGGAAAAAAAAACAATTACTATGGAAACATGGACAGCGCCTCCGCGCGCGCGCGTCCATGTTTCCATAGAATTGATTTTTTTACGTAAACGCGATCGAGAAGTATTTTGGTGAAGTAAAACTTATACTAAGCGTACAGTACGCTTAGTATAAGTTTTTAAGTATTTTGGTGAAGTAAAACTTATACTAAGCGTACTGTACGCTTAGTATAAGTTTTACTTCACCAAAATACTTCTCGATCGCGTTTACGTAAAAATTTCAATTCTATGGAAACATGGACGCGCGCGCGCGGAGGCCCTGTCCATGTTTCCCTAGTAATTGATTTTTTTACGTAAACGCGATCGAGAAGTATATGGTGAAGTAAAACTTATACTAAGCATACTGTTTGTTTTGGAGACGTTCCTTTTTCGGTGAAGTAAACTTTAGCGAGAATTAAACTTTAGCGTGCGACGCACTGTGTCAAGACGCCTCTAATAAAAAGCTCAGGTAAAGCAGTTATTAGGTAGGGGAGACTGAGGACAGTTGTGACAGAGGAGAGTAGTGATTTAGTGTCGATTTTTTAGAACTTATTAACTGTATGCTTAGTATAAGTTTTACGTCAAACATTCGAATACTATTCGACTGCGTAAATCAAATGAACGTTAGTCGATGCGTTTGTCTTCACTTCGACTATCGCGGTGAGCTCGATCATCTCATCGTTGTAAATTTTCCGCTCGATTTCCTAACAAATCCTGCGAGTACGCGTCACTTTTCGAATAGTTTAGCGCTCACGTCGACAGCGTAAACTTTGGGACGAGCAATTTGTGAGCGTAAATACCACGTTTCACTTTCGCAAGGTTTAGTGAGAAGTAAGCAAACGCAAACGCTAAAGTAAAGCTCTCACATGCTTTCTGACTAGTGAGTCGTTCACGCGCGAATTAGTATAGTGAAAAATCAGTCTAAAAGTAAATGCGAAAAATGGCAAGAAGACAATTTTTTGCCTGGAGAATGCTCCAGGAAGCTCAATTGCAAGATGAGCGTAATTTTCTTCGGAGAAAAAGGTCGGCTCTTCGACGACAATGCAATCCTTTCGACTTAGGGGTTCTGTGCTCCCAATAGGGAACGTGCACATAGACGGTGCTGCCAACTGGTGCCATAAGGGTGCCATCAATTTGAATGTTTTACCACAGATTACTTAATAGTTACTTCGTAACAGATACTGCATCCCGTACAAAATCTTGGTACTTACCGCGATTGTAGCCACAGATTATACTACTCCGTCTCCTTAAGAATGTGTGCGTGCCGACAGTGACAAGGGCTGGCAGTTTGGATTAAAATTTTTTTTTTTACATGTTGTTTTACCATTTTGTCGGGATAATTGCTATATATTATATCCATGCAAACTTTCTAGCACTAATATTCTTTAAGCTAAGCCACGGACGGACAAAGAGACAGACGGTCATGGCGAAACTATAAGGGTTCCGTTTTTGCCATTTTAGCTCTGGAATCCTAACAAAAAAGGATATTTATTGTAATGCGTAGAACACATTGCCATGCTCATAGTACCCTAGCGTTATACTAAATACGAAGGTTAACTTTCGAACTTCGCATCGTGCCATCCCGCTCAAGCTTATAGCTTTTTATAGAAGAGTAAGAGGGACAGCACGATACGAACTTCCAAATTGTTATATTAGCTATTAATTCTAGCATAGTCATATTAAAATTTGCCCCCTGTTTCACCATTCACTTATAAAAGTTCAGGCGGCATATTTTTTTCGTGGAACACGAATGAACGTGCGTCGGCGCGCGCTTGTGACAACCTACTAGAATTTCGATCGCAGGCGATCGTCCCCGCGGTAGGTAAATATCGCGCGTAAGTACATGGCATGCATGAGGCCTGGTTTTACCTTGATAAGTTTGTTTTACTGTCCGCATAGTGTCTCTTCTGTCGCATTAGTGCTGCCGCCTATAGTTACTGCACGTTCCCTATAATACTTTTTCTCACAAAATAAGAAACTTGACGTTTTCTCATGAAAAATAAACTTAAAAAAAAAAACTAAAAATCTTGAAAAAAAACGTGGATTCGATCCGAGGTCGGCTAGATCCGCGACCACCCGATTTCTAATGTGCTATTATGATCTGGTCGAAGTCGGCGAAATTTAGCTTTGTATTCTAATGCAAACAAAAATAGCCGGAAAACACGAGTAAAAGCGGTTTTCTGAAAATGAAACATAGCTAGATCAGTTTTTCATCCCCGAAAACCCCCACATACCAAATTTCATCGAAATCGTTGGAGCCGTTTCCGAGATACTGATTATATATACCTATATATACAAGAATTGCTCGTTTAAAGGTATTAGATTAGATAGATAGATAGATAGGTGATGTTTATAAAACGACGACAACGTTACGAGCTTACGACGGTGACGACTCATTTCGTTCACGCGCCGACTACGGAGCGTATTCAGCGCGTTGAATAATACTGAAACATATATACGGTGACACTAGCCGGAACCGCGGCGCAGCGTATATGATTCAGTGCCATATAACGCGCTGGACCCGCTCCGTTAGCGCCGCGCGCACGTCCCGCACTGCGATTTGTAGTGGCCTTCAGTTGATCGGAAAAAAAATAATGAATAGTACAAATCTGTGTAAATAAAGTATCATATAACCTGCTTTATAATGTTTTTGAAATAATTTGAGTTATTTTATAATTAAAGTGAAAGAAGGATGAATAATAATGTACGATTTTTTTATTTCAGGATTGTCTTAGGAATATGTCTATTTTTAATGTGGTACCATTAATATTAAGGCATTTTTTAACAAGGCAGCCCTGCCTGTCGCGATCGTGAGCGTGAACCCAACTTATTTGTGCATTGAAAAAGTTTTTATGCCGTTCGCAAAAAGTGTATTATTGCTTGGTTTTATTCACAGATAAGTTGGTTAGTCTGTACTATCGTCGAAGTGAGCTCTCGATTATGAAATTCGAAAAATTATTTCTGTCACATTCGTTCGATCGCACTTCGATCGTCACTTACTATTGCGAGACCGACTACACGATTCGATTGAAGTTACGTTTACGACAGTCAGTTTTGACGTTTATAAATTAAAAATGGATTCCGTTACTAAAAGACTTGTAAAAGACTGTTCAAAACAATAGCTAAGTCTGTGAATAGACTTCAAAGGACTTTCCCACAGCACAAGTATTGGTTGTTGGTTGCATTGCAATCATTCATTCCAATCAGTATTGGTTGAATTGCGGAATTGGTTGGAATCATAATTTTGTGTTCGCAGCTTAAGTGGTGAGTATTTCGAATATATTTTACTGTTGCAGACTGGCTTTCCGACTACATACTGCGTCTAATCCAAAGAACTATACACGCAAATTAGATATAACTTTCTTGACTTGTCAACATTGTTTTGACGAGCATTTTAAGATAACGATTAAAGCCAATTATATTTCGTAAGATCGTTCTTTGTTTCTCTTGCAAAGTTATTAAATACACATTGCGGAATTGGTTATCTCGCCTTATAAGTTATTATTTGTGGTTCTCAGGTAGGTTCTGTCAATAATTGGGTCTGCAAAGTTAGGCTGATTTTATTCAGTAACTGTACTGATGCCTCGGGCGTTTGAGAGTGTGTTAAAGAGAAGAGAAGAGTTAAGATCGCCATGAGGCCGCACATTCGGAAAGTTATCGCCATCACTGCCTTTCTAATAGTTATTGTAAAAAAAAAGAAAACCAAAGCCTAAACATTTTTGTATGAAACTGTTATATTAATTTATAATACACTGTTTGTTATCCATGACCGCAAACACACAACAAACAAGTGAGACAAAACATTCATATACATAGGGTCATTGACTACTATCTAATATTTTCAACTGATATTTGTTTTAGGAGACCAAATGGATAAATTAAGATAACATCAGCACTATAGTCATCAACATAAGCCAAAGGATGTCCACTATTCATCGTCAGTCCAGCTAGTAGGAGGACTGCGAATGCTGTCTTCCTGTAAGTGGTTGCTACTCAAGGACTTTTGTCCCTCAAAGTTGTCTGCGTTTTGGATAACTAATATACTAATCAAATTTATTGACTGATTGATATTCATTTCATTGTCATCAAATTGTGTTGGCATGGTGTGACTAACTGTATGTTTCATACTTAGATTGGTCAGTATGGGAAAGTCTGATACTATAAGGCCCATACTACACGGGCGGTTCTTCCGCTGTGGGAAACCGCTTCTGAACCGCCACTAGACACAATTTTATATGGAAGTTGTATGGTGCAAACTACACTGCGCAGCTCCGTCGAGCGGGAAACCGCCCGTGTAGTATGGGCCTAATATCGACGGCAGCAAAGAGTAAATGGTTATCTACGGAATTTAAATTTTACAGTATAGCTGTATTAAGAAAAAAACTTAATATTTTTCAAGTAATGGATCGATTTTGTTCAAATTTGGAGCAGTGCTCATAAGAAGTAATATTTTTATAGATACTTTATTGCCAATAAAATATATTTGTATATTTACCGAAATAGTGTACATGTCTTCATCTACTTTGGGGCAAAAATAATCGTAGATGAGATAACTACCACTTATCCGGTTATGCAGAAGAAAATCAAATTTCATCACACTACACAAAACTCAAAAAGCAATCATTTGAAAATAAATTTACAACCTGTATTATACATCAGTATATCACCTCTTAAAAACCGATCTTAGAGCATTTTTTAGTGCTTTTTTCACTAGTTAACGGACAACTGGCTAACATGTCCGCTTGCACTTAGAGCTATTTTAAAAATTACCCGTAGATGTCTTCAAGTACGTCTCAAAAATTCTCAAATATACTGTATGTCAGGCTGAAAAAAATAAAATATATATTGTAAAAATCACAGTTGTCCGTGTACTCTTTTGCTGATGTCGATCATCTACTTTTGTACGTGTACTCTTTTGCTGATGATCTGTTCTAAGGAACCATAACTTTAGGATTAACTACATAATTATTTTGTTAAGCATTAAAGTAAAATTAAAATATTAGCATTAGTCCTAGAATAAATTAAGGATAAGTTGTTGCTTCGCCATAGCAGGGTCCATGTAGCATTCATCATCCCAGCCTATAAACTTCCTACCGCATGGCATAGGTCTCCTCTCAGAATGAGAGGGCTTGGGCCGTAGTTCCCACGCGGGCCCAGTGTGGATTGGGAACTTCACACACACCATTTAATTTCTTGGCAGGTTTATGCAGGTTTCCTCACAATGTTTTACTTCACAGTAAAGCTCATAGTCAATTTCCAATGTAATTTTGCACTCTATTCCAAAAAACTCGAGGCGCAAGCTGGGATTTGAACCCATGACCCTCTGCTTGAGAGGCTATAGGTCAAACCACTAGGCCACTATGGCTATATAATATGTAGCACTGTAATATTTATTTGTCATCTTTGAATATCATGGTTGCAATTAATAAATTAATATGAATAATATGTGTTAAGGCTTTATCTAGAATTCTAATTCAAATGTTGTACTTACAAAGCCACAGAAAAAGTCTGACCTATGCTCAACTTCTAATCTCATTGTGCATATTTTTATTGAGTGGCACTATTTTTAAGCTATTGCATAGCTTTTATTTTTAATTGAAATATGATTTAATTCAATACAAATTATTTATTTCATCTACAATTATTTTACTTGCTGCTTCTGTATTAATTAAATGAGTGAGTATGAGTATAAATATGGGTATACACCCGTTGCTTAACTTGTGTACTTACCATAACTCTGAAATTGGTACTAATTAAGCAATATTTATCTATCTTCTAATATATAAAAATCTTGTGCCACGGTCTTTGTTATCGAACTCCTCTGAGACGGCTTGACCGATTTTTATAAAACTTTTTTCTGTATACCTAACATGCTTTTATTGTAAAATCGATGATTGACTGTGACAAAAACGCAATGTTTGAATACATGGTCTATTTCTTCATTTTTTTAACTTTTTAGTTTGTATGTAGTTTTAGTTTATAGTTTTAGTTTTATTTTATGTAGTTTTTAATTTGTATTTATACTTTCTAGTTAACTTATAATTTCCCCCTTTAATAAATAGACAGTTAACTTTTTAGTTAGTTTAATAACATGTACTAAATAAAAGCTTATTTTAAAAAAACAGTTTCCTTTTATTTTTAACATTTAAGTAAATATTTATGACACGGGATCTACTACAGCGTAATTCATAGCGCATATTATTATAGGTAACGCCTTTGATCAATTATAAGATGACCTGGGAAGATTTATACTATAATAGGAGCCCATAGATTTTTACTGAAGCTTATTCTCACAGTACTTAGTGTTTTTTCCCAATTTGAATTGACACAGAAACAGTGTTGATGGAGCTCCTCTTCTGTGTGCTTTTGGCCCTTCGGGCCGATGTAAACTTGTCATGACCTAAACCTACCTAATGTTTCTGTGTCAATTGAAGTTGGAGGAAAAACACGATTGTGAAAATAAGGTTCAGTAAAAAACCATAGTGAGAGTAATAACAAATACCTAATAGATAAACAAACCTTTCTTTGTCTTGAGCTTAGAGCCGTTGAGGTTGCGCGCTTCAAATTTTTGTTGTTAATAATCCATCCTCTTATCCTTAGATAGTGTATAAATAATCTAAGCTCTTATCCTATTGGTTTGCCATCATAATTTAATTAGGCCCATACTACACGGGCGGTTTCCCGCTCGACGGAGCTGCGCAGTGTAGTTTGCACCATACAACTTCCATATAAAATTGTGTCTAGTGGCGGTTCAGAAGCGGTTTCCCGCGGCGGGAGAACCGCCCGTGTAGTATGGGCCTTAAGGTCTTGCAATATAGATCTTGCCCACATGAATTAATTGATGATTGAAATGAATGATGATGCGGCGACACGACACTTCCGAGGTTGAATTCATTCATTGACTGCCAATGCAAAACTTATGGACAATTTCACGGACTCAAATTGAGTCACTCAATTTTTTTATGCTTGTCAATTACAAAATATTGATAAGATAATCTTCTAAAACCGCAAATAAAACAGGTATAGACATTACTAGTCAAATTAATATCGTAAAACAAGGCAAAATTGCTTATTGCATTTGACATGACACTGACGGATGACATTTCGTTTCGTGCGGATTCGAAAAACGCTGTCGAATAGTTTTGTTTAGTCACGTACGATATAGTTTGCGTTCAGTGAATCGACTGAGTCACGTACGATATAGTTTGCGTTCCGTTCAACAATTTTTACTCGCAATTTTTGTTGCGCAAACGCGCCGCTAGAGGCGTTGTCCATGTTTCCATAGTAAATTAAATTTTTACGTAAACGCGATCGAGAAGTAAATACTTACCAAATGGTGAGGTAAAACTTATACTAAGCATACTGGTAGCTAGCTCGCAATAGTGCGCGTTTTTTTAGTTCAAGTCTCGAGCTATCAAGCACGCACTGTTGCGAGCTTGCTAGCAGTAAATAAGTTCCCAAAAATCGACGATGTCACAACTCTCCTCTGTCACATCATCTCTCCTCGGTCCCCCGTACTCAACCTACGCAGCTCTCTGCGGTCCACCAGGCCTCTACGAGGCCCGTCGGGCATAAAGATTAAATATTATTGATTTTAAAACCGAGCTTACAGCGATTTACACATTAATACAAGATATAAGTACTCTCACGTTTGTACAGGCTTGCAGGCAGCTAGATTTTAGGTGGCACTGCATTAGTAAAAGTAAATAATTGAAATAAGCAAAGGAAACAAAAAGCTTACTGTCTCATGGAGCCCCATCGCCGGTGCGGCAGGTTCTCCTGGTGGCTACAAACAAAACATAAGGTAAGCGACGAAGCAGTGCATAGAAAGAAACGTTTGGAGATTCACGGAAACACCATTTTTGATACATATGTATTTTTATAGCGATTTGGTACCTACTCACATTTATGTGGGTTATTAATATTAAACGGTTTTGCTTAGCTCGACTTGTTAGTTTAGATAATTAATTGGGTCAAATTTAGCAATTTAAATTTTACACCCTTGCTGTGATAGTAGATCTGATATTTGGTGCACACCTTTAGTTCTGAATTCTGATGACAATTATAATTTAATATATTCAGTGTCATTGTAAATTCATGTACGCCGCTACAAAATGGCGGATTACATATTTTTTCCCAACTCCCTCAATATTGGTATCAAATGGGCTTAACTAGTAGAATAGAGTACACTATGAAAAAAAAAATGCAAATCCAATATGGCCTCCAACAAAGTAGCGAATTACATATTCTTTCACAACCCCCACGATATGGGTAGGTATCATATTACCGACATCATTATTATCTTTATTTTTGTATACCTAAAACCGTTTTTTTTTACTTATTTTTAATCTCTGTTGAAATATCGTGACTCTCACTATGTGTACCAAACTCGCGGTGTTGAATTAAAAGATTTTAATCTTCTATAGCGATGTTGTTTTAGTTTCTGTTAAATTACTGTACTTACCTACTGCTTGCAGAAAATATTATGTAATTGGATAATGGTGTATTCCATGAATTCCGTTTAAAACAAAACAAATGCAACACAAAAACATTTGCAGTAATTTGTAAGCAACATACAGGGTGTTACATTGAACGTAATACAACTCTTGTTTTTTAATTTCGTCTCCCTGATGCTAAACGCCTCTACTAGGTCTCGTGTTGTTAAAGTCATCTTAATTAATTAATATTGCTGTTTAAATTTTTCCTATTTTTTGGTCTCATCGTGGTTACCCTAATTAGAGAGTTAAAAGAAAAAAGTTTGAATCTAGTTTTGTAGTGAACACTTACCTTTTTGCTTTCCTATGTTGATAATTTATGAGTAAAATTCATTCTGAATTCTGACACATTACTGAAGTTATTTGTCATAACAAACCAGCATTTCGTTTGATTCTTTATTGTCGCAGTTTAGTTTTAAACAGAAGTCATGCCTCCTGCTTATCCGTTTACTAATATTCAGCGATCAGTGATGGTAGAACTTTATTTCACATCGCAGAGTACGATGAGGGCACAAGAACTATTTCATGAGCGATACCCGGAGAGTTCAATCCCCACTCGTCAATTGATCAACACAAGTGTACAGAATTTGAGAGACTATGGACAGTTTACGGTCCCAGCTCATGCCCAAGGTAGAGGCCGGCGTCCAAGGTACTCAGGGGTTTTTAAAACACGAGTACTTAGGTATTTTATCCGCCACCCAGAAGCCAGCACCAGAGAAGCCGCGGCACGATTTGGTACAACCCACATTTTTATTTGGAGACTTTTGAATGCCGAAGGATTACACCCGTTTCACTTTCAACGGGTGCAAGATATTGTCTTAGCAGATTATTCCAGGAGAGTACGGTTTTGTCGTTGGCTATTACAAAACCAACACCTTAACATTTTATGGTCAGATGAAGCTACCTTCACCAGAGTAGGACTGTTTAACATACACAACGAGCACTGGTGGAGTGATGTCAATCCTCATGTGACACGGCGAGACTCGTTTCAAACACGCTTCTCAGTTAATGTTTGGGCGGGTATTCTCAATAATTATGTCATAGGACCTTATTTCATTGAAGGTAATTTAAATGGAATTAAGTACGAAGCCTTTTTAAGAAACGAGTTGCCAATGCTGTTGCAACAAATTCCCGAACAAAATTTGCAAAACATGCACTATCAACAAGACGGAGCTCCAGCACATTTTTCCCTGCGGGTTCGGAGTTACCTGGACCAAGAGTTCCCTGGACGTTGGATAGGACGCAGTGGTCCAGTGGAATGGCCGCCTCGTAGCCCGGATCTAACTCCACTGGATTATTTTTTTTGGGGTGAGCTCAAAAGACTGGTATACAAACGAGAGTCTGATACTGTTCTGGAGCTCCGCCAAAAAATAATCCAGGCGTTTGAGGTAGTAAAAACCAACGAGGTCGTACTCGGGAGAGTGCAAAGAAATCTTCGACGACGTGCAGAGCTATGTGTTCAGGAAGGAGGTGGACATTTCGAACACTTGCTGAAGTACGTTTGAACTTAACAGTTAATTTTACTTTCTAATAAAAAAATATTTTTAACAGATATCACTTGTTGCTCCTTATCATTTGTTTTGATGTTTTGACACACTGATAACTGATAACAAAGCTTGAGGAATATATACGTCAAGTAAACGTAACGTCATGATGGGTGACAACACTAGGAGATTTTAATTTCTTTATTCTGTTAGCAAATAAGCAAAAGTTAATTACGAAGTATTTTAATTACTCAATTCGTGCATTTTGTTCTCTATCGTTAACTGAGCCGGAATTACTTAATTTGTACTACGTTCAATGTAACACCCTGTAGATAAGGCGATAGTTCCTATACTAGCTTTGATGTGGAGGAAATTGTTGTTAATCTAAATATCTCATTTACATTGATTGGTTAATAGTAAATAAAAAAACGCCTCGCATTTTGTGCTCTGGAAATTTGCTAAGGACCTGTCACAAAACCCCAAAACCCTCATTTGACCGCTGCAGAACGCATCCAGTGTGACAAAGTTCTTAAACTCTTATCTGGCACACATAGATTATGTGTATTATGATTATGACTTACGTTAAAACAATTCTTCACAAAGACTTTAATATACATACATACATACACACATCACGCCTGAATCCCAAAGGGGCTACCCCCGAAGCCGCAGAGCACACAAAACGCTACATTTACGTTTCGGGGTTCGTAGTAATTTTAGGTTTAATGTTAGATAAAAGTGACAGATTGCTAGTCAATAGACTACGCAATAGCGTACTTTTATTAGCACCTTAGTTATACCTTTAACCTATTTCCTTAGTCGCTTCTTACAACATCCACGGAATAAGTGGAGAGGTGGACTTTAATTTAAAACATTCTTGTCAAATGAAGTATGGAAGCGTATTCTGACTAAGTCACAACGAAGCGCGTGAGTATGGTAGCACTGACCTCGGTTGCGTCCTTCGGAGGCTTGTCCGCGTCCAGGAATGCCGATTCAAGTTGCCAGGACTCCTGGAGCCATTCTCAAGCCTGTAACAATTGACATAGTTTTAAAAACTAGGAGAAAAATACAGTAAAAAATGATCTTTATTGAATCTTACTAATATTTTACCTACGCGAAAGTTTGTATGGATCGATGTGTGTGTGGATGTTTGTTACGCTTTCACGCTAAAACAGTTCGACGGATTCTGGTGAAATTTGGACACACATAGATACTTTTCATCGTGGAAAATTGCATAGTTCCTGCGAGATAGCTATGAACGAATTATTCGCCGATGTATTGTTCATCCGATTGAATTTATCCGTTGTCTGGTATCTATAGTGCACTCGGAGGCATTAATATCTATTCAGCCAGCCATAGAGGTGTATAGGTATTTTTGACGCCTTGGTAACGTAGATATATTTATGCCCTTGACTGGCTTCACTGTACAAGTACAATACAAGCTTTGCTAAGTTTGCAGCTTGGAGAAGTATCCCACTGCTGAGCAAATTAACTGTTTAAGTAATTATATTATTATTTTCCTAGCTCAGATTGTACATACAAACGATGACGATTATATTCCTCTTCTTATTACTTCTGTGACTTATTTTATATTGTAAACAGTTATGCTCACACGTCCTTTAGTTTAAAATACAGAGATAATTCCAGAAGATACTACCACCAATCTGCAAAGTACCTGGAACCCTATATTTATCAAATTGTATGCATTTGGAGCTTCAAAATTAAACGGGATAGTTTACCAATTAAACAGAGCTTAATGTCAGATCTGAGTTAATATAAAGTCATTAAAGGTGCATTGACCTGTTTTTATAGTTTTGTAACGTTTTATTCACCCATACTTTTACGTTCATTGCTTCAGTTTATTGCTGCGATTGTAAAACCGTTTGATGTGTATGTTGACGGAAACATAATTATAAACGAGATCATAATCACGTAAACTAACGCTACTTTGATCTTACTGACTAATTTAAATTCAACTAACTAAGTACACTTCGTTTTTTTAGCATTAGAAAGAAGGAAAGCGATCTTGACGTGTCTTTATATTGAAAAACACTTTTGAAAAATAAGTCACAGCTAGTATGTAACAATTTGAAAGGAAATATGGTCATTTACACTCTTTTGGTTTCATAAACAAGTATTAGTTACTATTTTTTAAGAAGTGTTATTCAATAAAAATACTCTTCAAGATTGTTTACCTTATTTCTAATGCTAAAAGAACGAAGTATACTGTTGGATGTGGTACCAACCTTACAACAGTTCATTAGTTACAGTAACAATTTATTCTGTCTCTCTCTGTGTTGGATGTTATTGTCATTATAGAAACATCCGCGCCGTCACTTTTTGTACAATAGCTAAGCAAGAGCGAGAAAAGTGATCGATTTCTTAGGTCCACTTGCAGGGTCTAGTGTTAAAAATAATTCGTTAACCCTGGGTTACGGGTGTCACTTCCATACATTCTTACACTAGGTAATTAACCCTGGGTTAGTAATAAACTCAGAGTTAGGTAGTTAACTCTGATCCGTGCAAGTCTGTCTTAGGGAGTCGAAATATATTATTATTATTTTAAATGTAATTTTTCCTCCTTATTATCATAAGCATTTTCCATAAGTTATCGTTAATTTATTTACCTCGCGTTAGAGGTTATTTAGGTACATGTATGTACATACAACATGCACATGCGTGTGTCCTGTCTTATAAGCCATTAAGCCCGCACTATGGATACGCAGAAGAGTAATCGATTCCATAAATTGAGTTTACGATCGGTTTCTTACCACTTAATAGGGTAAATTGTCTTTATTGGATTATGTTCCTCGTAAGCTTTGACATTGCCGGTTTGATACATATTAGATGAGACACGATGGGACAAACGTGGCTAGTATATCGATCGGGGAAGGCTAAAAATAAGCTGTCGCGAGCGTATGAACTATGGGTAGCACGACACGGGGATAAACTGTGGCCAAGGATTACACTATTCATTTCCGTGATCACCTTAGATTAACTCTATAATCATAATTAATTTGAAAATGGCATGCTTTTTGGCAATTTTTCATTAGTTCCGAATAAATAGTAAGTTACACATGTTTACTTTTAGGTTTGATCCGTAATCAATAAAAAAAAAACAGATTTTTTATCATATCATAATATTAAACAGCAAATTCAGTTGATAAGTGTAGCGCCATCTAGTATCAAATATGAGAATTAGAATGAAAGTTATGTTCTATATTGCGCTCGAAAAAAGGTTCTAAAACAAATTTAATATCATTTTCTACTCCTGTAGTATATTCCTTACCTAATCAATATAGTACATTGTGCATCTAGGGCCGTAAGTAGGGGATTACTAACGAGTGTCAATTAGAAGCCCGACGCCGAAGGCGGAGGGCTTTTAATGACTCGAGTTTGTAATCCCCTTACTGCCCGTGATACACACAATGATTTTCATCACATTGCGAGGAAAAAAAAACAAAAATAAAATTATTTTGTCTCTAAACATTTAAATTGAATAAAATAAGGGCTACCCGCCAATACAGATTGTCACTTTTTTCGAGTCTGATTCTACCATAGATAATGTAAACTGTGTTTAGAATTCGAATGGCCATGCGGCCAGATTCTGCCAACATGTTAAAAAAAATATTTACTAAAACTATTGCAAAACTATTTGATATAAATAAATTTAAAATATAAAAATAACGAATTATTATGAATAAAGCGATAAGCGTAGTTTTGTGTTGTAAAATTGTGTTAGAGCTAAGTTTTAAAGATATAAATAAAACGTTGGCTGACTTGAAACCTCCTTACTCTGAAATGTCTTGTTTGCATATTTTAAAACTAAAGTCAGAACTCCCTTGGTTAGAAAAACTGTACGTAAATCCATAACTCCCTTAAGAACAATTTAGGCCATTGTCCTTTAGTATACAGGCATGGAATAACACCATTGACGAGCAAGTGTGATGAAAAATACTATTATTCAATTCTGCTTGAAAAATCATCCTTCTTTCACAGAAGAATTTCACCCGAGCCAAATTTCATGTTTCTAAAATTAGCGGTAAAGATATTAAGACTTTACAACGATAAAATTTATATTTATTTTCTTATTACTCTGTGGCTTGTGGGCTCATACATACATCGAATGACTTGAAAATAACTAGTAGGTACAAAGATATATTTTAATCCCTATCTGTAAACATAGGCTTGGTTACCAGTTCACGGTACCGCCCTTGAATATTTGATATTTAGTTCTCAGTGTTGAGCTTGTTAAGAGTCTACCCAGACGATTCTAGTATATTGTACGGTATCGCACCTCGTACCTGATAATAAATTTATTCAATAAACATCTTTTACAGAGTTTCCTTACTACTAGTGCTTTACTTCCTAAATAGGTTGAAACCTGACAAACTTGTACTCTAGGATGATCATACGATCATACACATGCGCACATGCTTAGCTTACGTATGCTTGAATGCTGTCTAAACAATAGTTTTTTATTTAGATAACGTTCAAAATGGGCATTTACTAATTATTGAAAATAAATTTCAAACATTCTAATTGCGCTGGGGGTTATTAATTTTTTAACTTATAGTTATTTACAACAAACAATGTCCGTTATTAAGTCTGTTTTATGTTTTTTTTCATACAGTTTTTATAGCGCGTCATAAAAGTGACACAAAAAATTGCAAGGAGAATTAGGGTCATTTTTTATCATAAGTATGAATAGCTCTTGATTCTGAGTAAATAAGAAAACCCCAAAAGGGACACGATAAAGTAAAACACGCGATGGTGGTAAACGCTTTGTTATTTAACTGGTAATTGTTGGTAGAACCAAAATGCAAATAGGTACTACTATAGAATACTACATAATATACATGGTAACTACTTTCTTAAACAAGGTACTAGTGATTTAGGAGATATAATTGTCATTTGACCATGCCAAGATCCACGGTAGTCTTGTTACCAAGAAACAAGACGATAAGAAATTAATCAGGACATTTTGGGAGGCTGTGTTGGTTAGGCTCAGTTGTATTCACGTCCCTGTGCTCGAAACTGACCCAATACATATGGCACCTTCAATCTTATGTACATCTTATTAGTTAGTTAGTTTTTTTTGTCGATTCAATTATTGTAAATTTTAAAAGTCAAAGACAGACTACTTGTAATTATTTCTAAATAAAGTTAGCAGATACAGACGTGTTAGAGGAGACATCGGCGTCGGCCTCTCCGTAGCACTCGAAGTTTTCTACGTCCGAGATGGAGTTCCCCGGGCTGGAGTCCGCAGCCGCCTCCGCCGGCGCCTCCGACCCGTTCTGGAACACGAGGACACATGGGATTATAAAACATGGCACAGATCTACTACTTACTCTTACTGATATCATAAACACGTAAGTTTGTATGGATGGATGTGTGGATGTTTTTTTATTTTTCACGAAAAACAGTTTGACGGATTCTGATGAAATTTGGAAAATTGCATAGTTCCCGAGGTATTGCTACCTATATAAACGAATTTTCGGCAGACGGAGTCGCGGACAACATCTAGTATAGCGACCTTGTACCCACTTAATTGTATAGGTGAAAAACTTAAGAAAAGGACCTGTTGTATGTAATAACGAGTCCGTGTAAACAAATTGACGTTCCACATTCCAAATAAAAAAATACTGAAGCACCATAAATTCTGTATTTCTGTATACTTACTACAGACAACAGGTCATTTACTTAAGTTTTTCACATTATACTTAATACCATTGAAATCAGAATCTAATGCTTTTATTTTTATATGTACATTCTGCTATATTAAATAACTGTCAGTTCCAGTCCTAGTCTCATCGCGTTCTAATATGTCGTTAACCTATATAATGAAATCATACTTTTGGTAGTTAAGTTGCTTTATTCTAAAGAATGGACCAAGTTGTAGCTTTTCATAGGATTTATTAGATTAGATTCGACAAAGATTAGAGTAGTTTGCGGGGTACTTACAATTTCTATGAGTGTCAAGGACAAACAGTTATGGTGGTTTGAATAGGTAAAAATAACAAAGGGATGAAGGATGAAGCTAGTTTTTACCATGACACTTCTTTTTTAACAAACGGAGGGAGGAATTTTTTACCTGTGACTTCGTCTGCGTGCGAAGAATAAGGTAGTTGAAATCGTAAAACAATAACTAAGTCACGACTTTAATAAAAATAAACGTTTTACTTTAGCTCTGAAAACTAGATTAATTTTTAATTAAATAACTTGAAAATTAGGCTTTTAGACGTTTTGAAACAAATAAATAGTTAGTTGACTTAGTCGGCTGAGTTGCGAAATAACTGACGTCGTTCATTCATCATAAACCTCTATTGCCAAACAAAATCTATAAGAAAATCTTGTTTGGACAGCTCAAATAAAAGTTTGTCAATTTATTGGTGGAGTCAGCTACCTACTCTATTCGTTAATATATATCCCTTGGAACGGATCATTTTCTTTACCATAATTTCACTTGCCATACCAACGTTTGCCTTGTAATATATAGAAGCGTGTATTTTTCAGGATGTTTGAAATTGAATACAGTAGGTTAGTTTAGATTTTTAACCGACTTCAAAAAAGGAGGAGGTTCTATGTTCCACTGTTTATATTTTTTTCTATGTATGTTCATCGATATCTCCGCCAATTGTAAGCCGATTTTCAAAATTCTTTTTTTGTTTGAAAGAGCATACTTCCGAGGTGGTGGTGGTGATGATGGAATCTTGGGTAAATCGACGGAAACCCTCAAATTTTATAGGCACAACTAAGACGATTTTAGAATGTTTAGCATCTAGTCAAGCATTTTCATTCAGAAAATGTCATTTGGTAAACTGGATGACAATGCAATATTATTGCAACATGGAGCTGATCTGATGATGGAGCTGGATGGTGGCCATAGGAACTCTGTAATAAAACGACGCAACCCCGTCGAGTTTGGGCTCGTTTCATTCGTCTTGACGATCACTTTGATTCCAGATGGTAACCAGGGTCTGATGATGGAGCTGGAAGATGGCCAAAGGCACTCCAAAGTAAAACGACACAATCCTGTCGAGTTTGGGCTCGTTTTATTCGTCTTGACAAGCACTTTGATCCCAGATGGTAACCAGGGTCTGATGATGGAGCAGGAAGATGGCCTAAGGCACTCTACAATAAAATGACACAAACCCCGTCGAGTTTGGGCTCGTTTGATTCATCTTGACGAGCACTTTGATCCCAGATGGTAACCAGGGTCTGATGATGGAGCTGGAAGATGGCCAAAGGCACTCCACAATAAAACGACACAACTCCGTCGAGTTTGGGCTCGTTTGATTCGTCTTGACGAGTACTTTGATCCTAGATGGTAACCAGGGTCTGAAGATGGAACTGGAAAGTGACCATAAGAACTCCGTAATAAAACGACGTAACCCCATCAAATTTGGTCTCGTCGGATTCGTCTTTATGAGTACTTTGGTAACCAGGGGCAAAAAGTACAGTGAGCAAAAAAAAACTTGTATTAAAAATAGATTTTGTAACAAACTTATTTCGAGGTCAAACTGATGATTTTATCCTACGTATCTAATTATACAAATACAACTAAAAAGCAAAAAATAAAATAATTTTTAAATAAAAAATAAATCTGACTTCAAAAAACACCCAAAAACTAAAACGCAAAAAATAAAATTAAAATTGAACCGACTACAAACAAAAAGCATAGAAATATCTTTCTTCTAACGGTGAGGCCACACGAGCGTTATTTTGTGAGTCGTGAGCGGCAGAATTTCGGTTCGCGCCATACAATATGCGGGCCATCACGTGACACTCACATGACACAATGTATAGCGCAACCGATATTCTGCCGCTCACAACTCACAAAATTACGCTCGTGTGGCCTCACCCTAATCTGATTGAAGTCGGTGACTCAGCACGAGCCAGCAGGAGTGGACCTAGCCATCGACCTTACGTACGTACTATCTATTGGGTTTCTTTCTACCACTCCTGCTGGCTCGTGCTGAGGCACCGACTTCAAACAGATTAGGGTGAGGCCACACGAGCGTAATTTTGTGAGTTGTGAGCGGCAGAATTTCGGTTGCGCCATACATTGTGTCATGTGAGTGTCACGTGATGGCCCGCATATTGTATGGCGCGAACCGAAATTCTGCCGCTCACGACTCACAAAATTACGCTCGTGTGGCCTCACCGTTAGAAGAAAGATATTTCTATGCTTTTTGTTTGTAGTCGGTTCAATTTTTATTTTATTTTTTGCGTTTTAGTTTTTGGGTGTTTTTTGAAGTCGGTTTTATTTTTTATTTATTTTTATAACAATTCTGAAGAAAAAACGGATTTAGAAAAAACTTACACGATGACAAATGAAAATTACGGAAAATTACGGGAAATTCGGGAAAACGATAGAGAACCCCCGTGGAAACTACGCAATAATTTAGTTTAAAAAGTATCCTGTGTATACCAGGTTATATGTCTAAACTATCAGTGTGCCTAACTTCTCTAACATTATGACCAACCATTTTAACGTGAAAGTGTAACGAACAAACAGACAGACACGCTAAAAAACTTTCATATTTATAATATTAGTAGATTTATTTAGTTTCTTTCTATCTTTAGCAAATTAAAATCAACGAATACAAATATATTTTAGTTTTTCGTACCTACTGACAATGATGAGATGACGTTACTCGTTTGTAAGTTGGATACGGTTATTGTAAGGTTAACTTAAACTTATCGGGGTTTATAATATTCTCCCAAAGATAATGACTGTCAATCAAAACAGTTACAATCAGTTGCACTCGGAGATAAAATTGCATAATTCATGGATTGTCATTTCCGTATTTGTTATCAACCTATGTTGTAGGTCACAAAAAGTGCCGTAAATCAATACACTAAGAAGACAATAAATACTCTTATTTCTTTTTTGAAGTGATACATCTAAACCTAACGATATCAAAGTAGCCGCGTCGTACAACAACTGTTCTTCTCTGCAAGCAGCAGCAAGTAGAGAGGTAAGCAATTTCGCTTGCAAAATGAAATGATAACAGAGGAAGGTCATTGAAGAAAAAATAAAAAGTGTCTGATTCTCAGCAGCTCTCCGAGTTAACAAACGCTTTGCTCTTGACTATACAGGTTGTTAGGTAAATGGTAGATAATCTGACTAAAAGGTAGATAATCTTTAACTTTATATTCGAAAATGGTAGCACTTTAACAACCTAATCTCACGTTCTTACAACATCCTAGCTGCCTTATATCCGCAGCACAAAGATTATCTACTATTTAGCCAGATATTCACAGGGACAGATGTCTCGCAACACGTGTAGTCAGCGTGCGATATATGTTGAAGTGGCGCAACGTTGACGATCTTCGCTCAACATAATATAAGCCCTATGTAAATATGTAATGTGGCCAGACATGTCGAGCGAAGTTCGACAACGTTCTACCACTTCGCTCGACGCCGCTGGCGACACTTGTCGTGTGACATTTGTCCCCAAGTGAATCCCTGGCTTTAATCTAACAACCTGCGGAATAGATATGATGGTAATGACCTGTAGTGTCCTGGGCCTGGTGCCGGGCGAGGAGCGTGGCGACTTGGTGCGCTGCAGCAAGCTGGGCGCCATCATTTCCGGGGGCACCTTCAGCTCTGAAATCAAATGACACCACGTTATAACAATGGGTACAACACAAAACATTAAACACGTTAATACTAGGAACTGCTTGTGTGTTACACGGCAAACAGCGGCTGCGGAAATGGACGTAGGAAGGCCTAGAGAAAAAAAGACGAAAAAACCACAGAAGTCCCCTGCTTGCTCCAGGTTCTTACTTCCAAATACGGTCAATTGGAGTTCGTAGATGCATGGGAAGCTATGGGGGCTGATAGTGGGAATTATGTTACGTATTCTGTGTTTACTGCAAGTTTACGTATGATTTTAGTAACCTTTTGAGAAAAAAAAAAAAAAAAATGAAAAAAATGAAAAATATTTATTTCACTAAAAAATAACATTGTTACAAAAACTAAGGGTTGGAGTTTCCTATTAAGTAAGCAATATACTTGTATCAGGAAACCCCGCTCCTCCATAACACAAGTTGTAGTTATAAGAAAAAAACAAACCAAAAAATAAAAAAAAATAAAATACAAGGAAGTTTTAAGCTATTATACATATGTGTATAAGCGTGTGTGTGTGTGTGTGTGTGTGTGTGTGTGTGTGTGTGTGTGTGTGTGTGTGTGTGTGTGTGTGTGTGTGTGTGTGTGTGTGTGTGTATGAGTGTATGTGCGTGTGTGTGATTCCAAACATGTAGTTCATATCAGGTTTACAATAGGTGCATAATATAATTTTTGAATTCAAAGAATTAGATCTGGCACTTTCATTACAAAACAAATCCCATCACTCTTAAAAAAGTATTGTCTCTGTCTCCTCATAATTAAGATTTTTTAGCCACTCATTTGTAATTTTTTTACATTTATAGATTTATTTATAGAGTTGAGAGTGTATAGTATTTAGAAATGACAGAACAAGCTTGCTGTCCTGATAAAATAACTAAAACTAAAGAAAACTTACGAAAATGCCAATTGTATCTGTTTTGTATTTATCATCACCATCAATGCATTATTTAACTATAACATAAAAAGGTGTTAGTTAGTTTGTCAAGATTATATTACATACCCACCCATGTTCATTCATCTCTTTTATTCCAGCCTATATACGTCTCACTGTAGGGCACAGGCCTCCACTCAGAGTGAGAGTGTTTGGGCCGTAGTTTTCACGGGGGCCCAATGTGGATTGATAATTATTAAAATTAAATAGAAAACAACACTTTATAATTTTTATACTAAGGTGCCGTGTATTGAGGGTTGTGACCGAGTCTGATGTAAATCGTGAGCAGAAGAACGTGACTGCAATTCGCATCTGTCTGACGGTTATTATGGTTGCATTATTATGGAACGGTCAGAATGTTGATGGGCTCTAAAACTACCGAGGATTGGAATGTGCGACGGAGGTATTAAAGTAGCAAATGAGGATTTCGTAGGGTTAAAGCATATTTTGTTTATCTAGTTGTTTCGATTCTATATCATATTAGGTTTATAACATTTTTAACAGATTTCAAAAAAAAGGAGGAGGTTGTCAATTCGGTTGTGTTTTTTACTTTTTTATGTTTGTTAATTTAGAACTGCGTAGGATTGATAGAAGCCAATAGATAGGTAGTATGCTGGCTAACTAAGGTCCACTTCGGCTGGCTCGTGCTGAGGCACCGACTTCAAACAGATCAGTAGTAAGTTATATTACTACTGATCTGTTTGAACAATCTGTGAGGACAATATCTGTACGTCTGTGTGGTTTACATACCACCCGGATCTCCTGATGAACTCTATTTTCAGTGGTTTGATAGTGTGGAAAGGGTATGCTTACATCATGATAGTTCCAAGGTGCTTGTTCTAGGAGACTTGAATTTGTATAGCGCTAGTTCAAATGTCGAAAGATCATTTCACTGTTTTATGAATGTCTGTAACGTGTACCAATATAATACAGTAGCTAATATGAATGATAGAGTATTGGATGTTGTGTTGACGAGCCAGGAGTTGAGTAGCGTGTTGTGTGTGCGGCCCGCGGACTCCCATGAAGTGCTCTCTAAGATCGACCCCCATCACCCACCAATTATCGTACAAATTAGCTTTAGTTTTACGCCAGAAACTATTTGGATTGAACCTTCTAATATAAGCAACCAAAATGATTGGAACTTTTGTAAGGCGGATTTCTATGAATTATATTGCGAGATTAGAGACATTGATTGGGAGCCGTTGTACCGGATAACTGGAACTGATGATGCCGTAGAGTTTTTTAACGACACTTTATATAATATTTTTAACCTCTGTGTTCCAAAGAAAATACGGAAGCGATCGTGTAGTCGCACTTATCCAGTCTTCTACACGAGGGCGATAATCCGTGACATTGGGATGAAAGCTAATCTCCATCGTCGGTGGAAACGATTTGGCAGTGTGTCAGTATACGAGCAATTCAGCCGTCTTCGTGCTAAAGTCAAGGCGGCTATTAGTGACGCGTACAAGAGTTACCTGCTACATATATCAAGTAGACTTTCAAAAAACCCATCCCAGTTTTGGTCGCACATAAATTCACTGCGTTGTAAAGGGGGCTTGAGGCCGAAAGTGACACGATGTGATGTGGAGTACTCTGGCGCTGATGCAGCCGCAGCGTTTGCTGATCACTTCGGGTCCGTTTTTCTCCCAGATGAACCTGTACTTGACCCACGGTCGGCCCATGCGAGTTTGCCTGTCGATGCAAGGTCCGTAGATGTCAGGTGTTTCACTGTGGTCGAGGTCAAGAGAGCAATAAAAAAGTTGAAATCGGGGACGTCGCCGGGGCCGGACGCTATACCTGCATTTGTATTGAAGGCATGTGTCGATGATCTTGTCGTTCCAATTGTGTTTGTCTTCAACCTCATTCTTAAGACTGCAATTTATCCTTCAATCTGGAAAAAGTCAAGAGTGACGCCTATTCCCAAGAAAGGATCCGGGGTAAGGGTGGAGGATAATCGTCCCATTGCCATTTTAAGTGTCATGGCAAAAGTTTTTGAGTCGTCACTCCATAGCGCCTTGCTCCCTCAGTGCCGAGCTCACATCACCAGCGCACAGCACGCGTTCCTACCTGGGAGGTCAGTGACCACCAATCTTCTCACTTTGACGCAGGTTTTGTCACGTGGACTGGATTCAGGGGATCAGGTTGATGTTATTTACCTCGACTTTCAAAAGGCTTTTGACCGAGTAGACAATGATATCTTGCTTCTGAAGTTGGGTGCGATGGGGTTTACACCCAGACTTTTGACTTTGTTTGCGAGCTATCTTTCAGGGCGGAAGCAGTACGTTAAGTACGGTCCCTACGTCTCGGAGACTTACCACACGCGCTCCGGTGTTAGCCAGGGATCTAATCTTGGGCCGTTTCTTTTCGTCCTTCTCGTAAATGACTTGTCTCTCCATGTTCACAATTCTCTAGTGCTGTTGTTCGCTGATGATGTGAAGTTGATAAAGCCGATCTATAGCCTAAAAGATTGTGACGAATTGCAACAGGATATAGATGCGGTGTTTCGCTGGAGTCTAGCTAATAGGCTCTTCTTCAATGCAGACAAATGTGAAATGCTCAGCTTCACACGTTCTACTGCCCCCCACGTGTTTCAGTACATCATCGGCGGTGCTCCTATAGTGCGTTCGTTGCGGGTCCGGGATTTAGGGGTTCTCTTTGACCCGGGCCTCACATTTCATGATCACGTTGAAGCAGTGACTGATGCTGCGTACAAGAGATTGGGGTTTGTCCTCCGCAATTCCGGGTTGTTGACCATCTCCGCTAGTCGGGTTCTGTATGCGGCTCTCGTGCGAAGTATACTAGAAACGAATGCAGCGGTTTGGAGTCCACATGAGAATAAATATATTCTTATGTTGGAACAAATTCAAAAGAAATTTTTAAGGGCTTTGTACAAGAAGGTACATTTCTATTATCCCTACATGTATCCCACTCTGTTTCTGCAAGGACAGTTAGGTTACGATTCTCTGCAATTGCGTCGACTGTTATCCTTGGTCAAATTTGTAATCGGGATCATTAGAAACCAGACCGATTGCATGTTCCTTGTGTCGGTATTTGTCCGTGTGTTTGTCCCGGATCAGTACACCCGCGCGCGTCGGCACCCGCTGCTGTCGGTGCCGCGGGGGCGCACGCGCGCCTTCGCGCAGGCGCCGGCCACGCGCGCGCTCGCGCTGCTCAACTCCGTGCTCGCGGCCGCGCCGCACCTCGACTTGTTTGCCAGTGCTCTAGGGCAGCTGATGACTGAGTGCAAGAGAGTGGCTGAAGGCCAGATGCCTGAGAGCTCTGTAGCTTAAATGTTATATGTTAAATGGTATGTGTAATCAGTTTAAGATAATTTGTAAGTTTGTGCTGTCTTGGCTTTAGCTGTTAAGGTACAAATTTGTGATGAGTAAATAAATAAATAAATAAATAAATATTTATGGTTTTTTGAAGATGGTTCTATTTTTATTTTATACCAGTTTATCCCCGCGGAGTCGCCCACGTTGAAGTTTTTTTTTTATAAAAACCGTGTCCTGACAATTACGAACACAACAAAAAAAGAAGTATTAAATTTGTTGCAATTGTTCTCGAGTTTTTCGCTTTGCAAAATATTTTGTGATTAATTTTTATTTATGTAAGTTTTTTTACAAAAAACATTCAGTTCAAGAGACAATCTTCTATTCTCCGACAAAAGACCTTAAACTGGTCGCTAAAATGGACTTAAAGGTTTAGTAAAACTTACGTGGTATTCAAAATAATCGAACTCTGCTTTATTATAAAAAAGTGCCCTAAAGGTGGCCCAAGGTGCACTAAAGGTGGCCTAAAGTCCCCTAAAAGTGGATAGAAGCTTGTTTGTTATTTACTGGGCGCCCTGTATATCTATCTACGTAAGTACTACTTGTTTTTTTTTTTCATTAATGTAACATGATTTTTAACTACGAATAGAAAATTGCTATTACTCCAGGGGGGGCACACTTACATATATCATCACTTTTCATGCGACTACAGCGATCTCTGGTGTTTGCCGAAGAACTAAATTAGCGGCCATCTTGGTTGACTTGTCAAACTTGTCAGTTGTCATTCATCGGCCATGGCCATGGCGTACCAAATTGTACGGTCAAGGACTTTAATTGATAGGCCACTTGCCAATGTTCGTATTTTAGCCGTATAATACAAATCGGGTTTAGCCGCTTATACTTCGTATATGCTGATTTGAATTAGACGGCTAAAATGCGAATAGTGGCAATTAGTCTATCAATTAAAATCCTTGACTATATATTGCCATAGGTACGCGTATCTATAGCTGTACATCACTACCAACATATACATATAGATAGGTATACATCTATAGAAACGTCACATTAGTTCTTGAGCAGCCGTAGGGCGGCAGCACCTTTCATACATGCAAATTTGACCATAGAGTTGCCACTCTTGTTCATATAATATTACAATACTCTTTGTATTACTCCTTAACGGATTAAGATTTATTTTAACAGGATATTTACTTTGATTGAGCTTTATATTAACCACAAACAAATATTAGCTTTATTTGCTTATCCACATAAATTGCACTACACACGATGCGTCACGCATACTTTTAATAAGTATCAACGAACAATAAATATTTACGTTCACAAGATGTTTTACAAATTACTAATTTATCAATTGTCACATATACAACCAGAAATAATTAAATGGATGTTTGAGATATCATGTCGCAGATTGTTAACCGTGATAAAATTTCACGATTACAGGTATTATGATTTAAGTGTTATCTAGGTACATGAGTCAAATATCCACATATACATATACAGATTTAACTATAAATGACTACTATGTCACTGTAAGTCTATGTGCTAAGCGCAATATAAATTGGTGCTAAGATTCGCTTAGACCTTGCTTAGACACGCAAATTAGGCTGGTTTGATATTTGGTATGTAAAGTAAAGCATCTAATTGTAAGTTGAAAGTTGTGGTAGATAAGTGGTTTGACCTTTGGCGTCTTAATCAGTGGATCGTGAGTTCGAACCCGGGTTTGCGCCTCTGAGTTTTTCGGAATTTATTTGCGAAATTACATTCGAAATTTATCATGAGCTTTGTGGTGAAGGAAAACATCGAGAGGAAACCTGCATACACCTGCGAAGAAATGTAATGGTCTGTGTGTGTGAAGTACCCAATCCGCATTGGCCCCGCGTGGAAACTACGTCCCCAGCCTTCTTATTTTGAGAAAAATCTAGTGATAACGTAAAACTATGGCTCTATGCGCTTTTAAAAAGCTAGTGATAAAATAAAAATACGGCTCTATGAGCTTTAAAAAGCTAGTGATAAAAGTATACGGCCCTAAGCGCTCTTAACGCAGATTTGGCAAAATTTCTTCAAACACTGTCTTAATCAAAATTAAAATTCTATAATAAAAAAGCTACAAAAAGATGGTATTAAATAATGTGCCTTTTGGGGTAGGTACAACATTATCAAATTAAAGGTTAACTAGTAATGAAATAAAAATATCGCTCTTAAAAAGCTAGTAATTCAACAAAAAAGGCTCCATGCGCTTTTAAAAAGCTGTTAATAAAATAAAAATATGGCTATATGCGCTTTTAAAAAGCTATTAATAAAAATAAATATAACCCAAGTACAGCTGAGTTCTAGTAGTTTTAAACAGTTAAGTAATAAACCAGACTTTATTGTTCGAATAAAACAACTCGCGGATTGCTTGAATGGAACATTGGCATTGTAAAGTAATTGTTTGATAGTAAATTCTTCAGGATGGACTTGAGGAGATTAAAAAGATGTCTGTCTTTCGAGAACTATATTCGCAAAGTATTTAGTAATCTTATGTATTACATAAAGCGACATTGTGAGAGAAAAAGGAACTAACATCAATTTAACTGATTTAACTAGAGATTAGCGCCATCTACCCGAATATATTAGAATTAGGTAGAGGATTAGGGTAAGTTCCTATCGGATTCCGATAGATGGCGCTGTTACCTACAAACGGCCTGTTTAGCCTGTCCACTGTTGGACAGTAATTATTTGAAATACCACGAAGCAAGTCAAACGATTTTACGTAAACATTACTTAGGTAGTAAAGTGAACCAAGTACTTATGCTTTTTGCCAATTTTCACGTCAATTGAGAAAATAAGTTTTCTAAAAAAAATGTTTGAAAATACAAGCTTTTTTCTGACTTTAATTGTTTGCATTGCCACTTTATCTGTATACAGAATGTCCCATTACTCAAAGATAACCTGGTACCGGGTGAGAAGTAAACAGTTCTGAAAAAAAAAAACATGTCACCTTAGTTAAGCGACAGACATTTTTTCGAAAACATCTCATGACGTGTGGCTCCAAGAAGAAGGGCTACGGATTAGCCCGAAACATGTCTAGCTAAACTCGATCATAGACGTGAGTTACCATGAGCTTTACGGTGAAAAAAAAAGAAGTGCGAAGAAATTCAGTGGTGTGCGTGAAGTTCTCAATCCGCACTGGGCCTGCGTGGGAACTACGGCCCAAGCCCTCTCATTCTGAGAGGAGGCCTGTGCCCTGTAGTGGGACGTATAGGCTGGGATGACGATCCGCACTTTTTCGCTATGTGTGAGTCTGACGGTAGTTTTATGTTCAAAAACATCTCATAACATAGTGATATGTTATGTGACTCTATATTATCGCTTAACTAAGTGACAAGGATTTTTTTTCTTATTTTTTTCCAGAACTGGTACAACATGACCTCTCGCGTGGTACCAGGTTACCGTTTTGGGACACCCTGTATATTCGTACCAAATCTAAAATTAACATAATGACGGAATTGGGTAAAATTGGACTTGCTAGATTTGGAGATATTTGCATACTTATATAATTAAAGCTACCAGCAATATTTAACATAGAGTGGTAAAGGAAATTCGTGGTAAGGATAAACATTCAGTTCGCGTCTCTCCTGTGGGCATGGCAAAAGTTAAGGGTCTGTAGCCAATATTTTTTAGTCAAGTCTACACCGCCTGCCGGACGCCTGGCCAATTTTCGGTGTATTTAAAAAAAATCTTAAGTTTGCTGACTCGGAGTCGCTCATTTTTTGTCCACAGGAGAGACAACTTTTGTTTCTTGGGCATTTTATTTTTGTTGTACCTTTTCACTTTTTTTAATTCGGAAAGTTTTATGTGATTTCTGCTCAGAATCACGAGCTCTTTCGATCCTACTAGGAGAAAAAAAGTGTCTCAAGTTTTTTCCCGTTCCGTTACCATTTTTCATAGACTTTATATGACCGTAACGGAATGGAAGAATCGAAAATTATATGAAAGTTTTGGGACACTTTTTTTCCCTAATAGGATCGAAAGAGCTCGTGAGCAGAAATCACATAAAACTATCCGAATTAAAAAAAAGGCAAAAGGTACAACAAAAAATAAAATTGCCCTCTTACACTCTTTGTATAGTCAATAAGTAATGCCCACCCGCGAAAGCTTGTTGCAGCAGCCTGCAGTAGCACATCAGCAGTCTCGCCAGCACCAGAATCCGTTGCCACCAGTCTTCCAACACTCTTAAAGCTTCCAGAGCATCGCTCCGCAGCACCACTACTACTCCTGTCAACCTTAACGTTTTAAAGTGTGGCATTTAGACAATTACTTCTTCAATCTTGTTATGCTGCTGGGCAAAGGTTTTTCTCGTTTCCTTCTTCACATATTATCGTTTTTTTTCAAGATTCTAGTGTTCTAAGACATAGGTATTTATTTTGATCCTTCGATATATCTGCTTCTTTTTGTTTTTTTTTTCTGGGTTTATTTATGCATTTTAAGAATCAATAGCTTATCAACTTTCAACTTATCATCCTATCTGGATTTTAAAGCCATATATAATTTCAATCTGTATCAGTTTACTGTTTACTGCTTTCAGTATACGGGTGTAGTTAAGCCACAATTGTTTTACATTTATAAAAATGCGATAAGAAGTTGTGTTTATAGCTCCAACGGTACTTACGTGGTAACATAAATCCAGTTACTTTATCACGGGTGGACGCTTGGATTTTTCATTTACTCGTCAAAGAGAACATTCTCGCATAAGTAACATCCGAGTGTTGGTCACTTTCCCGGTAGTTACCATCTTTAATTTTATAGCAATAGAGGTTACAGCACGGTGTCTCCATCGGTAATTAGCATGCCAAACAGTAGGACATTTACCTTATATTTGGTAACATTTTGATTGGTTCAAATTTTAATTTTTCAGCCACATTGCAGTGTGAATCTATTCATTCGAAATTGATCGGAAATACATCACCAACTTTCTCATACTATGCGAATTATTCAAGTTCCAATGTTTTTCTAATAAGGCTCTGTAAATAGGTACTTAAAATTAAAATAAAAAAAAAATTAAGTTAAGTCTCTCTTTACTAGATTAGATAAGAGTAACAAGTTTCCAGTGCACCTGTTGGCTTGTGGTCAAATACACTTCTCCCGTGTCTGATTAAATGGCTAGAAGCATAGAATGGAGACTCCATGTATCTATATTTTAATTCGTATGATGTTTATTTATGATGAAATTTTCATTTTCAGATCCAGTGATGAGTATAGATAGACTTGTCTCACTTTTCACGGACAAGCTTCAATTACTGCTATCTTATAGATGTAGTAAAATTATGTGCATAAACTCTGAAATCGGCTTCACGCTGTCTACACAGCTATCTTAAATATTTAACCACACATAGTTCCAAGAGGTTCCAAGTGAGTGCTTGAGAGCAAATCCATTGATACGTAAACGCCGGGGAACTCTGTCGCACTCAATGCTGCACCGGTTAAGATTACAATCTAATGCAGCTAAGATAGCATGCACGTCCACACACGCAAGTGAAAACACCGACAAACGTTTCCAGTCTAATTACCAGTTTGGTTCGAATTACGGACCTAGGTCCGTATTGGGTTATACACTGTTAATAAACAAAAACATTTTTTTTATTCTATTACATTTTTGTCACATAATTATAAAACACTTTTTAATGAGTTTGATTGCTGCTTATAATGTACCAATCTACAATGCCCGTGTACGGGGATTTTAACCCTATCTGCAATAATTACTAGGACAATGTTGCCACTGGCGCGCTCTTTGCTCAGCAGGGGCGCGCCTCGCTTGCGCAGAGTGGTGTAGAAACAATCAGTGTACGTCTCTGCCAACATTCCACATGCACTGCAGAACGAGGAGAATCTTCCTTCAAGTACTCTATAATATCGATTACGTATAGAAATTTAAATTCGCCACTTGTTGTTAAAACGTTCAACCACATCACCATATCGGAATGTCAAGTTCTGAACCAGTTGTGTAAACTTTCTTTTACGTATCCACACCACAAGATAAATAATATACAATGCACAGTCAACACGGCATTTCCATTATGTCACTTGATACAAAACATGAAGTCACCGGTATTTTAATGAATATCTGGAACATTCTAAGGATATTTGTTCTTCTATTTACAATTAAAAGTAAGGACCGGCGAGGCTCGCTCGCCTCAGCTAACTGACCCTGCATCGCTTCACTGCTTGTTTTATGCAACTTACATCGCTATTATAGTTAACTATCGCAGAAAATGAAGCTGCAAAAAGGCGATATTGTTAAACCAATTGCAAGTGGCCTCAAAGCGACGTGAAAGTTACGGTAACAAATGGTAAACATCGTCACGACGCTGTCGCATTTATGGAAGAAAATGAACGGAACACTACTCGAAGTGACATTTTTGCCGAGCGCATCAAATCGAGTATGTGGATGGATACCAATATGTTGTGACAGGAAGCTTAACAGTGGCCTAACGGTTTTTGCTTTCATCATCATCATCATCATTTCAGCCGTAGGACGTCCACTGCTGGACATAGGCCTCCCTCATTGATGCCCAATCATTACGATTGGAAGCGATTTGCATCCACCCTGAACCTGCGGCCTTCACCAAATCGTCCGTCCGATCGATCGAAATCGAACCGACCGTCCGTTTTAGCTTTGCTTTCTACAAAATTGGTACACCTTAACTCACATCTCCCAAATGGAGACAAATTCATCGACTACACTATGGAGTGTAACTCTTATACTATACAACATGTTTTATGTGACATTCAGGTTAATTTCTTCAATACCCTAGTGTCCTAACTCTTATTGTTTAAAAGATAATCAAGGATTTAAGATAATTAATTATGCGCGGTACATTATGTACAACCAAGCTAAGCTGCGCTGTTGAAGTTAAAACACTGTCACAACTTTTTGTTACTATAAAGACAATGTCACTATGTTTGTTTGTCACGCTTTCACGCTTGAGAAGTCAACCGATCGTGATAACATTTTATATGAAGAGACCCTGAGAAGGACATAGGATAGTTATTGTCTCAGAAATTAATAAAGTTTCCGTAGCCGCACGGTAAAGGAATTCTCCGCAGACGATGTCGACGTCAACAGCTAGTTAAGAATAAATGGCACGTAAATTGAAGTTCCTTATACAAAAGTGTAAATTTGCTACACACGATTATGACACAGCACAACCTCATTCTAATCAACTAGTAAAAGAAGAAGAAAAATATTTACTACACAAACTTTTTTTTTCTTTATATTTACATAAAGAAATATCCGGTGGACCCCAAACTAGGCTGAGCCTGTATCTTGGGACCCGTTACCCGAAAAGTAGGAAAAATGTTGTTTTCTCACTCGAGACTTCCCGATGACTTGATTCGTCTAAGTATAGAATTGCAGGTAGTCTTATGCCAACTCTATAATCAAATACTATTTACTCAAGCTGAGGATAAACTCAATTATCGTAGTGTTAGCGACGGTTGCAGGAGGGAGGGGGGGGGGGGGTTCTGGGGGTTGGAGGCGAGGGGGGTTGAGGGGGGTGCGGGGGGGAGTTCGGGACAGGGATGCGGGGGCATTAAAGGATTTAAAGGGGGGAATGAAAATTTCATTGATTTTGCCGTAGGATGCACCTGTAGGGGTAGCTTGATATGTCTCTTCGAATGATAATTCATACTTCAGCTTGACTCCATTTATTGCGTTAGACACGTTATTACATAGTGGTGGGCGAGAGACTACTGACGTTCCGGACTGCTTAGCAGGCGCGTGACAACCATATAGCAAACTGAGCAATCCTGTGTCCCCACACACCGTTTTCAAGATATTTGACAAAACACCGGTTCTCGTCGGCGCGATCAGTACTTGGATGGGTGACCGCCTGGTTTCATTTTTGTTTTTTGAACGTTGTCACGTTAAACTATCGTGCGTAAACCGACTTTTTTTTCATACCTACCCACTTAGTTGCTTTTTTACATTTACTGTCATTTATTGACAAGTGATTTCAAACAATGTTATTATTGTTTTAAGGAATAAATTTGCAACCATAATTACACAAAGCATACGAGTGGATAAAACTAACCCGTGATTGACCCTTATCTCACCTGATGGAAAGTGCAGATGAGGCCAAAGGTGTATCTTACCGGTTCAGTAACAGCCTACTCACTCTAGCCTTGAAGAGCCTTAGCTTGTACCTATCTGGAAATACAGACGACTTATTAGTTCTCTGGTAAAAGTTTCTCTCGCAAGACAGCGTTTGGCCAATAGCACCGCCGTATTGGGAAATGTAACGTTGGCCAAATAGAGCGAGAACACACGCTATATTGTTAACTAGGCGCAAGCAGTTAGCTGGCAGCCTTGACTTGACTGGTTCTCTAGTGAGGAATGAATATTAATAAATAAATGTTATGAATTCAATAATTTTTTTTTGAGAGGCCAGACAAACGAACTAGTGGGTCACCTGATGTTAAATGATCACAACTGTCCATAGACACCCACAGCGCTTGACGCGATGCCAGTGCGTTGTCGGCCCTATGGAAAAAGGAGTGGGAATAGGAGAGGGGGAGAGGTATTGGGCCTTGGGCCCCCGGCGCTCTCGCTGACCGTACGAAACGCAGCAGGAGTAGGTACTGCTGCTTCACACCGGTGTTCTGTGAGAGGGTGGTACTGCCCCGGACGAGCCGGTCCATTCGTGATGCAGCGGCTAGCTACAACATGGCTCTTATTAAATGATTTTTATTTGGCATTTAAGGTGGTTATGGGGCTGCATCGATTCTGCAGCGCTTCGGGTGTGTTCGCGGAGGCTAGAATGGACTGCTTTTATACCTCCATGGAAAACACACGCTGCACATCCCTGGTGCGCAGGGTGCGGGCCACCTCAAAGGGCTCTTAATTACATTCGCGCAGAAGATCGACTGAGGAGTAGATCACTAACACTAGAATTAAGCTTTGTGTATTAAGCCGAGGTCGGTATCAATAAACTGTTACCTTTTTACCTTGGTTCTCCGTTACCGGACCGGAAGGGACTTAGCGGAGTTGGTAGTGGAGGAACAGATAAGAAGGGTGTAGGTAGGTATAGGTAGTTCTTCGTATAAATTTAATACAGAATGTTTTTATTATTATGGCAGGGAGACAAACGAGCAAGCGGGTCATCTAATGGAAAATGATCACCACCGCCCATAAATATCAACAACTCAAAGAGATTAGCCAGAAACATGTCGAGTTAAACCCGTTATAAGACGTGAGTGATCCGTTTATTTTCACTATGAGTGAGTCTCACGGTAGTTTCATGTTTGAAGGACTCAAAGAGAGTCACTGATCTGTTGCCGGCCTTTAAAAAGGAGAGGGAATAGGGGAGAGGGAGTTCCAACGGTTAAAGCGTGAAGAAGTAACAGACAGGCAGAGATACAGAGTTACTTTTACATTTACAACATTAGCAAGATTGCCTGGCAAAATATTAAACACTGACTTAATTTTTTTTACGGCGTGAAGCCGCCAAGTCATTTCCTGACCAAGATATAGTTGGCAGAATTACCTTGAAGAATTAAGAGCTCATGAGATTTGATTTTTTAACAACAAAGAAAACGATATGAAATGTATGTCTTCAATAGAAAACGAAAAAACATTAAAGATATTATTTAAACTTTGCTTATTTTGGGACTAAATCAATTGCTGTCAATCGTCCCATGGTTTTATTTAAATATTAAAAAGAAAAGTTTTTGAGTAGGTTTAATGGAAACGATCTTACCATTACAAGTATGTTTGCTGTTTTTTTCGAAGCTGTCTCAACAATTCGTAGCATCGACACAGATTTAAAACGCTTTTAAATGGTTCCAATTGATCTATGAGGCTAAACAGTGCGCAGCTGTGGTCGCGGTGGCATCAACCTGGGGGGTTACTACGAAATTCGAAGTTCGAAGTTCGGATCGTGCGGTCCCTCTCACTCTCGTAATAAATATCATTAGCGTGAGCGGAACGGCATGAAACGAAGTTCGAATTTCGCGCTTCGTAGTATAGGGCCTGGCCTTTCGATTTTCGAACTTCGTATCGTGCAGTCAAAAGAGTAAAAGGGACGGTACGATAAGAACTTCGAATTTCGTAGTAGCCCCCCTGAGCTGGTTGCACAAGCGCACCGCTAGCACTACCGGGGGTTTTAGACACGTAAGTTCCGTATGTATCAGTGGCGTGGCGTGAAAAATTTCGATAGAGATTTGGAGCAAAATAAAATTCAGCTAAAAATTTAATTTTTTGATATAAGCTTTTTTTGTGGACTTGCATTGTTGTCCCTACATAATCTACTAAATTTCTAGTCAATTTAACCGCTTGAAAAAAAAATGGAAGTGGATTAAATTCACCTTCCAAGATTAGACCCATACTACTACTTTATAGATTCAGGCGTTACTTTGCGGAGAAATAAAATAAATGGAATACTTATCTTGCTCCTCCGCTGCTCATCAAGTCATGCGAAATAGATACGTTTGCGCTCAAAAAATGCTTATCATGCAATTTCCCGCCCTCCCTTTTAAATAAAAATTTGCAAACAGATGAAGCCTGTAAATGAAGAAAAGGAATCGAATCGTTACAGACATACGCGATTCATTGTTTCGACTATCTATGGATGGATACGTAGTACCCTGTTCGTAAAAAGAAAAGCGAGTAATGTATTGTGTTATGTCTTCTGTAGAAGATATTATGTAAGTAAGACTAGCCTGAGAAATGGGACTCGGAAAGGAGAGCCGAAGTACATATTGAACTGAACTACTGAAGTCGTGGCAAAAATTAAATCAACTGAAACGCAGAAAAGTGCATAGTTCTCTTTGTGAACGGACGGACGGAGGAATCAAAAAGTCCTAAAAATGAAGACATTATTATCAAAATCTGAATTATCAATAAAACATCAATCCTCATTAAACAATCACTTGTACAATACTATGTAGTATCACAAATAATAGCCAGGTCTAACGACTAAATCAAGGTTTAATTTATCACAGCAAGTAATCATTAGTTAGATGGTAAATTTCTTAGAATCTTGAGTAACACGATTGAGTATTACCACCTGTCTAGGTACAGTTTACGTGATGCCATTCGCCACAGTTCGTATTTTAACAACGATTAAAGTTAACCGCTAAACTAACCGGTTGAGTAATCTATTGTGATCATTGAAATGCCAATTTAATGTTTTTAAAATGAACGAATTGTATTTTTTTATTTTAATTTTGACAAGTTAGTGACAGTTTCTCTCAATAACTTTTACTTTGTGGTCTTTGTCTCTAATGTAGTTTAAGTGTATTCAAGAATAACCTCTTAAATTGTTTGTTTGTTTATACTCTTTATTGTACAAAAAGGAAAACAAAAAGGTTACAGAAAAAAAAATGATAAGTACAAAGGCGGACTTATCCCTGAAGGGATCTCTGCCAGTCAAACTAAACATAAAGGAGGGCTTTATCCAGAAAAGATTGCTCTTGATCGAGACTATAACGTGATAAAGTATAAATTACTTATGTACTTTGAAAAACGTTTATAAAGTTTCATTAACCCTGAATGATAGACGGTGGCTAAAATAGTGAAACTCAATAGTCTTTACGCAATAGCCTGAAAGTATTAATTTGGGCAAAATGCATGTTCGTGAGGTTAACGCCTTATTTCGACATCTATAGCTTTTTGTCGACAAATTATTAAGTAACTAGCTTAGGGTAAAGATTATGTTACATTTATAAATGTAACGGTTTTTGATTAAATTATTTCAACCTAATTAGATTAGGGGGAACGTTGACGCCGGGTCGTATCAAGAAGTCAAATGGAACACAATAGTAAGAGAGATGAGGTAAAAGTAATCACCTCACCGACAAGAGGGCAACGATCAAATAATGATGGACAATTCCTGACTGATAAAACCCCATGGTTCATAGAGTTGTGTTTACCAAATCAACCAGACAAGAACTGTTGTAAAATTACTGCATAAAGAAGTCTTAAGAATCTTAGGAAAGTTTCTATGGATGGATAATACAGGGTTATTTGTAATTCACTGACATCCTCTTAACCCTGAATTCCTATCAATTAAACAAATGTTTTATGATTTACGACTTTTTAAAATGGAGCACTTTTTTCCATACAAATAAATAATAAATAAATTATACTTCTCACACAACTTCGTACTCTATGAAATTCGAGGGCGGGGCCACGCGCCGCGGTCGTGGCGGGCAATGAATGAATGACTTACACGGCACAGAGTATCGTAAAAATGAGAAATAGTCTCAAATTTTCAAAACGTTATTACACTAAAAATATTAAGTTATGACAAAAGCCGTAAAACAAAAAACATTTGCTTAAGTGGTAGGAGTTTAGGGTTAAAAGTATGCTAGTGAATTACAAATAACCCTGTATATACTTACCTAAATGTTTGTTAATCTTTCTTGCTAAAACGGTTCGATGGATTCTGATCATTTTGACACGCAGATAGTTTATAACCTGAACTAACATACATAAGATAGTTTTTATCCCGGAAAAATGCTTAGTTCCAGCGGGATAGCGATAAACGTATTCTTCGCAGACAGAGTCGCGGGGAACAGCTAGTGTTTTCATAAATGTTAAAACCTGAAAATGAATCTAAACTTAATTTGTCTTTGTTTCAGTTTCTGCTGAGAGGGAAAACAACAGATAAATACAAATGAGGCTGATACGTGAACGCACCCAGTACCTACCTTGTCAATTCCTGCCGTGACGTATATTATTTCTATCTATATTAACTTTTTTTTCTGTATTGACTATTAAAAATGAAAAACAACTCAAATATTCGGCATTTCTGAACTTCTTAAACGTAATAAATACTTAATTATCTTAAATATATTTATCCATTAATTTTTTTTCTCAAGTTAAATCCTTGCTTCAAAAGTGCAGATACAGTATAGTCTGGTTATACCGGACGGATGTGTGGACGTGGATCGCATTCCGTCCGTGGCAAGCTTCCGCCACGGTAATGACGTAAATGACACCGGTGAGAAATGTAACTTACCGAAAGTTGGAGTCCTCCGTCCTTATTAGCGGGTTTCGGAATCTGCAACGAAGAAAATTATGTTATTAGTTTTGTGGATGTAGGTACGAACTAGCGTTTCTTTCTACAAGGTAAAACAAAATAAATCGGGATTTTTGCAGCCAATTTTAAAAGAATTTTGAGATTGACAACATCAGTAAATAAAAAAAAAATAGCCGATGTTCAAAAGGTAACTTGACAAAGACTTGCCGATATCTTGAAAGAAAAGTTGCGGGACTTGGAGCACTGGATGAAACATTTCGGATTAATTTACGTATCTTGATGGTATTGTAGAGACGAGATTAGTGTTTTTCTTGGTTCTCTATCATTTGCCCGAATTGTATAATAATATATCGTAATGTATCGTTTTCTATAATTTTCAGTTGTCATAAAGTATGTAAATCCTTTATTGTACAAATATAAACCGATCGACAACCGTTGAGATATATCTACAAAGGCGAGCTTACCTCTTTAGTGGATTGCTACCAATCAACCTTTAAGCGAATGAGAGGAGCGAAAGAGATTTATTTCTGCAACAGTATTTTCTTCAGAAATTAACCTAACTAATATAACCTAACCTACTCTTCCTATTCTATAATAATAATATGACATCATGGCAAACGTTGGTACTGCAAGTGAAATAATGATAAATTAAATTATGGGAAACGAAGTGATTGGGTTCTTCTTGGCATAGCGAAACAAATGCCAGCATTCGGAAAGCTATAATTCTGAGTCGTGCAGTTGCGTGCCAGTTGAAAGGTCAGGGAAGCGAACTGCCATTTCTGACGTCGAAAACCATTCCGAGATTAGACACACCCTGTAACTTTGGATAAAAGCCATCGCCATTCGATTCAGAAGTTATGATAATGTGAATGTTTGCCAATCTTTGTTTGTGGATCGTGTTGCAAGCAAATTGAAATAATAACAGCGCAAGGCCGGTGTTTTATGGACGCTAACCGAAAACGGAAAGAATTAGATAGCAAAATGCATTTCGATGCTAATAATGCTAGATGTTAATCCAGTTTTGAGATTGCTTCCCTGTTTCGCAATGCGGTTAGTATATACTTACAATTAGACAGGGCATTCGTTAGCAGTTAGCACTTTTACATTTTTATTTTACCTATTCAAAATTGGCTTATGCTTCCGCGTCAACGACGCGCACGCTTAGAATGAAACTGACTTAATCCGAATTATTCTCATTTCAAAACTGAACCTGATTTTTTTACGCAAAGTTTATTTTTGAAATGAGAATTTTTCGGGTTAAGTTAGTTTCATTCTATAGGTAATCCTGTGCGACGTGGAAATATAAAAAGCATTCTTTCACTTACTATCGCACAGAAATTTGTAATCTAAATCTTTTAATACACTTTTTTGTTTTTGAGAGAATCGTGGGTTCGACCCCGGGCTCGCACGTCCGAATTTTTTGGAATTTGTGTCAAATTACATTTGAAATTTACCATGACTTTTACGGTAAGGAAAAATCGTGAGGAAACCTGCACACCTGGGAATAAATCCAAATGTGTGCGTGAAGTTCCCAATCAGCACTAGGCCCGCGCGTGAAGTACGGCCCATGCTCTCTCATTCTGAGAGCAAGCGTGTACCATGCAGATGACCTTTTATGATACTCAAGATATGTCTGGCAAATTTCCAGTCCCTAGCTTCTCTGTTGTCTGTTTGTCTGAGGCTGTGTGTGTCTATCAATCAGTTATGTAGGATAATGTTTTATTGGTAACTAGCTGTTGCCCGTGACTCTGTCTGTCTGTCTCTTTATCGCTGTCCCACGGGAACTATGCAATTTTTTGGGATAAAATATATCCCCCTAATCTACAGTCACGTTCATAACACATACGAGTTTCGTCTTAATTCGTAATGATAATTACTTCACGTGTGCAAAGAAACGAGTCTACAAAAACCAGTAATACGATTAAAACAAAGCGCATTAGCCTGCGTGCTTCTTATTAATGTGATTTCTATTCATGTTACCCACTGCTTTTTAGTTCCTCTTCGGTGCATTTGTGTTCCTATATGTAAGTAGCACGCAAAAATGACTTGCCTTTTTACATGTAGCAGTTGCGAACATTCATATCTAATTGTTCATGCACATTGCACTCTGATAACATTCACGATTGGCTGTCGAAGAGTGTTGGCGGCTTTTCTTACAAATGTATTTTGCTTGTTGATCAACCACCGTATCGGAAGAAACCTTTCATAGCAAATCTTAAGAAGGAACTAGAAACAACTTAAAATTAAGCCCCGTTATTACGGTTGTTAAAATTATTTCGTACTCTCATTTGCAAAGACTTGAAAACGGCCAAATTATAGTGTTTAGGGAACAGTCGCAGGCAGGGAATTCCACTCCTTAGCTGACGGTTGATGAAGGAAGAGCGAAAACGCTTTATGCAGATTTTGGGAATACTGACTGACTACGTAAGGGTGGAGACCCCGCTTACTTCTGATCGACCTGTGGAAGAAAGTAGCAGGTGGAATAAGGTAAGATAAGGTCCTATAGTTCGTGTTTTGAAGCTTAAATAGGACTAGGCTGGGCGTGTCTGCCGGATGCACCCATAAAGATGGCACTCAGCCACATGGAAGGTGCCGCGCGACGGGCACCGACGACAAGGCTGGCCGAGGCGGAGATGGCGAGACGACCTAGCCGCGGAACTGAGGGATTGGCCAAATATAGCTTTGGATAGGGAAATGTGAAAGCCAAGGGGAGAGGCCTTTGCCCAGCAGTAGCAAATATAAGCTAAGTAATAAATAATAATGAAAGAAAGACATTCTTTCCTCGTGTTTCCGATAAGCCAAATTCGCTGATGGTGACTAAAAACATGTAAAAAGCTTGAAGTGAAACTAATTCCTTTTGTGTAGTTTTTGTAGAAAGATCAGGAAAAAAGCACGTACATTAACACAGATTATGGCTTTTCAGACAAGTAACCCGATTCTAATTTTGGTTTAAGCGACCGTAGCACGACACTAGCGAGACATAACTATGTATTTTTAGCTAAACAATTTATGGAATTATAATATTTGTGCCTGTAATTTTCTAGAAAAGGCGAAAAATAGAAACATCCCACATCCCATCCCACTAGTATTATAAACGTGAACGTTTGTATGGATAGATGGATGTATGGATGGATAGGTGGGTGTTTGATACTCTTTCACGCTAAAATGGTTAGACGGATTCTGATGAAATTTGGCATCCAGATAGTTTATAACCTTGTATTAACATATAGGACACTTTATACTCCGGAAAATTGCATAGATCCCGCGGGACAGAAATAAATCCTTCGCAGACCGAGTCGCGGGCAACAGCTAGTTTACTCCTATTTGTGATCCGTTATGTACTAGGTTTAGTCGATTATAAACCAGTTTAGATTGTCTTAGGCCCACGCAGGTACCTCTAAGGTGCATCATTATTTACGCCGCTAGACCTAACGGTGCATTACTGATACTAGGAAATGCGTACACGCAGTTACTAATTAATTCTACAGCAAAATGTTAATTAAAGCATGTTACGAGTAATGTTAAGCACGGACCTTTAATTAATATATTGCCGATAAGGTGCTTTAGAATTTATGATCAGAATTCTGTCTACGAGTATAAATGCATGTAAAAATATTTGTTGCTGAATCACAACTCCTTGAATGATATCAAATCTTTGGGATTAGTTCTTTACAATTCGAAAGTAATTTAAATAATAATGAGTTCATAAACAATTATGAACAAACATCACAGGTCGGGACATGACTGATAAGGATAAAGATATGCTATCAAAGTTATTTTACGTGACACTAGCTAGGAAAGATGATTCGATTAGAAAACTGATAATTGATTGCTAGAAAAAAAAATTGCGGATTAATATTGTGGTGTTAGACCAAACAGACAAACGAACGTTCAACGCTATGCGAACGGAGAAGAAAATGATATAGGGCTTTTTTCGCGACTTGCCAATTATTGTTGTTTTGTTTGTGCTCTTTTTTTGCAAATATAGAACAAAAATCACAAAAGTTTAAAATAGTAGTTCTCCTGCTCTTGTTTTATGTTCTTTTGATCTAAATGCTCCTTTGCAGTCGAATTTATTTTGACAAGTTAATACCTAATCTCAACAATCATATTCTGCCGATGGAAAATACCTACCTACACGTTATGATATGACATAATACAATTTTTTTTTCTATACCAAACTCACCAGGCCATGATAAAGCCATTAAATCTTTCCCTACGAGTACAGGCTTATGTCATATAAAAGTACTGAAAGGAATTATGGTCCATTCATGCCAAGGCAATAATACCACTGGGCATAAGTAGACATTCATAAGAGATTAATTTGACTATCTTGAGTAAATTTTGCTTTAACCATAAATATGTATAAACAGTACCTGGGCGACCGAGCTTTGCTCGGGCAGAAACTCGGTACCAAGCGTTTTCCCAGAGATAAGACCAAGCTAGATCAATTTTTCATCCCCGAAAACCCCCAAATACCAAATTTCATCGAAATCGTTGGAACCGTTTCCGAGATCCTGATTATATACACTGGAGGGGTGGGGGGGGGGGGGGTTGAGAGGGGGGGAGGGGATGCGGCTTTTCCTGTTCTGTGCTCCCAATAGGGAACGTGCACATAGACGGTGCTGCCAACTGGTGCCATAAGGGTGCCATCAATTTGAATGTTTTACCTTGATAAGTTTGTTTTACTGTCCGTATAGTGTCTCTTCTGTCGCATTAGTGCTGCCGCCTATAGTTACTGCACGTTCCCTATAATACTTTTTCTAACAAAAAAGTAACTTTTTCTCGCAAAAAATAACTTTTTCTCACAAAAAAGTAACTTTTTCTCACAAAAGAAGAAACTTGACGTTTTCTCATAAAAAAAAAAATATAAAAAAAAAACTAAAAATCTTGAAAAAAAACGTGGTATCGAACCGAGGTCGGCTGGATCCGCGACCACCCGATTTCTAATGTGCCATTATGATCTGCTCGAAGTCGGCGAAATTTAGCTTTATATTCTAATGCAAACAAAAATAGCCGGAAAACACGAGTAAAAGCGATTTTCTGAAAATGAAACATAGCTAGATCAGTTTTTCATCCCCGAAAACCCCCACATACCAAATTTCATCGAAATCGTTGGAGCCGTTTCCGAGATCCTGATTATATATATACATATATACAAGAATTGCTCGTTTAAAGGTATTAGATTAGATAGATTAGATTATGAGACTCTAGAGACTCCTGCAGTACTAACAACAAGGCAAGTGGAGGTATCTAATTATAACCCATTGGCTTAAGTATTTTCGATTGTTTAAAGGGAAAGCAGAAATGATTGACCTCTAAAAGTAACTGTGCGTACAGGCCGTGGCAAGCGGAGCAGTTCAATTGTAAGACTGGACAGGCATTGTTAAAATCGATATCTCACAGTTAAGTAAGTGCCGCGACGAAGGATTACTGTGTTAATGTACAATTGTACAGTTCTTAACGGTAGAAGGTTTCTGTTAATATTACGGCTTTTTGCGTTCAAATTTAACGATGCAATGTCTGTCGTTATCGCTGAAATAGCTTACCTGCTTCAAAAAATCAACAGAAAAAGTGATCTGTTTTCGGAATTATATATACATTCTATAACAAAACAAAATTAATTAACTTCGTCTTGATATGTCAGGATTCAAAGAAATGAGAACTGTGATATTGATTCAATCAATCTTTAAATATCAGTTTCTTTGTAATGTAAGTATCTAACTTTTATTCCACATAAATTAATTTCCACCTGCCTTACACGATACGCTATAAAGTAGCTCCTCGAAGACACTCTGCAGTTATTTTCTCCCTGAATCCCATTTAGACGGTTCCGGTTCTAAACGAGGCTTTAAAAAGGCAGTTTCTTGGATTAGAACAAGAAATATAGATTTATATTTCCGCTAACAAATATGCGCGGTTACCCTACTAAACTTCCGACGAAACGTGTTATTCAATTAGTCATTCGCAAAGCCTTTACAAAGGCAACCGGCGCCCACGACGCGCATCGGGCCTTATTCGTCGCTGGCGCAGCTTGAACGAGGTGACTGCTGCGATTAGCGACTTTGATTTTTGCAGCCAACGTTGAGTTGAGCGTGGATATTGAGTTTGGGAATTTATAGCCAGGAATTAACACAACTGTAACTCGTCAACCTTACTTTGCATACTTGTTGTGAAGTTTTGGGTTATATAGCTCACGCATGTCAGGAAGGCCACCAACTTCCGCTATACTTTTTTCGGTCATTTATTAAATACCTTTTAAGATAGGTATGGAAATTTCGGTCTTTTCTTTTTAACCAATTCTAAAGGAAATCTTCTTTCTTTTTTAAATTTCTTTTTCCAACACCAAAAAATCAATAATAATAAAAGTTCGCGATTTACAGGATAGTTGACGGCTTTGGCGACCCCAGAGCCATCTTTTTCGCCCATAGACTAAGCATCCGGGCAGCAAGGGAATGCGCAAACATGCTGAACATGCTGCTCCGGGTAAGCGAAATACAGCGTTTCGATTTTTTTTAATGTTTACCTACTACAGTACTATAGTCATAAGTGTACGTACATTATGTATGTATCTAAACCCTTCATTGAGATACATGTACAAAGGCGAACTGATCTCGTTAAGGAATCTCTATCAATCAACCTTTGAGTGGATGAGAGGAGCATTCAGTAAAGGACCGACAAAGAGTAAGTTTAAAAGTCTGAAACAGCTACAAATATTTAAAAATAGAACAACAAATTGTTTATTTACCTCACAAAATAAACTATCCTATCCTCTATACACGTAAAACAGACTGTCGAAATCACCATCAACAGAACCGATTCCAACTATGTTCACGGCTGATAGCCTAAATTTCTTCTTAACTGGAGTTAAACTACTTCGCGAAGAAAATACGACGTCGTAAATGCTTTGATGTGACACAACTTTGATCGTTTTAATCTGTAAAACTATCAAGCTTTAAAAATGTGGCTGCAGATACTGTTACTGGGAAAGCAAAGCCCTTTGAAGCGAATGCTGTTAAAAGGCTACAAAATCGATTTCGTAGGAGCGAAACGTGATTTAAAACATAAATCTTGTTGGAATCAGATTGTATTAACATTAACACGGATGTTAGTAACGGGTACATTTTGAATGTTAGGGAAAAATTACTAGTAACTTTTATGACATTCGGAATAATTTGTGCTAAAGAAGAGGTGAGGGGATGAGATGGTGAAATGGTAGCCAAGTGGTTTGACTTATGGACTCTCTAGCAGAGGGTCGTATTAGGTAGGTTCAAGCCCAGGCTTGCACCTCCGAGTATTTCGAAATTTATGTGCGAAATTCCATTTCCCCGTGAGCTTTACGGTGAAGGAAAACATCGTGAAAAACTTACATACATCTGCGAAGAAATTCAGCGGGTGTGTGTGAAGGTCCCAATCCGCTCTGGCCCGCGTGGGAACTACGGCGCAAGCCCTCTCAGTCTGGGAGGAGGCCTGTGCCTTGCGGTGGGACGTATGTATATACGTAAGATGATGAACATTTATGTCAATGAAATTCGAAATAATTTGTGCTAATGGTGACTAAAGTGAAAAAAAAACTCTTGCAACTGCTCGCATTAATTTCGAAGAAATGCGAGAATAAAATCTTGATTGACGAACATTCCGGAACAGATTTATTTTATGACAGCAATCATAAAAACTACAGTTTTCTTGCAAGTAGGAACTGAGTTATAAAGCTCTATATTTCAGTAATATATCCTAGCCTAGGTGATTCCTTTGGCATATCTCTTCCAATCCCATTTTATTTCCGTGGAAGGAGTTGGCCGCAGTCCAGAGAGCCCAAGACACTTTCGCTCGTATTTCACTCAAAGCCAAATAGTTGTGTGGATATAAAGTGTACTATTAATGTTTGCTATAATTGGAGCGCGGCGTCCCATAGTCTGTAGTTGCAGCTAATATTACTTGGCTCCGTATAGACTTTGAGGAACAGTGTATAAAGTCGTGACTGAATGATATATCAGCGTACAACCCAAATCGCTGAAGATAAAGACTTAAAATTTGGCATACCTACATAAGTTATAAGTATAACTGTTAACTGCCAGGCGAAAATATTACGTGATTAGTTGCCGTGGTGAAAGATTTTTCTTTCGTATGTTATTTGAGATTTCAAGACGCTTGCTTGGAACACTGCTGATAAACGTTAAGGGATCAAACGTATATGAAAGTAATACTTTTGATATGTGTACGTTTACATCTATCACTTCACACCACACTTCACTTCCTATATTATTATGTAGAGCTTAATTTTTTTGCTGTTTGTAATTTGCCAGCTTGGGTACAATATATTATTTTTAAAACGACACTCGCATTTACTGATGCTGATATTAATCTTTCTTAATCGATAACAGGACCAGGGAATCCCAAACGATAATTATAAAATCGAGAAGGTATAAACATGTTATTTTTCCTTGTAGTCGACTGAAGGATGTAAGGCTCTTTGATTTGTAAACGGATACAGACGTGGGTGGTAGAAATAGTCGGCATAAAAGTAGGCTGTCGCGCCCGTAATATGCGTGAATTGACGCCATATGAGTCAACTTACATAATACAGAATCAACTGCGAGAACAATCGGGGAAATTATAATATACAGAGTAATTATGCATGGTTGTAGTGAGAAAACGTGTCTGGTAATTGCGTCAGTCCTTTAGAAATAAATCAAAAAAAAATTGTTCAATATGGACTTTTATTTGACTGTCTCATGACGTTTAAGATCGTGATATAAGGTTGAGAGAAAATCGTCTTGAAAAGGTCACGAAGTTCCTTAATTTACATTGTAGTTACGTGACGCATATTATTTCAATTCTACCTCCACAAAAATAGCTCGAGTTGTAAGCGTAGATACTTACGTATCATAATATGACCACACTGTCAAATTGTCCGCAATTTGGTTAACACAGTTTGACCTAGCCTATAACGTTTAGTCCACCGCAACAAGCCATTTAGTCACCAAATTTTGGTGGACACTATCCAGTGTATTACGTGATACTAATTTTCATGTTTGCCAGAATCTTTAGGGCCAACGACCCGAGCTATATCGATTGGCGTGTCCGTTTTCTAGGGCAAACGGAAACGAATCGCGGCTGTTTTACGCCATTCTAGGGCACGCAAAGGCTGTTCTCAATCCATTGCTCAAGCTAAAGCTTGAGGTCAAATTCTTTTCCTCTACTGTCTACTTGGAATTTCTTAATAGTCATATGCTTTTACTCTTTTATTATTTAAGGCTCTTTGTCTAGACACGTGAAAGTAAAGGAGCGTTAAAAAGTTTGCTAAACACAATGCATTTAAAGTACACGCAAGCCGTCGTGTTTGGAAGGAGTCACATTTCAAAAATAACAGGTGTAAAAGAAACATAAATGTGTGGTCGTGGCTATGCAGACAAAGCATGCCTCATGAGGTCACCGCCATCTTTAACAATTACTAAGAAAGGACAGCTTACGTCATTCAGAATATAGTTTCTAAATTTTATTGATTGTGCATCCAGGCTCAGGTGAGTCAGCGTACTTTTATGTGTTTATTTGGCCCTCTACTTTAAATGCACTTAAACTTTAAGATATTTCTAAGACCGCAGAGGTAATATGTATCAACAACTTTGTTCAGGTTATAATGAGATAGGCACCGTATAGCTACAAGTATAGTAGAGAATTTTAAAACAAAAGAAATTGTCGCTACATCATTCATTTGAACAAATACCAAACTTTACAAAAGACTGGCGATCTTCCATGTCATTTGAATAAAAGTCGGAAACCACGTTAAATTGGCAGGAAACAGGCAAGACCGTTACCAGACTGTCAAATGTTGATGGCTCTACGTCACGATAGCACGTCTTTTGTTTAGAATTTATAATAGAAGTGTGGTTGTGCATTACGTTGTTCATAGATTTGGCACGTCCGACTTAACATGCGAACACGTCATCTTACCACGTCTTTAAGATCAAGGTCTATATGGTTCGAAGTTGTCAGTTAATATGCATAGCAAGAACACGGAATACGGGCATTTATTTTACAAGCTGGCAAAATAACGTACCAAAAGATACGTACGGCACATAGAGACATTTCCTTCGCATTTGCAACAGACAATTTAAGTGTGACTAAAACGTAATTGTAATACTCGTATCCGTTGCACATTGAATTTCAAAACAGCGAGCATTTTAACGGAGCTGCTGAAGGTCGGCTAATACAGACTTGTATGATGTTGTCATTTGCAACGTTCAGTTCGCGGGAACATACTAACAGCAAACAAACAACAACGTAGCTAACGATGTAAATCAGCTACATTTATTTGATATAATATCGGATTAAATAAGTGGAAAAACACTGCCGACGAAGAAAACAAATGTCAATGGAACGTTTGTTTCAATATTATTATTTTCCTCCAACACACTATCCTCGAGAGCTGTGTAAATATTTTCTTTATTCAGTCGCTTAAGTCATCCGCATTATTATTATCAACACTATGAACATGACAAAATTATCACCACTTTACTTTAAGATAAAACTAAATGTTAACTATTCCTATTACAGTGAAATATTGGGTGATTTGGATAACACAAAAGTGGTAGGAAGAGCGTAAATAAATCACGAATGTTTGGGATGACTCGCGTCAACCGCCGCGGTCGGTTTTCAGCCGTATTAACTTTGTGGCAAGAGTTAATCAATTTTACAGAAATAGCTTCGATGATAGACATGAATGGGATGAAATTTTGTTCGAGAGGAAGTTAATTTCTATTTGCATCGTGTAACAAATTAGTAAGTGTCGATTTCAAAGTGGTGCCGGGCAAAGTAATCATGGATATTGCTGGAAAATATGTCAATCGGAGTACACGCACTTTCAATTATTTTTATTTGTGGACGCCATCTTTATAAAACTCGTATTGCAGAGTTATAATTAAACTACCTAAGTCGACCAATATTCATCTAAGTCAATATTAGATAGCCCTGCTTAAGCAGAACAAATAAGGAATTGTGATAAATTTAATATTTCCCAAAGTTAGAGTTGACGTGTGACTTCGCTGCTGTATACCGAACTTTATTTTATTTACAGACAGCACACCTGTGAGAACAATGCGCCGATCGATTTGTTTAGGTGTTTCTGTTTCATAATAGCATATGACTTTGTGTGTTGGACGTTCACAAAGTCAGGTTGAAGATAAGGAGTGGTGATATTTAGAATGTGAACAAATTTTAAAGAATATTGTGTATTTTAGGTTTAAAACCAGATATAACTTGAAACGTAGTAGCAAAAGTATTGAGCAGTTTAGTGATTTTAAAGATGAATAAATATAAAAAAATAATAGCTTGCTGTAGTTGCAAAAAACTTAGTCTCAATACAACGGAAAATTACTAAAATTCAACAAAACACCTAAATTGTTGAAAAGCAAAGTTAAGAAAAGGAAGCTAGCTAATGATAATGAAATTTCAAAATTGCTTCAACTGTGTAGCAATAGGTGAACGACCATTTTCCCAACCGTCTTGCGTAAAGAGAGAGGACGAGATCATACCGTGTCAATAATTGCAGTACTTAAACGGCGTCCCTACAGAGTCTACGGATGTGGGCGGTTTGTCGACACTGCGCGCATTGATGCGAGTAAATTACGTCCAAATAAATAGTTCTAGTTGGTTGGTTGTTTAGTTGGTTTCTTTTTCATATTCAGAGCGTCCAATGAGGGTTTCTGTGATGGCCAGTTGGCGCTTAATAGCGTAAGGTTTGTTTCACAAATTTGAGATCTATTTGTCATCTTTGACATTTGGTGTCACATTTGGTATTGGTTTGATTGAGCTTGGATTGAGCCAATCGTAAGCAAGACTGATACGTCAAACGGACCTCACGTTACTTACGCCATCTAGCGGTATTCCATCTGTCAGAAAACCCATCAACCCAGACATCGGAATTAACGAATCAGATACTTTTGTGGCCCCGCAATGAATTTTACTTGCTAAAAACAAAGCAAGGGATTAACATTTTAAAGTTATCATAAGCTTTACGGTGAAGTAAAACATCGTGAGGTAACCTGGAGACATCTGCGAAGAAATTCAATTGTGTGTATGAAGTTCCTAATCCGCACTGGCCCGCGTGGGGACTACGGTGCAAGCCCTCTGATTCTGAGAGGTCTGTGTCCTGCGGTGGGAGCTATAGGCTGGGATGTGTATGGGATAGTAAATGTATTGTATTAGATAAGTTGGAATTTAACTTATGACCTTAGATCAAATCAACTATTTCATGATCTAGTTTTTTGACGTATTATTGTTCCAAAACAACAAAGCTTAATGATCAGTCATCGATTAATACTAATAGTACAGGTAACGCCACCAGAGTTGAGGCCACGCACACAACCACATCTCATGTAATGACAGCGGGATTTTGACGTTGTGTTGTCGTTAAACGTCAACACAACGTCAAAATCCCGCTGTCATTACATGAGATGTGGTATAGTGTGCGTGACCTCAACTCTGGTGGCGTTACCTATACTACCTATTATCAATGAAATTTAATAAGGACAGAGAGCAGACATGAAATGACGCCCCTTCCTCGATCAAATTTCAACAGAACACATTGTAATTAGTATTATTTAAACAGTTTTAATTTAAGCCTGCTTTAAAGTCAGTTACTGTTAATGTTTATTTAGGAGCAAGGTAATTTGTATCCAGGTCAAGTTGAGCTCGGTCTCAGACTTCTATACCTTGTTTCACACCAAACTGCGAGTCAATAGCTTCGCATCCATGATTACTACACTCAGTGCTAGTTTTTAAATAAACTTCTTTAAAATCTTAAAGATGATCACGATTATTTGAAAAGGAATTGTTTGAAAGTGTTTCTAAGTGGTAAGTAAGTTAGTTACAAGGCACTAAATGCACATAAAGTGGATCTAATGGTATGTACGCTCCCATAAATCAGATCGGATCATTAGTTGATATTCACGTTACCTACATTATCTTATCATGTTACGAGGGTAGAGGAGGAAGATGGCTCATACAATTTTTTTTGTTCGCATTTCTTCTGTGGAAATGGCAAAATTCAAGGGTCTATAGCCAATATTTTAAGTCAAGTTTACATCGGCGTGCCCTTGAATTACCGCTCGCAAACCGTGTTGGGCCGTTCCCGAATTCAGCCCCCGATTCTACAAGTCTTCGCTTCTACGGAAGCGCACGTTAAATCGTGCCTATTTATGACATTTCACTGTAATACTGCTATCTCTTATTGAAATAAGAATTAAGCAACAAGTGCACATGTAACTAAGAAATCAAATCTTACTTCCACGTAGCGAGAAATACCGTGCAAGACGCGCTACATTGCGGAACTAAAGAATTATGATTTTTTTAGTAATTGATCGACCGGAGAAATGTAGCGCATCTCGTTTGATTCTCACAATTTTCATCTCTTAAATAAGTATTTACAGTGGGACTTACGAACGGCGAGACAATAGTGATACTTGATAAGAAACTGGCTCTAGAAAGCCGCTTTATTCTACGTCATGCTTCTTGGATCTCTATCGGAACAATTCTTTTATGCCACAAGAAAAACCTCTATTGAATTGAACGTACAAATGTCACTTCTCAAGTTCAAGTATAAGACGTATAAGTCATAGAAAGTGCTGCGGCATTATGCAGTGGGTCTCACATTCCGTGCCCTCGTTTATAATGTATGATCAACATGCTCGGAATGATTGGTGTATTTTATCTTCATGAGTTCGTGCCTAAAATGATTAATCTGATTTCACCGGGTTTTGTTTGTACCCTAACTATGTTTTAAAAGCTTAATGTCAAATAGACTGCTTAGTCCAGGAGTCGGTAGCTTTTAGAGACTGAAAAGACAAACTTACAAATAATTTCCCGGCCTTTAAAGGGCCACAAAAAAACAATTCGAATCGTGCCAATTTTGTATCGTGCAGTCCTCTTCATGCTAATGTTATTTTATAGGAGAGTGATAAGGACTGTATGATACGAACTTCGAATTTCAGAGTACCCCCCTGTGTATCGAATGGCCAGCATACGTAAATAGAAAAAATGCGCGTTAATTACATTTGTTGTTTCACTTAAACGCTTTCTCTCTTAAACTGGCCGCTTTAATCTCTAACTTAGTCTTACGTTTAACTGTAATGTATTTAAAGCTTGAGAAAGTAAAACGTTCTGATGATGGCCACTGGTAACGTTCCAAACTGTTTCCTATTTCAAACAAACAAAACAAGTTACGTTATGTTTAAAAGTTTGTGCATTATTCGTATTGCGTAATCGAGTTTGTATGTTATCTGCCATCATATCTTTGTTATGAGAGACGCATGGTTGTAACATTTTAACTATGTGAAAATAAACTTTCTACCAGCATCTGTTTCCTTCAATTTCTGGCTAGAGCTTGTATAAGATATGAAAGATAACATAATTAATTATCGAACAGATTCCACGTACACGCTCCAAATGAAGATTGAATCGTGCAATGAGTAGGTATACCTACTGGAGATGACTTGTGAATTATTTGCAAGATGATTGCAAGATAATTTGGACAATGATTAGATAACGAAACGAGCGCTTCGACCTCTTTGCATTTATCACAGTCTTGTTTCAATTCTAATGAAACTTTCTCTAAAGCCTCAAAAATCATAACAGAGTAAATATATTTTACTGCTAAATACTTAAATAAAAAGACTCTGGTCACTTGCACGAAAAAAATATTTAGTAGTTCAACCTGGTTTACACTTAACAGTTCCGTTCATTTTGACATTGGGTATCCACTACACTGAATTGGTGTATTCCAGTAAGCGGTCAATAAAATTAAAACTCTCATTCAAACCGAGCTTAAAGCTTCTGTACCATATTGTGAAAACATCCATCAGATTGGATAGGTATGCAAGAATGAGAAGAAACATTAAAAATTAACTAATCATAAGAACAAACATTTTATACACAAGAATAATTAACCTTAAACTAAAAACCATTAGAAATACAGGGTTATTTTTAATTCACTGACATCCTCTTAACCCTGAATTCCTATCACTCAAACAAATGTTTTTTGTTTTACGACTTTTTAAAATGAAGCACTTTTTTTCCCATACAAATACACAGAGTATCGTAAAAATAAGAGGAAATCTCAAATTTTCAAAACGTTATTACACCAAAAATATTAAGTTATGACAAAAGCCGTAAAACAAAAAACATTTGTTTAAGTGGTAGGAGTTTAGGGTTAAAAGGATGCTAGTGAATTACAAATAACCCTGTATAATAATAATAACTAAAATATATTATGAAAAGGAGTCCCTTTAGGCAAGGTTCCGAAGATACTGGCAGCGTTCCCCCTTTGAATAGCTAAACTAATTTGTCTTGTCTCGTCTGTGACGTTACTAACCGTTTTGCTATTTCCTTAAAAAGCGTCATAGAGCTAGGATCCCACGGACCAAGGGTCTCGACACCGAATGGGACAAAGACATATTCGGAGCCTAGACCCCTGTATTTGCATTGCTTTAGCTTTTTCAGCCGCTTCACAAGATGCACCAGCTCTGTTGTTGGTTCCATGGAGATGAGAATACGTAGGCACCTACTAAATTGGGATCGTTCGTAGTTTATTTACATTCGAAACCGAAAGGGGTTTACGTTACGCTACTTACATTTCTTCGAGATGCCATAGAACATTATAGTTGGCTGTTGGATATATAGCTTAATAGATTACCTACTTCACACTTGGGTGACTTCCATGATACGACTTGCTGCATATACAAAGAAAACCCAAAAGTTTCTATTTATTTCCCCACAACTTTTGATCGCTCAATCTCATACACAATATTGTGTTTGCTTAGTTCTTGCGGACGTTCCAAAAATAATATGAAAAAGCTAGGTCAACATGTATCACCGCTTGAAAATGTTTCGACCGTGTGACAGAACAGTAAGTATAGCGTTTTTGCCTATGGGTCACATTGTCAATCATTCAGAAACTTCATAGTTGTGGAATGTGTCAGGATTTACTTAGCAGCCGTTGACTATAGTTCCAAAACCACACTTTTTAGTTGGACATTTTGTAAAACATACTTTTTCTGCAAAGCCTCGGACGGAAGCTTGCAAAATTAATTGCATGCAACTTGCTAAAGTCCTATAGTGTCAAATTAAATTTCATATTAGAAAATGCACCCTTCCTTCATGTCTACCGTTCCGCGACTTCCTGTAGCGTGTGAACCTACAGGAAGAATTTATTATGTTAAGAACTAAAGTTTTTGTTCTACGGCTTCCACGACATCGTGGGAATGCGTAGGGCTCTGCCCCCAAGGGCTGTTTAACGTAACGATGCGAAGTTAATGACAGCACTCATTGTAGTCGGCGAAGTAGCTAATGGTGATTGAAAAAGTTGGACTAAGTTATATAAATTGGATCAAAAGCAAGTGAATTTAATAAAGACAAGTTTTAAGTGACGGTAAACTTGTAATCAACTTTGAAGGTTTTTGCTATCACGATTTATTTATTTTGTAAGTATTTATGTATATTTTTATCACGTGTTTTTGTTATCTATTTAACTAGCAATGTTTGTTTGTGTAGGTTAAATCTCGGAACTCTTGAAATTCATACTTGGTTATAAATATGTACATAATAATGTACGTTACCAATGCATCAAAAGTACCTATCCATACAATTCTATGCCAACAACCATTAAGGTTGTTGTTTACGTATATTTGTTGCAATCAATAAATCAATCAATCATTTATTTGCGATAAAACATACTTAATTGCATGCAAATACAATTTTAGATTCTTATCACAGAATATTATTTTATATTACGAATGAGATTAAAAAAATAATTTTAAATACAATGTCAAAGATAAAATTACATTAAATAAATAAAATTCAATTACATTAAAATAACAATAATGTCAAATTATAAAGAAAGAGTTAAATTACAGATGCAATGTCATCAATGAGGAAATAAATAGAAAATAATTAAGAATAAATTAATAAAATGAGCATTTGAATGAAAATTAAATACGGAAATGTCCAACGGAATAATTGATAAACAAATAAAATTTGATTTGGTACAATTTAATAGTTTAGTCTAACGCATTAACGTAATATTCTTTAATGGAATGGATGGGTCTAGTCATAAAATAATCTTTTAGTATACTTATGCTGTATAGATATTTATGCCTTCGACTGTACCTACACCTAGTTAGTTTGATGTTTATACCTTGACATAGGAGACGTGATCCAAAATTATATTTTCTGGATCCATTCATGATTACGATCAACTTTTAATATGGGACCAACTTCGAAAACGTCGTCCCCGCCGTTAAACACAAAATCGACGTCTCCATACAAATTGCGAAACCAGTTGATTGCTTTTAGTATGGGAGGCTCAATTTTTTTCTACCGATTTCGATATTACTCCCATAGTAAAAGTTGATCGTAATCATGAGTGGATCCAGAAAATATAATTTTGGATCACGTCTCCGATGTCACCCTGTAGATTTACGGAATCCTCGGTGCGCTTGTCTGACTTGCACTTGGTTGGTTTTTAATTCCAGTTAAGACCCGAAAGAAAAATCGTGCAAATTGCATTACATTACGGCGCTCGACTGTCCACTTCAAACTTGTGCGCTTTACGGCCACGCAATGTAACACAACTTGCACGATTTTTCTTGTAGGTCTAAACTGGGCTTTATAATAACTAGATAGCGCGCGATTTAAAACTGCATGCATAATATTGCGGTCGCGATCTTCTTCACGTGTCTATGTTTTGCTCATTTCGCAACAAGGTAGAGCCGGACCACGGTAGCGCATCGTTGTGCAATCTTCCTTATGATAATGAAGATGAATTTAAATGCCTTTGCTCCCCTGAACTACATTGCCATAGTTATATTTATAAAGAACTAGCTCAGGGGGGTTACTACGAAATTCGAAGTTCGAAGTTCGGATCGTGCGGTCCCTCTCACTCTCGTAATAAATACCATTAGCGTGAGCGGAACGGCATGAAACGAAGTTCGAATTTCGCGCTTCGTAGTATAGGGCCTGTTGCCCGCGACTCCGTCAGCGAAGAATAGGGGTATAAAAATAGACATGACTATATTTGGTACCTATTCTGAGACCTACCAAATATAGTAAAAAATTTCATAAAAATCGGTCAAGTCAAGCCGTTTCGGAGGAGTTCGATAACGAACACCGTGACAAGAGATTTTTATATATACTGTTTTAAACTTTCGTGATTTTCACTTATAATTACTATACTAAACGGGACTATACGCAATTAATATTTACCTCGAACTTGACACCCTACGCTTCAGTTAACTCGTGACCATGGCTGCTGCAATGTGGCCGAAACGTCGAGGTAAATATTAATTGCGTGATAAGTTCCGTTTAGTACAGTAATTACGAGATTTTTATATATTAAACTAGCTGTTTCTAGGTTCTAGATCGCAGGTTTAATTCTAAAGAAAAATGTAATAAAAAAATTATCAACTGTTTTTCCTTAAATTATTCAGTGATGTTCACGAGCTTCGTTTTTACGGTGAGATATTTCCCATAGCTGTTGATGTGGATGCCGATGACAATGTCACATTGTTGTTAATTGATTGTATACAATACATCCGGGATGTGAGACAATACACACTCAGGGGATGTAAAAAGTGTTCAAACGGTGCGTAAACCGTTTACTCCGGAGATTAACGGACAATAAAGATTTTTTTTAAAGCTTAAGTTTCATAGATCCGCCTATTTCAAATCTACCCGTTTTTGATTTAACGTTATCGATTTAAATCTTTTTCCCTTTTACACGTTATATTAAAAATTTGAAAACAAGTAATCATGGACTGTTTTATCGATTTTTTTCTTAAAGTTAGATATTTAAAAAGGATATATGACAGTTACTATTTCATAATCTCAAAATATGTATTTAAATTTTATTTTCGAAATACATATTTCTATATATATTTTTAAGGGGATAGAAGGTTTTCCTTGAATATTTCTGCGTACGAATACGTACTCTGTTTTTTATTTAGTTAAAAGTCTTAAAATAATGTTCTTTATGCTTTAAAAACTTTCTGAAACTTTACGGTGAAGGAAAACATTGTGAGGAAACCTACATACACCTGCGAAGAAATTCGATGGTGTGTGTGAAGTTCCCGATCAGCACTGGACTCGCGTGGGAACTACGGCCCAACCCCTCTCATTCTGAGAGGAGGCCTGTGCCCTGCTGGGATGATGATGATGACATACTATGATGTTGACATATAAATAAATACTACAACTGTTCAGTAGTGGTGATTTTTGAATAACAATAGACATTTTTCGTTTTATCTCTTTAAAACTCACTAATTTTTATCAAGTCACTTGAAATCAATGAGGTATACTTAAATCGTCTTCGTTTGAGCATGCGGTCGCCGTGACCGAGGGCAAAGAGTGGGAGGTGGTCGACCTCGTAGACTGAGCGTCAGAAGGTTTTTGTAAATAAAAACACACTGCTCTAACCAGCTGTAAGTATAATGGTTTCGTTTTTGAAATTAAGAACACGGATACCTGCTTATTATTTTTCGGCAGAATCACATGCATGAACTGCGTTAGTATCGCATCTTTAGCGTCTCAATATGTTTAAAGTTGTAAATGTGACTAATCTTTATTATTATTGTTGATATGGATTTCTGATCACGGGCCCGTGAGGAGCCGGTCATTCGAAAGGTATTCATGGGGTCGAAGCGAAGCCAACATGAAGAAGCTTTTGATACCATTTAATATAAATAAGGTAGACGCAGCTATGGAGGTCTATCCCATAATACACCATGAGGTAGCAGATGTCCTGTCTTATTATTTTTAATGTTGTTTTTATTTTAACAGTGACGTGTAAATCAATAAATATTTGCGTATTTGTTTAGTCCGGAAGTGTTTGCTTTTTTATTATAATGCTCCGAACAGGCGTGCTTGTCATCCTCTTACAGGGACCAGAGTGTTACAAGAGTATATAGCCAAACCAGCCAAACAGAATAGCTATATAATCACAACCCAACTTTGAAACATATTTGAACTTTAAAAATGTTTAATATGTCTTTCTTTTTGTATTGTGAGTTATGTGGTTATTATTGTGTCTGACCCATCGTTAAATCTATGTTATTTTTTTTTCAACATCAAATTGGGAATTAAGTTTCTCCATAGCAAAAGCTCGGTCTTACTGCTAGCTGGTCGTTCCCGAATAAAGGCCGTGACCGCATGTAATGTTATTAAAGGAAAAATATTTACCAGAGAATTTCCATTGTCTTGGCTTGTATTGTCTCGAGCTATTGAAATACTGGGAAGCACGCGGCTCGCTTCTTAATTTATTTTCTCCGACATGCCAAGCTTCGACGATGAATATCTTACTAGCGGCGTGTTTGGGGTGTCAAGAACTTCTGGCTCTTCTGGTTGGAAATTGAGAAATAAATTAATGTTAAGGCTGAGGATAGAGCTTTGGACAAGTCTGCATCAGCGTGAATTTATGGAGGCATAGGCCTCCACTCGGTAATAAGCTCAGCCAATATTTAAAATCGATGTTATGGGCATCATTGCCAATCTAGACACGCGGCAGCGTGTCAAGCCAAGTTCAAGCAAAGGAACTGGCTAGCCAGCGCCAAGTGTAATATTACATGAACCACTTGGTGCCACTTTTGACCCTTCTATAACTCAAAACCTCTATAACGTAAACACATAAAACTACGTGTGTTTAATTATATCCATAATGACATCTAGAAGCCCAAATTTCATGAAGCTAGCTCAAATGGTTATAAAGATATGAAGGTCAAAAAGTCGTAAATTTTAGCACTGACTGACTCACTTACTTATAGTACCTAAACCTAACCTACTTCCAGATGACCTAGAACGATGAAATTTGGAATCCAGCTCCGTAATTGTGTGTAAGCGTAGGAAAAAATCTAAAAATAAAAAAAGGTAAAAAATAGGGGTATGTATTACAATACCGAAGTACGAAAGACCGAATGTATTAAAACATCGAATGGGTCAAAAGACCGACATGATTTTTTTTTTGTAACCGTTAACTTTTTAAGATTGTTATAAAACAAACCTAACCTAACCTAATGGGTTCTGTATGATGCCGTTTTAATAAATTCTAAAAAGTTTACGGTTTCAGAAAAAAATCGTGTCGGTCTTTTGACCCATTCGATGTTTTAATACATTCGGTCTTTCGTACTTCGGTATTGTAATACATACCCAAAACATAGGGGGGTCGGGTCCCCATACAAAAAAAATATTTTACACAAAGTAGATAACTTATGTTAAATTGAAGCTTAATATTTGACTTGGCTAGTTTTTACCAGCAAATTGAATGTAGAAGATAAGTTGATTAGCCAAATATAAGATAAATTTTATGTGAAAAGTAGCCAACTCAAATGTTAAGCTTCAATTATTTAACATAAGTTATCTAATTTGTGTAAATTATTAGATAGTTAAATTTAGGAATTTATATTTATAAATATAAAACACTGTTGGAGTAGAAAAACCAAAGAAATAGAGTGTTATACTTGTTTAGGATGTTATATGTTCTTACAAATAGATTTCAGTATTACCTGCAGAACTTGGCACCCATTTAGATCTCAATCCTTTTGTCGGTGAAGTCCATAATCAAGTATATTTTTAGTATTGAACTTGGCTAACATTTTTTACATTTATGTTTTTGGTGGGATTTAATATACATAATTTTTATTTAACAACCAAAACCTAAATATACGGTTTTTTGGACTGTGCAAGCTGTACTTAGGCAGTGTAGAAACCCGCTCTCCTTTCTAATAAATCAAAATCACGTAGACACAACTACCAACTCTACATAAGAGTCCAACGAATTTTAAACTATAGAGTTACGAGTATACGATACGAGTTTGAAATTCGTATAGACGAATTCATTCTCAAGCTACACTGAGCATACAACCGTTTCCGAACAAAACGAATGACGTGCTCAAATAAAATAATAAGTTTCAGTCGTTTTGGTAACTCATTCTTATAATCTCTACAAAATGTGCCTGGGAAATGAATAAATAATTTGTTTGTGATTTCCATTCATGTCCATAGTTCGCGTTTTTCTTATCAACGTCGTAATCGCATGCACTGAAAACAAACTGCTTTGACCTAAAATGTTCAAGTGTTTAGACATAATGCTGTGAGAAAGTAGAGCTCTTTCTGTTTCCATAGCTATCTACGCTACGATGGCTTTTGGTTTTATCGCAAGTCGTAACGTCAAGAGTTTGGCTAACAAGTTCTTAGATGTAGATAATACTATTTATCTTGATGCTGGGAGTGTGTGCATGTGTGGATAGTAAGGAAGACAGGCACGCTGTTAAGACTTTATATTTCTGGCATGACAAACTGTAGACTCCAAGAAACTGGTTTGATTAAGTACTGTTAGAACTATGTCATCCTACTATTTATAAGTGTGAAAGTTTGGCTGTTTGTTCCATAGCACAAAAACAGCTCACGGATTTGGTAGAAGTTTGGGACACAGATTGTTTATAACTTGGATACTTTTATCCCGGAAAATTGTATAGTTCCGGCGGGATAGCGACATAAGAATTCTTCGTAGACGAAGTTGCGGGCAGCTATACTTCATTTAATTTAGAATTGAAAACCACAACATCATTATATTGCGGCTCGTCAACTATTTCTTACCTAGCAAATAGTACAGTACAATAGTCTGGGAGCCGCAAAATAAAATTGTTTTAATGTCACTTTATTTGCGTGTCGTCAATTGTTACTCTAGTACAAATTGTAAAGAGATTACAGTTCACGAGCCGCAATATAATGTTGTTGTGGTTTATAATTCTAAATTAAATGGAGTATAGTAAAAAGCACATGTCATAATGTAAACTAGGACTGCCAGGTAATTCATTACAAGAATAGTTATTGTGAAAAATATCCAAATTGTTTATTTCTTTATTTTTTTAAAAAAATATACCAGTAATTTAATATCGTTTTCTATGTATCCTGTCTACTCTTGTTTGCAGTGGTCGCTTAGTAGATTAAGGTATAATTAGACTGCTGTTCTTATATGTTCACCGAGAATAACGGGTCCTAGTAAATTTTAAAAAAATGGACAGCTGAGCTATTTCCTACCAAAAATAATAGCTGTGAGCTGTTTAGCTATTTTTGAATTAACCCCTTCAGTTATCGAGTCAATGAATTCTTGTTGAAAAACACGGACACATCTCCGTGGAGAATAACCGAATGTTTACAAACTCGCCGCGGAGTTTATAAGCCGCGCGTGCGTGTGCGCAGCGCCGCGAAGCTATTAACTAACTAGGGGACTACTTAAAAATTATGGTTTAAGATTGAAAAATCAAAGTTCGTATGGTAGTCTCGCTCACTCTCGTGTTAAATACTATTAGCGTGAACGGGGCGGCACGATACTCAGTTCGAATTTTGAACTTCGTAGTATAAGAACTGGGCTTCAAACCCAGTATGGGACTTGGCTCGGAAAAAAGCCCGTCATTTCACAAAAAATACTGATAATTATTGTTATTTAGTCCCAAAAGGACAAGTACACCGTCCTACGGGATCAAGACTACTGGCGAGCCCGTCGGTGTAGCTAACCTAAAGTTCTCGATATTATGTAGCTATGCAACTGTGTCGCTGCAATAGACCTATGTAGCAGTTGTGTTGCTCCGTACATCAGTTATCTAAATACCAAATGGCATCTAAATCCGTCCAGCCGTTTTAGCGTGAAAAGTAACAAAGACACACTCAAATACTATCGCATGTATAATATTAGTAGGAGTTACTTTTTCAGTGTAAATCTTTAGAAATATTAATAATTAGCTGTTGCTCGCGACTCCGTCCGCGAAGAAAAGGGGTATAAAAATAGCCTACTACCTATTCTCAGACCTACCGAATGCAGACAAAAAGTTTCATAAAAATCGGTCAAGCCGTCTCGGAGGAGTTCGATGACAAACACCGTGACACGAGATTTTTACATAAGTACCTATTAGAAGATAATAAAACTCTGCCTGTCTCGCTGTAACTCTTTCACGCTTAAATCGCTGAACTGATTTAGATCAAATTTGGTATGGAGATAGTTTGAGACCCTAGCCAGGAAGGACATTAGATAGTTTTTATCCCGTTTCTTCGCAGATGGAGTCACGAACAACAGTATTTAATAATTACATACAAGAAATAGGAGGACTTAACGTAACCATAAAGGTTAATGGTCGCCTAAGCAAATCAGTTAGTTGCCTTTAAAGAAATCGTCAATCTTTACGTAACTATAACTAACAATTGGCGAACGTTTAGCAACAAAAACAAAGAAATCAGTCGATTACGAACAATACTAGTTGCTGGCAAGCTTCAAATTGGAATGAAAAAAACATCTTTGAACAGGTATAGGTACTTAGTATAAATCTTCCCAGGTGAATTTTTCGCTTCGAGCCATTACATTAAATTTGAACCTTAATACTATAATGATACCGTTTGTTTTGAAAGATAAGGGCTCGAAGCGAAAAATTGACCTGGGAAGATTTATACTATAAGTTTTAGTACGGTTAATTTTTAGGTTTTCGTACCAGAAGGGTGACCAACGGAACCCTATTGCTGTCGGTACGCTGCCCAGGGCCGGATTTAGAGGTCTGGAGGCCTCGGGCCATAAAAGAAGTAGAGGCTCCTTGGCCACAATTTTCAAATAAAATGATCAATTTTTTATCAGTCAAGTTTTCATTAAACAATTTTTCAGTCTCTATTGTGGGGGCCCTTTATTATGCAGGCCCCGGAGCTGTGGCCCGAATGCCCTCCCCTAAATGCGGCCCTGACGCTGCCCGTCTGTCTGTCACAGGCCTGTCTCTCAAATCGTAACAACTGATATACATATTTACACATAATGTGTATTTCTATTGCAGCTACAATAAATAATAAAAATTAGGTAAATTACATAAATTTCAAGGGGTCCACATACAGTATTTTTTTTTAAATTTGTTTTATCTCTATAATAACCTTTAAACATAAAAACCTCGAACTCGGAATGATGATGGAGATAAATATAGTACATATCAACAAATAATAAAAACTGGTCAAGCGCGAGTCGGTCTTAGGGAAAAAAAAATTTGTCTGTCAGCGCCTTATCTTTATGAACTTAACAGGTAGGTATAGTATAAACTTTGAGGATTCAGCTAGTATAAATCTTCTTAGGTGAATTTTTCGCTTCGAGCCATTACATTAAATTTGAACCTTAATACTATGACGATACCGTTTGTTTTGAAGATAAGGGCTCGAAGCGAAAAATTCACCTGGAAGATTTATACTAGTCAGTTTGATTTTTAGCCCCAGTACCTCTACCATGAGTTACACTAGTTTACAGTGACCGTACTCGCTAGCGACGGCGTAAATGATTTGTATGGAGAATTGTACTTCCGTAAGTGACCGCTAGAGGCGCTGTACACAATTCTCCATACAAATCATTTACGCCGTCGCTAGCGAGTACGGTCACTGTAAACTAGTGTAACTCATGGTAGAGGTACTGTTTGCATGAAAACCCGGTGCGCGAGTCCGACTCGCACTTGGCCGGTTTTTTAGAGTACCATTAAGTCCTTTGACCCGATTATTGAGAGTAACTAACTTTGGCCCTTCTGAAAACCACAAACCTATAGATTAGAAGGGTTTAACAAAAAAAAAACATAATAACGTGAGTGGTCAGCTCAGTCAGACCAACCATAATAATAAAATTATGGCATGTGCCATAATTTCGTTAGCATTTAGCAATCCATAGATGGCGTTGTCTAAGCGAACTTGTGATTTAAAGACGTTACCGTAACCTTTTTAATGTAAGTATTTCTAACATAGAAAAAGCTAGTCAATTAATAACTAATAAATAAATCTAAATGTTATGTGACGTAACCGATGGGACGAAATAAAATAAAACCCACTTAATTTTTTTAGCCGACTACGCCATAACGTTTCGTTATGCATTTTTTGTCAGTGACGTCCGTAACATTTTCCACTTCGCTACTCGGCAGTGAGTCAGCGCTTGACAAACGAACACGAGCACAGTGGTGTGATGCGATTCGGTCACGGACATCGGAATTTGGCAGCCATTGAAATTCTAATGATGACGTCAATAAATGCCATATTTTCATATCGCATAATTTGGTTTTTGCATACAATGCGGCTGTACTGTATGAAATAAATAATAAGACCTTGACATGTAACCCGTTCAATGCAAATAAATTATTTCATTTCATTTACAAATAAATTATTTTTTAAATTATTTCAATGTAGCCGTGGTGGCCTATGGCCTTTCAAGCAGAGGATCGCGGGTTCAAATCCCGGCTCGCACCTCTTGAGTTTTTCGGAACTTTGCGCGAAATTACATTTGAAATTTACCATGAGTTTCACGGTGAAGGCAAACATCGTGAGGAAACCTGCATACACCTGCATATAAAAAAAAAACCCTGCGAAGAAATTAAACGGTGTATGTGAAGTACCCTACGAAGCAAGAGGTCCTGGGTTCGAATCCCGGTAAGGGCATTTATTTGTGTGATGAGCACGAATATTTGTTCCTGAGTTATGGATGTTTTCTATGTATTTAAGTATTTATTTATCTATATAAGTATGTTTATCGTCGTCTAGCACCCATAGTACAAGCTTTGCTTAGTTTGGGACTAGGTCGATTTGTGTAAGATTGTCCCCTAATATTTATTTATTTTTTATTTTATTTTATTTAATCCGCACTGAACCCGCGTGGGCCCAAGCCCTCTCGTTCTGAGAGAAGGCCTGTGGATAGCACACGTATTATAAGTTGGGATGATACATTGTATCAAAATGCGTGAAAACTCTTGCTAATTATGTTTATTAATTGCAATCGATTTGATTAGGCAATGTGTTTTAATTTTTATTTCCATTGTTTGAAACTTGATTCGGTGTTTGTTGTTAATGTGCTAATAGGTAACTTACAAAGTAAAGCCAAGTGAAAAAAAGATTCACTTTTTTTCAACTTTGCTTTATCAAAAATGTAGCCAGAGTGTTTAATATTAACTAGTACAACAAATTTGATTGGTGCAAGCCACACTTAAAAGTCAATTTAGTCTTAAACTATGTGAAAATTTTAAATAAAAAGGAGAAAATAAGTTTTAATTGTAAGTTTTACATTGAATCGTGTATGTATGTTAGGTATTAAGCATACGTACGTAGGTACCTACTATTACAAAAGCAAAGTGGTCACTGACTTTTGAGGTTATGCACTAATTATCGTAATCCGAGAACCAAACTTTCAAATTTTAATTAGGCATTCACAAAAAAACATTAAAACCAGAATTTAAATATGTACCTATAACATAACACTACCTTATAAATTTTTGAGAAAGTCAGTGAAGGGAGTTGTGGTATAACAAGAATTAACGCATACAATGAATATTCCCATGAAGGTGTTAGTGTAGTAAGTACAAATTGTATAATCAAAATTAAGTATTATTCATAGTACCTAGGCGGCCGAGCTCCGCTCGGGCTGAAACTCGGTGCCAAGCGTTTTTCCAGAGATAAGACCAAGCTAGATCAATTTTTCATCCCCGAAAACCCCCACATACCAAATAGGCTAGACGACTAAAAAAAACTGTTTAGTCCGTCGGTTAGATTATTAAAAAATATTGAACACGTATGTTTTCTTTTGTTTGACAAACAAAAAATGACGAGGATACAGTGCTTAGAAGTTTCGAGTGACGTCACTATATGGTACAATTTTTACCTAAGAGTGACGTCACAAGCCCCCACTCCGGAAGTTTGATGATCTATGCCTTTGTTGATTTTTAATAATTTGATAAACCAAAAAATACGTGTCCCATATTTTTCCATTGTCTAATTGACGGACTAAATAGAATGGCATTTTTATAACCCAGTCGTTATCCCTATTTCATCGAAATCGTTGGAGCCGTTTCTGAGATTCTGATTATATATATATATACAAGAATTTCTCGTTTAAAGGTATTACAAGAATACAAGAATTGCTCGTTTAAAGGTATTAGATATTAGATTAGATAGATTGTTTACATTTAAAATAACTATTATATTAAAAAATACCCTAGTGGTTATTTTAAGAGGATTGTGAAGTAAAAGCGAAAACTATAGTCCGATAAGCTCGTGCGCAACCCTCCGCGGAACCCTGTCGCAGTCAGCGTTTGCCGCACTTATTAAAAACAACCTTGTTAAAGACAGCACAGGCTCCCTGCGACAGGGTTCCGCCGAGCGCCGCGCACGAGTTTGTCAAGGTATAGCCTGTAGACAGGTACAAACGGCGATAACGGTTTCCAAACGTGTCAATTTCTAATAATGTTTTCAATCGAAACAAGATTTAGGATTGATCCTTTCGTTTTTAGGGTTCCGTAGTCAACTAGGAACCCTTATAGTTTCGCCATGTCTGTTTGTCTGTCTGTCCGTCCACGGCTAAGCTCAGAGACTGTTAGTACTAGAAAGCTGTAATTTGGCATGAATCAGTCACGCCAACAAAGTGGTAAAATAAAAAAATAACAAATAATTTTTTTTAGGGTACCTCCCATAGACGTAAAGTGGGGGTGATTTTTTCTTCTCGACTAACCCTATAGTGCGGGATATCATTGGATAGGTCTTTTAAAACCATTAGGGGGTTGCTAAACATGATTTTTCTATTCAGTGATCTGTTTGCGAAATATTCAACTTTAAAGTGAAAATTTTCATTAAAATCGACCGTCCCCCCCCCCCCTCTAAAATCTAAACTGTTAGATGGAAAAATTTGAAAAAATTCAGAATGGTAGTAAATATATTAAATTTACAAGGAAAATTATAGCGGCTAAGATTGCTTGGAAATTATTTTAGCCTAAGGTAAACATACCTATAAATCATAAATCATTTATTAATTGTAAACTAGGAAGATTCCGTACACATACGAAATCCTTAGAAAAATATTACTTGATTCTTTCGTAATGGCTACGGAACCCTATCTTGGGCGTGTCAGACACGCTCTTGGCCGGTTTTTTTTATTTTAAATATTGAGTAGTATCAAACAGGTAATTGCCGAAATTAGATGTGTATAAAAACAATGACAAAATTCCGTGTATATTAAAAAAAAATAAACGTGTGAATCTAGGTTTAGTGTTGACTGACAAAATATCAAAAATTGGCCAACATTGACTAAGGGACAAACCATTTTCGCCGTTTGTATGATAAGCCGTGACTACACACACAGTGCTCTTATTGATTCTTGCGATTATATATATTTTTAAGTTAGTGCATTGAGCCATGAGCCCAAGATTTGTTAACATTCTAGAATCATACTCCTGCGAAATTTGCCAAGTCTATATTTGCAAGATCATCATCATCATTTCAGTCGTAGGACGTCCATTTCTGGATATAGGCCTTTGTCATAGATACCCAATCACTGCGGTTGGAAGCGACTTGCATCCACCTTGAACCAGCGGCCATTACCAAATTATCCATCCACCTCCTTGGTATATTTGCAATGTGAAGACAAAACTGCAAATTTTTGTACAGGAGTGTGGTGTAACAATACTTTTAAAAGTACCTATTGTATAGTTAAAAAGCAGGTAGCGGTAGCATTTGGCTCCCCATTTTATAATCCCGTTGCACATGACTGCTTCCCCACAATGGAAGCACCTGATGGTTTTAAAAGCGAATACAATTTCGTTTTCCAAATAAATTGGCTCTTATTTTGTTGACAACTAAAATGGGAATTCTTAGCGCAAGTTCTATTTCGGCAATGTTTTGAACGAATCTACGGAAGTTCTTATTATAGTTTCATTACGTTTGAATCAACTACATGATCAAAACATAATTGAATGAGATGTTTTGAATGCGAATAAATTACCTGGCTTTACTTGTTTAATGACGCAGTTGGTTTCATATGAATCTAAAGGGAATATTGTTAAAGTATGTATTACTAATACTTTTATAACAGTAAAACTACCTTTGATACTATGATCGTCAAATTGATTGTAAAATATCTGGCTTGAAAGGACCAATTTATGAGACACATTTCAAATTCTGTTGACGGCAGCAATTTGTTGAATGTAATACCTAGTTATTTTTATTTAACAAAACGCATAATTTTAGTATTGTTATTGTACAAATGATGAAAAACCACATAGTTCAAACAATGCGGAAAAATCATTAGTCTACAACACGTACATACAAGAGTTTTGTAATAAAGAAGGAACATAGAAAAAAGATAAAGCGCATACCTTCGGCTCTAATCGTCTCCAAAACGAAAAAAGAAACGGAGCCAGCGAAGCCTCCAACTCAAGGACCGTACACACAACACAAGAAAAACTTGTTGTCACTGTTTCGAAACACCACTTAGTACACTCAACAGAACAACACTAGATCCTTTCAAACAATCACGATTTTCTTATATCCAATAAGTTTATGTTAAACTTGTTGATAAACTGGTTTTAGTTTACGAAAATACTGAACATTTTTTGCGGACCGCTCGGAACACCTGTGAATGGCTAGCGCTCCGCGGTGACTGACTGTGTGGCGCGAGAGAGACGGTGCGACGACGCAAGACAGAGACATACGATATTGTAGGAGGGACAGATCATGGGCGCACATTGGGTCAAATTTACCGAATGTCGAGTATATAATGACAATTTGATTGACGTTAATACTAAAAAATCAGCCAAAATATGTACCTACTACGTGAGTTGATCAACTATTACGCGAAAACTTGTGAAGCATAATTAATCGATGAGTTTTCCTTTTAAATTTGGTAAATGAACTACCATTCTTATTTTTTTTAGTTTTTGAAGCTTGTTTAGAACTGAAGAATAGTTTTAGCAAATCTAATTAATGCCTATTTCCCTTGGTCTCGGCATCACGCGATTCACGTGTGAACGGCTGGACCCATTTCACATTTTTTTTTTGCGTTTGTTATACTTAATTAGAAGGTTCTCATGAAATTAATTTTAGAAAACTAAAACGGGGGCGAAGTTGCGTGCAACAGCTAGTCAGTAATATTTTGAAAACACTTATCCAATCAAATGATACCCCACACTATGGGATACATGAGGAAAACAATTATTCTAGTGCATGCAGTGGCAGATTTAAAGGCCTTGGGTTAACGAAGTAGCCCCTAACGCGAAAACAGTTTGATTATTTTTTAAACCTCTGTTATGACGTTTAAATCCAGCCCTGGGTGTAGTAGAGGAAGTATAATTTATTTTTTAAATTTGATTTTGCCCCTTTGTCCATGCAGATGACAGCTAAATAAAAATACAGCTTTGTAATACTAACAGTGACTATGTTAAACTACGGAAGGACAGACGGGTATAGCGAAACTATAAGGGTTCCCTATTAGGACTACAGAACCTTAAGAAAGCATTAAGCCTAAATACGTAATAAGACGGTAATAATTATTAATGCATTTAAAAATTGAATCATAGTCATGAATGCAATGACTTTATGAAATGGGTAAAACCTTTGATAACATTAACGGAAAATAATGACTACCGGTGTAAGCCATTACAACTAAGTTGATCGTACACATCATTTGTTAAACCAAATCAAGTTTATCATCATCATCATCATGTCAGCCGAAATACGTCTCCTGTTGAACATAGGCCTCCATGAACATGCACCATCTGCATCCGGAAGATGCAGTGTGGGTAGGCATCCAACGAGATGGAGCGACGATCTGGTTATCATGATTTTACTTAATTGCGTAAATAATTGTTGACTGTTTGCTGCATGGTTGACTAGAAACTTTTTGAAGTGAGCTCTACCACTTATTTGTAATCACAAATATCACAATAGCACTGTATCTATACAATAATATTATCTGCTTTTGTTCCCGAAATCGCCATCCAGTTACTTACGAAAAAAGTTAGAAAGTACATTGCATGAATGTTAAATTTTCAACCTAATTCCTTGTTGAGAAGGTTTAAAATGGCCCAAAAAAGTAGCGTATTCACCACTTGTGAATTTCATAACCACCTCAGTTATGATTGGGATGTAGGTAACATACTCTGGTATTAAATAAAATATGTCGAAGAATATTAAAATACACTGGTTTCTGTAAAATGCAACACGTGTGCAGCGTTTTTTTCTTTCAAAGTATTTTTATTCTTATGACATGGCTATTAGAACCGATAATCTAATCAAATTTTCATGGTATCCTGTAGTCCTTTATCTACAGAGTAAGTTTTTGTTGAGTGTCAGACGGTTATAAAATGCAAAAAAAGTTGTTTTTGCCATTTCGTAGTGTATTTTGTAGTCTTTTGTCTAAAGACGTCGATAGTCTATAATCTATCGTAGCCTTCCAAGGTGGTTATAATCTGCTTTTACTATGAGCTCGTTACTTAATTTGTGGTTATAGTATAAATCTTTCCAGGTGAATTTTTCGCTTCGAGCCATTACATTAAATTTGAACCTTAATACTATGACGATACTGTTTGTTTTGAAAGATAAGGGCTCGAAGCGAAAAATTCACCTGGGAAGATTTCTACTTTAACTACACAATGGCATTGATTCTCGAGTGGATCACTTAAGCTTTAGTTGGCAGTCAAATTTTTTATTAATGGCAATAGTAAAATTGTAAGTAATTATGCGAAAGAGATTTAAATATTGAATTGGACGTTTTAAGATTAATTTAGTCTTTAAAATACTGACATAAAACTACGAATATCATTTTAAGTTCAAGTTTGCGTACTTTAATATAAGAAAAACATATTAATGCTTTTTATATTTTTTATTATGAGAGGGAGGCAAACGAGCAAGCGTGTCATCTAATGGAAAATGATCATCACCGTCCATAAATATCAACAACTCAAAGAGAGTCACTGATCTGTTGCCAGTCTTTAAAAAGGAGAGAGAATAGGGGAGAGGCAGGGGAGAGGTATTGGGCCCCCGGCGCTCTCACTGACCGTAGGAAACGCAGCAGGAGTACTGCTACTTCACACTCATTCGCTCACTTCTACAATTCACTCAAAAAACACTCAACTCACTTTAAAAAATTATAAATAAAAAGTAGATCTGCGAACCTGTCTATCAATTACACTACTAAGTACTCCAGTAGAGGCTTACACATTTCATGAATGATTTCGTTTAAAAAATCACAAAGATTAATAATTTGTCCCCTATCAGTGTGCGCAAGCGCACCGTGCGCCCGTACCTCCTGTTACCTGGCACGGACCGGCCCCGCCGGCAATTTTTACAACTTTACAGCATGCCTTCAACTTATGAGAAATCTTATCTTATCTGTGGCAACCTGTGTCCAAAAGGTACACTTTTTCATTCATATTTGTACAATATAATTGGTTTGTTGCATTTTTCACTGGATTTTGTATTTTGCCTGGCCATAAGAATAGGGTATGATTGACCCTTTTTAGGTTTCCGTACCCAAAGGGTAAAAACGGAACCCTATCCCGTTATTGGTGTCCGCTGTCCGTCCCTCTGTCTGTCCGTCTGTCCGTCTGTCACCAGGCAATATCTCATGAACCGTGATAGCTAGATAGTTGACATTTTTTCTGTTGCCGCTGTAACAACAAATACTAAAAATAAAACAAAGTTAAAAAATAAAGGGGCTCGTCATAAAAAAATGTGTTATAGGATAGTGAAAATAATCGGATCACTCACGTCTTAAAACGAGTTTAACTCGACATGTTTCGGGCTAATTCGTTGCCAAACGCGCAGTGCGAAACGAAACGAAATTTGTTTTGAAACTGGGCTGTACATAGGGTATTACCTTTATGGAAATAGTTGCAGGTTTTGGTTAAAATATGTTGTTAGTTGGGATAGGTCAGGCTGCAGGGGGAGCAACAGGTTCCCGCATAATTAACGAAGGGGCTGACACAACCTTGGAAACTTTTCTACTTGCTGTGATATGCGTGTCAAATAACATTAAGATCGAATATGCAGACAACTGCACTCGCTACCTGTCAATTATAAAACTGCCAGCTTATGCACGTATGTAAAACTCTTTTTCACTCCTCATGTTACTTTAGTCTCTGCATATCGGGACTAAAGCTCTTTTTTGATCTCAAGGGATTAAAGTAAAATTTTTTTAATTGACTATGGAAACCCCTAAACTGCCAATCACGGTGTTTGTGAATGGAGGATTATCGCCATTTTCAGTAACTGGGTATAGACAATTTTAAAGCTTTCCACAGACCGAAGCGCGCTGCGGACGCACTGTAGCGCCCTGCGCTTCGGTCTGTGGAAGCCTTTAGGGCGTGGAAATAACCTCAAAATGACAACTGTATAAAAAATATTTAGAAAATAATAATTTCGTGAAACACATTGAATAATTATGAATATATATTTAATTATAAAATATTTATATATATTATATATTTATATATATTTAATTATAAAATATTAAACATGAATTCATTTTATTTTGCACGTAAAGAAAGATTTCCTTTAGCTTAGGTGTTTTTAAATTGTTTTTTTTAAAAAACGCTGTCGGCAAAGCAGTTCTCTGCTCTGTCGATAAAATAGCAATCCGCACTGTCGGCAAAGCAGTGCTGGAGTGTACGGTAGATAGAGCAGTTACGTTTGAATGTTAATATGGCGTGACTTCAAAATAATGCGATGTCAGTTGCATTTAATAGTAAATAGAAAGTATAATTAGATATAGTTTAACAAAGAATTGGCATATAGAAAATAAACTTAAAAAGTCGTTTCTTTATTCACGGGTAAGTGTTTCAGTTAACAATATATTTTGTGTGTGAACTTAGATCAATTAGGTTAATTTATTTGCCGATTCTAATGAATGAACAATTATCATTCTTACATGCATAGTCCAATTAGTTTTAACATAGTATTTAAGTTAGAATCTGTTGGCTAATTATGCAAGCATTTAAAGCGTCACTTTACAAAAAAATATAAAAGAAAAGAAAAGACAGCGGGGTATTTTTTTTGCTATTTGAATTTTGAACAGATGTCCATTGCTCGTATTGAGCATACGTTGTAAAAAAGTAATTTTGTACGTCGTTTTTTTCCTCGCATTCAAAGTGAAAAGTAGAGTGTTTAACACGGGACTAAACTACCATAATGACAACTCGAATTATAGCCTCCCTCGCTATCGCTCGTGTGGCTAAATATCTCGTGTCATTATGGCTTGTTTTAGTCCCTTGTTGAACAATCTACTATATTGTACTTACATAAAACATATGAATTTAACAGATAGCAAGAGAAACAGATGAAACTCGGCGAACTTATCCCTTAAAGGGATCTCTTCCAGTTAACCTTGGTAACGTACATACATATATTTATGCCCTTGACTGTACATCTACTTAAGTACCTACCTACCTACACAATAATATAAAAGGATACACTGCAAAAGTGATGACAGTAGGCTGGAATGTATGATGCATAGGAAAAATTTGTGTCTAAACTCCTGACCAGTGGTGGTGTAGGGGTTTAGCACGTGGCACGGAATGCCAAGGAAGGACCTGCTGGGTTCGATTCCCAGCATTGGTCTTTTTTCTGGGGTTTTTCTGTGCATCTATGTTTCAGTTTGTATTTAGTATGAAATAAAAGGATACAGTAAACTAATACTTTACATTCTTAGTATAAATAAATTCTCAATAACATTTTAATGGTTGCGCCTAAGCGCTTCATAAATAATAAAATACCATCTTATTCGTTTATTATATTAATACTTTACAAGTGAAGCTATAATAGTAGATTGTACACCAAGGGGATAAAGCATGCATTATGTCACGGGCGCGATATTGAATCCTGAGCGTAGCGAGGGGGTTTTTAGTTGATTCCCGAGCGAAGCGAGGGAATTACGATGGAGTCCTGAGAGCAGTGAAGGATTTAAGTGCGCCCAAGGCAAAATCAGTTTTATCCCCGAGGAGTATACTCTACTTTTCTCACCTTTTGCGAGACAATAAAAACCAAGGCTACTAGAAAAATACTCGAAATAGACCCAAAAGCACTGATTCTGACACTGACTTTGCGCCTTTCGCGGTTTTCCATTTGTCGAAATCTTTGTAAGCTTTTAAGTATTTTTCCTTCGACTTCTCTGGGAGTACATTATTAACAATTTCTAAGGCTGGCTTGCGCAGACCTGGGTTAGCTACTTAACTCCGAGCGAGGTAACTGCTAACCCAGGGTTAACAAGTGTCAAAATGTATGGAACTGTCATTCTTAACCCAGGGTTACCGATTTAATTTTATTACCCTGAACTGTGCAAGTGGTCCTAAGGCGTCTAATTTAATGGAATCAGGAGTCAAATCACTTTCGTCACTCGATATTTTCTTAATGTTTTATCTTCTTTTGCAGTTTTGATACTTAAAATTGCAGCGTATTTGAAATACTCGCGGCTTTTGTTTTAAGTATTGATTTTTTTTCGTTCGGCTTGCCGTGGCGTGGCCAGCTCGATGTTCGAATAAGTTCGATTTTCAAATAAATGAGGCGCGGCGCGCGCCGCCGTCCACCTCGCCGTCGGCCACCAGCAGCTGCAGCAGCCGCGCGCCGCGCGATTTTGACGAAATTAGACTTTAAATGCATAACAATAAGAACTAAGAGAAGTGAGAATCACATTACTGCCCGGCGGGTTATAATGAAATTCAGTACAACATTACACCCCGGCAAAAGACAAAGGCTATAATGATTTACTTTGAGTAAGGTTTGCATGATATATAATGAGGCATTGTCGAGCAGGTGGTGTGAAAAGCTAGTAATGAACGAAGTACATAGATACGTTCTTAAATAATATCGTTCTTATAGTTTTGTCTAATGTAATCATTTATAAGTACTACACTCAATTTAGTTAGTTAATAGTACATTACTGCAGAGGCCGTGAAGTAAGGGATTGATGGACGAGATTTGGGGTATACGGCCGAGTCGTAGACGAGGCCGGATAAAACGAGTCCAGCAATCCCTCTTCCGGCCGAGGATTGTATAGAGCTTTTCTCAAACATGCATCATCATCATCATAGTATGGGTACTAGGTATGTTTATCCGTTGCCTAGTACCCATAACACAAGCTTTGCTAAGCTTACTTTGGGACTAGGTCAATTGGTGTGAATTGTCCCGTGATATTTATTAATTATTTATTTATTTATCATCATCATCATCATCATCATCCATCCTTCCAACCATCCATCCATCCGTTCATCCATCCATCCATCCATCCATACATCCATCCATACATCCATCCATACATCCACCCATACATCCATCCAAACATCCATCCATACATCCATCCATCCATATATCCATCCATCCATCCATCTATCCATACATCCATCCATACATCTATCCATACATCCATCCATACATCCACCCATACATCCATCCATACATCCATCCATCCATCCATCTATCCATACATCCATACATCCATCCATCCATACATCCATCCAGCCATACATCCATCCATCCATCCATCCATCCATACATCCATCCATACATCCATACATCCATACATCCATCCATACATCCATCCATACATCCATACATCCATCCATCCATCCATCCATACATCCATCCATACATCCATACATCCATCCGTAAATCCATACATCCATACATCCATCCATACATCCATATATCCATACATCCATCCATACATCCATACATCCATCCATCCATCACCAGTAGTTTAAGCGGTTTTATGGAAATAAAAGAAGATAGATTTTTTTTAATGTCGTAAGTTGGCTGTATGTAATTTTTCCTTTGTCAGTTTAGTGTTAGTAAGCAAATTTAAAAAGTTACAGCAGCGGACAATAATGGTTTTTCATACTTACTTTTATGGCCTAGGCCAAGAAGTAATGTAGGGAGCCATAAACAACAAACTTCATGGCTTCATTTCGTGACGTTAACGCATACATTTCAAAGCATGTTTGAGAAATAGTACATTACTGCAGAGGCCGTGAAGTAAGGTATTGATGGACGAGATTTGGGGTATACGGCCGAGTCGTAGACGAGGCCGGATAAAACGAGTCCAGCAATCCCTCTTCCGGCCGAGGATTGTATAGAGCTTTTCTCAAACATGCATCATCATCATCATCATCATCATCATCATCATCATCCATCCATCCAACCATCCATCCATCCGTCCATCCATCCATCCATCCATCCATCCATCCATCCATACTTCCATCCATACATCCATCCATACATCCACCCATACATCCATCCATACATCCATCCATAAATCCATCCATACATCCATCCATACATCCATCCATCCATACATCCATCCATCCATCCATCCATCCATCCATCCATCCATCTATACATTCATCCATACATCCATCCATACATCCATCCATACATCCACCTATACATCCATCCATACATCCATCCATAAATCCATCCATACATCCATCCATCCATCCATCTATCCATACATCCATCCATCCATACATCCATCCATACATCCATCCATACATCCATCCATACATCCATCCATCCATCCATCCATCCATACATCCTTCTATACATCCATCCATACATCCATCCATCCATACATCCATCCATCCATCCATACATCCATCCATACATCTATACATCCATCCATACATCCATCCATACATCCATCTATACATCCATCCATACATCCATCCATCCATCCATCCATCCATCCATCCATCCATCCATCCATACATCCATCCATACATCTATACATCCATCCATACATCCATACATCCATCCATACATCCATACATCCATACATCCATCCATACATCCATACATCCATCCATCCATCCATCCATCACCAGTACTTTAGGCGGTTTTATAGAAATAAAAGAAGATAGATTTTTTTTAATGTCGTAATTTGGCTGTATGTAATTTTTCCTTTGTCAGTTTAATGTTAGTAAGCAAATTTAAAAAGTTACAGCAGCGGACAATAATGGTTTTTCATACTTACTTTTATGGCCTAGGCCAAGAAGTAATGTAGGGAGCCATAAACAACAAACTTCATGGCTTCATTTCGTGACATTAACGCATACATTTCAAAGCATGTTTGAGAAAAATGTGTTTCAAGCCGTCTTATTCAATTAAAACATTGAAATTTATGACAGAAATAAAATTCCAAGTAGGTGCTACCTACGACACCATAATATAATAATGTGGGCAACTGTAACTGACAATGATGGTTAGTAAAGTCATATTAATCATTTTGTCGTAGTATTTATTTTCGACTACACACTGAACCAGTAAACCAGACGTGATAAAGGTGGCATTGGGCAAAGGCTTTTTTTCTTGAGGTGATACCACATGCTCGAGGCAGTTACCTTCGATTTACCGTAGAATTTTTCCCTTTGGTAACGTTCCGTAGCTACAAGTTCGTAACCAGCTTCAAAACGGGAAAAAAACCCAATTCGTAACTGAGTCGTTTTCAAAAAATTTGTTGGTACGTAGTTAAGGGCTTAATCAAAACAAAATCACGATCGCTTCCTTTGTGTTACGAAAGTTAGTCATACAAACTATATGGGTAACTTTCGTCACACAAAGGAATCAATTAATTATTGTTTTTATTATCCCTTAATTGAGTAGGTAGGTACACTTTTTTTAAAACGACTCAACTAGCTTCAAAATTATTTTTTTATTATTTTAAATGTTTCAACTTAGTACTAAGCAAACTACTGTCAAACTGTCACTGGTCTCCGCGATACAGGCCTAGAGTCTAGTGTGGAGACCGCCAAAAAACCATATAATTGTAATGTTTTTATAATTCAAATAAATGTCTTTATCCTAAATGAGACTTTTCCATTACTGATTCGTAACCGCGGTTGGTCACCAGCTTACCAATTGGTTACCAAACGGCACTACGCAGGCCCATTACGTAGCCAGCTACAAACAGGGAATTTCGGATTCCCATTTTGTAGGGCAGCCAGCTACCAAAGGAATTTTTCGTGGGTTTCATCTCTGACGTAACTCCCGGTTTGGTCGTAATTTGGACATCAAGCGTTTTCCTTCAATGCTTCCTGTTTTTTAGCCGAAATATAAATGTCATCAGACTCGACTGGTTTTGTTTCAGAATCCGAAAACTTGAAGACACTCGTCGGTAAAAACTGATTGATCTTGGTTATTGGTAGCTCTTTGTTCCCATAAATTGTGCATGTCGTTCGACGTAAAATGGTGGGGGCTTAGCCTACTTGTCCAAGCGTCGTTTCGTTCCACATTGAACTTCACTTGTTTTAGATCTTTGGAGTTATCATCAGTTGCACTAAGACCTAGAACGTCGTAGAGCCCTGCTAGTCAAGTTGAAATAAAAAAGAAAGAAAAATCTTTTTTGATCTCTAGAGGACTTCATTGTAGTAATAGCAAGGATGATATAGACTGGATTGGCAGTCGCCATAGTACGGATCGGCCTCGGTTTTTGTAGTTCGATTATTAAATCTAGATGGCGCTGAAATATAGCCAGAGGCTTTGAAGGCAAAACAGTAAGACTATAGATGTTTCATATTAATACAAATGTATTATTTTTCAAAAATATTGCATAATAATACATTTGCAGTGATATGAAATATCTGTAGTCTTATTGTTTTGCCTTCAAAGCCTCTGGCTATATTTCAGCGCCATCTAGATTTAATAATCGAACTACAAAAACCGCGGCCGATCCGTACTATGGCGACTGCCAATCCTATCTATATCATCTTGGTAATAGTAAGTATAGGAATACCAGCAGGCTAATTGTCTAACTCCCTCGCAATCGCCATCGCGTTCATTTTGACAGTTCTTGTATGGGCATCGGAAACAGCCAGCTGTCACAGCCATACTAAAACCGTCATTTCAATCCGATGCCGTGTCAAAAAGTTACACAATTACCCTGCAGGAAATCGAAAGAAAACAAATGTCCAATTAAAGTAGAAGGCAGTACAATACGTTTACTTTTAGTTTACCACTGACAGATGGCTTGCCTTCATTTCATTTCCAACTTTAACACCATACAAATAAAGTAGCTATTACAAAATCTGCAAACGTGGGTAACAACATTCTAAAATTGGCTTTATTTGTAGGTCGTTAAAGTTGAATATGAAATGAAGGCAAACCATCTGTCAGGAGACGTGGGTTCGAATCCCACCGGCGCACCCGAAAAACTTTTTCGCTTTTAAATAATCTTAGTTTCGGTAAGCAGCCGTACTGCAAATAAAATAAATAATAGATGAATATACAGATTAGATTTTTTTTCTTTTTCCTAATGTAGGTATGTCAAAGGTCAGAATTTCATCAACATATATTTTTTTAATATTTTTAACGTGTACATACATTAACAGTGGCATATTTTGCTAGGCAATGTGTAATAAGTTTTATTTACTTTTTTCTTATTGTGCCGTTGTTTGCCCAAATAAACATTAATTTATCACATTGTTCCATCACAAATAAAAATAAAGATGAATAATGGTGTTATCCTATTGCACATATATCAGCAATCCAACGGCTTCGATCAAACGATTACAGATCAACCAAACATCGCAACATTGAGTGGTTGCTTCCTAAATAAAATGTCTGACTTATACGTGGTTTATCATCTCAGCCTCTATCTATAGGTTCCTGTGCAACTCACAGGCCACCTCTCGGAATGAAAAGTCTACTACTAACTGCATAGTTCCCACACCGGTCCAGTACGGATTGGGAATTTCACACACATCAAAGAACTTCTAACACAGGTGAAGCAGCGGGTTAAAGCAAGCTAGTTTCCCTCTACCTAGAAGGAGACCTCCTAACGCCCGTCTTTCAGTTCTTGGTCACGATTCGAGAACTTTTCTCCCCCAACTATTATCTTTTCTAAATAAATAAAAAAATCTGTTCTTGGATGCGGCCTGGCCATTGCCACTTCAACTCGCATATTCTTGGACTAGGTGACTCTACATGAGGGGCCCCAAATTTTTTGCCTCACGTCCTTACCATATTTTTCAGTTTGAGGTAGACCTCTGTTTATTTAATGTTGCATTTTTGCAACGTAATCAACTTCTAATCTGGTTTTTTAGGGAGGTCTTTTTTAGACACATGAAGCCCATGAAGGTTGATATATACACCACTTTGGGTATCACTAACAAATAGTTACCTTGAGTAGAAACGTGTATCAGTAGGTCATTATCTTTTATCAATGATTTGAGTTCTTTATCCCTATCAGTTTCCATGCACTCGACAAATTCTAATCAGTTTATTCGTCATCCGAGGAAGACTTCTTATCGCTTGGAGATTATGAAATAATGTTTTTTATCGAATCATTCAAGGAGAAATGTGCATTATGCGAGTCTTGGTTACTGCTCGCTCATTTCAGAGTTAAATAGTGATAAATATGCTAACACATATTCACTCCCTGTCTCTTGCTTGGCGAACTTAACCGACTCAACATTACAAATCTACCGGAAGTACAAATTTTTATATTTATATACCGGAACATATTTCCATATTTTTAGGGTTCCGTAGTCAACTAGGAACCCTTATAGTTTCGCCATGTCTGTCCGTCTGTCCGTCAGCGGCTAAGCTCAGAGACTGTTAGTACTAGAAAGCTGTAATTTGGCATGAATATATATATCAGTCACGCCGACAAAGTAATTAAAAAAAAAAACTAAAAATATTTTTTTTAGGGTACCTCCCATAGACGTAAAGTGGGGGTGATTTTTTTTCTCGACTAACCCTATAGTGTGGGGTATCATTGGATAGGTATTTGAAAATAAATAGGGGTTTGCTAAAACCATTTTTTGATAAAGTGAATATTTTCGGAGATATTCACTCCGAAATTTCAAAATAACATGTCCCCCCCCTCTAACATTTGAACCGCACGTCTAAAAAATATGAAAAAAATCACGTAAGTTTAACTTAATAAAAACTTTCTAGGAAAATTATTTTCAACTTAATCAGTTGAGCAGTTTTTAAGTTTTTGTAAAAATAGATTTCTAAACTAAGATTGTAATTTTAACCGCCATTGCAAGCATTTTTTTTCTTTAAGTACCTATAAGATCACGCAAACAGTATCTTCTTTCAAATAAAAAAAAAATTTAATCTGAAAAACAATCAACATACATCTAGTTCTAGTAGACTGCAGTTAGATTAGTTACCCAATTCGCCGATAGATGGCGCTGTAGCGCCGAAGTTGGGACCAAAATAACCACATTAATAAAGTATGCAAAGATTTTTTCGTACCTGCTACGGAACCCTATCTTGGGCGTGTCCGACACGCTCTTGGCCGTTTTTTTTTAATTATTAGCACGTTGAAATGGCAACGGGCCGGCCATATAACCCGAAGAACGTGCGAAGAACCGATAACCGTTGGGGTAGACGAGTTCTTGAGTGGAGACCACGGATGGGCAAACGTAGCGTGGGGGAACGTCCTCTCACTCGGTGGAGCGATGATCTTCGCAAGACGGCGGCAAGTGCTGGATGAGAGTGGCCGAGGATCGTGCTCAGTGGCGTGCCACGGGACAGGCCTATATCCAGCAGTGGACGAGCATAGGCTGATGATGATAATATATTTATATCTCTTAACTTAGCGGTTAGCCTATGTGTTGTTCCAGACGTCCAGCTACCTATACATACGAAATTTCATTGAAATCGTGTTTTAGCACCAAAGTACTCTTAACGTACTAATACACGCACGCGCACACTTAGAAACATTTGTGTATATAATTTAGTAGGATTATCGTGGAGTTCCCCGCATAGTAAGCCAAATTGCAAATTATTTTCAAAGTCTACGTCATAAAACCAAATGAATGTTGGTTCTTATTAGACAAAAAGAAAATTGACGCTCAGGGTTATTAACCTGCCCCTATATGAAAGTATCAGACGTTGCACAAACATTCATTTACGTGGTATCTTTACATCATGTAAATGTGAAATGTTTTGTTTAATGCGGCTTTCATTTTCGAGTCACCGACCATGCGAAAAAACTTTAGGTAAACTATACACTATTACAGGAGAAAATAGTTACAGTTGTACCTACCTACATACAATAAGCATCTAGTGTCCTGGTAGCCAGGGTGTACGAGTAGGAACACAAAAATTCGGCCAAGTGCTGGGCAAGTGACTGAAATACAATAGTAGATTTTGCAGTTCTAAAATTTACCCCTTTTCCGTGATATACGTTCGATGATTCTTAAATTGCAAATGTAAGTTTATAATCACAAACATATTTTTGCGATACGTGTATCTTAAAGAAATACTTATAGGTTTTAGTTAAAGAAATACTTTTTCCTTACAAAAACCAACAGCATTGCTAAAATTACCTGGATATTAATTATGATTACGAATCGCGAAAGTTTAACTTCGTAAAACCAAGGATGATATAGACTGGATCATATCCTTAGTCTAAGGACTGGATTAGCAATCGCCATAGTACAGATCGGCCGCGGACAAATAGTTCGATTATTAAATCTAGATGGCGCTGACATATAGCCCGAAGGTTTGAAAGCAAAACAATAAGACTACAGATATTTCATATTACTGCAAAATGTATTATTATGCAATATTTTTGAAAAATAATACATTTGTAGTAATATGAAACATCTGTAGTCTTATTGATTTGCTTTCTTAAACCCTCGGGCTATAATTATGTCAGCGCCATCTAGATTTAATAATCGAACTATTTTTCTGCAGACGATCTGTACTATGGCGATTTCTAATTCAGTCTATAAGTATCGTCCTTGGTAAAACCCACGTCAAATTTTAACGATCATAATTTGAAACTAGCTGTTGCGCGCGATACCATCTGCGAAGAATTCGGCTATCGCTGTCTCGCGACACTAACCCAATAAATGGCACCTAGAATCTTATGTCATAGTAAGATAGGTGACAGATGGTTGTCATCTACTGGGCGTTGAGGTGTCGAGCATTGGTACGTTTACCTCAGATAAGAAGAAGGTCGGTTTTCAGTGATTGTATCCAGTCTAGTATCTACCATATCTGGCCACCAAACAATTGATATTTCACAATTGAAAACTGAAACACGCTATATAAATATAGGTTACTCTAAATTACCTATTCCATTGAAGTCAATTGAATAAAAGCAGTAGGGCAGTGCGCAGTGACACCCGACTCTAACAGCTTGTGCTCAACCGTAGCTGTAGCGATTTTATCATTATTCAAATAGTATCACGTAATCTATGAGATAAAATTGTATTTTTATCACATTAGAAGAAATCTGACCTGTGTCGCAACGCTACATATACTTTAAGGTATCTGAAGTCAAATAATCTCATTCATTATTAAATAAAGCAGTGACAAGGCAGTGACAAAAACAATTTAGCTTCTTCTGGATATTTAATTTCATGTGAGTATTATTTTTTAGAAGTCTACTAAAATAAAAATAGTAATACGATAGTTATAATCTTACGATATAGAAGTTTAAAATCACATTTGTCATGTTATTGTAACCATAACTTGTTTTTAGAAAGATATAAGTAACTAAATATACAAGAACGAACTAAAGAAATAATACAAAAATATATATATTATCTAGATGACAATTTTTAAGTATCTAGATGAAGCCTGTTGTAAATAACAAAGGTACAGTTTATTATTGACTACGCATCAAGAGCGGGTAGTTCGAAAGTCTCGAGCGGCTAAACGAACTTGACACCCTACACTTCAGTTAACTCGTCACCACGGCTGCTGCAATGTTGCCGAAACGTCGAGGTAAATATTATGTGCGTGATAAGTCCCGTTTAGTATAGTAATTATGAGCGAAAATCACGAAAGTTTAAAACAGTACGCTTAGTATAAGTTTTACTTCACCAAAATACTTCTCGATCGCGTTTACGTAAATAAATCAATTCTATGGAAACATGGAAGCGCGCGCGCGGAGACGCTGTCCATGTTTCCCTAGTAATTGAATTTTTTACGTAAACGCGATCGAGAAGTATTTTGGTGAAGTAAAACATATACTAAGCGTACAGTACGCTTAGTATAAGTTTTTACTTCACGAAATACTTCTCGATCGCGTTTTCGTAAAAAAATCAATTACTAGGGAAACATGGACAGCGCCTCCGCGCGCACGCGTCCATGTTTCCATAGAATTGAAATTTTTACGTAAACGCGATCGAGAAGTATTTTGGTGACGTAAAACTTATACTAAGCGTACAGTACGCTTAGTATAAGTTTTACTTCACCAAAATACTTCTCGATCGCGTTTACGTAAAAATTTCAATTCTATGGAAACATGGACGCGTGCGCGCGGAGGCGCTGTCCATGTTTCCCTAGTAATTGATTTTTTTACGAAAACGCGATCGAGAAGTATTTCGTGAAGTAAAAAGTTATACTAAGCGTACTGTACGCTTAGTATAAGTTTTCCTTCACTTCAATACTTCTCGATCGCGTTTACGTAAAAATTTCAATTCTATGGAAGCATAGACGCGCGCGCGCGGAGGTGCTGTCCATGTTTCCCTAGTAATTGAATTTTTTACGTAAACGCGATCGAGAAGTATTGAAGTGAAGGAAAACTTATACTAAGCGTACAGTATACATAGAATATTAACCCTTTCAACGCCGCGCCTCGACAAAACGTAAACCTGCTTTGAATCTTATGTCATTGTGTCTAGATCACTTTGACACTGTACTTTGTGACACCTATATGTGTCGTTGGCGTTGAAAGGGTTTAATGTATACTTAGGTCTGTAATTAGAAGAGATAATATCTACTATTTAACCTTGCCACTTGGATGCTCTTGAATGCAAGATATTTGCACAAGCGGTAGCTTCATGTACTGAATTAATTATAATATGTGAGCTCATAAGACTAAGTTGTTTTTAACTTGTAGAAGTTTTCTTGCTGACTACACTTGTATTGTCATCCGAACTACATAATGTATACCAAATATCAGGTCAATAATGATCAGTAACTGACACATTTTTGCCGCAAATGCACGAACATGGTAATAATTTCCTACGTAATTCCTCATACACTCAAAAGTCGACTAGTAGAGATCCCTTAAAGGGTTACATTCCCCTTTGTAAAAGTATCGCGACGTTTGTCAATTGCGTCTGTTTCTTTATTTTTACAAGTTTTTATTTCACTTGCAATGATCGTAACTATATAATGTAGGTAACCAGAAATTAAAAAAAAATTTAAACCTTTTTTCAACCACTTCCTTGTATAATAAAGTGTTTACATACACACTTAAAAAGGTATGAGTAAATACCAAAATACATCCGTTTTATTTTCTTTACTGTTGTATTTTGATGTCTACACATTTAATCGACTTTCATCGGCAATTTTTTTAGTTACGATGAATTATTTTCTTTTTTTTACCCATCTAACCCATCGCATATATAATTAAGGTATTACAGTAAATGTAACAAATTGGAACACGCAACTGTAAACAACGCATTTTATAAATGAGATGCAATGTCATACTGCATACATAATTATATCATGTTTTAACTAAGCAACAACATAATAAGCGTGTTAATATTTACACATACACATTTGGATTGGGTATAAAATATCGGCGCTACTCTACTTCCTTACTAATAAAACTTAGTTTAAAGAAGCCGTATAATGTATAAATAATATAATAGCGAGCATAAGATCTAGTATCAAACTAAGCAAAAATTGGACTTACGGGTACTAAACAACGGATATGCATACATTTTCTTCTAATAACATCTATACATATAATAAATCTGTAACAAGTCGGTGTCTGTACATTGAAGATATTTGAGAAAAACTGTCACTAGGGCTATTTACTAGCGCAATAGAACCCAAAACAATGTTTTTAGAATTACTGTCTGTTTGTCTTTTTGTCTGTGCGTTTGTGCGCGCTAATCTCAGAAACGGCTTAACCTAGAAGGATGTGGTTTTCACTGATATGTTGGTATTTTCTTGGATTAACATTTAGTGTTTGTTTCATTTGAATCGGTTCACAAATAAGAAAGATACGTCTATTTTAAGAATTTATAGAACAGTTTTTAGAAGTAGTGACTTGGGAGTAGGTACGGTGGTGAATGTGAACGCGGGTGTGCGGAGGGGGGGGGGGGGGGGGGGGTTGGTGAGGGGGGGGGGGTTGCGGGGGGGGAGCGGGTAATTTTTTTTTATATCGAGGATCTAAGGAGAGCCATAATTGATGAAAAAGCACATTGATAAAAAAAATAAGTTGCCCAAATTAAGCTAGTGTATAAATAATAAATAATATACTTAATAGCAAGCATAAGATCTAGTATCAAACTAAGCAAAAATTGGACTTACGGGTACTAAACAACGGATATGCATACATTTTCTTCTAATAACATGTAAATAAAAATGAATCACACCAAATGTTTTGCTAAGCGCAACACACGAAAACGATTTAATCGACTTCATTCAACTTTTTTTAAAGGATTTCTAATACTTTGTACGGTAAGGAACGATACTTTGGCAGATATTAGGATCATAGAGGTACGGTGAGATGGTATTTTTGGAATTTCCCGCGGGATAAAGAATGTGACTTCTCCATAAATCTTATATTTGCGCTGACGAAGTCGCGGACAAAATCTAGTATTAGATAATGACTATAAGTATAACATTCTATCACTCAGGTATTCGTTCGTATTCTTCGTACAAGTACCTACTTACCTTTTCTTTCTTAGCGATGTGAAAAAGTATTATGCAAATCTCTCATCATACAAGTAGGGTAGGTAAGTATGTGCCCAGTGCCCATAGCGGGATTTGAATCTGGATCTTATAGTTAGAATTACTACACGCTCGGAAAAAAATTGATTTAGGGGCTGTTTTACCACCCATTCATTAATTTTAACTGACGGATAAATGTGATGCCGTCTCCGTCTATTCAAACAAAACAAACAGAGACTGCATCACATTTAACCGTCAAATAAATTTGTTAAATGGATGGTGAAACAGGGGGTTAGTGTGCAAAATTAATGATATTGAACCGATGAGCTTCATCTTTGAAATCAAATCAATGTGTTAAATAGAGGTGGGACATTCATAGACAAAAAGTCGAAATAGGATTTAATTATAGAAAACCTTTTTAAGTATACTTTTTGACAACGCCAGAGTAGTACAAAAAAGTCAACCAAAATGACAAGTAGATGCCTCCTGTTCCCCCATTCCCCCAAATATTTATGAATAGTGAAAAATGCTCAACAATTGGAAACTTCGACCAAAGAAAAGTGCCAAGTACTTTCTAAAGTTGTGTAACAATGTCTTGACGCAGAACGTAGGCGCTCGCATATATCGGTCTACTGCTAGTAGCCAGGTTTGTTTTGTGGTTTAGGTTTTCATGAAGAGTAACTTACGAACACGTATTGTTGTCATGCAAGTTGGTACAGCCATATTAGCTACGCGAATATTTGTAGGTTTGGAAATGCACCTACTTCATCTTGCCTATTTTATATAATTGGACGATCCTAAAAAAGCACAGAGTTTTGTTACTATTGTTTTATTAGAATTAAGTACTTCGCATATTTTATTCTTTCTTTCTAAGCTTTAAATCTTGGAAGTGAATATTGACTCATTTTCACTTGGATTGGAGTCGACTTCAAAACACACATAGAGCTCCAATGTGGCATAGCTACTAACTGCCGTCAGCAGAAAGTCTTGTCTTGGGTGTTTTATTGTACCTACCTAATAATATGATTTTGGTAATAAAATTATTTTGAGATACAAACAACAACTAATACAAGAATTGAATTTTAGTATACGAGTATGCGCATGCAAATTTATTGATAAAGCAGGTAGTATGCGCATGCCAATTATTTATTAGTGAAGCAAGTGCCAGTTAACAAAGAGTACAGTCAGTAGAAAAGGTAAAATTTGCAAAAACGTTACCTACTTGTTTAGTGATTTTTTTGTGACAACATGATTTCTATCTTTATTTTCTTTCAAAATAGGCTTGGTATATGCAAGGTGTTAACTAAACATCTGAAAACTTGAAAGTTTGTTCAGAATCGATAAAAGAATTGATAGGTGATAGACCTATTAAGCGATAAAAATTCTATTCCTCTTATGACTAGTTCTGTGGCTCAAACGCAGTAGGCTACCTACTGCCAACGATAACGAGAAAATTAAAAAAAAAAGCTATGTTTTCCAGAAGCTTCTCCCGATGGCGCCGGCGATGGCGCGCGTGGCGGGCTGGGGCCGCTCGGCGCTGCGCCGCTGGCCGCTGCTCACTAACACCGCCGTCTATGCCAGCTTCTACACTGCAGCCGAACTGTCGCAGCAGACCTTCAACAAGTACTATACGGTACAGTCGCTGTGGTCAGCCGGGGTGGATCGCTGGTCACTAACATCGCCGTCTACGCTAGCTTTTACACCGTCGCCGAACTGTCGCAGCAGACCTTCAAAAAGTTTTACACGGTCACTGTAGCCAGACGGGGTGGATCGCTGGTCACTAACCGCCGTCTACGCTAGCTTTTACACCGCCGCCGAACTGTCGCAACAAACCTTAAACAAGTTCTACACGGTACAGAAACTGTAGCCAGACAGGGTGTGTTGCTGGTCACTAACCGCCGTCTACGCTAGCTTTTATTCCGCCACCCAACTGTCGCAGCAGACCTTCAACAAGTACTATACGGTACAGTCGCTGTGCCCAGCCGGGGTGGACCGCTGGTCACTAACATCGCCGTCTACGCTAGCTTTTACACCGCCGCCGAACTGTCGCAACAAACCTTCAACAAGCTCTACACGGTACAGTCACTGTAGCATGCGGGGTGGATCGCTGGTCACTAACATCACCGTCTACGCTAGCTTTTACACCGCCGCCGAACTGTCGCAACATATCTTAGACAAGTATTACACGGTACAGTCGCTGTAGCCTGCGGGGTAGGTCGCTGGTCACTATCCGTCGTCTACGCTAGTTTTTACACCGCAGCCGAACTATTCCAACTGATTCCAACTGTTCGAGAAGTACTACTTACCTACTACTCGGTACAGTCGCTGTAGCCAGCGTTTAGAAAAGTTCAAGCGGTACCTTGTTTTATCACCCCAAAATTTATTGTTATAATTATACGACTACCAAAAAAAAGCTGTAGTGGTACCAGTGTTTGGTTTTGTCAATAGTTGTAAGTTTATTTTGCACGCACAGTAAAGGAAGCGTTTTCGTGTGGCTTATTAACAAAATACCTACCTAATCGAAGTACAGAACTTGCTAGAATTGTGCAGATCAAATAAAATAAAAGCAAAAAGGTTGATGGCAGCGGTGGGATTCGAACCCACGCCTCCGAAGAGACTGGTGCCTTAAACCAGCGCCTTAGACCGCTCGGCCACGCTACCGTTGACGTGGCCAGCGTATGTTGATAAGCTATGCTGTCGCGTGTTGCGTCATAAAATTTAGAGCGCGAGTGACGTGGGGTGACGATAATGCAGCTAATTGGCTAAGTAAAGTTTTTTGAAGAGGTGCTAATTATATTTTTTTTCGACAGTCGGCGTTCTGGAGATCGAGAAACTGCAGCTGTTTTATTTTTATCTCCTATTGTTTACTGGAAATATTTTTTTAAGTGTTCAAGATGACATTTGTGAGATTTTACGGCTGACAAGCGGTTCGTGCTCAGTACTAAGAAGAAATAGAAAAAAAAACGAAGTCAACTGTCACTTCTGTCATTGTCAAATCGTTTGCGTTTCGTTTGCTTTGCGTTTTGGTGTGATTTTTGGACTATTTTAATCGACCTCCGCATAAAATCCGGACTTTCAATTTTACCGCATTTCTCCACGACCTATGCACGTTAATTGGAACACAATTGAATACTTTCGATCACTATTTTGGAACTGCTTCTTGGACAACGCAAAGCAAACGAAACGCAAACGGTTAGATTTCATTTGACATTGACAGAAGCGACAGTTGACTTCGTTTTTTTTTCTATTTCTTCTTAGTACTGAGCACGAACCGCTTGTCAGCCGTAAAATCTCACAAATGTCATCTCGAACACTTAAAAAAATATTTCCGATAAATAAAAGGAGATAAAAATAAAACACCTGCAGTTTCTTAGTGTTGAAGTCGACCACTGTCGAAAAAAAATATAATTAGCACCTCTTCAAAAAACTTTACTTAGCCAATTATAGATAGATACAGGAATAATCTGTCCGTGCGTATCTAGTATGTTTATAAATAATTTAATTAAATGGATTGGCCGGCATTAATTATTATTATTATTCAAATTATTATATTCAAATCGTATTTAGTATTTACTGGTATTCGCCAGTACCACTAACTGTTTGTCAATGACTGAAAATTATACTGAGAATTTGGCTTAAATTATTTGGCACATGGATGAGGTCTATACATATAAAGACAAAGAAAAAGTCTCATTGTGGAAAGTTTCCTCTAAGAGACACGGTCCAGTTTCACCAACTGTAGGTACCTCCGGTCAAGTGTAAAAATACATATACGTTAAACGTTAAGGTGTCATCATCGCCATCGTTAACATGGCATATATACAACTCTATGTTATTAACCATAAGGTTGATGTTTACATATTTTGACGCAATGACTGTATGCATATTTATGCTTTCGACTGTACCTACTATAAGGCTGGCTGGATCATCAGAAGAAAAAGACATGCAACTTTTTTTAACATGAGAACAGTAATTAATTATTGACACTTAATTTTTAGTAAGGGCAAACACGGGCTAATTATTATTGAAGGCAAATTCGTTTAGTATGAACGACAAAATACATATTTCCTTTTATCCCATTTTCAGCCTGAGAAACCGGAGATAGATTTTGCAGCAGCGGCGCGCATAGTATCGGTGGGCAGCTGCGTATACGCACCTACTCTGTACTTCTGGCAAGTATACTTTTGAAATAGATTCAATTTCGTAATAACTAAAGTGGGTGTTAGGATCCGTTCCCAGATAAGATATTTTTCTATGAATTTTCTTGTAGTAATGACTGGGATTGAGATGGGGGGACAATTTGGATGTGTACGATAGGGCTTAGCTTGACATTGCGTCAGTCCGGATGTTGAGGTGAAGAGACGGAGTCTTTGCTCAACAACGGGACATGTAATGTAAAAGCTGGGGATTTAACAGGTTGGCTGCCCATCATACTTCACCTAGTGTTGCTCCCACACCCCGTACAATTTAGTGATCCCGCACCGGTGATGCTCACAGCATCGCCCTGTTACTGAGGTGCTAGCAAGTATTTGATAGGTACCTATCTAAAAAATCTAATTTTTGTAAATACTATAGAGTTCGAGTTCTTGAGTAGAGACCACGGATTGGCAAAGGTAGCGTAGGTCGTCCTCAGACTCGGTAGAGCGATGATCTTCGCAAGGCGGCTGGCAAGAGCTGGATGAGAGTGGCCGAGGATCGTGCTCAGTGGCGTGCCATGGGAGAGGCCTATGTCCAGCAGTGGACGAACATAGGCTGATGATGATGATGATTCTCTACAAAATACCATTCTCAGTCTGACCCTGACCCCCCAAATAATTCCCAAAACAGTACCCTGAAAAATGAGCTTTTGATCCCACCGGTGATGCTCATGGCAGCTAACGTGTTAAATGCAATTTTGTTGTATGCAGGTACAAATATCTGGACAGCAAGTTTCAGGGCAAGGCGTTGAAGACAGTTGCTAAAAAGGTGATCATCGACCAGTTCGGCATGACACCTATAATGCTCGCTACATTCTACGTCGGTCAGTTACACAGAATTCATTATATCTTATAAGTATTATAAAAATGGCGACACGTTTTTAAATTAAATAAATATAATGTGTCAAGTGATGATTGTAATAAATAACTATCCACTCGTTAGGTACAGTCGAAGAAATTGAATCACGTACCAGGGAGAACCCTTTTCATTGCTAGTGTCATGTTGACATTTTATACATCTGCCAAAGAAATCATCGTGAAATTGGTTGTGAAAAGGTTCCATCCTGGTACGCGATTCAGTTTCCTTGACTAACAGACCAACAAGAAAGGGTAAAAATCGATGAAAGAGGAACTAAAATTTATCCTACTAAATTGTTGCAATGTTCTAGCTGTTCATATCAAATATGTAGCAGTTACAAAAGAAGTAGTGACTTCATTTCATCTTTTAACTTTATTGTAGCAGTTTACTTGAGTAAAATCCATACAAAGGAAAGTCCTGACTGACTTAATCGCCTTGAATCCTAGATAGTCGTAGAAGGACGGGCTTCGTGAAATTCCCAAGGGATATTGAATCCTGCAATGGGGCAAAGCTGCGGGCGTAAGCTGGTTTAAACCCCAATAAATAAATACTGTCAAAATTAATCCGCATTATTTCAGCAGATAGGTAGTTTGGCTCAACATCTCTATGAATGTTTTTTTTTTATGTTTTTTTATCGTCGTTGAAAAATGTTTCCATAGATAATTAATTATATTAACCTTTTCAACGCCAACGACACATTATAGGTGTCACAAAGTACACTGTCAAAGTGATCTTGACACAATGACATAAGATTCAAAGCAGTTTTACGTTTCGTCGAGGCGTGGCGTTGAAAGGGTTAAGTAGTGACTATCCTCGTAAGTGCCAACTTCTTATAACAGACATAGTATTCCAAACCCAGCTAAGAATTTTCAGTGTTGTGATTTTGGTAATTATTTCATGATATTTAGGGGCTGTTTCACCACCCATTGATTAATTTTAACTGACGGATAAATGTGATGCCGTCTCCGTCTATTCGAACAAAACAAAGACGACATCACATTTAGGTATCCGTCAAATAAATTTGATCAATGGATGGTGAAACAGGGGGTTAGAGTTCTTATTTAATTTAAAAAGTTTCATGACACATAGTACACTGGGTATTTATTCTTTTATGCAGTACGTTGAGACTTAAGAGGTCAAATATGTTGTATCAAAAATTCCATTTACCTTTCCAGAGGTGTTACTGTCCCATCGCAACCACCATTCTGAATTAATTTTAAAACAACTTTTATAATTTCAGTAATGGGCATCCTAGAGAACAAGGAGAGCATATTTGAAGAGCTCCGCGAGAAATATTGGAGGACGTTTGTGGCCAACCAGTGCTTCTGGATCCCGGGGCAGACCATCAACTTCTACTTCATGCCGCCTCACCTCCGTATCGTCTTCATCGCTTCCGCATCATTCCTCTGGATCAACGTGCTGTGCTTCATTAAACGGCAGAAGGTGGAAAACATTGAGGAGAAGAGGGATCTTACTAAAGCGTGAATTATTTAATAGGAGATCAATTAGTGTTAAATAAAGTTATGTTTATTATGAATCTTGGTTAAGTAATTATTTATTTGTGCGACGTTTTGCATTGGAAGTGGACAGTTCCTCATTTTTTAATTTGAGCATTCAAGTCTTGAGAACCCATACTTAGTATTATAAATGCGAACGCTTCACGCTTACAATACAAATATTCTTTATTGAACACCAAAAGCAGTACAGTGACATTACAAAATTAAAAATTCAGACAGACAATAGGCGGTCTTATCGCTAAAAAGCCAACTCTTCCAGACAGCCAATTACTCAGAAATTAATATATATGACATAGGTACTAATGTAGGTGGCAAAAAAAACAGACAGAAGAAACGCAGAATTAATAGACAATAAACCTGGACCGATTTAGATGAACATGGGATAGTTTTTATCCCGGAAAATTGCATAGTTTCCGTGAGATAGCGATAATCGAATTCTTTGCAGATGGAGTCGCGGGCAATAACTAGTTAAGTATAAATAAATCTGAATCTCAATTAATCCGACACCAGCATTGTCATTAATTTAGTTCATTACACGATTTACTCGTAAATAATAAATATTTGCGCTAAACGCTTATTGTAAAATTTATAAATTATTCTGATGTTTGAAGATGACGTAAGAATTAAGTAATTAACCTTCTTAGACGCTGACTGAGGTCTCTTGACCTCTTGGATAGTAATTCAATCAATTCAATATTTGCTTACTATTGTTTTGTATAAAAGCGTATTCGTATTCGTCACATTATACTGACACCGGAACGACGCTAACGTGTACACCTTCCTCAATATCAATGCGCCTAATCCCATCATAAATAAATTTAGCAACCTTGAAGAAGGTCTTTCGAAGAGTCCTCAAAAAGTTCCCGAGTTACAATCGTGACTTTTACGAATTTGTATCACACACAACACAATAGATAAAAAATAAACATTGTCATCGATGAAACTGCAATACCGCGTAACCAACAATTGCTCATGCCGCGTAACTGACTTGTGGCAATTTTTACAGGAGAGCATTAAAATTGAACATCGTTGTGTTTATGCCAGACTTAATTACCCAAACTAAAATTTGGCACATTTTGTTAGTTATGCGGCATTATATAGGGCCTATATAATAGGCCATTGTTGGTTATACGGTATTGCAGTTTCATCGACGATATAATATTAAATACTGTCGTTGGTATTTAGTTAAGTAAGTACCTAATTAATATTTCTTACCGCATGATACTGCAATACCAACACCACCTTGCGCAATCTTACTCAAATATCATAATCTTTCTAATTCAATCAGCATAGGCTATATTTTTAGGGTTCCTTGATGTACTTACCAAAGTAAGCAAGAAACCTTACGATATGTCGGGGCTGTTAGTCTTTCTATTCCTATTATGTCTAACTTATCGTAAGTTAACTGCCTGCATAACGCAAAACAGTGGAGTGGTAGGTACTCCTCGACGTGAAATGATCTATTTTACAAACGCAAAGTGTCCTAAACAACTTCTATTTACTGCAGAAGATAGCATTAAATACATTACGGAATCTCATTTTTGCCTTTTACCGGCATGCACTTGGCTATTTTTTCAAACTACTAAGGCTTCTGCAACTTTACATACATTTGCGAATCGATGGGCTCTTCAGTTGACTCATACACTTGGAGCCTGCCACAGGTTCTAAGGTCTTGAACGCTTTTAACCATGGAGGATTTGAACTATTTATTAAAGTGTTCGGTGATAGAGCAGTTAAATAATAAGTCCCAGTTCTTAACTAATGTATCCGTGAGTGTACCATCGGAGGTAACTAAAACCGCTGGATACGGTGCTGTTGTTGGGATCACCTTAGCATTTTTGAGTAATGGATTCTTTACTCAAAAGGTACTTATCTAAATGTTTGAATCCATTTCCTATTATTTGTGATTGGATGACTTATTATATGACACGTTTCCTTTTTTTAGTTTCGTGCGATATTATCTGCTCCTCCTTTGAATCTGAAGAAGGATTCAAGTATAAATTCCAAAACACTCCAAAGGACAATTGCTTTAACCGTCTTAGTGCTAGCTCTGCCTTTGTTAACAGTGCTTCTGCTCGTAGCATTCATTTACAAACTATTCTGTTCCGTAATAATCAAGAGGAAGGACAAACGTTTTGTGAGCTTTCTCGACAGCTTTGACGTTTTCTGGAGTTTGGAAGACGATACCAGAAAGAGTGTCATTAATGTTCTGGGAGTCATAGAATCTGATTCATCATGTTCTTTGGTCAATAACATCAAAGATAAATTACATAATATCTTTCCCAATAATGCCACAGACAAAATATTCTTTAGGAGGAATGAAGAATTTGGATTTTATTATTGGAGAAGGTATAGCAATATCGATATTAACCAGTACGTAGAAATGGTGGAACTACCTACCAAATCTAACACACAAAATATGGAAGACCTAGAAAATCTGATGACTGAAATAGGAAATCAATCACTGCCTTACGACGACGAGGGATTATTCAAAATTTTGATCACTAAACAGAGAGTTGGAAATTACAATAATGAAAAGGGGGAATATGGTATTGTTTTTAGGATACATCATTCTGTTGGAGATGGAGTAGCTTTAATTGAGTTTCTATGTAAAACTTTAGCTGATAACAAAGACGATTGCCCGGTAAACATGTTTACGAATCCTAAGTCGTACAACACCAAAAGTCCTGAGTCGCCTAAAAATTTAATGGAAATGATGGAAAAGCTGTGGGAAATGCCCATTTGCCTTATAGATGGGGTTCTTAGAAAACCTGATGATAACTCACTACACGGACCAGGATTGCAAAATAAACGAATCTTTAAATGGACTGAATCAGATGAGAATCTTTTAACAATGGTAAAAGATATAAAAGACAATGTAGATAAAATTAATTTCACTGATGTTTTAGCGACAGCTTTGTCGAGTGGTTTGCACAATTTCTTTTCTAAGGTAAACCTATCTGAAAAACCATAGTGTAAAACCGATTGGCAATTAATCATTAAGTTATTTTTATGCTTTTAACAGACGATGACCCGTATTCCCAAAGACGTAGCAGTAGTTTTGCCAGTAAGGTTTCCCAAGGCATCGACGGTTGACGGTGATCTTAAGCTGGAGAACGATTTTAGTGTAACCATCTTGGATTTGCCAATGAAGATACAGAACATAGAAAAAGTTCAACAACGTTGTTCTGCATTACGTAAGAGTGCAGACCCCTTGGTAAGTTAATATAATATACCTACATGACTGTAATCCATACTATAATAATATTGTAAATGCAAAAATGTATCCGTCAGTCTATCTGTTACCTTTTCATCAAGTTTCACTTTTTCGGGTCCTGTCTCTGCAGACGAATTATTACCTCCTCAAGCTACTGAACAATGTCCTGCCGAAGCATTTGCTGCAGCTTCTTTTGAACAGCAGCCAAGCCACCATGGTATTCAGCAACATGCCAGGACCGGGCCAGTTGAGCATCTGCAGCGGGGTACTCAAGAAACTGGTCTTCTTTGTGCCGCATAGAGGGAATACTGGTTAGTTTTAGATGATGTTAAGTAATGTGGCAATTAGAGATTTGATTGATAAGGATCCTGCATTTGAGCAGAATCACATAATAAGACATGGTTCCATTATTTGAGTGGACGTTGTTCAGATGTCTGCAATATAAAAGATAATCATGTGCATTAATAACCTCTTGACCGCTGCAATACAAACGAAGTGACGTGCTCTGTACGCCACGGAACAAACCGTCTAGTCGAAAAATGAAGATTTATTTCTATTGTAGAAGGATTTATTTTGAGTTGAATGTTGGTCATGTTAATGATGACGTTGGTGTGTGAGCCATTTCACTGGCTGTCGTGACTGGATGACTGTGGTGGTCAAGAGGTTAAATAAAAATTAAACATACTACGTATCTCAAAACAGACAGTCTTGCCCTGCAGTAGTTAAGGAATGTCCGATTATGAATTTACAACCTGTTTAATTTTATAGGTGTTGGTATAACGGCTTTATGCTATGATGGGGTGCTCCGTTTCGGTGCCTCCGCAGACGCGGCTCTGATCTCCGAACCGGCACACCTGGCTCTCATCCTGGACGGCATGGTGGCGGAGATAAAGAGACTGCACCAGGAGCATGTCAGATAGAACTACTTGAAGTGTCTGGACAGCGGCTTTGCGATGGCTTCTCAGTTTAAGGTAACCTTATGAACACTTGCTGAGTCACGCGACTTCGACTTGAAGTGTCTGGACAGCGGCTTTGCGATGGCTTCTCAGTTTAAGGTAACCTTATGAACACTTGCTGTGTCACGCGACTTCTACTTGAAGTGTCTGGACAGCGGCTTTGCGATGGCTTCTCAGTTTAAGGTAACCTTATAAACACTTGCTGTGTCACGCGACTTCGACTGGTACTTATTCATGCCATCATGTCGCTATTTATGGTAAGTAGTAAAGGAGCTAGGTAACTAAAAAGATTGTATAACTCAACGCCGTATATAGATTCCAAAAAAACTACCAGTGTGTTGCCAATAAAATGAAAAAGTTTTGCATCGTTAAGTTTTAACTTTTCTAAATATAATACATAAGTAATTTATTTATATGTAATTGTACAATTAAATTTTTGATATGCACTTAGAAATGTTGACAACAAATCACGTATGTCAAACTTTATGGTAAACATGGCGACCACAGGGCCACCATGACACCTCCAATTGTCACTTCATTCGGCATCTGACGTTTGGATTGATCGAATGCTTTCTGTACTCGTGATAATTTTCGTTGTTGAGTTTTTGTTTCCTGTTAAGTTTTGTTATTATGTTTTGTTCGTGGGTTTTGCATTTACGCAAGTAACATGGAACCGGTACTGCAGGCTTATTGTCTAACGCTTCTGACGCTTGCCTTCGCAATCACTATTTCTTTCTGTCAAACGGTATAAGTCGACAGAAAGAGATGGTGAAAGCGAAGGCAAGCGTCAGAAGCGTTAGACAATACGGCCTCAGGTTCCTCTCACAGGGACGAGAGTCTTCCTCCTTCTCCACCAAGGAAGCAAGTCAATTGATTGTGATAAATTTTGGCACATGGATAGTTCAAAACCAAGGTATTCATGTGCAACACACATTGTACACAATACGGTATGCGTAGTTATACTTATAGGAAACATCAAAAACTTGGGATAATCTTTACACTTAAATAACAACAAAATATTATTATGACTATTTTTTATTAATGTGCATGGGTTGGTTACATCTGGAAGGTCACAATGACAATGACACTTGTGTCAGTTACGTTCGGCCATCTTTGGTAACTTTTTGGAATCTATATACGGCGTTTACGGCGACCCATGTTGCGCTTTAAAGACTGCGTCAAGCGTGACATGGTTGCTTTTAATATCCCTAGCAACCAATGGGAAGAGCTAGCCGAAAATCGTGGCAAGTGGCGACAACTTGTTCACAAAGGCCAATCAAAGCACGACGATGCCTGGTTTGAGTTGCTGAGGGAAAAACGCATAAAGCGCCACAACCGGACCACCAACCCTCGACCATCTGGGGCTGCGTACACTTGTCGCGAGTGCGGCCGAGGGATCCTATCCCGTATCGGTCTTTTTAGCCACGAGCGCAAGTGTCGCCAGGGTGCTACTTAAATCATCTGTCACAGATGTTAAGGCCTATTATTATACGGCGTTTAGTATAGTTCATTCCTAGCCGATGGGAAACTGCTACGCTGTAAAGACTACCCTTTGTCCTTGCAGTTGCAGCTACATGCTCGTATCTCAGTGAACTTATTCAAAACCTCTTTGGCGCATGTAAAAAGCCGACTGATAGAGACTAAGTCATCTTTATGAAAATGGCCTGTGCAGGTTCCCAATCTTTTTTGCCACCGCCCCCTTTTGGTTTTTTTAAAGCTCCCCTTTTTCTTTTATTTAGTACCTAAGTAACGGCTCCTAAATTTCTCTGTGCGTTCTACTGCCACTGCATCATCATGAATTAGCGTACGTGAGAACGTATGCTGTACAAGGTGAGGGAGCAGTGTCTGGAGTATGAAAATTTGACGCCAGTCATCACTCTTCAGGCAAATAATATGATCACAGTAATGAATGTCAACGGCTATTGAAAAGGCTGGGAAATATCCTTAATACCTTCGAGTACATGCAAGAAACAATAGATCACTAGGCTTCGATGTTTACCTACCAATCTGCGTCTTGTTCCAGGTATGGAGACAGTCAACTCTTGCCGGTGTTACTACATACCTCATTACATATACCTCAATATTTGATATTCGTAACTGTTAAATAGATTAATGAATATATTATACCTACTATAGTGGTAACTGTATAAATTTAAGTAGATACGGCAAAGAAAATGGATACTACTCATTGATTTTGAGTTTTCCTTTCTTTTAAAAAAGAAACCGAATTAGAATGGGAGTTTTTAATAAAATTACTAATTAATTCTTACAAAATATTAAAACGCTTTATCTAAATAAAGTTAGGAGTAACTTTTATTAAGTTTAATGATCCCACGGGGCAAGCTCTTGTATTTGGGCCTTCAAACGCAGATTTTCAAGGCACAGATGGTTGCATTTTCGAATCTGAAATTTATGACTTGTAAGAGTATGCGCGCACGAGCAACTTTCTCTCCGCGACTATTTTATCAAGTCTATGGGTTATTATGGAAGTGCGCACACGTAGCGCCGCGACTCCCAGGGTACAAATACCTTGATAAAATAGTCGCAGAGACAAAGTTGCTCGTGCGCTCATACCCTTACTGTGCAGCAGATTGCAGAACGGTGGCAGAAAGAGGATAGATAGTTTCTAAAAAAAAACCGGCCAAGTTCGAGTCGGACTAGCACACGAAGGGTTCCGTACCATTATCTATAAAAACGGCAAAAAAATCACGTTTGTTGTATGGGAGCCCCTTAAACATTTGTTTTATTTTAATTGAATTATTTATTTTAAAAGTGAATAAATATATAACAAAATATTCTGTGAATATTTCAAGCGTCTATCTGTTGCCGTTATCAATATTGAGCGAAAACGAGCAAAAAAATCACGTTTGTTGTATAGGAGCCCCCTTAAATATTTATTTTATTCTGGTTTTTAGTATTTATTGTTATAGCGGCAACCGAAATACTTAAATCATCTGTGAAAATTTCAACTGTCTAGCTATCACGGTTCATGTGATACAGCCTGGTGATAGACGGACAGACGGCCAGACGGACGGACGGCGACAGTCGAGCGACGGACGGAGCCTCTGTAATAGAATCCCGTTTTTATCTTTTGGATACGGAACCCTAAAAATTAGAATTTGATCAATAAATCTACTGCGAGCTCGCCGCGATCTCGTTCCGCAGTCAAATCGCCGAAAAAAAATACCTGTGTGAATGGGCCCTTAACGTGAATAGTAACGAAAGACAAAGCGAGGAACATACCTCAGCCAGGAGAAGGGCGACGCCTCCCTGTCGCTCACTCCTCATGACCCTCGCCAGCCGCGCGTCTAGCGTCTCCCAGGCCTTGTCTGCTGCGACCAGCAAGTCCTCCACTGTGCTCTTTAGCTGCTTAACACGTTTGTCGTACCAGTACTTCTGCGTATTAAAAAAAACTGTCGGTTCGAGACTTTTACAATACGCCTATTAAGCGTTATGCGGCAATTACACTATTTCGCCGAACTTGATTCAAACTACTTCGGCCAATCGAACGTAGTCTTTACATTAAATAGTCTGTCCTATGAGCCTAGTGCGCTAAGTATAACCAAAGGTATAACATATTACGGAAGCTACGAAAAATTATAATTTTACCTAAGAATTAGCATTAGTCTAATTATGTTGCAAACACGATCGCACTGCACATTTAAGTATCTACAGCCTATTCTACGGTAGGTCTGTATATTTGATTGCGAAAGTAAGTAAATAGGAAGCTAGGTCATTCTACTAATGAATTTCTTTGTGGGGCGACTTTTACCAATTCTACCGATTCATCACTTTCCATACACCTCTCACACATTGACCCGGCGTCAAACTTTAGACCTTTTACACCACAACTAAGTAGAGGTACTACATTTAAACTTTGACTAAACAACTACGATTTACTTGCGCACGTTTTCTCTGCCTCATAGCCATATACTTTTCCCCGACAGCTAGCAGGGTTTTGTGCGCTTCCAAAAGCTGCGCGTGAGTCGATTCTGCGAGCTTCTGCAGTTGCTGAAGTTGTGCGTCCTTTGCGCCGACGGCTTGCAAACGTTCTTCGTTAATTTCGAGCAGGAATTTGTAGCGTTTTGACAGCTCTTCGTACCTGAGCGTGAGCATGTTCCTTAAGTTTAAGTTGGAATTGGTTTATAGTAATGTACTACCTATGTATAAATATGATCATCAGGTAGATAGTTTAACTTACTGGTACTGCAAACACACAATGCTCATAGCAGACCACGACTCTGCAAAGACGATGTTACCATACATTTCAGTACCTAGAAACAAAAAGAGGTCATTTTATTTTAGGCGAACGAAGGAGGACTGTGATCTTTGCCTCCTCCCGCACCGCCAAGATAGGTAGGTACCTAAGTACTTCCAGCTTTCACTCAAGTTATAAATAGGTATAGTCGGGGTAAGAAAAGGTTCGTCACTTTTCGACTCTATGTCAACGAATTAAGGTCGAAAAGTGACGAACCTTTTTTACCCCGACTATACACAATCTACCTAGATAAAGGCACGGTGAGCTTGTCGAACCTTAAACTGTTTTCAAAAATGCCGAATAAGAAGAAGAAGAGAAAATCGTAAGTACCTACTTGAGTCTGAACATTTCTGATGATCTTCCTGCTCGCTTTCCCACCAGTCCCTGGGTTTGTGCGCATGTGAGTTGCGACATCGTATCAGCTGTTTCTCATAGTTTCTGGTCACCCTCAGGCTTTCTTGCAGATCGTGCAAGATCTTCCGAGCATTTTGAAGGCCATTGGCAAAGGACGACGTCTGGTGTATGGAGTTTTGCTAAAAAGGGGTGAATGATCGGAATTATTGACAATATTAAAATGATTAAAAGGGTGCGGTGCCCTAACATCACCCTGTATTTTTCGACCCGGAATGAACGACCTGGTACCTAACTCAAACACATAAGTAAAGTAATTAAGTACATAAGGATTTGCATTTGAGGCCTCGAGGTTCTACTGAGCGAAGCGCCTCGCGAGGCAGCGATTTTTGGTACTATTTTGAGCCCTGCGTCGAACAAAATCATGCCTCATGCGCTTGCCTTACGAAGCGGCTCCTTCAGTGAGGAGAGGACCTTTTTAGGGTTCCGTAGTCAACTAGGAACCCTTATTTTTTTAATTTATTTATTGATAAAATAATTTACATGACATTACAGTAAAAACCAATGCGTCACGAAACTTAGATTAACACTTGAAGATTACGTTTACAATAATAAATAATAGACAGAGACACACACATCATGCCTGTATCCCAAAGTAGTTTCGCCATGTCTGTCTGTCTGTCTGTCCGTCCGCGGCTAAGCTCAGAGACTGTTAGTATTAGAAAGCTGTAATTTGGCATGAATATACATATCAGACATGCCAACAAAGTCACAGATTACTTAATAGTTACTTCGTAACAGATAGTGCATCCCGTACAAAATCTTGGTACTTACCGCGATTGTAGCCACAGATTATACTACTCCGTCTCCTTAAGAATGTGTGCGTGCCGACAGTGACAAGGGCTGGCAGTTTGGATTAAAAAAAAAATTCTACATGTTATTTTACCATTTTGTCGGGATAATTGCTATATATTATATCCATGCAAACTTTCTAGCACTAATATTCTTTAAGCTAAGCCACGGACGGACAAAGAGACAGACGGTCATGGCGAAACTATAAGGGTTCCGTTTTTGCCATTTTAGCTCTGGAATCCTAACAAAAAAGGATATTTATTGTAATGTGCAGAACACATCGCCATGCTCACAGTACCCTAGCGTTATACTAAATACGAAGGTAAACTTTCGAACTTCGCATCGTGCCATCCCGCTCACGCTTATAGCTTTTTATAGAAGAGTAAGAGGGACAGCACGATACGAACTTCCAAATTGTTAAATTAGCTATTAATTCTAGCATAGTCATATTAAAATTTGCCCCCTGTTTCACCATTCACTTATAAAAGTCCAGGCGGCATATTTTTTCCGTGGAACACGAATGAACGTGCGTCGGCGCGCGCTTGTGACAACCTACTGGAATTTCGATCTTAGCAGATCGTCCCCGCGGTAGGTAAATATCGCGCGTAAGTACATGGCATGCATGAGGCCTGACAAAGTGGTAAAATAAAAAAATAACAAATATTTTTTTTTAGGGTACCTCCCATAGACGTAAAGTGGGGGTGATTTTTTTTCTCGACTAACCCTATAGTGCGGGGTATCGTTGGATAGGTCTTTTAAAACCATTGGGGGGTTTCTAACATGATTTTTCTATTCAGTGATCTGTTTGTGGAATATTCAACTTTAAAGTGAAAATTTTCATTAAAATCGACCGTCCCCCCCCTCGAAAATCTAAACTGTTGGGTGGAAAAATTTGAAAACATTCAGAATAGTAGTAAATATATTAAATTTACAAGGAAAATTATAGCGGCTATGATTGCTTGGGAATTATTTGTAGTTTAAGAGCAAATAGTAGCCTAAGGTATAAAACATACCTATAAATCATAAATCATTTATTAATTGTAAACTTGGAAGATTCCGTACACATACGAAATCCTTAGAAAAATATTACTTGATTCTTTCTTAATGGCTACGGAACCCTATCTTGGGCGTGTCCGACACGCTCTTGGCCGGTTTTTATTTCATTCTGTCAAATGGCAGATGGTGAGGGTGGCTCTCGCAAGAGACAGTGAATGTGATTTCGAACGTCCGCGCGTTGAGAGCGATTTACACCAGACGAACGATTGCTCATTCTATCCCCACTCTATTCAATTCTTTTGGTGTAAACAGACGTAGAACAGTCTTTCGTTGTTCTGTCTGCGTTCGCACATAGGCATTCTACAGAATAGGGCAGATGCCCCATTTCTGGCCACTTTAAGACCATAGACTTGTCAAGTTGTCTATACCTTAGTAAACTCAACTTGAAAGTTGAAAATGGCCAAAACCGGCCCGTGGCCAGAACTGGGGCATCTGCCCTATTCTAAGAATGCTCGCTCACTTGATGAAAACGGCTTTTAAGCCTGCGAACTGTTGCTTGGAACGTTCTTGCGTGTTCGCTTCCTAGAGCTGATTTACACCAGACGAACAAAAAGCAAGAGCTTGAACAAGGGCATTCCTTCTTGATCTTATGGTGTACCTAAACGCTGAAAACGAGCTTAGGTACTTTTACACTAAAAGATCAAGAAAGAATGGTCTTGTTCTAGCTCTTGCTCTTTGTTCGTCTAGTGTAAATCGGACTTAGACAATACGGCCTGTATCTTCATGTTAGGTACAGACGCGACGATGTTCACTAAATCGAAACTGGTGAAAGCAGCTTAAAAATATCTACTTATTTCATTGTATTAGCTCGCTACCAAGCTGTGCCACAAAGAAGCCCCCTTTTTTGAAAAAATTGCCTGTTTTAGGTACTGTGGTGTAAAGTGACCAAAACATACTGGATAGTCGTTGACAGTTACACTCTTCAGACCATCCGAATAAGTCTCATTATTTATTTGATAGGACTGCATCTGTTTGAATACTTTGAATAAGCTTTTAGATAATCTGGTATATTTTGTAGCAAATTCTTGACAAGTTGTGTTGCGAGTTGTCATTGTCAAGAAAAGAAATAGAAAAAATTGAAGGAGGAAAGGAGGTACAATACGTTTACTTTTAGTTTACCACTGACAGATGGCTTGCCTTCATTTCATTTCCAACTTTAACACCATACAAATAAAGTAGCTATTACAAAATCTGCAAACGTGAGTAACAGTATTCTAAAATTGGCTTTATTTGTATGACGTTAAAGTTGAATATGAAATGAAGGCAAACCATCTGTCAGTGGTAAACTTTATGTAATTTTACTGTAAAGCGTTGCTTGCCTCTAGTGGAAGTGAAAGAAGCAGGACAACTAAGCAAGGAAAGCGGCCACAAAATAAGCAAATTAGCTACTCATTTAGGAAAAAGTCACAAAGGAGCTCGGAAATGGTACAATAGTGAAAAATGTAGAATAGGTACTTACTCAATGAAATGAGGGCGCCACTTTCTTTACAAATATTTGAATATGGCAGCAATCTTGCATGAAATTTAGGTTACTTATCATTACAAAAAAAACTGAATCGCGTGGAACCTTTTCACAACCACTTTCGCGATGATATGAATGTCAACATAACATTTTGAATGAAAATGGGTTCACCCTGTACTTGATTCAGTTTCCTTGACAGTACCTAGAGTAAGATTATTTCCACTTTGGCACTCGGCTATTCTCGAAATACATCAAGAAAGATCGGAAGTGCAATACTTAGGCTGAGGTTTTGTTATTAATTACATTACATAGGCTTGGATATTTTATGTGATTAAATTCTAGGATTATATATAAGTACCCTATGAGAAAACACACCTTTACGGTTAAAACTGAACCGTCCCGAGTGTCAAAGTGAAAACTCTAAAACGTCTTAGGCTTCGGCTCCACTGAGGCGGAGCGGAGCCGAGTGGAGCAGAGCTGTGAAGAATTAAGTCAGCGTTTCTTAACCTCGGGTCGCGACCCAAATTTGGGTCGCGGGCGGTTTTGGGATGGGTCGCGGGTACGGTTCCACACTCTCCTGGAATCTCCCGGCTCCCGGAAGGAGTTTTAAATAATCGAAATTCTCCCGAAATTTTAAATTTACGCGAAAATTTGGGTCGCGGACTTCAAAAATATTTATAATTTGGGTCGCCAGCCAAAAAGGTTAAGAACCGCTGAATTAAGTGATTCCACCGAGACTCCGCTTGAAGCGGTGCGTGCGGAGACGGGATGTGGATTTCAATTCAACCAATATGATTGGTCGATTCCTACACATCTTTCCGCTCTGCTCATCTCCACTTGACTGTTTCCTTTGAGCAGGAGCGGAGACGAGATGTGGATTTCAACTAATTTGATTGGTTGATCCCTACATGTCTCCTCTCCGCTTGTCTCCGCCTCAGTTGAGCCGCAGTCTTAGGCTTTATAGGTTGTTGTATAGTTAGTTGACCAAAGTAAGTGCCATTTTTATTATGAGTTTTATGACAGTCCCTACATCAGAAAAAAAAATTACTTGTAAGGAAAATAGCCTTTAATGTTTCAAGCCGTACAACCGAAACTGAACCTTAAGAGTGGTAGAGGAATTTCTTGGTCGACTATTAAGTACCTAGATTAATAAAAATCGACAAAATTTTAAAACAGTTTATTCAACTACAACAAAAAGCATAACTTTTTATAACTAAATCAGTCTAAAAATATTCTATCTCCTGCAAAACTAACTAACTACGATTCAAATATTTCATTTTTATAAAGAATAAATCAAGCTACAACCTACTGAGTTTATTTCATTGAATAACATCAACATGTTAGTGTTGGTCATGAAACTCATATATCTTACTGCAATTCCATAATGTATATTTCGAGGAATATTAGGCCTGTCGGATAGAACTTAACATCAACGCTGATAGTATCATGCCAGGGTCTTGGAAGCCACTATGTTTAAACCACATACAATACCATGTGCCAGATAGTTTGATAGTAAACTGCATAAGATCCTAATATGGGACATAATCTGGTTATACATGTGAAAGTAATGCATGTTTTAAGAATAGTGTGTTAAAATTGACAGTCAATAGTCGAGCTATTAGATTCCTAAAGCACCATAATATTAATATGTTTTCAATGTTAGGTCATAATTTTTATCCTTATCAGAAAATGCGATGTCACTATCAAATGATCTGTAACAGTAACTACTTTATCTGTCTTGTATAGAATTTAAAGCCAATATTTTAAAGAACTTTGTGCTCAATTCAGGTCTAAACACTTCAAAAGTTAGAATAATTTTCTTGTGCTGTAAATTAACGGCCTTTATGAAGAAAATCCTAACACATTGTAGGCACAGTCAAGGAAACTGAATCACGTACCAGGGAGAACCCTTTTCATTGCAAATGTCATGTTGACATTCCATACATAACTTGGACTTAATACCTAACCAGGACTGAGTACTGCGACAAAAAAGTGAGGCCGAAAAAAAAACAAACCAGAGAGTTGCATCTCGTTCTAATTAGGGTGATCCTAATCAAGTACTAGTGCGAGTGGGACACAATTCTCTAGTTTGTATGTTATCTCTCGGACCGCTGTCTCTAGTTGCCATTATGAAACTGTATGGCTTGGTAATATGGGTCACTTTTGATTGACTAATAAAAGTTAGTACTCAGTCCTGGTTAGGTATTAAGTCCATGGTTCCACCCTAGTACGCTATTCAGTTTCCTTGACTACAACTATGAAGTTACTGAAAATTGACAACGTGAAGTTATTGCGTGTGACAGAGTAGTAAGTATAGCATTTTTTTCCTATGGTCATATTGTCAATATTCAGTAACTTCATAGTTGTGCTGGGTCAAGGTTGACTTCAACGCCCATGGACTGTATGGACTGTAGTGATTCAGCGACTTTCAACATGTTCGAATTTCCCTTTATCTTATCCTTTTCAAATGGCATTGCCTCCTCAGTGTTCGAATGTGATTTATGTTTAATGATTTTACGTACACCTTACTAGAAGAATTGATTATAAATAATAAACTGGGTATTTGACAAAGTGCTCTTGTAAAAAAATTACTACATTTTCATAAACGCGATTCCGTTAATCCAAAAACATCTTGTCTTGATTGATAAACGTTTAACAAGGTGTTCTGATTAGTGCAACCTATCCAATAGGATACTTTGGTAAAAAGTTTTTAATATACCTGGTCACTGATTATAAACCATCGTGTAGGTATAGTTTGTATAAAAAAGTTCCTTGCAGAGTATATTCTGTGGTCATAATCAAAACTAAAGATTGACCAATAATATCACGTAAACAGTGGACATAAAATATAACAAGTTTAGTTTTAATTAATCCGCAAAAATATCCATAAAATAAACATCTAAATAAATGTACAAATTCGTAACAAAATTCATCAAATACCAAATATAGGCGAGTTTAACAGAACTTTGATATTTATTACAACCCACCAGTCATTTCTAATGTGCTGCTTTTATGATCAATATTAAACTGTGAGTCCACAATAAAGAGTAGAAAACGGGTAAAGATAAGTTAAAATATTCCAAATAAAATTTATGTGGTGTTCAATTATTTTAAGTTAAATATCTGACAGTTGCGAAGAAAGTGGCGCCCTTGTTTGATTTCTTCTCTTTATTAAAGAACTCTTGACAACAAATTCGCTGGTACAAAATATGACGTTACTAGGAATGAAATAGAACATTCTGGAAGACTTTGATTCAGCAAAATTAACTTTCTAACGGCAAAAATATAGTCCAGTCACAATACACTTTTATAGTGGAATATATTTTTTACCGCTGGTTGCACATATTATAAAATTAATTAAAAATAAAATATAACCACTACGTCACGTAACAATAACAGTAACAATTTGATCAATCTTTGGTGTAATGTAATGGCCTAAAAAGCTAACATGACCGCAATAACATGAATACTGATCCGTAACAGTCATAAATATGTATATGTGAATAGTCATTCATAAATTTCTTAAACATCCTATATTGTATGGAATAAAAATCATATGCGGTTAGAAAAAGAAACAGGAACAACTGGTATAGGAGATAGAAAATACAGAAATAAACATATAAAAACTATAATATTTCTAGAAAAAAAAGAAGCTTAATTAGGAAAGCTGCAAGCATTGGGAAGTTCTGATCTAGATCAATTAAAATTTTGCTATTTGGCTCTATTTGGTGACTATAACGCTGTATGTAGGCGCTTAATATTATCATAATTCTTAGTATACTTTTCGTAGCTATATTTGTCTTTTTTATGATCACTCGATTGTTTGTGTGAAGCATGACCCAGTCCATGCGTGATTTCTTTCATATCATACAAACTTGCCAACACATTAGCACTGTTCACAGATGAATGATATTTCTGATATGATATTTAATGCATATCATCTGCAAATTTGAGCAGGCTACAAATAGAATTACAATAAAAATCAGCTTTCCTTGTAACACACGATAAATTAATCATTAATTGTGGATTCTTCCATCACAATAAATATAATTATCAAAATACCAATTTCAAATGTCAAAGTTCAATATAATAATATGATTGATGAATGTGTTGCAATTTTTTTTTCCATTGCATTGAGGACAGAACACAAACGAACTCATGTATGGTCAAGGTCATACAACTTCAATTGCTCTGTTGATACAAGTTTGTATGGAGCAAAAAATATTTAGCTATTCATAAAATGTATCATAATTATTCGATGTGGTTTACAAACTATTAAAAAATTTAAATGGTTGTAAAATGACGCGTCTGTTACTAACTGAGATGCCAGCAGTGCTGGCAAACCTGAGTTGGCCTTCGTTACATAATATGTATACCTATCAGATGTATGCATTTGTTGTCGATTCATAAGTTTATTCATTGTTTTAGGCACAGGTGTGACCTTTTTATTTGGTTTTTTAGCTACCTTTTTTAATCATATTAAAAAAGTGAAATTATCTAATTTTCAAATTGAATTTTACTTGCCTCGTGAATGAGAACTCCTGTTTTTCATTTGCAAGTATGAAATAGAAGAATTAATCCATAACAGTTCATCAACAAAATACGAACATTTACACAATATAACAATCATAAAGAATTTTGGTTCGCAAAAAGAGGTCATCCATATGCCATGTAAGAATTTAACAATTCTGTGGGAAGAAATAGTCAATATGCATTATGCCTTTTGTGGCACAATTATGTAACTGCATGCAGGATAATTTTATTCTTAGGTTTATTAACAAGAGCGCTAGACATTTCCAATTAAAACAAGATTTTGAAAAGCTTTTAAAGTAAACAATGAATCATATCATATCAAAAGTGTCCTGTTACAATGTTTACGGATGGCCCCTAGCAACACCAGTCGCAAATGATTTGAGCTTTTGGAAATTTTCACTTATGATATGAAATAATGAGATCCACAATCAAGTATAGATTACTAAATCCAACGAGCAAAAAATAATAGTGAAATCAAAGTTAATCTTTATTTTTTTAATATTACTATTTTTTTCAATTAAACTCTCAAGAAAAAATATTTCAAACCATTGACACACCACTCATAGCAATGGATAGTAAGTTTTTTAATATTGCAGTCAATGCTCATTACTTATTCATTCCAATAGCAATGTCAAATTCCATTTTTCATTTGTGAGAGGAGGCTTTTCTATATCTTAATAGTTCATTGGCACCTTAATATTGATGAAACAGTGATTGATGTGTTTTGTTATGTAGTTCAGTCAAAGAAATACTACAGTGAGTTAAAGATGGTGAGATAAATTTGTCTACATTTCAAAGGGATGCATGTAAATATTTTCTTTAATATGCATCTCTTTCATCTTAACCTTGCTTTCAGCTCTATCTTTAACTTGTGAGTTCAGTATGGCTTTGACTTATTATATAACACCAATTATATCTGAGAAATTGGAAGTTTTTGATAGGATCTTTAAATGAGTTGAGATTATCTTATGGACCTGCCATTATGTATAATATCTTAAGCTGTAAAAAACTTAGTAAACTGTACATGATTGTGACTTACGCTATCATACTATGATGTTCCCGTTTATTGCATTCACTTTATCCTGATTTACAGGGAGTTGGTGATGTTTTGGAAGAGCCGTTTGCCCCACCATGTGTCTAGGTCAAAGGGTTTGAAGTCACGTAGTGCTGGACTTGGAGACTCATCATGGTAGAAGAGGCTTGAGGGAGGCACGGGAGACGAGCTGTCTGAACCTGGAATAAAACAAGGGAACAATATAATAAAAAAATAGTATAGATACTATCTCCAACAACTGACTAGTCATTTATGATGATGCATGCCATGGTCTTATTGCAATGTCATTATTGTCTAATTTTGTCAAAATCATGCGCCTTCGTAAATGCCACTAGTTATATGTGTGTCTTACTTAAATTAAACCTCAACTTTCAATTACTCAGAGAATCCTATAAATTGCTTTTTATTGTTTTGATGATGTCATAAATATCCCACAAAAACATTTCATGTCAAATGTTGCCAAGACGAGACCATGTAGCTCGCACTGTCAAAAAGTAATCAGATCTCTTGTAGAGCCAAGTTAACCCTATGTGCCCAGCTCTAAATCTATAAGCCCTAATTTTACACTAATTAATCTCGTAGGCGTGCAAAGTGCAAACCGTGGACTAAACTGGCGAGTCGGCCGCAAGAACCTTTTGCAATTCGGCATATGGGTTTGAACTTAAAAATCTATTCAATTTTTTAAACTCTTTCCGTGCGGCCGACTCGCCAGTTTAGTCCACGGTTTGCACGCCTACGAGATTAATTAGTGTAAAATTAGGGCTTATAGATTTAGAGCTGGGCACGTAGGGTAAGAAACTTGGCTCTACAAGAGATCTGATTACTTTTTGACAGTGCGAGCTACACGGTCTCGTCTTGGCAACATTTAACATGAAATGTTTTTGTGGGATTTCATTTCTTTTTGGTAGGGGATGATATACTAAAAATCCTGAAATACATATCTTATTTATTATTTATAACAAGGATAACAACGACCCTCTATATCAATTTTCAGACCTCTAGCATCAAAATTTGCGGAAGTCTCATACAAGCTTTCACCCCCTAGTTTAAGGGGTTGGGGGGGGGGGGGGTGGGTAAAAGTTTCAAGTTTTAAGATTTTTTCGTTATTTGTATACTATTACTAGCTTACATACCAAATTTCAGTTTTCTAGGACTTCAGGAAGTACCTTTTGAATTTTGATGATCAGTGATCAGTGACAAAATCGAGGGTTTTTAGACATTTATAAAATCTAAAGTATAAGAGCTACAACATTCAAACTTTGTATGTTTCATGTTTGTACTAGTGTCATTATATCTTGAAATTTTCAACTATTTAACATCATCCAAAGCAAAGCTATAAGAATTCAAAAAAACGACGAAACATTTCGAGAAAAGGTAGGTAGTGCCCTTGCGCTCCGCTTGGCTCGTCTTGGCGGGGGCACTCCCGTGCCCCCAGATCTATACTGCCCTTACGTCAAACATACCAACTATAAGACATTTAGTGTAAAGGAGTACAGTTATTTTTGACATCTTGTTAGCATGGACACTGGTCTTGACTAGTATTATGTACTTGTCAAAGAATAACCCCCTATGGATCTGTGCCCAATTTAAGGCATTCTTTTTGTATTTTTTTTTAATCTGTATAATTGGATTTATATGAAACAGTTGAGATTAGAATGTACATTTTTTTTTACTTCCCACATAAGAGGGTTAAATATGGTGTTAAATATCACTCACCAGAACTTGTAGGTGTTGAAGGCTCACTGTCACCATAAGCCGATTGTGCCCAAGCTGAAAAAGTTGCATAAAACATAAACTATATGAAGTAAGAAGGCATCATTGTTTAAATTGTTTGATGTTACAGAAACAGTTTTGGCGTCCCAGATTTCTATATATGTTTTTTTTTCAATTTTTTTTGAGTTTTAATTGCACCTATGTGACCATGCCAGCCACATTGGAAAACTCAATGGCCAAATCCATCAAAGACTTCTCCTGCTATGTCCAGATTCTTTGGCTGCAAAGGAGTGTTTGATAAACTTGTATAGTCATACTGCATCTTCCAATACCAGACTACTCAAAATAATATTCACTGCCCCATTGCAAATTTCTATACTTGTGGATCAAGATTTGCACCAAACAAATTCAACACAAAACTTTGGCTTTATAAATTTTCTATTGAAAGTTGTCTACAGGAGTTCACAAACTGTGCATTGCATAGCAGTCCCAGTGGCTTCGTCAGACAGTATGCTTAGATCATGGCCTGCTTATCTAGAACTCATCTTTCCTATATACGTCCCAATGCAGGGCCCAGCACTCCTCTCAGAATGAGAGGGCTTGCACCATAGTTCCCACACAGTCCCAGTGCGGATTTGGAACTTTACACACACCATTGACATTTCTCGCAGGCATGTGCAAGTTTCCTCATAATGTTTTCTTTCACCATAAAGCTCATTGTAAATGTCTAATGTAGCTTCGCACATAAATTCTCAAAGGCTCATAGGTGCGAGTTCTGAGTCAAAAATACAACCCTCTGCTTGTGAGGCTAAAGGACAAATCACTAGGCTTACTATTTTATTTAGAACTTCCATGTTTATTTTCTGTTATAAGAATTGTTTTCAAAAAAAATGTATGTGGTCAAGGGCTTAATCAAAACAAAATCATAATTGGTTCCTTTGTGTAATGAAAGTTAGTCATACAAAATATACGGGTAACTTTTGTTACACAAAGGAATCAATTAAGTTTTGTTTTTATTAAATCCCTTAATTGTGTACTTTTTTTGAAAACGACTCATAGGGTGTTGCAAAACAATTACAACCTGTAAATGGAGTTGCAGCAATAAAACTAAGCCCCTGTTCTTAAGTATAGACACTTTGAACTGGTACCTCGGTCCCAGGCGTAACATCTGCCTAATAAAATATTTCTCTATTGTAGATTATCCAATCACAAGAAAACTAAAATTAGGAGGACTTTAAAGAAAATCAAATAACTTTACAAATAGCTTCCTTCAATAAACTGAAATAATTACTTTGCTCACCTGCAACCTACTACTTGCGGGTGAGCAAAGTAATTGCTTCAGTACATTTAAATGGACCTCCGCAAAGTAATGCCTGATTCAACAGCTTCCTTCAAACAAATCCAAGTGATAAATTAAAATTACTAACTCATCAATTGTCTTCTTCATATTTTTAATATTAAACACTCATCAAACATTTAAATATTATTTTTTTTGCCTATCATTCATCTTCACTACATTATTATGTACTTCTACCAGTTCACAATAAATTATTTTACCTGAAAACTCTTAAAGTTTCCTTGAAATTTTTCCTTAACTACCAGTTGTAGAGAAAAATTGGCAATGACCTACATTATATTATTAATAGATATTAAGAGAATGGATGGCTGTGAGAAACTTTTTCCAATTGAATAAGTTTAGTTCATTGAATGCTAACATAAGTGTTTATTAAACTCACTTTCACTTATAAACCTGATGATCTCTTCGTGTTGCGGCGTGATCACGTGTTGCTGTATTCTTTGGTGAACCGTCTTTTTACCATTTGAATGAAATACTGGTTTGGGCATACTGAAAAAAATCAAAGAAGAAACATGTGTTTTACAAACATCGGGTAGTCATATTACATTCTAATAATCCATGTTTCTAGAAGTTTACAAAAGTTTAAGCACTTGTTCTCTAATTTAAACTCAAATAAACACTGCACTTTCAGGTTATGTAAAAACACTGACGAAATCTTTGGTAACTACGGAACTTAGCTCGCTAAGCATGAACCATTACGTACTTGATAACTTCTCCATTGTCCGATTCAGAAGACTTTCTATTGTGCTCTTTACGGCTGTCTAATCTTTCCAAATTCTGTGAAAGACCTGCAAATGAAAATATACTAAATGACACTACTGTATGTCACGAGAACAGAACACCGCAATGCCGCAATGAACATCTAGGTAGAAAGGTAAATTATTATTATTACCCCTTCGTGTTTTAGCTACGATTTTGCTGGGTCCTTTGGAGACTGTATACATTTTAAAATTTCACCCTCAAGTCAAAAAAATAAACGAAATAATCACGCACGAGTTATGAGACCGATCCTGAATGAAACTGAATGTTGCTATACGACTAAATACTTTAAGTTGCCAAAAGGGCTTTTAAAAGTAATTTATTTATATATTAGTGTAAAATAATGTCCAAATAGTAGTATTACAATTTTCAGTGGAATTAACACTAATTGGTTGAGAAAGCAATGTTCGTCGTGTTTTTAAAAGCAGCAACACTTATTTTACGTTCCGTTATACGAATGTGTGATGAAAGAGACTTTTTACACTTCTTGTATTATTAGATATCACTTAACGTTAACCAAGCGTTAACCTGAAAAACTCCACCACCACCACTCTTAAGCAGAGGCGTCTGCGTTGGCTGGGGCATGTGCACCGCATGAAGCGGACTCGTTTGCCTAGGCAAATTTTGCTAGGACAGGTCGCAGACGCAAAAAGGTCCTTAGGCCGACCCATGTTGCGCTTTAAAGACTGCGTCAAGCGTGACATGGTTGCTTTTAATATCCCTAGCAACCAATGGGAAGAGCTAGCCGAAAATCGTGGCAAGTGGCGACAACTTGTTCACAAAGGCCAATCAAAGCACGACGATGCCTGGTTTGAGTTGCTGAGGGAAAAACGCATAAAGCGCCACAACCGGACCACCAACCCTCGACCATCTGGGGCTGCGTACACTTGTCGCGAGTGCGGCCGAGGGATCCTATCCCGTATCGGTCTTTTTAGCCACGAGCGCAAGTGTCGCCAGGGTGCTACTTAAATCATCTGTCACAGATGTTAAGGCCTGTTGTGTTATCTGTGGTTGGCTGCGTTCGATATAAATATAACTGTTTGAAAATAAACGTTATTCATTTGCTAACTACCGCAAGACAAAAGGTTGTTTCATTGTGTGTCCATCCAATTAGTATCTTAATCTCCCAAACCCGCGTCTAATACATGGTGTCAGAGTGTGGAAGACAAGTCGGAAAAGAAGAAATAAGTCTGAAAAAAAAGTCGAAGTCTAAAAAAGTCCAAAAGTCTGAAAAAGTCGAAGAAATCTGGAAAAAGTCAAAGAAGTCTGAAGAATTTTAAAGAAGTCAAGAAACCAACAGTAAAATGGGAGAAAAGGTACATAATGTCATACTAGCTAATAATTTAAAACCTTTATGCTTAACAAAAGACTGTCCTAATTCCGAAAAATGGAAGTTGTGGAGACAAAAATTCCTTATTTATTTCGAAGCCAATGATTTGGAAAAAGTACCAGAGCCAAAGCAAATCGCTATATTCTTAAATGCAATAGGCGATGAAGGTCTGCAAATATATAATTCTTTCAATGTCGATTCAAAAACGGAAACGTTAACGTCCATTATTCAAAAATTTGATTTAAAATTTAACGAACATAAAAATGTAACGGTTGAAAGATATAATTTCTTTACCCGTTATCAAGAACAAAATGAGAGTCTAGATGAGTATGTGACTTATTTAAATAATTTATCCTCAAGTTGCAAATTCGAGACACTAAAAGAATCTCTAGTCAAAGATATGTTCATAATTGGCATTAAAGACAGTCAAATAAAAGAAAAACTTCTTCAAAAAGAATTAAAAGATGTCAATGAAGCAGTTGAAGCAGCCAAGACAATAGAATTATCATGCCAGAGATCAAAAAAGTTGGGAAATAAGGAAAGCGATCTTCAAGTACAAGCCATTGTAAAAAGAAGTCATGTAAGCAGAAGTTCAACACCGACGAGACAGAAATCAAGACCTAAGTTCGACAGCCAGCGAAAAAATAGAAATAATAGTCAAAGTCAAGAAAGAAGAACTAATAATTTGTTTTCTAGCAATTGCAGGTCAAAAAATAATTCCAGAGGCAATAATTCAATCTGTAAAAGATGTGGTCAACAGCACAGAATAAGATGTCCAGCTCAAGGAAAAATATGCTCCAACTGTAAGAAACCAAACCACTTTGCAGCATATTGTTACTTCAGCGACCGAAATAAAAACAATAAAAATGTAAGTTCTATTAATTCCAGTAATTTAAATGTAAATGAAACTGACATGGAGGAGACTAATAATTATTCTAATAATTTTGTAATTAATTCATTAAATAATAGCCAAAACGATAATAATTGTAATTCGTCTAATAATTGGAAAATAAATGTAAAAATTTTTGAACAGATAGTTAACTGTCAAATTGACACAGGAGCTGACATAAATGTAATTTCTTTGAATTCGTTGTACCATTTAGAAAATGTTTGTAGCATTAAAATCCCTATAAAAAGAACAAATAATAAAATATTCTCATTTTCAGGTCAACTTATAGAAAATGTGGGTAGTGTTACATTGACATGTATTTTCGATAACGGTCAAAAGTTGAACATTGATTTCATGGTAGTAAATTGTAAATGTGCAACAATACTAGGTTGGAAGACTTGTGAGGAATGTGGCATTGTCAAAAGAATGTTTAAATTAACAAATAGTCCAATCACTAGTGAGAATCAAAGGTCAGTACAATTTATTCTTGACAACTACAAAGATACATTCGAAGGGTTAGGATGTTTGCCATTTGAAGCTCATTTAGACGTAGACACTACTATTACTCCTAAAGTCTGTCCGGTTCGTAGAATTCCTTATGCATTGCACCCTAAACTTAAGTCAGAGTTAGACAGAATGGTAAAAATGCAAGTCATTCAAAAGGTAACTAAACCAACTAATTGGGTTAACGCTATAGTCCCTGTTGAAAAACCCAATGGTTCATTACGAATTTGTCTAGATCCAAGAAATCTCAATAAAGCTATTAAAAGACCTCATTTTCCATATCCAACTTTAGATGATTTACGCTCAAAAATGGCTGGTGCTGCTATATTTTCAAAATTAGATGCAAATTCAGGCTATTGGATGATTAAACTTGATGCAGAAAGTAGTGACCTCTGTACATTCAATACACAATTTGGTAGATATAAATTCCTTCGTTTACCTTATGGCATAAATTCAAGTGGTGAAATTTTTCATCGAGTTATGACTGATTTATTTGGTGAATTGCCTGGTGTTTTAATATTTGTCGATGATATTTTAGTATATGGCTCAGACGAAGTAGAACATAACAAAAGGTTAGAAAATGTTTTAAGGAAGGCTAGAGAAGTCAATTTAAAATTCAATAAGTCAAAATGTCAATTTAATAAGACCGAAATAGCTTATGTAGGGCATATCTTTAACAAAAATGGTATATCGGCAGATTGTTCAAAAGTAGAAGCTATAATGAAAATGCCAAAGCCGGAGAATGTCAAAGACCTCCAGCGATTTCTAGGTATGGTGAACTACCTGGGTTCATATATTCCTAATCTAGCTCATGAAACAAGTCTACTTCGTGATTTACTTAAAAAACAAAATATTTGGCAATGGACAATCAACCATGATAAGCAGTTCATAAATTTAAAAGAACTAATTTGTCAGTCACCAGTCTTAGTACATTATGATGTAAATAAACCAGTTAGAATGTCAGTCGATGCGAGTCAAAAAGCAGTCGGGGCAGTCATATTTCATGGAAAAAACCCCATAGCTTACTCGTCCAAATCTTTAACAAAAACTCAAGAAAGTTATGCTCAAATTGAAAAAGAATTGTATGCAATTGTTTTCGGGTGTAAAAAGTTTCATCAATACATCTATGGCAAAACAACACATGTCGAAACTGATCATCAACCTCTTATCACGTTATTTAAAAAGCCATTATCAGATGTTCCAGCACGGCTTCAAAGGATGATGATCACGTTACAATCATACGACTTAATTGTGTCATACACAAAAGGTTCTGAAATGTATATCTCAGATACTTTGTCTAGAGCACCTGTCTTAAATACTGAGGTAGAAAAATTGGATTTGGATGAATTTGAAAACAATATTATTTGTCAAGTCAAATTATTGACTTCAAATTTATCAATAAGTGAGGGTAGATTAAAGCAAATTGTATCTCATACAAAGTCGGACGAAATTTTACAAAAGCTAATAGAATATCATAAAATGGGTTGGCCCAATAATAAACAACAATGTGATCCATTAACCTTACCATATTGGAATATTAGAGATGAAATTCATGTAATTGATGAAATAGTATTCAAAAATCAATCGGTAATTATTCCAAAGTCAATGAGATCAGAAATACTCCAGCAGTTGCATGAGGGTCACATGGGCATGGAAAAAACTAAAAATTTAGCCCGTGGTATTGTATTTTGGCCAAACATTTATCATGACATAGAAATAAAAATTAGACAATGTGAGACTTGTATGACATACAGTGCAAATAAAACTAAAGAATCTTTATTAACTCATGAACAGCCAATTTTGCCATGGCAAAAAGTTGCAACAGATTTGTTTGAGTACAATAACAAAAAATATTTACTAGTTGTTGATTATTACTCTAATTATATCGAAATAGCTGAGTTAAATACTGATAGTCGAAGTCAAACTATAATAAAAAAATTAAAGTCTATTTTTGCCCGTCACGGAATTCCAGTGCAGTTGGTGAGTGACGGGGGTCCACCGTACAATTCCCATGAATTCCTTAATTTTATGAAAGATTGGGATATTGAACACATTATGTCTAGTCCTTATTTGTCAAGGTCGAATGGTCTTGCAGAAATATCTGTAAAAATAATTAAAAACATATTAAGAAAATGTGAAAAGTCAGGCACAGATATTTATATAGGTTTGTTACAATATAGGTCAACACCTAGAGGTAATTTGAAGTCACCGTCAGAATTATTAATGTCAAGAAGATTAAGAACAAAAATACCCATTAAAACTAGTCAATTAAAGCCTAAAATTGTCAAATTTTCTAATCATTTCAAAAATAAGTCTGAAATGATAGAAAAAAGAAAGTCATACTATGATAGAAATGCTATAGAATCTCAGGATTTTCAGCTTAATGATCAAGTATATTTTAAGAAAAACCCCAAAGATCTAACATGGTCTAAAGGTTATATTTTGTCAAAGTCTAAATTTCCTAGATCATATCTAGTGAAAGATGAAAATGGTCTAACATATAGAAGAAATTCTCAGCATATAAAATTGTTTAAGTCAAGCATATCATTGCAGTCAAGTCGTCATAGTCAAACTAACAAAGATCAAATATTGTCGAAGTCACATTTTAATCAGTCTAGCCAAACACATACAAACAATAAAAATAAGTCGGATTTCAATGTCAGGTCGAAAGGTCAAAGTCCAAGTCAATGTGAAAAAATAAAGGAGAATGATAATGTGAAATATTATTACATTCCAGAGTACATTCTTAAAGCTCAAAACCATTTGATGAATGGTACAAATGATAGTCAAAGTAGCTCTAAAACTAACTCCATAAATGAAAGTTTTATGTCGATGGAGTCAAGTCAGTCGAATGTAATTAGTCCATCAAATGATAACAATGTATCAAGTCATATTAATATTGAAAATGAAATGTCAAATATGTCTAATATTGTAAGTCCTTTGTCAGAAATAAGTAATGATGAATATACAATATTGTCGCCATTGTTTGTGGAAATAAATGAAAGAAATCAAGATACAGAATTCTTGAATGAAAATGAAATAGTCATGTCACAGTCAGAAAGTCAGTCAGAATCAAGCAATAATGTTCAAAACTTACCAGAAATGTTAGATATGGCAATTAGTAGCAATACTCCTGAAATAAGATACAGTTCTAGAGGCAGATTGCTAAAGAAAACTAACAGGTTGGATTTGTAAACATTTAATTGCAAATTGTAAAATTATTGTACATAATTAATATAAGACAGAATTATCGATGTAAATAGTCTAGTCAAATAATGTCTTATAATTATAATTGTTTTGTTAATATTATATTCTAATTAATTGTCTAATGTATTTTAAAAATCTTGCATGTTATTGTTAATAATTAAATGTCTTTGTCTGTCAGTCAGTCAAGTCAAACGTTAGATGTCACAACTGTCAGTCTGTTGTTTTTTTTATTAAAGAAAGGGCATGTTGTGTTATCTGTGGTTGGCTGCGTTCGATATAAATATAACTGTTTGAAAATAAACGTTATTCATTTGCTAACTACCGCAAGACAAAAGGTTGTTTCATTGTGTGTCCATCCAATTAGTATCTTAATCTCCCAAACCCGCGTCTAATACAAGGCCTATTATTATTATTTATTAACCTGAAAGTGAATTAATATCATACATAACTTAATATTTAATGTTTTATTTTAAAATTGTATATGTAAAATACATGAAAAACAGAATACTCATCAAGGGCCAAGTTTAATTACAACTTTGCTCATTTTTTTATTTAGGCGTTAGGCATAAAGATAAAAATAGATAATTACCTATTCTAGTGGGTTAGGTATTTAATCGTAATTTAATCGTAAATCGTGTCCGACAAGTGTGAACAGCTTCATATAAAATGTTCTGCCACTGGAATGCCCGATTAAAATCGGAATCGGACAACGACATAGTGGGAACGGGCTCTAAGGCCGCACAGAGCCCGTGCCTAGGACCCCGACCTTACGTGTATAAATACATAATCTAATACCTTTAAACGAGCAATTCTTGTATATATATATATAATCAGGATCTCGGAAACGGCTCCAACGATTTCGATGAAATTTGGTATGTGGGGGTTTTCGGGGATGAAAAACTGATCTAGCTATGTTTCATTTTCAGAAAATCGCTTTTACTCGTGTTTTCCGGCTATTTTTGTTTGCATTAGAATATAAAGCTAAATTTCGCCAACTTCGAGCAGATCATAATGGCACATTAGAAATCGGGTGGTCGCGGATCCAGCCGACCTCGGTTCGAATCCACGTTTTTTTTCAAGATTTTTAGTTTTTTTTTTAAGTTTATTTTTCATGAAAAAACGTCAAGTTTCTTCTTTTGTGAGAAAAAGTTACTTTTTTGTGAGAAAAAGTTACTTTTTTGTTAGAAAAAGTATTATAGGGAACGTGCAGTAACTATAGGCGGCAGCACTAATGCGACAGAAGAGACACTATGCGGACAGTAAAACAAACTTATCAAGGTAAAACTTTCAAATTGATGGCACCCTTATGGCACCAGTTGGCAGCACCGTCTATGTGCACGTTTCCTATTGGGAGCACAGAACAGGAAAAGCCGGTTATCTGTAAAGTCGGTTTACGGACGATAGTTTAACGTGACCCATCCCCAACCCCCACCCCCTCCGGTGTTTTTGTCAAATATCTTGAAAACGGTGCATCCTACGGCAAAATCAATGAAATTTTCATCCCCCCTTTAACACCCCCGCGCTCCCTCCCCCGCATCTCCTCCCCCTCCTCTCACCCCCCCCCCCCCTCCGATGTTTTGATCTCGGAAATGGCTCCAACGATTTCGATGAAATTTGGTATTTGGGGGTTTTCGGGGATGAAAAATTGATCTAGCTTGGTCTTATCTCTGGGAAAACGCTTGGTACCGAGTTTCTGCCCGAGCAGAGCTCGGTCGCCCAGGTATTATGTATAATACACGAAAATAAATTCTTTCTTGTCAATGTTAGATATTCACTGGTCATACGTTCCCAGTCTGCACTGCGCTCCCGTGCGGACTACGGCCCAAGCCCTCTGATTTTGAAAGGAGGCCTGTGCCTTAAGGCCCGTCCGCACAGCGATATTTCACCGCGCGGTTTTTTATTCGCAACTTTGTAACACATTTAATCTAATGGACGTAGACGCGCGGCTACATCCATAAGATTCAATGTGTTACAGAATTGCGAATAAAATACCGCGCGGTGAAATATCGCGTGCGGACAGGCCTTACAGTGGGACGTACTATTATGGCTGGGATGATGATGTTCCAACGGGGCAAAAACACGGAATTGGTGAGCCACTTGCCAAGGGCTGAATTTAGGGAAGAGCAATCGAGGGTACCGCCCCGGGGCATTCACAGTAGAGCCTAGAGGTTTTAAACAAAAATTACATACTTACCTACCTATCTTTTCTATGCTTAGGGCGCGGGTCTATAATGACTCCCATAAAATTTTAAGTCATAATGTATCATTAGTCATAATCAACGTTAGTCTCTAACGTTGATTATGACTAATGATACCAGCGCCAGCGCTCATTGACGGCATGGCACGGCATGGCATTTTATTACTATCAAGTTATTTTGAATCTTATTTCAATGAGTTTAGAATTCATGTTACTTTATTGGTTATGCGTTGCGTCATCCCTCGGTACGTCGCGGCATCGTGGTATCGAAATAACACATAGTAACATGAATTCTAAACTCATTGAAATAAGAATCAATATAATTTGATAGTAATAAAATGCCATGCCGTGCCATGCCGTCAGTGAGCGCCGGCCCATATAGTGATTTATTTCGGAAACAATTTATTTTTCGGAATTGTTATAAAACAAACCTAACCTAACCTACTGCATTCTATAAGATGGCATTTAAAAAAAAAGTCCTGAAAATAAACCGTTTCAGAAATAAATCACTGTATGACTAACGTTGATTATGACTAAATTTTATGGGAGAAAAGGGGCACCGTTAGGGCGCACTATCTGCCATCCATCTTCTGTATGAGCGTTATACGTATAAAGTAAGTTTATTTATAGGTTACTATGTATTGTATCAATATTAATTTGTTGTACCTACCTGGATGTGTTTTAGCTTATTTTTTGTGTATTTTGTTACTTATTGTTTTCATTTAAGTAATTGCTTTGTTGTATATTGCATCGCCTGCTATTTGTAGCTGGTATTCTTAGGTACGTCTTTAATTTATTGTAAAAGGTTGTCTGGAAGAGCTAATAAGGCCTACAATTGCTTACTTTGTTTTTTCTCTATGTAGGTAGCTACCTACCTCTTTTCTGTATTATGGTGTTAAATTGTATGTTACTTATGGGTGTAGACAAAAGTTCAAAAGCAAAATTTATGAAACCTTAATGTAACAGTGTATAGTGTAAGTCTACTTATTCATATTACCCATGTGTTTTAGTGGGAGCTAGTTAGGGAGTAAGTGCATGTAATTTTGTATCTAATTTATAAGTACGTGTTGTATACATTTGCTTCTGTTTGCTCTCCTTGTAAAAAAAGAAAAAATAAAATAAAATAAAATAAAATCATACAAATTGAAGCTTTGTTTACTCTATAATATATTTAATGCCTTGGTCAGTTTTTTGCAGGAAATCGCTATGAATATAGTCTACGTCTATAGTTCCCCAGAACGAGCAGTGTTGAACTTTCGCTATTGTTGGCGTATGGCGTTGTTGCGCTAACTTTCACTGCTGATGCATAAATGCACCGAATAGTCTCTACCTTGGGCTGGTCACGCGTCTATTGTGATTTGTAGTATAAATAAATGTTAAGTGGTCTATTTTCGCTGCTTTCCTATTTAGAAATTTAATTGGCGGGCGTGGGTTGGTAAGGAACCGGGAAAAAAAATCGTGACATGTCTGCAGTCGCCAGTCAATCCTAATAGGAGATGAACAGTGGTCAGTAATTTGGTTTGATTTTGATTATTTTTCTGAATTTGTTTTAATGATGATGCACTAGAAGGCAAACATTGTAATAATCTAACTAATAATAGGCAGGAATAATAATAATATTTTGAAAATTGACTCCTGTACAATACCGAAAAATGAATATCACTCACTAGTAAATAAATAGGTTAGGTACGTAACATGTTATTAAGTTTTTTAATAACCTATTCAACGACATCCCACACCATAGAACAGCCCAGAAAAAAACCCTTGGCATTTTACGTAGGTACCTAAGTATGATTTCGTTTTATCCACTTTGTTGGAGTCATTAATATACATACATGCTTCTGCTAAGAGTCTCTACTAACTAACACTACTACAACTACACTACACTAACTAACTTACAATAAATAAAAGTTTATGTATTCTATCTTCGCCATTTTGGATATGGAATTCTAAAAAAATCCATATCCGAAATGTGTGAATTCTAAAATGTTTAAAAAGAGTCTCAACCGTCAGTCGGGAACTTGATAACTAGTTCAAACACTAACCTAGGTATTTCTTTTCGCAATTTAGTTGGGTGCGCCTTAGGGTACAAACTTTCACACGCGCATTACAGAATTCTAATCTATCAGCAGAGGTCGTTGCCCCAAGCCAGCTCAATCTGGTAAAAGTTAGGTTCAATTGTTATTCCGCTGTCCATGCAATTTAGCCTTATAAATATGATGAATGTGACCCTTGGCGGTTTAAAATGGGTTTAAGTAGTGTAAAGCAGGGGTTGTGTTGGTTTTGGTGCGATCAGCTTCTCTAATTATCAGTTCTGTGTGTTCTACATTACTGACATCAGAATTAAATAGTTGGTACAATCAGCCGCAGAAGTGGATGAAAAGTTACGATGCTCACATTGATTTACACCCGACTCCACTGGCAAGGTAACAAGGGGGTGTGTAGATCATTTTGAGCACCACGACAGCCCATCCACTTCTGCGCTGACTGTAGGTATCACGGGTCTATATTGAAGTGGTGAAATGAATAATGTGTGTCAACTTTCGGCACTTGAGGCCATCAATGCCGCCCGGCAATATGGCTTCGGCGTAGCGCAAGCCTTTACTCATCAAAAAACCACAAATAAAATTCTTACAACAAAATTACGGTGTATATTTGAAAAACCGGCCAAGTGCGAGTCGGGCTCGCGCACCGAGGGTTCCGTACAAATTTATATGTATCTATGAACATCCAGTCTTAGCAGACCCCTGCTCCTAAGCAAAATGTGCGCAGTGTGGGATCATTGTAGATTGGTTACTGATATAGACAGACAGACAAAAAAAATTATGCTTTTCGCAATTTTTCCTTTATCTGTGCTATAAGACCTTGCTTCGTACCAAATTTCAAGGTTCTGAGTTCACGGGAAGTACCCTGTAGGTTTTGATTCCCTTGCGAGTGTCGAAAATGTGCGTTGTTTACTGATATAGACAGACAGACAAAAAAATTTATGCTTTTCGCAATTTTCCGTTTATCTGTGCTATAAGACCTTGCTTCGTACCAAATTTCAAGATTTTGAGTTCACGGGAAGTACCTACCCTTTATATAGGTTTTGATTCCCTTGCGAGTTTCGAAAATATGCGTCATAAACGGCTGTATCTTTTGATTGCGTTGGCTTAGAAGTTTGATTTTTTCACAGTCCAAGGGACAGTAGACTTGAGTACTTGATATAAATTTCAGCTTGATACCTTCACGCGTTCCTGAGAAAAAGGGTCTTGCCAGACAGACGGACGGACAACAAAGTGATCCTATAAGGGTTCCGTTTTTTCCTTTTGAGGTACGGAACCCTAAAAATGAAGCAATAGGTATAATCTTTACGTTTTGTAAATCAGAATTAGTAATTTGATTATAGTGCCATAATAAATAACGGAGTATTATCGGATTTAAAATCAAAGTAAGAGCTCACTTTGGCATTACAATCTGAAGAGCCAAATTACAGTCAAAACCGTTTATAACGACATTCAAGGGACAGCAATATTTGGTCGTTAAACACGTTTGGTCTTTGTAACCAGTGTTACTTTGGTACATAAGATAAGATATGTCGTTGTAATTGGTGTTACTATAAACGGTTTTGACTGTAGTTTAATCATGTTTCGGAAGCATTCACGAATTAAGGAATACGATCAAGATTATCCTTTTTTTTTTTACTTCCATTAAATAGACCAATTTTATACAGAGTCTTTAAAAATAGCATTAAACGGCATCGAAGGACTCTAAGTACTACTTAGTCAAAAACATATTAATTCTGTTTGTGAATAGGTAAACTCAAGTTCGCACAATTCAATGTTTTTTGATTGTGTTAAACGTAACTGCCGCTTGGCAACTTGCGAGATTGATACTGGTTTAGGCAAATCAAAAAAATCAAGGTTAGTTTAGTACATGTTTATGACACGTGAGATAGGTCAACTGCCGTCATCCTCTTAAGTATAGGTTCCTGGTTGGTACCTAAGTTACTTATTATTGAACTAAAACAATTACTTTGCTCACCCGCGACCTTAAAATGCAAAGTAATTGTTTTAGTTCATTAATATGGACCTCCGCAAGCAAAGTAATTGTTTTAGTTCATTAATATGGACCTCCGCAAAGTAACGCCTGATTCAATAAATTACTTATTATTGTTCTGGGGGAAAAGACTTATAATTATAAATTATGTCTTTATAATCTTGCTTAATATTACATCAGCATATTATGCTCTGTGATTCATATGAGAAAATGAAAATTTGAGAGTAAGTAGGTATGTGCGTGCGTGCGCGTGTCAGTGTGTTTGTTACTCTTTCGTCGCTAAAACGGCTAGATGGTGACATTACGCAAAATTATTCAGCATTTAGCGTTGACCATCCATGAATATTTTACAAAAATAGTCTTTTTTACTTCTCATACTAGTAAATTTGTATTTAGGCTCGTACGCTCTATAAATTTACTTTTTACCTACGCTCTAGTGCTTGAAGTAAAATCTTCGTCTAAGACCAAGACAATCAAGTTTACCTATTTATAAATTAAAGTTTTTATTTTCTTGTCACGGGTAAAATTACATGTTTAAGCTAGGCACTTGTTGTATCTATGTATTAATGTTCATTGTTTTCATGTCGTAGCTAAAAGTAGGGTTGTAACGGCCCTTATTACTGGAGTCGGAGGCGCATGCGGAAGCTAAGAGTTTCGCCTCCGCGGAGATGGATAAAGTTAATGGAGGTGAAAATGAAAGTAGAATTATGTGTAAAAAGGTATCCTTGTTTTGTAGTGGTAGAGCCGTGTTGTAGCTAGCCGCTGCATCACGAATGGGCCGGCTCGTCCGGGACAGTACCACCCTCTCACAGAACACCGGCGTGAAGCAGCAGTAATCCTGCTTGCGTTTCGTACGGTCAGTGAGAGTGCCGGGGGCCCAATACCTCACCCCTTCCCTCTCCCCCTTCCCCTATTCCCTCTCCTTTAGGGCCGACAACGCACTGGCATCGTGTAAAGCGCTGCGGGTGTCTATGGACAGTGGTGTTCATTTAACATCAGGTGACCCACTAGTTCGTTTGTCTGGCCTATCTAACATAAAAAAAAAAAAAATCCTAAGTAAGTATGTCTGCCGAAGCGAGTAACGAATAGATTGACACTTTATTTATTAAAATCAGATGAGTTGTCTCTACTCTGCGGTGGAACATCTGTAAATACAAACATAGACTTCTAAAATCATTACACTTCCTTTTGGCTTTTATTTGCCGTAGTCGTGTAAAAAATGAAAATCCATTGATTTCACTACGACAGTTTTGCGGCTTTGCCACCCAGTGTCGCTCCTCACGCATTGCCTGTCAATTGGCGACATGAATAAGCATCAGTTACTACAAAAAAATTACGGAGGTGGATACGGAAGCGGAGGTACGATTTCTTGCGGAAGTTCCGCAGTCACGGAGGCGGAGGCTTCCGTTACAACCCTAGTTAAAAGTTAATGCAATTCGCCGTAGACATTTGAACAATGGTGTTCACGGCGTGCTCCCACGCTGGTAACGGGATCCACGATAATGGGGCCAGATAAGGGCACAACGGGATACCAAGCCGGCGTTTAAGTGCCACAACAATTAGGCTGCTAGGGCTTGAGTCAATCGCTGGGTGAAGGAACGGTCATGCTCGGTGTCAGGCTTTAAAAATTTACTTGGATAGAGTTTGGAACGCTTTAGCGTCTTTTGTGGTATACGAGTGATAAAAGAGTGTGGTAAAAAGATTTGTATTTGTCGCATAGACGTAGCGGTTTTGCACGTGTGGTGGCGGAGTAACAAGGTAATTGGTTTTAGTTAACCACGAAACTCTGCAAAGTAATGCCTGATTCAATGAAACTGAGTGAGGTCAGGCGGGAGCCACTACGAAATTCGAAGTTCCTATTTATTGTGCCATCCCTTTCACTCTTTTGCTTCGTAAGTACTATTACCGTGAACGGAACGGCACGATACGAAGTTCGAAAATCGAATTTCGTATTATATAAGATCTGGGGCCTGTTGCATAACAAAGTACATACCTACAACTTATATTACAAGCGGAACTCCCTTTCTAGTTAATATAACTGAAGCGAGAGTTCCGCTTGTAATATTAGTTGTACCTACTTTGTTATGCAACAGGCCCCTGGGGTTACCATTTTGAGATTATAAACGTCTCGGGAAAAGCCAGACAATATGAGTTTTTCGCTGAAGGAAACTATCACGAAGAAATGATATCACTGGCTCCGCGTGGGAATTACAGTGCCTTTCCACCAGAGATGTGCTATCCACTCAGTTGATTTCTTGCATTTGCTGTCATTTATACAAGTGATTAAAAACACAATGTCATTATTGTCTTAAGGAGTAGTGTAGTGGTAGAGCCATGTTGTAGCTAGCCGCTGTATCACGAATGGGCCGGCTCGTCCGGGGTAGTACCACCCTCTCACAGAACACCGCCGTGAAGCAGCAGTACTACCTGGTGCGTTTCGTACGGTCAGTGAGAGCGCCGGGGGCCCAATACCTCTCCCCCTCCCCTATTCCCTCTCCTTTTTCCTTAGGGCTGACAACGCACTGGCATCGTGTTAAGCGCTGCGGGTGTCTATGGACAGTGGTGATCATTTAACATCAGGTGACCCACTAGTTCGTTTGTCTGACCTCTCTAACATAAAAAAAAAATTAAATGAAATAAATAAATAAAGTGGCTATGCTACGTTGCTTTATGGATGCGTTTGATACCCACCAACCATATTGGTCCACATAGCATGTTTTTTTATATGGAAAGATGCGCGCTCTGAATGCGTGCTTTGGATCTTCTTCGAGTGGGCACATAGGTACAGGTACTTAAAGCTCCAAATGCACACACAGCGGAGGAGGTGACGGTTGTAATATTCTAACTTGTATCACGCGGCGGACACGGCGTACAAATACGCGTTCTTGAATCTACATAAGCACGACGACGTCTGTACACGCGTACGCCTACATACATCGCGCGCGCACTCTTCTGGATTCCAGCGGGGTCCGGCAATCTGCGCCTTGAGGGGTGGGGTAACTCGAACCGGTGCGGGGTGGAGCGTGTCCATTCTGTACGTTAGTACTATTTTATATTCTGTGCTTGTATGAACGAATTCGCGGTACGGTGCCGCACAGGCACGCCTCCGCTGTCTGTGCGTTTGGAGCTTTAGCATAGCAATAGTGGAAACGGTCACATAGTTTCGTTGCGTAGCTTTCGCATCTTCGTAGCATAGCTGCATAGCACATCTCTGGTGGAAGCACCCTTAGGCGCAAGCCACACAGAAGAGACGTGGGACGGGGGCGCGTCGCAGTCTGCGTCGTTTGTTCGCAGGCCGCGTCTCCGCCCCGTCTCTTCTGTTTGCTTTGGATCGCGACGCTTCTGTATACGTTTATAGATAAACCGTTTAACTGAGTCCTCGCCCGTGGTGTATAGAGGCGCGGGGTAGACGACAAAGGGGGCCGAGAGAGGTGTGGGCGGCCGCATCTCTCCATAAAGGCGCAAGCCATACAGAAGAGACGTGGGACGGGGGCGCGTCGCAGTCCGCGTCTCCGTCCCGTCTCTTCTGTTTGCTTTGGATCGCGACGCTTCTATACATTTATAGATAAGCCGTTTACCTGAGTGCTCGCCCGTGGTGTAAAGAGGCGCGGGGGTAGACGACAAAGGCCCAGTGAAGACCTACTCGAGTCTATGTTTGGTATCTATTCAAATGTTTACTCGAGTCAAGAAGTTCGAGTCCAGAAATTCAAGTCTGTTACCAATTTTATAACAAAAAGGAAAAATCGAAAAGGAGTATCTTCAAACAGCATAATATTCATTCATTGCTTAAGTAAAAAGAGATTGAATTCAAGCGAGTCAATCTGACTCGAATACTAGACTCGAGTCAGTTGTACTCTCATAAGCATTTAAAACCAAAGTAAAAGCGTATTTGATAGATGCTTTCCTTGAATAAAATAATTAAGTATCATAACTAAGTTATTATACCAATTTTATAACAAAAAGGAAAAATCGAAAAGGAGTATCTTCAAACAGCATAATATTCATTCATTGCTTAAGTAAAAAGAGATTGAGTTCAAGCGAGTCAATCTGACTCGAATACTAGACTCGAGTCAGTTGTACTCTCATAAGCATTTAAAACCAAAGTAAAAGCGTATTTGATAGATGTTTTCCTTGAATAAAATAATTAAGTATCATAACTAAGTTATATAATAAACTACGTGATGTAACTGAATTAATAGTAGGTACCTATTGCTAAATATCATAGGGTATAGGTAGTGGTGGTATGAGTATAGGTATAGAAACATAATGTTAAAAATAAGGAGTGTAGTATTCGCCAACAAACTGTTTTGCAGTTTGGCGAAGTTTTTGTCATAAATTTAATGTATTTTTTTTTGATTGAGATAAAAAAAAAAAAAAAAAAAATAGAATCGGGTCAGCGAGTACGAAACCGATTCTCTCTGACTCAAGTACCGAATCGAGTCTGGCGTAATCGAATCAAAATATTTTTGTACTCGAGTAGGCGAGTCCGAAGCAGGAATCGAGTCTGACTCGAGTCAAGCCGTACTCGGCGCATCGCTATACCTTGACAAGCTCGTGCGCGGCGCTCGGCGGAACCCTGTCGCAGGGAGACTCTGCTGTCCTTAACAAGATTGTTTTTAATACGTGCGGCAAACGCTGACTGCGACAGGGTTCCACGGAGGGTCGCGCACGAGCTTGTCGGACTATAGCAGGCACACGAGGTGCGCTCGCCGCCCGCACCTCTCCATAAAGGCGCAGCCATACGGTACCTCTACCATGAGTTACACTAGTTTACAGTGACCGTACTCACTAGCGACGGCGTAAATGATTTGTATGGAGAATTGTGTACAGCGCCTCTAGCGGTCACTTACGGAAGTACAATTCTCCATACAAATCATTTACGCCGTCGCTAGCGAGTACGGTCACTGTAAACTAGTGTAACTCATGGTAGAGGTCCAGAAGAGACGTGGGACGGGGGCGCGTTGCAGTCGCGGCGCCCCATGAATCAGTTTTTATACTATAGCTAAACCGTTTAAATGAGTCCTCGCCCGCGCGCTACAGTGGTTGGAGGGTATGACGACAAAGGGGACCGGGAGAGGTGCGGGCGGCGGCCACTGTACCGCGCGTGCGAGGACACATTTAAACGGTTTATAGGTAACGCCACAAGAGTTGGGGCGAATGATTACACACACAGCTACATAAAGTAGTGATTGCAAAAAAGATAGTGAATGAATGAAATGACTGATGAATGAAATGTGAGTTATGTTGAATATATTAAGAATATAACATAACGCAATCAGTTTGACAGTGATAAACGTCAGTTTGTCCTTATATCCGTTTCCTTTCTCTCTCTGTAATGTCAACCTCCGTACAAGAACCTCTCGTTACGAGTGTGCTTTGCTTAATCTCAATAGTATTAATGTATCTGACAACTATACATAGTGTTTTTATTGTGGAATAAAAGCTGCTGCGTTATAGACCTAAAAACTTGGTTTATTTCAAGATTCCTCAAGTTTCGTTTCTGCCCAACGGCGGTGAACACGTTATCGATACCACTGGCCTCTCAATAAATTATAATGATCTTATGATGAAATACTTACGCAATACTATGCATATTATAATTTTTCTTTTTTCGTAAGTATAACATATTTTTGAAATAAAACAATTTGAAACTGATAAGAAATATTCGCAAGAAAAAATCGGTATTTTATAAATAGCGAAAAATATGCTTATCTGATTTATATAAAATAGATCAAAATATTTTATTTTCTTTTTTGTTTAAATTAGCAGATGTATATTCCTAAAATATTCTTAAAGAAATAGGTTGAAGAAATTTTTAATCAATCTTGTAATTCACTGTTGAGTCTGTTAAACTTGCTATCGGTACGAATAAATGTCAAAATCTCGCTGTCATTACATGACGTGTTGTTGTGTGCGTGACCTCAACTCTGATGGTGTTACCTAGCTATAGTATGTAAACTGATTCATGGGCGCCGCGACTGTAACGTGCCCCCGACCCCCCATCCCACGTCTCTTCTGTGTGGCTTGCGCCTTAATTTCAGAGGAGGTTTTGTCCCCAGCAGTGGGAGATAATCATGAATAACCCATATCGCTTTCTAACCAGATAGCGTATACAAAAGGCTATGTTGCTATAGCTTCGGGAATGGCAGATCTGGTTTTCAGGAAAATATTGTTGTTTATCAAAGGAAACACGCATGTAAATATAAACTCGAAGTTATCATTCATTTATCTGATTTGCATAACATCTTCGTAAAGTTATGCACACAGATCGAGGAATGTGACAGATATAATGGCTGTTATTATTTTAATTTTTTTGATCGCCGCAGTAGATAATGCTTTGACACTTATATGTTTGATGATAGTTTTTGCGATTATTTTTTTACTAACGAACTATTTACTCGTACATACAAGTTTGTACTTAATATTTTAGTAATAATTGTCATTGTGATTAAGTCCTGGATATGGCATTTAAATAGTTTTTTTTACAAATAGGTGGTTTAGATTGTATTTACTAAAATCAATGTTGGAAACAGCAGTATGATCAACATGTCGCAGTAGCGGTAGAATTCCTTATACACTTTACTTATTAGAATTAATTCTAGGCAGACACTTCTAGACAATGCCGAAATAAAGTAATAGATATTCAACTTACGTACGCTGCATGTTGTTGTTCTTTTGGATATGCAAAGCCGAATTAAGCATTGTGTACTTGTTGTGCTCGAAAGAAGATAACAAGTATTTGTCAACTACTTTGCTGATTTTTAAAGATGGTTGTCAAGATTTTGGTCTGGAATGTGAAAATGTGAAAATTAAAAAGAAGAAATGGGTATTTAAATTGCCTTCTCGCCAGCCAGTCTTAGCTGCGTGGGTGTCTAAATAGGTTGTACGAAAATGTGTTGCCAGAAGACAAAAACAACGCGAAATACGAATGGAAATATTTGAATTCGTGAAACAATAGTATATTATATTTAAGAATAGGTATTTTAATGCCCTTTAAATTTTCTGTTTGGAGTCACGCTATAAGCTACATACCTACCAACTGAATTGTAATCCACTGTGGAATCGTACCTATCACAGAAAAAGTCACATTGAAATCGCATTGCTTGATAAGGGATTTCATTATGAAACTTACTGTGAGAACGTTTTTCGGTGAGTCGGGAATCTAATGCTTCAATAGTATTACTTGTTTTGGGGAAGCCCATGACTTTAGTATTCAGTGCGGAGAACTCACCTTTCTCATCATCATCATCATCGTTCCAGCCTATATACGATCCACTGCAGGGTGTGCCCTAATCTCAGAATGAGAGAGCTTGGACCATAGTTTTCAAGCGGGCCCGTGAGGATTAGGAACTTCACACACACCACTGAACTACTTCGCAGGCGCGTGAAGGTTTTCTCACGATCTTTTCCTTCACCATAAAGCTCATGGTAAATTTCAAAATGTAATTTCGCACGTGAATTCCTAAAAACTCACGAGGTGTGAGCCTGGGCTGGAAACCACGATCCTCCGCTTGAAAGGTCACTGGTGGCAGTGGTGGCCGTGGGCCATTGGTCAAAACACTACAGCTATCGCGGCTTTTTTCTTTTCTCTCTCTTTAAATACATCTGGATGGATGGCAATTACTATAGTATAAATCTTCCCAGGTGAATTTTTTGCTTCGAGCCATTACATTAAATTTGAACCTTAATACTATTCGATACCGTTTGTTTTGAAAGATAAGGGCTTGAAGAGAAAAATTCACCTGGGAAGATTTATACTATATTCGTGTTGTCATTTTTTACATTGCGGGGGAAATGAGGGGGATAGAGTCACCTGATGGAGAGCTTTCACAGCTCCTGTGGACTCTCACAACTCGAAAGACTAAGACGTGCTTTGCAACTTTCACACACAGCTGAGTTAGTTTTCAGGTTGGACTGCTGCGGAAATTTTTGTCAAGCAATTTTGAAACGTTCTACTAAAACCCGCGGTAGGTCTCGATTTGTCTGGACGAAACGAGAGACAGTGGTAGTGGAAATGACCTCAGGGAGTATGCTGAACAGTTTCTTGTAGAACTTTTTTAACATAAGTCACAATATGTCAACTAATGAGTTATGAGGATAGATGCGGTGTATTAAAATATGATACTTATAATCACTGAGTTATATAAATGTATAAAATAATAGTAATGATAACTAAAACATTATGAAAAAAACAAGTGCGAGTCGGACTCGCGCACGAAGGGTTCCGTACAATTATCTATAAAAATCACGTTTGTTGTATAGGAGCCCCCTTAAATATTTTTTTTATTTTAATTTAATGATTTATTTTTAAAGTTAATATGTAATTAAATATTCTGTGAATATTTCAAGTGTCTACCTATTGCCGTTATCAATATCGAGCAAAAACGAGCAAAAAAAATCATGTTTGTTGTATGGGAGCCCCCTTAAATATTTATTTTATTCCATTTTTTAGTATTTGTTGTTATAGCGGCAACCAAAATACATCATCTGTGAAAATTTCAACTCTCTAGCTATCACGGATTCCGAGATACAGCCTGGTGACAGACGGACAGACAGCGGAGCCTCAGTAATAGGGTTTCCGTTTTTACCCTTTGGGTACGGAACCCTAAAACTGGTCCACTTAGGCAAGGTTCCGAAGATACTGGCAGCGTTTCCCTTTTGAATAGCTAAGCCTTCTTTGTCCGAGGAAGTACCCAGCTTTTCGGTCTCCGAGACGTCGACTATATAACCTCATTGATATTATATGCGGTGTAACTACGAGTATTATGTAGAGAGATGTTACCTTCGCAAATTCGATCGATTCGGTCAGAAAGTCCTTGGTTATCGACAAATCGAGCAGCTCTACCTTGGATACAATCTATAATCACGCCCTTTGCATTGGCTGCTGTAGGCTTAACGCTTACCAAGAAATACAAGGAGGCTCATAGTGAGGTTTTACATAGAGAAAAATTACTAGATAAGCAATAGGCAGTCTTATCGTTTAGTTGGAGCGCTCTCTTCAGGGCAACTTTTTATTACAGAAAGAAGTAAGGAATATAATTCAGCGGGTGGTGCCATTTACAGCAAATGACTAAGCATACACATTTACAACAAATATAGATAGTTAAACAGATTCACAGCAACGACATACATATAAATAAAGTAACTATAACGTATTCACAAGATGACAGATAGTGCTACCTAGATAGACTTGAAAATAGGTAAAGTTTTTTTTCGCGTCGTAAGTTCCACACAAAAAGCCGTGGTGGCCTAGTGGATTGACCTATGGCCTCTCAAGTCGTGGGTTCAAATCCCGGCTCCCACCTCTGAGTTTTTCGGAATTTATGTGCGAAATTAGATTTGTAATTTACTATGAGCTTTAACGACGCAGGGAAACATCGTGAGGAAACCTGCATACACTTGCGAAGAAATTCAATGGTGTGTGTGAAGTTCCCAATCCGCACTGGGCCCGCGTGTAAACTACGGCCCAAGCCCTCTCATTCCGAGGGTTTATTAATGTTTCGGCGAAAAACTTTTCGCAAAATGATTCATTTATTTCGATAAACGTTTAATTTCCCAAATGTTTATTTTTTCTGAAACTGTAAACTTTTCAGGATTGTTATATAAAACAAACCTAACCTAACCTAACCTACAGGATAGTCCTGGGGGCTTACCATGATCTTTCAATAAACGATCCAAACGCAGAGCAGTTCAATTTAGGCACCTATACTGAATCGAGAAATTGGTACCACGACGTCTACGTCTCAGAGCTGAGTCTCAATCGCTTACAAGTGATGAAAGACAGATATTGTCTCTGGTCCGAAACTGAAACGCTTTGAGACACTTTTATCTTTCGGAAACTTATGTCCGCCTTCCTTTTCCGAGCAAAACGGGACGCGCAACACTGTGGCATGGCCAATACGTTTCTATTGTGCTCTATCATAATCCCACAATTGCTGGGGGCGAGAGCATGGCAGTTACGGCTTCCCCTGTTACGCTGGCCGTGGACTTCTGCAACATCAGGGGTTTACATTCCAACCTCAATGCTGTTCATCACCACCTTGAGACAGCTAAGCCGGCCTTGCTCTTTCTGACTGAGACGCAGATATCGTCTCCGGCGGGCACGTCTTACCTCTCTTACCCTGGGTACGAATTAAAACACTCCTTTGTGCCTAGGGCTGGGGTGTGCGTGTACGTTAGAGATGATATCAGTTCTCGTCACCTCAGCAATCTTGAAGGTAAGGACCTCTCCATTTTATGGCTACGTGTGGACTGCGACGACCATCCTCGCGTCTATGCGTGCCTGTATAGGTCCCATAGCGGTGACAGCGAAACTGACCGACTCATGGAGCAGATCCAAATGGCTGCAGACTCCGTGCAGCAGCAGCTCCCATCTGCAGAGATCGTGATACTCGGTGATTTCAACGCCCATCACGTCGAATGGCTTGGCTCTGGCAGGACCGATCATCCAGGGAGATCTGTTTACGACTTTGCTCTGGCATATGGCCTGACACAACTGGTTAGTGCGCCTACGCGAATACCAGATGTGGAGAACCAGGAGCCTTCTTTGCTGGACCTTTTGCTGACTTCTCATCCGGCAGGTTACCAAATCTCCGTTGAGCCCCCTCTTGGCTCCTCGGATCATTGCCTGATCCGGAGTAAGGTGCCACTCACGTGCCCGCTGCGTCGGCGAGTTGCTTGTAGCCGTCGTGTGTGGCATTACAAGTCAGCAGATTGGGATGGGATGCGGTCCTTCTTTGCGTCCTACCCTTGGCGGCAGGTTTGCTTCTCGCTGGATGATCCCAACGTCGCTGCTGACTCTGTTACTGACGTGGTGCTGCAAGGAATGGAACTCTTTGTTCCATCCTCAGCGGTCCCCGTTGGTGGCAGATCCCAACCTTGGTTTGGTCGATCATGTAAAATGGCTTCTCGCCGAAAGCAGGAGTGTTATCAAGCCTGGGTAAATGCGGCAAAGGTACGGGATGTATAGACCAGTGCATTTAAAAGGGAGTTTAACTTTGCCTCCAGGTCCCTTAAAAGAGACATTGCCAGAGCTAAGTCGTTGCACATTGGTAGAATTGGCGAGAGACTACAGCGCCTCCCTTCGGGAACTCGTGCGTTCTGGTCTCTTGCCAAAGCTATCCAGGGGAATTTCTGCACGCCGTCTTTTCCGCCTCTACGCGCGGGTAACGATTCTTTGGCCTACGACGCAAAGGAAAAAGCCGATCTTCTAGGTAAATTCTTTGCGTCCAACTCGACTTTGGATGACGGGGGACGCATGCCGCCGACCATACCGCGTTGTGAGAGCTGTATGCCAGATATCCGGTTCCACCAAAGCTCAGTGCGTAAAGCACTTCTCTCCCTCGATATCCATAAGTCTACTGGGCCTGATGGAATCCCTCCGGTGGTGTTGAAAATGTGCGCTCCTGAGTTGGCTCCGGTTTTAACGCGTCTTTTTCGTCTATCCTACTCTTCTGGCGTAGTCCCGATCTCTTGGAAGTCTGCTCTGGTGCACCCGATCCCTAAAAAAGGTGACCGCTCAAATCCATCTACCTATAGGCCAATAGCCATAACTCCCCTGTTCTCAAAGATAATGGAGTCCGTTATTAACTGCCAGCTCCTTCGGTACCTAGAGGATCGTCAATTGCTCAGTGACCGACAATACGGTTTCCGTAGCGGCCGCTCGGCAGGCGATCTTCTGGTTTACCTGACACATCGTTGGGCACAGGCGATTGAGACGAAGGGTGAAGCATTGGCTGTTAGTTTAGATGTAGCGAAGGCCTTCGATCGGGTTTGGCACAAAGCACTCCTCTCTAAACTTCCGTCTTTTGGGCTTCCTGAGAAATTATGCGGATGGATCGGCAGCTTTCTATCGGACAGAAGCATAAAGGTCGTAGTTGACGGTGCATGCTCTGATTCCATGTCTGTGAATGCTGGTGTCCCTCAAGGCTGTGTGCTATCGCCTACGCTTTTCCTTCTGCATGTTAATGATATGCTGCCTACCGGCGGCATTCACTGTTATGCGGATGATAGTACGGTTGATGCCTCTTACGCCGGCCGCGCCGGTATTTCTCGGGAAAACGTCATGGAGTGCCGAAACAAACTTGTGTCTGAAATTGAAACTTCCCTAAAAGAAGTTTCAGAATGGGGTCGACTTAATTTAGTCCGTTTTAACCCCACTAAGACACAGGTTTGCTCGTTTACCGCAAAAAAGTCTGCGTTTATCGCGTCTCCTCTTTTCGAAGGCACTCCCCTTGCGACCACAGCCAGTATCGGAATCCTTGGTATTGACATCTCGAGTGAAGTCCAGTTCCGCGACCATTTGGAGGGTAAGGCTAAATTAGCCTCGAAGAAGCTCGGCGTGCTCAACAGATCGAGACGGTATTTCACTCCGGCCCACCGCCTCCAGCTTTATAAGGCGCAGGTTCGCCCTCATATGGAATACTGTTCTCATCTGTGGGCGGGGGCTCCCCAGTACCAGCTTCTCCCTCTGGATCGCTTACAGCGGAGGGCGACTCGAATAGTCGGCTGCCAACGAATTTCTGATCGACTTGACCCCTTGGCGCTGCGTAGAGATGTAGCTTCACTGTGCATCTTCTATCGCATGTACAACGGAGAGTGCTCCGAGGAGTTATTCGGGTTGATCCCTGCCGCATCCTTCCGCCACCGCCCTACGCGACAACACTTCCATCCTCACCATCTGGATGGTTGGCAATCTTCTACTGTGCGTTTTTCCAGAAATTTCCTGCCTCGCACAGTAAAGCTCTGGAATGAAGTACCTGCTGCGGTATTCCCGGACCGATATGACCTGCAAGCTTTCAAAAAAAGAGCGTACTCCTACCTAAAAGGCCAGCAACGCACTTGTGGCTCTTCTGGTGTCGCAGGTGTCCATGGGCGACGGTAATTGTTTACCATCAGGCGATCCGTCTGCTCGTTTGCCCCCTATACTATAAAAAAAAAAAAAAATATGAAATTAATAATTAATAATTAAATATTAAATGTCAATTTTTTTGTTATTAAACAAACTTTGACAAGCGTGATGAGTAACTTATAATGAATCGCTAAATTTGACACAGAAGCTATTCAATTCCCACTCAAGTTAAGCGTCATGGTACGAAAATCACTTGAAGTGAGTGAATAAAAATGTCTGTATCGCTACCGCTGAACCGCACTTGAACTGAATCGCAAAAGTAACGTCGTGGTACGAAATAGCGATGCAGTTCAGTTTAGAGCTTAAACTGAATCGTATTAAGAGAGTGTGGTAAGCCCCCTGAAATATATCCTGAATAGTTTACAGTTTCAGAAAAAATTAACGTATGGGAAACGAAACATTTGCCTAATGAATCAGTTTGCGAAAAATAATTCGCCGAAAAGGCAGTACACGCATTCCGAGAGGAGGCCTGTGCCCTGCAGTGGGGCCTATGTACATAGGCTGGGATGATGATGATGAAGTTCCACAACCGAACCGAATTGCCTGGGCGGTATATAACAATGTACATAGAATTTAGAGTTGGAAAAAGGGACGGTAAGGAGTAAGTTCTGAGAGCATCGAATAGGAATATAGTCCGACAAGCTCGTGCGCGACCCTCCGCGGAACCCTGTCGCAGTCAGTATTTGCCGCACTTATTAAAAACAATCTTGTTAAGGACAGCTGTACCCCTACCATGAGTTACACTAGTTTGCAGTGACCGTACTCGCTAGCGACGGCGTAAATGATTTGTATGGAGAATTGTACTTCCGTAAGTGACCGCTAGGGGCGCTGTACACAATTCTCTATACAAATCATTTACGCCGTCGCTAGCGAGTACGGTCACTGTAAACTAGTGTAACTCATGGTAGAGGTACAGTACGCTTAGTATAAGTTTTACTTCACCAAAATACTTCTCGATCGCGTTTTCGTAAAAAAAACCAATTACTAGGGAAACATGGACAGCGCCTCCGCGCGCGCGCGTCCATGTTTCCATAGAATTGAAATTTTTACGTAAACGCGATCGAGAAGTATTTTTTGAAGTAAAACTTATACTAAGCGTACAGTACGCTTAGTATAAGTTTTACTTCACCAAAATACTTGTCGATCGCGTTTACGTAAAAATTTCAATTCTATGGAAACATGGACGCGCGCGCGCGGAGGCGTTGTCCATGTTTCCATAGTAGTTGATGTTTTTACGTAAACGCGATCGAGAAGTATTTTGGTGAAGTAAAACTTATACTAAGCATACAGGGCTCCCTGCGACAGGGTTCCGCCGAGCGCCGCGCACGAGCTTGTCAAGGATAACATGGCTAAATCACATCTATTTACATCTACCTACATCTCTAGTCACTCACTGCTACTCGGAATAAGTTTAATTTTCTAACCGTTTCAAATGCCTATATACAATTCATAACAACACAAAATAAATAAAAAAACCGGCCATGTGCGAGTCGGACTCACGCACGAAGGGTTCCGTACCATTATCTATAAAAAAACCGCAAAAAATCACGTTTGTTGTATGGGAGCCCCCCTTAAATATTTTGTTTAATTATTTATTTTCAAAGTGAATATATAGTATTTGTTGTTATAGCGGCAACCGAAATACATCATTTGTGAAAATTTCAACTGTTTAGCTATCACGCGTTCTTGAGATACAGCCAGGCCTTATACTCCGAAGTGCAAAATTCGAACTTCGTATCGTACTATTCCGGTCATGCTAATAGTATTTAATAAGAGAGCGAGCGAGACGGTACGATGCGAACTTCGATTTTCGAATTTCGGGGTAGCCCCCCTGGTGACAGACGGAAGGACGAACGGACAGCGAAGTCTCAGTAATAGGGTCCCGTTTTTACTTTGGGTACGGAACCCTAAAAACTGATATTAATATTAAACAAAGACAAGACATGCGATCGTATTTTTAAACTTTTGTCACCGTTTTTTTAAATGATACTTTAGAATTACGGTGTCCCATTTGTGCAACCGACAACGGATTTTGGCCTCTTCTACCATTGACGTCACAAGAGAAGGGCTATTCGTGTATTCTACCTATTAATAAAATCGAACTGTGTTGCTCCCAGCTTCGCACACTTCCGATATCGATGTTTTTACGGTCATTTAATCATCATTTGTAGATAAATATGAGAGCAAGAACAAGCGCATGTCGTGTGTCATTGTAACGGGGTCAATTAGTTATGCCTTCCTTTGTCTCTAGATAATAATTATTGTCGCTAGCCAAGAGACCACTTTTGTGTCGGTGATTACTGAATACATACATAGGTACTTTAAACTGGCATTTTAAAAGGCCTAGACATTTACAGACAGCAATTTTAATGTTATCTTGATTTGTTGTATGTAGTACACGATGTAGAGCTTTTTAAAGCCTGTGCGTGCATTCGTCCAAGGATGCGTCGAAGTCGGTTCTATGTGTATGATGTAGGTAGATGTATCAGCGAGCGAGCGAGTTGCAGAAGCGGATCTCCCGCCAAATCGGTTAGTTGGAGTGCTCGCTCGAACCGTTCAGTCAGCCAATCAAAACGGCCCGTGCTCTACGCTCGCGCGCGCGCCCATATCAAAAAAGCGATAATGCTTCCGAAGTGGAGGCGTGCACTAAACAATAATAAAATCAATTATAATCATTCATTTAACCACGATCAGTCATAACACTGGCGACCTCCGCGCCGAGAGCATCCTTTGTGTGTTTCTTGAATAAAGAAAAAAAACGTTCCGAATATAAATAAAACAAAAAAACAAAATCCGCGGTCCGGTTTCGTTCGCTTCCCGCGTTTTAATACGATGAAATAAAGTTTGGTTTCGGGAACATCAAAACAGTAAGTTTGTAAATAAACACTGTTATTATGTTTATGTGATAAGATGCGGTTTTTTGATGTTTGATTATCAATACTTTGGAATCTTAGGAGTGTTAAATATTAGTGTTCGTAAATCGGTCGGCGCCTATATAACGCCAATTATCCGCGTTTACGTTTGAAAGTGACAGTTATGTGCTACTAAAGTGATTGTTAATAATAGTAAAGTTAGCCACGATTAAGTATCAGTTCTTACCACTTTCGTTTGTCCCGGTATCCGGCTTATTACCATACGTACGAGCAGTAAGTAGGTTTACGGTACATTTGTATCGTTTATTTTATGTCCGTGATTTCGCGATAGGACGAATATTTGCACGTATTATTATTATTCAAGCAGGTATCATTAATATTTTAAATATACTTTGGTGGTCTGATTCTTTCTGATTTTACGATGACAAACAATTTTCATAGAGCATCATCATCATTAATTTAAGAGCTTAGCTCTCATAGAGCATACGACTATAAATGAATATTTGATTTCCAGCGGCTCTATATATTGTTTTAGAAGCCTGGGTGCGTGTTTTTGTTATAGGTACAGATTCTATTATATTAGAGGAAAATAATATTACCTATTGAATTGGAGACGGTAATATACAAAAAGGTTTCTTTAGGTCATCACGCCAAATTTATAATTTTTTACTGAATGCGCAAAAAGCAGGAGGTTCTCAATTAGTTTTGCATTAGTTTGCAGTGTTAATTATACCTACATATCGTAATGTAATAGTTTTTACTATGATTTAAACGTAATTTCCAATTTGACGAAATTGTAGTAAGTAGATAACTAATTAAGTATTAGCTTCATGCGTCGTAAAGAACTAAAGTTAAATATTTTAATCGATTTCCTTAGTACTTAATTATGTGCAATTTTACATAGTTATACCTACTTGGTTAATGTGATCCATAAAAAATATTTAACTTTTATTATGGATGTGTACAAATATATTTGTACACATATAATATTATATTAGGTGGAACAAACAAATACGCGGGTAATGGTTAGTTAGATTAAAGCGACATAACAAGTGTACCTAATAAAAATAGCAATAGCGTTAATATTATTTTATATTCTGATAGATGTGTGTATGCTCACAATTAGTGCGTATAGTAGTGTTAGTGTTACATTTACAATGTAACAGTTATTCTGTTATCAAGCGGAGCGAGAAATGGGGCACAATAACTAAAAGTCAATCAGCGATATTGTTCGACCATAGTAAGAACAGCATTTAACTTTGTTATTTAATAAGAACGAGTCATGCAACATAGATTTAGAACTGTTTATCAGTAGAGATTAAAAAAAGGGCCGGTAACTATAATAATATAATATTATATAATAATTTAACTTCAGTCTACGACACTTGGCCGAGTTTAAAGAAAACTCTAATATCTATAATGACCTTAAATCGTTAATCAGTAAGTCCCATTACATGTAGGTATATTAGGTAATTATCATAAGAATGAGAATTGCGAAAGTTTAAAATAGTTAGGAAAAGTAAAGAAAAGCCTTTTTTTGTAATGTCTATGGGCTCAAGCAAGTATTACACTACCAGACCCACAAATTTGTCCAGCTCCTTTCTTAGAACCCAATCGCAGCAATAACTACCGGGTCCAATTGTGGATCTAAACTAATCTGACCATCCAGGGACTCAGTTAAGCTCACTCAAAAAAAAAAATTTTTTGTAGTTAAAATCAGAATATAATGTACATAATGTAAAAGTATTTTTGAATTTATCCTGAGTTGATTACTCATCTCTAAAGTAGGTATAACGTATAGTAATTAAATTTATAAAACAAAATTTCAGTCTTGCATATAAAACAGAAATCAGCATACACATCTGTTGCAAAATGGGAACAGTTAAAGTAGCTACTTAATAATATATATAAACATATCAACATAGACATAACAACCTCAAATAATGGGAAATGGACTATTTACCGTCAAATAATAATAAAAACCATTATCATACTTAATGTCATGGTGAATTGTGATGTTTATTTACGCTAAGCATCAAAACGCTACATAAATATTGAATGAAATTGTACCGTTGGAACTCTCCACCTTGAAAATAACTTTGAACTTTAAGATCTGCGTTGTAATTCTCTAGAGCTCTACATTTTTCCACATTAGCACTCTAGGATTTACCTACTAATTTTTTCATTGTAATAATGTATTATGACATGTTTTGCTTGAGTAAACTAGTAGAGATGTTCTTAAACTCCTAGTACCTAAATGTTTTTAGCGACTCTAAATAAGTCGAAATTTTGTTTTTATCATATTTTAATGACCAGAAAATTCATTTTCTGTAGTATTAGGTTTAGTACCAGCACAGGTAGTTAGCCAAACATTGTTTTCGATGTGCGGCTAACTAAAAAACAATTACTAGGTACTTCTCAAAGTTTTCCATGATATTTTAAAGCACCTAAAAATCAATTGTTGCTTTTGTAGTGGATAGCTAATCAGAGTATTGGATCTAAAGCGATTTATAAACACTAGTCAGCTATCTTTGTTTGCTTACGAGGATAAATATAGGTAAACTATCTATCTATACATTCATTTGATTAAATTATGATAGTTATATGCGTACTAGGTATGCTCATAATTTTGAGTATACGTAGTATACGTACATACCTATATTTCTGCCTACCATGCCGTGCCGTAACACCCATCAAAGTTTAAAAATTTTACCCGATTTTCATTGCGTGTTTCAAAGGGTATCTTTGACTAGTTTCTTAACGATACTTTTCAGCTTTGATTTTTAGAACCATTAGAATGTAAGTAGGTATATATTAGGTATCGGTCTAATTAAGACAGTAAATACCTCATCGTAAACAATAACGTGTGACATAAAATACCAGGTCATTGTGCTACAAAACGAATGTACTTACTTCCTTGCTAATAAGATTCCGAGGTCGGCGGATTTAGAAGCGTTCTTGAACTTTACTTGGCCAAATTGTACTTTACCTACTAGCGAGCACACGGGTAAGGAGGTATTCATATTATGAATCATGTGTTGTGTATATATATATACGAGTATGAATAAAATAAATAATTTACTCACATTTACATTTCACATGAAGTGTATAAGTGGAAATTTTAATCTCAATGCCCACTCGATTTTTCGTGTAATTATGTAAACAAGACACCACACTGAAAATTGTCTAAGATTCGAAGAGTTTAGTAATGATAACGAAGTAAGAACTAAAGAACTAGTTCAGGCAATTAAAGTAACGTCAAATAATTAATGAAATAATTGTTTTATAATTCTCAACACAAATGGACCAAATGTGGTTAGTAAATATGTAATATAATATAAAAATAAAAAATGAATTCGTCTGTAAAAAAGTTACAAAAATATCAATAGAAACTTTATTTTAAAAACTTAGTAGATAGATACTTAACTTAGACAGTTCGTACCTGATTAATATAAAGGAGAAATCACTTGGGTTTCATACATTGTATACTTAGAGTTTAAAAGAGACAAAATCTGTTAACGGAATAAGTCATTTGAACTGCAAAAAGATTTTGAACTTTTGTTATTATTAATTTTGATAACACGAATTCCATATACCCATATCTACCTACAATGGCCCAATGTCTTGTTTTAAGATTAGGTAAGTACTGAAGTTTTACTGAGCTTCAAGGGATTGCAGACTTGAATTTTAAATATTTTTTTTTTTTTTTTTTCGTCATGAACGATAAAATTTATTTATTAAGCTATAACAATTAAGAAAAAATAACAAAGAATAAAACTTAACTATAAACTAAATTAAAAACTAAACTAGATCTAAACAAACAAAAATAATACTATTACAAACTAAATTAAAAACTAAACTATATCTAAAAAAGGCCCCTGCGGCATTGTGCCGAAGATGCTGGCAGCATTTCCTCGTTGAATCGCTAGGCTAATTCTTTGAGCGAGGTAGCTGCCAGCTCTTCGGTCACCGGTAGCATCTATAAGCCTCTTCGAAATCTCTTTGAAGAGGCTTAGTGCTCCTGGGCCCCACGGACCAAGGGTCTCGACACCGAAAGGGATGAAATTATATTTTAAATATTAGTTTCAGCTCAATACCGCATTCCTGAGTAAAGGGTCAAGACAGGCAGACCGATAGATGGAGAACAACAAAAACTTTTATTTAAACCTATCCCTTTAGAAATATTTTCTTGTATAATGTGGTTTAGGATGACGAATGAATAAAAATATCAAATTCATTTAGCAGTGTTTGATGAGTTAACATGATTGGTGGAAATATATCAGGTATAAGGTTTGTTTGTTTACATTGTCAACAATTTCCATCCATATACATACATTTGAGGTAATATAAGTCAAGTGTTGTCTTCCTTTGTTTTGTTGAGACCTTATTATACTTAATGTTTATGTGTATAGATAGTTATATGCGTGCTCAGTCACACAGCATCACTGTTAGGTAAGTAATCCGCAAGAGTCATAGCCATAGGTACAAAACCCGCAGGACTATACAAATACAAAACAAAGTACATATTTGTTTAGTTTTGTTGATAGACAGGAAAACTGTTGCTAGTGCAGGAAGTACGTCAAGATAAACTACGATAGTCGGCCAAATATTACAGTTTTTGTATGTCTGAAGCTGCGTACGGACTGCGCGCACATTACGCGTAGCAGCGCGCATTACGCGCGTAGGGTACGCGTAATGCGCGCGCAGTCCGTACGCAGCTTTAGAGGTCACGTATACTGAGGGACTAACAAATGCATCGAATATCAAAGTCAAAGTACAAAAGTTGTTGCTATTTTTTTGTCTCAGATTGCTAAGAACCTCTACTCTGTTCTACTTCTGCGGTCGGCTAATTTGGTCATAGGGCCAGGTAACATGTAGCTTGTATTGTACATACCGAAATAAGTGTCGCTTCATTTTACTAATATAATAAATATAATAGTTAGGATGTTTGATATTCGAATACGCAAAAACTTAACGGATTTGGATGAAATATCGCAAAATTAAAAAAAAAGAATAATTAAAAAATAGGATTTACAAACGGGATGGGTGCTTTTATGCAGGTATTTGTGTATATAAAACTCTTTATTGTACATAAAAACATGAAATTAACAGACAGCAAAAAAAACATATTTAAAATGTGAACTTATTCCTTAAAGGGATCTTTTCAAGTTAACTTTTGAGCGGTTGACAGGACATCATAAAAAGTGTAGGTAAAGTGTAAACATGCAATGAAAAGTAAAGGGGACCGTAATCTAAAATTAACCGAAACAAAAAGTAGATTAAAGATACACATAAGTATGTACGTACATACATAATGATGAATACATGTAAGTAAACACCAGTATACAGGAAGGAATATGAATGAATAGAGGAAACTAAGACAAATCAAAATAATAATAATGAAGACAGAAAATTAACACATAAAAAATTACACAGTATGTAATTAAACGAAGAGCAAAGCTGATACCAAGTGAAGTACCTAAGTACATCCTACATGCGATAGAATGTCATACTTTTGGTTAAAATTTTAATACTTTTTTTTCCATTTGGTCCATCTAACGTTATTTAATACTTTTTTAATCTGATTTTAGATTCACCAAACGAAAAAGAAGTAAGTACTAAAAGATAATAAAAAGCATACCATCCCATCATATTCTACTTTGCGATCAACCAAGTATCAGTTTTGCTCTTACAAACTGTATACACCCCGGAAGATTGCATTGGTGCCGCAGGACAGCGATAATCGATCTTTAGCAGGCAAAGTCGTTAGCTAGTCGTAATAAATGTAAAGCTGCGTACAGACTGCGCGCACATTACGCGTACCCTACGCGACCCCGAGTACGCGTACCCGGGTACGCGTGTCCTGGAACGCCATGTCCGTACTTGCAGCTACGCGTACAGTGTACGCGTACGGACATGGCGTTCCAGGACACGCGTACCCGGGCTCGCGTAGGGTACGCGTAATGTGCGCGCAGTCCGTACGCAGCTTAAGGTTTTAATGACAAGTTTATTTAGATCACAACCAAAACTGTCGCTCACTAGGGATCGCGTGCGGGAAGCACGGCCCGAGTTCCGTCAACAGCCCCCTCCGCAATTGTCATGTTCCGTCTGCGTTTAGCACGCTACAAACACGTATTAAATAAAATACGACACGACATGCATTGCCACAATACTGTATAATTGTTGTGACCGCATGGAAGCGGATGGCGGTTGCGGAAATCGTAACCGTGACTGATCCACTTGGTAGCGTCAAAGGCTTAACGGTTGGTTCGAAAGTTTATTGGTCAGTAATACACTTGCGGCTTCGAATCACGGTCAGACCGTGTGATAGGATTCAATGCAGGAACCAACATTATTATTGAGCAAGCAATTATTGCATGTCTTGGAAACGTCTGTGTAACGATTTCAATAAAATTTGCTATGTGGGGGTTTCCGAGGGTGAAAAATCGATTTAGCTTTATCTTGTCGGGAATGCGTGTTTTAATCCGTACCTCTACCATGAGTTACACTAGTTTACATTGACCGTACTCGCTAGCGACGGCGTAAATGATTTGTATAGAGAATTGTGTACAGCGTCTCTAGCGGTCACTTACGGAAGTACAATTCTCCATACAAATCATTTACGCTGTCGCTAGCGAGTACGGTCACTGTAAACTAGTTGTAACTCATGGTAGAGGTACCGAGCGAAACTCAGTCGCCTAGTTAAATTAATAATTTTATTTGTATTTAAGTAAATGATGATATCAAGCGCCATAATGTTATTTGTTGCTCGCAATAAATGGACGCAATTTGCGATTGACAGAAATGGTTTTGTCGTTTACAGGCTTGTAAAGTAATAAGTATCACACGCGTTATTTTTTTTTCTTTTTGCAGCTTTTACTTAAAGTGACACGTCTGAACCCAAAGTGAATCAAAAATACCGAATTAATTCATTACTTAACCGATTCAACGATGTTGGATATTTTCATTCGACATCATTCGTTACCACTCCAAATTAACGAAAAAAATTAACACGTTTGACCCCATTTTGAAAGGAATTACGTATGAATGTTCATTTCAACGTCATTCCAGCTAAGACATGTGAACATGGAATAAAATAAAAGTGAATCATTCACTCGAGTGAATATTCATTCAAGGGAACCGTCTGATATCACACTAAGAAAACAAAGATGATCGGTTGTGCTGTGCATATTTGTATTATTGACACTTTCTACGTATGAACCAGGGTTAGGTAAACACTTTTTTAAGTACTTGTTGTTTGACTTCAGTCTGTCAATTTTTACAAAAAAAAGCGAATTGTGTATTCCACCTTACTTTGGAGGTGTCGGCTTACATAAAACAATTTACCATTTATATCACTCCAAAGTCAAGGAACGATAAGTTTGAGCCAGTTTTCACGAATTTATCGATAACGTGTACCGTGTACCTAACACTAACATACGTATGCAACATTGAAAGATAATAAAAAAAAACAACAATAAAATCAGACAGTCATATGAATAAGACGGCGAAACTTGTTGCTATCTATAGTTCTGGTTAAGTTTATAACATTGTTTTTAAAAACAAAAATTTTGTCAGTCAAATTCTTGTCATGATGAAAAAACGTTCAGGAAACTTACTTATTCGGCGTGCGTTGTGTGTGATGCAAGGACGAAAAAGCTGCCATTCAGTGAGATTCTTTGGTCTGGTATTACGGTGGTGCTGACTTTAATTTCAATTAATAACCATAAGTAAGTGATAGTAAGCTCTGTGCGTAGATATTTTTGAACCGATAGCTGTTCGATAGATATGTAGATAATTGGTAAATTGGCATTGCTCATTTATGTATTTTTTGGACCGGTGTAAGCTTTTTTCTTTTATATTGCAGTTAAGCTATCACAATAAGACTAATGCTAAAGCCAGTCACATGTTTGGCGTAAGTTTTTGTTCATGATATTATTTTACTTACGAATAGTATTGCGATAACGGTGGCCCGTTTTTGGCACGTTAGGTATAGCCTCCTAAGGCCCAAGGTCCTACCCGTAGTACTTATTAACTTTGTTATTCAGACCCAGCTCCTTCAACAGTTGTGTAGTCATAGCGTACCACGGTCCTACCAGTAGGACTTAATAGAAACCCGCCATTTTGGTTTCAAAGTTCTGGTCCTGTATAAGATTACATAAAATTCTAAGTACTTGGGTCTGAATGAGTATAAAACAATAGTACTACTGGTAGAACTATGGGCTGTAGTGACTACATGCCGAAACGTACCTACTGTTCAAGTTCAAGAGGATTTTCATAGAGAAATCGTTATCACGTGTTCTGCTTTGGCCTTAGAAAATAATTGAACAGAGCAATCCATGACATCGCTAAATATGCTTCCCGAATAGACGTAAAGAGTAATTCTCCAGTGGGTTCTGTTTGACGAAGTTACTAGATGTGTGATCTACGTGAATTAGCTAACTATGCAGGACTGCCACTAAACAGGATCCACGGGGGTGGAAGTAAGACGCACAGACACACTTATGAGTTTACGTCATGACATGACTCACTCAACTCTTAAATACTGGGATATAAGTGGCTTATTGTGGAACTTCTTTTTCGGCTCTAGATAGATGATTCTGATATAAAAATCATTACGGTAGCTTTTAAATTCACACTCGTTATGTATGACGCGACATGTCTCATAGAGCCGTTATAGATGGACTGCATTTCAACTGCAATATAACTGCCAAATATCGAGCAAAACTGCACGCAAACTGTACGTAAGCTGCGATTAAAATGTATGGCCACTATGTAGTTGGAATGTAGTCCGTGTATGGCCTTAATCCATAAACGTTTAGCTAATTAATTAAATTGTCCAATTTACAGACAAATCTTTATCTTTACCTAGAGGTAGCCCTAATCAATATAATTGGCCTATCATATATCCACGATCAATATCTGTAACTGTCACAGAATGGCTACCTATTAATTAGGTTCGTCGCAATGCCACGATTCTTCTTTGCTCTATATCGACCTGGTATAAGCCAAGCCTATGACTATTACAACCTTAGTTATTTATGGCAATAACATTGAGGCACAGATATGATTGATACCTACCTAATTTGCAACGTCAGTTGATGCTTATTAAAACGTAACAAGACCGCGCCAAGCTACTGCGATATTATCTATCACAAATTACAGTAGGTACTTTGAGAATCAACCTTGTAAGCAACTTTACTTTTGACTCTCAGATCTTGGGATTTCACAGGACAATAGCAAAGTTTGAAAATATATATATACTTACTACTTCTGATTTGTTTATCTTCATTGTAACCTACTTCAAAAATTTGGTCGTTATTTTTTAAAAGATTGATAGCCTCAGTACTGATCAGAATTCGACATTTGTAAACTGATTTCTAATTTACAGAACTCTTTATGTTTTTTTTTTATTTGAGAGGATGTACTTATATGCTTCTAGATTGGTCTCGTATTAATATTTTAGAAATTAGATTAGTTTTAATTATATATTAATCTCGGTAGTCTCTGTTTAAATCAAAGCGCGTCATAAGGTAAACGCCCCTGTGCTCGACACTGACCCAATACATGGCACCTTCAATCTTGTGTCATAGTAAGAGGGGTGACAGATAGGTGTCATCTACTGGGCGTTGAGGTGTCGAGAATTGGTACGTTTACCTTAATTCCCAAAGATTCTTTAGAGCTAGCCAATGAAACTAAATACACTTTGATGTCATTTTAATCCAAAATACTTGTTAATTTAACTTTTAATCTGCAGGTAATGGCGAGTCGCTGGGCGCTGCTGGTGCTTTTGGCACAGCTGGTTCGCTGTAACGAGAACCGAGTTAATATTGACAACACAGCGTTCAGTTTGCATGAGTAAGTTAAACGAATTATTTACTCGCATAAAGTTGAGTCCTAATAGCCCAATGTGTTTCGGAAATTGGTAATTTTACTGAGAGCTGAGACTTAGGCAAGTTTGTTATTCATCGTCACAATCGTAATCTGTATTAATCTGCCTACATAAGTAAACACGTGTCGATAAATATGGGATAAAATCTAAATCGGCCTCTCTGATGTTCATGACTTTTTTGTATACAAAACGTCTACGTATAAGTAAGAATATATTTTACACTATTACATTACAAGTAGAGCGGACATAATTTACGTGGATTAAAGCTTGTGTGACTGATCGGTTGTGATTGATTTTAGAAATCAGATCTTAAAAATACCCCTCGATTGCGCTGAAGTGCATACTTAAAACCCTTTCAACGCCAATAACACTTATAGGTATCACACACAAAGTACAGTGTCAAAGTGATCTTGACACAATGACATAGGATTCAAAGCAGGTTTACGTTTTGTCGATGCGTGGCGTTGAAAGGGTTATGATGTAGAAAATTACAGCTCTAATGAATCTTATCAATCGACTAGTTGAAAATTTAATTTGAGGTCTAGTTTTGTAGAAATACACAGCTTTTTATCAATTCCGAAAGGTATTTTTCGAGTGATGTAATTTCACCGGTGTCCCTAGCACGCATCTCTACCCTGCTTTGCCTCTATGAAAGTGCAGTGCAGCCTTAACATTGAAAACAGAGTTTGTTTTGTTTGCATTTTTGTATAAGTACTACCGAGCGTGTCCAGTTGGTCTAATTCGCCCGGATCCTTCGTCTAATTATCCCATTACCGTCAATTGCCAGCAGCCCATGAATAAATGAAAGCTATATTACGAACAATTCGTGTCTCGACGATACAATGGAATTTTAGATTTGTGACACTACTGCAGTGTATTTGAACAGGTGATTTCGTATACCTACGGGAACAACTTTTCTTTTTACCCGACTGCGAGGGTTATGTGTTTGACCCGTATGTATTTACTTAGACAAAATGAAAGTTAACCAATCGAGTGTTGCTGGTATTACTTAATTCAGAATTGTTTACTTAATGCAATTTATAATATAAATAACGATAAATACCTAATATTAATAATAATTCTTAATTCAGACGTTTTTACATCCATATTGTGTCAATAATTAAATCTTAATCTGTGTATGTTAGCGTAAAGTCTTAAGATTTCAAAAACTAACTCTTTTGATTAACCAATTATATAGAGTAAATAAAACTGTGTGTAGGTATACATACGTTAGTATGTATGTATGTATGTTGATTAACCAAGGCGTAGGGTCATGTTTATTAAAATAAAAACTCAATTTTAAATTGAAAAAAAAAGGCTACCTATAAAAAGTGTGTTTTACGTTTCTTCAACTTAAATATACATAAATGTTATCGATTGTGAAATAAAAATGTGCGAAATGTATAAGAAATTTACCACGGGCTTTACGGTGAAGGAAAACATCGTGAGGAAACCTGCATACACCTGCGAAGAAATTCAATGGTGGGTGTGAAGTTCTCAATGCGCACTGGGCCTACGCATACGCATTCTGAGAGGAGGCCTGTGCCCTGCAGTGGGACGTATATAGGCTGGGATGATGATGATGATGAAATTACTTAGGTAATGTTAAATTATTATTTATGCCGACAGTAAAATACGTAGTAAAAATAAACGTAACGTAATAAAATGTCGTGTGTGTATAAATAAACTAAGTAAATCATAACAGTGCATTTCGCTTTTCTCCTGGTAAGGAAAAGCAGTATAAGGATAAGCGGTCTGGTCATGCACAAACTTACCTAAAATTTGAAACATCGAGTCCCGTTATGATGTTGACTCAGCGCTAAAATAGTGCATTGTGCCACGCCTCTATCAATTAAGACCAGTTTAGAACAGAAAGAAAAATCGTGGTTGTTGTTTTACATTGCGGCATTTGATTCACCACTTTGAACGCGTTTGCTTTATGACCTCGCAATATAATACAACTTACACAATTTTTCTTGCAAGTCTAGACTGGGCTTTAGTTGGGCGAGAGTCCGAGTTAGTTTGACAAACTTTAATAATTAGGCCATGGACATACCCTAGATTGTCAATCAACAAAAACAAAATATCAAAGAGTCACTTGGTATTTGTAGATGTATGTATCTGGTAAATTATCATCATAATCTTGGATGCTACCGTTTCTCTCACACTCGAAAGACGGACCTTTCTTTTAGACAACCGTTGAAACACATTTAATTTGATTAAGTAAATATACTTCGCTTCGTTTGCCATAATTGGCCGAGTAGTTTCGATGCTAAATACAATGGAACATACACATACACAGAGACACAGAGATAACAACATACGGACATACTTAAAATACCTACTATAATCAAATTTTGACTCTCCCATAGTCGAGTTAAAGTGTAACCAAGCAAATACTAAGCAGAAACGACCTCAGTCGCGTGTGGCGCGGTAGACATGAGAGATTTAACATAATAAACCGATTGTAAACACCACGTAGTTGATGGAAGAATAAATAGCTATCAACAAAAGCCAGACAACAGGAGAAGCTATCGATCGAAATACAGTACATACAGGAAGCTTGTATCTCGTTCTTTGCAACAGTTAAAATAGTGTTCCTTAACTGGGCAAAGGCCTCTCCCCTGGACTTCCAACTCACGTTGTCTGCACCTATGTCTGGCCAGTCGCTCGAAAACGCGTTCAGAGTACTAAATTTATTAAATCTTTTTTCCCAGGCCATCATGGGGCTACAAATGTGTACCAGATGAGGGCTGCCAGCGCACAGAGAATCCGCTCACAGTGGGTAACTCCTCGCTGTTCGACAGCCTAGACTTGTGCCGGACTGTTTGTGGCCGATTCGGTGGCATATGGCCTCGGCCCGCCACCGCTGCCTTGAGCATGCATACTGTGAAGATACACCCTAACTATCTGAGGTAAGTCTAGACCTTGTTTCTTATAACTTTATAACAGCAGTAGGTTTAACTGCGTTAAAACAAAATTTGAGTTTCCCATCGAGTCTTTACAAATTATGGCCACTAGCTGGCACAAACGTCGAGATATACTTAGTAGCTATTAACTTGATTTAAGTTTCACATTTTCTTAAATTTTGACACCACTGAACTGAGATAAATATTACATTTAGATCTTATTTTTTCTAGCCTGTGCCCTTAAAATGTTTTTCATTTGCAATTTCCAATAAAATATTGTCAAGAGCTGTTCAGTTTTTGTGCCAGTTCCTTAATATCTTCTACCTTAATAACAATTTAATGGCTCGGTAATCTTACAGCCTGCAAGTTGGGTTTGCAAAGTAAAGTAACTTGTTATCTATCACATTGTATAGCCATTAAGGTCAACAGTTAACCCAGTGTGATAACACTGTCAATCGGTATTTACTGAAATGCAAGGAAAAGAGATAAAATTGTGTAGACTGATTAAATGTAGAAACACAACATATCAAAGCTTGATGTTTGATGATTTCTCGTTTTAAAATTAATACGAGTATAGCTGTGAATTGAACATTGATAGAGATAGATAGAGAACATTGATATAATACGCGAACTAGGCATAATTCACATTAGAGCCCAAACCAAATAAAGGATTTGCCACATTTGTCGCACGGTCAGATCGCATATCAATACAAAATTTATAGAGACCGACAATGTTGTTCGTACATAATGCGGGCTCCGCTCAATTTGACCTGACCGGAGACCCCAGAACGCATCCAGTGTGGCAAATCCTTAAATGTTGGAATGGCGAACTCCTAGTACTTAGTAAGAAGCGAGGTCTTTCTCGAACCTCGTGGAGATGGTCAGTCGATAACGAGATCTCCTCAATCGGGTCCAAGTGATGGAATCTAGAAGCTACAGTAAGGACTGTGACGCATGGAAGTCCCTGTTGAGAAATCACAGGACGTTATCATCATCAATCAACTCTAATACTAGACTAACATTACAAGAAAGCTCATTGCCCATAATAATAAACATGATCGTAAACTATTTAAATGCGCAGTGAAATTTGTTTGTTTGGTGACATTTGAAACGGACGTAGCTACAAAACATAATAGCACAGGTGTCTCCCGACCGTCTGTGCTATTCTCGTCGTGGGGCGTGCGATTTGGTTGACAACTTGCGTCAGGCGCCAGCGCAGCAAAACAAACTCGAGCAAGAATCATACACAAAGCAAATAAAGTTACATAAAATTGAGGCGTCCTGGAAAGTGTAGAGGAGAAATGGTGCGTTAATAGATACGGCTCAACGATTTCAAACAAAAAGTAATTTAACCTTTTCAACGCCGCGCCTCGACAAAACGTAAACCTGCTTTGAATCTTATGTCATTGTGTCAAGACCACTTTGACACTGTACTATGTGACACCTATATGTGTCGTTGGCGTTGAAAAGGTTAAGGAAAGAGAAAAAGAGGTTGGACGTGGATAAGTTATAATATAATTACAACAGTATGATTTAAATATAAAGCGCTCCATCGATGCCGAGTTGATGGAGCTCCGCTTGACGAAGCTCCTGTTTCGCGTTGTTTAGGCGCAACTCTAACCTAACTTAACCCATGAAAATAGCGTCCTAACGCGTCGCACTATTTTGCCCACTTACGGTTTGATGATTATTGCCTAGTAAAATATGTACATAAAACCAAATAAATGTTTTTCGGCAAATTTCTTTTAAAAACGCAGCATAATTATTTCACTTGAAGTACTTACGTAGGTATTGATAAAGAGCAGATAACGTAACATATCAATACAGATAAAAGCCGCCACAATTCAGGAGAACCCTATCGTAAATCACACGTGTTTACAAATCAGATTCTTACACGGTTACCAAGAGTACTGCGTCAAGCTGTTCCTCGTCTATCACATATTACGTGTCTCTCTCACATCACATAAGTTGGAAAGAAACACATAGCGACACCCGCTACTTGTGGTAGACGAATCTTCTAAAGGGCATTCGCTGGGCGCCATCCAAGCCGGAGGACTCTAAATATAGGGCAACCAAAAACAACTAACCGCGTGTTTGTGCTGTCGCAAGTATCAAACGCGAGCGAGGCATTCTCGACATAGAGACTCCATAATTCATGCCAATTATGTACTTAGCATCGCAAGTCAACTTGTGTACAATATCCGTCAGATCCGTTTCGGTCAGATCAGGTTGTAGAACAATTTGTTAATCATCTCATCAGTTACTGTATTAAAAAAAACGCTAATTTTCAGATCATTTATATTTACCAGATGCGTTTTCTATTCGAGCAGTCCATTGACATATTTGTTTTCCGTCAATTACATACTATGTAACCAACAAAAAACTTTATATGAAAGCAACGAAACGAATAAAGGATTTGGCAAAATTGAAATCCGACAGTAAACGAGTACGCAGAGAACGCATATTTGGTATACATATAAATGATCTGACGATCAGCGAAACCGGTTAATGTAGAGACTGAAATGAACCCCAGACCTTACGAAAAACGTATATATCGAGGGTTGCCGGGTAGGGTCAAAAACAATAAATCGAAATAAAAAACACTACGTAAAACATCTAAATTCAAAATTTCTACAAAACAGTAGATCGACTTATCGGGTTTGACCCGGCGACTATCGATATGACAGGATACTCGTATCGTAATATCCGATGTGATAGGTAGGTACTCACATAGCGTGTGCTATGTGATCTCTAACATTGTACTAAATCAAAATGTTACGGAAGTCTAAACGAGAAGATTTTCGTCTGCGTTTAATTAGGTATTTATTAAAAGGGTTTAGTATCATTTAGGTACATGTCTCAAGTCACGCGACCCGGCAGCCATTAAATAGCCTTAATGGGATTTCATTACTTGTCACAATTGGTAAAAAACTTGGTTGACTTGACAAAACACATAGCCAATCTAATAACATTAACGTCAACTTGAAAATTAAATATGTATTGTCTCTAAGCGATATGTAAATATTTTTTTGCACTCACAAGCACAAGTGACAGCTAAGCGTGAAGTCAGCGACCGGATGGCTATTCAAGTATTCATATTCAATATTTGCTTTGAATTTAGCAAATTGGCTAACCATTTGTTATTAGGTGAATGACCGGGCAATGAAAGGGTTAACGGTACTCCGACCTACGGGTTCGGGTACCACGAATGGGTCGTGAGTGCCAACTTTGGCTTTGGAACCCCGTCCGCCCACATTCTCAGATAATCGAATTATTCGATTTCGATGCAATACAATTTATTGCGGATCTTAATCTTATATGATATTGTTGCTCGATCTCAACTTGGGCATGTTGTCAGATTTATGTTCATTTTATTTTATGTCATGTTATGTTCCAATGTGATAAATTACTATGTTGAAAGTATCCATGTGAATACGATAACTTAACTTGTCTACAGTATGAGATTAATATTTTGCTGTCACATTTCAAAGGCGAAGTAAAATTCATCCGCTTGTATAAAAAAGTGAGGTAATTACCTTTCAGTGGATTGTATTTGTCCTTATCATCGCTAAAACCCGTTTAACTTCCATTTATTCGTTAATAAAATTGACTGTTTTCGTTTGGGGCCTTTTGGTACCTACATCCTTCCTACATCCGTACAATGTGATAAAGGTTACTACATAAGTAGCTATAAGTAGAAGAGCTTGTGCAAGGCCAGGCACCTGTCTGTGATTACAACGCTTATACCTACATTGACAATGCAAAACCACACCGAATATAAAACGCAAAAATGTTACCAACGGTGTCAGTGCAGTATCATGCACGAACGATGGACTCAGTATATCAGCTACTATATTGATAGGAACATTTTTAAATGATTCACAGCAGACGTATTTTCAACAGGATTTACTCCACGATAACCTTTAATAACCTCCCGATAATTTGACGTAACCCATCATGGCATGGCTAGCGTGGCACGTCTACCAACGAGATGGACGGATCATCTGGTAAAGGCCGCAAGTTCGCGGTGGTTGCAAGCCGATTCTAACTGTAATGATTGGGTATCAATATGATACTGATTGAATTGATACTATCACGGCGTCCTACGGCTGAAATGATGATGATGATGACGCTAGTAGTTGCGTCGAAATTTTGGGAGCTCATTGTAATCGCGGGGAAAATATGTCTAATATCCTAAGTCGTGAACAGAAATTATATTCAAGATTGGTATGAATGAAGTATCTTTTTGTATTTTTACTTTTACGGTTATCCATCCCCCTACGGATACGGATTTTGTTTCTAACTCATGTCAGTGGATGTTCATCATCATCATCATTTCAGCCGAAAGACGTCCACTGCTGAACATAGGCCTCCCCCAAGGCTCGCCAAACCGATCGGCCCTGCGCCATCCGCATCCAATGCGTTCCCGCTACCTTCACCAGGTCGTCGCTCCATCTTGTTGGAGGCCTACGTACACTGCACTGGACTGCAGCAGATGTTGGATAAAATTAATAATGTACTAACAAATGTTTTTTTTTTATTTTTTTAGTCTTGGTAAATCTGACGTTCATACATTGAGTTTGTGATTTCATTACAACAAAGTATTCATGAACATCCCGAATTTTATCACCTTTATCAGACTAATTTTAACAATTGAGTTATGCACTATGTTAGCCGGCATTAACTAAGTTAGAAACAATAATTTCTGTTCACGACTTAGGATTCACCCTGTATGTATTGATAGCGTACTTATGATTCACCCTGTATTGATAGCGTACTTATATGTAGATACTTAGGTGTTTCATAACGCGCCACTCTTTACGCATTTGTATCAATTACTCCAAAGGTTTGATCTCATCGATGTCCCAGCCGAAGCACGGCCAATGTTGGTGGAGATGACCCACGTGGCCTCAGCGAATCTGATGGCAGAGTGCGGCGGCAACGTGACCGACCTTGTAGAAACACCCGTCGTGGTCCACGTCACTGTAAAATTGCCTGACATAAAACTCACTTGGGCGACCGATGAGCAGTACATGTTAGATGTACAAACCAAAGGTAACTCATCGTGATCTTCATCGTCTCGGCTATATACGTCCTCTACTCAACTCATAATGAGAGTACTTGTACCGTAGTTCCCACGTGGGCCCAGTACGGATTGGGAACTTTAAATACACCTATTGAATTTCGGCGCAGGTGTGTGGTGGTTTCCTCACGACGTTTTCCTTCACCTTAAAGCTCATGGTAAATTTCAAATGTAATTTTGCACATAAATTTCTAAAATCCCAGAGGTGCGACTCCGGGCTCGAACCCACGACCGTTGCTTGAGAGGCCATAGGTCAAACCACTAGGCTACTACGACTTATCGTCGTGATGTCTGTTAATTATCCTTAAATTTTATACCGTGACTCTATTTCTTCCTGACGTGGCATATCGTGCTAAAGACCGAAAGGTTAATAAGTAGGTACTAGAGTAGGGGAGACCGAGGACAGTTGACACAGAGGAGAGTAGAAACAACGTCGATTTTTTAGAACTTATTAACTGCTAGAGAGCTCGCAATAGCGCGCTTTTTTTTTTTAGTTCAAGTCTCGAGCTATCAAACACGCGCTATTGCGAGCTCGCTAGCAGTTAATAAGTTCTAAAAAATCGACGTTGTGTCTACTCTCCTCTGTGTCAACTTTCCTCGGTCTCCCTTATCCTTAATCTCGTCACATTTTAGAGATGAGAACGCCAAACCTATGTTTACAAGCCGAAGAACGTTTACTTTTAGACAGGAGCCCTTGTTCAATCGACAATCTTTGTTTGTAAAAACAAATTTCATTGTTTTCAACGAATCTTGTGGGCTAGAATACCTCTTGAGCAATTATTTTTTGGTAAACTTAGAACGCTTCCAGCTACGGGTTGTGATAAATTAATGTAAAAATGATCACTATAAAAAGCCCTCCATGTCAATCGACAATCTTTGTGTGTAAAAACAAATTTTATTCAAATATTATTTTATTTTATTAGCAGTACGGCTGCTCACCGAATCTCACCGGCGCACCCGAAAAACTTTTTCGCTTTTAAATAATCTTAACAAATTTTATTGTTTTCAACGAATCTTGTGGGCTAGAATACCTCTTGAGCAATTATTTTTTGGTAAACTTAGAACGCTCCCAGCTACGGGTTGTGATAAATTAATGTAAAAATGATCACTATAAAGGATATACTACGTATAATAAAACATCCTATTTGATATTTCAGAGGGAGCGGTCGCTGTCCACGTTATAGCAGAAACAATTTACGGTGCTCGTCATGCCTTAGAAACATTTACCCACCTAGTAGCATCTGATCGACCGGACTTCCCCAGCCAGTATCAATGCGGGCTTAGACTGGTTGCTGGCGCCAAGATCCGAGACAGGCCAGTTTATAAACATAGAGGATTAACTCTGGACACTTCTAGAAACTTCATACCGTTAAAGGATATTAAGAGGACGCTGGACGGCATGGCTGCTACCAAAATGAACGTTTTCCACTGGCATGTAACAGACACGCACAGTTTCCCGCTGGAGTCTAAACGGGTACCGCAGTTTACAAGGTTTGTTATTCTACTTAAATACATAATTAGGGCTCCGTACCCAAAGGATGTCAACGGGGAACCCTATTACTGAGACTCTGCAATCTGTCTGTCTGTCCGTCCGCCACAGGCTCTATCTCTTGAATGATAAGTAATAGGTACTTGAAATTTTTACCGATTATGTATTAACTGTAGCCGCTATACCAACAAATACTAAAATTAAAATAAAGTTAAAAATTAAAGGGGGTCGCCATACAAGAAACGTGTCTTTTTCAGAGTTTTTAACTGCGGCGCTGGTTGCTAGGAGACAGGATGACAGTTGCTAGGCAACGAAATACAACCATAGTCACAGCCGCACGCAAACGTGCCAGCGACCCTATGCTGTCTGGATGTTTTTCGAAAACCTACCTATATGTTTGCGATTTTAGTGCTTACATTTCGGCAATTCGTTACTGAACTGTTTTTAAAACATTGTACGGGGGTACGGAATTCTCCATGTACGAGTCCTACTCGCAATTAATAGGTTTTTAGGGTTTTTTAGTTGCTAAAAATTAGTACTTGTAAAGTTAGTTTAAAGATAAAAGAAAATTGGAATTGCGTATTAGTCAAATCGTCTTTATTTACAATTTTAATATTTAAGATTTTAAACCGTTAGCACAATAAAATATGCAGTAATTGCCGTACGAAAAGGATAGTAGTTATACATTTTATCATCAGACGGTTATGGAGCCAGGCGATAAAAAAGCCTACCTACAGTTAATGATGAATATATAATATTAAATTTAAAGTCGTGTGAATTAAATTGATAATCGTCATGGGTTTTTCAGATACGGGGCTTATTCTGACTCCGAAATATACACAACTGAAGAAGTCAAAGAACTAATTCAGTACGCTCAAGTGCGGGGCATTCGCGTCGTCATAGAGATCGACGCGCCCGCGCACGCCGGCAACGGATGGCAGTGGGGCAAGGTAAAGTGAACTCTACTGTAGTTTAAATAAGGCTCATGATCAACCATGACGACATACTGGAAAAACATTAACCAGTGGGTAATACCAAATTGATCGTTGTTGATATTCTTGGGGAAGGAAAATGACGAGCGGTGGACTTCTTGCAACTGAGATGATTATGATGATGATTAAAAGGCTGTCAGAAAAAATCGCCATATTGACTTTAAACTCCCCTTTATGCCACTTCTCATTCGATGGCTTCATTATGCGTTTAGGTAACTTAATATTTTAGACGACCAGATGGCCTAGTAGGTAGAGAAGCTGACTACGAAGCTTGAGGTCCCGGGTGCGATTCCAGCGTCGGGGCAGATATTTGTATGAATAATACGAACGAATATTTGCTCTCGGGTCTTGGGTGTTTAATATGTATTTAAGTATGTATCTATCTATATAAGTATGTTTAGCCGTTGCCTTGTATCCATAACACAAGCTATGCTTAGCTTACCAAGGGACTAGGTCAATTGGTGTGAATTGTCCCGTGATATTTCTTTATTTATTGTTGAGTCAAGCTGCGATTCATATAGTTAGCGTTGCTTTAATTAATGTTAATGAAAGGTTTAATTTCCAACAGGGAAGTATTGTAAACGATCTAAATAAAGAACTTGATTCGCGTTCCCGTTGTTTTCTAGGAACAATATTGAAATGAATGAATCGGTTAGTGCCTAAAAATAATGTGCAGTATTCATCTCTTCCTGCATAATTCATTGAATCCAGTGTTGGGCAAAATTTAGTTTGACTAATGATTGATGACTAATGATTAGGTACGTCAATCATGATTGATGACTAATGATTTGTTAGTTTAGTCATGGTGTGGTGATTGATGATTGATAAGTTTCAATCTTAGTCAAGCAATCATGATTGATTGTTTATGATTATCGTTTATGACTTTAATTCATGAGCCACCATGGAACCTTTTCAAAGGAAAAGTCATTAAGATTTTCCTTGTTAATTAATGCGATGTCACTATGATGTTTACTGGGAAATGGTTCCATAGTAGCTCATGTCCTTGACCATACGGGACACAAATGCCAACAAATTGGTGGTATAAATATATTTTTCTTTTGTTTGTTTTCATTTTGATGAATTTGGATCGGTACACGATTACATTAATTTACCCTAAGATAATATTAAGGACAGTACAAAACTACCAGAAAAGCGATAACTCGAACAGAAGTACGACGAATCAAACAAACATTCACATTCCGTTAGAAGCATCAATCACATGGTCGTGATTAAAACTAACGATTGAATGACTAATGATTTGTGGCGTTAGCCATGATTAGTTCAATCATAATTTAAATCAATCATGATTACATTTGTCATGATTAAATTAGTCATGATTGATCAGTTGATTCACGAAATTAGTTGATTTGCCCCACACTGATTGAATCATATGAAAATTTTCAGGATTACTTTATGGTATTTTGTTATGTTATTTTATTGTACTGCCACATCACTCGTCATTTCGGTATAGGAATACTCAACTCGTTCTTTTCAAAAAATATACGCAAAATAGTTACTAATGAGAATGGCAAAATATTTATTGACATCTTTCAGTGCGGCAGTTAGATAACTTCATAATAGCCTAAGTGTATTATGTCACCAAAGTCATTAAAATCAATCAACAACTTTGAAGCTCTTGACGAAATGCTTCTATACTTACTTAAATAATAAATTAACGTCCTTATCAATATCAGTATACACAGGGCTGGGCAAAATACATGCTTTGCTTTAATTAAAATACAAATTACAAAATACTATCTCGCATGTATTTAAAATACGAAATACAAAATACTTTTAAGTTGAGTATTTGAAATATAAAATACAAAATACAGTATTTCAGGTATTTTTATTTAAAATACAAAATACAAATTACAAAATACTAAGTAGAATAAAAACGAATCCAACCCGGCATGGGCAAGCAGAGTAAAAGAGAATTACTCTCTTTAAACATGAAAGTACCGTGAGGTCGTGAGACTCACTCATAGTGAAACAATACAGATTATGGTCCGAGAGCTGGCACAAATTTTTGGGTAGGTGTTTGAGGCAAGCTGAAAACTTGTCACATACTTCTCCTATTATACCCCAACACAAAACTGCAGACCTGGCAGGTGAGTAGCGGGGCTAAATGAAACCATGACTTTTTAATTTTTTTTTTTGGTTCCAAAAATATATTTAGGCAATATGCAATTTATATGTATATGTTGTAGTTTAATGTTTAAAGAATAAAAAAAATAATAAGCCAGATGATTTAGTCGGGGCTTTAATATTGCCAGGCGCGTGCAAACATATTTTTCAAAAAAATATAAAAAATGTATTTGATGCAACTTGAAATTTTAAAAGAGTATATTATTTATAACTAAAAAATAAGATTCTCAAAAAGACAGGTCATTTTGGTGGGACTTTCTACCTGCCGTGGTGATTTAACAAATATACTCACTCGCACGGATATATCATTTGTTAGATCACCTGGCAGGTAGAAAGTCCCACCAAAATGACCTGTCTTTTTGAGATTTTTTTTTTTTAGTTATAAATAATACCCTATTAAAATTTCAATTTGCCTCAAATAATTTTTTTATATTTTTTTGAAAAATCAAAATATGTTTGCACGCGCCAGGCAATATTAAAGCCCCGACTAAATCGTCTGGCTTATTTTTTTTTATTCTTTAAACATTAAACTACAACATATAAAAATTGCATATTGCCTCAAATATATTTTTTAGAACAAAAAAAAATTAAAATTAAAAATTCATAGGTTCATTTAGCCCCGCTACTCACCAGCCAGGTCTGTAGTCTTGTGTTGGGGTATAATAGGAGAAGTATGTTACAAGTTTTCAGCTTGCCTCAAACACCTACCCAAAAATTGGTGCCAGCTCTCCTACTATTACTCACGTTTCAAAACGAGTCGAGTTTAACTCGATAGTTTCGGGCTAATCCGTAAACCTTCCTCTCGGAAGAGCACGCTACGGCTGTGCCAAACGTGCACTCAAGTACGCTACGGCCTGAAATACCTATGTCGACTTAAACTAGTTTTGAGACGTGGGTAATCAGTATTATTTTACTAAAAATTACTCTCATTAAAGGAAACTAGGTACTTTTACTTGTCAAAAGCAGAGTTTCCTTTCCTAAACACCAGACTTAAGTGTTATCTGCCTCTCATAGGGGAATGAATAAAGTCATGTCTACACCGGTGCGTTTTCATGTTCAACTTAAGATCGCTAAATGAAATCTAAATGTATTTTGTTAAAATGTATTTTGAAGTCATAAGTATTTGAAATACTAATTACAAAATACCTTAGCGTCAGGTATTTGAAATACTAATTACAAATTACATTTTCAGCGAGTAATTGAAATACAAATACCAAATACGTATTTGTATTTCAATTACGTATTTCAATTACAAGTAATTCAAATACTGCCCAGCCCTGAGTATACATCAGTTCGCAGCTACTGTGGCTTGAATATTTTAATTTCTCCTACATTAATAATAACTCAACTATAGTTGGTAAAATAAAGCAAGTTTTCGTGAAAACTTTCATTCATAATACATGGACCCTTTTGTTGACGTTACTTGAGTACCTACTTTAACTTCAAACTCGGATAGTAAAATAAATCGACTCTACCCTCTGAGAAGATTATCTACCTTATTTACCTTTTCTTTTGATACTAAATTGATTTATCCGAGTGTGTTCCAAGTTAAGCCCCTCCCTCCCCTTTCCCCCTTTACTATTACATTGTTTTCGAATTTATACATATACACGAATCAATTCTCAAGTCAATTGAGTTATTAGAAATGGGTTAAAATCGAGTTGCAAGATTAATGTTTAGTTAGTACATAGGTGAGGTGAAGCTAATGTTCTTAAGGGTGACAAGATAGTCCCGTAAAAACAATCTTTATTTTTCCAGGAAAATGGCTACGGAGACTTGGCAGTGTGCGTGAACAGTAAGGACTGGCGTCAGTATTGCATACAGCCTCCCTGCGGCCAGTTGAACCCCGCCAATGCTGCCCTGTATAGAGTCCTTAAAGACCTGTACGCAGACTTGGCTGAAGTGCTGCCGAAACCAGCTCTATTCCATATGGGAGGTGACGAGGTATGTGATTTTTATTTTAAAAGTCACCTTAGGTCAACTCAGGCTTTTTAATAATTGTAGCACACTCTTTAGCGTTAATTTTAGTCGATAAACGAAATATTTTATGTAAGTAAATCTCAGCTCAGCGCCGCGTCCCCCGCCCCCTTGTTCCATGGCCATAGGTTCTAGCCTTATTAGCTTATGGGCAAATCAGGCCCTGCAGGCTTATTGTCTAACGTTTTTGACGCGCCTTCGCAATCACTATTTCTTTCTGTCAAACGGTATAAGATGATGACAGAAAGAGATGCTGAAAGCGAAGGCAAGCGTCAGAAGTGTTAGACAATACGGCCTCTGGTCAGCTACCGAAAAAAGGTACCCTCTGTAATGACGTTAACCACACTTTAATTTTTCTCTGCGGTTGACCGTACTATTAACCTTTTCAACGCCAACGCAACGACACATATAGGTGTCTCACAAAGTACATTGTCAAAGTGATCTTGACACTATGACATAAGATTCAAAGCAGGTTTACCTTTTTTCGAGGCTTGGCGTTGAAAGGGTTAAGAGAGGAGGAGGAGGAGGAGGATCATTGATTCATTGATAATTATTATGAGCATTGTGAACCATGTGCAAAAAAATTTACTGGGTGTCCCCTTCAAAGAATGTCGAAATGTCGCATTATCTTGATAGCAAATTGAATGAAAACAATTAAACAATTTTATTCATTTTCGCTGCATTATATTGATCTATTACTAAAATTAAAGTGATAATCCTTTATTAACTACATCGTCTGTAGTTAGCTGACAGAATTCTCGTAATTGTTGTCGTGTCACAAGTGTCACCCATGTGTTCCTGCTAGATTATTTTTAGAATCCTAATCACGTGTGCCATTAAGCTTAAGTCATTGCTCTGACCATCCTTCCTAAAGCCAATGTAATCTTTGCTTAATGAGTACAGTGCTATGTTTATAACGAACTGCAAAAATTGCTTTCTTGCTGTAAGAAAAGATATTTTTTTTATTAAAGTCGATGTCATTCTCGTGGTTTTCAACCAACTGCCCATTTTATAAATACTTGGCTTATCTAGATGCTACGAAAATTATAACAAAACTGAAGGAAACTTGAGTAAGCTTCACAAGAATGTTACCAGTCCTCCAGCCAAGATGCATACAAGCCCACTGCACGATGCGAGCAGGATATAATGATTTACTTAGCATCGTGCAATGGTTAGGTACGCTTCTAAAAGTGTTAGCCTTTCGCTATACCCCCAGTAGAATGAAACGTAAGAAACCCTTTTGTTCTGAGTCATTATACTTTTTAAATTCAAGGTCTTCATTGGCTGTTGGAACTCGTCGGAGCAAATTGTCGACTACATGAAAAACAAAGGTTTCGAGATCAATTCTGAAGGTTTTATTCGCCTCTGGGCAGAGTTCCATGCTCGTGCTCTTTTACTTTGGGACCAGCAGTTGAAGGAAGCTACGGGAGAAGACCCACAACCAGTTATACTGTGGTCTTCTGAACTGACGCAGGCACACAGGATACAGAGATATCTGGACAAAGACAGGTAATAAATGTATTGTAATTCGGCAAAAAAATGTGAAAATACCGAGGTGTTTTCAAGCGACAGTGACAGTTCTCTACACTTAAGCTTCTTCGATTATTTCCAGAGATCGGACGGATTGGCGCCATTGCTCGCAATAATGTGGACATGACTCCAAAATAAATTAATTATTTCCTAAAATTAAGTTTGAATTTCCGGAAATAAAAATTTACACATGCATACAATTATTAGTAAAATGTTTGCGTATTTTTTTAAGAAATGAAGAAATTTTCTATTTAGTACAATATACGATCTATAAATATAAAACCTACGTGGATTTACTTTTCCGTAAAAAATATTTTGACATTGATATTCGTCAAATTGCCTATAAGTATAGACAATTACCAATTACCAACAACAAATCAAATAACGACTTTTTTTTACTGGGAAAATACAGATTAATTCATTTTATAAATATACATTATAGTGAGTGCGGGTAAGATGAAAAGCAGTGTAAGATGAAAAACTACTTGTAGCACCCAAGTGTTTTTCATCTTACCCCCACTCACTATATAATAAATTTTTGTCTTATGTTTTTAGCATGAATCTAAATTAAATTTCATTTAAGAAATTAATTGAATGATTAATTATTTAATTACATTTGGAGTCATGTCCACACTATTGCCAGCAATGATACCAATCCGTCCGATCTCTGATTAATACGCATGTTACCTACATAATTGAATTTCAGTTACAAGAAAGTTTTAGACTAAAGATCACAGACATTATCCCACTATATAATTATATAATTTGCATTGTTTTAATTTTTCTTTGTGACATTTAAACGAGTAAGCATTTTCTGGTTTTTGTGTTTATCGTATGTTGTAAGCATAAACACGAGGCTATACAAAATGCGTAAATTTTTGTCTCTAGCAAACAGACTTACACAAAGAGTATTCAAATGAATACACATACGGTCTTCAAATGAATGAATTACTAAGTAACCTTTACAATAACAATAACTACATTACATTGTTACTCATAATTATGCTTTATTCATAATTCATGTGGTTGCTTGTGACCCTGGCGTCTACTGTAGTTTCGGTCGGCTATGTAGGTATTCTAATTAAAGCATCGAGTACTCCAAATTAGTGTTAATGTTTTTAACAGTTTCACGCCTTACTTCGACATTGCTTTGAATTAACTTGGTAATTTAACCCTTAATAAGGTAGAGGCGATTTAGCGATCACATTATCATAGGGTTTTCATTTTCTTTGTAAAAAGACGTTGTTTTAAGTGAGCTTGTTTTAAAGACGTTAAAGACCAGCCGTCAACTAAATTAGATTCTTTATTATCGGATCTGATGATTACTTGATAGTAATAAATTATTGAGATGAATCTCAAGTTATGTATTTTTTTTAGATACGTGATCCAAGTATGGGAGCCCGTCGAAAGTCCCCTGCTCATACAACTTCTCAGACTGGGATACCGGGTCATTTCTGTCCCGAAGAACGTGTGGTACCTAGACCACGGGTTTTGGGGTAATACAAGATACGCTAACTGGCGTCGTATGTACGCCCACACTCTGCCCAGCGACGCTACGGTTTTGGGCGGAGAAGTAGCCATGTGGACGGAGTATGTGGATTCATACGTTTTAGGTAAGTTTTTTTACCAGCTTCTTTTTTCAAAGTATAATAATAAATAAAGGCTTTAGTCCACTTGGATAGCGCGGCTACCTAAAAGTACGCGAAGCAGCGACAGTTTTTCTTGCCCCGAATAAAATTCTCTTGGGCGACAGATTTGTGATAGACATTTTACATTATCGTGACACATGACAGCCAGTGAAAAGGCTCTCACGCCAACGTCATTAATACATAACCAACATTCAACTCGAAATAAATCCATATTTATCGAATAGACGGTTTGTTTCGTGGCGTACAGAAAAAGTCACTTCGTTTGTTTTGTGGCGGTCAAGAGGTTAAGGAGTGTACTAAGTAATAAATAGAAATTTATGAATAATAAAACCTTGTAAATTAACATTCATTTATAATGCAACCGGGCCAGGCTTAACACGGGTATACTGCTAATTTGAAAAACCTTGTTGGTTACTAAAACAACAAAAAAGAATTACACAAATTGGTGCACCCGTTCTGAAGTTATACGCGTACATACATTTTCTACAGTTGATTTTTATTTAGGTACATAGATGTAGCTGTTTAATTTCCTCGCAATAAATGAAAAACCATGTTTAACTCGTACGAGAAACCTATTACTCCGTCGTCTTTACTATTAACCCTCGCCAGCAGCTCGGGTGGCTATCCACCAAACCAAACAAATAAAGTTTGTAAACTTATCGGGAAAATTGGAGTGTGTAATCCACTTGTATACTTGTACAGTTGCCATTATAAACATCGGAACGTTGGTTAAAAATAAATAAATAAATCAATATTAGGGGACAATCTTACACAAATCGACCTAGTCCCAAACTAAGCAAAGCTTGTATTATGGGTACTAGACGACGATAAACATACTTATTTAGATAAATAAATACTTAAATACATAGAAAACATCCATAACTGAGGAACAAATATTCGTGCTCATCACACAAATAAATGCCCTTACCGGGATTTGAACCCAGGACCTCTTGCAGGACAATCGCATTGTCAATCGCGTACGTGCGTGTTCATATATTTTTGAGCACCTTCATTGCTCTGATGCTTATGATTTATGATGGCGATTGAACATTGCTAATGTTGAAGTAGACAGAAGGATAAATACAACATGGAAAAAGTATTGGGCACAGAAAGAAATCTTAAAAGGTAACTACAGTCTGAAGCTAAAGAAGATTGTAATGGACTCGTGTATCTTGCCCTGCTTAACATATGCAAGCCAGACTTGGACATTCACTAACAAGATTAAAAACAAAATACTGTCATGCCAACATGCTATGGAAAGAAGCATCCTGAAACTCAGAAGAATTGATAAAATACGAAATGTTGACATACGCAACAAAAGAAAACTCACGGACGCACTACAGCATGCCTTGACACTGAAGTGGAAGTGGGCTGGTCATATAGCTCGATACCAGGATAACAGATGGACATTAAAAACAACAAAATGGCTCGGTCCTACTGGAAAACGACATAGAGGACGGCAGAAGAAGAGATGGGTTGACGAAATTATAAAAACAGCGGGAAATGACTGGATGAGCACTGCTCAAGAAAAACAAAAGTGGAAAGAGATGGAGGAGGCTTTTTACCCTAGAGGGGCCATACAATAGAACTAATATAATAAAAATGTATAGAAACTTATTGTACTGTATGGATAAATAAAGCTTTAATAATAATAATAATAATGTTGCTTCAGACACGCGAGTGTGGCCGCGCGCGGCGGCCGTGGGCGAGCGGCTGTGGGCGGACCCGACGTCGGGCGCGGGCGCCGCCGAGCCGCGGCTGCACCGGCTGCGCGCGAGGCTCGCGGCGCGCGGCCTGCGCCCCGACGCTATGTCGCCTGCCTGGTGCGCGCAACACGACGCTCACTGCCTCTAACACCCAGCTCTTTCTCACTCACCGTTTCGGACCCTTCTATCCGTTTCTCAGAAACAACCGTTCCCAAAATATCCGTTCCCGTCATTACCTTTTCCCAAATAAGCAGTTTCCCGATGTAAGTGTTTCCCAAAATGTGCTTCTCTCAAAAGATACGTTTGGTTTGACATCCGTTTCCCAAAAAGACCTAATCCCGTAGACACCGTTCCCGTCACTAACATTTCCTAAATAATCCGTTTTCCAAAATGTGCTTCTCCTTAAAGATACGTTTGTATTGATATTATCCGTTTCCCAAAAACATCCGTTCCCATCACTATCTTTTCCTAAATGCGGATGTTATGAGAAATGGGTGTTTTGACACACGGATGCTATGAGAACACTGGGTGTTTTGACATACTGATGGTACGAGAAACGGGTCTTTTGGCCTTCGGTGATTTAAGAAACTGTTATTTTGGAACGGATGTTTTGGGAAACGGATAGAACGGTCCGAAACCTCACTCATTACATTACTCGGGGCGGTTAGGTTACACCAAAACCCAAATGGTTAGATTTTATTTGACAATGACAGAAGTGACAGTTGACTTCGTTTTTTTTTCTATTTATACCTACTATGTACTTAGCTCCTCTTCATAAAATCTTATGGTCATTGTCCATTAAGTATTTTTACTTTTTACTGAGACTAGAATACGTAGAAAGTATGTTTTACAATATACAATAACCCGAGTGACTAGTACAGTCAGATTCAAAGGTAACTGGTCTCTTTTGTACCTTGTCGCTTTACAGTCAGGTGCAATGTCACACATGATTGACAAAGTCAAAAATTACCAGCTATTTTTTTTAATGCTGACCGTACTTACATTTACGGTGAAATTTCGTAATTAATTATTACAAACGGTTTTGCGCTGGGCCACAGTCCACAAACCGTGTTCACACGTGGTCACGACCGTGTGAGAGCCACAATATAATAAAAAAAATGTTTGTGCATTTTCGTTATAAGCTCCATCTATGTAAAAATTACTGGACTACGAACTCGGCCATTGCTGAGGCAGAAAAGCGCGCCGCAACTGCGAGACACAATGTTGAATTTCTTGCACAAGATGGAGACACTGCGCAAAGGGCCACGAGAAATATCCTGCGAGTCTCGTTCTATTGTGAGGTCGCGCAGCTTGTATTTACAAGGTTATTTGTAATTCACTAGCATCCTTTTAAACCTAAACTCCTACCGCTTAAACAAATGTTTTTTGTTTTACGGCTTTTGTCATAACTTAATATTTTTGGTGCAATAACATTTTGAAAATTTGAGATTACCTCTTATTTTTACGATACTCTGTGTATTTGTATGGGAAAAAAGTGCTTAATTTTAAAAAGTCGTAAACCAAAAAACATTTGTTTGAGTGATAGGAATTCAGGGTTAAGAGGATGCCAGTGAATTACAAATAACCCTGTACAAGTGATTGGTCTTCGACGGCAATGTACTGTAACTTGCACGATATTTTTCACACCATCTAAGTGAGGCGACAATAGGGTCGATGGAATTATTATTCCAAAACGCAACTAAGTAATAAAAAAACACTTTATTTTAGCCCTGTAATGTAATGTTTCTATCAGAAAGCGAAGATAATGTACGTTCTTCGGGACAGGGAATCGTAAAAATAATGAAACGATTTCAAGTTGTGTTATTTGTATATTTAATTTCCTTCTTCTTTATCAAGTTATAACGAAACTGTTAATTTTTCTTTAAGGATTAAGGTAAATGTCCCATATTTCGGCATGTTAAGGCTTTACAGAATTAGTTCTTTTTCTGAATATTCCTAAACATGATGGAACTCTGAAAGTTTTTCAGTGATGTATATTGATATTTTGACAGTAATTGAATGCATGAATTATATAATTTTAGTTCGAACTTTTTTTATATAAATTTATTTGTGGATCTCTTATTTGGCTCCTATTTCGTGATAAAATTTGGCTCTGCTCTAAAGTTCGTGGTATTCGTGGTGGTTTAGGCGACTGTGAGTGAACTTAAAGGAAAAATGACGATGTATAAAAATGTCTACTTTCAAGAAATAAATTGGTCGAAGTATCAAAAAGCCAAAATATTCAAATGTCCTAGTCAGCCCGTGCCATACGCATCCAACGCAACCTTAACCAGGTCGTCGCTCCATCTTGTTGTATGGCATTATTGTATTGTATGGCATTTTTTAAGTCGCATGTCCCTGAAAAAAAAGAACCAATGGAACCAATGTTTGAGCAAATTCTTAAAAATTTAAGATTCTTACCTACTTAATAAAATATACACGTCGACTTGAGAACCTCCTCCTTTTGTTTTCGTCGGTTGAAAATCAAAATAAATGTACCTCTTTAGGTATTTCACATCTATTGCATATTGTTTTACATACCACTAGATATCACGAACTTAGGAAAAGTGTCAAAAACCGGTCCCTTATTTCGTGTCACTGTTTTATTTTAAATTCGCGGCCTTAATTTTTTGTAGATGAAACTTAAAGTATATAAATTAATCTATTGTTTAAGTTTATTATTTGCTTTAAGCGACTAGTTTCATACATTTCGGTCACAGACTACTTGCATTAAACGACATCTATTTACGACCGCTTTAGCCTAGTAGGTAGTGACCCTGCCTACGAAGCAAGAGGTCCTGGGTTCGAATCCCGGTAAGGGCATTTATTTGTGTGATGAGTAGACCCCGTTATCTTGTCGCACTGAAATTGTTTTTCAGTAGAGCGTGAATGTTTTTTTTATCGACCTTCTTGATATCGATGCTTATGTATATAATGCAAATGAATTTTCGCCTTTTAAGTCTATGCTCAATCACAAAGTCAAAAAATTTATAAATGTCAATTTTAATCTCGTAGGCGTGCAACCGTGGACTAAACTGGCGAGTCGGCCGCACGGAAAGAGTTTAAAAGATTGAATAGATTTTTAAGTTCAAGCCCATATGCCGAATTGCAAAAGGTTCGTGCGGCCGACTCGCCAGTTTAGTCCACGGTTTGCACGCCTACGAGATTAATTAGTGTAAAATTAGAGCTTATAGATTTAGAGCTGGGCACGTAGGGTTAGAAACTTGGCTCTACAAGAGATCTGATTACTTTTTGACAGTGCGAGCTACATGGTCTCGTCTAGGCAACATTTATCATGAAATGTTTTTGTGGGATAGTAATTTCAGTTTAGTCAATAAAATATAGGTAATTGGTTTCTTAAATAGATTAGAAGTCAGAGATGTTTTAAATATGTGAAATTTAAATAAAAAATATATCAATTGCTTATTTTTGGCCCATAAAAAAAATTCACGAAATAACGTACTACTTAGCACGAACTAGGGCTCATTTAAGTACCTTACTTGAGATTAGCAAATATTCGTTTCTTTGAAGTTGAGTTTCTTTTTGAGTTGAGTGCCCCCTTGTAATTGTTTAGCACATACTTAAGTTGCTATAAAATATTCCTATTTATTATTTATAATTTTAGTTAAAAGTTTCGTACAATCGAGTCTAGGAGAAATGTTTTCTGCACGCTTGCCTAGTTAATTTCAGTTTAGTTTTGTAAAATAGTACCTACCTACTGTAGGTACTAACTAAATTGAAAATTAAAGACAATGAAATGACAGACAGTAACTTGACAGTACTTAAGTAAACTGAATGTCCCTCCAAAAATCAAGAAATACGTTTCACAACCTGTAACAAAATAACAACCGTCAACTTTCACATAATCCTCCACTGAACAACACACTACCTTATTTGATTTGTAAAATAAACGGATCACTTACAAAAACGACATTTGCTCGACGATTATCGACCCTCGATAATATAATCTACCCTTTTTATAAGTGAGTGATCCTTTATTTCATTGCCAGGGGATTTACACACCTCAAGGTAGTGTTTTATTTAAAATGCAGAGTATTTTTAAGTTATACCTAGTTGGGTTGCATAAATGTAGAACTAAGTAAGTACCTAATATACAAAATGTGTTTATATTAGAAAAGTGCATCTATTGTAGCAATGCAAAATAGGATTAGTGATGAATTTGGTGCTTAAAAAATTCTTCAGACTCATATAATAGCATAATAATTAGAATAAAGCACTGATGACGGGAGTTGCCTTTAGTTTAACTTTGCGCAAGATTATTATGCCATTGTTGTAGGAGGCAAGGCAAGTTATACACATGGCAGACGCCTACACTTGTATCAAAATTTGAAAAGTTTCTACAAGCTCATTGTTATACAAAAACCGTTGAAGTACGAGTCGGACTCGCGCACCGAGGGTTCCGTACAAATTTTTAGCTAAGTATGTCAAAATGTACACCGTAAACAGCCGTAGCTACAATAATCCAGTGTTAGCAGAACCCTGCTTCTAAGTAATATGTTAGTCAGGAGCCCCTTAATATTTAATATAATTATTTTTATTATTTGTTATAAACTGATAGATGATTGTCAAAAAGTCGATACCCCTAATGTTTTTTGACGAAGGTTTGCATACTGTCCCAGGGATCGGTGTAAAATGGCACTAGAACGTTATTTCGTTGCTTAGCGATAATTTTTGTTTTTTGAAAAACAAGAATTGTCATTAACATTTATGAAAACGCGAAAGAAGTAAAGAACGCTCCTGCTCATACTCTTGCTCTTTTTCTTGATCTAAGCGTACCTTTGCTCAAATGTGCACACCAACATTTCCCATGACCAAGGTGGCTATTTTACCCGTTATTTATTTAGGCAGAGATGAAAAGCGCGTTGTCTTCTCCTGTCATAAGTGCTTCATGATGTTAGGAAACTTGTGTGGGTGACAGCGTGGTATTTGTTGGCGGACATACCTAATGTAATTATTGTTTTGTATGATATGATATAAGTACTGCGCGGACTGACTTTAAAATTAAGTAGAATATACTTTATTAAATTGGTCTGAATTTTATTCAATGTGATATTGTTATTTGTAATAGAGACTCTATAAATAAGAATAAAATACAGTGTTACTTCTTTATTTTCTTGTTTTATTGCACCTAATCAGTTTACAGTTATCTACTAAACATGTAACTATAATTAACTGTGGAATTTATTTTTATCGTTAATTGTATCGTAGATTAAAGTATGTACAGATGCATTTCTGGATTTTTTCAAAAAAAATCAAGAGTAATTATTTTACAATATACTTCCAATTCTGCTCCCATCTGATTTTTGATCAAAATGGCTATATAATATACAACTTCGAAGGGTGGTCATCTATGAAGATCCCGCTGCCAACTTAGTACTTCCTTATCTTATGGTGAGATCTTACACTAAAATTGTTATACTGGCATCCATGGTAGCAATTGAAAAGGGCTTAACCCTTAGTATGAATTTGGCGCTGTTCTATGCTGCCCCTGTTGTGTGCCGGAGCACTGATCAGTGCCAAAATCACAAATGTACATTTTATTGAATTTTCATTTAATTCACTCATTTAATTTGATATATTTAATGATTTTGTCACTGACCCAGTGCTTTGGCATGCGACGGGGGTGGCACTGATCAGTGCTCAGTCATACGAAGGGTTAAGTAGCAATAAAACTGAAAAAAAGGGCTCATGACTTAGGATGATTTAATTTAACACCGGTGCAAAATATTTTGAGTAGGTATCTATTCTACGCAGTTTCGAAATAATTTTAGTTCGACCTTAAAAACCCATAAGCATATTTTATGCTCTCTACTGATCGTTAACTTGTACATTTAATACAACTTATATTATTGACTAGAAACACAATAATTATTCACACTTATCGCTTCTACTTGCAATAATATTATGTAAGTACTCAAGTTAAACAAAACTTGCAATTAAAATTCGTTTGGAAGATATAGATCTTTTATTTACAAGTATCCACTTACTCTTAGAGTTGCAGGATACGACTAAGATTTCTTGAAAACTTGGAATTTGCATTATATTTTTCTACAAAATATTACTAATTCTATGCGAATATAACAACCCCGAAGATTTTACAGATTATTTCTACTAAGACTACTAATATTGCTAGCATTTTTCACAGCACCAAGACTTAGATCATTTGGGACTAGATCATGTAGAACTGTGTCACTTCTGAAGATGCTTGTGGCTATTCTATTGGCCAGCCGCTCGGATTCTCTCAAATCATCGTCTTTCGACGAGTGAGAAGTCAAATCTATTTCTGTATCGCTGTCACTTTCACTCTCTTTTATTTCATGTCTTTGAGAACGGTAAGCTAAGTTCTGGGGTTCGTCCAAGTCCTGGACTGTGGCGCACGGGCAGTTCTTAGATGTCATTACTCTAAGATCCGTGGGTACATTCTCGTTTTCGATCGACTGTGGCATGAGTAAAGGCGGGAACGGGAACGACGGTTGCTGTTGCAGCATTCTTTCGTCGTTTGCGTATGGCATAGGAGGTGGGATTTCGTGCATGGGTGGCATGGGAGGCATGGCTTCTGGTATGCTAGAGTTGTGATGGTAGTCTTGACGCGGTGATTTAATTTCTGGGTTATCCACGGTTGGAGGTGGGTCCGGAGAATCTTTTCCGGATGGGGAATCCGGGCCTTCTGGTGACGAATCCGGCGGTTTTGTGTGACCTGTGGAAAGATGCGGCTTTGGTCATTTTGTGATTTATTCATTACCTACAGTTAATAGTTTAGTTCAAAAACTTTAACCTGATTAAATGTATTAAAATAGTGAATTAATAATAATTAAATGTATAAGTAATGGCAAAGGAGTTTCGCCTTCAATTGATTTGCATGATTTAATATTTTGTTTTTAAAAATTGAATCAAAGTAAGAAACGTTTATCTTATCACGTTCAGCTTCAGTGTTTGATCAAAAAATTCTTACTGCTATGCTAGTGAGATACGTATGCATGTCAACAGAATTCATACTCGTATGCCAGTGACACTCATTCGTGACTACGATCATTTCGGCCGCCATAGTGTAAGGACTTAAGGTGGAAGCGCACGCTCTAGGCGCGAAATTCAAACTTTTTACAGTTTTTAATTTATTGTGGGTAAACGGTGTAACTGTTTAACTTCATATGATATTTGCGCTTGTAAAACAGTGCTCTTTATATTATTGTGTAAAGTTTTTTAAGAATAAAGCTATTAGCTTGAAATACAAGTTGTCAAAACGTTGAAAGTCCGAATTTCTATGTTTGACAACTTTTATATCAAGCTAACAGTTTTTTTCTTAAAAAGCTTTACACAATAATATAAAGAACACTATTTTACAACCGCAAGTACCACATGAAGTTAAAAAATTACACCGTTTACCCAAAATAAATTAAAACCTGTAAAAAATTTGAATTTCGCGCTTAGAGCGTGCCGTTCCACCTCGGAACGTTGCCGGAGCTAAATTTGTTAGTGATGGGCGTTCAACGAACGGACTAGTTGATTGAACGGTCCATGTAGAATCAACGTTTGGACGGTCCACCGACCGAGCGTCGACTAGTCGAATTCCTACACGGCTAAATTAAGAGTTACAATCGTTCATATCTAGTACGTATACAGGAACACGAAGTCGACATAAAATCGCAGTCGGTTGATACAGTTCACTCATACAACCAAACAAATTTGAACTACGTTCCATATGATAAAGAATTCATATGGGAATAAGACTGTAGACTACTGCAACCGCAGACTAGTGATTCGAGTGAATGTGTTTTGTGAGTGTAGTAATCGACATTGAACATCTACATAACGCAAACATCACGTCGTCTACTCGACGAATTCAACTAGTCTATGGACTAGTCGATGAACGTAAATGAACAGTCTAGTTGCGTTAACGTTCTTATCTATTAGGAACGCGACGTCGATACAAATTCGAAGTCTGTTAATACAGTTAATTCATTCATCCAAAGAAATTTGAAACTATGTTCCATAAGCTATAGAGTTCATATTTGAATAAGAGTTGTACTGTAGACCGTAGACAACTGCAACCGCAGACTAGTGATTCGTAGAAATCGACGTTGAACATCTACAAACGCAGACATCACCTCGGTCGACTAGTCGATGAATTCAACGAGTCTATGGACTAAGTAGTCGATGAACGTAAACGTAAATGAACGGTCTAGTTGCGTTAATGTTTAAAATCGTAGACGACCTATTGCTAGAATGTGTTAATCAAAGTTGGCTACAAATAGCTAATTGTAAGTATTAAACGTAGCCTTAGATTTGAGCTTCGCCCTGATTTTTAGTTTTCAATAAGTTTACACGGCATTACAGTGTTTACCAAAATAAACCGTGAAATTAAAATTATATAACAAAAACATGATCATAAAGTAGCGAACCGGGCATGAGCTGCTGTGTGCCGAGGCCGAGGCAGCGCATGCGCCACGCGTCTTGCAGCAGCTGCAGCCGCGCCTGCTTGCGCCACTTGGCACGCCTGTTCTGGAACCACACCTGGACAAACCAGAATAAGCAAAGTCAATAACAATTGAACAGCCCCCGTTAAATAACCTAAGTGACTGCGAAGCTTAACACGTTGGCTGCTATGAGTATCACCAGTGGGTTCACGTGGGCTCTGTGTGCCCATGAGCATCACGGGTGGAATCAAAAGCTAATTTTTCAGGGTATTGTTGTGAAGATTATTTTGGGGGCCAGACTCAACTGTGAATGCTATTTGGTAGAGGATATTCTATTGTTAATTACAAAAAATGAACTAAAACAATTACTTTGCTCACCCGCGACCTTACAATAGTTACGTTTATGCAAGAAATGTGCGTTCATGCAGTTCCTCCACCTCCACACTGTACGAACACACACAAATCACATAAACACAACTATCACCACCACCAAGCTACACTGACGCGTTTCGAACTCAACCAGAGCTCATCTTCGGAGTAGTTTTACTTTTACTTTTAGTTTTACTCCGAAGATGAGCTCTGGTTGAGTTCGAAACGCGTCAGTGTAGCTTGGTGGTGGTGATAGTTGTGTTTATGTGATTTGTGTGTGTTCGTACAGTGTGGAGGTGGAGGAACTGCATGAACGCACATTTCTTGCATAAACGTAACTATTGTAAGGTCGCGGGTGAGCAAAGTAATTGTTTTAGTTCATTAATATGGACCTCCGCAAAGTAACGCCTGATTCAATAAATTAATTACAAAAACCTAACTATTTCGAATTTTTAGATACCAGCAAATACTTGCTAGCACCTCAGTAATAGGGCGATGCTGTGAGCATCACCGGTGGATCACTAAATTTGTATGAGGCGTGGGAGTAACACTTGAGGTGAAGTATGGTGGGTAGGCAACGTGCTAAGCGAAAAATGACTTTGTAACAATAGCTAATATTTTTCGAGACTCAACGGTCTGGCTTAATCTATAGACAGGGTGGTGACCAGCCGTGGCCGAAGCCTACCACCGGACAAAACGGTTACCAAAGTTACTCGTCAAGACGAATCAAACGAACCCAAACTCGATGCAGTCGTGGCATTTTATTACAGAGTTCTTACTTCCGCCTTCCAGTTCCATCATCAGATCAGCTCCATGTCTTAATAAATCGTGGGCTTAGGTTAGGTTAGGTTAGGTTAGGTTATTAAAAATGTTGGTAGGTAAAGCAATAACTAATAGTACAAAATGTTACTAAAAAACTCAACCCAAATTCAGCCACATCCGGAACAGTTCCATTTGAAACAACGTTATCTCAAAGGCCACACACCACCACCATCATGCACCCTCACTAATCAGGGCGAGCTTAGAAAGGGATTGGAGTTGACAGTAATTCTATATGCTTACGTCAAAATATGTATGAAATGACAGTTCTGACAGTCCCGTTCTTATTGCGGTTTGATAATACATTATTATTATGAGGGAAGTAGTATGTACGTACAATCCACCAATTTGATTCTAATGCCACCATAAAACCCTATCGTAGTCATCATTTCAGCAGAACATAGATCTCCCCCAAGGCTCGCCAAACAGATCGGTCCTGCGCCATCCGCATCCAACGCGTTCCCACAACGTTAACTACCTAGGTTGTTGCTCCATCTCGTTGGAGGCTTTCCGACACTGCGTCTTCCGGTCCGTGGGCGCCACTCGAGAACGTTCCGGCCCCATCCCCCATCGGCCGTCAGTCAGTTCTATCGTAGTAAATAAATTTATTTGTTTATGAACTGCTGCCCGCGACTCCGTCTGCGAAGAATTTGTTTATCGCTATCCCGCGGGAACGATGCAATTTTCCTGGATAAAAAGTATCCTATATTTTAATCCGGATTATAAACTATCTGTGTGCCAAATTTCATCAGAATCCGTCAAACTGTTTTAGCGTGAAAGAGTAACAAACATCCATCCATCCATCCATCCATACTTACAAACTTTCGCGTTTATAATATTACCTAGTAGGTTAACAATGCTTATTGAATGACACAAAATGTCACAATGACAAGGTTTTAAGGTGGCCTAGGAATTAAATTGGTTGACTTTACTTCGTCAGTAAGTAGGAAGGAATAGTGTGCTTTACTGTAATCAATCATTGAGCACATCACTTCGTTCAATGGGGAGCAAAATACCTCAAAATACGTAACATTAATAATATGATATGGCTTTTGTACGTGTGCTTCCACAGCTATTTTTGTAGGGAAGGGTACGGTTTTTCGTGTCCGCCCACGGTTCTGCCAGGGACGGTTTCTACTTAATTCGTAGTAGTAGTCTTGGTAGGTACTAGGTATAGGCAAAGCGTGTTTTGGTTCGCTTATTGTTATTTTATCGCCGTACATTTTTGGGTCTTGGTCATCTCACGTGCTGGTCCCACGGATTTATTATCATTCTACGTGTTGTTCATTACAGGTGTCGGTCATTTCAAGTGTTGGTTATTAAGCAATTGGTCATTTTGCGTATTTAATATTTTTATCATCGTTGGTCATTACTACCGATCATTATGCATATTGGTCATAATGCGTCTAAAGGTTTTGGAACCGGTGAATATTTTTCACTCTTAGCATGCCGCGCTTCGGCCTTCTATGGCAATCCTTCGGCGCAAGCCACACAGAAGAGACGGGGACAGGGGTGCGTCGCAGTCGCGGCGCCCCTTGAGTCATACTAAATGTATAGAAGCGTCGCGATCCAAAGCAGACAGAAGAGACGGGGCGGAGACGCGGCCTGCGAACAAACGAACGGACTGCGACGCGCGTCTCTTTTGTGTGGCTTGCGTCTTCCAATTGCACCTAGTAACCGTGTAAATAAATAGTAAAGGCGCCGTAACTTATAACAACTTATGTAACTACTGCCTAATTTAAGTGTGGTAATCGGTCGGCACGTCATCTTGTGGATGAGTGGAGACCAAAAGATGACTTTAAAAGCTAGTTACCCGCAAAAAACGACTGACTGGCAAAGTTCCCTTGTCTTAAACTCCATCCAGAATATTTCATAACGGCTATCAAACTCTTTCGGAATTTAAGGGAGGCCCGCAATAACGACATTACGACACAAGTGCTGTTATGGGGAATAGAGTACCTATAGACTTTTCTAAAGTCATAATATCTATGTTCTTATTTAATTGTTCGTGACCACGTAAAAAAACCGATAAAAGTAGGTACAGAAGTAGAAAAAATACTATAATAATATGCTTCGAATTACTTACTGGTTTCAAATCAATCACCCAAAACATAAATATTTTTAAGGAGATCAAGTCAGACATGAAACGATACGTGTGCGAATGTGATCGAAGGGTCCAGAAAGTCCTTTTGATCTTTTTGCGGCGCAACCCTTGAGCCACCCTTGACATGAATAAGGGTACAATTTGTGTAATCAGGCTATCAAAATTTAAGGAAGATACAGCTGATTTAAACATGAATTAAACTCTAGTAAACATTTAACAGATTATTGATTGTACTTAACGTACCTATATCTTGATTAAAAAGCATTGCCTGCCCTGTCATAGCAGGTAGCAGGCAGGTATGTTGCAATAATTTGGGCACATTGTCCTTCTGCTATTAAGTAGGTAGCATATTAGAAACGTTTAAAAAACTAATTTATTTACTGCCTATAAGCTTTTTCATTTTTTCATGCTTGATAGTTATGTATAAAATTACAACATTAATTAATCACGAATTAACCTCTGTGTCTACACTAAAAATTTAAACTATTTTATTTAAACTTTTGTATAATTATTTTTTCGTATTTGTGGATTTTTATTATTCATAGAGCTTTATTGAATTATTAAATATTAATATATTATGGTGGTGTAATGTTTAAAATGAACACTCTACGATTTTTAGTGGGTTGGTATACTTATACTACAGTAAAATACGTGTTAACTAACGATAAAAAATAATTTTACAGAATGAAAAAGGCACCGAATTCAAAATTATTAACCTACCTGCACCCTAGCTTCGGAGAGGCTGATTCTGAGCGCCACTTCCTCCCTCAGGAATACGTCAGGGTAATGTGTCTTCTGGAACAGTGATTCCAGCTCACTTAGCTGCTGTGGCGTAAAGGTGGTTCGGTTACGACGTTGCCGGCGCCTTCCAAACATGTACTCGGTCAGCAAATCACCTGGCAACGGCGAGAGGTATGGACCAGCCATTGTAGTTTTAAAACGCGGATCTAAGTGTAGCCAGGAAGATTTAATTACGACATGTATGTGGATGATTTTTTCGAGCTCGCTTGGAACACTTACGCAAAGTTTTTAACTGTTTAAAACTTCGATCGTACTTCTAAACAGATTCTAATAAAGTGCTCTGTCGGTCGCGAAATGTCAAGCACTGTACGCATTTGCGAAAATCCCGCTGTAAAAACCATTTAGACTCCACCCCTTAGCATTAAAACGGGGGGTTGCGATTGGAGGAGCGCTTCAGGGGTTGCAAATCTCGACCAATCAGCCTACTGCTTTGCGGGGGTAGTATTTGGTAGGTGTAGATTAAGTTATAGAGTTATCTGTAAATACATTTTATATAAATGCGGTTAATTTTATGCTGGCAGTGTTAATGAGATATTGAAAGCGCCCGAGATTCTCATTAAGCGAAGGATGTTTTATAGTTTCGGCTAAGTTAATATGTATATAGGTAATGAGAACTTTTGAGGGGTAATTTAAGTAAAAAAATAGAGTGATTGCTTAGTCTGTCAAACAAATGATAGATAACATAATATTTAGTCCGCTCATAACCCCGTGTTGTAATGACAAATAAAAAATAAATATCTGAAAAATTGCTATTACGTATACTTTAATTCGATTACTTTAATTTTTGAGCAACTTATCACTTTTGCATTTTAACCGTGTACCTAATGCAAAACAAGAAAAAACGAGTAAGTATAAGCGGCTAAACTTGATTTGCATCACAAGACTAAAAAACGAACAGTTGTTGACGGTACAAGCTATCGAAAAGTTAAATAAAACATCTTAATTTATTTATTATTAAGGATCACCAACAGGTAATACATCGTACAAAAACTTAAGTAACTAGAAGGTAAACATTTCTGGTTTCTGGTAGATGCTTATCCAATTAAACAGGTAGGTAACCACAACTTAATTTTAATGTATCAAATGAAATTTTTGTTTTAGATTTTACAACTAGTATTTCATGTATTTACTGGTGTAATAGGACGACTATATACAATATAGACCAGTTTTAAATTCCGCTTATGATTAAACATCTTTAATATTACGAAATTATAACCAAATTAGAACATAAGTAAAACTCATTCAATAATCAAAGTAGCTATACCTAACCAACCGCGGACCATCCGCCGCAGTTCTAAACGAGTTTCCGCAAACATTTTAATGAATAACACCTCCCTTCCACCCCTCTAGGATGACCAGTTAACTCTGCAGAAATATTAAGTCTAATTTGCAGTTCAAGTGAATAAGATCTGACTACCTACATTTGTGAAAAATATCAGCCTGTCGACTTGCATTTTGACGTTTTTATAATGTATTATTTGAACCATTATCTAGAACAAATGTAGGTAGGGACAGTCAAGGAATTTAATTCCCTACTTATTTCGTAAAAATGTCGTGTAATATTCGCGATACATTAAGATCGAAATGTCAATTGGAATACGTCAAAACAATATCGTTGCTAGCTCTTATGGTGACAATTTGCCGTACGATATTCAAACTTAGGTGGGTTGGAAATTAAATTCCTTGACTGTACGAGACTGTATGAGACCTAGCCGTGGTGCCTCTCGCTCTCCGCAGACTTATTGTCTAACGCTTCTGACGCTTGCCTTCGCAATCAATATTTCTTTCTGTCAAACGGTATAAGATGATGACAGAAAGAGACGGTGAAAGCGAAGGCAAGCGTCAGAAGCGTTAGACAATACGGCATCTGGGCTCGCACCTTTGAGTTTTTCGAAATTAATGTGCGAAATTAAATTAGAAACTTACCATGTGCTTTACGGTGGAGGAAAACATTATGAGGAGACCAGAACACAACTGTGAAGAAATTCAGTGGTGTGTGTGAGGTTCCCAATCCGCACTGGGCCCGCGTGGGAACTACGCCCAAGCTATCTCATTCTGAGAAGCCTGTGCTCTGCAGTGGGATGTGCTAATGCGATGATGATGAGTGAAAGACCAGAAGTATGACACGATGCGTATTTTTTAATCAGAATGTAGAGTCGAAAAGTATCCTTAAGTCCAGAAGGCTGGTAGCCCTACCCCGCCTCGGTGCTGCTATGCTAATTAAACGTTCCAGTCATATTGTTTTAGTTACTGCAGCTCTGGATAGTTACTATGTTATTCTATATTATGTGAGGTCCTATTTAATGTTGTACACGAGGCAAAAACTTTTCAATTTATTTTTGCGTAGGATACTAAACTTATGAGATAGAGTTATAGATAGGTAGTTATAGTCACGGTCAAATATTTTTACACTTAATTATCTTGTCACGGTACGCCTTCTAACAGTTTTATACAAAAATTCAATCACGAAGCGACAGCGACAGGGTGGTGTCCATTGTATTCTAGAACAAAAATTATCTTCCTTGTTGCCGTCATTCTATACGCATTTGCGATTTGATCATACAATGACGATGATGTTGATGTAATTAAAACTACGTATTAGGTACGTTCATGGATACATAAATATTATTTAATACTTCGAGTATACGAATTTCATTTTATCCTTTCAAATTAGGTACTTTTACAGCCGTGGGAATTTCGAAAAATATCTTCTTAGTGCACCTTTATTATCCCCAAGAAATGGTCTAATAAATTTCAAGTTTTTGGCTCCGGTTTAGGTTATTATGTTGTTTGCCAATCAGCCAGTCAGTCAGTCATACTCGTATTACTCTTTTCTACTGACAGATATTGACTTGGGTGAAGTTCAAAAAGTTGAACACCTTATCGCCGGTACTAACAATTACTTAGTACCTACTGTAGCAATTGATATGCTACAAATTTATTAGTGTAACCTTTTTCATTGATATTGTGTCTCGTTGTTGGCCTGGCTGATTTCGCTGTCAGCTTAAATTTGAATAGAGACATGTAAAAAAAGTAGGTGAGCTTGACAGAGAGATTTGGGCGATACGTGGATGACGGCGAAAAATAAGAGATCTCTCGAAAAAAATTAATCTTGGTTCCTGTGATTCATGAAATCATAAATTACTACGTGGTTTGTAGTGGTTTCCTCTTCTTTTACAAAATTACGCTACATTATGGCGCCCGAACAATTTTAATCCCGTTATCTTTGTCTTTGTGTTTTTTTGGGTTTCTTTTTCTTTGCTTTTGTCAGGGGCGAGTGCCCTTCGTGCAATATTTGTGCTGGTTGTGTTTGAAGTTACTTTCGACGACGATTTGATTTGTGATAATTCTTTGTTCACAAGCGTTTTATTTGTTTATTTAATTATTGTTGGTGTTCTTCGTTCCAAATATGGCTGAAGGAGGTGATGTTGGACAAATTTCAACTACTCCTAGGCTTGCTTCCCCTGTTATCAACCAGCCACGTCGGGTAATTCAGCCTGACGTGGCAGACGAAGCGTCGCGTAACATATCGGATACCGGCGATCACTCCGCTTCTACTTCAGGCGGTCCAATTAATCCTTATCTTCCTTTAAATTTGCCTATAAAACCAGAATCACTCACCAAATGGAATTTGACTTACTCCGGAAAAACCTGTGTACGTGATTTTTTCAATCGTGTAGAGGAGGAAAGAGATGCTCGTGATATCAGTTCGGAATACATAGTTCGTCGTTTCCACGAACTTTTGTCAGATACTGCTCTGAAATATTTTAGGTCTATCCGTTCACCAAACGTCCGTTATTGTGACCTTAAAGCAGCATTCTACCGGACCTTCGACACAGTAGACTATGACTATAAGATTGAACGCCAGTTGCGTGAACTAAGACAGACGGATACCCAGTCTGCGCGTGATTTCGTTATAGATATACGTGATCTTAACTCTAAACTGAAATCACCAATCAGAGAGTCAGACTTGCTGACAATAATTAAATATAATTTACATCCCCGGTTGTATCCCTGTCTTTCGACGAACGTTATTACTGATGTTGACACATTATTACAAGTGGTATCTAATTTTGAAACTTTTCAAACCCATACAATCCCAAAAGTAGTAGCGCCAATACCAATACAGACCCCAAAAAGCGACCCTGCGCATTTTCTTTGTCCTAAATGTAACAACCCGGGGCATTCATATCGGTTCTGTCCAAATGTACCCGGACCTGTATGCTTCAAATGTCACCGTCCGGGTAACGTAACCCGTGATTGTCCAACATGCAACTACCAATTTACAAACCAAAAAAACTAATTATTACCGGTGAACTGCAAAAGTCTACGGTATCACCGGTAGTTTTAACTGATTCAAGTGACAATAGGCTTTTTATTGAGATTGTTGCTGCCGGGTGCCGCGTTAAGGCGCTTTTAGACTCGGGTGCACAAATGTCACTTATAAATCGACCTTTTCTTTCAAAAGTTGGCGTTCCATTTAGCACTAAAAATTTACCGTCTGTAGTATCTGCAGATAATTCCCCCATTCAGATTTTAGGGACAGTTAGTTTGTCTGTTTTTTTTAATGGTTCTAAGGTTCCGCATAATTTTTTAGTTGTGGATAATATAACCTCAAATATGATATTGGGAATTGAGTTTTGGAACCGGTTTGGACTCACTACGGTATTAAGCCGTGCCTTCGATAAGGAAATTAAAGAAAACTTATATATGCCTGACCCAAATATTCAGGATTCACCTTTTTGCGTTAACGAGGCGCGTTTTATACAAGCTCGCAAATTTTTGACGCCTGTTCAGGAAATTCGACTTCAAGAGGTAATATCGGAATTCGAAGAAATTTCATCAGGAAAAATCGGTTTAGGAAAAACTTCTTGGCTGACTCATAAGATTGAAACTAAAGGTCCACCTATTCGTCAGAGATACTATCCTCTCTCACCTGCTAAATTAAAAATTTTGAACGTAGAAATTGATAAGATGTTGGAAGCAGGTGTTATCCGACCTTCCCGATCTCCATGGGCTAGTCCGGTAGTCATGGTTACAAAGAAAGATGGATCTGTAAGATTCTGTGTCGATAGCCGTAAACTAAATAGCGTAACTGTTCGTGACTCTTATCCTTTACCACGCATACAGGATATTTTAGATAACCTAAGAGGAGCAAAATATATGACATCTCTTGATTTCCGTAGTGCTTTTTGGCAAATCCCACTCCATGATAAAGACTCATGTGAAAAGACAGCTTTTATTGTTCCTCAGCGTGGTTTGTTTGAATTTGTGCGAATGCCTTTCGGTCTTACAAACGCCGCTTCAGAAATGCAGCGATTAACTGATATGATCATTAATTATGAATTCACCGGATTGAGCGACGATTGCGTATTTGGATATGTGGACGATTTGATCCTTGTTTCACGAGATTTTGACAGTCACATCCTTCTTATTCGTAAAGTGTTGAATCGTCTTAAACAAGCCGGTTTGTCAGTTAATTTAGAAAAATGTGAATTTTGCAAGCCAGAGTTAAAATACTTAGGATATATTGTCAATGAAAATGGTCTTCAAACCGATCCTAAGAAATTAGAAGCTATAGAGAACTACCCGGTACCTAATACTGCTAAATCTTTGAGAGCTTTTATTGGAATGTGTTCCTATTATAGGCGCTTTGTCGTAAATTTTTCGACTATCATTGCCCCATTGACTGCTCTTATCGGAAAAAAGAAAGGTCGTGACTGTATAGAGTGGAATCTGGATGCTCAAAATGCCTTTTCTAAATTAAAGAAAGAACTTATGAGTTCTCCTTTAATGGCTTGCCCGGATTTTTCAAAGCCTTTTCTTCTCCAATGTGACGCTTCAGCTATAGGAGTTGGTTCAGTTCTATCTCAAAAGATTGATGGTATCGAACATCCGATTTCTTTTTACTCTAGATTGCTTACGAAACCAGAGAAAAATTATGGAACGACTGAACGCGAATTGCTAGCTGTATTAGAGTCTATTAAACATTTTCGTGGATACTTAGATGGTATGAAGTTTACGATTATAACCGACCACATAGCGTTAAAATGGTTATTGACTCTTGACAATCCGTCCGGTCGTCTGGCACGTTGGGCAACGCAAATATCTCAATTCAATTTTGATATAGAGCACCGCAAGGGCGTCTTAAACGTCGTTCCGGATTGCTTATCCCGTCCCCAGATAAACTTAATAACGTACAATGAAGGGGTAAACAATACAACTGACCGTTGGTATAAAAAGATATTTTTAGGTGTTCGTAACAATCCTCAGATGTTTCCAGCTTATTCGATACAGCAAGGTGTCCTCATGCGCCGTATGCCTTTAGATTCTCCTCTTCATGGTGATCCATGGCGTATTGTTCTTCCAGCTGATAAAACACGCGAATCTATTTTGGAAGCACACAATAATCCACCTTCTATACATCCTGGTACTATGAAGACCTATCTTTTGCTAAAGAAAATTTATTACTGGCCGAATATGTATCACGATATTTCCGAAGTGTTAAGAGATTGTTCAACCTGTAAAGCTCATAAGATTTCTAATACTAAACCACGTGGAAGAATGTTATACCCAAAAAGTGTTACTATGCCTTTGCAGATGATTTCGATTGACTTAATAGGTCCACTACCCTTAGCATATTATGGATATAAGTATATTCTTACCATGGTGGATGTTTTTAGCAAATATGTATGGTTGGTACCCCTGAAGAGAGTAGATGCTAAAGGTATCTGTAATGCGCTCGAAAAAGAAATTTTTTTAATCTTCGGTGTCCCCACATCCATTCTCTGTGACAACGCAACTGTTTTTCACAGTAATTTCTTTAGTCGTTTCTTACGTTCTTATAATATTGGGGAGCCTTACTTCACGCCGTATTATTCTCCACAAGCGAACACAGTCGAAAAGTACAACCAAAGTGTCGTTACTTGCCTTTCTATTTTAGTTGAACAAAACCACCGAAGTTGGGCACGACTTCTACCTAAAGTCAAACTATACCTAAACTCTTGTATAAACTTGGCAACTTCTTATTCCCCAAATTTTCTAATGTTTGGAAGAGATGTTATCGTTGACAACAGGCAGTGCCGTGAAAATCAGTCTCTAGGCGGAGATATTGCCGAAAGACGGATTGACCGAGCATCATGTCTTTCTTCACTCAACGAAGTATTTGCTAAGGTCGCCGACAACCTTTCACATGCTTTCCTCGCAAATTCCAAGAGCTATAACCGAAATAGAGTTACGATTACCTTACAAACAGGCGATATAGTTTGGAGGAAGAATTTTGCACGTTCCACTGGTAATGATTTTTTTTCTGGCAAGTTAGCTCCACGTTTTACACGTTGTCTCGTTAGTCGTGTGATTTCCAATCAGGTCTACGAGCTGGAAGATTGTGATTCAAGTCATGTTGGGACTTATCACATAAAAGACATCCTGAAATAAGACGTTTCAGTTATGGTAATTTCTTCAATTTTTTTAAATTCCAAAAGACGTTTTGGTCCGTCCTTTGCTTTTCTTGTCCCAAAATATTCGGCAAAATACTGACAGATTATTTTTTCGTATAACTTTTATTTGTTGATTTAGTTTATATGAGCACGGCATTAAGCGTTATTTTGATTTTGATTGATATCTTATTTATGTTAATTACTATGAGAGTCAGATTGATTAGTTTTCTTCATCGTTTATAATCTCAGTTTTCTTCATCTTTTTATCTAAGCGGATTCGGTGTTACGCAGTGATATAACGATTCGGATTTTTTCTTTTAGTTTTACTGTTAAACACTCTTAAATAGTTTTTTTCGCATTTGATGGGCCATTATTGACTAACACAGTTTTTTGTAACGTATGTCCTTATCATAATAATCGCGCGGGTGTACTCGCTTTAAGTCATATTTTAACTGACATTTATTTTGTCAAAGGTTTTGTTCAATGGACGTATTAAATACTGAGTGGCCTTCCATATTTAAATGTTCCGAACTTATCGTACGAATAATGTACTTGTTGTTAAAACTACTTTGATTTATGTGTTAGTAGATTATGCCTCCTTACGTTTATTGTTGCATCTACTTATGTATTTTATAAGAGTTACGCACTTTAGGAATTCGCTTACTTTTTATTAATGAATCCGTGCCGTTGTGTCACTCTAGTCTATCTTATTAATATTGTGTTAATTGTGTAATCACGGATATTAAGCTAAAAGCTTTTTCTACAGTGGACAGTGTACTGGGGATCGCTTAGCCATTATGATTGTCATAGAGTTTATTATGGTGTCGGAATCTCTCATAACTAGGGTTGTCAAAAATCTTTTGTTAAATTAGGGTTATGTAAGATTTTATAATCAGGGTTGTCAAAGTTTATTAAATTAGGGTTGTCAGAATAATATTAATAGGGTCAATGTTAGTATGAGTTTTAAGTTTTTTTTCTTTTGGAAAGGGGATAATTGTAGCAATTGATATGCTACAAATTTATTAGTGTAACCTTTTTCATTGATATTGTGTCTCGTTGTTGGCCTGGCTGATTTCGCTGTCAGCTTAAATTTGAATAGAGACATGTAAAAAAAGTAGGTGAGCTTGACAGAGAGATTTGGGCGATACGTGGATGACGGCGAAAAATAAGAGATCTCTCGAAAAAAATTAATCTTGGTTCCTGTGATTCATGAAATCATAAATTACTACGTGGTTTGTAGTGGTTTCCTCTTCTTTTACAAAATTACGCTACACTACCTAAGAAAGATTTCCGTCCATTCCGTCGTGACACGTAATTAACCATGGGTAATTTTTGTTTCACAGAGGAACTTTTGCCAGTCAGTCAGTCAGTCAGTCGTCGTCAGTCGTGGTCACACTTTTTGATCTCCACCCTTATTATGGGTCAATACATAATTATTTTTTTGTTTGCGCAACTCCTGTGTACATGGCAAATGTTAAGGGTCTGTAGGGACACATTGTAACAGAGTGCTGAGGCGGCTCATATTCAAGTGCGGCTTTCTTATGGCTGTACTACAAATACTACAATGCATCTAGTCAGCATAGCCAACACTCCCCCAGGCCGCAGGGACAAGATTCAGTCGTCTGTCGCCCACCTATACCTATGTAACAACGTGTGTTTACTTAATAAATGGAGTCAATCTGGAATGTGAATTATCATTTGTAGTGACATATACTAACTGCTCCTACAGGTCTATAGCCAATATTTTTTAGTCAAATCTACGTCAGCTTGCGGGACTGGCCTACTTTCTGCCCATTTAAATAAATCTTATGTTTGCCGACTCGGAGTCACTAATTTTATGTCTCCAGGAAAGATAAATAATAATAATAATAATAATAAATCTTTATTTGGAACAGTAACAATTAGGTGCATTACAAAATATGAAAAACGATGTCACCCGCAGAAGTTAAAAACTGTGTCGCAGGTAGCAACGCCCCCCTCCGTAAATAAAGTGATTTAGTTCCAAAATTAATACAAAAGTTTAACTAAAATTTAAGTAAATACACAAAAGAAAAGAAATATAAATATTATGGTCATTAAACTGGTTGTGGTAGTGTCTGTGTGTGTGTGTGTGTGTGTGTGTGTGTGTGTGTGTGTGTGTGTGTGTGTGTGTGTGTGTGTGTGTGTGTGTGTGTGTGTGTGTGTGTGTGTAATAATAATAATAATAATAATAATCATTTATTCATATATAGTTGTACAAACATTGAAGGACAAACATATTTCTGTCAGCACGAAAAAGAAGATAAAAACAATTTGCACATTTAATTTGTTATAACTCTGACCTCCAAACTAAGCAAAAGCCTGTGTTTTGGAGTATCAGAAAAGTGAGTGAGTGTGTGTGTGTGTGTGTGTGTGTGTGTGTGTGTGTGTGTGTGTGTGTGTGTGTGTGTGTGTGTGTGTGTGTGTGTGTGTGTGTGTGCACTTACAAGTGTGTGGGCGTGTAACAACTTAACTTAGATAACTTTTGTTTTACGCTGTGTACCCATATATTATACTACTAGTTTTAATACTGCATTCTTTAATCATCAATCTAATCCAATCAAGTCTTTCCAACTGAACCAAAGCTCCAATGTCAAAAATTTAAAAACTTGAATTCAGAAAAAAACTGACTGCAGTCCCTCCGCGGAGCACGTGAAAGCTCAATTAGTTAATTAATCTTTTTTTCCGCGTTAAAATAGCATTTATAAACGAAGCGCAAACCGGTGGAAAATGCCTCCCCTGCTACTCCCATCCCTGATGGGGTAGGGTTGACGATTTTACTAAAACGATATATTTTTGTTCTTATATATGTTAGAGAGGGCAGACAAACGAACTAGTGGGTCACCTGATGTTAAATGATCACCACTGTCCATAGACACCCGCAGCGCTTTACGCGATGCCAGTGCGTTTTCGGCCCTGCAGAAAATTGTACACTCGCCTCTTAAAGGCACCCAGGTCGTAACTCGATCGGAAGAAGGGAAGCAGGCCCTATACTACGAAGCGCGAAATTCGAACTTCGTTTCATGCCGTTCCGCTCACGCTAATGGTATTTATTACGAGAGTGAGAGGGACCGCACGATCCGAACTTCGAACTTCGAATTTCGTAGTAACCCCGCAGGACGCTCGTTCCAGATTTTTAAGTTCGTGTCAAAAAAGACCGCTTAAAACGCACCGTCGCACGTCACGCATTTATCGTTTTGATAGTGATAATATAATTTTTGTCAGCAAGTAACTACGTATTAGTTATAGATTATAAAAACTATATCACCCCGTGGCGAAGGGTGCTAACAACCCGATTCCCCCCGGGTTGACTAAACTTTCGAAGTTACCAAACGCTTCTCTTCCATTACTACAGTTTCAAGAAGAGGATAAAATATGGGAGTTCAGATTTTATTGCTTCGGCTTTACTTGCAAAAAAATTCACGCCCCGCCACTGTCACCCTAAAATATTTTTAAGTGCCTTATACAACAAAATGTCTCCATGATTCCTTAATTAGGTAGTTTTAGTAGTACCGTTGTAAGTAGGTACACAGAAGTTAGGGAAATAAATGGCCGATGGCCTCACAATACAAAAATCACCGACTAATGGAAATAATATGGCTTTTTATTTTTATATTTTTTACGAATTAGGAGTAAAGTACCTGGGCGACCGAGCTCTGCTCGGGCAGTAACTCGGTACCAAGCGTTTTCCCAGAGATAAGACCAAGCTAGATCAATTTTTCATCCCCGAAAACCCCCAAATACCAAATTTCATCGAAATCGTTGGAGCCGTTTCCGAGATCAAAACACCGGAGGGGTGGGGGGGGGGGTTGAGAGGGGGGGAGGGGATGCGGGGGAGGGAGCGCGGGGGTATTAAAGGGGGGATGAAAATTTCATTGATTTTGCCGTAGGATGCACCGTTTTCAAGGTATTTGACAAAAACACCGGAGGGGGTGGGGGGGGTGAGTCACGTTAAACTATCGTCCGTAAACCGACTTTACAGACAACCGGCTTTTCCTGTTCTGTGCTCCCAATAGGGAACGTGCACATAGACGGTGCTGCCAACTGGTGCCATAAGGGTGCCATCAATTTGAGTGTTTTACCTTGATAAGTTTGTTTTACTGTCCGCATAGTGTCTCTTCTGTCGCATTAGTGCTGCCGTCTATAGTTACTGCACGTTCCCTATAATACTTTTTCTAACAAAAAAGTAACTTTTTTCACAAAAAAGTAACTTTTTCTCACAAAAGAAGAAACTTGACGTTTTCTCATGAAAAATAAACTTAAAAAAAAAAACAAAAAATCTTGAAAAAAACGTGGAATCGAACCGAGGTCGGCTGGATCCGCGACCACCCGATTCCTAATGTGCCATTATGATCCGCTCGAAGTCGGCGAAATTTAGCTTTATATTCTAATGCAAACAAAAATAGCCGGAAAAAACGAGTAAAAGCGATTTTCTGAAAATGAAACATAGGTAAATCAGTTTTTCATCCCCGAAAACCCCCACATACCAAATTTCATCGAAATCGTTGGAGCCGTTTCCGAGATCCTGATTATATATATATATATATACATATATACAAGAATTGCTCGTTTAAAGGTATTAGATTTTGATCGCGCCTTCGGTTATTTGTTAGAGGTCCTGTGTTTTTACCAGATACATAACTGGAAACTGTAACAGAATTTTCTACAAAAATGTGTCCACGAAAGTGAGTTGGAACAAACGCTCAAAATAAAAAAACCCTTTTACGAGTATGCTCTGCCTTTGAAACATAAAATTATTTTTACGCATGAACATTTTAAAATGAGTTTTATTGTTTAATATTTCAAGTTGAACGTAACCCTGAGTGCACGAGTCCGACTGTCACTTGGCCGGGTTTTTTAGGAGTAGATAGGTAGGTACTTAGCTCTAATGCAACCGCAGAAATTAATTGATTTAAGTATATGATACTAGCAGCTCCTGCACACAACCTGTGGGAATAAAAAGTATATTATAATACCTAGTGTGAATTATTAAAATCGGTTCGGTAGTTCCAATAAACAATACAATATATTAGTATACAGGGTTATTTGTAATTCACTAGCATCCTTTTAACCCTAAACTCCCACCACTTAAACAATTTTTTTTTGTTTTACGGCTTTTGTCATAACTTAATATTTTTGGTGTAATAACGTTTTGAAAATTTGAGATTACCTCTTATTTTTACGATACTCTGTGTATTTGTATGGGAAAAAAAGTGCTTCATTTTAAAAAGTCGTAAAACAAAAAACATTTGTTTGAGTGATAGGAATTCAGGGTTAAGAGGATGTCAGTGAATTAAAAATAACCCTGTATAAATAAATTCAAAGTTAGGGTCCATTATTTTAGTTAGTAGATAACATTATTCAAAATAAGCCAAGGTTAGTACCAATGTTAAAATAAAATAAAATTAAACAAAAGAAACTAGAAACACGAAACACCCAACGAAAGCACGCACCGGGCGTGTATCTTCATCCAGTGTTGCGTTATCGATATCGATATAGGTAGAGTAATAGCAGTTTTAAATGATTCTGGGTTAATTGCATTAGATATACATAAATGAATTAACTTAACCGGGAATCTATTAAACGCAGCCAGCCCTAGCTAACAGAGTTTGCTCGTGCCGACACAATGCGTCGGACTGATGCCTCAAACTGCTTGATCAACTGCTAATTAGCTGATGGCGACGTGACAGCCCTGCGGTTAACAATGTTCAAGCAGGGTTGAACATGCAGTTTTTGTAAATTTAATTTGTTGGTTTCATTTGCAAACCTATAGTTTGGCACCTAATGCGTACTTATAGCGTCCAAAGGCATAACAAAGTAAAAATAAATGGTTAAAGTGTTTTTTTTTATTGAAACTCACAAATTCATCTTGAAACTCATTCATCATACGTATAGTACTTTATTTTTCATTTAGGTGCGTATCTACAAAATATTTAGCTTTCAAAGGCAGGGACACTTTTTCCTAAAAAAACTTGATCAACGCCTACTTACTAAGTAAATACTACTAAGTTTCAAAATGGAAATGGGGCCGAAAACGGACTATGACTTAAAATTTTAATACGCTTAAATCGATTGATAGATTCACACCCAATTCCATGTTGATCCCGTGAAACAGTTAAGTACCATTAAGTATAGACCATCCATCACATTTAAAACTCTGCGGAAACAGAACTACTTAACTCTCAAAGTTAACCAAAAAATATCGAAATTTCATCAAAATCAAAGTTCTTAAAAGGACATCGTCAAAGAAAACATTCTAATTGAGAATCATCAACGGCGTTGTTTTAAAGTCAATCTCCGTCCGTGCAAATGCAAAAACAATGACAATTATGGGTCCACATTTTCAGTGTACAAACAAAGCCATACTCGCAGACATTCATTAATCAAACATGTTTAGGTATAGTTATCAAAAGGCCGTAGTCCTAGGCACGCGTAGCTTCCTGTCTTTGTCCAAACTCATTCGTTTTGTCTTAACACCCCTTTTAACTTTCATACTCGTATGCTGTACTCGGGCGGTGTACACTGTCTCAAGACTGCTATTGAGAAAAATTGTGTTCCTTGGGGCAAATTAAAAGAAGCTTTGTAGGAAGCAATGAAGCTGTTTTTTTACCTTGTTACGTGCAGATAAGTATACGCATTGGTTTTGTGCGTTAGAAATTGTGGCTGAATTAGTTTAATTGATAATCAACTAAGTTACTGCAATGTAATATTAGGTAGTTGAAATTGTTACTGGTCATCAATAATGCCATATATTATTTTTTAGAAGAAATAAAAACATTCTTCTCCTGGCATAAGAAAGGAGTCGTTGTTTTATTTTACTAAATAATTAATTTAATGTTGTTATAAACATTTAATGGTATTTAACATTTTTTCTTCTTCTGATTTGTCTACTTCAGGCCTATGATTGGTGTATGTGATGTTAAAACTTATTGCAATTAACAATCTAGGAAGTTACCTATTTAACTCATGGATAAATTGCCAAAAGAAAATAAAATACATGACGACCATAAGTAAAAGTTACCACAATTAGATGGCTCGTGCCAATATAATCTAGCATATTCTATTGTCTACAAATCGATATTATCTTCTAAAAATTACACTAAAATTTGTAATCATTAATTACCACTATGATGGTCAGACAGGTCAACAAAAAAAAGAAACCGAGCGACACTGCATTGGTTATATTTATGTGTGTTGTGTCCTATTGAAAGCTATGTGAAACCCTTGTTACTTTTTTCCCAGTACATCTAGGGACGTCATTATTTTATAGTATATCTAGCTTCTTACATATAGTAGCATGCAACGCGTCAGTATCAAGAAGATTATCTCTTGCTGAGCGGCCCATCAAGCAGCTCGTCCTTCTCCGGTAAGCTGTAAAAGCCATCAGAGGCTAACAGCAACAGGTCGTCCGAAAAAAAGGAGATTATATATTAGCAGATCATGATTCCATGATCATCATATGATCTGTGTGAAGGTCAAGACCTTTTGATATATAACATACTAAATACAAACTGCACAGAAAAACCTAGAAAAAAAACCAGCTCTGGGAATCGAACCCAGGTCCTCAGCATTCCGTGCTGCATGCTATACCCCTACACCACAACTGGTCGGGACATAGACACTATAATTTTTCCTATGCATCACACGTCTCAGCTTGCTCAATCACTTATTGCAGCGCTAAACCAATCTTGACCTTTGAGCCAATAAATATGGTCCCAAACCTTATTCGCCCGGCTGTCCAAAGTGTCCCAAGTGTGCTCGTACCTAACCTCGTCTCCGCTTGATATATTTATGATTAAAGCGCCTCCAAAGCGCGGCATTGTCTTTGCCCGGCCCTCTGTGGCGCCCCATCCGTCTTGCTTTCGTTTCACGCCACTTCCCCCCTTTCTTTGCAGGCACGAGATTTTTTTAATTATGACGTTGGGCCTTTTTGTCTTCGCTACAGTGGTGCGATGCGGTGGTTGGTTGAAGCTGCAAATGGTGGCAGTTTGATTCTGAGGGAAAATTTGGTTGAAAATTGCAGAACCACCGAAGGTTTAGATATCTGGTCTATTTGATTAAAAATAAATTTATTTATTTCGGTCCCTTACTAAATGCTCCTTTCATCCACTCAAAGGTTGACTGGTAGAGATCCCTTAAAGGGATAAATTCGCCTTTGTACATGCATTTCAACGGTTGTCAATAATGTTTTTCTTTTTTTCCTTATTTTTGTACAATAAAGAGTTTACATACATACATACATAACTACCAGTAAGTCGTAAATAAATAGATTTGCTTAATATAAGTTAAAGCTTTCACCCCTGAAAAATACGTAAGTATAATATTAATTTTAATGGTAATTGTAGTCGAAAAGATTAATTTTGTGCTTACAAAATAGCTTAGTATTAGTCCTCAGCACGCTTAATGAAAAAGTGACAAGTTGCACAAATGGTCAGTTAAGAGCGACGTAGCACACATTCTCAATAAGTTATTTAGTGAACAAAAAACTCATAGAATCGAAACAACAAGTGCAAAACAGAATGTCTTCATCTAACTTTATTCGGCGTTTATAACTAACCCGCAAAGTGAAGCTACTGCAGCCAGCGCACGGAAGTTCTGATTATGTAGAGGAATTAATTTTCAGACGCGACGAACTACAGTCTCTAGTGGGGGTGGGGGGAGGGGCTCATCCGCACCTGAACGCAGCCACAGGGCTGCCTACTGAGTTACAGGAGTAAAGACAATTACATTATTAAGTTAAAGTACGAGATTCGATGAATTTATACGGCTCTAACAGTGTTAGAGACTTAGAGTAGGTATGTCACTCGGCATGATACGGTCAACTAATCGGCTATTAGCCTGCTTCACAGCTTCCTGTACTTTGTCCTATAATCTCCCAATATGCTTTCTACACGATTGTTACGTTTCATACTAGGCATCGTGGCAAATAGCCAAATAATACATTTTTTGGCGATCAGAATTGTACAATAGCTACGTTCGGTCAGACCGTTTTATTCAAGCGCGTGAACTGCTAAAAGAATCCGCACCGCTTATTCGGAGATTTGTTAACTCCCTTACAAAATATCGAGATTGTACCCAAGCAATTTCCCAAGTCTTCAGAACTATTTTTGCAGGTGGCAACCCCTTCTCATCCGCGCTGTACAACGTAAAGCGTAAACCATTTTGAGCCCCGCTTTTCGCAGGAAGTTGGTTACTCTTTAGCGAAGATTGAGCTTCTTGTTTTTAGCTAGGTAGTGATTTTGTTAAGGAGTTTTTGTAGTCGGAATTACTGTGTTTGGTAGATTTAGTTAGGCAAAAGTTTGGTCTGTGTTACCATAAAAGTATTTGCTTGACTATTTTTGAATGAATCACCTTTTCAGTAGTTTTCACTCATACAGTTTCCGCATACATCTACGTCTTCGCGACTTGTAGATTTAAGCACTCTAAGGCCTTCCAAAGAATCTATGAGAATACTTACCAAAGTTTCCATAACAGCATTGTCTCTTCCTTCACTGATCCATCAAAAACATAAATATATTCATAGAAATGATATTTCATCCACGAAATTATAAAATAGCTCACGTCGTCGACTGATGAAATGGCCGTGAACGAGTTATGGGGTGCTGTTGTTTGCTCCTTGCCTTTGTCGACATGCTATTAATATGAAAACAATTCGTCCCTCGTCGAGCCCGCGTGCATTTACACTGCGAGACAATTATATCGCTTCAGTTTTAAAACTTACTAAGATTATGTACTGTGCCACGCTAGCCCAGACTCAATACAATACATCTACTGTTACGTATTTGCATTAATTATATAAACGTTCAAAGAATAGTGGCTATTTCTATGCTCTCGTGAGTAAAAAATTCTATTCATTAAAAATTTACCGACTCAACTCAGAATGCTAAGTCTGGAAAGTTTCAACTGATTTCATCATTTTGGTAAAACTTTGGTGCGTAGGTACACTGATTCTTTTTTGATTCTCTGACTCTATAATACCCAAAAAGCTACCTCCAGTAGGTACATTTATCGGAATGCAATTTTTATTCGATTACTGTAGGTGCCTACCTATTATCTAGGTAATATAAAGAAAGGGGCTGCTTCTTTAGTTCTAAAGAAAAATATGTAAAGAAACAAGTGTATAAAATAACAGAAGCTGAAAACCAGAGAAGTCCTACTCAGAAACAGATAACTAAAAATAAGATCTTCTTTGTATATCTGTTTCATTTGTCATTTAAATTCATATTTTTACATGCAATAAAGATTTTTACATACCTACATCTTACTCATTCGATCTTCCTCTCCATTCCGTCGAAGGAAAAATGAAACACAGCTATACACTCATTTTGTCCCGCAGTGCAGGCTAAACGTTCCCCAAAGACTATGCATATGCGCTGCAATCACGATCGTTCCCATTGTAGCGCAGATTAAAACTTTAGGGTTCACCCGCTAATGTGATTGCACCTCGCGGAACCACGTGATGTGATTACAGATTAATCACTATTATACGGGCGGTGTGTTGGTTTTAATCACGGATTGATGGGATTGGGTCTTGAGGGGCAATTTGCATGTTACGGTGTTGATATCGGTTGATGGGTTTATGCTGGTAGAGGGAACACTATCAGCTAAGAGTTTATAATTTCATTGTGATTAATTTAAGTGTATACTTAGGTATAAAAAATATGTTACTAGCTTGGCTGTATAAGAGTATTTTTTTACCAAGAAAGACTAGTGTTTGGTTGTATTTTTGGTGGTTATAATATTTGGTTTTCTTTTATGACTGGTGCACTATTAAATTTATTTTTGTTAAGTACGTTTGCGAAAAAGAGGGAGGCCGAGAATTGATTATGTAAATCAAATAAAGGAGAAGGTCATGTCGTATAAGGAGGTCAAGGAGGCAGCTTTGAGGAGAGAGAAGTGGAGAGCCATTCATCGGCTACACCGACAAGAGTTTAACTCTTAAAAAAGAATATATACGTTTGCCCAATTAAATCTAAAATTATTAAAAACGAAAAATTTCTTTGCAGTAATTGCGATAGATGGTACCACACACCACTATTGGCGCATGCAAACAATTCAAGTTTTTGGGTGGGTCAGTCGGGAGCACCGTGGTTATAGTTGGTAGTACAATTGGCTCGTATAGCCAAAATATGCGGGTTCGAATCTTGACCAGTGCGCCCGAAAAGCTCATGAATGCTACTCTTGTAATAACTATACCGCTTTAATAATTGACTGAAAACGTCAGAAAGAAAGACAATTTCATTTAATTCAACTATACATCTCGTTCTAGTATTGTTTTCTGTATCGTACGATTGAATACTCAAAATGATTGCTCCGGCTTTGTGCTGAGGCAACGTGATTAAAATTATCGACTGGGCGCGCAATGGTTCAATCACCCGATTGGACTGCTTGGGGGGCAATGGATGCGGTGGTAATTGACTTCAGATATAGAAGTAGGTAGTGTATCGTGCGGGACTAAGCTATTGAGACTGTGACCGTTTTGTCCATATTTGTGTACAATGTCTAAATATGTTGCAAATTACTGTTATTCTATACCTACGTTAATTTTTTTAGGAAACAAATTAACTTAATATCAAATCAAATGGAGCACTCAGAGACTTTTTCAAATGTTTGTGTAAAAATCAATCATCAATGTCAGTTACTGTCTTGGAAAACGGCGGGAACTTAAGGCAGGTTTAGACAGGGTCAGTAACTGACTTCGAAATCGACAAGTCAGCGCTGACCCGAAAAATACCCAATGTAAATTATTGATTCAGCGCTGACTTGTCTCGAATTCGAAGTCGGTTACTGACCCTGTCTAAACCTGCCTTTAAGTATTATCTTACTTAGGCTTATGGTATTAAAAATAAGTACACAGTTTCATTATTGTATTTCGTACATAAAATATTAAAATTGAATAAGTACCGTAAAATTGGGTTACCTTGGCCATGCATCGGGATAGGATTAACTCGATCTAAGTAAATTTCCGTGTTGCTCCAGCGCAAAAAGTCTTTACAAAGAAATAGGTACCTATTTCTAAACGGCTCTGTGATACCACAGGAGACCGAAGAGCTGGCAGCTTCATCGCAGAACGTATCAGCATTGCTATACAGCGAGGTACCTAATGCTGCCAGTGACTTTGGGTCCATGCCGCGGGGGGAACCTTTTGTTAATTTTATTTATTTTTAGTTTAGTTAGTTTTATTTTATTTATAACTAGCTGATCCCGCAAACGTTGTTTTGTCATATACCACCTAGGGGTATTAAAATATCCTACGACCTATTCTCAGACCTAACGATTATGGAGAAAAAAGTTTGATAAAAATCGGTCAAGCCGTTTCGGAGGAGTTCGGTAACAAACACCGTGACACGAGATTTTTATATATTAGATTAAAGTGTTAATTTATTTAAAGATATTATGTTTTGTACTTCTAATTTGTTTAGTAAATTTTATTATTAAGTATATTGAAAATATGACACTAGCTGACCGCCCACTTTTTCATGTTTTTATACAGCGATCCTAATGTCACCAACGGTGCTGGCTGAAAATCAGCGCTGGGGTGCTATAAACGCCTCAGCATTATGCTGAGCCAGTGTCCAATTTGCAACCGCATGACACATTCTATCTTTAGCTTTCGTGTTGTCTTGTTTTGTAAAATAATGATGATGAGTCTTGTGTTGTTCTAAATAAATATATTTTCTTTCTTTCTTTCAAAGGCAGAAATTATCTCTTGGACGTGCCCGTCATGCCAAAGCAAAGTACCAAAGACTGATAATTCGAACACACCGATACGCACTCATGCCCCTGCCGCCGCCGGCGGCTCGAACGCGGTTTCAACAAACGTGACACTGCGCCCGCAGAACCGGGAAATGGACAATCGTTCAAGGTCGCAGACTCCAACTTCAGGCGGCGGCGACCTGTGTGCGCTTACAAGGGAAATACGGCTACTGCGCGATGACATAGTTGAGGTTAAGGAGCAGCTAAAAAATTTAACTTCTTGGGTGGTAAATTGCGATGCACGGCTTGACGAGTTTACTTCCAAGCTAGCTGCCTCTGATGCCAGGATACGTATCCTAGAAGATCATGCAATAGAGTCTAATTACCTCCGTCAAAAAGTAACCCAACTCGAGATGGAGCTCAACTCCCAAGCGCAAGCACGACTCAGCAACGAAGTGGAAATTGTGGGAGTAAATGAAGGCTCAAATGAAAATAAAATGCATATAGTACTCACAGCTGCATTAAAACTGGGCGTTGAATTATCAGAAACCGATTTGGACAGTGTTACTCGAGCAGGCCCTAAAAGTACCAATACGTTGAGCGCGGAATTTACATCGGAGACGGTGAGTAATCTGCCTCGGCCACTGGTTGTTAGATTTGTACGCCGTGCGAAACGGAACGAGTTTCTAAAGGCCTCCAAAGTGAGGCGCAACTTGACCACTGCGGCAATTGAGGTTGCGGGTCCAACGAAGAAATTGTTTTTTAACGAAAGACTAACGAAATCAACCCGCCTGTTGTTTCGAGAATCCCGGATGCAGTCAAAAAACGCCGGATACAAGTTTTGTTGGACCAGTAATGGCACCATATATATCCGCAAAAAGACAGGCAGCCCCCAAATCGCCATTCGGAGTGTTGCGGATCTCCAACGTTGCTGTACACTCGTGCCCGAGAGCTACGATAAAGGAGAGGGAAACCCGGTCGATCCACCAAAGGACTCCAATACTCACAAAGCAGATATGCGGGACTCCAAGGAATGATTCATTAGTCAACCTTTTTAGCCAAATTCTTTTACTTGTTTGTTTAAACTATTCATTTATTCTGAAGCAAAGCAGCACGTGTTCACAATCACACACATTTCAGATACTGTACTCGTACAACTACACAACATATTTATTCCACATATATTATAATATTTCACCTTATAAGTTCCCCACAAAATATTTTACGTTTATGGTTTCGGTTTCAATGGGCTCTGTGCAAAAAACTATGACCTCTCAGTACTACGGGAAAATGTTACATGCGTATTGTTACGAAGATGGTGTTACCTAAGCTTTCAGACGACATAGATCAAGAAATCGTAATTAATTGTCATATGCTTGATAGTCCTAAACAATGCAAAGATGTTCTTACCCTCCATCATACATTCAAGGTAATTTCCATTAATATACGTAGCTTGCAGCGAAATTTTGATTCTTTTATTATAGTCTTAAAGCAAATGGATGTTGAATTTGACGCTATAATTCTAACTGAGTGTTGGTTGCGTGACGGCGCCATTGTGGACCAAATTCCGGGTTACCAGTCATTTAGCACTGCAAAAATTATAAACAAAAGCGGTGGTGTTGTTATCTATATCAAAGAAAACCTTAACGTATCAGTGGATGAACCAAAATTAGATGATGCTAATTGTCTGTCTGTCAATATTTCTAATGAAATATTACTTTATGGTATTTATCGTTCACCTTCTTTCACAAACACTGATAGGTTCCTTAACTCTCTGGACAACATTCTAAATCAGGTAAAACCTAATCAACATATCATTGTGGCTGGGGACATAAATATAGACTTGATCGGCGGATCTGCGTACAGCCCTACTGAGTACGTGTGCCTTATGTCATCATATGGTTTGCTTCCTGCAATATCGAAGCCGACCAGACACAAAGCTTGTCTTGATCATATTTTTATAAAATATAATAACACGTGTGTTGGTGCCGTTTGCCCCTGCTCTGTCACTGATCATGATTTTGTGATGGCAGGCCTTTTGGGTCACACTGTGATTAAAAATAATCGTTACAGGCAAAAAACAGATTATCAGAAAGTGGCAAGGGAGTTAGGGGCAATGGACTGGTCATCCGTTATGAACTCGAACGATGCAGGTAAGGCTGCTGAAATTTTCAGCGACTTGCTTATGCGCACAATAGAAGCTAATACAGTATCAGTCAAAGTAAGTCGTAAGAAATTCAACATCAAACCGTGGGTTACTCCAGGATTAATGCGATGCATGAGGCATAGGGATAAGCTACACGCCCAAGTGAGAGCGTCGCCATGCGATGACATTCTCCGACTCACATATACTAGGTATAGGAATTTCTGTGATAATTTATTGTATTCCCTAAAATGTGCATATCAAACTAAACAATTAGCAGACTGTCACAATGATCCCAACAGACTCTGGAAATCTATTAAAAGTATATGCCAAAATCCTGCTCGAAGAAATGATGCAGAAGAGCTCCTTCACAAGAATGATAAAACAGTAGGAGAGTCGCTCAATGACTGTAATAGGTATTTCTCTACTATAGGTAAGAAGCTCGCAGACAGTATCCTTGAAAAATCATCCGAAACTCAAGCATCTCTCGCAACTAAATACAAACCTCTGGGAATAGTTGCAGACTCTTTCTTCATATGCCCTACCGATGAATACGAAGTAGATAGGTTGCTCTCTCAACTTAAACCTCATAGTGCGCCTGGTCCTGACAACGTGACCCCTTTACTTATTAAAGAAGTCAAAGAAGTTATACTAAAGCCCCTTACGTACATCTACAATCTTAGCATTAAGACTGGGCTATTTCCAAATTGTTGGAAAACTGCCTCAGTATCCCCTATTTTTAAAGCTGGTGCCAAGGATACGCCCAGCAATTTCAGGCCTATCTCTCTACTGTGTATTTTTTCAAAATTATTAGAAAAAGTTGTGAATGTCAGGCTGATTAATTTCATTGAAAAACACAAGTTAATTGCAGACCATCAATTCGGGTTTAGAGCGGGAGTGTCGACGGAGGATGCGGCTATTTTGCTCACAAATCAGATTTCTGGGCACCTGGATCGTGGCAATAAGTGTGTTGGTATCTTCTTAGATCTAGCTAAAGCTTTTGACACGGTCTCGCTCACTATACTCCTGGAAAAGCTGGAGCATATGGGGATCAGGGGAGCGGCTTTGAGTTGGTTTGCCGATTATCTTACTGACAGAGGTCAAAGGGTGAAAATAGGAGAATGTGTGAGCGAGCGGCTGCCCATCGGCTACGGCGTCCCCCAGGGAAGCGTACTTGGGCCAACACTATTTACCTTGTATATAAATGACATCTTAAATACAAATATCCCTAATGCAAAGCTTATCTGCTATGCAGACGATACAGTCATAATAGTACACGGTAAAACCTGGGAAGAAGCCTACAATCGATCTGATAATGCGCTTGCCTGTGTAGTCTCGTGGCTGAACAGTGATCTGCTCACGCTAAATGTTGGTAAGACTAACTATGTGGCCTTCTCAAAAACAGCAGCATCGTCCCCACCTGCAAATAACTCCATTAAAATTCACTCTTGTGTACATTACACTTCAGCTGTATCCTTCAGTCCGGCACATGCATGTACTTGTCAAGAAATTGAGAGGCGCCAATGTGTAAAGTACCTGGGCCTTCTCTTTGATCAGCATCTCTCCTTTAAGCAACACACTACGATGCTGGCATCAAGAGTTAGGAAGCTGATTTACATAATGAAACGACTCCGTGACTGCGCTGCCTCAAATATACTTCGTATGGTTTATTACTCTTTATGTCAATCTATCCTTCAATACGGTGTGGCCGTTTGGGGAAGTGCTGCGAAGAGTCACATTATAGGCGTCGAGCGTGCGCAGAGGGCTGTAATAAAGGTGATGCTGAGGAAACCTTTTCGGTATCCTACTGATACACTTTTCTCTGAATGTAGGTTGCTGAGGGTGAGGCAGCTTTTTATTATGAAGGCAGTCACACGGACCCACAGCGCCTTGATTAATTCTGCAGGGTATGATGAAATCTTAAGGAAGCGTATTTACAAGGCACCCCTGCCACCTTTTAAATCAAAACTAGCTAGGAAATCTCCAGCGTACTCTCATCCGCACACATATAACAACGTCTGCAAGAATCTGATTATTAAACAGTTATCAGTTCGGAAAGCTAAGCGTGTGGTGAACGATTGCTTGCTAACAATGTCATACGACGAAACTGAACAACTAGTCGGCACTCCTTATAGATAACTGAAACTTTAACGAGGGCGTGTAACACCACACACACACTACACACACACACACACTACACACACACACACACACACACACACACACACACGTGCGCTTATTAATTCTGCATGTTACTAATAATTTAATAATTTATTATCACTATCTTTTTTATTATTTTTTTATCGATGTAAAAAATATCTACCTATTCTTTTAACTACACGACATATGTAAATCGCACTCGCGGACTTCCAAGATACAGGCTCAGCCTAGTTTGGAGTCTGATAGAATAACTCAATGTATGTAAAAATCTGTTTTTGTGAAATAAACATTTATTATTATTTATTATTATTATTATTATTCTATACCTCTATGTGGTTTTCATATTTTATGGGCTAAAGTTACCGTGGACTGGATCCAATTACTCTGACTTTACGGTACCTACTTGCATTTAGTATCAAGATGTTTTGACCTTAAATTATCTGTAAATTTGCGAGTCAATCTTATTGAAAAACAACCCATGGCCCTGTCTTTAATATTTAAAATCCCCGCATATCTTCGGGTTTCCGAACAATCGCTTAATTTGATGATTCAAAGCATTCAACAACGTTATTAAATGTAATGCGAGTATCTCATTTCGGATAAATCTCTAGAGCATTCGGCATCAGATCGCGCCGCGTTTTCGAAGTATTCATCCAATATCCAATATTCAGTAAATGTATTCAATATTTTGATATAAATGTATTCAATATTCGATATTAATGTATTCGACGGCGCCGGGCCGCAATTTTCATTTTGTAATTTTTACCGAGTACGCATTCGAACGGCAGCGGTTGCCAACGTGTGCCGACAATAATTGGGCTTTATTTTTACTTCCAAAAAAATATACTCAGCGGCAAATCTAACCGCCCACTTTACATACGTGTTTCTAAGGAAGGAGGGCGATTCGATTTGCCGCTGAGTATATTTATCGTGAGTTAACACGTTCAGTGCCAGTGATAACAGGTGCACTCTAATTTACACCTTGAAACTGTATGACAATAAGACTGAATTAAAGTTTGAATCATGTACCTTCGGCTATCGTCGGAATAGTTTGTTCGTGTCTGCGCGGCCGAAAATGCACGACGCGCCATATAAAGTGTGTACTACTGCAAGGGCTTAGCGGAACGGTGCTGGAGCCGAACGTGTTAATTTTTAAGGTTCTGTACCCAAAGATTAGTGTCTTGTAATATTACCATGTATTTGTGACAAAAAAAATTGTCTCTATGTATAAGTTGAATGTAAACCTCTTGCTACCATGTTTGGGCGAATAAATAATTTAGTGCGATTACGGTTAAATCTAAACGGAATCCAATTTCTTCGATAGAGTTATGTTGATAACAAGTAGGTATAAGGCATTTTAGGCTAGACAATAGAGGTGGCAAGATTAAAAATTTTGCTATCTTAGGTTGCGTTATAGTAATATACTTAGTTTATTTTATAATAATAAAAGTAAAGGATTATTATTTTAGTAGGCGAAGCACAAGAAGCAAAAAAGTTCGTTTAAAATATCAGAACCTAGTCTAAATACAATTAAGTTCAAATTTTCCACATATTTGCTGCTTCGTACTAATCTAATCGATCTGTAGCTTTTAGATCATCTGGGTTTCAAAATATGCGACTGTAATTTACTTAACAAAGCTTTTAAGATATATGCATAGACATATATTGTATGCCACAGTAAAGCTTGCTAGAGCCATTCACCAGCCTCCACAAAACTTTGAGAGCCGCCGGCACCCGCACGTGGATTGTTCCATATAATTTTATAGGGGGAAGGGGGGAGTAAATGAAAAGTCCGGTACTGGCGGAACGGTTAAATATATACTCAAAAGCACAAAAGAAACACATTTACGTAATATATTTCATTCTTTCATCGAAATTTATTCGCTTTCTGTAGGACTCGTCGTGATGAATGCTCTATTTAAAAAAAAATAGTGACGCGTTTATAATACTATGGTACGAGTAAGTAGGTACTTGTACTTCAAGCTTCAGGACTTCAGTTACTTTGTTTTATGTTTTAAAGCATACTACTCTAGAGGGCTCAAAGTTCTGTTTGGTTCGAATTGGCTCAAGCCGCTTTGCCCCCTTTTCCTGTGCTGTAAATGCGCACATGTTTTTTCTGCTGTTACATAGATTTTACTAAATCACAAAATATATAGCATCTTGGCGAAATACGCGCCTTGCGGCATAGTTCTGTTCCTGTTATTATTACTTTATAACACTTAGGTATCATCATCAGCCTTATGCTCGTCCACTGCTGGACATAGGCCTCTCCCATGGCACGCCACTGAGCATGATCCGCGGCCACTCTCATCCAGCTCTTGCCGGCCGCCTTGCAAATATCTTCGCTCCACCGAGTCTGAGGACGTCCCACGCTACGCATTAACACGCTGAAGTGGCAATGGGCCGGCCACATAACCCGATGAACCGATAACCGTTGGGTTAGACGAGTTCTTGAGTGGAAACCACAGATCAGCAAACGTAGCGTGGGACTTAGATATGTCAACTATTAATTTAAATCGTATATAAATACGTATAATAGTATTGACTACATTGTTTAAAAATTATTCGACGAGTTATGTGGAAGGAAATACGAGAAGGTTTGCGCATTGAGATCGATGACGTTAAGTATAACGTCCAGTCAATAACGCACAAATCTAGAAATAAGTTTGTCCACTAACACAATGAGTCATGTTACTTGAAATAAATTATTTGAATTTGAATAACACATAAATTTTTATTCCTAAATTTTTTATATTTCTGCAAGTAGACTTACTTTCCCGACAGACTGCGTGGCGCAAACGAGTATCTTTTGTGTCACAATGCTGCTATATTAACTCAACTCGACTCATGCCGCTGTCGAGTCCTATTGCATCTCCCCGCAAATACAATTTAACGTTATTTTCTTTTCTTATGTCTTTTAATCTGATTAGTACTAACTAATTCTCAGTACGATTTTGTAGTAGATAATTGCTAAATAAATTGTTGTGATTTTGGTTTGGATTGGCGTTATTATATGCTAGAAAAAATATAAAGACGTGTAACAACACGTCACGTCACGTTAGATGGTATAATTGAAGTGACTTAAGATATTCAAAATAAGAAAAGTCATAATAAAAAATAGAACATTATTTGAATACCTATTAAAAATAATTTAGATTAGCCAGTACAGTATAAGTATTTACAACATTCCCCCTTAATCGAAATTATCCCAAGAGCAAAATAAAATAATACAAAGAACTATACAACTAAACCTATGCTAGCTGTACATCTCTTATGTGCAACAGGCCCAAGAGGTTTTGTTAGAACGTCTGCAGGCATGTCACTACTCTTTAAATAATTAAGGGTAACGATGCAGTCAGATACTTTTTCTCGTATAAAATGGAAACGAGTATCTATATGCTTCGTCCTGTTGTGGTGCACTGGATTGAGTACTAAGTTAATGGCACTCTGGCTGTCCGACATTAATGTAACTGAACTAAGTATACCTGTGATTTCCGAAATAAAGCGACGTAAATAGCAGGCTTCTTTTGTAGCTGCTGTAAGTGCCATATATTCAGCTTCTGTCGATGAGAGAGCCACGGTGGGCTGTTTCTTTGATTCCCATGCCACCGGTCCGTCAGCTAACTTAAACACGAAGCCCGTGTACGACTTCCTATTAATCGGACAATTAGCCCAATCCGCATCAGCGTATCCTTTCAGAAGGTTTCCTGTTCTTCTGTAAGTTAAAGAATACTGTGAAGTACCTTTTAGGTACTGTAACACCCGTTTCGCAGCATTCCAATGCTCCTTAGTAAAACAAGTATTGAACTGACTAAGATAACTAGCCGCGTATGCGATGTCAGGCCGTGAGTTTACTGCCAAATACATTAAAGAACCAATAAGGTTTTGGTAAGGCAATAACGGTGACTCACTATTTAAATTCCTTTGCAATTTAGATTGCGCTAAAGGAGTTCCTGTCGTCTTACAATCACTCATATTAAACTTTTCTAACATTGACAATATGAAATTTGATTGATTTATTTTAATGCAATCTTTGTTGCTTTCTATTTGCAAGCCCAAATAAGATTTCAAATAGCCCAAATCTTTAAGGGAAAAATATGTCAACAAATCATTTTTGACAATTTCAAATGTCTTGTCAGAGGAGTAATAGATAATCAAATCGTCCACATAAACACTTAACAATACAAGTTCCTTGTCAAAAAGTTTTGTATACACGCAAGGTTCAGAGGGCGTTACAATAAAACCTATTTTCGAAAGAGTTTCATTTAACTTTTTATTCCAGGCGCGTGGAGCCTGTTTAAGACCATAGAGCGATTTCCTTAATAAGCAAACCTTATTTTCTTGGCCTTTTGCCGCAAAACCAAGAGGTTGCTCCATGTAGACTTCTTCTTGTAAATCGCCGTTAAGGAATGCAGTATCCACGTCCATATGCCTCATCTTTAAACCCATTTCTGCAGCTAATGCAAATAAAGTACGTAGTGAAGAATGACGTATTACCGGCGCAAATGTCTCATGATAGTCCACACCTTTTGTTTGACTATAACCTTTTGCGACAAGTCTTGCCTTATATTTGGTGATATTTCCATACGCATCTTTCTTCACTTTATATACCCACTTACATGGAATAACCTTTTTATTAGGTCTCTCCACTAATTCCCAGGTATGAAGTTTCATAAGCGAATTATGCTCATCATTCATGGCTAACTGCCACTTTGCAGCATCATCGGCATGAATAGCTTCATAATAGCTAGTTGGTTCATCCATATCGTTATTTGACACTTGATACGAAAGGTAATCGGGTGGTTTTCGATTCCTTGATGGATATCTTGACTCACACAAAACTTCAGGGTGTTCCACATTCTCTGTCTCTGTTTCCACTCTCTCTGGAATATTCTCAGAGTCCGTCTCCATTCTCACTGGATTCACGGGAACAGAAGATTCAGCACCTGAGTTGGAACTGTCAATACAATCGAAGTATTGCGAACCTTCTTCTTCAGCATCAAATAATAAGATGGGATTCGATTCAACATGTGAATCAGGTTCCCTTTTCTTCAGAGATGCAAAACGATTCTCAAAGAATGTTGCGTCTCTAGATTTTATTACCCTTCTAGGATTTTTAGGATCACGGAATAAGTACGTGTTGGGATCAACTGAATATCCAACAAATATGCCTTCCTCAGCTTTTAAATCTAGTTTCTTTCTGTGACAATCAGGTATATGAACAAGAGCTCTACATCCAAACACTTTTAGATGACTCAAATCACTTTTACGACCACACCATCGGTCGTAAGGTATCTGTCCGTCTAAGGCTCTATGAGGAGACCTATTTTTCAAGTATACTGCTGCCTTGAATGCATCTTCCCAGTATGCTTTAGGTAATGAGCTCTCAGCTAACATCGATCTTGCCTTTTCTACAATTGAGCGAAAAGTTCGCTCCGCAGTCCCATTTTGTTGCGGACTGTACCTAACTGTAGTTTGATGCTCGATCCCTTTAGAAGCGAGATAATCAGCAAATTCTTTATTTACATATTCTTTACCGCCATCTGTCCTAATAGCCTTTATTTGTGAGCCTAACTGTTTTTCAACAAAAGCTTGAAATAAACAGAACTTGTTCTTTACCTCTGTCTTAGAATTAATAAAATAAGCAAAAATTTTACGTGTATTGTCATCTACAAAAATTAAAATATATTTATTTCCTTGGAAAGATGACGTGGACATTGGCCCGCAGAGATCGCTATGGACCAATTCCAAAGGTGAAGATGCTCTTTTGTGTGCAATCTTCTTAAAAGGTTTTCTGGCTTGTTTGCCTTCTACGCAAGCGATGCAATTATTTTTGTCTACCTCGGTAAAGCTTATACCTACCTCATGATTCCTCAACATGCTCATTCCGATACGACATAAGTGACCTAACCGTTTGTGCCAGAGTCTGTAGTTACTCGGACAGTCAGAGTGCTCATGTTGTGTTGCATTTGCCCGGGGAACATTTACAGTGCAATCTAATGTGTACAGACCACCACAGGGCGAAGCATGAAGAACTGAATCACCTGTAACACAAAAATTTGCATCATTTTTATAGAAAGTACAACCATTATTATCAAAAATACATATAAAGCCCTTTTGAACTGCTTTCTGTACAGATAATAAATTAGCTTTTAATTCTGGTACAAAAGCTACATCTCGTATCATGTCCACCGATTTATCAGGTGTATTAATGGAGATATTGCCTACTCCACAACACTTAATTCGTTCGCCATTTGCGACAGTAACATTTCCATTATCTGAAGTTGTAAAACTATGAAACCAATCTCGTCTAGAAGTCATATGTTTAGTAGCACCAGAGTCAACGTACCACACATCCTTTTCTGAACCAGAAGTATTCAGTGCTGTATACGAAGAAGCTTCTTTCTTAGGTAAAACATTTGTCTTCTTATTACCTTTATCTTCGTAGGCTTTCTGTAAGGACTTCCAGGCTTCGGCTGCAGTTTTTGCTCCCTTTACGTGAGTGATAGCAGCACCGTCTACTGTAAGACATATTTTAGCAAGTGCCTTACAATCATACCTTGCCTTTAATGATGTGGATGTTCCATCGCCTTCGGGATATCCTATTACGGCATACCATAAATCTTCGTGGATAAGAAAATTTCGCATTTTAAATTTCCACGTTGGATACCCATCTCTGTTTTTAAGGCAGAATGAGGGAACTCCGGACTGCAACTGTTTGTAAACATTACCACTATCTCCACTTTCGCTTGACATTTTGTCACGGAACTTTTACTTTTCCAGGATGCGAAAAATAAACACACACGAAAAATAAATCAATGTAATAAATAACGCACACCTTCGTGCTGATAACGTGTTGTGATTTTGGTTTGGATTGGCGTTATTATATGCTAGAAAAAATATAAAGACGTGTTGTTTGTATAGATGGTATAATTGAAGTGACTTAAGATATTCAAAATAAGAAAAGTCATAATAAAAAATAGAACATTATTTGAATACCTATTAAAAATAATTTAGATTAGCCAGTACTGTATAAGTATTTACAACATAAATTATATTTAATAGTAGGATTTATGATTCGTAATGTAAATAATATAGATATCTAGGACACCTAAGGTAAATAACCATGTGGTCGACACATTAATTGCAATAATCGACACCCTGCTTGTCGCCTTTGCTGCTACGAATTAAGATGAAAGTGTCGGCTATTGGGGCACCATTGGGCACTGGGGTATTTACCTTACGTACACAGCGCTGAATTTATTTATTGTGACTGTATTTAAGTATATGCCATTAAGCGAAGTTTTGTGGTAAGTGAGCGTTAATAATTGTACTTAGTAGGTACTGAATACTTACTCATCGAAATCGTTTGATATTTTGTTTGCTCTGTATGCTTAGTATAAGTTTTACTTCACCATATACTTCTCGATCGCGTTTACGTAAAAAAATCAATTCTATGGAAACATGGACGCGCGCGCGCGGAGACGCTGTCCATGTTTCCCTAGTAATTGATTTTTTTACGTAAACGCGATCGAGAAGTATTGAAGTGAAGGAAAACTTATACTAAGCATACTGAGCGCTCTATTGCTAACTACGAACTTCCGACTCCATAGCATTGAGGTGAAATTCAAGTTGAGTATCACACTATTTTCTTAAAAATTAAGGTTCGCTACCAATCTTCAACCGACGGCCACAACGATTCAGGTTTGCCTGAGGAACCACAGTATGGCGTATTCTCCGAGGAAGGAGTGTGCAGCTTATTAAAGAATCGGCAAAGCATGCCTAAACTACGGTAATCGGATATAAGGACTATTATTGGCAATCGCATGCATGGACTACGGTAATGGCTTGATTTCAGGGGCACCGTAGGTTTTTTGTCATTCGCGTGGCATAAAAATAAATTTTGGAGGCTGGTTGGGTACCTACTACAGCAGAACTGTCTAATTGCCTGCAGGACTTTTCTGGAATTCAAATTAAAACTCGACGGTATTCATTTGTCTTCCTGTATTAACATTACCACACCATAAAGTGCACAACAAATCTTTATATGATTTATTAGATAGGTATACCACGAAACACCATGTAGTCGTATGTACGAGTGCAAAGGGAAGAATCTATGCCGTAGATGACATTTGAGATATAGCTGACAATGCTTAATCCTACATATATTTAACATAAAAAAACTGTCAAGAGGTATAGACTCAGAGCCGACAGTTCCTTAATTGATATTTACCTACAAAGTCACTTTTTAAAAACAGTACTTATTATAACGTCACTGCTACCACTAATGACATGACTTCAAAGTAGCCAATAGCTCTATTGTAAATTTCTGACACAAGAAACCGTTTCGGACGGGTTCACGTTAACAAAATTAAATTGACACTAACTAATCTTTCCGCTATTATTCTAACTTACACTAGGCTCTGTTTACACTACGGAACGTTTTGCACCGACGCTGCCGCTAATTGCACAAACAAAACGGCAACACTGCATTTCTCATTACACCTTCTCTAAATGGTGGCTCCAATCTTTTAAGAGGAATTACCACACGTCACAATGCGGGTATTGTGAGGAGCTCGTTAACGCGAGCGGCAGCCCGTGACGTCATCAACTAATGCACTACAAGGTGTGCGCTTAATCATAACATATATAGTTTAGGCCCTAGAAGCGGCCCCTGAGGTATCCCATTGCACAGGCACAGGCATAGGCTCTCATGCTTTTCTTTAGTTTACTTAATAGATAAGTTTGTTTAAGCTTTTGTTTATTGGTTGTGTTTTTATGATGTATGTTTTCAATGGATATTTCAAAGATTTGAGATTTCTTCCTCGTACAATATCAGGCATGCTTTATACAAGTCCGTACACCATTGAATCCATGCTGAGGAACAATCATTATGTTCTTTAATCAAGGTACGGTCGCTTAGATTTATTGCCTTGCAAAGTAAGTACAAATTGAAACTTAATGTAACGTCGATTTGGCACGAGATCGTCTACGCCGTAGAAACTTCGTAGCAAACGTCTACCCTCCAAAATTGATTACACTATAGTACTATCGTAAAACAGTGTGACTTTTAATGGCCGTGGTGAAATCAACAAGTAGTTTGACGACGAATTCATTCATTTTTATTTGCGTTAATACACCCAGTCGATGTCTTTATCGATAATTTTTTATTGCATTTTAAAAAGTCACCTGGTATGTAGGTACGTTTGTAAGCCAATTTTAAAACTAATAAAGAAGCCCGAATCTGCGCAAGAGCTAAAGCCACCAACATAGCTTGAAGAATGGCCAGAATTAAGTGGCAGTGGGCAGCGCACATCGCTCGTAGAACTGATGTCCGATGGAGCCAAAAGTTTCTCAAATGACATCCACGTATTGGAAGACGCAGTGTAGGTAGGCCTCCAACAAGATAGAGTGAACTACTTGGTCAAGGTTGGGGAACGCGTTTAATGTGGATGGCGCAGGAACGGTCTGTTTGGCGAACCTCGGGGAAGCCTATGTTCAGCCAGCGGTCGTCCGGCTGAAATGATGAGGTGTGTGTTGAATAAAATTATTCTTTGTTTCTTACAATTCCAAACGGAGGTTATACGGCATCAAAGTGGTTCGGGCTGCTCTTTAGCTGAACAGTATTCGTACAGTTTTGTATATTTCTGTCATTTCCATTAGTACGACATCAGACAAGGTGCAAGACTGATTACTTCTGCGGGGCACGGCACGCACCTCATCTTTACACCATAGCACATTTGCCCCCGAGTTTGGCTTATTGTATCACCTGTATATCTTGTTTCTGTGCCTTAAGCATTAAAAAACCGGCCAAGAGCGTGTCGGACACGCCCAGGATATGGTTCCGCAGCTGTTACGGAAAAATCCTTGCATATCTTATTAATTTTACTATTAATTCTACTGCAATGTCCGTATTAAACAATATTTTATTGGTCAGGCTGCTATTTACTCTTAAACTACTAGTAATTCTCAAGCAAACTTAGCCGTTATAGTTTTCCTTGTTAATTTGATATATTTCCGTCCATTCTGAATTTTAATTTTTTTTTATACCAACAGTTTAGCTTTTAGAAGGGGGGAGGGCGCTCGATTTAAAAAAATTCTTGACTCCCATGTACAGTTGAGAAATATGCATTGTCGCAGAGAAACTGTTGGTTATACTCCATGGCAAGTATACTGTTTTAAACTTTCGTGATTTTCATTCATAATTACTATACTAAACGGGAATTATCACGCTATAAATATTTATTTATTTACCTCGACGTTTCCGCCACATTGCAGCAACCGTGGCACGAGTTAACTGAAGTGTACCTGTTATTTTTTTAAATGAAGAAATTTTAGGGTTTTCTTTCTCAGAATCAAGAGAGCTATTAAGTACTGATTTTGATTAAAATGTCCCTAATTTTCCATACAATTTTTTGTGTCAGTTTTGTGAGAGCCGTTTAAACTGTATAAAAAACGTCACAAAAATGACAAGTTCGTTTAGCCGCACGAGTCTTTCGAACTACCCGCACTTGATCAAGATTTTTAAAAAAAACAAATATTTATTGCGTGATATGTCCCGTTTAGTATCCATGATCCATGATCCATGCCAAATCCATGGCAAGTAATAATATAATAGAAAATGAATGAAAGAGGAACTAAAATTTTTCATAAGTACGATGAAAGTGGCCCCTTATTTAGATCTATATTATCAAACTCTATCTAAGTACAAATAAATTTGCTCACTCGCTGACAGAAACCAAAGAAAAAAATGTTCCTTTGTCCATGCGTCCAAGATATATACAGTTGTGGCCATATAATTAAGAACGATTATTTATTGAGATGATTTTTTCAAAGTAACAAGTATAACTAATTGCCCGTATTTTTTTTATTTCTCTCGGTATTGCAAAACTTTTCCGTACTACCGGTACATTCATTTATGCAACATTGTTGGCTAAAAAATTAATAGAGAAACTTTATACATTCGATCTGAACCTAGTATTAGTACTTACTGGCTGGTCACGTAATTAAGAACGCTGAATAGTTTATTATTTTTTCAAATTTAAATAGAGAACACTGTGTGGCTCTGTGGTTGTAGATTATTATTCGTATAATTTTGGCGCCATTTCGTGCTGTTAAAGTCTTAAAAGTGATTACTTCGTATAAAAACAATGGGGAAAAATAATAGTTGTGATAAATCTACAAGAGAAGTAATAATAAAACTTCGCGAGAAGAATTGGTCGTATAAAAAGATAGCCGACCATCTGCAATGTTCAAAAACAATGGTTTTCCATGCCGTAAAGCATTTTTCCGCGTATCAAACTACTTCAAACGTTCCGCGTGGACCTAGACAGAGAAAGTCATCCCGTCGAGATGATCGAAATATCGTTCGTTTGGCAAAACAAAATCCTTTTAAAGGGTCTAATGAGTTGAGAAAAGAATATTTTGGCGAAAACAACCCTTCAGCAATCTCTGCACGCACTATTCGAAGGCGTTTGGTAGAAAATAAGTTGAACGGAAGGATAGCAAGGAAGGTGCCTATGTTGAAACGATGTCATAGGCAAGCCCGACTTGCATTTGCAAGAAGGTATGAAAACTGGACAGTCAGACAGTGGAAAAACGTTCTTTTTTCTGACGAGACAAAAATAAATAGGGTATGTTCTGATGGAAAACGATATGTACGACGCCCTCCGAATAAATCATTCGACCCAAAGTACACAAAAGTGACATTAAAGCATGGCGGGGGAAATGTGAAAATTTGGGGGTGCTTTTCTGGACATGGCGTTGGACCTGTTAGGCTGATAGAAGGAAACATGGATCAATTCCAATACAAAAATATACTGCAAGAAACAATGTTACCATATGCCGAAGACGTGCTTCCGGTTATTTGGACATTCCAGCACGACAATGATCCAAAGCATACTGCACGCACCGTTAAGGAATTCCTCACATCACAATCAGTTTCAGTCTTAGATTGGCCAGCCAACAGCCCAGATCTTAACCCAATAGATCATCTTTGGTGCGAAGTCAAGAAAAAGGTTTCAAATCGACAGTGTGGCAATTTGAGAGAGCTGTACGACGTTTTCTTAGAAGAATGGAACTCTATTTCTCTTGCGAAATGTCAAAAATTGATAGATTCAATGCCTCGCCGGTGTAAAGCCATAATTAGAAGCCGTGGACATGCTACTAACTATTAATTTTAGTTCAAATGTATTAAATTGCTTTTTTTTCTATACCAACTTCACATTAATATGATTTATTTAATCTAAGTTTCATATAAAACAACTCTCGGGCAGTTTAATAAATCGTTCTTAATTATTTGTCCAGCTTCATTACTATTTGAATTTATTAGTATAGAGAACAAATAAAATTTGTAAAAAAAAATGTTAGCAATTATACACTATTATTATTAATCCTGTTTGCTCTATCCATGTGGCTATTTTATAACATAACTTGTTACTTCTAAGAAGAAACACAACTAGACATATGACATGATTTAGATAAAAAAAAATCGGAAACTTCAAATCGTTCTTAATTGTATGACCACCACTGTACATGACAACCGTACCTACCGTACACAGAAAAGAATGAAATTATAATAGCTAAAACGAATGAATGTGCAGCCTATTGTTGGTCCAACAGAATATCCCAATTACGTTGCGGCGGGAAGGAATATAATCAAAAGTGATCTCGCTTCCACGCGGCTACTCGGTACCGTACCGGTACATACCTACCGCCAAATCTAGTCTAGCGGTGAATTTTTAGGATTTTAAATCCGTGGGCATTTTCAAAAAAAGTGTACCTTTTTTTAAATAAGAAAATTTTGAGATTTTCTTAATCCAAATCATGAGTAGGTACTATTCTTTTACAGAAAGAATAAAGTGTCCTAACTTTTTAAGTCATTTTTGTGACGTTTTTCATACAGTTTAAACGGCTCTCACAAAACTGACACAAAAAAATTGTATGGAAAATTAGGGACATTTTAATCAAATGAACTAAAACAATTACTTTGCTCACCCGCGACCTTACAATATAATTAAGAATTGTTTTAGTTCATTAATATGGACCTCCGCAAAGTAACGCCTGATTCAATAAATTATTTTAATCAAAATCAGTAATAGCTCTCTTGATTCTGAGAAAGAAAACCCTAAAATTTCTTAATTTAAAAAAATAACGGGTACACTTTTTATTGAAAAACGGCTCGCGTCCGTACTAAGATATTTTATGTATATTATTATGTGTGTATGCTTGTGTACATGTGTATGCTGGAATAATACATAGGCTACTTTTTATCCCGATTTCCCGCAGGATTCATGTAATACCCCAAAATTTTAACCGGTCATAGGACCAGAAACATGAAATTTTCCACGAAGTAACAAACCTGCACAAGCTTAATTAGGTATTTTAAAGTATTTATGAAATTTGATCCAGTTTCTTTGACTCTGAGAGTCTATCTTTTTAAAGAGCTGGTTTTGAAAATTTTGTCACGTTTTTTTCATACAGTTAAATACCTACGGCTCGGCACAAAACTGACACAAACAAATGAACTTACCTACTTATTACTTATGGAAAATCAGGGACATTTTTATATGTATGAAACAGCAGTCTGTTAAAAGTAGCCACAATTTAAAGACAAGTATGATGCGAATATCAAACTGTTGCAAAATATTACACAATGGAAACGAATTACTGCGATTAAAATTTTTAGTAGCTATATTAAGTAATTATCACAAGCTACTACTTACTGAGAACCTGCTATCTATCGCTTTGCTGAGACAAAAGCACAGGGCAAGTAATTTCCAAAATCGACTTTTCGCGCGACATTGAATCGGCACCCGAAGGACCCAGGACGAGGGGCGTGGAATGAAAAATTTTAATTTCGAATGCAGTTTGTTAAAGAGCGCACAATAATAGGTACGCCGGGATATTCGCTGAAAGTAGATAACGCACAAAAGGGTTCTTGTGTCTTTGTTTACGCTTGTTATTAGGTACCGTAAGAATACAATATCATGATAAATTTATATTTTTGTTTGTAGGTATAGTATCAGACCTCGGAATACACGGGGCAAAATTTCATGACAGTTCTTATATCGATAAACGCAATTATCGATGTTATTCCCTTATATTTAGTTATCCCTTATACTAGTACCCTCATATTCATACCTACGAGTACTAGTGATAAAAAATGGTGTCACGGGAAAATGGCAAATGGGTGGAGACCAACAAGTTGGACCGCGTTAAATCACAGTTAACCATACAAGAACACTAACTTCATTTTGTTTTATTATTTCCTAGCAAAAAATATTTTATAAATAAAAAAAGAAAGAAAAGGATACAATTAAATTAGATCCGCAGCGTATAGGCTTCGTCAAAAAAAAACACTTTGTTATCCGCAACAATCGAAATACAGCAATTAATAGTTAGCGATTAAGTCCCGAAATATGTATATTAGTTGTGTGAGTGAGAATCGCGAATGCTTAAAACATTACCAATACTTTCTATACCAAAATGTTTTGATTTTGGTAGCGATCTGAGGTCGTATTGTTTAACGCGCTGACGCTTGCTTTCGCATTCACTATTTCTTTCTGTCAAATGGTATGAGACGGTGAGAGTGACAGAAAGAGATGGTGAAACCGGTGGCAAGTGTCACGCGTTAGGCAACACAGCCTCTGGAAGTCTGGATGGATTTTGCACAAGATCCTAGCACCCGCTTATCGTATTTTACCCTACATAACTCTATACTAATTCAGTTGCACAAAAATTATTATAGGTAACGCCACCAGAGTTGAGGCCACGCACACAACCACATCTCATGTAATGACAGCGGGATTTTGACGTTGTGTTGACGTTTAACGACAACACAACACAACGTCAAAATCCCGCTGTCATTACATGAGATGTGGTTGTGTGCGTGGCCTCAACTCTGGTGGCGTTACCTATATATTTAAGTATGTTGTGTCTAAAATTAATATCTGCTTAATCTAGGTTAAACGTTCGTTCCAACATTTCATGCGTCTTATTGTAACCACATACCGCTACCAGAAAAAGAGACTACCTAGTCCCGCTGAAAATTTTAACGGAATTAAAAGTCGCTAAAGCCAGGCTCGGCCGGACACCTAGCCGGAGCGGCCGGACGTATCGGGTCCGGCAAATTAGATGCCCACCTAATGCCTACATGCCCGCGTAACGCTGATAAACTGACAGACATGTCACGATCGTAATCCTGCTAACATTATAAACTAGCTGTTGCCCGCGACTCGTCTGCAAAGAATTCGTTTATTCTGCCTTCAGAATACAAAAGGCTTTAACTCATTTTTAGACATTTTGAGTATAAATTGAGAAAATGTGAATATTGATTTCGCGTTGCCTTAAGGAGAGTTAATTTTAACTCTGAAGATTAATTAAAGTTATATGTAGGTACCTATGATACGATTAATTTGCTTAGTTCATTTGACGCAGAATGTTTTCAGCTACGGAATAAATAACATAAATCTTAGTGACTTTTTCGAAATACTGCCATTTATGAGGGCAATATTGCTATTCCGCGGCGGGAACTATGCAAATTTTCGGGAAAAATTATCCTAGATATATATATAAACTAAGTATCTGTATGCCAGATTTTATCAGCATCCGTCAAACCGTTATGACATTTAAGAGTAACAAAACATCCATCAATTCATTCATACAACAATTTTTAATATTAGTGTGATAGTGGGATGGGAAAGTTTGTGACTATGTGAATGGGTACGTGCATACGTGCGTGTGTGAATGCGTGTGAGGTACGGTTAAAACACGACCTGGTCTTATACTCCGAAGTGCAAAATTCGAACTTCGTATCGTGCTATTACGCTCATGCTAATAGTATTTAATAAGAGAGCGAGCGAGACGGTACGATGCGAACTTCGATTTTCGAGTTTCGGAGTAGCCCCCCTGTATTGGTTGACCCGGATCGAACGACAATAAAGCACGACCTGATCAACCCCTACGGCGTTAATATGAGGTTTTGAATCAACAGCTCATACATTAATGTAAATGTAATTTTGCAAATAAATTCCGGAAAACTCAACAGGTGTGAGCCCGGGCTTGAACCTCTGATCCTCTGTTTGAGAGGTCGTAGGTCAAATCACCAGGCTACCACTGCTGTTCATCCCAAATGGTTACTCTATACAAATCACCAGGCTACCACTGCTGTTCATCCCAAATGGTTACTCTATACAAATCACCAGGCTACCACTGCTGTTCATCCCAAATGGTTAGTCTATACAAATCACCAGGCTACCACTGCTGTTCATCCCAAATGGTTACTCTATACAAATCACCAGGCTACCACTGCTGTTCATCCCAAATGGTTACTCTATACAAATTACATACAGGTCGACCTAATAAAAGCGTGGTGGAGCCCCTCCGCGCGGAAGAAGTGAAACTTCATAATGTGGAAATGAAAATAGTAAGGGGTAGAAATTGATTTTTAGTGAAATCATATTGTTTCTTTAAGACAAACTTTATTTACATTGCTTACGATATATTATATAATATAATAATGATAATAAAAAAAAATATTTAATATAGCTTAAAATAAAAGCTTAAAATATATTATTATTAATATATTGTCTCTTTCTATTCCCCCTCCCCAGGAGCGTTGAACGTTTAACGCAACAGTGCTTTCATACTCCCTCCATGGTAGCGTTACCCTGTTGGAAGTCGCATTAGAAGTATCACTTCAAAAAACATGTGATCTTCGAGTGCTTCATGTCTCTATGTGCTGGGAAATTTCACTGGGCGCGCTCGATAGCGCTAGCGGTGGTGTGTGCGCAAAAACGGGCATTCCTTTAATTAATCCCGCGTGGTGGTCACGGTAAAGACGATAGGGTAAATGGTCGGGTATGTATCATAATACCGAAGTACGACAGACTGAACGTATTAAAATATCGAATAGGTTAAGGAATACAATTTTTCATATTAAAAACGTAGGTTTTTAGAATTAGAAATGGCATTCCTACTTTAAAGTTAATGATTATGGAGTCTCACTAGTTTTATCATGCGGCCTCATCGGGAGTAATTACTTTTGGCTCACACTAATTCGCAGCGTTTTAGAGAAGCTCAAAAGTATCTCGTTCGCCTCATTTATCTTAATTAATACCGATTTATTTTCTACAAAGAGTTTAGCTTAAGATTGATCACTACTTAATATGGGTTTAAAATTAGTTTTAGTACCTATACGCAAGAGCGGTTCAAAAATGCTTCGTAACACATAGGTTAACACGACTTTAGCTGTAATTACAGAATAGTTATTTGTTACACAAGGGGGGAAAGTTGTATTTTACCTGCGAGTGTCCATTTGAAACACAAGCTATCGAAAGGATTCTATGATTGACCACGAGCGAAGCGAGTGGTTCAAAAATAGAATCCTTTCGATAGCGAGTGTTTCAACACACGAGACGTAAAATAACTTTTCACCTGTGTATAACACAAAACTTTTCACCTCTCTACAGCGAGGAAAATAAGAAAAAGGGTTTGTACTATCAATTATTATTTATTTATTCACTCAAAATAATTAATTGAAAAGTTTTGACTTAAGTTTTTTTTAATTTTTCGGATGCGTTTTGTTCGCACATCGACTTACTTGGACTGTCAGAACATTTCATCCGTTTTCGCAACAAGAATGAAGGTTAATGTTGAATGCTGATATTTATGAATTAAAATAAAGTTGTAAGACTGTATTTAGTGTTTTTTACTCGATGCAATTCATTAATTGTGATGTTAAAAATTCAGCACTTTTAACGTTTTACGTTTTGTTAGCTGTCAAATATCACGTAAGCTGCCTTCAAATGTCAAAACTCTTTCTTCACATGTGGATAAAAAGCGATTTTCTCAATAGATGTCAAACAAACAAAAAGGGCTTTCCGAGCTAGTGAGGTGAAAACAATATAACTACGTAATTAGGTATCTGTCAAGTTCCTTTAATAGAGAAGTTGATCCCACCAATCAACAGCTCATGTACTTTTTATGAGCTGTCAAAACACAATTCTCCCATAGAGTTTGAATGGCAATAGCAACTTATGACGTCACTTGTTCGCCAACTCAATTAACTATTTATTTGTGTTAAAGCAACAAAAAATCTAATTTTGCAGTTAATCTATAATTAACCTGGTGTTCAGGGCAAAAATAAAGCGTTATTTAACTGGAGTCGTGTCTTCGAATTATTTTTTAATGGCGTCACCATCTCTATTAAGTACTTTTGAAGCCAATTTTCTCGTTTAATTATTCGTTTGAAAATTTTGTCGGCAAAATAACTAACCAACCTCAAAGGGCCACAAGCCAACAGAAGAAGGAGGTCCGCGTGAGCGGTGCTCCGTCTACACTGTTTCTGTGTCAATTCAAATTGAGAAAAACACTACTGTGAAAATAAGCTTCAGCAAAAACCATAATGAGAAAAAAAGTATTTGAGAAAAAATGCGAATGGAAATTTTACTACGAGGAAATAACGATTTTGGTAAATTGATCTAACCAGTCCTTTCTAAACCACGTCTTCCGGTTCGCTGTCGTCACTCTAGCACAGAATATATAATAGTACTGACGTACAGTATGCTTAGTATAAGTTTTTACTTCACGAAATACTTCTCGATCGCGTTTTCGTAAAAAAACCAATTACTAGGGAAACATGGACAGCGCCTCCGCGCGCGCGTGCCCATGTTTCCATAGAATTGAAATTTTTACGTAAACGCGATCGCGAAGTATTTTGGTGAAGTAAAACTTATACTAAATACTCTGAATGGAAACGGTCCGCCCCGCACCGATTCGAATTACCCCACCCCTCAAGGCGCAGATAGCCGGAAACCGCCAGAAACCAGAAGAGTGCGCGCGCGATGTATGTAGGCGTACGCGTGTACAGACGTCGTCGTGCTTATGTAGATTCAAGAATGCGTATTTGTACGTCGTGTCCGCCGCGTGACTCTAGCTAGAACCTTACTGCCGATCGCCCGTTGGTTCTACGAGAAATGTGCCCTGCACTGGCACTTAAGTCTGACGAGTCTGATGAGTCTGACAAATTGTGTTACTGTCTATTTAAGCCAGTAGTTTTTTAAGATAGTGTCTTGATACCTGTCTCCCCAGTTCAATCATCATCATCATTTCAGCCATAGGACGTCCACTGCTGGACATAGGCCTATCTCATTGATAGCCAATCACTGCGTTTGGAAGAGGCTTGCATCCACTTGAACCTGCAGCCTTTATCAAATCTTCCGTCCATCTCGTTGTTGGACATCCCACGCTGCGTTTACCAGTCCGTGGTCCATTCGAGAACTTTTTGGCCCCAATGGCCATCTGTTCTGCTTGCTATGTGGCCTGCTCAATGCTCATTGCCATTTCAACGAGCTAATCAGTTTGGCTCGGTAGAAAGCCTTAGAAAAATATTTCTTTCTTTCCAATTCCTTTTGTAGCTTTTTATAGTGACCTCATAACGTACCTGTTTATCCATTCATCAAATAAACCGCCAGGTTAAAGCAATAACGTACTTGCTATAATGTGTACCTGTAGACTCGGTTTTAATCAGACCCGGTAATGAATTGGCGTCCGGCTATCTACTAACCGGGTAATGCTGGGTAAGGCATAGTTTCCACTAGGTGCGCTAGGCTAAGGCAGTGTTGCACATCTACCAACTTTTTTGTAGATCTACCTATTTTGCCTCCGATCTACCTATTTACCACCTAAGTATACTTATTACAAAATAAAATAAAAAATTAAAAAGTGTATTGTATGAGAAATGCTTACAAGAAGAATGGCAACAAGAATTGGCTCTGGATCCTACCTATTACAAGATCCAGGTAAAAAAAAATACTCCAAATAATAAGCATAAATCGTACATAATAATCATCATCGTAATATCTCCATTTTAAACAATTTTTCAACGTTCTCACTGCTATGTAGATTTCTAAAACATTCTTACACTTCCTATAGCAGTGCGAATGTAGAGGCTGTTTTCGTCCATAAATAATATGAAAACTTGCCAAAGAAATAAATTGTGCTCTGAGACCTTAGGGACTGCTGCACACAAAGAAGATTTATTTGTAGAAGTGGTGTTCCTAACCCCGACCATTTTGACTTGTTTAACAAAAACGTCTATCAGTCCCACCAATAAATCATTTTATACATTTTTTACGCAAACGTACTTGATCTCTAGAGTGGTAGATCTACCTATTTTTCAGTCTCAGTTCTACCTATTTATACTGATTTTTACCATATTTCTACCATTTTGCTAAAATTGTATGCGACGACACTGAGCTAAAGATTCAGCAATAAAATTGGTGTTAGTAGGTAATGACTTTGGGTCTACGGAACAATAAGCCTAGTACTGACGCCTATAATAATATGGATAGTCTTGTACTATGCGCCGTACGCGCCGGTCGCGTTCTGCCGATTAAGTGCGAAGTGTCGCTTGTGCATCACTTACTATGGCTACTAACAAAGTCATAGTGAACGAGCTCCTCGCGTTCCTGCAACAGAAGCTGGACGTGATGGATGAGGTCAGCGCGATTCAGATTTGTAAGTCTAGCTTCAGTGAGGACGACATATCTGAAGCGAAGCTGCTACTTCACACCTCCCTCAACATCAGGGAGAAGATAGTGGCTCGTAGACGAGATGGGACACCGAAAAGTCTGCAAGATATCATCACGGTTCTCAAGGTAACCGATCCGGATGACGTGCCGACGTTTGTGGCGAGGGACTTGAACAAGCTCCCGCCCGTCACCTTCGACCACGTCGACGTCACTAGCCTGCTGAAGGACATCGTGCTCCTTAAAGCTGGACTAGTGAAGGTGGAGGCAAGGTTTGAGGACTCCCAAAAAACCATTATGGATTTGCGTGAGGAAATTTTAACTTTGCGCAAATCTATGGCGGTAAGTGGGTCACCTGCCGATGACGCACGAGTGCACACTCGGCGCGGCGGTCCGAGCGTCGAGTCAGCAGTTTCGACACCGCCGTCGCCGGCCGCACCATCACCCGATACCTACGCGGCTTGCCTAGGCGCGCGTGCCGCGGCCGAAACGTCGCGAGACTCAGCGCTCGCGACTCCCGCCCGCGACGCGCCCGCCGCCAGCCCGTCGGCGCCTGTCGTGCCGCTGCCGCCCGTCCGCGCTCCGACGCGCACCAAACATCGCCACACGGGGGCTTCATTTCGGAAGACATCAGCTGTTTTGAATGCTCCTAGGGTTCCTGCTGAGGATGTAGAGGGCTTCATTGAAGTCCAGAGAAAGAAGAAGAGTACGCGTCGCGGTACTCCGAATCAGTGCGGCACCGCAGTCTCCGGGCCCAGCCACCGGCTGCGCGTCGAGACTCCGACGACGGCACTCTACCTGTCTCGCCTGCACTACACAGTGACGGCGAAAGATGTGGTGGAGTACATCCGGAGCGCCAAGCAGTACACCGTGAGGGTCCAGCTTTTGGAATCGAGCCATGAACGAACGTTTAACTCGTTCGTGGTGTTGGTTCCGACGAAGGACTGGGGAGCCTTGACGATGGAGCAGTTTTGGCCTAAAGGAGTAATGTTCCGGCGTTTCCGTGGGCGACCTCGGGTCTCCGGTGCTACTGACGCGACACCGGCTCTGCGGGTGTCCTGAGTGTTTGATGTGTGATGTTTAGTTTTATGTAGTTTTAAGTTTTAAATTTGATTATGTATGTTACTCTGTAAGGTATTTATCTATGGGCCTATGCAGCCTGAATTAAATGTTTATTATTATTATTATTATTATTATTATTATAAGCGCCTGATCGAAAGAAGCAGTGACTGAAGGACTGGCAGCTAAGTATCTCTTTGAACTAATTGGCATCGCCATGCAACGAGGAAACCATAAGCATTTTGGGCATCGTACCACCGTGATTTAGTTTTATTTTGTTTATAATTTAGTTTACATTAGTTTTATTACATACGTAGTTTATTTACGGTTATCTTATTTTTTTGTTTAAATAATTATTATGATTTTATTTAGCTTTAATTGGAAATGCACGTACCTACAGTCAACCAATTTTATTCTTAGGTGACCATAGAACCTTGTCATCATAACGTTGACGTCATTCCATAAGCATTGTTATGGACAATTAAAATAATTTACTATAATATAGTTCCATAGAGGCCTGAGAATCAAATTGGTTGATTGTACAGTCAACGTCATAAATAAGTGATAAATTTTATACCTTGTTGCTTTCAGTCATTACATAATTTCGTATGACTTTTCAAACAGGCGTTAAAGTGACAAGGTACAAAAGTGATCACTTGTTTATGACGTTGACCCTACGTATCAATTGTATGATTAATGTTCGGATCAAATTTTGTCTAAGCATAGAGCCAGTGGTAGAATGCAGTATACAGATGTAAAAAGTATTAAGTAAAAATGTCGTCAACATACAAGCTTGAATTAAAAATTACATTGCTTAGCTCTACAATTTCCAGAAATGTTCACTGCTACAGCAAAGCTATAGAAATAAATTATTGTAATTGATGGACATCTACATAACAAGTAGGTACCTATGACTCTTTAGCACATCTCGGTGGGACAGCAGCCTTACGGCGGTATGCTGGGCAGCGTCCTTGCCTGTCATCCAAATGAAGTGGATTTGCGGTAAACGTGTTTTATTCGATTTAATTTGTTTAAAAGGGTTTTATGGCTGCTGAGTGGCGATTTTCGGCCAGTTGTTTGATGGCTTATCAAACATAAGACTTAAATTGTGAGCCATTTGTTTTTGTGTGGCAGTTTTGTGGAAAAATGTTTAGCTTTACAAGTCGTAAGTAAATGGTTTAAATAATTGTTTTTTTTTTTATATTTGTAGGTACCGTGCAACTGACGAAAATAGCTAATGCAAATACCTTCCCATTTATGATAGGAAAAGCGCCTTCGAAACAAAATGCAAGTCTAATGTCTCTCGAATTTTTTAATCACCAGAAAATTCACTAAGTATTACAACATGAATTACTCACTAAAAATGTCTTCATTACTTTGTTCTTCCTTTCATTCACCAAAACTGTCATTCCACTCATCATCATTCATCATCATCATCATCATCATCATGTCCCACGGCAGGGCACAGGTCTCCTCTCAGAATCACCATTGAATTTCTCACATACACCATTTAATTTCTTCTCAGGAGTATGCAGGTTTCCTCACGATGTTTTCCTTCACCATAAAGTTCATGGTAAATTACAAATGTAATAAATTCCGAAAAACTCAGAGGTGCGAGCCCGGACTCGAACCCACGACCCTCTGCTTGAGAGACCATAGGGTCAAACCACTAGGCCACCAAGGCTTATTAGAATTGATTTTTCGTTTTTTTTTAAACAGTGAATTGATTGTTTAAGTGTAATCTGACAGCTCTTGTTCTTTTATTAATTCAATCCTCACAGTCCTTACCTGAATGGTGAGTTAGCGGGAGGGCAGAACAGAGGGGACGGGGAGGCGGCAATTATTGAGCAAATGTAATAGCGGCATTGTGATAGAGGGCTGTGTTCACTGTTCAGACTTACAGCGTTGATTAGTGGACACGAGTGGTGTGGAGGCGCTGTTGTTGTAACAATGTTCCAGCAAATTTTAAGAGCAACATAGTAATAGAGGGCTGAGTTCACTGTTTAGACGTGTACATACATACAGCGTTGATTAGTACAACAACTTTGTTTTTTTTCACAATGTTGAAAAAAAAACATGAAAAAAAACTTAGTAGCCTTGTTTTTTTTTCTAACTTTGTTTATTTCAGAAATAAAATCAATAGGGAATTAATTGTTTTATTGAGGTATGTTTTCTAATTTCTAACATTTTACTAAAATAACTAAGAATTAAGTAGGTACTCATGAATCAATTAAACAAAATTTTAATCTTCGTCTGTGTCAATGTCAGTACCACTTTCAGTAGTAGTCAATGTTGCCAATATATTCTTGTAAACTTGGTACTATTGAACCAAAACGGTATGGTAGATTTATAAATAAATAAAATACTGTAATATTTATATAATCTAATATATTAAGTAAAACACTTTTTTTGCAACACTAGATACTAGTTGGGTGGAGTGGAGGTGCTCTTGTTGTAATGGCAACATAGTTATAAAGGGCTGTGTTCACTTTTCAGACGAACAGCGTTGATTAGTGGGCACGACACGAGTCGCGTGGAGGCGCTGTTGTTGTTGTTACAATTATTTAGCAAATTGTAACAGCAACATAGTAAATTAGTAATAAAGGGTGTGTGGAGACCTCCACAACAACAGTACTATTGTGGTTGTACTTAACGGCATTTTGATAGAGGGTGTAAGTAGTTAATGTCCAGTACGCTTAGTATAAGTTTTACTTCACCAAAATACTTCTCGATCGCGTTTACGTAAAAAAATCAATTCTATGGAAACAAGGACGCGCGCGCGCGGAGGCGCTGTCCATGTTTCCCTAGTAATTGAATTTTTTACGTAAACGCGATCGAGAAGTATTGAAGTGAAGGAAAACTTATACTAAGCATACAGTACGCTTAGTATAAGTTTTACTTCACCAAAATACTACTCGATCGCGTTTACGTAAAAATTTCAATTCTATGGAAACATGGACGCGCGCGCGCGGAGGCGCTGTCCATGTTTCCATAGTACCTAATTGATTTTTTTACGTAAACGCGATCGAGAAGTATTTTGGTGAAGTAAAACTTATACTAAGCGTACTGTACGCTTAGTATAAGTTTTACTTCACCAAAATACTTCTCGATCGCGTTTACGTAAAAAAATCAATTACTAGGGAAACATGGACAGCGCCTTCGCGCGCACGCGTCCATGTTTCCATAGAATTGAAATTTTGACGTAAACGCGAGCGAGAAGTATTTTGGTGAAGTATACAGATGTTGATTAGTGCATACGAGTGGCGTGGAAGCGCTGTTGTCGTTGTAACAGTTATCGAGCAAATAGCGGCAGAACGAGAAACTGTTGTTGCTACTTTGATTTAGACATTTGCATTACAAGAGTAGCTTGGTGATATTTTGCGGATGGACCCTTACTTATATGGTTGAATTTTTAAGAGCATTCAAATTTAGCGTTCGTAGCGATATTAAAACGAAATTTTGATTTAGCAAACCTAATATACAGGGTTATTTGTAATTCACTAGCATCCTTTTAACCCTAAACTCCTACCACTTAAACAAATGTTTTTTGTTTTACGACTTTTGTCATAACTTAATATTTTCGGTGTAATAACGTTTTGAAAATTTGAGATTTCCTCTTATTTTTACGATACTCTGTGTATTTGTATGGGAAAAAAGTGCTTCATTTTAAAAAGTCGTAAAACAAAAAACATTTGTTTGAGTGATAGGAATTCAGGGTTTAGAGGATGTCAGTGAATTAAAAATAACCCTGTATAGGTAATTATTTTAGTCGTAACTCAGAACTTCGACAGCTTCAGAATAGTGACAAAAAAGACAATCCTTTCAGTTTAGTTGCTCTTAATGCAATAGCGTACATTAGTTCTAACATTATAGATACGAGCACCTATAGTGAATTTCAATATTTAATTCCTTGTGATTCCACTCATTCCCTTATTCTTGATTATATTTGCGACGAGCCACGGACACGCCCCATTCCATCCCCTATTATATTCCTTATTACCACCGAAACGACGCAACTCGTCCAATGTCTTCATCAAATTTCAACCTTAAACTTTAAAACTGATGGTTGGGAATAGTTTATTAAAATCTTGTTATATAAGGATTAAACGTTAACGTGTTTCGATTTGTCTATAAAATAATACACTTTGAGCTTTGTTTGCAGAACGTTGAATAGCAAGTGATGTTTTAGCATTCAATGAACTTAATTAATTAAAATCTGCTCGGAGATGATTAAAAGATTATTGATTGTGTGCTGATATTGTAGTATGTCGAGCGTTATAAAGTTTAAATTTACCTAATTTATTAAAAGCTTATTTTAATTCTTAATTTAAAAAAAAATAACATCACTAACATCTCGGCGTTTTAAAAATAAAAAAATAAATAAAAATAGTTTATTAAAAGAAGGTATCTTTTACAAAAATGTTTATCGTTGGTTCCACACGAGGCAACCCACTGCCTACGACCCACTACCACTACTGCTGGTTACAGACCTCTCCTCAGATTGAGAGGGCATGGGTATTACCCATAAAGATTAAGTGCGGATTGAGCAGTTCATACGCCCCAATTGAATTTCTTCGCAGGTGTGTGTAAGGTAACTCACGATGTCTTTATTTACTGTAAAACTCATGGTAAATTTCAAATGTAATTTCACTCGAAAATTCCGGCAAACATAGGCAAACCAGTAGCCTACCATGACTTTACAATACACACTCAAAACCCAGCCTTTACACATACATAGTTTATGCAAAACAAACGTATACAGAATATGTATCATACCTATATTATATCCTTTTGTGTTAACCAGTTGTTTCAAAATTTAAAATAAAGGTGTGCCTGCTCCGAAAGTTGAGCATTGTTTCCTGTGGCATGAAAGTCTATTGTCTTTCGAAAGTAGCCGTTATAACGTACGGTCAGTAGAAAGTTTCAATAATTTCTGCTGAAATTCTTAATAAAAACTAATAAAAGCCATTGCCGGGCAGCTAGTACCTACCTAGACCACTGGCTACCTATTGGTGACCACGGCCGCTGCAGTGTGGCCGTGACGACGAGGTAATTTTAGCCACATTTAAGTCGTGATTAAGTACTAAGTACTCTTGTCTAAGTTGAGGTGCGAACTGGACCAGAATGCACTCTGGTTAAATTCGCTTCAGAGCCAAATATATGCGCACGTTGTATAGGTGGGTAGTTTTCAAAATATTTGTACCCAATTAAGGGATTAATTAAAAACAAAATTTAATTAATTACCTGTGAGTAACGGAGTTACCCATATACTTTGTATGACTAACTTTCGTGACTCACAGGTAATTAGTTAAATTTTGTTTTTAATTAATCCCTTAATTGGGTACAAATATTTTGAAAACTACCCAGGTACATTTTGCCATTGGTTACATTTTGCGTGTACTTAGTTTAAATTTTGCGTTTTGTGCTTTTTTTTGCTCCGGGGCGGTTAAGTTCAGCAGCTATGCAAAAGTAAATAAAAAAACCGGCCAAGTGCGAGTCGGACTCGCGCACGAAGGGTCCGTACCATTATCTATAAAAAAAACGTTTGTTGTATGGGAGCCCCCTTAAATATTTTTTTATTTTAATTTAATGATTTTTTTTTAAAGTCAATATATAATTAAATATTCTGTAGCTTGAAATATTCACAGAATATTTAATTATGTATTGACTTTAAAAATAAATCATTAAATTAAAATAAAAAAATATTTAAGGGGGGTTCCCATACAACAAAACGTGATTTTTATAGATAATTGTATGTAACCCTTCGTGCGCGAGTCCGACTCGCACTTGGCCGGTTTTTAGTATTTGTTGTTATAGCGGCAACCGAAATACATCATCTGTGAAAATTTCAACTCTCTAGCTATCACCGGTCCCGAGATACAGCCTGGTGACAGACGGACAGACGGACGGACAGCGGAGCCTCAGTAATAGGGCCCCGTTTTTACCCTTTGGGTACGGAACCCTAAAAAATAGCAAAAATAAATTATTATCAATCCCACTTTAAATAATTGATTGATTCTAGCTCTACTTTGCGAAGCTCCATATCAATGAACTACAATATTTATATCTTGCTTCTCCGCTACAACTACGTTGCTCTACAAAGTTGGTGACGGAGGAGCGAGGTAAAAATGTTTGTGGTTCATTAATCCCACTGTGAATAAGGTGCTGCAGACTGTACACAAGATTTTATCGTCTGAGGCAGTTTCGGGAGTGGACGAGCACGTATCACTGAGAGGTTCTATTGTTTAATGCCACAATTGGCTGTGAATCTACGGATGAAAGAAACTGACCAAGTCTGCGGACAATGTGCAGTAGGACTGAAAAGTTTTGATACTATGGGCTTAAGTAATCTTCAAATAAAGACGCTCTGAGTCAGCCATGGCAAATAAACGGCCCACTCAGCATTTGTTTCTTCTCTAAGAGTAGGTTTTGCAGCCTACAGTATCTAAATCTTCATGCTTTTGGCCCACCAGTGACTTTGAGTTTGACATGGCTACTCTAAGTGATCAAAAGTTCACTAATGATGGAACTGTGTTAATGTGTCAGTTTTAGAAAAGGTATAAATAACGCTACTATTATTGTATTCATAAAAATCATAACCCTTTCGGCCATACACAATTTTTTCAGAACCTCCTAAAGGAAGTCTATTTGATGCGTTTTTACTAAAACTACGTAACAAAGAACGATAGAACTTGGTTTTCTGGATTATAAAATAAAATACCTATCTTAAACATACGTCTTGCTTATCTTAATATTAGGGCCCTTTTGGGTATACTTCGACTAGGTACTAGGGAGGGATAAAAAAACATACTTTTTTTTACATAAAACTGACCCGTGATTAACCACTATCTCACCTGATGTAAAGTGAAGATGAGGCAAAAGGTGTACCTCACTGGTTCAGTAACAGCCTATTCACTCTAGCCATGAAGAGACCTACCTCTAATTTCCACCAAATAATTTAATTTCTACCAAATGTTATCTTGGGTTTGTGATATGTTACTTAGCCAAGTTACACGCCATGCCAGTTACATACATACTTACTAGTCCAAGAAATTTGCATGGCAGATATTTTCCGTAGATACCGTTCGTACCTACAACCAATCGCCACACACTTTTTCATTGCTATCAGCATTTCGTCTAGTTACTTAACCTTTTCAACGCCAACGACACATATAGGTGTCACAAAGTACATTGTCAAAGTGATCTTGACACAATGACATAAGATTCAAAGCAGGTTTACGTTTTGTCGAGGCTTGGCGTTGAAAGGGTTACAACATCAAATTTCCCGATTCGGGATCTGAGACGATCTGAGTCATCAATAAAATATAGTAAGCATTCTGATTATGATCAAACTACCAGGGAAAAGTAATAAGCCCTTAAACCATTTGACAACCCTGTCAAGACGTTCCATTTTGAACCATACATGTTCCTCATTTGAATCGGCTTTTATTTCTAAATATTTGACGCCAAATATATTCATCATCATCATCCTATGTTCGTCCACTGCTGGACATAGGCCTCTCCCATGGCACGCCACTGAGCACGATCCTCGGCCACTCTCATCCAGCTCTTGCCAGCCGCCCTTTTTTTTTTTTTTTTTTTTTTCGGGGAAACGGAGTTATGTGGGGCTCTCCCCAAGGGGCCTACCCACTAAAAACCACACGGATTCCCTCGTTTGCCATTGTGAACGCCACGGGAGCAAGATGTGTCACCGCAACGCCCACTGGCCGCCCCGGGATGGGGCTCCTCTGTCGACACCGTGCAATGCGGGCTCGGCACTCCCCGGCCTCCCCCGCTGGTGAAGGATTGTTTAAAGAGGTTTACTCCTCGTGGCTTCTGCAGATGCCCACGTTCCCGGCAAGCCGGGGTTACGTGCCCTCACGTTAGCTCCCACACCCTTGTGTCCTGCTCTGAAAGCAGAGCGGTACCGAGGGCACGGTCGCTTCCGCCCACCAGGCTCCCCCTCGCCTTTTCCTGTCCGCCGTGACAGAGCAGGTACTCAGTTCGGGTTTGCCTACGTCAAAGGCGTCCGCCCAAGGGCGAGACGCCGTCCTCTCTGTGGACCCACAAATGGGCCCACTGGCTCGGATCCCCCGCAACTAGTTACGGGTTCACCTCACCACCCCTACCCCCCCAGTATGTCAGTCAATTGCCACAGATCATGGACCCATCCGCTACTCTTCTCCCCCTTAACCACCAGGGTTAAAAGGGGAGAACCGTAACGGTCGTGCAGCCCAGGTCGTGTATTCCCGTACCGACCCAGGCACATGTGGAAATTGCTGACCCCCCCTCCCCCCAAGTCGGATATTAGCCACCGGTAAGATAATGTACAAATACATTAGCTTACCGTTGTTGCCCAGGGTGCACCGTCCCAAGCGTTACCCTTCCCCACCCCATTAGGCCTACGCCTCGGATAGAAGGGAGTGGTAACGCCCGGGCACTCGAGGAGGTTTCCGACTTCGCACCCACTTGCCAGCCGCCCTGCGAAGATCATCGCTCCACCGAGTCTGAGGACGTCCCACGCTGCGTTTGCCGATCCGTGGTCTCCACTCAAGAACTCGTCTACCCCAACGGTTATCGGTTCTTCGGGTTATATGGCCTGCCCATTGCCACCCACTTCAGCGTGCTAATGCGGTGGGCTATGTCGATAACTTTGGTTCTCTGTCGGATCACTTCGTTACGAATTCGATCTTTTAGAGAAACTCCGAGCATAGTCCTTTCCATAGCACGTTGAGCAACTTTAAATTTGTGGACTAGCCCTACAGTGAGTGTCCATGTTTCGGCACCGTATGTCATGACGGGTAGGACGCACTGATTGAAGACTTTCGTCTTTAGACTCTGTGGAATTGGCGACGTGAAGACTTGACGCAGTTTCCCATACGCTGCCCATCCCAGCTGTATTCTTCTGTTGGCCTCTTTCTCGAAGTTGTTTTTGCCAAATATATTGTCGGTATCGATTTAAGGGTTAACTCTTGTTACTGTAATAAACGTACTAATTCTTACCGTCACGTTTTGTAAAGTATTAACGAGTGTCACTCGCAGCATACCTCATATTTTTGGGCAGGCGTGCAACGGAGGCAGCGTGTGGACTGCCAAATATCTAATCTAAACGGCTGGAAATATATTATTACTTTGAAATATGGCGTGCTTATTTTAAACTAATTATACCCGCGACTTCGTCCGCGTGGAATTAAATCTATCACAGCCTGCTACGAAACACAACGTTACTTTGTTCGTTTCATCAATTTATACCCAGTGATTATAGTACCTACTATAATATAATAAATCATAATAATAAGTAGAACTTTATTTTTTAACATTATTTTAATTTATTACCTACTTAGTCGTTTTACGATACATAACCCTCGCAACAGTGCCTATATAAACCTCCTGTAAACCTTCACAAAAAAAAAAAAAATTCGATTTATCAACTTTACTTTAAAAAAGTTATCATTGCACTCGTAAGTTTCACAGGGGCCGTGGTAAAAAGATGTTGTTTTAGAGAAACATATTCAACACTTAGTAGAGATTATGATTTTAATGCGGATATTTTAAATTAATTTAAGATTGCGACTTTTTGAAAAACCACCCTGTAAATGTAGAGGGTGTAACCTTAGACATTTTTAATATTTTATTTCATAGTTAGTGGTAACAACGCAGCCAAAAAATCTGACATGAAAAATCAATCGCTAAATTTTCCGCTCGTCTGCACAACCCTTAACCCAAAACTGGCTTGTCCGCGTTTAGGTAACCGCTCCATTGTCCAGTTATGCCAAAAAAGTTTCACTGCCCATTGTCCGGAGCCTTTGTTTTATGAAATACTCGGATACTCGGTTGCAAATTGGGGAAGAGTTTTCGTTGCATGCACGAGGAAATGTACGGAAATGCATGCTCGTTTCTATTTGCTTCATTTTTGACAGTTTTCGGTAAACGAAAAATGTTATGTTGTGAAAATGAATGAGTGAAATTTTACGTGTTAGCTTTCTATTGTAAGGTTATTACACGCTTTATATTTATTGTATCAAATCAAGGGTGCTTTGCGGAGGTGCTTAAATGCACACTATTCAACTTAGGTAACTGCCTATGTATAGTCGGGGTAAGAAAAGGTTCGTCACTTTTCGACCTTAACTCGACATAGAGTCGAAAAGTGACGAACCTTTTCTTACCCCGACAATACATAGTATAGGCACAGTATAATAAAGAGTACTAGCGTACAGTATGGCCACTTCCTGCTCAGTTACCTCACTGTTACCGGCTGGCAGGACGCGACGACGCGGTATTAAACAAATATTTACAAATACTGTTTTCCGTTGGCTATACAACTCATAATACAAATTACAGAGCTACATTAGCTTAGACTGTGTGCGAACGAACGCTCAGTCGCTCGGTAACTGTGAGGTAACTGAGCAGGGAGTGGCCATACTGTACGCTAGTACTCTTTATTATACTGTGGTATAGATATAAAGTGTTTTAAAATGAATCCGAAATAATTCAGCAGGTAGATTAGTTTAGTTTGACTGAACACCCCTGTTGTTTATTAAGATTTTTTTATTAAGATTTACTGATATTGTCGAAAGATTAAATATACTTACAAGTAACTACCTATACCTACCTCTATTCTATGGTTGTTTTATACCTTGAAAACAGATTCTGACGGTTTTGATGAAATTTGCTATGCAGGGGATTTTGGAGGCTACAAATCGATCTATATACCTCATTCTCATCTCTGGGAAAACTAGCTCTATCTACTTCACTCCCATGGAAGAATAAAAATAAGTACCTATACGTAATCTAATTCTCATAAAGTACCTACCTCTATAATCTTCAAGTACTTTGTATGCCTTTTAAGTCTCTAATCTAACTCCAGTGCAGTTTGGGCTATGCATTATCCGTCAGTCAGTTGGTCATGTTAAACTTTTATAGTTCTACCTAAAACGCACTCAGGTATCATCTACACACATATACAATTCCTAAGTACGAGACAGAAAGCATATCATCATACTTTTTACAGGTACTCGTAGCATTCTAATGAGAACTGTGACGTCATAATTATCTCTTGCGCCGACGTATGATCAAGGCGTGACGTCATCAACTAATGCACTACCGCCCCGCAGGTGCTCGGCGCAATAATTACTGGGTGGAAAAGGTGAGATGTCATAGCCTCCCCTCAAGATGTGCGGTTTGATATACGATGCTTTGTTTCGCTTCTATTGTTTTTGGGCTCACTATTTTTTTATGTTGCGAAATTGGAATGTGACAAGTTGTGGTTATGCCAGTAGTGACAGCTAAAAGCGAATAAGTACGTAAAGATAGCTTTAATAAACAGGTATAGTAGGTATTTTTGTACAACACACTATTTCCTGCTTTTTGCTGTACTTAATGCAAAATGCTTTTTCACCTCACTAGCTCGGAAAGCCCTTTTTGTTTGTTTGACATCTATTGAGAAAATCGCTTTTTATCCACATGTGAAGAAAGAGTTTTGACATTTGAAGGCAGCTTACGTGATATTTGACAGCTAACAAAACGTAAAACGTTAAAAGTGCTGAATTTTTAACATCACAATTAATGAATTGCATCGAGTAAAAAACACTAAATACAGTCTTACAACTTTATTTTAATTCATAAATATCAGCATTCAACATTAACCTTCATTCTTGTTGCAAAAACGGATAAAATGTTCTAACAGTCCAAGTAAGTCGATGTGCGAACAAAACGCATCCGAAATAATAAAAAAAAACTTAAGTCAAAACTTTTCAATTAATTATTTTGAGTGAATAAATAAATAATAATTGATAGTACAAACCCTTTTTCTTATTTTCCTCGCTGTAGTGAGGTGAAAAGTTTTGTGTTATACACGGGTGAAAAGTTATTTTACGTCTCGTGTGTTGAAACACTCGCTATCGAAAGGATTCTATTTTTGAACCACTCGCTTCGCTCGTGGTCAATCATAGATTCCTTTCGATGGCTTGTGTTTCAAATGGACACTCGCAGGTAAAATACAACTTTCCCCCCTTGTATAACAAATAACTATTTTGCTCTTCGGGGTGCTTGTCGGGTAATCTCCTCATATGCTCAAGAGCTACGGTTCTTAATTGTGGGTCCATCTGGTGGGAACGGGTGTGTAATAATCGTCATAAGACCGCAAATCCGACCGACCGACCAAGAATCGTTTAAGACGCTGTCAACACCAACGTCGGCGCACACTGTCTATTTGTATCGGAGTAAACGAGATGCCGCTATGACTGGGCAGCCGGGTATATTGAAATTTATCGGGCAAATATTGAATTAAAAAAAAACTGTGGATTATTTGTGAAATATGACTCGTTAGCGGTTTAGGTATGAATATGTTCACTTCATGTTTTTAATTGCAGACGCATACGCCAAAAAAATAAAGACATAGAACCGTTTAATGATGATTTTAAGACCTATCTTTGCAATTATTTTCTATCGAGCCGATTTCGTCCAATTATGTATCGAGTCCGTCCACGGTCTTTGAAATATGATGAATTATTAACATATAATTTTTTGATGTGCTAGAACAAACAGTTTTTCTTAAAAAACTGTTTAAATGACATCAATTTCAACAAAATTAGGTGTTGTCAGCCTCTTAACGACCGCTTTAGCCTAGTTGGTAGTGACCCTCCCTGCCTACGAAGCAATAGGTCCTGGGTTCGAATCCCGGTAAGGGCATTTATTTGTGTGATGAGCACGAATATTTGTTCCTGAGTTATGGATGTTTTCTATGTATTTAAGTATTTATTTATCTATATAAGTATGTTTATCGTCGTCTAGTACCCATAATACAAGCTTTGCTTAGTTTGGGACTAGGTCGATTTGTGTAAGATTGTCCCCCAATATTTTTATTTTTATTTTAAGAACTTATTGTCCGAATTTATAATTTGTCAGAAATTATCATTTCGCATAACTCTTTTTGCTCTGAATCCATTAATTGTACAGAATTGTTATAAAACAAACCTAACCTAACCTATAGAGTCCTATAGGATTTTTTTTCAAAATCCCTGAATAATCAATGGTTTCTGAGAAAAAAGAGAGCGAAATGATAATTCCTGACAAATGATGAATTATGCTAAAAGTTTGTATGACTATTAAACGGCCCCCGGTGGGAACAGCAGTGCTTGAGCCATTGCACCCTGGGCATCAATGATTTTCTGGCCAATTTTTGGAACAAATAACAAATTCTTTTATTTTTTTATATATTTACCTACTGATATTTGTCACAAACTCACAGAAGCCGCCATTAACGAATAATAGGTAATAATAATAAAACTTATTTTTGTTTATTCTTACAACCCAAGGTGTAACTAATAGTTACAACGGGACAAAACACTGTTAAGAAATCAAATTTCAAATCTTATCCAAATCCAATTTAAAAATTACTTAATTTGCATAGCGTGGATCGCGCCGGAGCTTTTTATTATTTAGGTGACATGTAAATATTTTAAAAGAAATGAATAACTTGAATACCTATTATCAATTTTATTATTTTAAAAGCACCACTCTCCTCTCATCTTGCGTATGTGAGACATTTAAATTTTGAATGTGGAGTTCCACCAACTGACGTACTAAGTTGGTCGTATCGACATTCGTATGAACAATGAGCTCGAAGATCTTCAATTGTTCCAGAGCCTTCCATTCATCTCTATGTTTCACCGCAACATTGAACAGTTCGTTTAATACATCTCTAGTCTTCTTCACCATGCTCAAAATGAAACCTATTCTGTAAGGCAGCTTATCTCTATTACTTTCTTTTATCGACTGAACCGATTTGATTTTCCGATCGGTATCGTAAACGGTTTGCTCGACGAGCATCGATATTTTCTGTTTCAAATTGGTATCTTTTTCGTCGTCATCAACTCCCATTCTCATGACTTTTTTGATGCCCAGTTCCCCGAAATTTCGGAGCCAGAATCTTCGAGCTGCCTTTACTTTTTCTGGGGAGGGGTTCGAAAGTTTGGGGAGGTCAATGAAGTTTATACCACTGCATAGTTGTGTGAAGAAGTAAATTGCACCTGTGTACATGAACAATCGTTAAAGCATAATTTATTCGATTCTAAATTGACAATTATTATTGGAAAAAATAAACTGGGTTTGCCTCTAAACTTGAACAAACTAATACTAAACTTAATTATCTATTGACTTAACTTCTCTTAACTTAACTTTCACGTTAATTGTCCTTTAAATTGACTTTGTATTTTTTTATTTATTTCTTATTTATCTACAGTAAGGTTAGAGGCAGATCTCTATTATATTTTAGATTCTAGCAGAGCCAAGAAGCGCCTAAAGTTTTCACCTAATAAGTCACTAAATATAGTAATGAAAAAGACTTACTTATGAATGCTAAACTGAAAGGCCTCATATTAGACGGTTTCTTTAAAACATTTTCACATTTGCGCAGAAACGCCTCACTGAAATTGATGTACTAAGACTATTACCAATTTAATCATCATAAAACAAGTAATAGAGTTTAATTTAATGTTCATGAATTTGATGAATAAGTATTATGAAAAATACCTATCGATGCTTATTGAAACCACATCTTAAGAAGCAGCTTTTAATTAAGTTAGGTACTTACCTACATAACGGACGCTTGTTTAGTCGACCAAGTAAGTATAGTTCCTACATCAAAATAAAAACAATAAGGCTGATTCATCAGAATAAAAATAATAAGGATGACCAGAAATTCCTTTACCACTAAGGTTTAATGTCAGATGTACCCATTGATTAATTTTAACTGACTGATAGGTATATGTGATGCCGTCTCCGTCTAATCAAACAAAATAAACAGAGACGGCATCACATTTATCCGTCAAATAAATTTGATCAATGGATGGTGAAACAGGGGGTAAAGGCGTCAAATAGAACGGTTTACTAATGTTTCGCAAATTATTTTCTCAAACTGATTCATTTGGCAAATGTTTCATTCCCCAACTGTTTATTTTTTCTGAAACTGTAAACTTTTCAGGATTGTTATAAAACAAACCTAACCTAACCTACAGAATAGTCCTGAAATATAACCTGAATAGTTAACAGTTTCAGAAAAAAATAACATTTGGGAAATGAAACATTTGCCACATGAATCAGTTTAGGAAAAGTAATTTGCCAAACGGAAGTAGGTACACCATTGAAAATATAAATAGAATGTAGATTCCTCAATTTTTCAAGCCAAACATGTAACGCAGTATAAAGTTAGCTCGATTTGGCTTAGATTGGGACATAATATTATTATTACAAAAAAAACTTCTACAGTTCAACACACCCTAATGATAGGCAATGTTGCCACTCTTCAATCCTAAAATGCATTTTTATGACAGATGATGAAGACTTCATAACAAATGAATGCATTGCCAGCTCGTTCTTAGGCTTAATTATTTTGAAGTTCTAAATTATTAACAAGTAGTTAGGTATTTTCATTGTTTGAAAAAAAAGGAAAGTTTAAATTGCCGATTAGACCTCAGGTTCATTTAACGTTTTTTTACTTCTGAGGGGCTCAGAAATCTGTCTTATGACTCTGCTACATTTGCCATATCCACGGTATAAGTATACCTAACTATACCTACATTTCGCTTCCTTACTGAAATATTAAACAGTGATTATGGTAGCATGGTAGCTTGATTAGAAACCCGTGCCCGTATGCAAATACCACCAAAAAGTATGTGTATCTACTTATTTTAACGAAAACCTCCTCTTCCGAATACTTAGACATAAGAATGAAATTGACATAAAACTTATTTAGCTAGCGCAAAATACAAAATCTCTAGTAGGGAATATTTTGAAGTTAAAAATGTTTCTTGTGACGCTTACAAAACGGATCCCAACTCCGCCAAAACTGTTTTATACGATACAGTATAGGAAATGTCACAGTGTGTTTGGTATCAAGGAATTAATTCATCAAGAAAAGGTAAGGCAAGGTGGTAGGCTTAGATTTAAGGTACTTATGTCTAGTACCTAGCAAGGAACACATCTAAATATAACATTGTTACCTCTAGGTAAGTAGGTGTAAAGGATACGGTATTTCCAATGCAAAATCTTCTTCTTTCTAATATATAATAATCATGTGTCACGGTGTTTGTTATCAAACTCCTCCGAAACGGCTTGAACGATTTTTATGAAACTTTTTTCTCTATATCTATTTGTTAGGTCTTCTTAGACCGTAGGTCGTAGGCTATTTTTTATAACCCTATATTTTTCGCAGGCAGAGTCGCGGGCAACAGCTAGTCTCATACATAAAAATCTCGTGTCATGGTGTTTGTTATCGAACTCCTCCGAAACGGCTTGACCGATTTTTATAAAACTTTTTCCTCTATACTTAGCCGGTAGGCCTGAGAATAGGTCGTAGGCTATTTTTTATACCCCTATATTCTTCGCGGACGGAGTCGCGGGTAACAGCTAGTAAAACTTTACAAATTTATCAAAGGCATTGCCTAATTGGCTAGGGTTGCGAGTGCCCCACCTTAATTTCTGTAGGTAATATAATATATTACTGTTTTTTTTTTAACAAACTGTTCTATTTCATTTCCGTACCTATAGCTGCGTATTGCGCGCGGGAACCATTATATAAAGATCGTGGCTAGGTATTGCAACCTCTGTCACTTTGCCTGCTTTCTGAAATGAATCCTGGCATGGCCCCGCGTTTGGGCTTAACTGCTATCCTGAAAGAATTTTCCTTTTTCTAGCCTGATCACATAATAATAGACAACATCGCGACCGAGCAGCGCGATGAAGCCGTGGCGGCGCTAAAGCAGTTGTACCTCAGCGAGCACGTGCTCGTGCGAGCGCGCAAAATGGATCTAAATCATGACAATGCGCTCGACGAATACCTCTTCAATTTGCTCAAACAGGGTAAGCTCCAGTACCTACCTCATCATCATCCCAGCCTATATACGTCGCACTGCAGGGCACAGGCCTACTCTCAGCTTGGGCCGTAGTTCCCAGTCCCACGCGGGCCCAGTGCGGATTGGGAACTTTACACACACCTACCTACCTATATAGGCTACACTAGTAGTCTAAGGGGCTGTTTCACCACCCATTGATTAATTTTAACTGAGTTATAAATGTGATGCCGTCTCCGTCTATTCGAACAAAACAAACAGAGACGGCATCACATTTATCCGTCAAATAAATTTGATCAATGGATGGTGAAACAGGGGGTAAATGTTCAGTACGATGTTGGCGACCATGACTGGCGTCTAGTACTTAGTTCATCTTACAGATGCCACTGACAAATGCAAGCTACCGCGTCGCTCGACTGAAGTTGACCGTTGGCCATCCCACCGTAATGCTTCTTTCCCGGAGTTTATGCGATCAGTCATTAGAAAAAAAAAAATCATTAGCTTTGCATTTTAGTGTTTATGAAGATAAACGATGATAATTGGTGGATGTAGGTATACCACATATACACATCTTTCGCTATGACATATAAAAACAATAAGCGTATGCGATGCACTTAATAAAATTATTTGTTTGAAAGGTAATTCTATTTGTGCGAAAACCGAGGACGGCACTCTGGCAGGCATTTGCGTAAACTTCGCTAGCAGTCCGGTCGATCCCAGGAACCTGAGGAACTACGCCTTCTACAGACAGGTCTGATTATTTGCGAATATAAATATGCATCTTGGCTGTCTTACTTATATTATATATAATATGTTTTTCGACGAATCTCTAAATTCTGGTTGTACCTATCAATATTTATACACGTATACATACATAGAGCTGTTTTTACAAAAACAAAATTTTTTCTTACCAGGATCCAAATACAAAAGATTTTTTGTACTTCACGGCTAAACTACAGGAGACTCCGAATCTCTGGAAAACGTATAACGTGCCGAAGATATTCGAGGTGAGCTCAAATATTGACTTGATTAACCACATATTTAACCTTATGACCGATTTACATTATTCTAGGAAAATTGTGTCAGTAGCAATACATACCTACAGGGGGCGCGATGCCAACGAGATGAGATCGATCGAGCACCGCATTGTCACATATCAGTAACATTACTGGAACGATTTAAACAAATCCGTTTTTTTTTTTTTTTTAGTAAGTAAGAATAATAGTGGCCGTGGCGCGAAAAAGAATAAATAAGTGCTCTTAGTGGGTGCATCATATTCATATATATAGGTAGACATTGGCGCCATTCACACCGTCGCGTCAGTCAGCCGTGGTGGCCTAGCGGTTTGACCTATGGCCTCTCAAGCAGAGGGTCGTGGGTTCAAATCCCGTCTCGCACCTCTGAGTTTTTCGGAATTTACGTGTGAAATTACAATTGAAATTTACCATGAGCTTTACGGTGAAGGAAAACATCGTGAGGAAACTGCGAAGAAATTCAATGGTGTATGTGAAGTTCCCAACCCGCACTAGGCCCGCGTGGGAACTACGGCCCAAGCCCTCTCATTCTGAGAGGAGGCCTGTACCCTGCAGTGGGACGTTTATAGGCTGGGATGGATGGATGGATGGACATCGTCAGCCAAGTTTCGGCCTTGCTATACACGTCAAAGCAGCCGAACATGTCAGCGGACTATGGCGGCGAGTCAGCGACTTTGGTGTGTGTGTGTGACTGCATTTCCTTAATTCTGGGGCTCTAAGTGAAAAAGGGGTTAATTATGCAGAAGTTGAACAGCTGATTTCGACTTAACCCCCTTTACACAGAAAATAGCTGTTTAATTTCTGCAGACTTAACCCCTTTTTGACTAGAGCCCCAGAATTTGCTCGTCGGTAGCGAAAACGCACTGTTAAAATATGTGGAAGATATCATCAATCTAGTTTAAACCATTGTCCCACCAGATATGTGCTATGCTTATGCTACGTTACGATGCATTTGATGTCCACCGATCACATTCAATTGGTCCACATATCCACATAGCATAGCTCTGGTGGAAACGGGTTCAACTAAGCTATGTTTTTTAATATGGAAAGATAAGCTATGTTTTTTAAGATGGATGCGTGCTGTGGATGCGCTCTCTGGATCTTCCTCGAACGGCTACGTAGCTTAGCAATAGTGGAAACGGTCACATAGTTTCCTAGTCTAGCTTTCATATCCTCAAAGCATAGCTGCAAAGCACATACCTCTAGGTAGTAGAAAAGCAACCCAACGCTCGTCTCACTTTCCTCATATTTAGACATGTTTTTTTTTCCAGATTAAAATGTTAGCAGTGATCCCTGAACTCCGGCGACAGGGTTTAGCTACGTTGCTCACGGAGAAGTCCAAATTGTTGGCGCGAGACCAGGGGTATAATGTGGTGCGAATGGATTGCATCAACCCTTACGAGTGAGTCCAATTCTAAGATAAGTTAGTCTATAGTTTTGGTCGGAGGGGAGTGAGGTACGGGAGACATGGATACTTCAAAATAAAAGTGTCTTACATTTTTATTAAGTATATACTAGCTTTTGTCCGCGACTCAGTCCGCGTGGAATTAGTAATTTGGGCAGCTTATTTTTTATCCAATTTGCTTTTTCATCAATTATGGCTCTCCTTAGTTCCTCGATATAAAACCCCCGATTTTGAAACATTATTCCGCTCCGCTCCGCTCCTATTGGTATTAGCGTGATGATATATAGCCTATGTCCTTTCTCAGGCTTTAGACTATCTGTGTACCGAATTTCATTTAAATCGGTTCAGTAGTTTTAGCGTGAAAGCGAGACAGGCAGACAGACAGACTTACTTTCGCATTTATACCTATATTAGTTAGGATTGACCATGTGTGGCCTAAGGTTTCGCAGGTGTTATAACTCCGCCCCCCTCCCAAATTTCTGTCTGCAACCTCCACCGAAACCAGTTTAATTTACAATATGAATGTGAAAGTTCATGCGTGCGCGCTTAACTCCCACCAGTGATTCAGATGGATATATGGATTTAAAATCATGAAACCTCAACCGCCTAGGTAGTCTAGAAACGTGAAATTTTGCACGGTTATTCGTCATCTATATAAATAAAAACTAAAAAACACGCTTTAAAAAAACAACTAAAAAAAAAAAATAAATTTTAATAAATTTCAATTCACTATTCTTATAGTGCAGTAAAAAATCTTGAACTATTATTATTTATTTTATCAATAATTGCTTATTAAGATTTTTTACTGCACTATAAGAATTGAAATTTATTAAAATTTATTTTTTATTTTCTAGTTGTTTTTTTAAAGCGTGTTTTTTAGTTTTTTTAAACTATTATTTATTTTCTATTTTTTAGTTGCATTTTTTTCACAGTGAGAGTTTTCATGGTCCATCTTATACTTGGTCTTTGGTGCGCGCGCACTGCTCTAAACTACTAAACGTAAATCTCTTTCTTTCTAACTTTACCCCCCTCACCTACAACCCCCCAACATCCCCCACCCCATTTCCCCAAACTCCCCCCCAAACCCCTAACCCCAACCCCCACTCCCTTACCCCGAACCCCCTAAACCCCCTTACCTCCCTCCCCATTTTCCAAACCCCTTCAACTAACCCCCCTAACCCCGGATCCCCACCTCATTTCCCCAAACTTCCCCCAAACCCCTAACCCCAACCCCCCCTTACCCCCAACCCCCTAAAACCCCAACCCCCCTTACCCCCTCCCCATTTCCTACAACCCCCCAACCTCCCTAACCCCCGAACCCCCCAACACCCCCACCCTATTTCCCCCAAACACCCCAACCCCTAACACCCTTAACCCCAACCCCCTTCCCCCCCCCACCCCTCCACCTACCCCCCTTCCAGCTCCATCATCAAACCCTTGTTACCATCTAGGCCTCTTACCCCCACCCCACAACCCCCCAAAATCCCTAACCCCCGAACCCCCAAACACCCCCACCCTATTTCCACCAAACCCCCCCACCCCCTAACTCCAACCGCTTTATTGTGGAGTGCCTTTGGCCATCTTCCAGCTCCATCATCAGACCCTGGTTACCATCTGGGATCAAAGTGCTCGTCAAGACGAATTAAACGAGCCCAAACTCGACGGGATTGTGTTGTTTTATTACAGAGTTCCTATGGCCACCATCCAGCTCCATCATCAGATCAGCTCCATGTTACCATAATATTGCATTGTCATCCAATTTACACATACGTGCAAAATTTCAGCTCAATCGGAAACCGGGAAGTGGGTCAAAATCGCGTCCTAAGGAGTCGGTTACAAACATACAAACAAACATACTAACATACAAACAAACATACAGGTGAAGCTAATATAAAGCGTGTAAATAAAAATCAATATCAGAAAATGTATGTAGGTAGGTACGCGCATTACCTACTTCAAAACGTCTGCACATATTTGTCTAATTCCTTTTTTTACACGCTTTATATATTATTTTTCACCTCACTAGCTCGGAAAGCCCTTTTTGTTTGTTTGACATCTATTGCGAAAATCGCTTTTTATCCACATGTGAAGAAAGAGTTTTGACATTTGAGCTTACGTGATATTTGACAGCTAACAAAACGTAAAACGTTAAAAGTGCTGAATTTTTAACATCACAATTAATGAATTGCATCGAGTAAAAAACACTAAATACAGTCTTACAACTTAATTTTAATTCATAAATATCAGCATTCAACATTTTCATTCTTGTTGCAAAAACGGATAAAATGTTCTGACAGTCCAAGTAAGTCGATGTGCGAACAAAACGCATCCGAAATAATAAAAAAAACTTAAATCAAAACTTTTCAATTAATTATTTTGAGTGAATAAATAAATAATAATTGATAGTACAAACCCTTTTTCTTATTTTCCTCTCTGTAGTGAGGTGAAAAGTTTTGTGTTATACACGGGTGAAAAGTTATTTTACGTCTCGTGTGTTGAAACACTCGCTATCGAAAGGATTCTATTTTTGAACCACTCGCTTCGCTCGTGGTCAATCATAGGATCTTTTCGATAGCTTGTGTTTCAAATGGACACTCGCAGGTAAAATACAACTTTCCCCCCTTGTATAACAAATAACTATTTATTGTGTTAGTAACTATCGAGAGGATAGTATGAAAGAAAATGTGTTTTTTTTTCACCAGACTGTCGAAGGAGGGTTATGTTTTTCGAGTGTATGTATTTATTATGTAGGTATGTATCATTCTTTGGCACGCCCTGCAGCCTAAACGGCTCAATGGCTTTTGAAGTGTGAGGTGTCATTAGATTCGTCTCAGTTCCGCGAGTGACATAGGATATATATTTTCCCGGAATTCCCATGGGAACGGGAATTATACAGGCGGGTTTTTTTCATAATATTGAAATTGAAACTTAAGTTATTTATTAGTACTTCACCCGTGCGAAGTCGAGGCAACATCTAGTAAAACTTGGTAAAATGTATAAAATATGAAGACCACATTGTATATTTTAGGAATAAGTAAAATTCCGGTATTTCTAAGGGTTCACGAGAACTTAACCGGGGTTAAGCCTAGTTTTTAATGAATTTTTCTCGTTCTACTATAGTTACAAGATAGCGGAGCGCTGCATGCTCCACTGCGTGCTAAAGTTCCCGCTACACAAGCTGCGCGGCGCCGCGGCTTCGTTCATACCGCGCGACAGCGAGTACAACCGCGTGGCGCGCGTCTACGCCGGCGCCAGCGCAACCGACGCGCCCGACACCGAGTTGCGGACGAGGGAAAAACGCGAGTGCGAGAGTCTCTTGGACTAGGAATTAGGATCTCGTTTCATGAATCTCTTGTTTTATTGTTATTGTTTTTTAGGTACCTACGTATCAAATTACATAAAGTTTGAAAAGAACAATGGAGAAAATGCAAATGGTCATATCATGCCATTTTCTCAATAATTTACAAATTTAAAGGATTGTCACCTATAGTAAATAGTTCGCCTTTGTACATATATTTCGACGATTGTCAATAGTTATTTTTTCATATCAATCTGTATATTACCTAAACGATCAAAAATTCGTCTAATATATTATGTTAAATCAAATGACGATTACGTATGTATGTGGTCCATTATTCTTTTTAAACTTTATGTATTTTGACAAGTTCCCGATTTTTCAAATGGTAAAATTGATTTTTGTACAGTTTTAGTTTTGGGTATTTAAAATGTCGTCTACTTGGAATGATTACTACTGATACTGTTTTTAGTACGCAACGGCTGCGACAGAAGCGCGAATGTAAGTCTTCTTAATCAGATGTATCTAGTACTGTAATGTAGGTAACTATCGTTAATTTTGATTTGTAAATTGTTTAATTGTTTGTTCTTAATTTATGTGATATACCTAAGTAAGTATTTATTGTACCTGCCTACTTACCTAACTGTCACGCACCAAATAGTACGTAACTATCTAATTTGTTGTGTGTTGTTTTCAGAGTTGTATTTTTTGTGCACTATATTGTATCTAAATGGTTTTTTGTGGCTATAATATCAGTTTTTTCGTCATTTCTATATTATGTAAGAATGTTCAAAAAAATAAAGCAATTGGTTTGTAAACTTTAATGAAAATATATTTCATTCAAAATAAATAAATCGATATTATATGACATCAAAAACAAACTGGACGTAGTGCTCAATGATTATTAAAAAATTCACGCCCATATCGTTTTGATAAGCAGGTACTATTAAATTAATCATAATTTAATGGGAAAAAATCACTTATTCTAATAAATTGAATCTCTTATAGCACAATTTGGCCGTGTTTCACACCTCCCTGATAAATTCCTGGTATTTTCTGTGACAGGCATCTAAGATACCGTCTGTATATTTAGACAGACATAGCATTTCAGATATCTGCAACATAAAATATCAGAATCTTATCAGAGTCGTGAAACAGCGCCTTAATCTAGCATTTCATGAGTATCTTAATAACTATCCAGAGTAAATGAGTTACCTAGTCATAAAAAAATAATGAGATTTCATAATTAGTTATTACGCTACTTAATTAAGTATTGATCAAATCCTAAATGAGTTCTCAGTTGAGCAGATAAGGTTTAAGGATGTTAGCGATGAACCACTCTCTGGTGAAATGGAGGTGCTGTCCTGGAACCTCATAAAAGACAAGTTTACCGGCCTTGTCCATCTTCTGCAAACCAAGCCGGTCCTGGAATGTAACAATTATGGCGTTAGGCAAGTGGAGAATGAGGTGCTCGAATTTATACAGGATGATTTTTAATCGGTAATCACGAGTTCAAAAATATGAATCCCTTTCCAAAGTAGAATTAAATTCAGCAATAAATTCTGTTTAATTAAAAAAAGTTATTGTTATAACTTCCTCCGTCCACCGAATGCACGCTTAGAAGTTTCGTGAAGTGTCATCGCTTTGGCGGGAAATTTGACAGGTCTCACGTCAAAGTTTAAGGCCCTACTGAGCTTTTGACGCATTTATTGCATTCATTTAATCTCGTGCTGTATCATTTCATTACTAGCAAAGCTATAGTCCTGAAATTCATATGTATAATGTAATATATTTGGGGATTCACTCTAATGACAAGTGTTTATCGAAACACGATTTTTTTGTAGTTCGCTCTACATTCACACTTTTTTTTTAGTCTACCAGCGTTTTCGGAAAGACCATGATTACCAAGAAGAATGCGCCGCAAGAAACTTGGCACGAAGTATTTTTTTCTAAAATAAGATTACAATTTCATCATTCATTGTAGATTACAGAATTCATTTCATGTGTTATACACAGCAAACCCCCCTCTAAAAAGTTACATGACAGAATTTTACAAACAAGTGTAAATTAAATAGTACGGAATCCGACACTGAGTGTGGCCTGACACGCACAATGCAATACAATACAATACAATGACTCATTAACTAATTATTGTTCACCACAAAGAAAACAATACAGAAAAACAAGTACATGAAAAAAATATATAAGGTAAGAAATGGGCGGCCTTATCACACTTGACGAGTTTTTTTATAAATTACAATGTGCTTACCTCCAAATAGATCTGCGACTGCTGTAATGTCAACAGTTTTTTGCCCTGTCCTGGTGCATAAAAGCCGAACCAAGCTGACTCTTTTGGCTGCACCATGGAGTCATTGTCGAACTTCACCATCACGAAGTGTTCTAGCCGGCTCAGGTTATCTATATACGTTTGGTTGACATTTAATTCGTTGTTGATGTCTGCTAGGAGGATGCTGCCATGTTTGTAGTCGTTCTCGTGGAGCGGATCGTGCCAGTACGTCGCTTGTACTAGCGTTTTTTGCACCCAACTGTAATTGAAAAGCTGTTTTGTTATACCTATTATGTTGGGTTGTGACTATGAGTCATGTACTTATAAACTAATGTTATTGATGGGGCTTAAACAGGAAATGCAGCAACAATTTGTATCTATACATATAATAAATCTGTAACAAGTCGGTGTCTGTACATTGAAGATATTTGAGAAAAACTGTCACTAGGGCTATTTACTAGCGCAATAGAACCCAAAACAATTTTTTTTAGAATTATTGTCTGTTTGTCTGTTTGTCTGTGCGTTTGTGCGCGCTAATCTCAGAAACGGCTTAACCTAGAAGGATGCGGTTTTCACTGATATGTTGGTATTTTCTTGGATTAATATTTAGTGTTTGTTTCATTTGAATCGGTTCACAAATAAGAAAGATACGTCTATTTTAAGAATTTATAGAACAGTTTTTAGAAGTAGTGACTTGGGAGTAGGTACGGTGGTGAATGTGAACGCGGGTGTGCGGGGTTTTCGGTGGGGGGGTCGGTGAGGGGGGGTTGCGGGGGGTGCGGGGGGGGGTAATTTTTTTATATCGAGGAACTAAGGAGAGCCATCATTGATGAAAAAGCAAATTGGATAAAAAAAATAAGCTGCCCAAATTACTAATTCCACGCGGACGGAGTCGCGGGCAAAAGCTAGTAGGTAATATGTTACGACTCGATACATACTGTGAAATAAAACCAAATAACTACCTTATAAGTTACAAGTAGGTAGGTATTTGATTTTGGAGTAGGTAACTACTAAATGTTATTATTTGAACTGAAGGAAAATAAGTTTATTCCAGTAATTAAACAGTCCTTGACACAATCATAGCGATTAATTTAACATGAAACATAAACATACTTCACATTTACTTCTAACTAAACAAGTGCGTGTTAAAGGCACTTTTAGTTTAAAAAGCAATTCTGCCTTGTCAGTAGATATCTAGACTTTAACGTAGTTGGCTTTGATACGTAAAACCGTGTTTTTTTTATAATAACCACGTAGTTCTAAGCGTGAGTTGCAGCAAATTACTAACTATAACGATAACCACGGTTAAATCAAGCATGAAATTTCTGAAGCTGAGGGATTACTGTCAAATGAGCACTTGGAATCACAATCGTTTTCACCATCAGTCTTTGTCACACAGTAAAAAATGAGGGTAGAAAGAAAGAATGAGATGGTGAATGTTATCGCGAGCGCCCGCACGTTAAAAAGGGTACACTTGTATCAAACAAAATACGTAGTTTAAAAATAATATTGGATAAAATACATAGGTAATGGTCATTTGATATAATGCAATTTTCTTGGAAATTCTCAACTTACTGGATTTTTGGAAAATAAACCTAACCTGACATAAACCAATCTGTAGATTACACCATAAAGAAGTTCGTTTAATTAATAGTTCCATAGATAATTACAGTAATCAATTGAACATCATTTATTTCGTCCATTATTATTTTTAAACTTTATGCATTTTGATACGTTCCCCGTTAGACAATACCTACGAGCTACGCAATGTTTCCTCATGTTTGACATTGGTTATCGTTATAGTAACTTGGTGCACGTAAAGTAAGAAAGAAAATACATTTATTTACACGAGACATCAATAGATATTATTTAATTATTACAGAAGAAATAGACATTATGAAGGATAAAGATAGTGCGTCATTGCGATTGCAAATCGAACACTGGATCAGCATAATGCGGATGCTAAGCACCCTAGCACTAATTTTCAGCTCACACGTATTCTTCTCAAGTTAGCTATAGAGTGCCAACTTGCCTTATTATATTACGGAAATTCAAAAATCATTTTGTACGACTACGACATCAAGGTTTGTGTGCCGATCAAGAATCTATACTTACTTTTACTAACATTACTAGACGTTGCGAGTAAATACGAAGTTTCTGAGTAAATATTGTACTTCAACTTCAACTTAGCACTTGCTACGTAATAGTACAGAAGTTCAACAAGGATGTCATCAGTGACTGACAAAATTGACGAATGTAATGACGAACTTCGAAAATCTCAAGAGGCAGGTCGACCGCTAGGCTACCACTACGGCACTACCACTACCGCTTACACGAAAAAATACAATACGTTTACTTTTAGTTTACCGCTGACAGATGGCTTGCCTTCATTTCATTTCCAACTTTAACACCATACAAATAAAGTAGCTATTACAAAATCTGCAAACGTGGGTAACAGTATTCTAAAATTGACTTTATTTGTAGGTCGTTAAAGTTGAATATGAAATGAAGGCAAACCGTCTGTCAATGGTAAACTTTATGTAATTTTACTAATGAGTTGTTGTTCTCAATAACATTAATTGTTTTACGTACTAAGAGGATCCCCGTATTCTTTGGTGCCCAAGAGTCCCACCATGCCCTATGACTATGACTACTCAGTTCGTAGATTATGTTATGTAAAATATGAATTGTTATGAAGATAGTGTTTCTCAAAGAGAACGACAATAAACTTAAAAAAAAAAGATTATTGACTTTTGAACCACATTGTGTTCTGGAGTTAAAATTTTTGAACATGTCCTTTATTAAGGTCGTTGTACTATAACAGACAGGGGTGATGTCATCTCATTATGTCAGTGTAGAAGTTGTGTGTCAGTCCATCTTTGCCTGCCCGTTTACATAAAGACGGAAATTAACAACTCTAATAGATATCTACTTATGTACAGTCAGGGAAACTGAATTACGTACCAGAGTAGAACCTTGTCACAATCAATTTCAAGATAATTTAATGTCAATATGACATTTGCAACGAAAAGGTTCATTGATCATGATCACTGATCAGGCCCTTAAATTACGGGTTGTTTTTCTACATGTTCTTCTAAAATTAATTCGGAATATTTCAGCAGATTGTTGGGTTAGCTTGATCGAAAATATCTGTAAAAGTTATTCATCGAATTCAAGATGCAGGTTGATTCACACCTTTGACGCCATTACCATCTGACAACCCTGTCAATACATTCGATTTTGGACCGTCAATGTTGCCAATTCAAATCGGCATTGATTTCTGTCTGTATGACGGCAAATATCTTGTCATTACCCACTAAACATCACTCACCTTCGGTTTGCCGACGATATCGTGGTCATGGCAAAATCGATGGAAGAACTCAGCACGATGCTCGAAGGCCTCAATCGAGTCTCTCGACGGGTAGGACTAAGAATGAACATGGACAAGACGAAAGTTATGTCTAATGTTCATGTTGTCCCTGCCCCCATTGTGGTCGAGAACTCGGTTCTTGAAGTTGTTGACGCATATGTATACCTAGGACAGACCGTCCAGCTAGGTAGGTCCAACTTTGAGAAGGAGGTCAATCGGCGAATCCAACTCGGATGGGCAGCGTTCGGGAAGCTCCGCAACATCTTTTCGTCCAAAATACCTCAGTGCCTCAAAACAAAAGTCTTTAATCAGTGTGTGTTGCCAGTGATGACATATGGATCCGAGACGTGGTGCTTCACTATGGGCCTGATGAATAGGCTCAGAGTCGCTCAGCGAGCTATGGAGAGGGCTATGCTTGGAGTTTCTCTACGGGATCGAATCAGAAACGAGGAGATCCGTAGAAGAACCGGGGTAACCGACATAGCCAAACGGATTAGCTCGTTGAAATGGCAATGGGCAGGCCATATAGCACGTAGAACAGATGGCCGTTGGGGGCCAAAAGTTCTGGAATGGAGACCACGGACTGGCAAGCGCAGCGTGGGACGTCCACCAACGAGATGGACGGACGATTTGGTGAAGGCCGCAGGTTCAGGGTGGATGCAAATCGCTTCCAATCGTAATGATTGGGCATCAATGAGGGAGGCCTATGTCCAGCAGTGGACGTCCTATGGCTGAAATGATGATGATGATGATGACCCACTAAAGGGTTAATTATTTATTTATTTAAAATATGGCTTCTGTCCCATTTCAGGACAATTTCGCCAGTGTAAAAGTAAGCTCTCTTTGGGAGCGACGTTATAGGTACGGTGATTGTAGTTTTTGCAACTTGATAGTAAAATTCCAGAAACCACGTGGAGACAACTTGCGCATTAAAAATGTCAGACACGAGAACAATATAGAATATTGTGATCACTGTTAATTAAGGTTAATCGCCGCATAAAACACTATCAAAATTATACTTCAACTAGCTAAAGAAACAGAAATACCAAAATTAGATACTGTCTACATCCGCCATGTTCGAAATTTCGAATGCAACAAATCGAATCCCACTAAAGGGTTAATGTATGAAACATAATTTGGCAACCACAATTAAAAAAATCTTAAATATAATTATGGGGAGTTTAGTCAAACTTGCCTTACCTATCTGCTTTATTAGTCCAGATTATTTTCAAGAGACAATGTATCTAGCTTAGCCTTGCAAGAACTATCCCTGTCGTGTTGGATGCGATAGGTCAACTCAACTTATACTTATCAGCGTGCTGCGAATTTTAATTAAGCTTAACAATGGAAAGATACCTACGTCTCTGCTATTTTGCGATCATAAAATATGTTTGATTAGTTTTTATACTTCACTTGGTGTTGCGTGTTCGCGTTGCGCTATTGCCATCTCCATCTTTCACGCTAGAATCGTAGTGCTCCTCTCTCGCACACGCAACTATTTCGTCAAATACGCCAAGTGAAGTGCCAGCATATGGTGCAAAGAGGTTTTGAATTAACAGGTAGGTAGGTATCTGAAAGCCGTGGTGGCCTAGTGGTTTGACCTATCGCCTCTCAAGCAGAGGGTCACGGGTTCAAATCTCGGCTCGCACCTTGAGTTTTTCGGAATTTATGCGCGAAATTACATTTGGAATTTACCGTGAGCTTTACGGTGAAGGAAAGCATCGTGAGGAAACCTGCATACACCTGCGAAGAAATTCAATGGTGTGTGTGAAGTTCCCAATCCGCACTGGGCCCGCGTGGAAACTACGGCCCAAGCCCTCTCAGTCTGAGAGGAGGCCTGTGCCCTGCAGTGGGACTATATAGGCTGGGATGGTGATGACGATGATGATGAGGTAAGTATCTGAAGTTAACCCTTAGAACGTTTTTGGAACCAGTACAGTACCTACCGAAGGAGGTACGAAAAACCGAATGTATTAAAATATCGAAGGAGTCAAAAGACCGACAAGTTTTCTTTCTGAAACCGTAAACTTCTCAGAATTTACTAAAACGGTATCGTATAGAACCGATTAAGTTACGTTAGGTCAGTTTTTTAACAATCTTTAAAAGTTTACGGTTTCAGAAAAAGAACCTTTCGGTCTTTTGATTCATTTTTGATATTTTAATACATTCGGTCTTTCGTAGTTTGGTATAATGAAATGATACATACGCTAAGTACCTAAATATGTACTATGTTTAGCTCGAACAAATACAAGATCATCGAACCCACGACCCTTTGACCCGCTTGCGGTTACTCGATTACCGAATACAACGACAACAATTGAAAGCCAACTTTAAAGGAGCTTATTTCCATTTTAGCCTCATCCAAATTAGACCTTACGACATTGATACAACGTCTGAAATACATGTGTCGTTGTGGTTGTAAATAAGTTAATGAACTGAATACCTAAATGATTGTATTTGTGACGTTTAGTTTAAACTTAACACCGTTAGGTATGTTTTTACATTTACACTCTTTGGGAGTTTAAAAACTCTTTGTCTGAAGAAAATGATAATAAACCAAATAAGACCAAATTTTTCGTGCTTACCAATGTACTTTACGCAAATTACGCAGTTATGGAACTTCACAAGGGAGGGAAATCCAAGCCAACCGATCAATATTCTCCGATTTATAAAAACCGGTCAAGTGCGAGTCGGACTCGCGCACGAAGGGTTCCGTACCATTATCTATGAAAACGGCAAAAAAATCACGTTTTTTGTATGGGAGCCCCCTTAAATATTTATTTTATTCTGGTTTTTAGTATTTGTTGTTATAGCGGCAGCCGAAATACATAATCTGTGAACATTTCAACTGTCTAGCTATCACGGTTCATGAGATACAGCCTGGTGACAGACGGACGGACAGCGGAGCCTGTGTAATAGGGTCCCGTTTTTACCCTTTGGGTACGGAACCCTAATAAAAAAAGCATCGCGAGCGGATCATGAGATATTTCACATTTCATCACTTATTTACCTACATACAATACAATGGTAGGTAACAGTAACTCTTTATAAACACTATGTTATTAAACAAAGCAGAAAACAAAGGTAAGTACATAGAAAGAAAAAATACTAGGTAAGCAATAGGCAGCCTAGGTATTTACGTTATTGACTTGGGTGGGGAGAGGTTTGAAGTTACTTTGCTGCACTTTACTTCTATCTCCCTGTCTTATCTATTTGTAAACAAAGTTTGAACTTTAGTTACGTCTGTTCCGTGCACGATTAAGTTAAGTATTTTAGATGTGACTGAGAAACCAATATATCATAGTAATCGATAGTAATCCTTACTGATATTATAAACACGAAAGAAACTCTGTCGGTCTGTCTGTTACCTCTTCACGCTTAAACCGCTAAACCGATTTAGTTAAAATTTGGTATGGAGACAGTTTGCGCCTCTGGGAAGGATACAGGACAGTTTTATCCTGAAAAATTGCATAGTTCCCGCGGTATCGCAATAAACAAATTGTTTGCGGATAAAGTCGCGGGCAACAGTTAGCGGTGATACTTATAAATATCCAGTGGGTTAGTGTTTACTTTTCCTGTACCTACATTAGTTCCATTCATTAACCAGGGTAGTTAAGACTTCGCAGTGACTGACCTGTCTAACAAGGCATTATGGGCTTTGTTGCATAAGCACATTACAAGATTAGAATCAAACTCGCGCAACCCGAGGCGGCCTTAGACGGTAACAAGCAGAGTACAGTAAAATTACATAAAGTTTACCACTGACAGATGATTTGCCTTCATTTCATATTCAACTTTAACGACCTACAAATAAAGCCAATTTTAGAATACTGTTAGCCACGTTTGCAGATTTTGTAATAGCTACTTTGTTTGTATGGTGTGAAAGTTGGAAATGAAATGAAGGCAAGCATCTGTCAGTGGTAAACTAAAAGTAAACATATTGTAATTGTCCAGGTCCTTACGCTACCAGTGGTCACTTGGAACCCGGTTAGACAATTTTTTTTTATCTGATTCACATAGTTATTTGGGCCATTTTTCATTTTATTGTACTTACATGTTATGATTTTTTTTTTAATTTGGAACTTGAACTTTAAACTAGGAGAACAAAACTGTCCCCAAGTTTTTTCCCTAAGTCACAAGGTTGAAGTTGCAAAAGCTTAACTCATTAAGAAAGACCTTTTGTCACTACAACGCCGACGATCTAGCTGAATACGGCTTTCAATGTCCAAGTGTCATGTTCTATGATTTTGCAATTTCAACCTTGTGACTTAGAGAAGACGGTAAATATTTATTTGCATTTTTTATTTTTTGTTACTTGCTATCATTTGTTACTAGCAGTAGCCTTCAACAAAACAACAATGTTTGTTGTTGTTTAGGTTCATTTCGTCCGCATTCCCACTTCGTCCACATTCCCATCTCGTCCACATTCCCATTTCGTCCTTTACCCACTTTGTCCACATTCCCACTTAGTCAACATTCCCATTTCGTCCACATTCCTACTTAGTCAACATTCCTATCCGATTTTAATGCGGTTTTCGCTATCACTTAGCTTAATTCTCAGGGAAGATTTTATTTTGTGATTTAGGTATACATGTTAAGAAAAATACTTGCTAAGCACGGTACGGGTCAATACTATTCAGATACACTACCAATTTTGTTTCTTTTTTTTACGAAATGGGAATGTGGACGAAATGGGAATGTTGACGAAGTGGGAATGTGGACGAAATGGGAATGTGGACGAATTGGGAATTGATTGTGGACGAAATGGGATTGCTGACGAAGTGGGAATGTGGACGAAATGAACCTAAACGTTTGTTGTTTTTACAAGATAAGTTGTCAAGTGGTAAAAGGGTCAGCTTATAAAATTTCAACTACAGTGAGATATTTGACACCATACCTGTGATAAGCTGCATAGTTAAGCAGCTCTCTTATATAGTCACAAGTCTTCACAGTGAGGGCCATGCAGTGCGGGATCCCATACACTCCTTGGTGCTGGCCCCCAAGCGAGATGAAGTTTTTGACTGGAGGCAGGTTGTGACCACACCGCTCGATCACTGCCCGTCTGGAATTTATAGACCCCTTGTTCTTTAGAATTCACTAGACTATTAAAAAAAACATTCATGTAAATATAGTCTATAATTCGCCAGCCTTTATGTAAATAATCAAAAGTCAATTCTCAGATTGAGAGCACATAAAATCCAAAAACTCAGAGTTGTGGTTCCAAGCTCAAAGACCCTCTGCTTGAGAGACCATCTAGGTCAAACTACCAGGCTACCATCACAGCTTTTTTTATGTGTAGATAAATGCTAAATTGATTTTTGCTGATTTACATTATGAGGCTGTTGAATTATGATTTGATTGCTTATTAATATTTTGGCTGTAATATTCACAATCAGTTCATGATGAATAATGAATATGAAATAAACCACACGTCTACTATGTATGAAACTATGTTATATAGTTGGAATTTTATAAGCTGGGGGTTTAGAACTGCAGAACTCATCTGGTAAAGATAACTTTGTTCTCGTTTGTTGAAGCCTACCGCTAATAACAAATCAGAACAAGTAACAAAAAATGCAAACAAATAGCGACCGTCTTCTCTAAGTTACAAGGTTGAAATTGCAAAAGCTTAACTCATTAAGAAAGGCCTTTCGTCTTTGTAAGCGGTACTCAGGTGGATCGTCGGCGTTGTAGTGCGTCCATAATAGAACAAACGTGAACAATGTTATCTTTACCAGATGAGGTCTGCAGTCCTAAACCCCCAGCTTATAAAATTCCTACTAATTAATATTATGTTTTTATGCAAATAAATGACAATTAAGATTATGATTATGATCATACAGAACTAAGGGCTGCATTACTAACAAGATCCTGGGTACTTGCCCAGAGGTACTCGGTGGGAGAAAAGATGTTAATGTTTGACACACAAAATTTTTATTTGTATTCATTCCAAAAATAATTGAATAATACTCACAGGAACTGACTTCCTTGTGAAAATCCAATAGCATTGAAGCCATTCTTTAATTCAGTATCTGCTGCGAGTTGTTTGCAAGCATAATCAATTTGTTCATTTGGGTTCATGAAGAAGCCATTTTCTAAGTCTTCAATGGTGTTGTTCCCAATCCTCAAAGAATATACGTACACCCCAGGTATATGATTTTCCAAGAAATATTTAAACACACCCAGGCTGTATGCTATGCAGCATGTATCACCTGATAAAAAAATTAAGTTTCAGAAAACAAAAAATATTAGAGTCAAAAGAATAAGAGTAGTTTTCAAAAAAATTGTACAGACCTAAGGGGTTTAATAAAAACAAAACTTAATTGATTCCTTTGTGCTACGAAAGTTACCCATACATTTTGTATGACTAACTTTTGTTACACAAAGGAAGCAATTGTGATTTTGTTTTGATTAAGCCCTTATAAAAGTAAATTTACTATGAAAACAACTCATAAATGTTATTAGGGTAACCTTCTTATGTGCCTAAAAGCTGTGGTTCCCTTCTGGATCTATGGATCGGGTTCTGGATGGCAGAGCAGTGCTTGGACTGGTGGACCCTGGGCATTATGTCAATGATTTCCTGGCCAGTTAGGGATATTCATTGGCTGATGGTTAATAACTCGACACGGGAGGGGGTGTAAGTATAGATATATAGTTATTTTATCAAACAGTGGTTGACATGTTTTATATAAAAACTGTTTTCTACTTGACACTGGCAAAATTGCGCTCCAAGAGGTAGAGACAGATTTTAAAAAAAAGTGGAAAGTAAAATAAATTATGTTATTACACCATAGAAACCTTTTCGGTGCCCTTACCTATTCACAAACAAATATTAAACTCTGTAAATAAATAAAATATAAAATATATCATACCCATTCCATGCCACATTACTATGGGTGTCGGTTTAGTATCAGCGGGGTCAATTATTATTTTGATTATAAACAAACAACAAATTAATAGCTTCATTGTTATCTATACTCGGACACCGCAAATTAAATTAACATACACCAAGAAGTAACACTAAAGGATTACTAGAAAATAATGTAACGAATCACAAAAACAAAAGTTTTCACAGTAAACAAAAGAAGAACATCTATGTTCTTAATTTTAAATTAATTAATAAAATAAACAATCTCAGTTGAGTTGACAGTTTGCCAACCGACGACAAGTGCATTTGACAACTAAACGCACGCCGTCCGACCAAACTCAAATTGTGCGCCAGCCAGTGCGCGCGCATATTTCATTCAAAAATTTAACAGTGTTGCCATTATCAATTATATTTATAGATAATTTTGTTCTTTTCTTATCCTTGATTTATTTAATTAATTTACATTACTCAAAATATTCTCAAATTAAAACAAATCAAACTTTTAAGTTGTATGCGAATAAAGAGAAGTGGTTACGTTCGTTATCACGACTTAGAATGATAGCAAAGATATATCTGCGTGTATGTACATTGTTGCTATTTGTTTTAAAGTAGGCGTTTCAAGAAGTACTGGCTATGTTTTTATTATTTTATAAAGAAAATAACAATATAGGAAGTATTGAAATTCAAGCTACCTTCTTACATTACACAGCGCTATCAATAGTTTTAATATAGCTATCAGTACTTACAGTAAAGCACGTGCACCACGAATTGGCAATTTACTAAGTAGGTACCTACCTCTTTACCTTACCTCTTGGTTGGTGGTACTAGTCTGCTGGAAAGATATTGGTGTGTGTGGTGTACTTAAGAACATTTATGAAGTTCATTGACGGGCTTCCTCAAACAAAAAGTCAATATTTTCCGATTTTCAAAATATATATAGTACCATATTGTAGGTAGGGCAGCGTCATAAATAAGTGATCACTTTTTGTACTTTGTCACTTTAACGTCATGTTTGAAAAGCCATACGAAATTATGCAACAACTGAAAGCGACAAGGTACAAAAGTGATCACTTATTTATGACGTTGACTGTACCTGCTTACTTCCACTGGAACGTAGTAACATACGAAATGTATGATAATCACTATGTTTTGTAGCTTATTTTTATTTACGAGGAGAATCAAAAGATTTTTTAGCTAAAAGCTCTTTCATAATTCTCTCCGAATTTAAATCTCTTTAATTTCTTTGGTATGTAGTAGTAGTAGGTTATTTGCTACATAGCCTGTTTCAAAGTCACTATAACTTTCTCAAATATTTTAATTTTAAGTAGGAGCTTAACTACTTAATCAACATTTTTAAACCAAGTTTTTGTAGGTATTAATGTCAGATGTTAGGTAGGTACTTTATCATCTTGTATCGCATTGTCGCCATTGGATCAATGTTCACGGTCCTTTTTACGGATCTTCAAGGAAATAATAAAAGAAGCTATTTTTGTAAACAATTTAATGGTTACTTTAGCAATAAAAAATTGCATTTTTCAACTTAGGTAACATAATCTTTCTCATATGATCAACATTGTGAGGACTTTCAGATCAGAATATTGCAGACAGGATTTCAGAAAAAGGTTAAACTCAGTCGTCTTATACATATTTATCTATACTTCGTTTAATTTAAGGTTTGAATTAACGGTCAAATTGTAACCACACGTTTCTCGGTATTTCGAACACTAATGGACTAAAAATACCTACATGTGCATTTATTAGCGGTATTTATTATGTTTTCATTATAGAAGTTAACACAATTTTAAATACTTAGTTTCGTTATTTCATTTAATAACGTGTGCAAATTTTACCGTTAAGTTTCAAATGTTAAAATAAATGGAGTATAGCAGTTGAAATTGGAATTAGAATAAGATAGATGACTATTTCGTAGGTACCTATCGTATCACTCAAGTGCCGTCTTGTAGTTACAATCGAACCATTTGTGCCATGCCATGACCCACCGTAAAAGGTTTTTTACAGCGTAATACCTAGACAAACGAGCACATTAATTTTCATAATAATTTTCCGTGTTATGCACCTATCACTATGACATTTAGTATTATAAAAGTCACATGATGAGTCACGACTTAATAGACAGTTACAGGAAATAAAAACAATAAGCAAGTACCAAACAAGTGTCGTTGAAATGGCAATGGGCAGGCCATATAGCACGTAGAACAGATGGCCGTTGGGGGCCAAAAGTTCTGGAATGGAGACCACGGACTTTCAAGCGCAGCGTGGGACGTCCACCAACGAGATGGACGGACGATTAGGTGAAGGCCGCAGGTTCAGGGTGGATGCAAATCGCTTCCAATTGTAATGATTGGGCATCAATGAGGGAGGCCTATGTCCAGCAGTGGACGTCCTATACTATAAATATGATTTTAAGACTGCCAATATACCTACCTCTACTTGGCCATCCCAAATTCATTCTGAATCATGTAAGATTGAGCTGACAAGTAAAGAAGGGGCTCGTACATATGCAGGTTACTGGAGCATTGATTTCCCAATAAATATCGACACAATTATCGGGGGAAAATAAAGTCAAGGCACTGATTTAAAAATGTAACGATTACCTACGACCTCGATAAGTTATACAATTAGTTATACTTAATCAAAGTTCCGGGACGTAATTATCAATATTTTTCGTGTCAGATAGTTTTTTATTTTTATATCCATGGTTTAAAAATAATCTAATTATCAGTCCTGCTTAATGCTAATATGGCTAAACTTAGCTCAAATCTAGCTAATAGCTTAGGTTCAAATCAACACAATACCTAGATACATCAATAGATACACCCCGTACACCCATTATTTTTGGTTCGCAAACATGCTTATGAGATTTACTCAAGTGTTATCGAAAAATTATAAAAAATATACTTAGATACGAAACACAATGGTTATTATGGTTAATTATTCATTAATAAAATATATAATAATAGAAACAGCTGAAGCAGCTTTTGATGTTATTAGTGAACAACTTCCGACAATTTAAAACAACCAAAACGGAGTGAAAAGATTACAAATCAAAACATTAAACTATTTTCTAATTGGCCATGACTTATTATTTCATAAATTCAGAATTAAAAACTGAAACATGATAAGACAATCTGGATCGTTTTAATAACAATAATAATATGGTTTGTGTTCCCATATCAGTTTTATTAATATTATTCAATAAAATGATATCGTCAACGTACCTATAACCTAAATCACATTCAGTACTTATTAGGTATTCTCTCCGAATAACTATCATAATAACGCTACCTTATGAATACTACATTATTCTACCTCATCACAGTCTCAAGAAGGAAATCACAAAAGTCTATGTCTTCGTGGTGAATCACGCGGGCCGTCTCCCAAACTAATTTGTGCGTTACTTGGTAACTTTCACTGTCCTATAGAACACAATGGCCGGCACTTACAACCTCTGACGTGACCCGATCTAGTGCGCAACTAGATAGAACAGCCTCGTTGTAAAACTAATCAGATCCAGTTATAGGATTCTCATTGAATCTGTGTGCTTTAGGATATTGTGTTCTATAATTCGGAGCTTCCTCGGCGCATCCATGTAGTCACTAGAGTCTGATGATTCCTGCTGCTTCAGTAGGTTGTACGATCGAATTCTCCTCGCCCTTGTATCTGAATCGTACATGAGAGTGTGAGTGCTCCCTTGTCTAGACCGGAAAGGTATTCTATATGGAGTGCTGCTTTGTACATCGGACATTGATCTGATGTGCCTCCTCAATTTGGATTCTTTCGTAAGAGGGACAACTGTGAAGACAGTTTCCTTCTTTGCTTCCTCCACAGACCTGGAATAGACAGAAAGAAATGGTTAATAAGTTTTAAACGAACATAATAAGCAGAAATGTTTAGGTATCTTTCTAATTTATCAGAAACGTAAGGTTAATACGCGTCGAAGATTATTTCTTCGAAGTGATAGTGATATGATAACAACGTCACAACGTTAGTGGTTTCGCGAATTACGGTACGCTCATAGGGAAATGTATATTTCTGATAAAGCAGGCAGTGACTGCATTAAGTGTTAGGTCATTGTTTACGAAGCCAGGCCCAACTGCATTTGTTTAGGCGGGGAAACGCTCGGTTAACTAAGGTTCAAGAGGTGAAGTAAACAGTAGTAATAAACTCGTGCAAAGGGAAATCAAAGTTCGATAATATTTGCCAGATGGCTTCTGGTTTAGATTAAATTGTAACATCAGCTTAATTAATATTGTAGGTATAATTGAATGCAAACAAGTTACTTTGTTTTCGATTAATTATTTACTGATAATTTACCAAATAACGTAATTTATCGTGATACGCCACGCCACGATATTTCTGGAGTGGAGGAATGTAGGTATAATTAACTGTGGATTCTTTTTACAAATAGCTTCAAGCTTTTTCCATTATGTGGACAAGGCAGAGTAAGGCAGAGTAAGAGTAGTAAGTTTATACAGGGTTATTTTTAATTCACTGACATCCTCTTAACCCTGAATTCCTATCACTCAAACAAATGTTTTTTGTTTTACGACTTTTTAAAATGAAGCACTTTTTTCCCATACAAATACACAGAGTGTCGTAAAAATAAGAGGAAATCTCAAATTTTCAAAACGTTATTACACCAAAAATATTAAGTTACTAGCTTTTGCCCGCGGCTTCGCTCGCGTGTACCATGAGTATTTCAAAGAACCAAGATATCAAGCAAGCAAGCATACAGGCAAGCAAGCAAGCATGCAAGCAAGCATGCATGCACGCAAGCAAGCAAGCGTGCAAGTAAGCGAGCAAGCAAACCCGACTAAACTTCAGGTAGATACGGTCCTTTACAGTATTTCTTTATATACAATGTTTTTCACTAAGTATTCGAAAGCGGGCACTAAAATAACCAGGTTTGTTAATAATATAAAACCTACTATTAATTTCCCCTGTCTTGCATTAGGTATAATTCAATGTTTTCTTACCTTCTACGGAAACTTGAGTAACTGGAAGCGCTGTGTACCTACTTAGCATTGATATTATACATATTGTAGTATTTTGTTATGGTGTTGTGTGACCTAACCGTTAAGGAGTTATACCTTCCATCATCAGCTCATCTGAATAACCAGAAAGAATACAACTAAAGGTCTATACGTGCATATGATTTTAAAGAAACTTCCTATAACTCCTAACCGTTAAGGAGTTCAACCTTACATCATCAGCTCACCCGGATAAACTGAAAGAATACAACTATCGGTCTATACGTACCTATAATATTTGAAAAAATATCCTCAACTCCTAACCGTTAAGGAGTTCTACCTTCCATCATCAGCTCATCTACATGAGATGATGTCTACCAGACGCAAACACTTAAATAGCTTGAGAAAATATATGAAAAACGTAATGCGTGCCTACAAAATTTGAGGGTTGCCCTCGATTTCCCTAAGATCCCGACATCAGATCCTGATTTGGTGACAATGGAACCATCTCAGGAGTATATTGTATTATTTCGAATAAAAAAATAATTTTTATAATCGGTCCACAATTGACCAAGAAATCGGCGAACATACCTACATAAAAAAATACATGAAGTGGAATGCATGTAATCTCCTCCTTTTTTTGAACTCGGTTAAAGAGCCCTTTGCGGCCTATTTACAGTGTGAACTTATGAATTTTGAAATTTTAGCTTTCTAAAAACCAGTAAAACGCAAAATCCCGTTTTTTCCCGTTCCCGTAAGAATTTCGGGAAATGCTTTCTTAGTGCTCCCCTACACTCCCCAAGGAACCCACTTGCCAAATTTCGTCTTTCTACGACCAGTAAAACGAAAAATCCCGTTTTTTCCCGTTCCTGTGGGAATTTTTGAAAGTCCTCTCACAATGCTCCTCTACACTCCCCAAGCAACCTACATGCCGAATTCAGCTTTCTACAACCAGTAAAACGAAAAATCCCGTTTTTTCCCGTTCCCGTGGGAATTTTGGAAAATCCGCTCTTAATGCTCCTCTACACTCCCTAAGCAACCTACATGCCGAATTTCAGCTTTCCATGACCAGTAAAACGAAAAATTCTGTTTTTCCCGTTCCCGTGGGAATTTTGAAAGTCCTCTCTCAATGCTCCTCTACACTCCCCAAACAACCTACATGCCGAATTTCAGCTTTCTACGATCACCAAAACGAAAAATCCCGTTTTTTCCCGTTCCCGTGGGAATTTTGTAAAGTCCTCTCTTAATCCTCCTCTACACTCCCTAAGCATCCTACATGCCTAATTTCAGCTTTCTACGACCAGTAAAACGAAAAATCCCGTGTTTTCCTTATCTCGTGAGAATTTCCAAAAATCCTTAAAACAGTTTTTTACTATTATAATTACCTACTTCTATGTCAAACTTGAAGAGTCTAGTAATTATAGTTCATTGGATCCCGTTGAACTGAATATATAAATCCCGTTTTGTCCTTATCCCGTGGGAATTTTGAAAAATCCTGAAATTAATGTTTTAACTGATATAATACCTACTTGTGTATCAAATTAGAAGAGTCTAGTTATTATAGTTACTGAGATAGGGTCACTCGGAATCGAATTTATAAATCCCATTTTTTCCCGTTCCCGTGGGAATTCCCAAAAATCCTTCCTTAGTAGATGCCTACATTGTATAAGGTATCTATGTGCAAAATTTCAAGTCTCTAGATCCAGTTGTTTGGGCTGTGCGTTGATATATCAACAGTTATTTAGTTTATTTAGACATTTCAACCCCATCGCACCCCATCCAGGGAGATGGTATACGATGGTACGTCCGCCACGTCGGATTTTAAAACCGTTGTTGTTTTCATAACCAGCGACCCGATAAACCATAGAAACAACACCCATGTTGATTTTCAGACTTTGTTACCCCTTTCCCCCCTTTTAGGGGTTGAATTCACAAAAAACCTGAAACACGTGTTTACTCATTTACCATTAGGAGTACTTCTGTGAAGTTTCGAATAAAATAGTCGAACTAATCTTGTTTCCCCATACAAACTTTGGACCCCCTTTTCACCCCCTTAGGGAGTGAATTTTGAAAAATCCTTTCTTAGTGCACCCCTAGACCTTATAAGGAACCTACATGCCAAATTTGGAATCTCTAGGCCCAGCGGTTTGGGCTGTGCGTTGATATGTCAGTCAGTCAGTCAGTCAGTCAGTCAGTCAGTTTCTTCTTTTATATATATAGATGACAAAAGCCGTAAAACAAAAAACATTTGTTTAAGTGGTAGGAGTATAGGGTTAAAAGGATGCTAGTGAATTACAAATAACCCTGTATAATTTAATACCATTTGAAATTACTGCATTAGATATGAATAGGTTTAAGACGAAATTATAACAGTTTTTTAAACTACATTACACTGTATTCAATAAATGAGTTCACGGACTTGTTCAAAGAAAAGTCTAAATCTGATGTACTGAAATTGTTTATGCACTTAGATTAAGAGTACTTATATGATTGGAAATAGTTTTAATAATGACTTGCTAAATGTGACTGATGTTACTTGGCCAAATAAACGAATCTGAATCTGAATCTAAAATAATGTATTTATGTGGATATTAAACGAGGGAGCTACTTTCTTTGAAACCATCATAAGTATTCTTGACGTAAAGACGTAGGTTACATGTCATGGCGTCAATCAGGTTTTCACGGGGCTTCTATTCTTTTTGCTCATTATTTTTCAGAATTTATTCTGATACCTCTAGGCAATAGTGTTCGCTCTAGACTACTCTGTTTTAGGGACCAGCTCTACTTTCACGTCCCCACGAATATAAGGAAATCAGACGGATTATGCATATACACTTTGGGCTTTTCCCTACAAGAATCCGTCCTGGGTACATCTGGACGGAATTCAAAACGTTGGACCTTGTTAACTGATAGTTAATCATACAAAACGACAGGAATTACCCATAATATTAATACACGTACACAACGTATACTTAACGTCTCACTATCAGTGTTTAATGTTCAACTTTTTGAACTTCACCCATTTTTGATAGAGCCGCCCCTTTCTTAATGATATTGTAGAGTTCGCTTCACGATCGCACAATTCGGATACTAAAAACCGATATTACGTGGAAATACGAATGTTCTGTAAACAAACACGTATGGTTTACCCAAATACCCGATGGTATTTTAAGAGGTAGGTACTTATTCTTCTCAACAATAAACAAGCTGTGATATTTTTGGTAGTATTTTCGGTATAGGTAGTAGGTATGTAATGGTCGCCCTCGATTCGTTTGTCCTTTGATACTATCAAATCAAGCTTCTGCAGATGATAAAAGAACTTCAGTTCAAGGGTTTACCCTCAGATATGTAATGGCCCCGTAATAATTAAATTGCTACATGTCTGGCGATGATCATAGATGTCAACGTTAATTAAATGGCTGTTAAAACAATCTGTATCATTATGAGTAGGTAGGAAATACATAGTGACGGTAAATTATTGTTGATCTACGTATAATAGAAAAAGATTGATGAACGTCGTCAAAATATCTTGAGCCTCTACGATTATTGCTCTTGTTATTTATCTGCAATTTTTGAGCAAATACTACATACATGACAGCTGTCACGAGCTCAAGCACACATCGCCTTTAAGTATAGTGCTGTAATAATGTCTAACTAACGTTTTGAGATTTAGAAGGGTAGTTATACTTTCTTTCCAGATACTTATTGAGATAAACGACGTTCAAAATTGCAGACATCGATAAAAAAATAACATTAAATCTAACTAAACAGACAAGTACAATCGAACCATTTATTTACCAAACCATTACAAAACGTTTTTAATAGCAAGTGTCATACATAACAATTTTTCTTGTCATGCAATGCCATGTAAGAAATTATCTATGAGAAGGTGAAAGCCGAAAGGGGCAAGATCCGATAGGTTACACTGAATGCTCACTATTAATTATTCTCTTTTCTCATTTTGATTCATGGGCCCCATTCACGATTCATAACATTGTAAATCATAAAGTAGGTAATGTTTGCCATGATGATCACTTGCAACTACTTAACTCTTTTTTTTTCTGAAATCGTAATTTTTTCAGGAACTTTGAAGTGGTCATCCTGTAGAACTCTATTAAGTTAGGTTAGGTTTATTTTATATTATTAACAATTCATAGAAATTAATAGATTCAGAGAAAAACAGTGTAATGGCACATGATCGTTATGGCAAACATTACATGACTTTCAATATTTGTGACGTACCTTCTATAAAATTAATGATGAAATCATGGACAGGGATGTTTGGAAATTATTCCTATCCGCATGGGCGATCCCTATACTTACTTCGTTTTTTTTTAGTATTAGAAGGAAGGTAAGCGAAAAACAAAACACTTTTGAAAAATAAATGACGGCAAATATGTAACAATTAACAAGGAACTAAAATATAGTCATTTATATTCTTTTGGTTTCATAAGTAATAGTAACTATTTTCTTAAAAGCGTTGTTCAATATAAAGAGATAATCAAGATTGTTTACCTTATTTCTAACTAATGCTAAAAAAACGAAATGTAGTCTCATTGTTGTCGGATTCTTCTCAAAAGGGTTTTTTTTCAGAACCGGTGGTAGATTCTTCATCATTCATAAAAGTGCTAACTTATTGCAGCATAAATTAAATAAATATAATTTTTGACTTTGACTTTATGGATCCTAATGTTCCCCGATTTATATTATTGTCTGGGTGATTTTGAAACCGAGTGTTCGCTAGTGTTTATTGGTACTAAGGCGACAGAAATAGGTTTTTAGCGGCGACGCTCATTTATTTACAGCCGTTACAGTTTTGTATTTATAGACCGCAATTGTTATCAGGCTCAGTAAATACTTGCTCAAGTATAATTAACTATGTCAGCACTTTCAGAAATTTTCCTTTACGCGTACCATTGGGACACGATATACAAATATTGCGACAGACTTCAGCTGAGTTTGCCTGTCATTGTTTAAGTACATTAAAGAGGAGTAACTGCGATACGTCAATCAACGGGTATAAGTAAATTACTTGAAACAGCAGATTAAATAACGATTTAGGGACCCAGGCAGGACTTCAACGGCGTGGCACTATAAGAACTGGCCCCTGTATCACAAAAATTACCAAATGCTACAAATCGACATTATGGTAATTGTTAAATTTTTCATACGATATGCATTTGTATTGTAACGTTTGTGGTATAGGGGACCGGAATGCTACTGGGTAGGTAGCCTAAATTTTTTATATTAGGTAGGTACTTACTTAATGTTAGTGATAATGATAACAAGTATAGCAAAGCAAAGCCTGTGTATGATTTTGTAGTACTCTTATGAAATTAAACTGGCGTGATTGGATAGCAAATATGTACCTATCAAAAAATAGCACAGACACAAATATTTGCAAAAAAAACTAAGTAATATATAAGTACAATATTTTACCACTGGTTAGTAAGTTACCACTGGCGCAAATTGCAAAAATTGTCTACTTTCGGATCTGTCTACTTATTATTACTCATTAAATCGTGATGAAATCAGGATAATAAATAATTATGATATGAAATAAACAAAAACACAGGTGTGCATTTAATGTTATCGCGTTGAAGAATTTCGGCCACTGCCTACTTACTCAACTCGATACGCTTCATACAAACAAAACTCATAGGTACTCATACGCCCGTGTACAACATCGTTTCACACCACTCCGAACGTGGTACACTAATTTTGCGTGTGCGGAATCCGTACTAAAAATGAATTGTTTACCCAAACTCAAAGACGGCAATCAGCACAATAATGAACTATTAAAATATGACATCCCTGATTGCAGGTCCACGCAATTAGTTTCCAAGTCTTTGTCTAATCTAAACACCGATTGCTAGGCAACGGTCTGTGTGATATTGAAGAAACGATGATTTATGCTTTTTGTATTGTGTAAGTGAAGGAGAGCAAGTTTTCGATTAAAACATAATACTTATAAAAAAGTCACACAGAATAGCTGTCTGGTATGTTGGTCGCGAATTAACAAGGTTATTGGTTAGTTCAGACTTCATAGAAGGTTAAAGGTTCAAGACTTCTTTTTAGTTATCTTTGAAGAACACTTGAGAACAATTACCTGATTATGTACCTAGTTCTAGGCAGTAAATTTAGGTTGATCATCGATGTGTGTAATCAGATTAATATGAAGTGTTTCGTTCCTACAAAGTATATTTAAGGTTGATAGTTTAAATTCTCATTAATCATACGAGTGTTAATGATACCACTGCTATTGATAAGATATTTTTATTAGGCTCTTACATTGAAGAAATTATAACTACGTATCATGATTGGTGATTCTTTGCAATTATTGACTTTTGAGTAAAATATTTTGATAATGGTAATATGATAGATAAGGGTGTAAGGTAGGAAGCCGAAGCTGAACGCTGAACCTTAAACAGCAGGAAATCGCGTAACTGACCGACTCATGCGCAACCTATACAGGGTGTTACCGGGCGCAAGGTCAAGTTACACCAGTTCTGAAAAAAAATAAGAAAAAAGTCCATGTCATTTGGTTAAGCGATAATAACGTAGCGTTGTACGTAATGTACAACGGAGAGTGCTCCGAGGAGTTATTCGGGTTGATCCCTGCCGCATTCTTCCGCCACCGCCCTACGCGACAGCACTTCCATCATCACCATCTGGATGGTTGGCACTTGGCAGATTAGATTAGATTGGATTAGATTTATTTATTTCATAATAAAAATTACAATATAAATTTGCATTGATGTCAAAATTACAAGAATTTTTACCATGATCGTCAAAATAATGTAAAATAAAAATAATTAATTATAGTGCACAAAATTTCAGAAAATAAAATGTTCTCCCAATAAGGATTGTCAGTATACAAAAAGAGAAAAGAAAAACACTGTAAATATAACTATCACTATGTCAATATCATACATTTAAAAATAAAATATCTTCCAATAAGGATTGTCAATTCACAATTTAAAAATAATAAATATGAGTATTCGATACCATTACTACTACTATCACAATTTAAAATAATTATTTAGTGTTCAATTAAAACAAATACAGTCTTCTACTGTGCGTTTTTCCAGAAATTTCCTGCCTCGCACAGCAAAGCTCTGAATTGAAGTATCTGCTGCGGTATTTCCGGACCGATATGACCTTAAAGCTTTCAAAAAAAGAGCGTACTCCTACCTAAAAGGCCGGCAACGCACTTGTGACTCTTCTGGTGTCGCAGGTGTCCATGGGCGACGGTAATCGTTTACCATCAGGCGATCCGTTTGCTCGTTTGCCCCCTATACCATAAAAAAAATTCTAAAAAATCTAGTGCTAAAAGTGATATATTATGTGACTCTATTATCGCTTAACTAAGTGACATGTTTTTTTTCTCATTTTTACGGAAGTGTTGTAACTTGGCCTCTCACCCAGTATCACATCAAGATCACTCGTAGCTATTGATAGCTCAGTTAAGATTCTTTATTCATTAATAAAATGAAATTATAAGAATTTATACAGTGTCCCAAACGATAAACTGGTACCGGGTGGGAGGCCGATTATAACGGTTCTGAAAAAAAAGAAGAAAATCCATGTTTAGCGATAATAGACATTTTTTCGAAAATATGTACTTAGTACCTACAAAGTAACATAAATTTTTTTCTTATTTTTTTCCAGAACTGGTATAGTTTTATCTCTCACCCGGTACCATGTTATTGTTGAGTTTTGGGTCTCCCTGTATTAAAATGGTTACCAAGAAAAAAAACATAAAAAATGTGTCAAACAAACTCGTCGGCGTCACTGGCAACCCCAGAGAACCTTCTTCGCGCAATGGCTGAACCATGAAACCTAATTACAATTAACCTGTTTCTCATTAAAAAAAGATTGCAAAAATAAGGTTGACAATTAAATAACTTTGATTTCGTTGTATCCATTCACCTGAACATGTTTTAAATCAACTTTGTGTAAATTAACTGTTCTGAAGTCCTAAAATTTACAAGCTTTGATAGGATCCTGTTTGACTATCTGTTTTATTTATTAGTAGATAGTTATAGACTGTACATAATAAGTTAGTACTCAAACCACTAATTATAATATGCCACATGGGAGGGACTAGCCTACGTGTACGCAAATGAACCTTAATAAATTTTAACTGAGCTTCTAAAAATAAATATTTATTGAACGTTTTCATTGTTATTTTCCTACTCGAATCGTTTCATGACGTCAGCGCTGATTCAAGATGGTACTAAGAGCCGACTAGTACCGCGCGTTGGTGTAAATAGTTGAGTAGGTATTGTTAATGACGTTAATAAAAAAAGATACAATGAAATCGTGCCAAATAGGACATCGCCAAACTCAAATTGTTTTATAAAAAGATAGAACGAATAAGATTTGTTTTATTTATGATAGGCATTCTTTTGTATCGTAAATAACTGGCTAATATTATTTTAAATAGCTAGGCTAAGAAGACGACTGGATGGCCTTGTCGTTAGAAAAACTCACTATAGTCCGACAAGCTCGTGCGGAACCCTGTCGCAGTGAGTATTTGCCGCACTTATTAAAAACAATCTTGTTAAGGACAGCAGAGGCTCCTTGCGACAGGGTTCCGCCGAGCGCCGCGCATGAGCTTGTCAAGGTATACCTACGAAGCTTGGGGTCCCGTGCGCAATCCCCAGACGGGGCAAATTATGTAAGTAAAATACAAAATGTTTATTCTCTCCTTCTATTAAAATGGTTAATATATTTTAAGCATCCATTTATCTACATTAAGTATTTTAATTCGATACCTATAGTACCTACATTCTTCACGTGATGTTTATTTATTTAACTTAAAGAACACTCCAATTGTTGCACCAGTAAGAATCATTGTATGACGTCGTATTCGATGTTAATTGCGTTTTGATATCGACTCTAGTAATTGCATCAGAAAAACAAATCGAGAATCTTGTACCGATTTGCTTGAGTCACTAACAATTTTAAATACCGTCAAACATTGAGTCACTGTAGGTAGTACACTATAAAGCCTAAAATTGGACTGTTCGTATATATCGTAGGTAAGTTAGTTAGGTAAACAAACACAAAATAGTACGTACGAGACGATTGTATCATAAGCATATTTGTTCTCATATCAAAGTCCCGCATTTCTGTTGTACTAAACTTCGTTTTATTTAACATTAAGAATATAACAGTTAAACTCGCGCTTGTTTTTATAATACAATATCGGAAGTGAAAAATAATACTTAATCGTTAATGTTAACTCGATTTTTAGTACAATATAATATTTATTAAAACATAATACGGAACCAGTCGTAATTTTTTCAAGTTTACGTAAAGCGCAGCAACCCGAAAATAGTAGGTAACCATTTAAAATTCCGGCGGGCAAAAAATGAAGAGGAAGTTTAAAATTACGATGTTAGCGGTGCGCCTACGTAGATTGCATTGCGATTGAGATCATAATCGTTAATCACACGCAGGAAGTTTTAAATCCCAAAAACAAAAGCTGTCGACAGATTAATCTGGCATGTAACCACTTGAGATATCGAATATTCGCAAAGATTAGGATAGATATGCAAGTTGTTTGATAATTTTATCAGTTATACAATACGAAACATCTTTTTATTATTATTGTCCTTGTTTAATACTTCTCTACCAGTGCTACCCGTTTGTAAATCTAATTGCATTGTAAACAAATAAACATTTCATCTCATCTCATTTCATTTTATCGAACTCCGTTTTAAAGTTACAATGTGGACTTTCTTTAGTTTATTATTGGTAAGTTTTATGTAATTTAACATCACTTCGTTATCATGATAATGTTATATGCAAGTGATGCATTTTTTCTAAAATTGATATAGCGTACAAATTGAGTTATTTTCTTTTGCAATGTTTATTTGTTTTTTTTAAGTCAAATCTTGCAAATCGAAGTTTGCCCACTTAAAGTGATAGTTAAGTATGACTTGAAATTTGGTGCGGAAATGTGTTTTGAATGGCAATATACCTAGCTACTGTTTATTTTAAAAAGTACAGTCAACAAAAAGTACATAGTCATCACTCAATTCCACAATGCTCCATGACGAAAAACAAATAAACGTATTTAATTTATACGGCCAATCTGCTATTATCTCGCTTAGTTCCCTTCACGTGTTGGGTCTAGACAAAGACAATTAACCATAAACGTGTAATCATCTTCATTTCATCCATAAATTTATCGACAAGACCTTCACAGATTGACTCGCGCTCAAAGAGGATTTATATAAAAATATCGCCTTTTATGAGATTGTAGAATGGTATCGCCAGACCAATTCTACTTCCATGCCATTACGAATGCGATAGTAAATAGAGGGTGATCCATTTGCGGACTTAACACCGTCGGATTTGCTCGCTGGCTCTTTATGCCTACTTGAAATTCTAAAGTCCGCAGATTTTTAAGTGCTCCTTTGGCGGTTTAGACCTTTAACTCGCGAGTTCGTTGGCGTACCGGCGGTTTTGCTCGCCAATGGATCACCCCCTTTAATGTCCCATCCCACGCCATGTCAATCATGCATGAGCCACCGAGAAACCTTTTCACGATAAAATCCATGACTGATTTCCTTCGCAGACATATCATCATGAAATTCATTATGAAAACTAGCTTATGCCCTTAAATTTAATTGAATACTATAGATAAGTACTGCTTATAGCTTAGAGACTTTGACTTAGCGCTAGAAAGCTGTAATTTTGGATGACTAGTACCTGTCTAAATACCAACCCACCAACAAAGGGGTTCAATAAAATATGAAAAAAAAAACATTTTTTAAGGTAGATGTACTGTCTTTCAAAAACGTTGTAGGTTTACTAATATCATTTTTCAATTTAGAGATCCATTTAAAAATAGTAAGCTTAAGTGCTCTACTCGCTACTAGCTAAACCGTTTGCTATAATAGGTAATATGAAAAAAGAAAACAATGCACTTGGCCGCTTCTTTGAGGATTCTATGGCAATTCTATGGCGATTTTTTTTTATATAATACGCTGGACTGTTTCCCGCTATGATCATTTGAATACGTGAAAGTTTGGCCTTGTATTATGTAGACGTGATGGCTCATCCGTTTTTGTAGGTAATATGCTGCCATCATATGGAAAAAGGACGCGCATCTGTAACCTTTTTTTTAGGGTTCCGTAGTCAACTAGGAACCCTTATAGTTTCGCCATGTCTGTCCGTCTGTCTGTCTGTCTGTCCGTCCGCGGCTAATTCCAAATTTAGATACATACATACATATTCGGAATCAGTAAAAAAGGCGCAACTGAACTTAAATCAGTTTCGGAAAAAAATGTCAGAAGCATCTTTTTTCCGTGTAACAGACAGGAGTACTTCCGCGAAGTCTTCGCCAATAAGGTATTGCAAATTGTACACGACTTTAAGTGCTATAGCTTTGTATCACTACGATGAATATTGAGCCAGGTTTAACAAGTTTAATCACAATTGTATTATCATGAATATAATTTTCTGGAGTGGTGCGTGAATGCTAATAGACTTCTTAAGTACAATAAATTATTCCATTACTATTGATTGATAGAAACGTGTTTTAATTAATTACATTCTTTTTTGGTTGGGGCAAAAACTGTCTTTGTTACAAACCTTGGTCTCCTGGATTACGTAAAACTAATTTCACTACCTATAGTTTTCATTTTTGTTGGGATAGGTGGCTTCACACCAAAGCTTACTGACTGGTACGGTTCTGGATATCGAAAGTTAACAAATAAGTATATCGAATGTATTAAAATATCACATGGTTTTATTATTATCGAAATGCTTTTTTTTCTGAAACCGCAACTTTTTAGGAAATGAACTGAAACAATTACTTTGCTCACCCGCGACCTTACGATAGTTACGATAGTTATTAATTTATGGACCTCCGCAAAGTAACGCCTGATTCAATAAATTAAACTTTTTAGGATTATTAAAACGACATCGTTTAGGTTAGGTTGGTATTATATCAATCTTAAAAAATTACTTTTTCTGAAATGAATCTTTTCGATATTTTAACCATTCGATATGTTAACTTTCGACATTCAGTTACGTGCCCTCACTGACTACTAATTTACCTTCGCATCGACAGTTCGTTCACGTACATAGCAGGTAAAAAGTGCAACTTATTACAGTATGGCTCACGACTAAGTAGTAAATTACTCACGTTCTAGATACATACTCGTAACGTACAAAAGGTTCAATTGATAAGTAAACGACCAGTAGACCGTAGTGACCAAAGTCTTGAAACTCAATATCAATTGCAGCATTCTAATTGTATCATGTATCAATGAGCACTATTGCATTCTATTGCATAATATTGTCAACAAAGTTGCACCTTGGACTTAACGATTCGTATGAACCGAAATGTATTATTAGCAAAATTGGTTCTCTGTTGCCAATAAATAAAGTACCGTAAAGGAGGCTTATTTTGGCTCTGAAGGGTCCATTATTATTGCATTTAAATTAGCGCACATTGGTTTTAAGTTTTAGCTGACTACCCGCGCTTATGTGTTTTTATCAGACGGTACCAATTATACCAGTTATACCAATTCGGGAAAAATTAAGAAAAAAACCGGCCAAGTGCGAGTTGGACTCGCGCACGAAGGGTTCCGTACCATTATCTATAAAAACGGCAAATAAAATCACGTTTTTTGTATGGGAGCCCCCCTCTAATATTTGATTTATTTTAATTTAATTATTTATTTTTAAAGTGAATATATAACTAAATATTCTGTTTATATTTCAAGCGTCTACCTGTTGCCGTTATCAATATCGAGCAAAAACGAGCAAAAAAATCACGTTTGTTGTATGGGAGCCCCCTTAAATATTTATTTTATTCTGGTTTTTAGTATTTGTTGTTATTGCGGCAACCAAAATACATCATCTGTGAAAATTTCAACTGTCTAGCTATCACGGTTCGCGTGATACATCCTGGTGACAGACGGACAGACGGACAGACGGACGGACGGACGGACGGACAGCGGAACCTCAGTAATAGGGTCCCGTTTTTACCCTTTGGGTACGGAACCCTAAAAAGAAATCCATGTCATTTAGATAAGCGATAACTAAGTCATATACCTAACATATGACTTAATATTAGATATTTTCGAAAAATGTCTAGTATTTTTTCTTATTTTATCTAGAACCGTTATAACTTGGCTTCTCGTCTAGTACCAGAGGCCATAGGCCGTTTTGTCTAACGCGCGGACGCTTGCTAACGCATCCAAACATTATCATCATCATTTATTCATTCATTTTTCTTTCTGTCAAACGGTATAACATGGTGACAGAAAGAGATGGTGAAACCGATAGCAAGACAATTACGCTTATTGACTAACTTTACACCTTGTGAGAGAAAAAAGTGGTAGAAATTATTTTGATTCCGAGTACTTACATTAAACAATGATGCCTCAGGTGAGTTTTATAAATAACACCCCGCATGTGATATTCATATAGGCCAATGTTATCCTCCATATTCGCCAAACTGTCCCGACCTTACAGTATTCGAATCGTTTACAGTGACGTAGTATTTGATGATTAAATAATGGCCATGATTACTACCGACTGGCTGTGTTCGATGCAAATTAATTAATTATGTATTTTATAATGAAGTCACGACCGCAAATAGTAATTCCTGGCGAGCACGTTACAATGTCATATCTGTTTGTTTCTTATCTATATCTGCGCTGAGTCCGTAGAGGTGAAGAATTCTCTCAGATACAAGAGTTTATGTGGAGGCTCTTATGGCATGTTCGTGACTTTTGTTCATTATTTATCTAAACGAACATAAAACATGTGACTAGTTCTACTGTTTTGTTGTTGATACGATTGGTGTATGATACGTTTCACAGCTGTGCTACATTAGGTAAGTACATTATTAATGTCATGTTCACATGCGAGTAGAAGCCTGGTATATTTGCATTGTATTTTAATGAGCCTGTATACTGCACGTATTTTTTTTTTAAAGTCATGTTCAATTTTATAAATATTGTTCGAAAAAGAAGCAACTGTATTTTCGGCATTATAATTCGTATCTACTGCCAACATTTGAAGCAATACATTTTGATATGTTCCGGTTTCTATATTGAGTTCAATATCGTTCGCAGTGTATTTAGCACTGATACAAAGGTCAGCATGAGGTAGTTGCATGCTCGCACGTTTTATTGGGACACACAGGGAAGGTTCATCGTACAAAAACACTTGCCTAATACATTCTGCTTCTACAATCATCTATGGACCAATTAATCAATATCGTACGATTTAATAGCAACAGACTGCTTGCGATTATATTAAAACAATCTTCGTATAAACAAGAAGGAAGTAGTCAATGCGGAAGGAACTAGTTGAAGAATTAAATAGAAACGGCTCTTGACTAAGGCTATGCATGATTAGGCTGCGCAGTATCTTAATTTAATGCTCAAAAGCTGTTTTTAATGTAGCTATAATAATAATATCTATGTTTATTACTATGAAACTCAAGCGGGTTATTAAAATTTCATAATTACGCAGATAATAGTTTACTTTTGACGACTAGTTCGTCATTCGTAAACATCGTCTAATGTTGTTAGAACCTTGCAAATTTAAACGCGGAGACCTTCAGTACGAAATCGTTCGCTATTTAGTCCGCGAGGTACGACCAATTTAACTATTCGTCTGCGTTCAAAGTCTGGCAATATATATCCGGCGCAAATACATCTTGGTCGTTGTTAAATAAAAGATTTAGCGAACGCATTGTTTAACTTGTAAACATTCGCACAGAAGTTATTAAATAATATCCATTAGTAACCCAGTCCTGAGAATTAGTAACTGTTTATGATTTGGAAGGAAGAAACAATAATGTTGCAGCATCGGAACGTGGCTGATATCATAATAGGGAACACGTTTATTTTGAGATAATCTAGCTATAGTTCAGATGTAATTGCTATTATTATGCACGATAGTTATTATTCTACCTAACAGTCCGTGTGAATATCTACTTTACTGTAAAGACCATATTGTAGATAGCGTGTAGTAACCACTGTAAAGAAGAATGGTTTCTTGGGAAATGACAATTGCTTTACAGTGGTTACTACAATTTCTAAAATCCATACCTTATAAGTAGAGATGTGCCGATCATGACTTTGGCCGACTAGCCGACTAGCCGATTAGTCGGTTGTAAAGTAGCCGACTAGTCGGCCAAACCGATCACGGTTTCGGGGATTTCCGTGATGCTTCGTTTACAGCTGATTCACTCACAAGTCGCAACCACCGCCCTACGAGCAAGTCAGAACCTGGTTTTTTCATCATCATCATCATCATCCCAACTTATACATACACGTTCCACTGCAGGTCACCTTGGCCAGGGCTTGGGCCATATAGTACCCATGCAGGCCCAGTACGGGTTGGGTTGGGAGTTCCCACCATTTGATTTCTTCGCAGGTTTCCTCATGATGTTTTCCTTCACCGTAAAGCTCATGGTAAATTTTGAAATGAAATTTTGCACATAAATTTTTAAAAACTCAAAGGTGGGGCCCGGGCTTGAACCCACACACGTGAGAGGCCGTAAGTTGAACCACTAAATCACTCTTAGTTAATTTTTGCTTTTATACGGATCAGAGTGGTGTTTTTGAGTAAGTATAAAAATATTTTTGTGTGATAATAGTGTTGTAATTCATTAAAGTGAAAGAGCTATTCTAAATTCAAATTTAATCATGTCAAAAAGTTTTTTTCACTTCTCATGCTCTTAAAATGGTACTTTAGTCTCTGCATATCGGGACTAAAGCTCTTTTTTGATCTCTAGGGATTAAAATAAAATTTTTTTAATTGACTATGGAAACCCCTAAAATGCCAATCACGGTGTTTGTGAATGAAGGATTATCGCCATTTTCAGTGACTGGGTATAGACAATTTTAAAGCTTTCCACAGACCGAAGCGCGCTGCGGACGCTCCGTAGCGCCCTGCGCTTCGGTCTGTGGAAGCCTTTAGGGCGTGGAAATAACCTCAAAATGACAACTGTATAAAAAATATTTCAAAAATAATAATTTCGTGAAACACGATGAATAATTACGAATATTACTCTATTTAATTATAAAATATTAAACATGAATTCATTTTATTCTGCATGTAAAGAAAGATTTCCTTTAGCTTAGGTGGTTTTTAATTTGTTTTTTTTTTTAAAAGCGCTCTCGGCAAAGCAGTTTCCTGCTCTGTCGATAAAATAGCAATCCGCACTGTCGGCAAAGCAGTGCTGGATGGAGTGTACGGTAGATAGAGCAGTTACGTTTGAAAGTTAATATGGCGTTTGAAAGTTAATAATGCGATGTCAGTTGCATTTAATTGTAAATAGAAAGTATAATTAGACATAATTTAACAAAGAATTGGCATATAGAAAATAAACTTAAAATATCGTTTCTTTATTCACGGGTAAGTGTTTCAGTTAACAATATATTTTGTGTGTGAACTTAGTTAGATCAATTAGGTTAATTTATTTGCCGATTCTAATGAATGAACAATTATCATTCTTATATGCATATATAGTCCAATTAGTTTTTACATAGTCTTTAAGTTAGAATCTGTTGGCTAATTATGCAAGCATTTAAAGCGTCACTTTACAAAAAAATATAAAAGAAAAGAAAAGACAGCGGATTTTTTTTTGCTATTTGAATTTTGAACAGATGTCCATTGTTCGTATTGAGCATACGTTGTAAAAAAGTAATTTTGTACGTCGTTTTTTTCCTCGCATTCAAAGTGAAAAGTAGAGTGTTTAACGCGAGACTAAACTGCCATAATGACAACTCGAATTATAGCCTCCCTCGCTATCGCTCGGGTGGCTAAATATCTCGTGTCATTATGGCTTGTTTTAGTCCCTTGTTGAACAATCTACTATTTGAACATTTGGTCAATGATTCCCGTAAAGTCAGGTAACCAATGCCAAATGATAATTTCTCATGGTGGGCAGGGAAAAACAGCAAACACTTACTACAAATAGAACCATATTAAATACCGACACACAACCCTGATACCTCAGTTAGAATGTAAATGTTTGAACACAGACGATTCCTCAAACAAAGCTTTTATTTAATGTAATTCCTCCTACATGTATTTTATTGAGGAATACATACAAAGTAAGAAGCCGGATAGTCGGTGCTATTTGCCGACTAATCGCCGACTAGTCGCCGACTACGAAAGTGGCCGGATAGTCGGCTTTACCGACTAGTCGGCGACTAGTCGGCACATCTCTACTTATAAGGTATGGATTTTAGAAATCACATCACCCAAAAATGCCAACCATATTCTAAAGTGGTGAAAACTTAAACTGAATTAATTACTTGTAGATAATTTAGTCAAAAAATTGAACTGCAGTTTTAAAATCCATACCTTATAAGGTATAGATTTTAGAAATCACATCACCCAAAAATGCCAACCATATTCTAAAGTGGTGAAAACTTATTTATTTATTTATTTTATTTATTTATCACATCACATTACATCTATCTTAACAGTTACCCAATACGATAGAGTAGCACATTTCACTTACAATGTAGGTAAGCTGAATTAATTACTTGTAGGTACTTAATCTAGTCAAAAAATTGAGCTGCAGTTTTGTAGCATTAGACATACCTACATTATTACCATTTACGAAGGGAACTTTAGGCATGAGCTCAGAACTCGGTGTTCAGCTGTTTATTTTGATTGAAGTGGTACCCAATATCTTCTGTCATAATGTACACTTCATAGTAGGCATAGAAAAAACCGAAATGTCCATAACTTATCAAGAGAGTAGTGGTAAACTATACACAACGGTTTATCTTATCTCTTGTGATTAAACCTCATTGTGCTCATAAAACAATATGAATTATTGTGTTTATTCAGCTTAAAAACTGATCCTTTTACTATTCTGTAGAGGCCCATTGATGTTTGTCATTGAAGCATGATGAGACACAAAAAACGAGTCTTAAAGAACACAGAGACAAATATATTTTTTATTACTTTTATTTATTATAAACTGTTTTTGATAGGTACCTTCCCCTACTGGAGACAATGGCTTTCAATAAAATATTAAACATGTGCAGGAAAACATATTAAGTTTGTTGAAAACTTAGCAATACTTCTTACTTTAGTCACAAATTAATTACTATACTCTGTTTCTGTCAGTAGGTCATTATCTATCACATTCAATATCTCTGTCCCATTTTTGCAACAAGTAGATTATTCCATAGTTAGTTTTAGAACATTTTTAAAATTCATTCAAAACAACACAACTATTTATTTATAAACTTATAAATAAGACTGCCTACCGAAATCAAGATTGATGTAGCTGTCACCTCACAACACACAGACAACAACAGCACCCAACCCAATTTGCTCAGCAACATTAATAAAACTACCTAGACACGACACAAACCAATCTATTTTCGACCCAAAGACTAAATAGAAAACAAAATTAAATTGGCATATGAATGCAATGTTACAGTGAAAATAAAATAATTCTTGTTTTATTGACATTAATTCGATTATCTATCTGCCATTATAGTACCGATAGACAGATGTTCGGTAACGCTTGTCTAGTTTTATTGCATAATACTTAAGTGACCGATTTCAAAGATGCCAAGCTTTACATTCGACTGTAACCGTTCCAAATGCCTTCGTATAGTGGTCGGATAATAAACGATGATGGTTAGGAGCGTAAGCATTTCGAAATTGATTGATGCGCAGAGTATTCTTAGATTCCTCTTATAACAAAAGGTTTGTACATAATTAAGTACTTCTGTTTTAATAACTTTCACTATCTATCTAGTTGCACTGTTTAGAAATTTCCCATGTTAAAGTTAAACTTCCACAAAATCGTGAAATTGTTTCTAAACAAAAATATACATTAGGTAACTTTTTGTCAAAAATCATTTTATTTGTCTCACAAGCTTTTTGTTGACTGTACTTTTTATTAACTGTATTTCCATAGTTATCCCAACTGTCTACATATTCGTACCAAATTTCAAATCAATCCGATTGCTTAAGTATTACTTACTAGAATTGGTCGAAAATCGACTTGAAAGATTTGACTTTTAGATACTTTTAAAAAAACATGACTTTGTCCATCAGGAGACAATTTTTCCATTGTCTAGCTAGTGTATTTTGCCGCTGTTCGGAAAACAAATCTACAAAACGAAAACCTCAGCTTTGATTTTAAAAAACAAACATTGCATGTGAAATAAAAGCTTGTAAAATAAGTACCCGCAAAATTTATTTGTATGCAGAATAAGGCTTCGTATCGTAGTGTTGTATACCTCTGTGTCGCGTTTTGTTTTATCATATTCCGTGACAGGTGTGTTAAAGAGAACAATAATAATATTATGCAATGTAACTAGTAGGACAATGTACAACGCAATATATTTAAAATTTTGTTTTACTTTAGCTTTTGTCTACATTCTACCAGTCTAGTACCTAATATGCAAATGGATGTAAGTGTGGGACACTAGGAAACCAAGAAATTAAAACTGCGGCCACGTGCCGAATCTAAACTTTTATTCTAGCTGTATCCATAACTCAACAACAAACAAGACTTATTGAAAAAGAAGCATATTTTATTATACGTTATATGTACCTACTACCTACCCAAGGAATAAAATCTAAATGAATGAAGTGAAAATTATTCATAAGTTAACCAAAGTCGTTTTGGCTTAGAAGGAAAGAAACGCGTCATAAAAATGATAAAAGATAAAAGGATTCAGCATACTGTTAAGTATAAGTAAAGTGATTTAAGTAACTTACTTTTGTTTAAAAAAGTCTGATATCTGGCTCATCTTCCAGAAGATCTGCAGAAGCAGCATCAGCAGCGTGTGGTTGACCCAGCAGTACAGTTTGTAGCAGCTCTCCATAGTGCCTTCCCGCTCGCGGTCCCACACAAACTTAGACAACGAGAACTCACTCATCCGGCACTATTTAAAAGTATAATGCGAAAAAACTCCCGACGGTCTCACTGTGGCACGAATTGGAAATTCAAATTGGGAAATGTATGTAGCTAGTCCGGGGCCCTGGGACGTGAGCGATTAGAGTGAAATTTAACTGCCGAATGCGGTGTTATCAGTCGCTACGCTCGATATGAAGAGGCGATAGGTTTGACCGCGCTCGGTCGCCGGTGCACGCGAACTGGGATCGAACTGGTGGCCGTGAGCGTGCTACCGCTTGTGACGACAGATGACTCAGTTGTATCGGTCGGGGGCTTTATTAGAAACTGTTCAAGTGATTTGGCTGCGAGGTTTGTACGGCGACGATCCCATCGAGCGAGTAGCTGGCGAGTGGTATGGTAAGGTTGCGGGGCTATAAATGCGACCGGCTCATTAATGTTTAAGCACTTAATGACATCCAGTAATCAATATAGTTGATCCTGTTGAATTGTAACTCATATTGATACCCTTAATGACATCGCTGTGCTTGCATAAAGAGATGTTATGTGTGATGTGGTGTGAAACGGTTACGTTATTCTGAGAACGTTTTACGTTGTTCAACCGTAAGTAATATTCTTTGGCTTTTACTGGTTAAACATTCGAATATTTTGACCGCTCAGGTCAAACTCTATCCTTCCACGTATCTATTACAACAACAGAAGGGTAATTTGCAACAACTTTAATTATACTAGACTAAGCATCTGTACTGTCTTCGGTTTTAAGTAGAAAACTTTACCACAATAAGATAATGACGAATAATTTAAAGCTCTTTAAAACATTGAATATTGACCCACCAATAAACCTAGATAATATTATGTGTGTGTAGAGTAGAGTGACTAGATATATTGAGACTCAATGTAGTCACTCTAGCTAGACTCGTTAATTTGATACGGTGTGACAAATGCCTACTGCTTAATGAGGCACGCTGCTCATCGCTCGTTTTTTCCTTCAATGTGTCAAACAGAAACACGCATACTTAGGGCCTAAGCACACGGCGTTTTTTGAACGCGCCGTCGACGCGCGTTTTAGGAACGCGCGTTTACAGCGCGTTTTTCATTCCATTAGAGCAGCCTTAAGGCCCCTAGAATAAGGCGTTTTTTAAAAAACGCGCCGTCGACAAGCGTTTGTATCTGTCGTCACTCCTATATAATTTATGTATGAAATACTAAATGCTGGGTTCACAATTTCACATCAATGTAAGGACGACATAAGGATTAATAAAATACACATTTATTATGATAGTGGAATGATGAGTCGACCAAATTTATTCCACTTTTATTGCAATTATGTGTATACTTTAAGATAAGGTCTTGCCTCTCACCTGTGGCTGTGCCACTTACACGCATGTCTGGGTTTTACCCGGTGCCTTTCCATCTCGTGTTACCTCTGCATGGTTGCAACTCCATGCCCACAATAGAGGCGTCTTATGACTGATAAATGGTTGCGGTATACCGCCTTCCAATGGCTATGCACCCTCATTTCCTAGTTGGGCATCGGTCGACTGCTCCGGTCTAGACAGGGTACAACCCTGGTGACTCTACCATATTATTATTCATATAGTCACTTAGCCGGACGGGAGGACTGTGTCCTCCCGGGGGCCTCCACCATCCCCAATAGCCCCGCCTCGGTTGCTCCAACTCAGTCGACCGTGCCAGTGTGTTTCCAGACCACACTCGAATTTATGGGAGCTCCAGGCTTCCCTGTCCAATGTCCTTGACTACCAAATGTGCCGTACACTGCAAGATTGGACTACTTGTAACGGAAAGAATATTATAATTTACCAGTCTCCTCATCTTTCCACATATCATGCACTTATAGGTCGACATAGATATATCATAGCAGTTAACACTCACCCGAGTATTCCTTGGGGCACAGGCCTCCTAGAAGCTCGTAGCTTCTCACCTTGTCACACAACACCATTTTTTTTACTCCGCCTCTCTCCGCTTGTGTGTTTTCACACCGCCATCTTGCCGCCATTCCTCTAACACAGTACCAACATAAAAATATAGTCAAACCTAGAGTGGTGTTACCACACTACAAAATAGATTGACATTACCAGCGTTGATACATACCGTTTGTTACATGGCGAATCGCGCTACGCGCGACAGTATCGATGAAAACGCGCGTCGACGGCGCGTTAAAAATACGCCGTGTGCTTAGACCCTTAGTGAGTTACAAATCTGACTTCTGCGCGGTTATAATATCACTTGAACGCATCGAATAGTGGCGTGGGTGTTTGTTTCATATCTCAGTAAGGAATGCGACTGGGTTAAAAAGCAAGCCCTCGTCAATGGAGTTTTTTTTTTTTTAAATCCTCACGGTTGACAATACGATGCGTTGGTCGGTATGAGGATAACTTTTTAAACTATGTTGTTAGGATGTATTTGAATATTTGACGTTGTTTGTGTGTGTAAGTTCAGGTAAGTATTTAAATTTTATACTATTTCAAATTGTAATTTTCTGAGTTCGTGCAGAAAATAGTAAGGTTACGTTATGTTCACGTTAAGCTTAGCTAAATACTTCATTTGAAAAATCGAGTAGGTACTAACGATTTTATAAGAAGTGCTACGGATCCTACGCCGTAGTAGTTAATAAGTACTTGATCATCACATTCATCATCATCATATTATGTTGTACCTCTAAAAACAGCGAACAGTCCATTAGGACATTCCTTAGTTTACTTATCATTAAAGAATCTGCAGCATTCCATAATTTAACGACTTTTTTTTTCACTACGACTTCATTACCTATTTATCTTACTTACTTGGAGTATTACTTGAGAAGCAAATTGAGTAAGTTCGGTACTTACCAAAAAAAAAAACTTCCGCCGTCTTTTTACAATAAAAGTTATAACTATCTTCCTATTGGTTTCCTTTAGTGTGTCCTGTTTCTAGATATGCTTAGGGTATTTTAGTCACTTCGTTATTTAATGGTTAGGTCACAAGCTAAGAAAACAAGACCCTATTAACAGTTTGTCATTGTCATTGTTATGTCCGATTACAGAGTTTTGTCCAACTTATCTATGTATTACTCACTGCTTATCGGTTATTAGAAAAAAAACCGGGCAAGTGCAAGTCGGACTCGCGCACGAAGGGTTCCGTACCATTATCTATAAAAACGGGGCTCCCATATAACAAACGTGAATATTTGTTATATTTTAATTTAATTATTTATTTTTAGAGTGAATTTATAGTTAAATGTTCTGTGAATATTTCAGGCGTCTACCTGTTACCGTTATCAATATCGAGCAATAACGAGCAAATAATCACGTTTGTTGTATGGGAGCCCCCTTAAATATTTTATTTTATTTTGTTTTTTAGTATTTGCTATTATAGCGGTAATCGAAATACATCATCTGTGAAAATTTCAACTGTCTAGCTATCACGGTTCAAGAGATACAGCCTGGTGACAGACGGACAGACGGACGGACGGACGAATAGCGAAATCACAGTAATAGTGTCCCGTTTTTATCTTTTGGGTACGGAACCCTAAAATCACCATTTGTAAAATCATGCCATGTTTGGAGTTTTTTTAAGACTTCGAACCATTTGATTCCAGACCCATCGGGAAACATTCACGTAGGCGTCATTTAATTTGCTTTCCTTTTCAAACAATTCAATATAGTAACATTAGGAGTGATATTTTCAGACATAGGAATTTAGAGGGCAAAATTTAATGACAGGTAGGGAATTCCTTTATCGATAAACACAACTATCGACGCTTTTCCTATGTACTAGTGATCGCCCCCAGCTTTGTTTATAAGTTTGTATTATTTTGTGTCTTATTTCGGAGACAAATATGATAAAGTTTATACAAAGCATATTTTAAACTATAGTTGCTGAGTAATGGGCACCATTGCACTATAAAATATTTACAATACTTAACCTCGTAAGGCCCAATATGCTAAATTTAATACGTAAGACGTCAAAGGAAATGAAAACTTTTCTTGATTGACAATAAGTTTCAAATTATAATAATCAAAATTTGACGTGGGCTTTACGAGGATAAAGAAGAATCATTTTGTTTCATTTTTATACTTTCTATAAAATTTCAATTTTACAAAAAAAGTTGGAGCGATCACTAATAAATAAAAATAAATAAATATAAATATCACGGGGACAATTCACACCAATTGGCCTAGCCCCAAAGTAAGCTAAGCAAAGCTTGTGTTATGGGTGCTTTATCGATAAAGGAACTCCCTACTTGTCATTAAATTTTGCCCCCTAAATTCCTAAGATGTCTGGATATTTTCTTTGCAAAGGTTCCACAATGCATTACAAGTCAGGTCGACAGTACCTACACACATAAATAAGTATGACTCAATAGTAATCAAAACCATCAATCATTAGGATCTAGGTTAGAACCAGTTTGGCATTTTATACTTTAATAGTTGTGGTCTGATATCATGTATTGGTAACATAACCAACTAGATTTTACGTTTTTGAAATTAATTTATTTTTATTCTGTGAACGAACTATTGCTTCAGAAAAAACAATAAGTGACCACTCACATATTTAAATTTATTGTTATACAACTGTGTATATATACATAAATTGTATGAACGGTCAACAAAAAATGATTTCGTTAAAAGGAAATGTTTTTATCAAATTGCAACAATTACATAATATGCTAGCGCAATTGGCACCAATTGACATAGTTCCAAACTAAGTAAAGCTTGTAAGTAGGTATTAAATATGAGTACCAGCCAATGGATAAAGACAGTTATATGCATAGATAAATACAGACTTAAATACTATTAACGGTATTAGACGGCTGGTCCCTGGGGGGTGGACGACAAGTCATTGGTCGCGGAGTTAAGTCGCAGCAGGTTGCGGGACAGAGGAGGTGACCCCTGTTCCGGGTCGTACTTGGTGCAGCAGATCTTGTTGGCCATACAGCGGGGTAATGCCGCTGGGGTGATGGGCAATTGGGCACGTTTGGGCCGAGTACAATGCGGACAGGTAATATTTAGATTTTATTTTGTTTTGTTTTGTTTTATTTTAGCTTTAAGAGCCTACCGTGTTTTTGGCGCATTTATTGAATTCATTTAATCTCGTGCTGTATCATTACAAGTAAAGCTATAGTCTTGAAATTCATGTGTACCTAAGATATTTGAGGATTCACTGTACAAGTGTTTATTGAAACACGATTACTTATAGTTCGCTCGATAGAAAAAAAAACCAAAGTCGTCTCTAAAAAATAAAATAAATTCGTAGTACGACGCTAATACTGCACGGCAGGTCATGACTAATTGAATGTTAATAAAACAAGATGTTTTCTAGGGCGTAGTGTTGCTACATTTTTAAAATATGTATTTGTTTTAGTAATAAGATGAAAATACCCAAAAACACGAGCATTCCAACCAATCTATCTTGAGCCATCGTGCCTCCCGCACGCCCGAAATCACCCACCCAAAATGTACCTAGTTATTTAGTATTTAATATTTATTTTTTTATTTTGATGTTTGTAATACTATTAAACAGCAACACATATCGATACCTTTAGGTTCAATTGGCGTAAAGGACAAAATGCCGAAAATGAGTTATATATACAGTTTTGTTCAGAATTTCAAGCTCTATCGATCTGTATACTTAGAATTTTGATATCTCGCAAAATTTGACCTTTACACCCCAGAATTTTCCATAGCTCAACATCAAAACTGCTTTGTTTAGTGGGTGTAAATATCACACTCAAAATCACATGGAATGTAAAGGACGTTATGAAATATAGACCACGACGTAAAGTCCTGATTTTATACACGTTGCCCTTTAAGACCTATATTTGGAGCTTTCTTTTATTATTCTGTCCTTTACGACCTTTACTGTTCTTCATTTACGTACTATATTTACTTCATAACGTAGCTAAACTATGGGCGTAAAGGACGTATATTTTTTTCCTAGCATTATACAACGTGGTTTAAAGCACTTACATAAATACCAAGGTATATTTATGATGCAGCGTAAAGGACTTTTTAATGCTTTAATACTCTTTTTTTTTGTAAATTGGTGAACTTGATGAAAAAAATTAAAGGCGTAAAAGAGTTTTCCATTCCTGTAATGATGTCATAACGTAATTAAATCAAGTTTTAATAGGTTTAGTTTGTTTAAACATTTGATGTTCTTCTATTTTCATTATAATTGTACTTTTCTTACTAATAAAAGTTTGCGTCGTAACAAAACATGCGACAGTTTTGCGCGTTAAAAAATTCCTCATGCCGGTTGTCTCTGTCATCCTCGCAATTTTGTTTTTTATCAGTAGTAAAGTCCTCCACAGACCGCAGCGCAGGGTGTGCGCGCGACACCGACGGAGCGTGCCCAGCGTGCTGCACAACACTGCTGGTGTATGTCACCGTATATATGGTTTAGTGTTATAGACCGCGCTAGGCACGCTCCATCGGCGTCGCGCGCATGCCCCGCGCTGCAGTTTGTGGTGGCCTTAAGAGCAAGATAGGTGATGGGTCGATGACGGTACGGACTTATACCTAGTCCCCGATGCATACGCTTGCAGATCAGATGATTGTTTTGTTTAGTTCAGTTATTATTATAGAAATATTTTCTAACGCTGTTCGATTGAATTAGTATCGAGTAGTGTTTTTGAGGCAAGTCGTCAGCAGTCGTCTACAGTGACATTGCAGTAGACGAAATAAAAAATTTCTGACGAGTTACTTTAAAGAATTTTTGCGTTATTCTTACTACCTACTTGATACTAACTCGTTTATTTAAGGTCTACCTAAAGCTAGTTTGTCATTTCTGAGAACCAGTTTATTAATATCAAGTTACAAAACAATAATTAGTACGGTTTTATCCGGAGAGATTTGTTTATTAGAATTTGTTTTGATTTATACTGGATGATTTTGTGTTACGTTAGAGCTGTAGGTACAACATACCTGATAATTAGTTCTAACACAAAGAAAATGACGTTATTAAATTCCTAGTAGGTAAAGTAATTTTGTGATTGAACCTATATTGTGTAGCGTTTCTCTAGTAAAGTGCATTTAGCGAATACCAAAGTTGACTTTACAGCGATTTCTTACAGACTAACGACTCCATCCTTTCATTCACGGCATACCTTGATTAACCTACCTGTTTTATTACAATAATAATAAAATTCCATGGATGTAATTATAATATTTTCAAGGCGTAAAACGTTTATTGCATGTATTTAATGATTTTTTATGCTACTACCAACTACTATTTTATTGGTAAGTAACTACCAACGAATAATTACGACAAATGATGAATATTTTCGCATAATATATTCCTGTAATGATATAAATCTAAGGAAAACAATATAAATTTAGTAAGTTATGGTGGTCTATACACCCAAAAATTGCATTATTTTTTACAAAAATGACCTTTACGGCCAATCAACTATCTTAAATTTCTTAAAATGGTGTGGTCGTATGTGACTTTATAACGCTTTTTACCGTGGTGTAAAGGACACTAACTTTTTAAGTTTCATATTTAACGTAATAGGTACCAAATAACTACATAGAGACAAGAATTCTAAGCACTTTTCTCATATACATCGAAAATATAGGTCAACAAAGAAAAAAGTTACAAAAGTTTTTCTAAAAAAAATTTTGTTTTTTGGCTCTCCTGAAAAGTGCCATTTTGTCCTTTACGCCAAATGAACCTAAAGGTATCGATATTTTAATCAAATAAATAAATCATGGTAGGCACGATTGACACCAATTAGCCCTAGTCCCAAACTATGTAGACAAAGTCTTGAGAACAAACATTACCTATAGTATTTTTAAAGTTCCGTACCCAAAGGTGCCAACGAACGGGACCCTAATACTGAGATACCGCTGTCTGTCTATCTGTCCGCCCGTCTGTCACAAGGTTCTATCTCTTGAACCGTAACAGGTACACACTTGAACTTTTCACCGATTATGTATAAATAAATAATAATAAAAATATAATTAAATTAAACACTTAGGGGGTCCTGAGCCTGACCAACCAGTGTAAAATAATCACACACTGCGTACATTTTACTTAGAAGCAGGGCTGGATTATTAAAGGCGGCTGTTTACGGCGTATATTTTGACATACTTTTCCAAAAATTTGTACGGAACCCTCGGTGCGCGAGTCCGCTTCGCACTGGGCCGGTTTTTTTATACATAATGAGCTGCTGTCCGCGACTTCGTCTGCGAATAATTCGTTTATCGCTATCCCGCGGGAACTATGCAATTTTCCGGGATAAAAAGTATCTTATATGTTAATCCGGATTATACAGATATGTGTGCCAAATTTCATCAGAATCCGTCAAACCGTTTTAGCGTGAAAGAGTAACAAACATCCATCCATCCATCCATACTTACAAACTTTCGCGTTTATAATATTAGTAGGATACCTGTCCTGATCGGGGATCAAATCCGGGAAACCAAACAACAAACTAGCCTTTCCCTCGCCACTGCGCTCCAATTAACCATTAAATCTTTCATTTCATGGAATTGGTGGTAGAAACAACTTCGAGAAAGAAGCCGATAGAAGGATTCGATTGGGCTGGGCAGCATTTGGGAAGCTTCGTCATATCTTGACGTCATCCCTGCCACAATGCCTGAAGACTAAAGTTTTTAACCAGTGCGTCCTACGCGTTATGACTTACGCTGCAGAAACGTGGACACTCACAGGAGGTCTAGTCCATAAGTTCAAAGTCGCTCAGCGTGCCATGGAGAGGGCTATGCTCGGTATCTCGTTGAGAGATAGGGTCTGCAACGAGCATATAAGACAAAAGACGAAAGTTGTCGACATAGCCCGAAGGATTAGCACGCTGAAGTGGCAATGGGCTGGTCACGTTTGCCGTACAACTGACGATCGTTGGAGCAGACGTGTCCTAGAGTGGAGACCACGTTTAGGAAAGCGTAGTGTGGGACGCCCTGCAACACGTTGGACTGATGACCTTAGGAGGACTGCTGGCAGTGGGTGGATGAGGGAAGCCCAGGATCGCGAATTTTGGCGCAATATGATGGAGGCCTACGTCCAGCAGTGGACGGACAATGGCTGTAGATAGATAGATGGAATTCCGGGATTTCAGAAAATTTCCGTGGGATTTCCTATAAATTACCATGGTATATACCTATAGCCGTGATGGCCCAGTGACCTATGTTCCATTGGTCTCTCAAGCAGAGGGTCGTGGGTTCGAGACCGGGCTCGCACCTCTGAGTTTAATTTATGTGCAAAATTACATTTGTAATTTATCATTAGCTCTACGGTAAAGGAAATCCCACCAAAAACATAAATGTAAAAATGTTAGCCAAGTTCAATACTAAAAATATACTTGATTATGGACTTCACCGACAAAAGGATTGAGATCTAAATGGGTGTCAAGTTCTGCAGGTAATACTGAAATCTATTTGTAAGAACAAATAACATCCTAAACAAGTATAACACTCTATTTCTTTGGTTTTTCTACTCCAACAGTGTTTTATATTAATAGAGAAAAAAATAGAGTGATATACTTGTTTATGATGTTATTTGTTCTTACAAATAGATTTCAGTATTACCTGCAGAACTTACAACTTAAAGAATCTCAATCCTTTTGTCGGTGAAGTCCATAATCAAGTATATTTTTAGTATTGAACTTGGCTTACATTTTTTACATTTATGTTTTTGGTGGGATATCATTACTTTTTGTAAAGAAATTAATCACCGAAGTTAAGCAACGTCGGGCGCGGTCAGTGCTTGGATGGGTGACCGCCTGGTTTCATTTTGTGATTTTGAAGTAAAACGTATTCTACTCCCCAAGTCAAGCGTGCCTAAAGAAGTTTTACTACAAAAAACCAGGCGGTCACCCATCCAAGTACTGACCGCGCCCGACGTTGCTTAACTTCGGTGATCGGACGAGAACCGGTGTTTTTGTCAAATATCTTGAAAACGCTACATCCTACGGCAAAATCAATGCAATTTTCACGCTCCTTTGAAACCCCCGCACACTCCCCCTCACCCCCCCCCCCCCCCGGTGTTTTCGTCAAATACTTGAAAACGGTGCATCCTACGGCAAAATCAATGAAATATTCATCCCCCTTTGTAACCCCCCCCCCCCCCGTGTTTTTGTCAATAATACATATATTGGGATAGTTTCAAATATCTGCTTGTAACGGTTCCAACGCTACAATTTAAAAAAAAAATCTTTGTGTGGGGACCCCCTATTTTTTAACTTTTTTTTATTTTTAGATTTTTTTCTACGCTTACACACAATTACCGAGCTGGATTCCAAATTTCATCCTTCTAGGTTATCTGGAAGTAGGTTGTTTAGATACTATAAGTGAGTCAGTCAGTGCTAAAATTTACGACTTTTTGACCTTCATATCTTTATAACCGTTTGAGCTAGCTTCATGAAATTTGGGCTTCTAGATGTCCTTATGGATATGGGTGAATCAACTTTTAAATGTCCACATGATGAAATTTTGGATTTTTATTTTTTGTTCTTATTTTCCAATTTTAAATGTTTTATTTAAAAGATAATTTTCTCTCGTTTATGAATCTGTATAGAGCAGAGCTGTTTCTTTGAGAATTTAGTGCGTTTCACTAGAAAAAATTCACAAGCCCAGATCTGCCCTGTCCCCTGGACCACCATTCAAAATTATTTTTAGCTAAACTAGACATCAGTTATTGTTAATACAATTATCTTACTTACATTCATTTAACAATACAGTTTCATTTTTTATTTTTATATATGGCACATATCTCAATAATTTCACAGTATTTCCCATAATCATGTCCCCAGGACAACTCTTATTTCATAGAAAGTGAACTTTTCAATTAAAATGCGAAATAGTAACAGTAACTTAATAATTTTTTTCCTGCTACTTTGTTTTATATTGTGTTATTGTATCTTTTAAAAAAATGAATTGTTTTTGAATTTAAAAATACATAAAATAATGATTAGTGTTTTTTAATTTTGGGGACAACTTGGTTGTCCCATAGACATATCTGGTTGTCCAATGGAAATATTAGAACCAAAAATCTTACAAGAGGGTACAGAACATGACCCGCTTCGAAGAATAACCAGCTTGGAACCCGTAGTTCTTATATTTTTCGTATTTTGTTTTCCACTTATTAGCTTCACTTCGTAATTTTAAATTTTCTTTATGTATCTTAGTTCTATCTTACACATTACGATAAGCAGAGCCTGGAAAACGTCGCTACTTGATGCTAGGAATCGCCGCGGCGCTGATGTGGATAGCGATCATCATCTTGTCATCGCTGATGTACGTCTCAAGATGGCAGCACGCATCGTAAAGTTGGAAGGCATCCATAAAGTTCCATTTGCAGAAACTTAGGACCAAGGAGGGTCGGTGTTTGCCTCCTTAATCAATTTGAGCTTTTGGAAGAGCTGGAAGACGAGGAAATGGATGAAACTTGGAATCATTGTACGCACTGCTTTCACTGTAGCCGGCGAAAAAGTCCTGGGCTATAAACGCTCCAAGCAAGAACCCTGGATGTCCCAAGTGCTGTGGTCCGCGATAGAGAGAAGGCAGAGCGTAAAGCTAGAGCAGTTGGCCGCTGAATACACTGCCGCTTCGGATGCCCGAGATGAGGAGTGCCTCACGCCTCCGCATCCGAAAGCTGGCGAGACGTGACAGACGGCGTGCCGCCAACGAGCTAGCAGACCAGACTAACGCAGCAGCCAAGATAGCCAACATGAGGGAGTTCTACGACGTTACTAAACGCCTGTGCAACAAATCACTTTCCTCCAAAAAGCCGCTAAAAGACGCCACTAGCGAAGACGAGAACGAGCACTTCTCCAACCTGTTGACTAGCATTGGCTAAGCCCAACCGATAACTGCTTCAGACAACTCCGGACCACCTCCCTTAAATCTGCCAACCACTCCACCAACATACGCAGAAGTAGTCGCCGCTATTAAGCAGCTGAAGGCAGGAAAGGCACCAGGGGTTGATAACATCAATGTGGAGCTATTAAAAGCGGATCTGGCTAGGACAGCCGAAATACTTTATCCGCTGTTGCAGCGTATTTGGGAGAAGGAGCGTGTTCCCTGCGACTGGAAGCAGGGTTTGCTCGTGAAGGTACCGAAGAATGGGGATTTGTCAGTCTGCGATAGCTGGAGGGGCATAATGCTCTTACTGACTGCGGCTAAAGTTCTGGCAAAATGCTCCTCAACCGAAAGTCCCCAGAGATTGCAGGGACACTTCGGGAAGAGCAAGCCGGGTTTCGTTCTAGCAGGTCATGCACCGACCACACGAATACCTTGCGCATACTTATAGAATCGTGCGTGGAGTGGCGAGCCGAACTTTTCCTTGCTTTCGTCGACTTCGAGAAAGCGTTCGATTCCGTGAAGTGGAGCGCACTGTGGTCCTGTCTTAGGCGAAGTGGAATACTGTATATAGGTATCATCAAGTCCCTATATAACTGTAGCATCTGCAAGGTTTTACACGACCAAGTTCTAGGGGAACCAATCCCAATGACTTCAGGAGTCAAGCAGGGCTGCCTCCTGTCACCGCTGCTCTTCATTGTCCTACTCGACGACGTCATGCGGAAGGTAACTCAAACATCTAGGGGCATTCCATGGAACAAAAGCTCGCACCTGGAGGACCTTGACTATGCAGACGACATAGTGTTGATTTCGTCTTCACTGACCGTTCTCTAAATGAAGCTGGACTCATTACGAGAGGAAGCTCAAGATAAGGGTCTACGAATCAACACTAAGAAGACCGTCGAAATGCGAGTACAGTCTTTGGAAAACAGACCCATCAGACTCTATGGTACACCACTGGAATCTGTCGCAAAGTTTACATATCTCCGCAGCACCATGACCAACAGCGGCGACTCTGATGATGACGTCAACGCGAGGATCAACAAAGCGAAAGGTGCCTTTACCCAGCTAAAACTTGTGTGGGATTCGAACTTGCTCACCCGGCGGATCAAGTTTTCCCTCTTCGATTCCATAGTGAAGTCTGTTTTGCTCTTCGGCTGCGAGACTTGAAAGGAGACAAAGAGTCTGACGAGCAAGCTACAAGTGTTCGTCAACAAATGCCTGAGGTCCATCCTGCGCATATTTTGGATGAACACTATCAGCAACGAGGATCTGAATCTATGAAAGCGATGCCACCAAATCTTGATGAAGTGAGAAATCGCGCAATGGAAATGGAAGTGGATAGAAAGCAAGAAAGAAAGAAAAACATAGGGCACACCCTCCGAAGACCAGAGGACAATACCACCAGGGTCGCGTTCACGTGGAGGCCGCATGGGAGCAGACGGCGGGGCCGACCGGCACGCACGTGGCAGCGCACCGTGGACGCCGAGCTGCGGGCAGCAGGGCTGAGTTGGGGAGACGCGGAGCAACAGGCGCAGGACAGGAGTGGATGGCGACGTCTCAGGAAGGCCCTCTGGGGTGCCATAGGACAACAACGAATTGTTTTTGTCCAAGGGACAACCAAAATGTCCTACGGACAACCAATTCCGTTGTCCAAGTGACTAGTTGTCCGAGGGACTTATCTAAAACTTTGTGCCGTATAATAAATACTAATGATTTTTTATGTTTTATTTCACCCTTACGGTAAAATATTTATACAATAGTATCTGGTACAATATAATTTATTGTAATAAGTTAAGTACTTACGTAGTTGTGCCAGTGGTCCGATGGACAGACAATAAAGCCACCCACAGTCTTCAACAGTACTCGACCGACTAACGCCGCGAGTTTTGTGAAATCAAAATAACGGCTAGGCCTATTTGCTTAAAAGAACTTTTAGCTTGTTGTGAAGTATTTTAGTACGCCATCATTATTCAGATTTTATAACTATTTTATGGTTGCCCAGTGGACCTGCATAGCGTGTATAATTAAAGGGACAAAATTAAAAGGCAAGAAATTCATAAACCGTTTGGTGCAAATATAAGAAATCGGTGTGTTTTATTAATGATACTTATCCATAAAAACGATTATGTGTATAAATATCAATTGCGCAACAGTATTTTTTCGTGATACAAAGTTTTACGGTGCACCGTTGCAAGGGGACAATCTGTCTACTATTGAAAACCAACTTTTGGTCTTTTGGACAACCATTACAAAACAGATAAATTGTAAACAAAATGAAATATTTTGTGATAAAATGCTAGGTAATATTAATAGGAACATAAAGGAACACAAATAAAAGTCATTACTTTTATATAAATTTGTGTTATCGATCCGGGACTCTGTACGTATGACGTTGAACACTAAAAAGTTGATTCACCCATATAATTAAACACACGAAGTTTTATGTGTTTACGTTAAAGAGGTTTTGAGTTATAGAGGGGTCAAAAGTGGCACGAAGTGGTTCGTGTAATATTACCTTCGATCAACAAAGAATATTACACTCGGCGCTGGCTAGCCAGTTCCTTTGCTTGAACTTGGCTTGACACGCTGCCGCGTGTCTAGAACATCGTGAGGAAGCCTGAGAAGAAATTCAATGGTGTAAGTGAAGTTCCCAATCCGCACTGGGCCCGCGTGGGAACTACGGCCCAAGCCCTCTCATTCTGAGAGGAGTCCTGTGCCCTGCAGTGGGACGTATATAGGCTGGGATGATGATAATGGCAGTCACAAAAAAATAAAGTGGTTGCAAAAAAACACCCGCCAAATTTCATGTCTCTAAAGCTAAGTAAAGTGATTGAGATATCGGGATTTTATCCTGAACCCGAAGGAATATCGGGATAAAAGATGCCTTAATATGTGTCATTTCCAAGGTTCAGTTAACTACAGGTGCGAATACGTCAATAGTTTTGAATTTTTCAATCAATCAAGATTTCTCTCATAAATTACCAAGTAGTGGAATACCGGTAATTTCTGTTCAACGGCCTGACACCTGACAGTAGAACAATAACTGACTATTGCACAAATGGGTACTCGTACCTACTAACAAAACAATGCACCGATTAGAACCACAGAGATTCTTAAAAACGTTCAGGTTTTTTTTTTAATTCTCATTGTTAACGGGCGACGATAATTCAGTAAATTGCATGTCAATCGGTTTGGTTAACAAACATTTAAGTAATAACATTTCTGTTCTTAATAATGCTGCTCTCGATAAGATGTTTTGAAAAAAAAAATAGTCTTTATGTTCTTACCTAAATAGTTATTTGCTTCAAGGCTGAAAAGTTACTGATTGGCGCGAGTACTTTTATATTGAATTTGAAACCAGAGCGAGCAAGCCAAGCGATTTTATTATACTTAGGACTCGCTTCGCTTGTGGATCAAAAGAAGAATCCTGAGTGTAGCTAAGTGTTTATTCAAGGCACAAGATGCTAACGACTTTTACTGCCGAGCAAAAAGTACAATTAAGTATTACCTCACTACAGCGAGTAAAATAGAGTAGCTTAACTTCAAACGATAAATCGATCTCTGAGAATTTAAATATTTTTGGTACTTATTAAAGAAAAGGTAAATAAGGGTAGAGAGGTAAATAAGGGTAGAGAGGTAAGTAAGGGTAGAGAGGACATAGCCATACAAATAAATTATCATCATCATCATCCCAGCCTATTAACGTCCCACTGCAGGGCAATGGCCTCCTCTCAGAATGAGAGGGCTTGGGCCGGAGTTACCACGCGGGCCGAGTGCGGATTGGGAACTTCACACGCACCATTGAATTTCTTCGCAGGTTTGTGGGTTCAAATCCCGACTCGCGCCTTTGAGTTTTTCGGAATTTATGTGCGAAATTACATTTGTAATTTACCATGAGCTTTACGGTGAAGGAAAATATCGTGAGGAAACCTGCATAAATAAATTATAATGAATTTGATAGAAATTTGACAAGTGTGATTATTATTTTTTATTTATTCCCTTCTTTTGAGTAAGTACTTTTGGCAAAGTGCCTTCCAGCAAATGCTGTATCAACCAAAAAAAGTTACTTCAGAATTTCAACATCGTTATAATTACCTATTTTGATTTTAACTTTTTTTTCTTAAATTGATTAATGTGCTAAACTGTTTATTATGTGTAAAATTGAGTTATAAATAAAGCTTTTATTTCCTTTTAACTATGAAAACACGAGAGCCGCGCAATTCTGTGACGTTTTTGTTTTATAGTCCGCGATATGCCATCCATTGAATAAAAATAAATCCCCCGATTGTTTGTAAGAGACAAGATGACATCAGCAGCCTCAGTTATCTATAACGCGAACTGCGAAACAGGCAAATTTATTTTTAAATATTACAACTCATTTCTACGCAATAATTGTACTCTGCCAGTAATCAAAAAATAAATATAGTGATTAAGTGTATGTTATCGCAAAGGTAATTTACAGTTACAGAGTTACGCCCGAAGAGGTCGGCAACACGCACGGTCAATGGCTCTCGCTCCACTGGGAGTTGCAATGTCAAAGCAGATTTAATATGAAAAGTTAAATTTATGTACTATCCGGTTATAGGTACGCAATGAACTTGAAAATTGAATGAAGAAAACGGTAGATATATCTGGTGGCTCTGGTGACCTTATAGTTACAGCTGGGGGGCTACTACGAAATTCGACGAAGTTCGTATAGTGCCGTCGCTTTCACTCTTTTGTTTAAAATGATTAGCGTCGATTAAATTGCACGATACGACGTTCATATCATGTATAAGGCCACAGACTAGACAGGTTATCTTATTCATGAGCATAATCATCGTCGACCGAAAAACATACCCACAGTTCGACGTAGGTCTCTCCCAAAGAAGGTTACAATAACCGGTCTTACAACTTCCATCAGATCCTCACTCCACCTCGTGGAGGGCCGACCTACACTGCGTCTCCCAGTGTGCAAACACTTCAAGAACACATTGACCTCAACAGCCATCAGTTCTTCGAGCAACGTGCCTCTCCTACGGCCACTTAAAAGTTTGACTATTCTGCTGACTATGTCGTTTACTTTGGTTCTTCTGCGGATCTCTTCATGTCTGATTTCATCTCGCAAAAAAACTACGAGTATTAGGTCTCCTTGAGCAAGTTTGAGCCTCTTTATAAGGCCCGTATTGAGCGATTATGTTTCAGAGCCATAAGCCATCGTTGCATAGATCATTGGTAATATTAGCCTATATCAAACTGAGAATATGGCAATGACATCCGCTAGACGTGGTGACGTGGTTTAGAGATTATGGTGGAATTCAGATCTAAGATGCAAATAGACAAATACTGTTATCTATTGCGGTAATGAGACTCCTTTTGACCGAAAAAAAAATTTCAGTGATGAAATTATATTGGAAAGTGGATTCACATTTTTGTCTTCTATTGTGCAATTAGGATCATGGTAGATGAATAGATTATAATTATATTGATGAGTAGGTACTTACTTATGCCTATTTGAGCTAGATGGTCTCCATCAGAAATAGACAAAGCTGCATTCCCCGAAAGAGCTTACGAAGCGAAGCCTTCCAAAAACACATAAGCGAAACTTATAAACCTCGAAATATTCCTACGATAGCGCCCGGAAAACCTCATGATTAGACCGGCAGTAAATTAAGCAGGTATTTAACTTTCAATTTGGCAATTATTGATAGCTCCAACTCGTTATGTAATTTAACTTCGGTCAGCCGGTTCAGTATCTGTAACGTAATTATTGTCCCCAATCGACGTCACAACAATGTTCTCGAAAGTTCTGGTAGGGCGAGTTTCGTTTGGACAAACCGGTACCTTTACCTTGGAAATGGTTCAATTTTGAAGAGTCGCCACGATTGACTATGACGTTGTTACCTTCGAATCGATACGTGAAAGATGTTTTGATTTGAAGTGAAGCCTAATGGAAAATTATAAATGAAAAGTGTAAAGGTATTGTTAAAGGTTACCCGTTAAGTATTTAAAAGCCAGCCAACGATCTGTTTTGGGAATACGAGGCCATCACTTGTACTCGCTTCGATTAGTCTATCTGGGTCTGTGCTTGAAGGTATCATTAATTATTGAAACGGGGCTCTTCGTGTACGTCTCTTTGGGTATTGATAAGGTGTTAATAGAACTGACACGTGCATGTCCTACAGAATACTGTCTTTCCAGCTTGTCCAAGACGTGTTTAAAAGCATATTGTGTTAAGCCGAAAATTGTCCAGAAGTCAGATAGTATTAAAATTTTAATTCACGGAAAAGTTATGCAAATAAAAAAAAAATTTTGATACCGCTGTTAAAGTCAAGAATGCTCCCAGGTCAACAAGATGTCTATTTTATTTCTAAAGCCTCATTTAGATAGCGCGAGAAATAGCACGCGAGGTACATTGCCGTCCATGATCGATCAATTATACAGGGTTATTTGTAATTCACTAGCATCCTTTTAACCCTAAACTCCTACCACTTAAACAAACGTTTTTTGTTTTACAGCTTTTGTCATAACTTAATATTTTTGGTGTAATAACGTTTTGAAAATTTGAGATTTCCTCTTATTTTTACGATACTCTGTGTATTTGTATGGGAAAAAAAGTGCTTCATTTTAAAAAGTCGTAGAACAAAAAACATTTGTTTGAGTGATAGGAATTCAGGGTTAAGAGGATGTCAGTGAATTACAAATAACCCTGTACATTCATAGCTGTGGGACCCAGCAATGTAACGAAACTTCGACGATATCTCTAGCATCATCTAATGACGCTTTACATCTTAATTTTACGTTCCATCAAAATGCGGTCAATTCATTCCTAAAACTGTATAAGAATAGTATCAAGGTTGATATTATCAGGGCTGTTATTTTGCGACTGTCATTTATGTATCTGTGCCCCAATTATGATGATACTTTAAACCGGTGTGGTTACAAGACGACCTGTATTTACAGGCCCGGAATGAACGACAGTAATTCACGACCTAACCTACCCAACCTACCTACGACCTAACGAGTTCGTGACCGCTAACGATGGGCCTTATAAGAAAGCTCAAAGTCACTCAGAGGGCGATGGAGAGGGCTATGCTCGGAGTTTCTCTGCAGGATCCCATTATTAGAAATGATGAAATCTGTGCAAGAACTAAAGTCACGGACATAGCTCGAAGAATCCCCAGACATAAGCAGCAGTGGCCAGGGCACATCGCTCGTAGAATTGACTGAATTGAATTGAAAAGTTCTCGAGTAGCGTCCGCGGACCGGAAGACGCAGTGTAGGTAGGCCTCCAACAAGATGGAGCGACGACCTGCTTAAGATGGCCGGAACGCGATGGATGCGGATGGCGCAGGACCGATCTGTCTGGCGAGCTTTGGGGTAGGCCTATGTTCAGCAGTGGATCTTTCGGCTGAAATGATGATGATGATGAATTCACGACCTTAAAATTCAAATCCTTATGACAATAACATGAGGGTTTGAATTATCAGGTCGTACAGTATTGTCATGTATTCTGGGTCGACAAATACGTGGCTATAACAAGTCAATTCTTCATAAAAGCGAGTTGAAGTAATTTATGAGTACGAATGTTTGTGCTCGAGTCTTGGATCTTTAATAATGTATTTAAGTATGTATTTATCTTTATAAGTATGTTTATCCGTTGTCTAGTACCCATAGTACAAGCTTTGCTTAGTTTGGGACTAGGTCAATTGGTGTGAATTGTCCCGTAATATTTACGCAAGGCGGCTGGCAAGAGCTGGATGAGAGTGGCCGAGGATCGTGCTCAGTGGCGTGCCATGGGAGAGGCCTATGCCTAGCAGTAGACGGGCATAGGCTGATGATGATGAGTAAATTAATAAGTTATGGTAGAATTGTTAGATTTCATCGTAACTAGACAGTGGCGGCGGAGCGAATCTAGATCGGAAACAAATCTGGAGCATTTTGCAATAGATACTTCATTAAATTATTATTTAATCGTTGATTTCATCATTTGCGCAACACATCACTGACGCAATTAAAAAGATTTGTCGTTTATTGGAATGTATACTCCAATTGCGGATGTCTATTTTTTTGTAATGTAGGGAAAACTCTTGACAGATGAATAGACGGACGGATAGAAAACTTTAAGTCATCCATTAGTGTTCCGTTTTTTCCTCTCGAGGTTCAAAACTATAGAACTACAAATACAATAATAATCCATACTAATCATTCATCATCATCATCATTTCAGCCGAAAGACGTCCACTGCTGAACATAGGCCTCCACCAAGGCTCGCCAAACAGATCGGCCCTGTGCCATACTAATACATATTATAAATGCGACTGTCCGTTTCATCCGTCTGTCTGTTTGTTACCCCTCACGCTTAAGCCACTGAACCGATTTAGATGAAATTTGGTACAGTGATACTTAGTTTGAGTCTCGAGAAAGGACATAGGATAGTTATTCAACCCGAAAAATTGTATAGTTCCCGCAGAAAAGCGATTAACGAATTTTTCGCAGACGAAGTCGCAAGCAGGGCTGGGCAAAATACAAATTACAAAATACTTTCTCGCATGAATTTAAAATACGAAATACAAAATATTTTTAAGTCGGGTATTTGAAATATAAAATACAAAATACTAGGTAAGTAGAAGTAAAACGAATCCAACCCGGCATGGGCAAGCAGAGCACTCTCTTTAAACATGAAACTACCGTGAGGTGAGACTCACTCATAGTGAAACAAAACGGATTACTCACGTTTGAAAACGAGTTTTTTTCAGGCTAATCCGTAACCCTTCCTCTCGGAGGAACACGCTACGGCTGTGCCAAACGTGCACTCAAGTACGCTACTTACTGACTTAAACTCGTTTTGAGACGTGTGTGGGTAGGTAATCCGTAAGTATTATTTTACTAAAAATCACTCTCATGAAAGAAAACTACTTTTACTGATTAAAAGCAGAGTTTCCTTTCCTAAGCACCAGATTTTTAAAAGTGTTATTTGCCTCTCGTGGGGTAATGAATAAAGCCATGTCTACACTGGTGCGTTTTCATGTTCAACTTAAGATCGCTAAATGAAATCTAAATGTATTTATGTTAAAATGTATTTTGAAGTCATAAGTATTTGAAATACGAATTAAAAATTACATTTTCAGCGAGTAATTGAAATAGAAATACCAAATACGTATGTGTATTTCAATTACAAGTAATTCAAATACAGCCCAGCCCTGGTCGCAAGCAACAGCTAGTTGGTCCATAGTTAGGTAAACAAAAGTCCAGCTCACGTCCAAGGTTTTCATCCGTTCGACAAAGTTCATCGATCTCGACGCGGCCAAAAACTATCAACTCATGCGCATATTATAAAATGCCTTACATACGTTAATAGTGGTGAAAACATTTGAATCGTACATGTATCGCATACACAATTAAACAACTAATCATTTTGTTGTTCCGGTTTGACTACGTGAAGATGGCTTGTACCTAGTTAGGTAAGTAACGGATTACTTCCAGTACTTTCTAATCACTAGCGTGAAGGTAACAAAATCGGAACTAATTTCTTAGCTAAATAATGTGAGCTAAGACTTCAATAAACGGAAATACATCCTAAAAGTAATCCAACTTCGAATTATTTATTTATTTATTTCCAAATTACATCTATCATTCCATTACAGTTACCTACCTAATACGATAAAAATTACAAATTACATTGATAAAATAAGAAATTTAAATTAACAACCTCCCTTTGCCTCCCTCTTATAATAATAACTAGCTTTTGCCCGCGGCTTCGCTCGCGTGTACCATGAGTATTCCAAAGAACCAAGATATCAAGCAAGCAAGCATACAGGCAAGCAAGCAAGCATGCAAGCATGCAAGCAAGCATGCATGCACGCAAGCAAGCAAGCGTGCAAGAAAGCGTGCAAGTAAGCGAGCAAGCAAGCCCGACTAAACTTCAGGTAGAGACGGTCCTTTACAGTATTTTTATATACAATGTTTTTCACTATTCGAAAGCGGGCACTAAAATAATTTGTTAATAATATAAAACCTATTATTAATTTCCCCTGTCCTGCATTAGGTATAATTCAATGTTTTCTTACCTTCTACGGAAACTTGAGTAACTGGAAGCGCTGTGTACCTACTTAGCATTGATATTATACATATTATAGTATTTTGTTATGGTGTTGTGTGACCTAACAGTTAAGGAGTTATACCTTCCATCATCAGCTCATCTGAATAACCAGAAAGAATACAACTAAAGGTCTATACGTGCATATGATATTTAAAGAAACTTCCTATAACTCCTAACCGTTAAGGAGTTTAACCTTCCATCATCAGCTCACCCGGATAACCTGAAAGAATACAACTATCGGTTTGTACGTACCTATAATATTTGAAAAAATATCCTCAACTCCTAACTGTTAAGAAATTTTACCTTCCATCATCAGCTCATCTACATGAGATGATGTCTACCAGACGCAAACACTTAAATAGCTTGAGAAAATATATGAAAAACGAAATGCGTGCCTACAAAATTTGAGGGTTGCCCTCGATTTCCCTGAGATCCCGACATCAGATCCTGCTTTGGTGACAATGGAACCATCTCAGGAGTATATTGTATTCTTTCGAATAAAAAAATAATTTTTATAATCGGTCCACAATTGACCAAGAAATCGGCGAACATACCTACATAAAAAAATACATGAAGTGGAATGCATGTAATCTCCTCCTTTTTTTGAACTCGGTAAAAGAGCCCTTTGCGGCCTATTTATAGTGAGAACTTATGAATTTTGAAATTTTAGCTTTCTTAAAACCAGTAAAACGCAAAATCCCGTTTTTTCCCGTTCCCGTAAGAATTTCGGGAAATGCTTTCTTAGTGCTCACTTACACTCCCCAAGGAACCCACTTGCCAAATTTCGTCTTTCTACGACCAGTAAAACGAAAAAGCCCGTTTTTTCCCGTTCCTGTGGGAATTTTGGAAAGTCCTCTCACAATGCTCCTCTACACTCCCCAAGCAACCTACATGCCGAATTCAGCTTTCTACAACCAGTAAAACGAAAAATCCCGTTTTTTCCTGTTCCCGTGGGAATTTTGAAAAATCCTCTCTCAATGCTCCTCTACACTCCCTAAGCAACCTACATGCCGAATTTCAGCTATCTAAGACCAGTAAAACGAAAAATTCTGTTTTTCCCGTTCCCGTGGGAATTTTGAAAAGTCCTCTCTCAATGCTCCTCTACACTCCCCAAACAACCTACATGCCGAATTTCAGCTTTCTACGACCAGTAAAACGAAAAATCCCGTTTTTTTCCGTTCCTGTGGGAATTTTGGAAAGTCCTCTCACAATGCTCCTCTACACTCCCCAAGCAACCTACATGCCGAATTCAGCTTTCTACAACCAGTAAAACGAAAAATCCCGTTTTTTCCCGTTCCCGTGGGATTTTTGGAAAATCCTCTCTCAATGCTCCTCTACATTCTCTAAGCAACCTACATGCCGAATTTCAGCTTTCTATGACCAGTAAAACGAAAAGTTCTGTTTTCCCCGTTCCCGTGGGAACATTGGAAAGTCCTCTCTCAATGCTCCTCTACACTCCCCATACAACCTACATGCCGAATTTCAGCTTTCTACAACCAGTAAAACGAAAAATTCCGTTTTTTCCCGTTCCCGTAGGAATTTTGGAAAGTCCTCTCTCAATGCTCTGCTACACTCTCCAAGCAACCTACATGCCGAATTTCAGCTCTCTACGATCACCAAAACGAAAAATCCCGTTTTTTCCCGTTCCCGTGGGAATTTTGTAAAGTCCTCTCTCAATCCTCCTCTACACTCCCCAAGCATCCTACATGCCGAATTTCAGCTTTCTACGACCAGTAAAACGAAAAATCCCGTGTTTTCCTTATCCCGTGGGAATTTCCAAAAATCCTTAAAACACTTTTTACTATTATAATTACCTACTTCTATGTCAAACTTGAAGAGTCTAGTAATTATAGTTCATAGGATCCCGTTGAACTGAATATATAAATCCCGTTTTTTCCTTATCCCGTGGGAATTTTGAAAAACCTGAAATTAATGTTTTAACTAATATAATACCTACTTTTGTATCAAATTTGAAGAGTCTAGTTATTATAGTTACTGAGATAGGGTCACTCGGAATCGAATTTATAAATCCCATTTTTTCCCGTTCCCGTGGGAGTTCCCAAAAATCCTTCCTTAGTGGATGCCTACATTGTATAAGGTATCTATGTGCAAAATTTCAAGTCTCTAGATCCAGTGGTTTGGGCTGTGCGTTGATATATCAACAGTCATTTAGTTTATTTAGACATTTCAACCCCATCGCACCCCATCCAGGGAGATGGTATTTTACGTCCGCCACGTCAGATTTTAAAACCGTTGTTGTTTTCATAACCAGTGACCCGATTATCCATAGAAACAACACCCATGTTGATTTTCAGACTTTGTTACCCCTTTACCCCCTTTTAGGGGTTGAATTCTCAAAAAACCTGAAACATGTGTTTACTCATTTACCATTAGGAGTACTTCTGTGAAGTTTCGAATAAAATAGTCGAACTAATCTTGTTTCCCCATACAAACATTGGACCCCCTTTTCACCCCCTTAGGGAGTGAATTTTGAAAAATCCTTTCTTAGTGCACCCCTAGACCTTACAAGGAACCTACATGCCAAATTTGGAATCTCTAGGCCCAGTGGTTTGGGCTGTGCGTTGATATGTCAGTCAGTCAGTCAGTCAGTCAGTCAGTCAGTCAGTTTCTTATTTTATATAATAATAATAAAAACTTCTGTGAATTATATTTAAAACAAATAAATAAGAAATATCACGGGACGATTCATACCAATCGATCTAGTCCCAAAGTAAGCGAAGCTTGTGTTATGGGTACTTAATCGGCAACGGATTAAACATAATTATACATACTAGAGCTGTTGCCCGCGACCTCGTCTGCGTAGAATAGGGGTATAAAAAATAGCCTACGACCTTTTCTCAGACCTACCGAATATAGAGAAAAAAGTTTCATAAAAATCGGTCAAGCCGTTTCGGAGGAGTTCGATAACAAACACCGTGACACGAGATTTTTATATATTAGATATTATTTTATTATGTATACATAGATAGATATATAAACACTTAAAAACATAATATTAAATAAACACCCAAGACTCAAGAATCTGCCCAGACGCCAAGAATGTCGTCCAGTCAAGTCGTTTTGGTAGGTTTCATTTAGAAAAAATACAATCTATCTTACCTTTGAAAGGTACATTTGATATGTAAGTTGACTTTAAAGGCGTAGAAGTAATACTCTTAAAGTGTTCCCAAAAGGATACTTAAAATGCTCTTACTTATATGTATTGGTTTGGTTTAATAGCCAAGCAAAAGTGGTATCAGTAATTCCACGCGTGGCGCAGAGTCGATTATGTTAAGAGTACCTTTCTACCAAAGATGTATATGTATGTAGATGAATGATGTAGATGTAGATGCAGATGTGATGATGTTTTTAAAAAAAAATAACCTGTTTATTGCAAATTAAAAAGAGTTTTGCTTAAGATACTTAGTTATAATCTCTCCTCTTGTCCCTCCCAACTCAAGTATTGCTATACTTACCGGAAGGGGCTGGACATAATTAATGTACAATTAGTGTGAAAATTAATAAAAAAAAATATATTTTTTTTAACCTTTATAATTTAAGATTTTATAAACTACGAAGTGCGAAGGGGGCGCCCCTATGTTTGTAATTGACGAGGAGCAAAGCCAACACCTGTTCAATGGCAAAGCTGAACGCGTCGGAAAGTCACACTCCCCTATCAGCCTTCAGCACCTCCTCTCCCGCTTAGTCCATCCAAAATTGTCTAATTTTAAATGGACCAATCGAAAGGAAGGCGCTAAATTTACCAGGAAGTATGCCACCCCTTAACATTCCACTCCGCCACCTCTACGAACGTACAAAAAGACGATTTAAGATGACGGCAACATTCCTGAAAATGGTAACTTTAATTTTTAAAATATTAATAGGAAGACTAGTAAAGATACAAATCAAAAGGTGATATTCCAAAACTACCTACAACCTACTTTAATTTAATTCAATTGCAAATTATAATTGTTAATTTGTCATCCTTTGTCATTTTGTTTTTGGTCTAAATAATACAGAAAAGTTAAAAATCTCTTCAATCTGAATTGTCAAAAAAAGCTAAAATCAAAGTACAATAATCTGTACGTTTTCTATGTAGCCGTTTACCTTCCAACTAATGCATTTTATTGTAATAGCAAATAGCATGCACATACAGAACAAAAAGCTTGCATTTGCGTCGTATTTCTACACGAAAAATGTTCGACGCTGTCACTTTTAAAACCCGAGTAAGTATATTTTTCCATTAAGGCACCATGTGGGGGTGTGACGCCTCCAACGAGCGATGTAGACCAGGGCAATAATCCGAGCCTTTACTTGATTAAAGTCTTGCATTATGAAATGGCTCATTCAGAGGGTTTATACCTGCTGAGCTGGCAACGTTGCATTTTTGTTAGTTTTTCTCGATTATTCCATAAAAATTGAATGAAAATTAAAAATGTTTTGAATACAAATTGTTCTAATATATAAGTTAATGTGTCTACTGCAATAATAAATCGTGATAAGACTTTTATTTTCTTTAAAAACCGTTAGGTAATAATTTGTTCGTTTTTAAAGAAAATAAAAGTCTTATCACGATTTATTATTGCAGTAGACACATTAACTTATATATTAGAACAATTTGTATTCAAAACATTTTTAATTTTCATTCAATTTTTATGGAATAATCGAGAAAAACTAACAAAAATGCAACGTTGCCAGCTCAGCAGGTATAAACCCTCTTCAATACGAAAAATTGGAAGCCAGGTGTGGCGTGTCACGGAAACATGCGTGTCTATTTTGTCTATATGGCTATACCCTAATTCTTCTTTATACACTTGAACTACTAGCATATTTACTTTATATTATTATTCTTATTATCGTTTATTTTCAGAATTATTGACACATACATTTTTACATAAATTAATTGTACTGCCAAACTGCGTAGCAGTTTGTTGGCAGTTCGAATGCTCTTGATACACCTTGTGTCTTACATCTAATTAGTTATATTCATGCATTATTATTTACTAGGTATACAAAAATACTAAGCATGCAATTTGACATTTTAATTTTAGTGAGAACTAAAAGCAGTGAAAAGTGGGTACCGAATGAATACGAGTTATCCATTCTCACTGCCCTTATCCCAATAATTATCTATAAAGAACTTTTTGACTTTATTCATAAAATTATTTTTGAATAATTATTATTCTTCTAACTAATCTATCTAATCTAATACCTTTAAACAAGCAATTCTTGTATATATATAACCAGGATCTCAGAAACGGCTCCAACGATTTCGATGAAAGTTGGTATGTGTGGGTTTCGGGGTTGAAAAATTGATCTAGCTTGGTCTTATCTCTGGGAAAACGCTTGCTACCGAGTTTCAGCCCGAGCGGAGCTCGGTCGCCCAGGTACTGTTATACTTAAATGCGAATTTGAGTTTATTTACTTGTTACTTACTCATTCACACTTAATACTGAAGGCTCATTATTCGAGTGTTTCAACCGCCTATGATTCGTGGTCATCTTTTTAAATGATTGGCTTTAGATTTCGATGGCGTTTTTGCTTATTTAGTAGAGTTCCTGTACTACTACCGAATAACTGGAAACTTATCAGAATCTTTTGCCATTTCTACAAAAATATGTACACGAAAGTAATTTGGAAAAAACGCTCGAATAATGACCTTCAACCATTCATTACGAAATCAGGATAGTTTAAAACCCTGGGAAGAAAAATCGCATAGTTCCAGCGAGATAGCGATAAACTAATTCATCGCAGGCGAAGTCGCAGGCAACAGCTAGTACCTAAGTTCTATAAAGCAACCGAATTCCAGACGCTATCATACGTAACGTTTATTTAATTCAGCGTAAGTTTTTATTTTTTACTTATAATATTATCCATACAAATTACCTACTGCAATATTTCTGTGACATCACAGTATTATAATATGAAGGAAATGTCTTTAGACCAGTGAGAAGATAAGGTGAGTTAAAGCCTTAAAGCCCTTTCAAGAAATGGGTTTTTATCTGCTTGAATCGCTTATCTCGTTAAGCCTAGAATCTTTAAGCAAATAAGCATCCTTTATCCGACGATGGTAACCAACTTAAAAACCATTTTGGAATAACGACAATAAGTAGAGCTTATTACAGAAACTGTATTCCTTGAATGAAACAACCAACTGTCACGTCGAGTATTGTTAACATGTTAACATCAAGAATCAGTCAAGAATCAGTACGGAAAAGTTTTAAAACCATTATCACTTCTGTGTCTCTTTCGGAGTTTCTTTTATTGTCTCAATATCTTTTTATACCCAAGTCTCATTTCAAACAAACAGTTTAGTCTCAGTTAAAAAAAACTTGAAGACATCACGACATAAAAGATGAAGTAGGTACTTACCGAAATCAATTGGTTTTGCATGTCATGTGAAAAAGTCTTTGAATTGCAGGGGCCGATTTTAGAAATCAATGTGGTGAAAATCTGTGTTGCTATTGCTACAAAACATCAGCTCTTTGAAAATTACATTTCCTACTACCTATGTAGTTCAATTACGAACTCTCTTTTTATATCTCAAACATATACAATTTTATAACTTTCGAATGATATTTTTGGTTTTTTCAAAAATCGGTGTCTCATGTGGTGACATTTTGGTACCAAACGTGGGGGAAAATTGTGATTGTGTTTAATTGAATAATTATTGGATAAAATTGTAGATTAATAATTTTTGATCAATTTGAAATTTAAGTGAAGTAAGACAAAATTACTACCCGAGTTCATTATCGACGACATAAAAGCTATTATAAAAGCTAATATATCCATATTTACGAGCAAGTTTTATGCACCCATATTTCAACATCTTAATATTTTCACATAGATTTTTAAAAATCGGCCGCCCGTCCAAGCCGACCGGTGCCGGTGATATCACACCTCGCTTCGCAAGACGTTGATGTCCTCGTCAAGGTTGAGCACTTATTATTCAGATGCATTTCATATTCGCCCACACAGGTTTATTTACGACAATCCTAAAACCGGTCGACACTCGCCGCATCTGGCCCGTTTCAAACTAATCATAAAACTCACAACATCTCGAAAACATATCGGTTGGACGGAAATAACTAATCCGGAATTTTTATGGGCGCTTGTGAAAAATTAACCAAAGATCGTTAGGAAAACAGTTCGTGCTTCCACACACGTTACACATATAATCTTTTGAAAGTGTTTTCATACAAATACTGTTGGATAAAAACCTTTAGGATACATCCCGTTGACTTAGAACTGTGAAATTTGGCATCAAGGAAGGCACATGTAAAGGAATAATCCCGAAAATTGTTCCGCACAAACTAACTTTAATAAACTAATAACTAATAATAATAACTTTAACTAATAACTTTTTTTTTAACAAAAATACTGTAAGGTACTTAATAGGTATAGCCGCGAGAGTTGAGGTCACGCACACAACAACATGTCATGTAATGACAGCGGGATTTTGACATTTATTCGTACCGATAGCAAGTAAAACAGACTCAACAGTGAATTGCGAAACTGACTAAAAATTTCTTCAACCAATTTCGTTAAGAATTATTTAGAAAAATACCTACATCTAGTTCAAACGAAACAAAAAATACATAAAACATTCTGATCTATTTTATTTAAACCCGATATGCATATTTTTATACTGATTCTTTTGTTGCTAATATTTCGTATCAGTTTCAAATACTTACATAGTTTCATTTCAAAAACAGGTTATATGGAAAAAGAAAGGTTATATATAACACTTGTAATTATGCATAGTATTGCGCAGGTATTTTATCATATAAGTCACATTTTCATGCATTCACTCACTTCATTAATTCACTACTTTTTTGCAATTAGTACTTTATGTAGCTGTGTGTGTAATCATTCGCCTCAACCGACACTCGTGGTAAGACCTATACTAAATAAGTTTTTTGCTGAATATTTTTTATTTTTGTTTTTCACTTGGTAGATTAAAAAAATAGTTCTTTTAACTATTATGCGGGAACGGTGATCGTAACACTCCACTCCTTCAAATGTCAATACTTTCAAAATTTAAATCTCACTCATATCACAGCCATTGACGATTGTGTTATACGATCCCCAATCGACGGATAGCCGCACGCGAAGGAAGCAGTTGACTTCGCTTAACCCGCCCACGATTGGCGTGATTCGACAATAACTCTCAGTACTTTTTGTAATGAGAGCTGCAAGCATAACAATATTAGATAGAAGCGAAACTCCTAATATCATGGTTCTTAGGAAGCAGCTGCTTTGTAACAGTGAGAGAAAGAAATTCATTAAATATTAACACAAAATTAACACGCACACAAACAATAAAATATCATGGTACGATTGACATCAATTGACCTGTAATTAATATAAGCCGGGGCTTTCTATATTGGTCAACTCGTGATCACGGCCGCTGCAATGTGGTAGCAATGTCGAGTTAATTCTATTAACATAGATATTAGTGATTAAGTCCCGTATGATATTAAGTAATTAGGTATGAGTGAGAATAGCGACCGCTTTAGCCTAGTTGGTAGTGACCCTGCCTACGAAGCAAGAGGTCCTGGGTTCAAATCCCGGTAAGGGCATTTATTTGTGTGATGAGCACGAATATTTGTTCCTGACTTATGGATGTTTTCTATGTATTTAAGTATTTATTTATTTATATAAGTATGTTTATCGTCGTCTAGTACCCACAGTACAAGCTTTGCTTAGTTTGGGACTAGGTCGATTTGTGTAAGATTGTCCCCTAATATTTTTTTTTTTTTATAGCGAAAGGTTAAAACTTCAAACATTACGCTAAGTCTCAAATTAAGCAAATATTATTCTATACACATCTACCAGACAACGGATAACACATAATAAATAAATATGTACTTAAATACATATTACAGATATTTAACATTTGATACATACATAATATCTGCCCACAGCGTTAGTTTTTAGAGTGACCCAGTGGGTAACAGAATTTAGATTACCTGTAATGTGCACACATATTAATTCTATATTTGACATATTTGCTGCAGGATGTAGGTACATAGATGATGCATGTATTTTTTAACAAGGAAGAAAACCTACTTAGGCTTAACTAAGTGCTTGTGTGCCCGCCAACGGTGTTTCGCTTCTGATACCTACTCTTTATTCTTACGATCGGTGCAGATGCACTTGTGGAAAGAAAGATGTAGCTGACATTTTAATATGCTTATGTAAATGTTGTGGGATAAGCAAATGGTATTTAAAATGGCAAAATTAACCAATAAGAGACTGAGGTAAAAAAACCGGCCAAGAGCGAGTCGGGCCACGCACACTGAAGGCTTCGATATTATACTTATTTAACTTGTAAAACCTACTAAATACAATAATTTTGCTTAAAACTTTATAGTAACGAAAAAATTACACTTTAAAGCTTGTTATGTTCAAAAAGGTTTTCTATAAGTATTACAGTTTGTTCGAATTCAATTTGCCATAGGTAAGTATACAGGGTTATTTGTAATTCACTAGCATCCTTTTAATCCTAAACTTCTACCACTTAAACAATTTTTTTTTGTTTTACGGCTTTTGTCATAACTTAATATTTTTGGTGTAATAACGTTTTGAAAATTTGATTCTGCCTCTTATTTTTACGATACTCTGTGTAATTTATTGAATCAGGCGTTACTTTGCGGAGGTCCATATTAATGAACTAAGCTAAGGTCGCGGGTGAGCAAAGTAATTGTTTTAGTTCATTGATACTCTGTGTATTTGTATGGGAAAAAAGTGCTTCATTTTAAAAAGTCGTAAAAGATAGTAGATTGTTCAACAAGGGACTAAAACAAGCCATAATGACACGAGATATTTAGCCACCCGAGCGATAGCGAGGGAGGCTATAATTCGAGTTGTCATTATGGCAGTTTAGTCCCGCGTTAAACACTCTACTTTTCACTTTGAATGCGAGGAAAAAAACGACGTACAAAATTACTTTTTTACAACGTATGCTCAATACGAGCAATGGAAATCTGTTCAAAATTCAAATAGCAAAAAAAATACCGCTGTCTTTTCTTTTCTTTTATATTTTTTTGTAAAGTGACGCTTTAAATGCTTGCATATTTAGCCAACAGATTCTAACTTAAAGACTATGTTAAAACTAATTGGACTATGCATGTAAGAATGATAATTGTTCATTCATTAGAATCGGCAAATAAATTAACCTAATTGATCTAAGTTCACACACAAAATATATTGTTAACTGAAACACTTACCCGTGAATAAAGAAACAACATTTTAAGTTTATTTTCTATAAGACAATTCTTTGTTAAATTATATCTAATTATACTTTCTATTTACTATTAAATGCAACTGACATCGCATTATTTTGAAGTCACGCCATATTAACTTTCAAACGTAACTGCTCTATCTACCGTACCTACACTCCAGCACTGCTTTGCCGACAGTGCGGATTGCTATTTTGTCGACAGAGCAGGGAACTCGACAGCGTTTTAAAAAAAAAACAAATTAAAAAACACCTAAGCTAAAGGAAATCTTTCTTTACATGCAAAATAAAATGAATTCATCTTTAATATGTATTTTATAATTAAATAGATTAATATTCGTAATTATTCAATGTGTTTCACAAAATTATTATTTTTTAAATATTTTTTATACAGTTGTCATTTTGAGGTTATTTCCACGCCCTAAAGGCTTCCACAGACCGAAGCGCAGGGCGCTACAGTGCGTCCACAGCGCGCTTCGGTCTGTTGAAAGCTTTAAAATTGTCTATACCCAGTTACTGAAAATGGCGATAATCCTCCATTCACAAACACCGTGATTGGCAGTTTAGGGGTTTCCATTGTCAATTAAAAAAATTTTACTTTAATCCCTAGAGATCAAAAAAGAGCTTTAGTCCCGATATGCAGAGACTAAAGTAACATTTTAAGAGCATGAGAAGTGAAAAAAAACATTTGTTTGAGTGATAGGAATTCAGGGTTAAGAGGATGTCAGTGAATTAAAAATAACCCTGTATATACGTTTACCATATTTTTCATTGGTCATAATTTGATTTATTTCTGAAACAGTATTTTCTTGGGAATCGTTATTAAACTAAACTAACCTAACCTACTGCATTCTATAATTAGGCATTTCGAAAAATCCTGAAAACAGTACGCTTCTATATTATTTTACTACTAGCTGTTACCCGTGACTCCGTCTGCGAAGAATAAAAAAATAGCCTACGACCTATTCTCAGACCTACCGAATATAGACAAAAAAGTTTAATAAAAATCGGTCAAGCCGTGTCGGGGGAGTTCGATAACAAACACCGTGACACGAGATTTTTATATATTAGATTAAGTATATTGCGAACAAAACAATAATCACAGTTTACAATTAGTCTGTAGAATCGTTGTTATTCAAGGTGATAGGCAATTATTCTAGGTCTAGCCTGGCGAAGGCGAAGTCATATTTCATCATCACGGTTTATTGCCGCCGCTGGGCTATAATCAACGAATTTATTTCTGAGGTCCAGTGATTTACAATTACTGTTCATCGACCAAACAGTTTATAAATGAAGTTTCTTACTGCAGGTGGACAAGGTCTGTAACTTTACCCCGTAGAATTAACTGCTGCACCAGATTTAAGGCTATCTTTTTGTATTTTTTTTTAAGTCTGTATAATTGGATTTATATGAAACAGTAGAGACTATTTAGCAGGCCATATAGCACGTAGAACAGATGGCCGTTGGGGCCCTAAAGTTCTGGAATGGAGACCACGGACTGGCAAGCGCAGCGTGAGACGTCCACCTACGAGATGGACGGACGATTTGGTGAGGGCCGCAGGTTCAGGGTGGATGCAAATCGCCTCCAATCGTAATGATTGGGCATCAATAAGGGAGGCCTATGTCCAGCAGTGGACGTCCTACGGCTGAAATGATGATGAGAATGATGAGCTGAGACTAGAATGCACGATTTTATTCACTTCCCGCATACGAGGGGTTAAATCCGTGGTGGCCTAGTGGTTTGACCTATGGTCTCTCAATTATGGTGGTGTAGTGGTGGTGGTGAGTTTTTGTGCGAAATTATATTTGTAATTTACTATGAAGACGGTGAAGGAAAACATCGTGAGGAAACCTGCACACACCTAGAAGAAATTCAATGGTGTGTGTAAAGTTCCCAATTCGCTCTGGGTCCGCGTGGGAATTACGGCCCAAGCCCTCTCATTCTAAGAGGAGGCTTGTGCCCTGCAGTGGGACGTATATAGGCTGGGATGATGATGATGATTAATTGTTGTAGTGGTAGGTCTGGATTGAAAACTCATCGCAACCTGATACCGGACAAGAAGTCAAGTTGTACCAGTTCTGGAAAAAATAAGAAAAAAAATATTTGTTAAACAAAAATAGAATCACATAAATAACATATAAGTTTACCACTTTTAGTATAAGATATTTTGGAAAAATTATATCTACTTATCGCTTAAAAAACTAGGTGACGGCTTTTTCTTTTTTTTCCAGAACTATTATACCTTAATAGTTATTAATAGGTTATCGTGGAGTTTTGGTCAACCTGTATCAGGTGTTTCAAATTAATTTGGAATATTTCATTTCAGCACATGCTTGGGTTATTTGACTGAACACCGCTGTAGATTGTTTTTATTGAAATTTTTGACTCAAATGTAGGTACGCCTTTGACGCCGTGCTCTTTGAACGTCGACCAATGTATGAAAATATTTGTCAATGGAAGTTTGGTAGTAGGTACCTACTTAATTATAAAACTGAATTGATACAAAGAAGTATTTACTTGCTCTTTATTACATGAAATTATTATTTCTTCGAAAAACAGGGGTACAATTTGAAATCACATTATTCGAAAATGTTAAAAATCTGTAAATTGCTACAAAATAAACGCTAAAAGGAATTTTTGACTCATTTCAAATTAAATACATTTTTTTAACAACTTTCGAGTACTATTTTAACACAATTGATTTTAAAATTGACCCCAGGTCCTAAAGTTTAGTTGTTTAATAAGTTATTGTCGTGAAAATATGAAATTATTTACTTTGAATCTGTAATGGAAAGAAAAATAAGTAAAGTAAAGTATTTAATTAGTCATTAACTACATATTTCCGGTGTTGAACTCGTTACTCATTTATATTAGTCACCAATTCTGTAAAATTTACATGATCACATAAAAATAAAATAATAATTCAGTGTATTGTATGCTAAACCCATTCATGAAATATGTCTTCGTAGTTTCACGTAACAATACTCGTACTACACTTTGTAAACCTAAATGGACACCTTTTCCTTTGACGTCTGTACATGAATGACAATAATAAAATTCATCAAAACAGACAAATACTACAGTACGCCAAATTCATTCATAATATGTTATTTATAACAGCATTATGTTTACTTTGTGCTGACAAAGGAAATGCCTTCTATTGTATCTGGTATCTGTAATAAGCAGATACCAGCTAATATACGCATCCACCTGCGTGCATTATAAACACAGCTCTGAATAGCTATTACATTAATTACAATACTCTAATTAAAATTATAATCATGTTAGATCTTTACAACAATGTCAAAATTATCCGCAGAACGTTTTGAACCATCAAAAAATTAATTCGAATGCGAATCGTGTCTCGGTGTTATTGTTTTAGACCTTCCTTAAACATTTCGTCATACAACGCAATAAAAAGAACCCAAGCATTGATACTACGCAGATTCAGAAGTATTACTCAGAGGTACATACGCACTATAGGTACTCATAGGGTCTGAGTTTCCTCTTTGCTAGGGTTTAGCTCGCTAGCGTACTGGCAATACTGGCATTCATCCCTTTCGCACTCGCCCACTGGTAAGAAAGGAATAAAAGCTTCATGACATTGATTCCGAACTTGCGGGAAATTACTCACAAAGGGATAAAAAGTAGTTTGTGAGGGGTAACGAATAAGAATTTATCACACAATGGGTACAAACGCGACGGAAAAGTCGCGATGTTTAAACAAGTGTTTGTTGCCAGTGATGACTTATGGCACTGAGACGTAGCTACTAACGACAGGCCTCATAAGAAAGCTCAAGGTCACTCAGAGGGCGATGGAGAGGGCTATGCTCGGAGTTTCACTGCGATATACATTAGAAATTATGAAATCGGCGCAAGAATTAAAGTCACCGACATAGGGGGCCATTCATAAATTACGTCACACCAATTTCGATCAATTTGGACCCCTCCCCCCCCCCTTGTCACACTTATTACTATGAAAATCGCCATTATTTTGTTCTAGTGTCACAGATCGCTTGACCCCCCCTCCCCCCTAAATGTGTGACGTAATTTATGGATGGCCCCTAGCTCGAAGAATCGCCGGACTCAATTGTCAGTGGGCAGGGCTCATCGCTAGTAGAACTGGTGGCTGATGGGGACAAACGGTCCTGGAATGGCGTCCACGGACCGGAAGACGTAGTGTAGGTTAAGGTTAGGTACGGCAACGAGTTGGATGCGGAAAGCGCAATACCAGTCTGTTTGGCGAACCTTGGGGAGACATATATGTTCATCAGTCTTTTGGCTGAGATGTGATGATGATGATAAACAAGTGTAAGGAGTCAATTTCAACGGACCTATTTCAATTTGCAGGGATATATAAAAAAAGTTACAAGCCAGTTTTGTGGTTATGTTCACGACAAAACCTAGTATATGTATTGTACTAGCTTTTGCCCGCGACTTCGTACGCGAAGACAATAACGTTAGTTGTTTGCAGGAAATTTGGCACACAGGTAGTTTATTACGTGGATTAACACATAGGATAATGCCAGGAAAATGCAAAGTTCCCGCGGAATTTGAATAAGTGAATTCTTTTTTACTAATTTCTATCCCGTGGAAATTTTGCATTTTCCCGAGAAAAATGTACCCTGTGTCAAATAAGGATACTGTAGCTTACTATTAGTGAAAGTATTTTTAAAATCAGCCCCAAAGTTGAATTCAAATTTTTCTATCCCGTGGGAATTTTGTATTTTCCCGAAGAAAAAGTAGCCTATGTCCATTGGGGATAGTCGTATCACATCATATTAAAGAATTTTTAAAATCAGTGCCAAAGTTAAATTTACTTATTTCTATCCCGTGGGAATTCTGCATTTTCCCAGGAAAAATATACCCTGTATAAATCAAGTATACTGTAGCTTACTATTGAGAAAGAATTTTCAAAATCAGCCCCAAAGTTTGAATTCAGATTTTTCTATCCCATGGGAATTTTGTATTTTCCTGAATAAAAAGTAGCCTTTGTCAATCAGGGATAGTCATATCACATAATATGTAAGAATTGTTAAAATCAGCCCCGAAATTAAATTAATTTATTTCTATCCCGTGGGAATTTGGCATTTTCCCGGGAAATATGTACCTTGTATCAGTCAAACATACTGTAGCTTACTATTGGTGAAAGAATTTTTAAAATCAGCCCCAAAGTTGAATTATGATTTTTCTTTCCCGTGGGAATTTTGCATTTTCCCCGAAAAAAGTAGCCTCTTTCAATTGGGGATAGTCATATTACATAATATGTAAGAATTTTTAAAATCAGTCCCGACATTGAATTTATTTATTTCTATCTCGTGGGAATTTTGCATTTTCCCGGATAAAAAGTAACCTATGTCAATAAAGCTTTCTAATTCTGAAAGAATTTTTAAAATCGGCTCAACAGTTTCAGAGATTCCGCTACAAACAAATAAACAAAGAAAGTTTAGATATTTCCCTATCCCGTGGGAATTTCGAAAAATCTTAGTGCACCTCTACAATACTCAAGGTACATGTGTGCCACATTTCAAGTCTCTAGCTCCAGTAGTTTCGGCTGTGCGTTGTCTATCAGTCAGTCAGTCAGTCAGTCAGTCACGGTACTGTTTTATAAGTATAGATAAGTATAGATAAGTACATTGTTATTCTATGACACTAGCCCCCCTGCAGGGTAGTCTAATGACGTCATTTATGTTATAACCTGGAACATATAAACTTGTGTCATGCCTTATACAGCAAGGCTAGACCGCCGGTGCGATCGGTACACGCGTACTAAATGATTCACGAACATAAGTGGCCAGTTGGTTTTGCTATAATGGATACGGACGACGGTAATCAAAGCGAGCATCGATCGAGTGATTGTTTTTTTTGTTTTGTAGCATGTCAGAGTTATTTGGATCACAAAAATATGCGTTTTGTTCGCGTTTTTCCTGTGGGATAGTTAAGGGTCTATCTATAGCCATATTTTTTAATCATCGTGTGGGACTCCTGACCAGCTTTTGGCCTATTTAAATAAATCTTAAGTTTGCTGACGGAGTGGCTAATTTTATGCCCGCAGCACAGACAACTTTTGTTTCCTACGCCGCTGTGTGTGACCCATTTATATGTCTTTAACTGTGTGAGCATTTAGGCAAGCTGTCGCGTCCAAAAGTGTACCTACAACACATTCATTGAATTTCTTTGCCGGTGTGTGCTGTTTACTTACAATGTTTTCCTCCATCGTATTTCATGTCATCAATTTCAAACATAATTTTGCACGCAAATTCCGAAAAATTCATAGATGCGAGGCCGGGCTCGAACCCACGACCCTTTGCTTGAGCAATTGCAATGTATCTTTATCAAAGCCATTGAAACATTATTTGGTCACAATGTTGCAAGTATAATCTATCCAATATCTGATATCTCCGATAACCGATAACAACCGACGATATCGCATCGTACGAACTCCACAAATCTATAAATAGAAAGCACTAAATCAGCTAATATTTTGCAGTAAATTGTAAAGGTGGCTGCCGGGGGCATGGTTCATCGAATGTATTAAAATATCGAATAGGTTATAATTATAATATCGAAAAACTATTTTTCTGAAGCCGTAAAGTTGTTAGGATTTATTAAAATGGTATCGTATAGAACCCATTAGGTTATGTTAGTTTAATTTATAGTAATCCTAACAAGTTTACGGTTTTAGAAAAAACATTTCGATTTTACTTAGGTCATACTGAAAGTTTCTGGATTCTAAAAAATAAGACTACGCATTATCGTTATGACATATTTATTGTTTTTCAAAGTATATACCCTCCCTATTTACACACTTTTGCATTCGCTGGAACCATTGTGAAAAGCAGTGGGTCAAGTTTTCCTTAGGGACTTCTTCGATGGCCTCGTGGAAAGCATTCACTGCCATTTCCGGACTTGTAAACCGTAAACCTCTAAGTTTATCTTTAATCTTTGGGAACAAAAAGAAATCGCATGGTGCAAGATCAGGGCTGTATGGTGGATGAGTCATTAATTCTACATTTGAGGCCTCCAAATACGCATTCGTTGCTTTAGCGGAATGTGCCGACTCGTTGTCGTGATGAAGGACTATTTTGCTACGGGGACGCTTTTCACGAATTTTTTCAAACACTTTGGGCAAGCACGTGTTCACATACCAATCTGCAGTTACTATCTTTTGATTTTCAAGTGACACAGTGGTGTAATGTCCCGATTTGCCGAAAAACGAAGCAACCATTTTCTTACCTGTGCTTCGACTCTTTTTTACTTTCGTCGGCAAGTCTTCAAAAGGAAAGACCCATTCAGCCGATTGACTTTTTCTTTCCGGTTCAAAGCAGTATACCCAGGTTTCGTCACCTGTCACGATGTTATATACAGCCATTGATTGTCCTCCGTCAAATTTTTTTATCATTTTGCGGCACCACTCTACACGCAGTCGTTTCTGGTCTTCCGATAAATCATGCGGTATCCATCGGGTGCAAAGTTTCCGAACCTTCAGATGCAAATGCAATATCTTTTGGACCTGGCTCTTTCCAATTCCTAAGGTAGTAAGTACGAATTTGCTGACATGTAATTTTTTTGCCAGTTTCAATTAGTTGTCGTACAGTATTAATATTAATATCGGTAACCGCAGTTGCTGGCCAGCCTACACGTTCATCGTCATGGAGATGGTCACGTCCTCGTCTAAACTCACTAAACCACGAATAGACAGAGCTACGACATGGGGCTTCATCTTTGATCAATCAATTATAATGTTACTATAATATTGATGAATTTCTTAATGACATGAATTTATAATTTTATGCATCCTAATGACATTAATTTTTAGTTTTATACATACTGTGCCAGATGTTGATAATATTATTGACATTCTTTAAATAAAAATCCTTGCTAAAATAGTTATTTGAAATGAATAAATTATCGCACTTTAGTTATTTTTTTTTGTTACTGCTGTGAATATTAATTGTATTTAGACTTAATGACTTGTTAAAGGAAAACAGAAATATTTGTACGCCTACTGGCAAAACATAGAGATTCCTGAATGTTATACTTTTAAGACCGATTATGTACACCTATGTTCCACAAATAAACGTATTCTATTCTATTCTATTCTATTCTATAACTGTAGATCCACAGTCGCGCGCCCGAAAATGTCCGAGCCAAATGAGCGCCACTTTGATAAAAAGTGGCCTTCTTTTTTCTCAGTACGTTGCGTGAAATTGTCAAGTTTAGCTGTCAAGTGTCAACCGAAATTCGACTGTAATGAAGTAAAGACTAGGTTCAAATTTCTGTATAGGTGATGATTTTAATTGTTATGCAAACAAATAAAAAAGTTCGAACATTCTTTGAAGGGGATTTTGTTCGGCAATGTGTATCTTCAGTTATAATTGATCAAAGGGCTTCATCACCAAATGCTAATAGAAGTCTTTGACAACTCTCTTGCTGACTTAATCTACATCGGAAATCGTAAAAAATCATAGATCGAAAATTTTCACGACATAAATTCATTGCAACAGCGACACACAAATTTCAATCCAACACCACGATGAAAAAACAAATGACAGTCTCGTAAATTAAAAAGTTATATACTGCCAGAGTTATTTTTTCAAATCCTATTATTGCTTTTTTAATTTTCTTTTTATAAGTGGCCAGTTCCAGAAACTTTCAGTATAACCCATTCGATATTTTAATACATTCGATGTATTACCCAGATAGATAGTGCTCGGCTCCCGGTTATATTCACGTCTACGCTTGTAACTAAAATCTGTAACATAGGTACGAAAAGTTACCGCTAATTATCGATTAAATATTAACTGATGTCTCTAAGTGCGGCAGTAAGTGATAGACGCCGCGTCGGTCGTTGACTGGCACGCCACAAGTTCAAAGCAATCGCAACTCATTAGACTTAATATTAGCATACGAATACGTCGGAAAATAATCCACTTCTATAGCGTTCAATTAGTACGAGCGCGCCTACAGACTACATTCCTTACAGAGGAAGAGCACGGTGTAAGTATATTTAGTCGGCCAAAAAATTCCTTTACCACCCTAAGGTTGAATGTCAGTTGTACAGTTCGACTCAACTTATAATTCCTCTTGATGTACCTGCGCAGAAGGCAGATTTTTTTAGCGCGGGAAACTTCGATCTACCAACGTCAAAGCAGAATCCTACGCGGCTCCATTCGGCCCGCGTAGTCGAGCCTATCGACGTCTTTTTCGCTCTTATTGCGTTGACATTAAAGGTTTTACCGATCAACTGAAGCCGATTCCGCGTGAATAGTTTTGGGGAGACCCTGAGACCGACTACATTATCACTTTACCATCCCATCAGGAATGATTCTGGTCAAATATAAGCGTATTATAAAAAGGTTTTGCGTTTAATTTCGCCAAAAAACATGTAGACATACTTTCAAAAATATGTTAAAACGACTCTATTGTCAGATTGTGAGGTATTAAAAGTAATGTTCAAATATTTTTGGCGACACACCTACTGCTTCCTTGTTTGATACTTTTGATGCTTATATTACATAGGGTAAAATAACCAGTAGTCAGCCAGACACTGGTAGTCGGCATCTGTTAATCTTTCGCATAAGTGGGACGAGCACGAGAGATATCTTTCGTACTCCTCGCACTTTTATATGGCCGACTACCGGTGCCTGGCTGACTACCTACTGAGTACTTCACCCTTTTACTGTTTCTAAATATGAAATGCAATTTCTTTTCGAGTTTAATATAATTATTTAGTGGTTTAACCTACGGCCTCATGCAAAGGGTTAATGGATTCGAAACCGGGCTCGCACCTTTGAAATTTAGGTTTAGTGCCGTTCGGTAACCAAAATTTCATAACCACCCAGTAAGTCAGTTGTAGTTGTGGCCAGATACGAAATGTTGGTGCCCTGCAGCGGAACTTATACAGGGTTATTTGTAATTCACTAGCATCCTTTTAACCCTAAACTCCCACCACTTATACAAATGTTTTTTGTTCTACGGCTTTTGTCATAACTTAATATTTTTGGTGTAATAACGTTTTGAAAATTTGAGATTTCCTCTTATTTTTACGATACTCTGTGTATTTGTATGGGAAAAAAAGTGCTTCATTGTAAAAAGTCGTAAAACAAAAAACATTTGTTTGAGTGATAGGAATTCAGGGTTAAGAGGATGTCAGTGAATTAAAAATAACCCTGTATAGGCTGGATTGACGAAGATGATGATGATTTTTGTATATAAGTAGGTCTATTTGTATGTCTATTCGTTGCCTAGCACCAAATACAAGCTTTGCTTAGTTTGGCACGAGGTCAACTGGTGTCAATTGTCTCATGATATTTATTTATTCTATACCTACTGACATCATTAAGCCATGTTATTTTTCATTGTTTAGCTCATAGCCTCTACTACATTTGCTTGGTCGCCATACAAAGGACAAATATCGTCCTATTCCCCGCTAAAGTGTCGTATCTAACAAGGAATCACCATGCTAGTTAGTTACGACAGTAAAGTTTGCGGGGTATAGCTAAACCTACTACGATATAGCTAAACCAAGCCAATCTGACGACGGTACTAACGATAAGTAAGTAGTAACACATCCAGGGCTGGGCAAAATACATGCTTTGCTTTAATTAAAATACAAATTACAAAATACTATCTCGCATGTATTTAAAATACGAAATACAAAATACTTTTAAGTCGAGTATTTGAAATATAAAATTCAAAATACAGTATTTCAGGTATTTTTATTTAAAATACGAAATACAAATTACAAAATACTAATAATTAAAACGAATCCAACCCCGGCATGGGCAAGCAGAGTAAAACAAAATTACTCTCTTTAAACATGAAACTACCGTGAGGTCGTGAGACTCACTCATAGTGAAACAATACAGATTAAGGTCCGAGAGCTGGCACCAATTTTTGGGTAGGTATTTGAGGCAAGCTGAAAACTTGTCACATACTTCTCCTATTATACCACAACACAAAACTGCAGACCTGGCTGGTGAGTAGCGGGGCTAAATGAAACCATGAATTTTATTTTTTTTTTGGTTCCAAAAATATACTTAGGCAATATGCAATTTATATATGTTGTAGTTTAATGTTTAAAGAATAAAAAAAATAATAAGCCAGATGATTTAGTCGGGGCTTTAATATTGCCAGGAGTGTGCAAACATATTTTTCAAAAAAATATAAAAAATATATTTGATGCAACTTGAAATTTTAATAGAGTAGGTATATTAATTATAACTAAAAAATAAGATTCTCAAAAAGACAGGTCATTTTGTTGGGACTTTCTACCTGCCAGGTGATCTAACAAATAATGTATCGGTGCGAGTGAGTATAGACTGAGAGCTGGCACCAATTTTTGGGTAAGTGTTTGAGGCAAGCTGAAAACTTGTCAAATACTTCTCCTATTATACCCCAACACGAAACTGCAGACCTGGCTGGTGAGTAATGGAGCTAAATGAACCTATGAATTTTTAATTTTTGTGTTTTTTTTTGTTTCCAAAATATATTTGAGGCAATATGCAATTTTTATATGTTGTAGTTTAATGTTTAAAGAATAAAAATAATAATAAGCCGGACGATTTAGTCGGGGCTTTAATATTGCCAGGCGCGTGCAAACATATTTTTCATAAAAATAAAAAAAATGTATTTGAGGCAACTTGAAATTTTAATAGGGTATTATTTATAACTAAAAAATAAGATTCTCAAAAAGACAGGTCATTTTGGTGGGACTTTCTACCTGCCAGGTGATCTAACAAATATACTCACTCGCACGGATATATCATTTGTTAGATCACCTGACAGGTAGAAAGTCCCACCAAAACCTGTCTTTTTGAGAATCTTATTTTTTTAGTTTATACCCTATTAAAATTTCAAGTTGCCTCGAAAACATTTTTTATATATTTTTGAAAAATCAAAATATGTTTGCACGCGCCAGGCAATATTAAAGCCCCGACTAAATCGTCTGGCTTAATTTTTTTTTATTCTTTAAACATTAAACTACAACATATAAAAATTGCATATTGCCTCAAATATATTTTTGGAACCAGAAAAATAAAAATTAAAAATTCATAGGTTCATTTAGCCCCGCTACTCACCAGCCAGGTCTGCAGTTTTGTGTTGGGGTATAATGGGAGAAGTATGTGACAAGTTTTCAGCTTTCCTCAAACACCTACCCAAAAATTGGTGCCAGCTCTCCTACTATCACTCACTCAGTATTATTTATTGCTCACGTTTCAAAACGAGTCGAGTTTAACTCGACAGTTTCGGGCTAATCCGTAATCCTTCCTCTCGGAAGAGCACGCTACGGCTGTGCCAAACGTGCACTCAAGTAGATACCTACGCTACGGCCTGAAATACCTATGCCGACTTAAACTTGTTTTGAGACGTGGGTAATCCATATTATTTTACTAAAAATTACTCTCATGAAAGGAAACTAGGTACTTTTACTGATTAAAAGCAGAGTTTCCTTTCCTAAACACCAGACTTAAGTGTAATCTGCCTCTCATAGGGGAATGAATATAGTCATGTCTAAACCGGTGCGTTTTCATGTTCAACTTAAGATCGCTAAATGAAATCTAAATGTATTTTGTTAAAATGTATTTTGAAGTCATAAGTATTTGAAATACTAACTACAAAATACCTTAGCGTCAGGTATTTGAAATACGAATTACAAATTACATTTTCAGCAAGTAATTGAGATACAAATACCAAATACGTATTTGTATTTCAATTACAAGTAATTCAAATACTGCCCAGCCCTGAACACATCCCTCGTGCAAGTACACCTGACTATGTTGATAGGTGTGCTAAGTGTAGCTACATATAGGTGGCGTGGTAAGTATGTGAATCTGCTAAATATGTAAACAAGTTTAGCGATAATTACCAACTGGGTATTATTCACGTTTGAGTCAGGGTGGTGATGTAATATTGGTAGATGTACTGGACGGTAATCTTACTAACATTATAAACGCGAATGTTTGTATGGATGGATGTATGGATATAATTGTTACTCTTTCATGCTAAAACGGTTTGACGGATCTCGTGCAATTTGGCGCTCAGATAGTTTATAAATTGAATTAACACATAGAACACTTTTCATATCGGAAAATTGCGTAGTTGTAGTAGTTCGTAGCGATAAACAAATTCTACGCAGACAGTGTCGCGGGCAATAGCTAGTGTTTATCTATTAATACAATTTAAGCCTCTACTCAACAGGGATATTGGAATCTTAGCTCAAACGTTCGACGGAGTAAAATAATTTTCCTCTGATGTCGGTTCGTATTTCAGCACGAAACAAACACCTTGTTTAATTACCTAAGTTTCGTCCATATTTTAATAGACATACTTACTTATTTGCATTATCTTTGTTTGCGTACCACTTACCACGGCGTGCTTTTGGAATGCTGCCGAGAAAACTACAGTATGTATCCTCTTTCTATTATGTATTTCAAGGATTAATCTAAATACCTAAGTCAGGTTTATGAGGAAGAGAAAATTGGGTTGAGAAATGACAAAAGAGAAATTAAACAAATATGCATAACATTAACAAGTATTACTTACAGCAAAAAACGTAGAAAAAAGCAAACATAGATAGAATAGTAGATTGTTCAACAAGGGAGGAAAACAACCAATATCACACGAGGTTACTTGGCACCCGAGCACAGCGAGGGTGCCAATATTCCGAGGGTGATATTGGTGTTTTTCCCGAGTTAAACACTCTGCTTTTCATTTCGTCTACAAGGAAAGTAAGAAAATATAAGTAAGTATAAATAAATAAAAATGTCTAAACTGGTCAATATGATTGTTGCAAAATATTTCAATGGAGTTTATTGTTAAGGAATAATTAATTTAACAAAATTTAGAATATTCAATATAATAATCAATGAAAACATTAGATAAAGTAGGTAAAAAAAAAAAAACTGTTTATTTCAGTAAAATTACAAAATTTCATGCATAGGTAATCTTAACTAATAATCTTAAGGTGGAACGGCACGCTCTAGGCGCGAAATTCAAAATTTTTACAGGTTTTAATTTATTGTGGGTAAATGGTGTAACTGTTTAACTTCATATGGTATTTGCGCTTGTAAAACAGTGTTCTTTAAATTATTGTGTAAAGTTTTTTACGAATAAAACTATTAGCTTGAAATAAAAGTTGTCAAAGCGTTGAAAGTCCGAATTTCTATGTTTGACAACTTTTATATCAAGCTAATTGTTTTATTCTTAAAAAGCTTTATACAATAATATAAAGAACACTGTTTTACAAGCGCAAATACCATAAGAAGTTAAACAGTTACACCGTTTACCCACAATAAATTAAAACTGTAAAAATTTTGAATTTCGCGCCTAGAGCGTGCGCTTCCACCTTAATTTAAATGGTATTTTAGTAAATTTATTTTCTCAAACATGCTTTGAAATGTATGCGTTAATGTCACGAAATGAAGCCATGAAGTTTGTTGTTTATGGCTCCCTACATTACTTCTTGGCCTAGGCCATAAAAGTAAGTATGAAAAACCATTATTGTCCGCTGCTGTAACTTTTTAAATTTGCTTACTAACACTAAACTGACAAAGGAAAAATTACATACAGCCAACTTACGACATTAAAAAATCTATCTTCTTTTATTTCTATAAAACCGCCTAAACTACTGGTGATGGATGGATGGATGTATGGATGGATGGATGTATGGATGGATGTATGGATGGATGGATGTATGGGTGGATGTATGGATGGATGTATGGATGGATGTATGGATGAATGGATGGATGGATGTATGGATGGATGGATGTATGGATGGATGGATGTATGGATGGATGGATGTATGGATGGATGGGTGGATGTATGGATGGATGTATGGATGGATGAATGGATGGATGGACGGATGGATGGATGGTTGGATGGATGGATGATGATGATGATGATGATGATGATGCATGTTTGAGAAAAGCTCTATACAATCCTCGGCCGGAAGAGGGATTGCTGGACTCGTTTTATCCGGCCTCGTCTACGACTCGGCCGTATACCCCAAATCTCGTCCATCAATCCCTTACTTCACGGCCTCTGCAGTAATGTACTATTTCTCAAACATGCTTTGAAATGTATGCGTTAATGTCACGAAATGAAGCCATGAAGTTTGTTGTTTATGGCTCCCTACATTACTTCTTGGCCTAGGCCATAAAAGTAAGTATGAAAAACCATTGTTGTCCGCTGCTGTAACTTTTTAAATTTGCTTACTAACACTAAACTGACAAAGGAAAAATTACATACAGCCAACTTACGACATTAAAAAAATCTATCTTCTTTTATTTCTATAATACCGCCTAAACTACTGATGATGGATGGATGGATGTATGGATGGATGTATGGAAATATGGATGTATGGATGGATGTATGGATGGATGTATGGATGGATTGATGTATGGATGGATGTATAGATGTATGGATGGACGTATGGCTGGATGGATGGATGGATGGATGGATGGATGTATGGATGGATGGATGTATGGATGGATGTATGGATGGATGTATGGATGGATGGATGTATGGATGGATGGATGTATGGATGGATGGATGTATGGATGGATGTATGGATGGATGTATGGATGGATGGATGGATGTATGGATGGATGTATGGATGGATGTATGGATGGATGGATGGATGTATGGATGGATGGATGGATGTATGGATAGATGGATGGATGTATGGATGGATGTATGGATGTATGTATGGATGGATGTATGGGTGGATGTATGGATGGATGTATGGATGGATGTATGGATGGATGTATGGATGGATGGATGGATGGATGGATGTATGTATGGATGGATGGATGTATGGATGGATGTATGGATGGATGTATCGATGGATGTATGGATGGATGTATGGGTGAATGTATGGATGGATGTATGGATGGATGTATGGATGGATGGATGGACGGATGGATGGATGGTTGGATGGATGGATGGATGATGATGATGATGATGATGATGATGATGATGATGATGATGATGATGATGATGATGATGATGATGATGATGATGATGATGATGATGATGATGATGATGATGATGATGATGATGATGATGATGATGATGATGATGATGCATGTTTGAGAAAAGCTCTATACAATCCTCGGCCGGAAGAGGGATTGCTGGACTCGTTTTATCCGGCCTCGTCTACGACTCGGCCGTATACCCCAAATCTCGTCCATCAATCCCTTACTTCACGGCCTCTGCAGTAATGTACTATTCACTGGCATTATAAAATTAGTTCTAATTAAGAAAAAAAAACTCAATACTTAATTATTCCATTTATATGCCGTAATGCTTGGCTGAATGCGTATGTGTTCCATTGACAGCCAATGCCTTTATTTTTTTTAATTCATTTCTACCCTAGGTAAGAAAATAATGGTTATCCTCCCGTATGTCAGATATGATTTGCTCACTTTCCGAGTATGAGAGAGAGATGAAAACAAATTATCACGAAATGGTCCCAACTCGGCATAATATCGACCTATTAACCACTTCATTACCTATTGTAACTATTGGAAGAACATTTTCTTGAAAACTTTAGTTGTTTATCAAACTATACTGTAGGTATAATAAAAGTTCCTACTTATGTTCTTATACATATTATTATATGTACTCATATTTTATAGTTATGTAAATAGTACTTAAACGTTTTCATTAATGGGTAAGATTTATAACATCCTTTCTAAGGGCAACACTGAGTCCAAGTCCAGGTTATTAAAAAATATGTTGTAGAGTGACTGTACAAAATATCCATTTGTTGTAAGTAACTGGTGGCCGCGCCTTTAAAAAGTGCCTTTAAGGTAGAAGCACCATCGATCAGTTGTACCTATCTAGGTATCACTATGTCGCTGCCTATCTATAATAACAAGACTCTTAGGGGGCCGGTACAGACTTACTGCATTCCAACTGCTACGTAACTACAACTTTAGGTAACGCCATGAGAGTTGAGGCGAATGATTACACACACAGCTACATAAAGTACTGATTTCAAAAATGTAGCGAATGAATGAAATGATTGAGTGAATGAAAATGTGAGTTAATGGCTTCTATAGGCAACATCGGTACACGCGAGAATCGCTTGGCGGCCTGGCTCAAATAAGGTGGTGATTTATACTTAAAGATTAGATAAAAAAAATCATAAATAAATAATAGTAGATTGTTCAACAAGGGACTAAAACAAGCCATAATGACACGAGATATTTAGCCACCCGAGCGATAGCGAGGGAGGCTATAATTCGAGTTGTCATTATGGTAGTTTAGTCCCGCGTTAAACACTCTACTTTTCACTTTGAATGCGAGGAAAAAAACGACGTACAAAATTACTTTTTTACAACGTATGCTCAATACGAGCAATGGACATCTGTTCAAAATTAAAATAACAAAAAAAATACCGCTGTCTTTTCTTTTCTTTTATATGTTTTTGTAAAGTGACGCTTTAAATGCTTGCATAATTAGCCAACAGATTCTAACTTAAAGACTATGTTAAAACTAATTGGACTATGCATGTAAGAATGATAATTGTTCATTCATTAGAATCTGCAAATAAATTAACCTAATTGATCTAAGTTCACACACAAAATATATTGTTAACTGAAACACTTACCCGTGAATAAAGAAACGACTTTTTAAGTTTATTTTCTATATGCCAATTCTTTGTTAAATTATATCTAATTATACTTTCTATTTACTATTAAATGCAACTGACATCGCATTATTTTGAAGTCACGCCATATTAATATTCATACGTAACTTCTCTATCTACCGTACACTCCAGCACTGCTTTGCCGACAGTGCGGATTGCTATTTTATCGACAGAACAGGGAACTGCTTTGCCGACAGCGTCTTAAAAAAAAAAAACAAATTAAAAACACCTAAGCTAAAGGAAATCTTTCTTTACGTGCAAAATAAAATGAATTCATCTTTAATATTTTATAATTAAATAGATTAATATTCGTAATTATTCAATGTGTTTCACGAAATTATTATTTTTTTAAATATTTTTTATACAGTTGTAATTTTGAGGTTATTTCCACGCCCTAAAGGCTTCCACAGACCGAAGCGCAGGGCGCTACAGTGCGTCCGCAGCGCGCTTCGGTCTGTGGAAAGCTTTAAAATTGTCTATACCCAGTTACTGAAAATGGCGATAATCCTCCATTCACAAACACCGTGATTGGCAGTTTAGGGGTTTCCATAGTCAATTAAAAAAATTTTACTAATCCCTTGAGATCAAAAAAGAGCTTTAGTCCCGATATGCAGAGACTAAAGTAACATTTTAAGAGCATGAGAAGTGAAAAGAAATAAATATCACGCGACAATTCACACCAATTGACCTAGTCCCAAAGTAAGCTAGGCAAAGCTTGTTTTATGGGTACTAGGCGACGGATAAACATACTTATATAGATAGATACATACTTAAATAAATAGTCCTAAAAGAACAATAATTATTATCAATACCTACTCATTGCCCCAGACTAAATTTAATAGTTACCTAATTAAAAATAGTATGAAATTTTGGATCACGGTAAGTGAGCTCTTGCCAGAGATTCAATTGTAATAAAATTGTTTGATTACTTGGCACGTGTTTAGACCGGTGTTTACGCGATAACTACCGTTTTAATATGATGTTGAAATACTGGCCAATGAGGCGAAGTCCACTGAGCCCATAGCTAAAGCGCAGATTAAACTAGGGCGCCGAGTGGGGGATCCTTCCAAATAAAAATGGAACTGCCGGCTGGCGGACCTCATGGCCTCGAAATGAAGGTGTTCGGAAATATTTGTCTCAACAGAATTAGGTATTAGGGGCTGCCGGCGTACCTATTCCATGGCAGAGAGAGAGAGTTAATTAAACTATTGCGATTCCTCTATCAATTTTGTTTCTTTACGAGTTCCTCCCTTCCTCACTTGTAACCGATCTAATGCCAAAAAATACTGGCGAAGGAACCACTCTGCGTTGTGTGTTGTTAAGGTCGTTAACCTCAATATAGAGGTGATTCGTTTGATCTGAACTTCCAGAGGCATCCTGTGGCCCTGTAAAGGTCAATGTAAAAGGAATGGCTTTGCTTTCGCATTAGGTATAAGATGTTGCTCTGTAACCTCTTACTTTGTAAGGAAATAACGTTGATTATTTTCCAAGACACAATCAAGAGGCTGTGGCAATAGAAGTACCTAATCATAACCGGAATAGAAATGGCACGCGAGCAACGCCTTGTATTTATTTCCCCAGCTCAAACTGTATCGCAGTGAATTTCTCGAAAAATGCACGTGGGAAAAATCTCACTGGGACGTACCGTACCTAACTTAGTAAAGCGGTGCCCTAATAACAGGAAAATGGAATAAGGTGGCAGTGGAAAGAGGCAATAACACACTTACACCTCTCTTAACACTTAGCCGGTCGCTTAAAATACCGGAAAAATGCGAAGAAAAGCTAGATCAAATTGATCGCCCCTGAAAATCTTTTAGCGAATTTTATCAGCGGTTTCTGAATCCTTTCTGAGATCCCTGATATCCTATGCTATCCTATCCTATCCTTCTTCCTAGTAATATTATAAATGAGAAAGTTTGTAAATATTTATTATGATTTTTAGTCAAACACGCAATGAACAAACACAATAAACGAACGGAACGGAAAGTATTTAAATTAAACTTGTCCTACCGATGAACAAAGTTCTGGATTGAGATACCTATATGAGTTCTCGTGCGTAGGATAATGATTTCACTTTAAAAAAGTATAGAGGGCGCTGTCCAAGAATGTTGAAGTACCTCAGCTTTCAAGATAATAATAATAATAATAATAATATCACGGGACAATTCACACCAATTGACCCAGTCCCAAAGTAAGCTCAGCAAAGCTTGTGTTATGGGTACTAGGTAACGGATAAACATACTTATATAGATAGATACATACTTAAATACATATTAAACACCCAAGACCCGAGAACAAACATTCGTATTTTTCATACAAATATCTGCCCCGACACGGGAATCGAACCCGGGACCTCAAGCTTCGTAGTCAGGTTCTCTAACCACTAGGCCATCTGGTCGTCTAAAAAGATGACGTGTTAACTTCGTCAGAAATTCATAGATGGCGTTGTTCAAGCGAACCTTGTGCTTTTTATGAAGGTTTATACCTGCTGAGCTGGCAACGTTGCATTTTTGTTAGTTTTTCTCGATTATTCCATAAAAATTGAATGAAAATTAAAAATGTTTTGTATACAAATTGTTCTAATATATATGTTAATGTGTCTACTGCAATAATAAATAATTCGTGATAGACTTTTATATTCTTTAAAAACGAACAAATTAAGTATTACCTAATGGTTTTTAAAGAAAATAAAAGTCTTATCATGAATTATTATTGCAGTAGACACATTAACTTATATATTAGAACAATTTGTATACAAAACATTTTTAATTTTCATTCAATTTTTATGGAATAATCGAGAAAAACTAACAAAAATGCAACGTTGCCAGCTCAGCAGGTATACCTATAAACCCTCTTAAAATGCTACCATAACCTTTCAGCCATGAGATGAAGCTAGTAAATAAATATTTACTCGACGACAAGAATTGCTCGTATTAAAGTGATAGACTATTAGTTCCGTGGGTGTGGCTAGTGTTGACGCATACGCAAGGTCCACAGAAGATCGAGTCGAGTTAGTTAAAGTTGTTCGTTCGATCGAATCATCTTGTTAAGGCCTCGTACGAAGCTCTTCCGGTGCGAAGTCGGTGCGCCCGCACTCGAATGCGATACGTAATCAAATGATAACGTTCAAGTGTCCAATATACCTAAACTGGTTAGAATGAAATGGTTTTTCATATTTATATCCTTGTATTTTTCTAATGAATCAACTGGGCTTGTGAACGATACGAATGTAGTTGTATTATACCTAGTATAAGTAGTTCCGTTACAATAGCTTTTACTCGCAGCTTCGCTCGCGTAAACTTAAATACTTACTCAGATCAGAAAATTTAACTTTCCATAAATTTCCAAGTAAATTTCCAAAAGGACATTCTGACACAGTGAACACCCTAACACAGTGGACTATTTGACACAGGAGACGCTCTGACACAGTGGACTAAGATACGTTTTGATACAGTGGACACTGTGGACCCAAAGGAGATTTGGGATTTTACATGGACCTCGTGGGAATATGGGGATAAAAATAGACTACGAGTGTGTGTTATTCCAGACGTCTAACTACTAACGAGAGATTTCATAGTAGACATTACGTATCTACATACTTACTTAATAAAAGAACAAGTTTTGTGCTATCAAAAACTGCAAGCAAAAGAATAAATGCAGATTTTCACAGCATATTTATTAGGTATTAATTAATATCATTTGCATAAACTTTTCAATGTATCGGTGCGCATTTAGTCTCATTTATTAACTCGTACAAAAACGTAAAAAACTATTCAATATTTTACATCTGATTGTTTTTGTCATACAAAGTAGGTATGTATCTGCACAGATTCGAATCAATTGAAATGTGCGTCCAATCAGATGCTAAATAATAATGGTATGTAGGCTTAGATGTAGGTATGTGTAATTCTAAAATCGTCTTTTGTTTTCGAATTCCTCACTTTCTAAAGTTAGCCAGACGTTTGTATTCGTAGCAACAATAAGGAATTTGGTGTTATTTTATAAGAGCCTACTTAATATTAGCTCTACGATAGAGTAAGTTTATTATTAATACAGGAGAAGGGACAAAATTAAATTTCTTCTCGAAATTTCCAAGTTTCGAACTAGCCGTACGTTTGTTTTATTCTTGACTAGCTGAACGCCCCCAGCTTCACAAGTTTGTACTACTAATTTAAAAAAAATATCATTCATACAGTCAAACCTTCTCTCAATAGTTACTTTTTTTTTATTTAGCCAATTTTTGTGTCCCACTGCTGGGCAAAGGCCTCTCCTCTCTTGCTCCACTCCTGCCTATCAAAGGCGAGCTCCCGCCATCCCACATTATAAGCATCTAGGTCGTCCCTCCATCTCCTCTTCGGTCTGCCTCTATTACGGTATTCGTCACTAGTTACTTACGCAACAAAAAATAATAAGACAAATACATATGTGCAACCATTCTGAAGTTACGCATAATTATATTTTCTGGAAAATCGTTCATTAAATTAAAGAAAAATAAATCTATGGCCACTGTGGCGTCAATAAAAAGAACTAACTAACATTGCGTATCAATGATATTACAAAAGCCTTATATAATTATTTATGACATACAAGGAACTTATATATGACGGAGAAGGAGGTCTCTCTTGCTGGATATCACTCATATTGTCAAACACAGTAATCTTAAATAACAGTTTTAATTGTCTTTCACTGTGGGCTTCTTATTAATTACACTATAAGCTACTGTAAATGTCTTAATTATCAATAACTACTGTAAACTAATTATTCTAATGGACACTACTAAACGTAAGACAGTTCCTCGGTATGCGTCTGTCGCAAGCTCGCTCCAATGCTTCACTGTACCAAGACTCTGCCGAAGCAACACTTATGGCTGTCATATTGTGTTACTTGCGCTTGTAGTTCCATGGTCTATGGCTACACTCCGACCGCCATGGTCTATAGCTATACTCCGACACGGCCATCCTGCGAGACACACGTCCTCGTGTGTTTACTCTGCAAAAGAAACAATTTCTCCAAAGTATTATCCGCTCGGCCAACTCTGACCCATTGAGGTAAACAATAGTTTCCTCATATAATCGTTTTAGATCACAACTTGACATTTTATTTCTCTTTCAGACTGAGTCTGACTATTCAAAGACGCATTGACAAACATTTTCACATTGAAACACATTGTATTTCACATCATGTACTAAAACACATTACTATAATGTAAACTTTTTGCATTCTCAACTCTATGGCTTCTCTTTTTTTTTTCACTAGCAGTTCTCAAACTGCCATCTCTCGCAATCTCCTCGAGATCACCACACTTTCGCAATCTCCTCGAGATCACCACACTCTCGCAATCTCCTCGAGATCACCACACTTTCACAATCTCCCTCGAGACTGTACCACCTTACGATTTCCTCGTAATCACTCTCCACCATGGTAACCGCGCACCGCGTACTCACGGACTACAGATGTAGATACCGATTTCTCTTAAGCTACGGCTACGGAATACCACTGGTGCAAACACACATCGCAAAGAATGCAAAGCTATTCTATCATCTCAGAACCTGATTGTTCCCTTTCAACAAAACTCTGTTCAATATTAAGTTCGTCAATGTCTCTTTGATCACTAGGCATTATTTTCAGTCTATCGTGTGCATATTTGTAAGTGCGCTTAGAATTTAAAGCCTGTAAAGTATATCGGTCACCATTTAAAATTTCTATCACCTTGAAAGGTCCACGATATTTAGGATCCAACTTTGTTTGATTCCTTTCTCGTTTTCTATTAATACGAAATCACCTATAGAGAATTTATTAAGTCTTGTTTTATTTTTGTCAAATCTACGCGTTTCTTATCTAGATTGTATTCTATCTGAGGCTGTTGCAGTTCAGAAATATTTCGTGACAAGAAATCTACGTGAGCTATATCTTTGCCAGAATTGTAAACAATATCAAAGTCAAATGACTGTAAGAATTCCCACCAACGGTGAACACGTGGTGTTAAGTTGATCTTTTTTTTTTGTACGGGAACACTTCAATGAGTTACAGTCCGTTACGACTATGAATTTACGGCCACTTAAGTAGTGTCGAAATTGTTTGATTGCGTTGACAACAGCGAGTGTTTCGAGTTCATTCATAAGAATGGTACTTTGACTCCACCGCCGAAGTTCGTTTACTGTAATAAGAGACTACGTGGCGTTTGCCGCCTTTGACTTGAAAGAGTATTGCGCCGTACCCTTCAGCACTGGCGTCAGTACGTAATTCTATAGAAAGCTGGGGGTCAAATATCATGAGAATCGGCTCTTTGATAAGAATCGAGATAACATTCTAACGTATTTGTTCATGACACAATGAACACTGAAAAGGAACTTTTTCTGAAGTAAAGTTTTAGAGTGGTTCCATAATTTGGGAGAATTTAGGAATGAAATTGGCTTTTAGTACTAACTCATTAATTTTCTTTCGCATTGATTCACGTTCGTCTGAAGTCAGTCTGTATGGTCGTCTCTGTATTGTTTTGTTACTATCAATTAATCGAATTTGAAGTTCACCTGTATTTACTCTTGTTTTAGGCATTTCTGTAGTGAAATAAGCTGAAAAAAAAATTCTAGTACTAACTGCAGTTCATTTCTATACTGTGACGGTACGTCCGTATCGATATCATAACAATTTAACTCTTTAGAAGTTAAACTATTCACGTGTATGCTTTTCTTTGTTATCGTAACCTGAGATTCCGATAAACCAACTACAAAGCTCTTTGTAAAAATTTCTTCCTCAACATTATGTTGCTACGCATATAGACATCCGGCAAGACAATAAAATCTCTATAGAATATTCGTTTACAGTAAAATTACATCACCTTTTATATCAAGTTTTCCGGTAGAGGACTGCACAATGCACATGTCCACGCGCCGCTCGGCGTGTCCAGCTGCGCTGCTCCGTGCTGAGCTGACGGTGCTGCCGCTGGCGCCGCTGCCACTGTTACCGCTGCTACTGCTGCTGTCGTTTCGGCATCGTGACGCGATGTGACCCGCCACACCGCATTTGAAACATCTTATGGAGTCGGTTGCTGTTGTGTGATAGATTCCTCCTCGCTTGGCTGTAGTCGAAGTCGATGATGTTGATGAAATTATCTTCTTATCCGTTGCCTTCAGTCGGCATTCTGCCAGTTTGTGTCCAATTTTTCCACAATTGTAACATTTTATCATATTGGGCTGAGTGAATCGCATCCGTTTAGTGTCTGGTCCGTTTTTACCATGCGTATCTGCAGCCTTTTGTTTTCTGTATGAAAACGCTTGTAGCTCTTTCTGCAAGCTTTTGCGCGTAGTAATTTCAGTTGTGAACGCCATACGTTGTAGTCGAGTGTCCATTCGAGCCAAATGTGATAAAACTGTAGAAATTATGATTTGCTCAGAACTCACATTCTTCCATTGAGAAGTTAAAGATGATATCAGCCGGTTCGCGTAAGCAGCATAGCTTTCGTTTTCGTTTGGCTTATCGTTATTTAAGTTTCGGAAGCTACAAACCTCTCAAGAAATATGTCCTTGAATTGTTCCCACGTTATGCCGGGATAAGTGACGCGAGCAAACCAAGTAGATTCAAGGCCTTACTTATGGCTATTATAAGTTGGCTTCCTTTAAGTGGGCAGTCACTGAAGCATAAATCAGCCGTAATACACCATGATTTAGCGTCTGCGTCTCGATTATCGGGATCAAACTCTGGCAGCGTGATGTGGGTACTCACATGTGGTGTCCTCAGCGTATGGATAAGTGCACGCATCTGCTCACTCTGTACTTTAAACATTAATCGCCACCGAGAGTCATTCTGATTATCTTCCAATGAAGGTAATTCTGGAACAGATCCCACTTCTGATGACGGAGAAGGAGGTCTCTCTTGCTGGATATCACTCATATTGTCAAACACAGTAATCTTAAATAACAGTTTTAATTGTCTTTCACTGTGGGCTTCTTATTAATTACACTATAAGCTACTGTAAATGTCTTAATTATCAATAACTACTGTAAACTAATTATTCTAATGGACACTACTAAACGTAAGACAGTTCCTCGGTATGCGTCTGTCGCAAGCTCGCTCCAATGCTTCACTGTACCAAGACTCTGCCGAAGCAACACTTATGGCTGTCATATTGTGTTACTTGCGCTTGTAGTTCCATGGTCTATGGCTACACTCCGACCGCCATGGTTTATAGCTATACTCCGACATATAAATCGACCATAATGTAAACAAATGCGAATCGAAGAACGCAATAGCCACGGACAAATAAACACAATAAGCCATTCTTCTCGTGTGCCTACCTACTCGGGCAGATCGCAATGCAATATAGTGGTTAGGGCTACTAAATATTTTATACTCATTTCTGTATATAAAACAGTAAGTACGAGATACCTAAAGAAAAGTAATCTTTTAATGTTTTAAGTTGTAACCCTGTAAGTAAAGATTATTATTGATTGTATAGTATACCTACATTCTATGGGCCTAGTTTCCTTAAATAAATAAAATAAAATTTGGCTTATGCTGTTGACCCTTGGGCTCGAAGCACAAAACATTTTAAATTTCTAAAAATTAAGCTTTTCGTAGCCAGCCTTATGGGCACCCTGCCCGTGCCCAATAGTACCTAACGATAGGTAAGTATGCTATACTCTAGAGATCTGAGCGATATTTGTTTATTCTTTTTTACAAAATTTTCTGTTAATTTTCTATATTTTGTGTGAAAATAAATTGGTATAGGTACTAGGTACTGTTTACTAATAAATAATATGTCCTCAAATTTTGCAAGTCTAATTTTACCGGCTTCTAGTGACTTACCTGACTTGAGGTAGATAAATTCCGATAGTCATTAAAAGTATGTGTGGTCTTCATCCCGTAGAAAATATATCAACCGGTTTTTCAGGCATATCTAGTACATACTTAGTTTATATTGGCTACTTTATTGAATCACGCCTTACTTTGCTTTGCTTTGCTTTTGCTTTTAAGGTCGCGGGTGAGCAAAGTAATTGTTACAGTTCATTTATATCGGCTACATAAATTTGCACAAAAATTCGACCTTACTCTCTTTACATATACCTATGGTAAAAAGTCGACGTGAGAATCGAACCCGGGATCTCAAGCTTCGTAGGGTTCTCTAACCACTTAGGCCATTTGGTCGTCATTACCCATCATAGTTAATACCGTACACTATGCTTTACACTATCTACCTATGTACTCAATCAGCTACAAAAGTATGTTTGATGACCAATAAAATGTTGGTAACCCTATATCCCTATATTAGGTACATGAGGACTATATTGGCAAAACAATATTACCCATACTAATGAGCTAAGCTGCGCAAAAAAACACCTGAATCACATATCCATATTTAGGTACGGAAAAATACTCGGTTTTTATGTCGATTAATATTAGTTTGTTCTGTTTTGAATCCAGTTTAATAATACTAAAAAACTGGCCAAGTGCGAGTCGGACTCGCGCACTGAGGGTTCTATACAAAGTATAAAAGCAAAGTAGGTATGATGTGTTATTTAGTGAGTCTCCGATTTTTTTCCTTTTTTGTAGTGTAAAGCTTTAATTCTTACCAAATCTCACAGTAAGGAATAAAATCAGAAGTACCATCTAGAATATGATCCCATGGTCTATTTTTCCTATGAAAATACGCATTGAAAAGGTTGTATCTTATGAACTAAGATTTTTTTAACCGACTTCAAAAAAAAAGAGGAGGTTCTCAATTCGTCTGTATGTTCTTTTTTTTGTATGTTTGTTACGCGATTACTCCCTCAATTGTGAACCGATTTTCTAAATTCTTTTTTTGTTTAAAAGAGTATACTCCTGAGATGGTGTCATTGGCACTATGTCAAGATCTGATCATGGGATCCTAGAGAAATCGAGGGCAACCTTCAAATTTTACAGGCAAACCTATGGTGATTTTAGCATTTTTAGCATTAAATGAAGTATTTGCATTCAGAAAGTATCATTTGGTAAACTGGACCTGATGAAAAAGACCGCTCATGGCCAACGGAACTCCTCAACGGGTTAAATCTTGCAAGTTAAATTTGACCCACTTCCCGGTTTCCAAATTGAGCTGAAATTTTACAGGCATGTGTAAATTGGATGACAATGCAATATTATTATGACATGGAGCTGATCTGATGATGGAGCTGAAATATGGCCATAGAAACTTTGTAATAAAACTATACGACCGCATTGAGTTTGGGCTCATTCGATATGTCTTGACGAGTACTTTAATCCTAGATGGTAACTAGGGTCTGAAAATGGAGTTGGAAGGTGACCATAAGAACTCCGTAATAAAACGACATAACCCCATCGAGTTTGGGCTCGTTTGATTCGTCCTGACAAGTACTTTGGTAACCAGGGTCAAAAAGTACAGTCAGCAAAGAGTGCCTGTTGTATCGCATAATGTTAATTGTTCTAAAATTTTCTGGCCAAGAATGTTTGGCATACTGTTGAAAGTTCTAAAGCATATTATTATTTGTTCGTCCTTATATTGGTAACAAGAACATCGAATTACCTACAACCTATTATTACTAATATTGATTGGCCAAAGCAGTCCTAAGAATTGTGTAAGTAATTCACCTAAACTGTAGTAGGTATGGCACCTACAAAGAAAAGGGGGCAATAAAAAATACCTACAAACTACCTCCCGTTTAACCTTGTTAGGTTCGTTAGTTATCTTGCGTCCCTTAGAGTGGGAATGGAAGCCCAGCTACCGGAGGGGGGCCCAGGGGGCAAAGCCCCCCGCAATAAAAAAATACATACTTTCAAACCACCGCCCGTTTAACCTGGTTAGGTTCGTTTGTTACCTTGCGCTCCTCAAAGTGGAAATAGAGGAGGGGGGGTTCGGGGGGGCGGAGCCCCCCGCAGTAAAAAGTACTGTCAATCCGCCTCCCGTTTAACCTAACCAGATTCGTTAGTTATCTTGCGTCTCTCAGAGTGGAAATTGAAGCCTAGGTACTGGAAAGGGGTTCGGGAGGCGGAGCCCCCTGTAATAAAAAGCACCTTCAAACCACCTCCTGTTTAACCTTGTCAGGTTCATTAGTTATCTTGCCATTCTCAGAGCGGAAACAGAAGCGGGGCTTCGTCTACTGGGTACGACTACGCATCTTTTTTATACCAAAACAACTAAAGCCAAAAATAAAAAAATTTAAATAAAAATAGAACCGCCTTCAAAAACACCCAAAAAAATATTAAATAAAAATTTAACCGACTATAATGAGCATTATAATATCTTTCTACTAATCTGTTTGAAGTCGGGCCTCAGCTCGAGCCAACAGGAGTGGACCTAGTAATTAAATTAATAAATAAATATCCCGGGCAGGCAACAGATAAACATACTTGTATAGATAGATAAGTACATACTTAAATAGATATTAAACACCCAAAACAAACATTCGTGTTTTTCATACAAATATCTGCCCCGACGCGGGAACCGAACCTGGGACCTTAAGCTTTATAGTAGTAATTTAACTTACCTACATAGATACCTACTATCTATTGGGCTTCTACCACTCCTGCTAGCTCGTGCTGAGGCCCGACTTCAAACAGATTAGTAGAAAGATATTATAATGCTCATTATAGTCGGTTAAATTTTTATTTAATATTTTTTTGGGTGTTTTTGAAGGCGGTTCTATTTTTTATTTAAATTTTTTTTTACAACTTGATTGCGTGTTCTTGAGAAAAAAGGATATTGACTATTGACACACAGACAGGGGAAAAACTGAGTGATCTGTGTGTTTGTTTGTGAGGTTCTTTTTTTCCTTAAGTACGGAATCCTAAAAATATCGTCGCCATCTATAGACTTTTTGTCAGAGCTCATATTTTTTTGCTGTTCTTTTTCGTTGTTCGACAGACGGATACTTAGACCTAAAATAAGTATTTGTATTATCACGAAGTTGTCAGTCAATAATGTTATAGTTAGTTTAGTTATTAAATATAAACCTTAAACTGGACATTATGGGATATGGCTAAGAGTCACAGTTCTAATAATAAGAAGAATAGAAATAACTAAGTAATAGTTTTCGACACTAATCACGAACTATTTATTGCTAAAATGACCTCGACGTTTCGACCACATTGGAGAGGCTGTGGTCACGAGTTGTCTCCTGATTAGTTAAGTCCCGAAAAATATTAGTTATGTTATGATTTAGAATCGCGAAAGTTTGAAACATTACTTATAAAGAAAAGAATACACTTTAGTGTATAAATATTGTTATGACTTATGAGCTTGACTGTTATAGGAGTTCCTCAATATAAATCTGAAACTGAGTAAGTTTTTTTTATAAAGTTACTCATTCATTACCTCGTTAGTCAACGCTAATTACTTGATACAAAATACTTACTAACCTACCTAAGTGGTATATTGTTGGTAATGTAATTTAAAGCGAATCAATATTAAATTAACAAATTGTACACAACATTTCAATCTGAAATAAATCCGTTAAACTAATTACTTGGCCGTCTTTGTCGCAGCCAAATGTTTTCGCAGATATTTTGACATTTTGATTAGCGGCCTTTGTTCATTCGAGCAATGATTGAAGCGGGCAAAATATCGAGTGGAATCATTCCTAAAAATAGACATCTGCGATGGAAACCTATTCCATCGCCAACAGTAAGTATATTTTTAGTGCTGTAATTAAAGACTTCAGGGTCAGGTCTTTCCATTAAGTGCAGACTAAACGGAAAATTAGGTTACGTTTGAAGAATATTAAATAAACTGTGTAGCCAACTTGCCAACTATCATCACATCACCATAGGTATGAGCAATCAAACCGCATGCAAATGCGGTGTAATTTCGTAGCTCTCTGTTATTATTCCTGATTAGTGATTAGTATTTATATTCTATACCTACGTTTTGTATTGGTCAATGTGTATTTACCTATTCGATATTTTTGATCGTCAGCACTTTTCCGCCATCGAACATGCGCCATAGGTTACATAATCCTATTCTATCCTGCTAGTATAATTATTAATATTAAAATTATTATAAGTAAGGTATGCAAGGATTTTTTTGGCTGCGGAACCCTATCCTGGGCGTGACCGACGGTCGGTTTTATTTATTTATGAAAATAAGTACCTACTTAACTAGTACCGATTTGGAATAAAAAAAGCTCCAAAATTTCCTCATACAACAGACTACAACTTCCAACTATCTTCCCCAGCCGTAACATCTGTCTGGAGAGAGATCTCATTATCATCATCATCAGCATTATGCTCGTCCACTGCTGGACATAGGCCTCTCCCATGGCACGCCACTGAGCACGATCCTCGGCCACTCTCATCCAGCTCTTGTCAGCTGCCCTGCGAAGATCATTGCTCCACTGAGTCTGAGGACGTCCTACTCAAGAACTCGTCTACCCCAACGGTTAACGGTTCTTCGGCCGGTCCATTGCTACTTCAGCGAGCTAATGCGGTGGGCTATGTCGATAACTTTAGTTCTCTGTCGGATCACTTCGTTACGAATTGGCGATGTGAAGACTCGACGCAGAGATCTCAAGAGAATAAAATCATTATGTCTTCAATAGCGGCAGGGAAGTAAGTACTCTATTGCATCGAGTGATAGAGCGCTACTTGGGGTTTTTTTAAATGAGGAAATTTTTATGTTTTCTTTCTCAGAAGCAAGAGCGCTATTAATTTTGATGATAAAAAAAGTGTCCCTGATTTTCCATACAATTTTTTTTTATCCATTTTGTAACGAGCTATATATAAAAAACAAAGTATATGAAAAAGTCACAAAATTGACTCTAAAATCCTCATTTTTTTCTTTATAAAAATAAAGTGATTCTGAGTAAGAAAACACCGAAATTTCCTCGAAAAGTTTTCGGCGCCATTTAAAGTGAAAATGCTCACTTGTGACAACCATTTCGGGCTTTCTATATAACATACTACTTAACTGTTGCCCACAATTCCGTCTGCGAAGAATACGGGTATAAAAAATAGCCGACGATCTATTCTCAGACCTACGAAATATGTACTATAAAGAAAAAAATTCATAAAAATCGGTCAAGCCGTTTCGGGGGAGTTCGATGACAAACACCGTGACACGAGATTTTTATATATTAGATAGCTAAACCATTTTTTGGCAGCACCAGTTTTAAGATGGACATCAAGCGGCGTGAGGAAAACGTGACTAGTCAATATTTGCATTACAAAGGCACAAAGACCCGTGCGAAAAATAAAGTGTAATGCTAATGTCCATCGGTAACTCGAACCAAACAAGCCATACAACTCATAAGTCTTATGACTAAAGAAATAATAGCAAATTACATGAAAAAACTTGTGACAAAACTATAAAGACTAATGAATGCAATTTGCGTTAGTTAAGTAGGTACCTACCCACTAATACTAATAATGTTGTGGAACTCTGTCAATTTCACCTTGTCACGTCCACGTAAAATTTTGACTCATCATCATCATTTCAGCCGTCCACTGCTGAACTAAGCCTTCTCCAAGATTCGCCAAACAGACCGGTCCTACACCATCCGCATCCAACGCGTTCCACAACCTTAACCAGGTCATCGCTCCATCTTGTTGGAGGCCTAACTACAGTGAGTCTTCCGGTCCGTGGACGCCACTCAAGAACCTTTTGACCCCATCGGCCATCAGTTCTACGAGTGACGTTCCCTGCCGTGCCCACTGCCACTTTGAGCTATGTCGGTGACTTTAGTTCTTGCGTGGACTTCTAACGAGATCCCGCAGAGAAACTCTGACCATAGCCCTCTGAGACCAACCAAATTTGGACCATTATAAATTAGGGGCCGGAGTTGGGTTAGTATCATTTCGTCTAAAATGCAACTAATGCTATAGCACAGTAATCGGTCTAAAACGCTGCTAGTCTACGCATCTCGTCTAAACTGCAACCGGCTAAGTAGCTACCACTACACAGTCTACGTCGCTACTGGTCTAAAACATACCTGGCCTTATAAATGGTTATGCCTAGATGCTACTTCGACCAGTAGCGACGTAGACTCCAAGTTTTTCGGAATTTACGTGCGAAATTACATTTGAAATGTACCACTTGCGAAGAAATTCAATGGTGTTTGTGAAATTCCCATCCGCACTGGGCCCACGTGGGAATTACAGCTCAAGCCTTTTCATTCTGAGCGGCGGCATGTGCCATACAGTGGGACGTATATTTAGGCAGGGAAGACAATACTCACAGATGTATTGTAGGTATCATGTACAAAACAACTTTAAATTTGTGAGGATTAAGTGTATTAGAAAGGTCAATCATTATATGTAAAATTAAAGGAATAGATACGCGTCTTGATTTCTAGTTTTATTTTGCGGCGAATGGAACTCTAAGAATCACTAAAAACCAGGTAAGTGAAATGTACAGTTGAAATAAAACATGTAACTGTGAAAATACATCTATTACGTCATGTCATACAACAATCATGAATTCGCTAGAAAAATAAAATTATGAGATTAAAACATTGATATCGTTAAATCTATCTATACTAAATGAAAACAATACTGGGGAGTAAACTTTGTTTTACCGGATAATGTTGTCGTGACAAATCAATATATATGTAGGTATGTATATTTTATCTCCATTACATAAATAAATTTAATTAAAAACTAAAAATGATTCGCCTATCGCACATCTAGATCAGAAGATTTTTAACATAAATAAAATATGATAGAGCAAATTAAATAAGTTACTTTATAATTAAATACAACAAATATTTTATATCATTGGCCACCTTTCGATCTGTCAGTGCGATGTCTGTTTGTAGGAATAACAACTAATAATTTCGTCATACCGAGCGCGTGGTACGGCGTTCGCTTGACGCATCAAACAAATCACGCGTGTACAGTGTCACCACTTTAATTGATTTGTGTGGAATACACGCCACTTTGCGACTAAATTCATTTGATTAACTTTGGGTAAATTAAAACAGACTAAGGGCCTGTTCCAGCACTCTCTGTTAAGTTCCTGACATTTTGTGCCACAGATACCTGCGATGATCCCTCTATTTATTTTGTTAGAATCAGAAACTATACAGCTAGCAGTGAAACAAGTCTATATGCTCTTCAAGGAGTTAACACGTTCACTGTCCAGTGGCCCTAATTTAGCGACACGTTAGCTCTTATTCCACTGTAATAAGGTTCTACTTTAAGGCTTGGACAGGGAACGTGTTAAAGGTTCTAAGAGCATAATGGCAGGTTTAAAGTTTTAACTAAAATAAGATACAATTCCTTTGTCAGAAAAAGAATCTTAAAATAATGCCATTGTTAAGACTTACCGTAAAATAAAATGCAATGTAACACACAAACGGTGCTATTTTTTTGCGTGAGGCGTTAACCAAAAACTTGAAAGACAAAACTGAATTTAGAGGAATTATAAAATAAAAACTGCGATAATAACAAGTTAATATTGTTTGCTATACTCTTTTTTATAAGACTTTGACAGTGTAATAACTAGAATAGAGGCATTAAGACATTTAATTTCAGAATAAGTTTTTTCTTAGACCTCAGTGCAATATCGCTTGGAAAGGCGCAAAAAACTAGGTTTACGGATGTATTAGGACTAGCCCTAATTTGAGCTGCATTTCATACGTCGCTATTGCATACGATTGATTAATTTATTACAGAAAGAAATTACTAAGCGTAAAAACAAATTTGATGTAGAGCATTTAAATATTTTAACGCCAGTGCAATGCCACCAAATGGACACACACGCAGCACACTTAGCGGAAGAAAAAAAACGTTAATTTTCAGAAATTCGTGACACGCATTTAAAGTTTCTGTCCACTAGACCGACTGCCGACTTTTATATTAGAATCGTCACTTATCTGGAGCGTTTCAACTTGAGTAACTTGAGTTAGCATGAAATTTAAACAAAATTACATTGTACCGCAAGCACACTATATTTTTATGAAAACCCGTTTCTTGGACATAATGCGACAGGATACTATAGCGGTCTTAACGCTATTATAACTACCCTCTGATGCATGTAAAAATATTGGTATAAATAAAAAGAGTGGCCACACCAGTCCGTTTCCAGATCATAATCGGCTCTTTACAAACAAGGCACGGTATACGACTTTACCAGTAAGGTACTTGAAGGCAGCGGCACGCGTTTGTTTAGGTACTATCGCACAACACAAATTCATCCACTTACTGTGGGTGTCAGAACGTGTTACCAACAGTGCGCCACCGCATTTAGTAGTTATGTATGGGTCACGGTGATAACATCTAGGACGTTACGTATAAAACTATAATTAATGCCATCCTGACAAGGTCCAGAACAGTAACGATCATAGCACGGCACGTTGTTTAGGGCAACTTTACCTTTAAGTATATTCCGCTAAATGTGCCGTAACTGAAATGCATACGCAAGTCACAAAACTAATTTATCATACGCTATTGATGTTCCAAAGGTTTAAAGTACATAAGACCTATTTAAACGGCGCTAGCAAGCCAGGCCGCCTCCCTCATTGCGTTCTATCTCCTTCCTCACGTACTCGGCCTGTTTCTCACTGAGTCCCAACCGTCCTAATTCAGACTCGAACTGAGCCATACCACCCACGCCCACTAAGTAACCGTTGAGTCTCGCTGCTAGATGCGAGGTCTGCAACTTCTTTGAGTCCAGCCCGAGACTGCGGCAGAGGTCCTTGTGGCCTTGCAAACGGTATTTTTGATGGTAACTGGAAGAATGATAAAAAATATATAAGTAATTAGCTTATACCTTTACCGTGCTGTTCCGTTCTGTTCACGCTAATGCTAGGCTATGGCAAAAATCGAAATTCCTATCATACTATCTCGCTCACACTCGCTATTTTGCCGTGCTAAGCGCAAATGTGGTATCTCAATGAAAGCCAGTTTCGAGAAAATCAAAGTTTTGTAAAAATAGTTTTTACTTTACAGATTTTTTTTTAATTTATTGCAATGAATATCGTCGCTGTTTTAAAAGTTTTGGCGGTACAAAATTTTCTTACCTAGTGAATTAAGATAAAACTGAAATAGGAAAATCTTTTTTATGGGTTTTTCCACATGTTTTAAATAAGATACCGCTATTTGGCTTAGTTCATTGGTTGCGTATTTTTTTGAGCTATTTGATGCCATAAAAAGCAACTTAAAGATGTTTTTGAGATACCGCTTTTGCGCTTAGCACGGAAATTAGCGTGAGTGGGATGGCACGATACGAAGTTTGAATTTTGAAACTTCAAAGTATAAGGTCAGGGGTAAGCATACACGTTCATTAGAATTAACAAGGAAAAGGCAACATGAATATGGAATGCGATATACATGTACTCGTCTAAACATATACCAGCACTAGCCAAACTTGACTTAAGAAAGATAAGCTGCTCAAGGATAAATTTAATACAGCGTAGAATTCAAATGAGAAGTTATCTAATAAGTTGAGTTATAATATTCATTGTAGATTTCATAGAGGTCAAGTCAAACCTTTGTTCGGTGAGGTAGACCATGACATAATTAAAAGTGCTACACAGTGATATGCGATATGCATTCAACAGTTGATGGCGACTACATCTATTGATTCGAGGGCAAGGATACCTGTGCAAATGAGGAGAAACCGTCACGGTACATGTATAAGTTTTAGGTATGACAACTGCGAAAATTTAATTGCAAATTTTGTGCCATAGTCTAGCACAATGTTTAAAAATTAGAAGAAATATATTTAACGTCATATTTTTTTAAAATAGGAAAACGAAAATTTTCTGAATGCGTCATGCTGAATTTATTTCTGTAGGTATAACACCATGCTATTATTTATTCTGGACAAAATGCCTAATCTCATTTATTGTTATACGAGCTGTTATAATATATAATAATGATTTTCGATAATTCTTGGGTTAATTTCATAGAACTACGTTCGATTTTCCATTCAATCTCAAAGTATCTCAAGGTCTCACAGGCTATATTGTCTAACGCTCTCGGAATCGCAATCGCTATCGCGATTTCTTGGTGACAAATGAATGATTAGGATGAGGAACCATTTAACTGGAAGGGAAGGAACACCTGACACTACGAAAGTTTGCTGTTTAAAGCTCAATATTTCGCAAACGTGTTGCTAAGTTGAAAAATGTTTCGCCTACAATGATTTAATACAATGATTGAAGGGAACGTACTATATTTTTTATTATTGTACCGATTTGTCGGCGTTATTATTATCTACGCCTAATTATAGCTTTCTAGGAGTAAGAGTCTCTGAGTTAAGCCATTGACAGACAGAAGGACATTTTTTTATATATGATAGAAGGGAAACGAGCAGGCGGGTCACCTGATGGAAAGCAATCACTGCCGCCCATGGACACCCATAAGTTACGAATGCGATGCTGGCCCTTTGAGAAAAGAGTAGGCTCGTTTTTTGAAGTTCCCCAAGTTATACAGGTCAGGAAATACAGGCGCTGTAAGCAAGCGTATTTCAAAGTTTTACCGTGCGCGGCAAAAAGTTCCGCGTGAAACGAACTATAGTAGACTGCTAGCTATTGAGGTGGTGAGACTGGTGAGGGTGGAAATAAAGTCGGTTACGAGTGGTGCGATAAAGAAATTTAATAGCAGGCAATAGATTGAACAACTCCTAAGAACACTCCCCATGATAAATGCGGAAAACCGTTTATGCCATTTTGACTAAGGAAATTTAAATATAATAAACTAAAATCACGTGCAAACTTACTCTTCAGCTGCATAGAAGGTAGTAGCGGGCGCGATTTCCGTGCGTAGTTCTCCAAACCGAAGCGTCATTTCTTTGTAGGACGCCTGTGCCGAATCGCGTTGTTCTTCGTCATGGTACAGAATCATGGACTGGTACTGAAATGTGCACATACTCGAATAAGTCGGAAGGATTGATAGGGTGATTTGGGAAATGAGAGAAGCAAGTCGCAATGTCAAAGAGATGGTTTTTCTACCATTTCGAGGGTTAAACTCGCACAATATGCTTTTGGCTGAATGCTTTACCAATCGTTTTTTTTTGCAAAACTATAAACTTTGTAGACGAGTAATAATGTTCGAGGTTGTAAACCTTTGCGATTATAAGTGAACTCTATCATGTGGTCTATGCTATTGTGTGTCCTAGCAACGCTGTTACAACTCATCTTCTTTATATTTTGCAATTCCCTGACATGGTTTTCCTTTAATCTCTAATGTGGTAGCAGATTCTTCTCTATTATGGTAGAAGCAATCAAGCCGGTGCTGCTGTTTATTTTCTTTTCGTTCTCTTTTTTTCCAAGCCCATGGTCAATTCAATACCAAAGCCAAGCCAGAAACCGTTTCGTCGTCGTAGCAAAACCATGGTAAGTACATGTACTTAATTGTTTTTTTACATGATGGGAGCAAATGAACCCACTTAGGGGCTGCTTCACCACCCATTGATTAATTTTAACTGACGGATAAATGTGATGCCGTCTCAGTCTATTCGAACAAAACAAACAGAGACGGCATCACATTTATCCGTCAAATAAATTTGATCAATGGATGGTGAAGCAGGGGGTTAATCTTTTAATTTCCGGGCACAAGAGACTGTCGAGGGTCAGAACCAAGCTAAGAGCCATATCACACAGGCCATGATGTACAGCTAACCAATTTGATTCCTAGGCCACTATAGAACCATGTCATAATTAATCAATTTGTTTATCTTCCACGACAGTAATTATTGCGTGACGTATGTCATGATGACATTTTGATCTTTGCGAACATGTGTCAACGATAAAGAATAGGAAAGGAGCTTACTTGTGTATTAATTACTTGAATTGTCACTGTCCGTCTGTCAAAACTTTTTTCTTCTCATATCATGGACCAAAAAGTTAATAAACTCTTTACGTTGCTCTCAACCTTGATGCTGGCAAAATTGTCCCATAGGACAGACGCCATTTAAAAAAAATCTAATTTTACTGCATGTTGTGATCGGAAAGTTGATAATCCTTTGACCCGCACTGACGTGGTAATTACCTAGCAATTAATGCGACAAGGTTCTATAGTCTAAAATAAATGTTAACTGACGTAAGTGAGTATACAACATGGGGTCCCAGTCTTCTACCTAGACGTGACGAACTCGCTGCTTCGTTAATTAACGTCGAAATAGTTGCAGTTGCGTGTGCGAGAGAGGAGCACTATGCCGATTCTAGCGTGAAAGACGGAGATGGCAATAGCGCAACGCGAACACGCAACGCCAAGTGAAGTGCCACCATTTCGCATTCGTGGCGAATCCGTCGCGCGCTTGTGGCGAACAAAGCTTCGCACTCGCTTCGCTTTTAATACTTACGTTCGCAAATCGCCAGTGTGATTATGGCTCTTATGGCGTAAGAAACAGATCCTTAGATTTATGAAAAGGGTGCGCTGGACTCTTGATTATAAAGGGTACCTACTGGCTAAAAGTATACTCCATTTAATTTAGAATTATAAACCACAACAACATTATATTGCGGCTCGTGAACTGTAATCTCTTTACAGTTTGTACTAGAGTAACAATTGATGACACGCAAATAAAGTGGCATTAAAACAATTTTATTTTGCGGCTCCCAGACTATTGTACTGTACTATTTGCTAGGTAAGAAATAGTTGACGAGCCGCAATATAATGATGTTGTGGTTTTCAATTCTAAATTAAATGAAGTATAGAACATGGGTAAGTAAGATTTGGGCCATCAACTCGTACTTATTTTCACCTCATCACTATAAACGAGACTGCGTGTAACGCCGAAGCGTAATATTTTTAGCTCAACTATGAATAGTGAACGAGCGTTATTAAGTATTTTTAAAATGGCCTGTTCATAAATATTGCCAGAAAGTCAATTCTGTTTACACATCCAATGTCAATGTCACCTAAGATATATACAGAAAAACTGGATATTTTTACAACTTTAACGATCGTTCAGGTCGTTATATATTATAAGGTTGACAAATTTTAATGTAAACAAATGCAGTTTTGAAAGCTTTTTGTCGACTCTACTTTTTTGGAGTCGAGGATAGCAATACTCTTCACCTTTAATAGGTGACACTGACACTTAAGGAAGCCTAAGGCGATACATTAACGACCTACCTGACCCAGCCACTTCAATAAATTTATTTCTAATCTAAATAAATTCATTTTATAAACGTATTTATTAGGATTTTCAATATTTTATCCCACTTTATGAGATCGAAAGTTTACGTAATAGGTTTTTAGATCTCCAGCATCTTTTTTTATTATGAGAGGAAAACGAGCAAGTGGGTCATCTGATGGGAAATGATCACCACTGCACATAAATATGAAACACTCAAAAGAAGTTTCACTAATCTTTGAACATAAAACTACCGTGAGACTCACTCATAGTGAAAAAATACGATACTCGTGAATTGCGCGTTTAGCAGCCGCCGCGACGTGTGGCTCTGGGAGGAGGATTAGCCCGAAACATGTCGAGCTAAACTCTATCATAGACGTGAGTTATTCGTATTTTTCGAGTAGAGTCATTGATCTGTTGCTGGCCTTTAAAGGAAGTATAAACCCTTTTCTTGAAAGTCCCGATGCCATAGGTTGTCCGCAAACACTGCTACTGGAAGTTGATTCCTTAGTTTCACAGTTTCATCTTAACCCTTTCAACGCCATCTACACTTATAAGTGTCACAAAGTACAGTGTCTAAGTGATCTTGACACAATGACATAAGCCTAGATTCAAAGCAGGTTTACGTTTTGTCAAGGCGTGGCGTTGAAAGGGTTAATAAATGACTAAGTTACCTGTCTCTTTAGCTTCGTGGTAAGTCCATACTCGTGGTTAGCCCAGAACATTTCCAGCAGGTCCTCAAATGAGACCGTCTTGGGGTCGTAGTCCAGTTCGATTACCTCTGTGTGGTCACCTCTGAAAACCACAAATGGAACAAGTTAAAACATGGTATAATGTGTGAAGCCTGACCAGAAATATATGAATATTGTCAAGAGGGCGCTATTGTTCTTATTTATATGGCAACAATGACATCTTGACTTGTCTACAACGTTTAAACTGTCAGTCAAATTAAAATTTCAAACAATGTAAACAAACATTGTATTTAAAATGTCTTTAATTTCCATTTTCCCTCATCAAATACTGCTAAATCCGTGTGTTATTTAATCAATACTTACCACAACAATATCCTAAAACATTAAAACAATAAACAAGTGCTAGAATATGGATATTATTTCATTAAATGGTTTATTTACATTGTTCGCAATTTCAATAAAATTGACATTGATTTTACCTGTTAGCTCTGATGTTAATTTGGAAAGGTTTTGTAGGGAAATAGTTTCATTCCGCAAGCGTTTTTTTCTTCAGTAGTTTATTATAAACATTATTTCAATGATCCGTTGTTGAATACCAATCGTTTTGGGCATTTTTTTGTTATTGTTCAAAGAAACCGCCACAGTGACACTGACAATCATTAAAATTATTGCCAGTGTAAGAAATTAGTTCCAATGAAATTCCGCAACATGGCGAATAGTCATATATTTCTGGTCAGGCTTTAACTAACAATAAGTAGATACTTTTTTTTAACTAACTTGTCATTATCTCTCTTTTTCTCTCCCTTCCAGGCTATTATTTTGATTTCTCAGGTTTAGTTTAGTATATTTTACTATCTAACGCTACGATTTCCTTTATGTTTCTATACTTAATATAATCTGTTGTACGCGTACAGTGTACGTGTACGTCTACGTGTACAGTGTACGCGTACACGGCGTACGGACATGGCGTTCCAGGACACGCAAACCCGGGTACGCGTACAGTGCCCGCAGTCCGTACACAGCTTTACCATTTTGTTATTGTTGTTGTCACTATAAGTGCTGGTAGTTCAAAAGACTCGAGCGGCTAACTAAACGAACTTGACACCCTTTAGATGATAATGATGAAATATTAAAAGAATAATATTGATAGCAATTAACAAATTTAATAAAAAAATTGCTCTACAAACGCGATTATCGTTCTAAAGGTTTAAGTTAAACTTGAGTCATTTCTTGCTAAACATCGGCACGATGTTTAGGGACGAAAGGCCCCTGGGCCGAAGCAAAATTCCGGGACCCTAGTGAAGAAGGGGTTAAGTCTGCAGAACAGCTATTTTCTATTTTTTGTGTAAATGCGGTTAAGTCGAAATCAGCTGTTCAACTTCTGCAGAATTAACCCCTTTTTCACTAGGGCCCCAGAATTACACTTAATGGACAGCTAATAACGACTATGACAGGGGCCTTTCGTGATGACATGCGCTGCGCACACGCAAGCTTGCCGGCGACTTGGCCTTGCACATTAACCTTGGTAGTTAGACAGAACGAATTCACAACTCGAACACAAAACTGGCTTATGTCTCGTCACGTGTTAGATTATATTAGTATACAATGACTTGTACAAATGGCACGTGGATATCATTCATATCTTTACTCCTTTGATATTATAATCCAATTTCTCAAAATATGTATTCTGGCAGTTTCTGTTGATTAAAAAGTGGATTACCTAATTGATTTAGAGTCATGATTAGGAAATAGAAAAAACTGCGTATTAAGATTTACCTAGTTATTTATATTTATATGACCGCTTGACTTAGTTTCGAATTTGCACGTTTTACAAACTAAAATTGGAGTACGAAGGTACCTATCAACCAATCAGCATATTTGACAATTCCGGTGCCTTCCCTAATTGAGTATGAACTTAATGATGTTAAGTTTAATATATAAGTCATTATAAATTTGATACGAATTATTTATACGGAAAATATCACAATTAGATTAGGTACTAATGTAATGTGTAAGCGGAATGCCCCGAAGTAAGAAAAACTACTGCAATAAAATAGTAGACCTTGCAGTACTTTTTCTTACTTCGGGGCATTCCGCTTACACATTACATTAATAATCTAATTGTGATACCTGTACAGTCGAGTTCACCAATATCTGTATCGCCAACCTTTCATAAATATCTATACATAGACCTTATGTTACCGTAATAAGGTCTATGTATAGATATTTATGAAAGGTTGGCTGTACAGATATTGGTGAACTCGACTGTACCTATTACAAAGTACAACCAATGTATACATATAGTTAGCTAAATTTCCACTAGCTTATCTAGAAATTAGCAAAGGTTATGGGCCCATCAAGTTTGAATTTCAAATACTAATATTTTTTTACCTACCTTTATGAAAATAGTTTATTTATAGAGAATAGTTCTTTTAGTTTCGAATAACTCGTATAATAAAAAAACCAGCCAAGTGCGAGTCAGACTCGCGCACGAAGGGTTCCGTACCAAATTAGTTAGCAAAAATAAAAGTATTATTTAAGTAAGTATACCTACACGAAATATACAAAATTAACAGAGAGGTTGGTAAAAAAACTTAGACTAACTAAACCTAAAACCTATATTTAAAAATATCAGAAAGATCCCTGCTATTAGGCAAGTTGACTGCGTTTCTAATTATATGACAATACCATAAATGACGGAACTCTTAGGTAAAAAAACCGGCCAAGTGCGAGTCGGACTCGCGCACGAAGGGTTCCGTTCCGTACCATTATCTACCTATATAAAAACGGTAAAAAATCACGTTTGCTGTGTGGGAGCCCCATTAAATATTTGTTTTATTTTAATTTAATTATTTATTTTTAAAGTGAATATATAACTAAATATTCTGTGAATATTCAAGCGTCTACCTGTTGCCGTTATTAAGATCGAGCAAAAACTAGCAAAAAAATCACGTTTGTTGGTGCCCCCTTAAATATTTATTTTATTCTGTTTTTTTAGTAATTGATGTTATAGCGGCAACCTAAATAAGTAAATTATCTTTGAAAATGTTAACTGTCTAGCTATCACGGTTCATGAGATACAGCCTAGTGTCAGACGGACAGACGAACGGACAGCGAAGTCTCAGTAATAGGGTCCCGTTTTTACCCTTTGGGTACGGAACCCTAAAAATAAGATAAGCAGAAAAATAATAATAAAAATCTGTTAAAAAGAAAGTCTAGTAATACTAATCTACTAAGTAAAAAAAAACGTAAAGAACCTACTGACCCTGTTTAGACGTATGAATTAGTATGAAAATGACTATCGCTTAAGAAACTTGATTGACTGGATCTTGGATCTATGGTTAAACGTCAAAATTTCTCTGTTGCTATGTTATTTTATGTTATGTTTATGTATGACTAAGAAATCTAAGTCTCCGTTTTGAGTACCCAATAGTCAAAACGGAGGCAATTAAAATTTCTTAGTCAGAGATTTTGTTTTCGAAACACTAGTTAAAATTACCCAATATCTTGTAACAGAATAAACTAAATACAATTAAAATCCACTTAAAAAGACATAAGCACTTGACAGAAATAGTATCCTAATGTAATGATGTACTAAAATAACGAATAAAAACTAATTCAATTTCGCAATGTTTTTTAATGTTCGTCATATCAAAATACCATGTCATGTAGATTCTCATATCTAAATATAATTTACGTGACTTTTTTCCATTGCATATTTGCGATAACCTTCAGACAAACCTTCAAGACAAACGTGCGATGATAAAATAACAAATTATTATTATTATTTTGTTTATTCTTTACCGCAAATTACAAAATTACACTAGGTAATTAAAACTTTTGGCATCGCTTTATGGTGTAAAAGCAAATGAATTAAATTAGGTTAATCAAAAAGTATCAATGTAACCACACGGCAGGACTGTTAGGTGTGTATTACACCTAAATCTACAAAAAAATCTTCATCTTCAAATGATTATAATAAAAGCAAGGAGACCTGTTTATCAAAGTACCTAACACTAAATAATTGGCACACCGACCGCTTTGACGCATTATACACCATAAGTACGGCAAATACGCCAGAGTCATATAATAGAGATTCCCGAGTCCTTCCGAACTAAAAAACGTTGTATGAACCTGAGGTCTAATCGCGATTTTAACTTTCCTTTTTTTTTAAATCAAAAATATATTGAGCATTTCGAACCTCAGATAAGAAGAAGGCCTTAGAAAATACTGGCAACGTATTCTAAATTGCACGACGTTATCTATACCTACATATAATAAATCTCTACTAAAAATACTTTTTGAGATTGAAGACTGGCAAACGTTGCCTCAAGATTTTTTTCAAAATTATTTTTTATAAAAAATTAAATATCTCCCAAACTAAGGCAATTCGACCTGACTTTGTACTATATTATTGGCATAAAGCCTTAAACTAAACTGAGGAATCGATGTTTTGAATTTGGCGGGTTACTTGACGACTACGGTGTATCGCAGTAATATTGATTTCTCTTTCACGAACAAGACCTTGAACTTGGCGATCAGTTACTGCGTAATATTGTTTTGAGACAGATAGGTGCCATTATATCCTTATACTGTTTTGTCTCTTCTGCTTACTACCATATTTTATTATACTTAAGTAAATAATACAAGGAGTGACTGTTATATTGTGTAGAGTCTTCGAAGGTTCGCCAGCTATATAAACCCCTAAAGGGGCTTTCGATAGTGGCTCTTAATTTCCGCATAATATGTGGTATTAAATAGATACATACTATGTGGTATATTGCTCATATTACTATTTGCTCGCTTTGGTCTCCCAAGTTCTAATAAGACTTTTAGTAGTTTTAGTCTAACCTCTTGTCAGTAATACTTAGACGGATTACTAGTCACTCTGCGAATAAGCATCAAGAAAGGGCTTAAAATTGTAAAGGTGCATTTCTTTTTAATAATTGCAAGATAATTATCATTTTATTGCTAACATTTTGCTATCTAATCATGGTGTCATTAGTCGTGCCATAATTATTTACAATTGATCATTCCTATCAAGCACGTGAAGATTAAATTTAGGTCGAGTAAGCTTTTATTTGATATGCCTACACATGTGTGATAAATTTCTATTTTGAGCTTTATCAATTAATCTATAATTATCTCACTCTTACTATCTATGTATAAAAATCTCGTGTCACGGTGTTTGTTATCGAACTCCTCCGAGACGGCTTGGCCGATTTTTATGAAACTTTTTTCTCGATATTCAGTAGGTCTGAGAATAGGTCGTAGGCTATTTTTGTATCCCTATTCTTCGCGGACAGAGTCGCGGGCAACAGCTAGTAATATTATAAATGCCAAAGTTTGTATGGATGTTTGTTACAATTTTACGCTAAAACGGTTTGACGGATTCTGATGTGGCACACTGATAGTTTATAACCTGGATGTAACGTATAGGGTGATCTTTATGCCAATAAATTGCATAGTTCCCGCGGGCTTGCGAGAAATGAATTCTTTGTAAACGGAATCTCCCGCAGGCAACAGCTTGTAATAGTAGATTGCACAACAAGAGCATAAAGCGAGCCATTTTACCCGAGACGTTCATATAACCACCCGAGCCGGTACAGCGAGGGTGGACAGACACGTCGAGGGGAAAATGGGTTTAATGCTTGATTTTTACACTCTGCTTTTCACTTCGATTGCAAGGAAATTAATAAGCAACATTTGAAATTAAATTTACAAGATCTTATTTTTCATGCATATCAATTTATATAGTAATATACTAGATTTGTCTAGAGTATTATTAATTTCGTAATAAAAAAACACCAGTTTACAGTTAGTCAAAAAAACTCATAAATTTAATCTAATTTCTAAAATTTTTATTTTTACTGGTTGTGGCTGTTTGTAGCTGATTCCCTTGGTTTTAGAGGAAGATTTTACTTTATGCACAAGTGCATAAAAATCTATTTTATGCAGCATTCTTTCGAAATAAAGAACAATTTTACGAGCATGAGAAGTGAAAAAGATATTTATGCAAAACAAAGTGCTCTATCTACCTACATTACCATGAATAGTTAAGCGTAACTACACATAAGCACACTTCAACTGACCTAAAATTTAAGACTTCTTTATAATTATAAAACTGTTGTTTTATATTACGAAATTAATAACACTCTAGACAAATCAAGTACCTACATTATTATAGAAACTGCAATGCAACTGCAAATAAGATCTTGTAAATTTAATTTCAAATGTTGCTTATTTATTTCCTTGCAATCAAAGTGAAAAGCAGAGTGTAAAACTTGAGCATTAAAACCATTTCCCCCTCGACGTGTCTATCCACCCTCGCCGTACCAGCTCGGGTGGTTATATGAACGTCTCGGGTAAAATGGCTCGTTTAATGCTCTTGTTGTACAATCTACTATTACTAGCTGTTGCTTGCGGGCGATTCCGTCTGCAAAGAATTCAGTTCGTGATCGGGACGAAAAAAATATCAATACTAAAATTAAAGACGAATCTAAAGACCCTTCTCTCTTTTTTTGAAGTTATCCTTTTTATGTATGCTTGTGATTTTTTAAAGCAAATACGAAATAAATATTGTTTTATTCAGTATGTGTACAAAAAAATACTTACAGGCTTCTGTAGTGTGGGCTCTTTGTAGTACCGCCAGCATATCCGACACGGGTCCGGATCACCCCTAAAGTGGCTCCGAAGAGTGAGTCGTTGGACCAAAAACAACCCATGCCGAATGTCGCTTTCTTGACCGGGATGTCGACATCGTGGAGGAGAGCGGCCTGTGAAAGAAAATTAGGTATATAAGATTTCGTCAAATCAAGGACGATAACAGATCGTCCTTGGTCAAATCCATTTTTAGCAAAAGCTTTTGCTGCTGACAAAACTTTTGTCAAGAAAACTGAATTTCACTATGATTTCCATGGCAGATGCAATGAACATGACAATTGCAATGAAAAGGCTTCACCCTGGTACGTGATTCAGTTTCTTTGACTGTACCTTTCTTGCACTGTAAACCAAAATACATACCTATATGTACTTATACCAAATTTCAAATCATTCTTACAATTAGAAGTGAGTCGACTTGCAAAATTTGATTAGGTACAAACAGACACTCAAACACTGCGAAAGATTAAACTAAAAAATAGCGTGTAAAAAATATCTATTATTCCTGAAGTTTTTTAACCAATTTTGCCAAAACTTGACTGTTATTACTTTACCTCGGCTTAATTTGTTGTTTGCTCTACATGCTGACTATTATCCATTTTATAGTTTAAATACCTATTTATAAAGCGGCAAATAGATTAATCTTTCTATGAACTCATAATTATAATTAAATATCCTTGTAGTTGCACTTATCGTTTGACTTAACAAAGTTAACAATTATCTTCATTAAGGCTGCGTATCCACCGGAGCTGCGCGAGGATGCGTTGCGAGGGATGTGTTTGTCATGAACCAATAGAAACACTTCATTTAAAAGGTCCTAAGTGAATGAAGTGTTTCTATTGGTTCATGAAAACCACATCCCTCACAACGCATCCTCGCACATCTCTGGTGGAAGCGCAGCCTAAGTAGGTGCCCCGTTTTGTTTAAAACCTCCAACACCACCTTTATGGGTTTCTATTTTATAGTGCAAAGTAAAAGCCATGGTACCGTAGTGGTTTGACTTATGGCATTTTAAGCAGAGAATCGTGGGTTCGAACCCTGACTAGCACCTCTGAATTTTGAAGTGGATTCATGTCGAAATTAATTACATTAAAAATTGAAATTTACCATAAACTTTACAATGCAATGATGCAACCCTCATGACCATGCAATGAATATATTTGTATTTGTATCATGAAGAAACGTGTACACACTTGCGAAGAAATTCAATTGTGTGCGTGTGAAGTTCCCAATCCGCATAGGGCCCGCGTGGGAACTATAGCCTCAAGCCCTCTCATTCTGGGAGAAGGCCTAAGCTGTGCCCAGTAAGTGTATGACGTATATGGGCCGAAATGAGATGACGATTTTACAGTAGCAGCGAAGCGTAGTAGCCAGGCGTAGTAGTCAGTGCCGTTTAGACCTACCTGCCACATCTTAGACAAAGTTAAGTACACTAAATATGAATGCATCCATTAGACTCGTTTTAATTAGAGGATCCACCACAATAATTTTGCACTATCAGTCAAGTCAATAGGCCATCACGAAACAAGATGATCCTTTAAAAGCTCAACACAGATCACGGTCTAACGTTATCTTATCAGGACCCCTCGTCGTAATTTATCTAACAACCATTATTCGTTATTCCTGCGCAGTTTATGCACGTGGCATTCCTCTGATAGCAATTGATAACAAAAGAATAACACTGTCATGATTTTTTGTCATTACATTAAGTAATTATAGCTTCTTAGACTTTGGTCTGAATGATATCTATAAGAGGAACGTGGTGAATATTTCGTTAAATTAAACCTATTTTAAACGTAGAACCCAGTTAAGATGTGCAGGAAAAATCGTGCAAATTGCACTCGATATAACACTTCGAATTAGTTTGCTTTACGGACCCGCAATGTAACCCAAAGCACGATTTGCACGCATATTAGGTATAGTCGCCAACATAAACGTCGGAGTAGTCAGGGCGGTCAAAAATATCTAAACACGCACGTACCCGATTGATGAAAGGAGGGAGGGGGGGGGGGGGGTTACAAAGAGCAAAATAATTCATAGTAACCTGGTAGTTAACTAACCTGGTATGTAAACCTATGAAAATCAAAATAAGAAGAAACTCGAGCAAATTACCGGCCTTCATATATTTGTCTGATATTTTTAACACATAACGTAACGAACAATCAATTTAATTTAATAATTTAAGATATCGCGCTATCATCTCGATGATTGATAGTCTTCGCATTTTCTATTTCAGTCCCATAAAAGCTGTCATCATCTTGAGACATCAATTTAAAGCAATCATGCAAACATGAAAATTCAAATCAATTGATCGATCGTTGGCCATCAACAGCAATAAATATAAATTAATCAAGGCAAAGTGCAAGTTAGTTCATTAAGGACGCGGCATTGGACTCATTGCAAACAATGCAGGGGTAAGTTGAGATGTAAATAGACAGAATCGACAGATAATGGCAAGTAATCGATACATTTACACTTTCTTAATTAAATGCGTGATTTATTTACTTGAACTTGATGGATGAAGCAGAAAATATATATGTTCTAGCCTTGCCGAAATTAAAGTTAGGCCTAAAAAGCCTGTGTCGAGTATGAGATCGCTTTTAAGCGATAAGACTGCCTGTTGTTTATAGTTTTTTTTTGTACTACTGCTTTGTGGTGTTCGATAAAGGATAATTATTGGATTGTATTGTATTTGTGGGCAGTAATTAGGTATTTATATTAACTTTAAAATATCAACAAGCTTGACACTAGATTGTATACTGAATTTTTAATTCTTTAAGCAAATAACAACAATCACAAAAAAATAGAGATGAAATTTTAAGTAACTACCTATAGTATAAATCTTCCCAGGTGAATTTTTCGCTTCGAGCCCTTATCTTTCAAAACCAACGGTATCGTCATAGTATTAAGGTTCAAATTTAATGTAATGGCTCGAAGAGAAAAAATCACCTGGGAAGATTTATACTATACTTACCTTCCTACTGTTTACAATAAACAGGCACTAGTAATTTCTAAATTATAATTATTTCCAAAAAAAAAACCAATTTAAGTAGGTATTTATGAATTTATGTAGAGTGCGTGCGTGGGCTTCAAATTATCAATTTCATTCTCTAGGGTTCCTAGCCAAAATAGCAAAAAACGAACCCTAAGGTACCTAAAGTTTTGATCTGTCTATCTGTCACAGGAATTTTACTCTACTTGGAAACTATAAAGGCTGTGTGAAAGAAATGTAGAAAATAGATGACTTATGTTATCCGCTACGTATTAAGTATAAAATTTAAAAAAAATAGAGTAGGTATGCTCTGTAGGTACCTACCTATGCAGCCTAGAGAGAAAATACGTTTTTTGATCGTACCTATGTGTTTTTTGGTCTCGTCAGACATTTTGCAAAAACTTTATCTTAGTCGTTTTCAAAATAATGACCACTACTGCTGCGAAAAATACGTTCATTAAAACTTAAAATATTTTTAGGTAAGTACAGGTAAAACAAGAAACTAAAGTAGTCAAGAAAACACTCGTAAGTAGGTAGCAATAACGTTAACTCTCAATGGTAATCAAATACAAATAGTAGAGTTCATTGTTCTCTTACAAAAAATAGGCAGACGAGTCCATAACTAAGTACTACCTAACTGTCAAATGTGAATACCGTTTGAAGATTTGTAGGCAACACAATACTGTGTATTAACCTTAATTTATCAATATTTCAATGGGCACCTAAGACAAATAAAGTATTTTTCGGTTTCAGTTTATGAAACTCTACCTTACGTTAACACAGAAATTAAACAAGTCAGATATGAAGTATCTTTTTTATTTATTTTTCAACTTCATTTTTTATTACTTTTACGGTCATCCCATGAAACCATATATTTCAAACTAAATACAAACTGAAATATAGATGCACAGAAAAAACCCCAGAAAAAAGACCAATGCTGGGATTCGAACCCAGGTCCTCACGCACGCAGCACGGAACGCTGAGGAACTGGGTTCGATTCCCAGCATTGGTCTTTTTTCTGGGGTTTTTTCTGTGCATCTATATTTCAGTTTGTATTTAGTTTGAAATATATGGTTTCATGGGATGACCGTAAAAGTAATAAAAAATGAAGTTGAAAAATAAATAAAAAAGATACTTCATATCTGACTTGTTTAAAGTTGCACAGTAGCGCCATCTCTTGGTCCAGGTGAGCGGTTAGCTCCGAAGGAGTGTTAAAGTCTCTCGGTAGAGGGCATAACATAGATAAGCGCTTTATCACTGCATAAAGTGATTATAACAGACTGAAATGTACGATGTATGGGAAAGATTCGTCGCTAACCTCTAGACCAGTGATGGTGGAGGGGTAAGCACGCAGCACGGAACGCTGAGGACCTGGGTTCGATTCCCAGCATTGGTCTTTTTTCTGGGGTTTTTTCTGTGCATCTATATTTCAGTTTGTATTTAGTTTGAAATACAGAAATTAAACTTTTAAGTTAGGCAAGTTACACCGAGCAAAAATATTGTTTATTCTAATTTTTTCAGAGTTCCCGTGCCTCAAAAGGAAAAACAGGGGCTAAACTCAGGAACGGCCCAACACGGTTTGCTACAGGTAATTCAATCATTTGCGAGAGGATAAGAACGGGCTGAGCTTATTTTCCTGTTAATTCGCTTTGTAAATAAATAAATGAATAAATAAATAAGGTTCATCCCAATCTCAGCCCAGACCTCTCGCAAACCAGTGATTTTTGGCGTTCCTGAATAGCAGTTCATCCCTATCCTCTCGCAAACGATTGAATTACCGCTCGCAAACCGTGTTGGGCCGTTCCTGAGTTTAGCCCCTGAACTCTTCTAGGAACACTCGTTTTTCCATTTGCTAGTCTGTCACGACCAATTTGCTCCAAATTTACTGAAGCAATTGAGTTAAAATATACTCACCGGCAAAAAATTTGGCCCACAGTCCACCTTTCATACAAACGAGCCTACTTCGATGTCTTATTTCTACATCAGGTTAGTGCCCCGGTTGAGATCTGATGATGGATATCCAGAGCATCGATAATGGAGGTCCGGTGTTCCCAACATACCCAACTGATTCAACAAGCAGTTTCACCACAGAGAGAGAATTTGTACAGCACTGAGATTTTCATTCATTTTATTGCCATTTTAGCTGTTTTTCTAAATGGATATAATTTCCGTGTTAAACGGAGATTCAATCAGGTGGGTATCTTAGGAACTCTGAACGTCCTTTATCAATGCTCGGAGTAACCATCATTAGATCACAGCCAAAGCACCGCCTAGTAGAGAACCAAGACATCAAAGTGACCTCGTTTGCATGAAAGGTGGACTGTGGGCCAAATTTTTTGCCGGTGAGTGTATGTTATTTAGTACACTGGTACACACATGCCTTTTTGTAACTCAAACACAAAATAAACTTACTATGTACTTAAATTAATTTTGAATACCTCTACTTAGAGATAACATTTTAAGGAGGCAGAATACTTAGATGAAAAAATAGGTTTACCTGCAAACTGTAACCGTGTCACTCAGGTATCGGATAAAACGGCTTACCTACTGGGAGGGTCTCAAATAAGTATATTATTATTAATTATTAAAGAAATAATAAAGCTAATTTGGACGTAGTTTGACGAACATGACCCAACCTGAGGGTTGAAAGGTTGTGAGGTTGCAAGGTTATAAGTCGCTTTTTAATTTTGGACCTAGTACCAACAAAAGAGAAATTAACCTTTTCAACGCCAATGACACATATATAGGTCACAAAGTACAGTGTCAAAGTGACCTTGTCACAATGACATAAGATTCAAAGCAGGTTTACGTTTTGTCAAGGCGCGGCGGTGAAAGGGTTAAAGAAGAAAATGTCAGTAGTTTGGATCCTTTTCGTTAAACTACGTCCATTTTATTTAGTGTATCTCGACTAAAGTAAACGCGTGAACGGTGGGGGGTGGGTAACCTATATTTTAAAATTTATTTAAAGATACATTATTCCTACTAACATATTTTTGTCAGCGGGGAAGGATGCTCGTGCACCTACTTAATTCCACGTTATTATAAAACATCAATGTAATTACAAGAGGACTACTTTCTTGCGGCTCTTTTCCGACTCGGCGGTCAATTATCCCCTCATCAAGAATACTGATTGTGTTAAATTGCATCAGATGATCTTAAGAAGTTTTATTATTAAATTTATTTTTATTTATTTACCTTACGCCATAAATATTCTTGAACAGACATAAGATTTTAATTTTTAGAGTTAAAATCACGAATATAATAAATTAAAAAACTCACGTTCACCGGTGGCTTCATGCTGAAGAAGTTTCTAACGATACTCAACATGCACAAAAAATTTCTTCCCGGAATTTAATTTCTGTGCAAATATTTCGAATTTGCGTGCGTTTGCTGTCAGCGTGTCTTGTGCGGGCGGGACGAGGAGTGGCCGAGGCGACTGCGTGGCAAGGCGACCCGGCGAGCACTGGCGCGCAGCTGTGTCTGTGTTAAACGTTTACACGAAACACTACTCGCTAGACACAACTGTATTGTATCGCCTTGTGAATAGAAACCTTCAATTGATTGATATCGATCTTCAAGCTAACATAATGCTAGAGTACATTAACGGTTGTTTTTAACACTTTCACAGTCCGTGCCCCATATAAGGGTCACAGCGACTTAGCTTCACAGGTCTGTGCCCACATATGGGGCACTAAGAAACAAACAGACTTGCATCCAATCAGTACAATATCTTGTTTACACACTGAGCAGGACGGTACAATGATTAAATTGATTCGCTGGACTTCCCAGGTACCTACCTAGGTATTTGAAATTTGTATGGGACTGTGACCGTGTTAAACATACTGGGCAAATCGTTGCTATTCTCCAACGAGAACTTATCATCGGTGTCATAAAAATTACACCATATCACTCACCATCATCATCATATCAGGCAAAAGACGTCTACTTCTCCCAAAGAGTCATACGCTGGCCGCATCCAAGTGGTTCCTGCTACATATACCCCCCTTCCCACGAAACTATCACCTCATCCCCGGTCGAAGTATATATTCGTTTCACTTCTGGACACAGATATCTGAAAATGAAAACTTGTGGTGTATATTCCGCTGTCACTCACTTGAATCAAATCTCGAAGATCAGCGAATATTTTCATGTCACCTTAGACACAGTGTACGCAGTAGGAATACGTTTCAAGCACGCTTCGACGGCGCATGTGTGCGTGACACACATCATCGCCACGCGCCGTGACGTAACCTTGCCCGCTGTGACGGCCGCGAATCGTCTACCGCAACCGGCGAGTGACGTCGAGACGCCGTAAAACAATATTGAAAAGCAGACCGATATAAAGCACTTCCAGCTGTCAGAATCAGATGAGATTACCACCAATGGATTCTACGGATTTTTTCGAGTTAGGGGCAGTCCTTAAATAAATGCAATATAAATTACCATTTTTAGGGCCTTTTTCAACACTGCCAAAGAAGTTCCTAGTATTTTTTGATGGACATTTTGTGTCGTCTGTTTATTTCTGTTCGGTTAAATAGAGACCGCACCACAGATATTTGTCATCAGAGTTATTTTGGGCGAGACGTGATGACCATTGGAAAACTACTTAAGCACCACTTTCTTTTACGACTTTATTCTGTGCCTACATAAATATTTGTCCATTTTTCATGCTCACAACAGATAAGCGAAACGTGATTCACAACAGATTCCACTTCTTAAACTACCTAGTTAAAAAATTGTAAGTACCTTCGTACGTCTTGAATAACATGATCAAACCCCCAATAGTGTTACTCCTTCTTGCCTAATCTTCAAAAGAGCAATTTTGTTGTTTCAAGTGTGAGTAAGGGACCCAAACCTTCAAAATACTCAGATGCATTTTCTTAACTATGAAAATTACTTCTTATTAACCCTAGGTTTTATTTAGCCTTGATCCGTCTGACATATTGAGATACCTTATGATATGATGTTATCAAATATCGATATATTTACAGTCGAGGTAAGAAAAGGTTCGTCACTTTTCGACTCTATGTCAACGAGTTAAGGTCGAAAAGTGACTAACCTTTTCTTACCCCGACACAGCGACATTGCAATTCAGAAGAGCCCTCTGGCCTAAGACCCCATAGACGATCAAATGTATTGCGCAATAATATTGACCGTTTAGGGATAATACTGATGATTGAACAATGATTAAACGATAGATTGAGCTAGTTTAATTTTTATTGCACCATATTTATTGTACATTGTACAATGTTATTGTAGGTCTATGGGGCGCCGCGCGGTACACTGTTTCCGACAGCTAATAGTCAAACTGTCAGACAATAAATATATCGGAGCTGACAAGATAACAACATTTTCAGAAAGGGGCCTTTTAATTATTTTAATTATTACTGTAATTATATTGAACGACGAATCTGGTGTTTTATGTTACAATCAATAATTTCTGTAAATTATTAAATCACACAAAACAAACTAAAGAAAAGTTGTGGTAAGATGCCTGGAAACTCGCCGCCCTCAAAGACGCAGTCAGTGCCAGATCTTGATAAACAAGGTGAACGCGAGACGAATACAAATTATGTTACCATGCGTCTCAAACGTAAACATGACAATGAGTTGACGGCTGAAATGGCTCATTTTAGAGAAGAGATGAGATCTATGATGGTATCCCTGATGGACACCCAACTTGCTGAAATTCGCAAAAATACGGACACCCTCAAAGAGATTCAGGTTTCAAACCGAAATATAGAGAGTTCGATTGAATTTTTATCGGCGCAGAATGTTGAGGTAAATAAGAAAATCGAGCGGCTGGAAAAACAATCCGCAGATGACAAAAAGCGCATCATTTTCCTAGAAGAGAAGGTAGAAGATGTTCTTAAAAACCGTCGTAAAACTAACTACGAGATTAAAAATGTCCCAAAAAATGGCTCTGAGACCAAATCAGACCTCATCGAGCTCGTCTTGAGCCTCTCAAGAACCATAGACTGTCAAATGACGAGGGCAGACATCAAGGACGTATACAGGGCCCGTGGAAAACCAAATGGATCCCAGGCCACCCCAATTATAGTCGAGACTTCATCAACTATCATAAAGAACGACACCCTGAAGATGTGTAAAATGTTTAATACAAAGCATACTGAAAGGCTTCGTGCCAAACACCTGGGGCTCAGCTCTTCAGGGGAAACTCCCATCTACGTCTCCGAACACCTGACCCCAAAGGCTGCTCGCCTTTATTTTCTGGCCCGGGAGCTCAAGCGACAGAATCTATACAACTTTTGCTGGACGGGATATGGTAACGTGTACTTGAGGAAGGATGAAAACTCGCAAATAATACAAGTAACGAGTGAGGCCCAAGCTATGCATCTCTCCAAGCAAACATGACTGCATTATGTAACTTCAGCTAGACTTTACTGCTGGTCAGCTAACGTGAAAATGAACCTTTCTTATGTCCATAAAGTTTGCACTTTTTACTTAGATATAAGTCTAATAATGATGTTTTACTGTACTACATTTTTAATCAAAATCTTATACACTATTACTCAATCACACACACTCAATCCACACTCATCCAAAACAAAATCAATAATCTCCCAATACACATACACGTACTATATAACATTTATTAATTTCCTTATTACCATCTTTCACCACCAACCTTACTTACACATAATCTTTTACCAGTCCCTTTCATACGATTATAAACCCCATTTAAAAATAATTTCACCTACTAGCATAAAAATACAAGTTAAAATAATAACCCTGCTAATCAACCCCTCTCTTATAACCAAATCAAGTTATGGTTTGTAATTCAAATATTCTAAATGATATTGATGAAGCGGAGGTTGCGGTATCTTTCCGGTGTAGTATACAGGATCTCAAAAACCATGTACCTTTGAATAAATTGAACCTAACTATTGCATCGCAGAATATCAGGAGCGTTTATGGAAATTTTGATGATTTTATACTTACCTTAGCGGATCTTGATTTTCAGATTGACATATTGATTCTTTCAGAATGTCGCATTTCTACCCATAAACCTATCCCCCAACTTGATGGCTACTTATCTCAATTTACGACCAGTAATCTTAATCAGAATGACGGAGTGGTGGCCTATGTCAAATCTCACTTAAATGCAAAAACTGATGAAATCAAAATTGAGCACTCAACTTGTGTCCAAATTATAATACAAAATACTGTAATTCTCGGCATATATCGCTCACCTTCCAACTCCAATGCACAAAACTTCATAAATGCTCTTAATAACCATCTTGATACGCTAAAATCTTTTAAAAATATTATTATAACAGGTGATCTAAACATAAACCTTATTACAAGAGACCAAGAACCTACTCATGAAAATTTAAATAGACAATATTACCTCAACATGCTCTCTTCTCATGGTATTCTACCTGGTCATACCATACCTACCAGACTTACTAATTGTTTAGACCATTTTATGCTAAAGATAGAAACCCAAAAAACGGCCGCACATATAGCTATTCTCAATACCTCGATTACTGACCACCTTACTATATTCCTGGCATTAACGACTGATAAATTGACTGACTTTTCTTCTAGGAATACCGTATCTATCAATTATGAGAAAGCCATTAAAAACCTTTTAGACAAAAACATTGAAGCACTACTTCTAAGTTTTGATCCATATTATGTAGTACATCAGCTGATTAGCAAACTAAATCAATCCATTGAAGAGAGCATAATCACCAAACCAATACCGAAAAGTCAACGTGTCATTAAGCCATGGATTACGCCTGGTATACTGCGCTGCATTAGAAACCGAAATAGACTACAACTTAAAGTACGTTCAGAACCACATAATGAGATTTTGAAGGTTGTATACGGGAGGTACCGCAACTTTTGCAATAACTTGATTAAAAAACTAAAACGCAAATATGAAAGGGACGAACTGACAAACTCTGCTAAAAACTCAAAAACTCTCTGGAAAACCATTAAAAAGATAACACACTATAAATCTACAAAAAGTAAAAATAATGAATTACTTAACATCAAACCATCTCCAACAGCCTCTGTCAATTACGTTAATACATTTTTTGCGGAGATTGGCAAAACTCTGGCGGAGGATTTTAGTAACAGCTTAAATTACTCGGACGATAATACACACAATGAATACATGCCCAATTGGACTACTTCATCCTTCGTCCTCTTGGACACTGACCCAAGAGAAGTGAGTGATATTATCATGAGCCTAAGAACAGAAAGCGCCCCTGGATGGGACAATATACCAACCAAATTTATCAAGCTGTTGAAAAATGATTTGGCCCCTATTATTAGTCACCTAGCAAATCTCTGCTTTAACACAGGAATTTTCCCTGGTCCACTTAAACAATCTATTGTAACTCCCGTGTACAAGGGTGGTGAGAGAGACGATGTCAACAACTACAGGCCTATATCAGTACTGCCAGCTATCTCCAAAATAATAGAAAAACTAATCAATAATAGACTAATGGTGTACTTAGAAAAATTTAATATAATTTCTGAATTACAGTTTGGTTTTCGGCGTGCTAGATCCACGGAGGATGCAGTCCTATCACTCACGAATTTAATTGTTGATAAAGTAGACGCAGGAAAGAAATGTTTAGCTGTATTTCTTGATTTAAAAAAGGCTTTTGACACCGTTTCTCTCCCCACTCTTGTGCGCAAGATGGAGTGCGTTGGTATTAGGGGAACCCCTTTAGCATTGCTGACTAATTATCTTTTTGGTCGCACTCAGAAAACTAAGGTGGGCGACTACAAAAGTGAAGAAGTTGACATCACTTTTGGCGTCCCCCAGGGGAGCATCCTGGGGCCCACGTTATTTTTAATCTACATCAACGACCTGATTAACCTAAATATAAATCGTGGAAACATCCAATCTTATGCTGACGACACTGTCATCGTTTTTGAGGGAGAGTCTTGGGAGTCAGTGTTCGAGTGTGCTAATGATGGTCTTTGTAAGATATCCTCTTGGCTTAAAACTAACCTTCTCACTTTAAATGTTAACAAAACAAATCACATATGTTTTACGAAATACAACAGCACTCAACCACTGATTAGTCTGAAACTTAAACTACACACTTGTTCATATGCTGATCGTTCTCTTTGTAACTGTATGGATATTGAGAGGGTGAGTCACACTAAGTACCTTGGTGTCATATTCGACCAGCGCCTTTCCTGGCATAAGCATATTGAATTTGTGAACGGTAGAATTAGAAAACTCATATGGATCTTTAAGATTCTGAGACATATTGCGACTAAGTCACTTTTAAATCAACTTTATGTAACTTTAGCGCAATCCATTATGAGCTATTGTATCACTGTCTGGGGAGGGGCAACTAAAACTAAATTTCTTGAGGTTGAGAGGGGACAGCGATGTCTCTTGAAGGTAATGTACCTAAGGCCTTACAGATTTCCCACTAACGAACTTTATCAGATTAGTGACCAGTTATCCATGAGAAAGCTGTATATCCTCTGTACAATACTAAAATTACATAAAACATTAAAGTTTAACCCTGCGCTTCTTACGAGAAGACGAAAAAACATTGTTGCCCCACTTACAATATGTAAGTCCATGTTTGCTAAAAGACAGTATAAAACTCAATCTGCATACCTTTATAATAAAATAAATGACAAAATTAACATATACCAGCAACAATTATATACCTGTAAAAAATCTGTAACGGAATGGTTGAAGACACTTAGCTACGAAGATACTGAACTTCTAATTTATCATGTATTAAATTAAATATAACTTTATAGTAAACATAACAATGTTCAAATGTATGTAATATATATATGTATATGTGTGTGTTACGTATATATGTGTATATGTATGTATATGTATATACATGTATATATATTAATAAGTAGTACGTATGGCTGACGTCGTAGATGCGCCTGAAAGTTTCACTTTATCCCGTTGTTAATAATATCCAAAGTTACTGGCGTTTTCTGTGGCATTTGCACTCACACACACACACACACACACACACACACACACACACACACACACACATACACACACACACACACACACACACACACACACACACATTCACACATACACTCACCTTTTCAAAATTACAGGCTCACGACAATATTCGTGAAGCCCGATTTTTCATAACTGTTTAAAATGTAAATTCCTTTTAACTTTAGCTTTATAAGTATCGTTTGTTAAGAAACAACTGTCTTGTTTTTGGAGGAGCGGGACTTCCTGCTACAGGTATTTCAATACTTACTAGGAAGTCCCAACCTTGACACTATTTATGCACTTTTGTAAACGAAAATAAATATTTTCATTTTCATTTTCATTTTCATTTTTTTCACGTAAGCAATTATTTTACAATCACTAGCTGTTGCCCGCGACTCCGTCTGCGAAGAATAGGGGTATAAAAATAGCCTACCACCTATTCTCACTTCTCAGACCTACCAAATATGGAAAAAAAATCTCATAAAAAGCGGTCAAGCCATATCGGAGAAGTTCTATAACAAACACCGTGCCACGAGATTTTTATAGATTAGAAGATTAACCCCCCAAGATCAGCAAAAATATAAGCAAATCTCTAACTCTCTCCCTCCCCCCCCATGCTTAATTAAGCATTAGTACATTAATTATTTAATCTTTTTTGGTTTCTTTATTGATTAATGAGTAGTAATTATCAAGTCTAGAAATAAGCTTAGGATAGAAGAATAAAATTTCACACACATAATACTTATTCAAGCAAATTATTGACATGTAGTTCAAATCAAAACTGACTAAATGTAGAAAATTCGAAAATATAAATAAATACCCCCGTCTTTAGTGCTTACGTAATACTTAATGGCTCCAAATATCAGCCCGCTACCGATAACATCTAGTCTTTAAAATAAGTATCGCAGCATCGGTACTAGAATGGAATGAATAAGATATAGGATAATCAGTGCTAAAGACAAGACCCCTACGCAAACTTCCGCGACAAGCGGAATTATGCCGTAGATTTATTTGCACTATTGACAAGCACCATTACGGTATGCCATGTATCGTAATGGTGGTAGTCAATCAATGGTGCAAATTAAACTTTGGCGGAATTATACTCTATTTATACGCAACAGAAGGATAAAATGCTTGTAGGCGCCTTGTCTAAACACACTAGGTAATTGATATATGCCATTGATTTAAACAATTGGTTTATTTTTTACATTATAACAAAAAAGTATAATTCTCCACACTGATGTCTAAATATCTAACAGCTCTCATTAAATTATGAATGTAACGAATCTCAATTGCACATTTTATTTGCATTTTGTCAGTTGCATTCTCTTGGAAATGATTATGTAGGTTACCTATTTGTACCAAAGTTAAACTTTTTGACATTTAGACACGAGCGGTTACATACAATAACTAAATAAAAATAATCATACATAAAAATACTAAGGCTGTCCATAGAACAGGCAGTATAATATATTAAGACGTGCTGCACAAACATATTTTATTAAAAAATATAGTTACTTATAATTTTCTGATTATGTACGTTTTTGGTGATATTAGCCGCACTTACGAAATAAAGAAAATAGTTTTGTAAGAGAATTTGTATAATTATAATAATTTTCACAACATCGAACCTAATTATTAATTGAATATGTAATTACTTAAAATATTCAAAAGAGTCATTTCAATTTTTTCAGTTCGATTGGGGTTTTGAATTAGTTTCATAACTAGACAGCTATTTTGCAGTGTTCGTATGTGTTTTAACTACTGTGGGAAACGCTACTATTCGTAAGATATATGCGGTTTGGTAAAGATTATATCCTATATAGTTATTCTGGCAAAGTGGTCCAATTTGGGCAAGACACTAAGGGGCAAGACTTTAATAGGAATCATTTTTTTTTTATTGAACAACATCGAGATATCATAAAATATTTTCATCGATATGTTATATTTAACGCTACGAGTTCGAAATAGGGTATAAATACCAATAAAACTTCGCCAAAGGTTGTAAAATGAGCAATAGAACACTGTTCAACTTATTTACATAAGGTAAATTGCGTTGAAAACACTACAAAACTGTTCGAAATGTGATGACTAAGTATTTCAATAACACTATGTAGGTATTAAATGTAAACGAACACTTATTTTGACACAACAGTTGTGACTCAATTTCTTACATTAAGGATACCTTCTCATAACAGCAGTACCTACTGTAAAATATTTATTTTGAATATTACAATTCTAAAAAAAAAATTTTTTTTAAACATTTTTGATACTAAATTTTACAATCACGTAACGTAACCTAATAGTATACACAGGTTGATGAAGACAATTTAACAATCATAAAAAATTATCGTCCTGTTAAAGGCAAGACCGACAAGAGGCACTGATCGACAGACGTGTCAACTAAAACTATTTTTTCAATTGATTCAGTTCAGTTAAGGGATAGTGTCTCAATCAATAACTTAGATTTTTTGGCTTTGTCTCTTTTCGCTTAACAACGACCATTTTTAATTCGAAATTCATTTATATATACGAATAGAAATTGATATGTAAAATATGTGACCAAGTGTTGTCATCTGGCTAAATGAGCTGTCTTCAATGTTTTGAACGGTCAGGAACAGAAGATATGCTATTAGCTATTCTATTACCCAGAAAATTGACCGTGTAATGAAATTACATAGTTTTTTTTTCAAATGTTACTTGAAATGGTTGCAGATAACAAGTTTGGTATGAAGTATACCAAATCACAACAACACAACAATACAATGCAATGTATCACTGCAGAAGTGATTATAGCAAGCTGAAATGTATGATGCATAGGAAAAATTTGTGTCTAAACTCCTGACCAGTGGTGGTGTAGGGGTTTAGCACGTGGCACGGAATGCCAAGGACCTGGGTTCGATTCCCAGCGCTGGTCTTTTTTCTGAGGTTTTTTTCTGCATCTATGTTTCAGTTTGTATTTAGTATGAAATATATGGTTGCAGATGTTAAAGGAGAGTATTGAAAAGGTACAAACAAAACTTTAGGAGTTATACAACAATTTCTAACACCTGTTACATGCTGCAAGATTCACAACCGACACCGACACTTCAATATCTCAACTCATACGCATCATGTTACTAAACAGAATTACAAGACATACATTTAGTTACAAACAGTTTAATACAGTGTAAAAATTTAAGTACTTACATGAATGTCTTACTTTCAAAATTTAATAAAATACAATATTGATATCACAAAGATGCTGCGTGTAAAGTTTATGTAAAATGCGTTTACAAAATAATACTGTTACGAAGAAAAAAAACAACGGGATAGTACTAATGTTGTGCTTATACCTTTCTATAAGGCCATTATGTATTGCTTTTATATTAGTGAATCAATTCTAGATACATTCATTTATAGCAATACTAAACTAGAGATAATATTATCTCTTTAATAATAAACATACTTGAAGCCGTTAATTTAGGTTCATATATTTACACTAGAACACCTTGAATATTTTCATCCCCAGAATAAATCCATCTCTAATAATAAATCGTGATACAATTTAACACGTTTCAAGACTGTGTTAATAACAATAATACTCCTAGTACTTTTTAAGTACTTAAGATAGAAACATCTACATAAAATGGTTACACTAGTGACTAAGTTATGGACGAATGAATTACTACTGGATGGGATCTAATGAAATCCACATGATCATATTATTATAAATATTAAATGTTTAACAATACAATTACATCCTAGTTGATGGAATATCAAGCTGCCATTACCTTAGAATATACCACAGAAGTTGAACACTGGTTTATTTATGACAAATAATGACAAGACTCGTGTTTTTCTAAACTGAATAATTACAAACGCGATGAAGTGGCACTTGACAGAATCACAAATATTTCTTTTATATAGTAAATGCTACGTACCATCTCAGAAACTGAGGGAAAGCAACGCAATGCAGATTAATAGGTGTGATTGTGATTTGAGTTGAGAAGATAAGGAAATATTGGCACACTTAAGAGTATTTATTTAGCAGATAACAAACTAGAAAAAGGCACTTAACTTATCATCCGTACGTTACCGACAACGTTGTTTTATAAAATGGAAAACTTTTACATGAAAAAATACATGTTTAGTACCGCTTGAAGCATTTACGTTCATGTCATTCGTATTTTTTCTCTATATGGGGTTGCGAACACACATTATCGTAACATAGGGATGTTAAAATAACAGCTAGATGCCGTGGCCCCCGCGCTAAGTCAACAGTCAGCTGTTTTTGAAAGAAACGCATCATTGAATCAGCATGCACAACTTAAACAACCCATTAACTTTCACATGTGAAAATAATCAATAAATATTAAGCATCTCTCAAACAGGAGCGGCGGGAAATACCGTTGAAAAGGGTAAAAAAATGTATACATATACTTTGTAATTAAAAACTCATACATACTTCCATACTAATATTATGATTGCGAAAGTGTGTCTGTCTGTTACTTCTTCACGCTTGCACCGCTGAACTGTTTCAGGTGAAATTTGGTATAGAGATAGAGGACATAGGAACATTTTTATCCCGGAAAATTGCATACTTCCCGCGGGATAGCAATAAACGAATAAACGAATAGTGATTAAATAAACAGAAAAATAGATCTTAATAAGATCAAAATGACTAAAAAAGGATGCTATAGAGTAATTATTCAAAGGTTTAATTTTTTCCATTGTTTTGCACATTATGTCAAGTTACATAAGAGTTAATTAAATTGCTCATGCGCCCAACCGTTATCTAATGATCATAATACCTACATAACAATTTTAAGGTAACTCGAAACTCAATGCTAAATGAAAAAGTAATCTGGAATGTTTTAAGGCTACAACAGTAACAATTTATTAGCATTCAATTCCGTTTTACGAGTTATAAAGTAACGTATGCGTTTGTAAAAATGTATTTATAAAGTGAGTGGTAGATTATCTCTTAACAACACATATCATACGGAAGCCAATATGTTTTTTTATAGTCATTAAAAAACACATTAATGAATTGAAATGGTTACATCACACGTTTTAGTTTAATTGTACAAAATGGTACAATGGATTATAAATTCAGTGAGTTTCATATTTTCAAGTTTACTATGAAAACTATCATACAAAGCAGATTTAGTTTCTAATAGGTAGCTATTAATATATAGTTTATTAATAATATCTATGGTGTTATTGCCATTGAGTGGTCCACGCACGAAATTATGACGTGTTTCAAATTATCGCAGTAAGAGAGGCAGTATCCCACTTATTCAAATATCTTCTTCGAAATATGTAGATATTTTTTCTATATTTTATAAAGCGATCAAATGTAGATTGGTTAAAGATCTTGAATAAATGGAATGTCAGCCTTAGATAATAAATAACCTTCTTGTTCTTGTTTTTAAGTACGTAAATGCAATTCACAGTGATGCTTACATTAAACGAGTAGTTTACGAATCTCATTGAATATAGGTGTTTACGAAGATAAATGCGAAGCTGCATAAATATGAATTTCTTATATTATTAAAATATAATTTATTATTATTAATTTATACTTACGTCAATTTTAAATAATTTGCATTGTAGGAATTAATCAATTCTGTTAGTATTATGCTATATTTTATGATGAAAATTATGCCGTACTGCCAAACATACTATTGCATTGTTAATGAATGTGGTTTTACACAGATAATGCAGTAAGGTTTGGAATACTGATCACTTTTGTAAATTGTGCCATGTTGTACATAATATCCTTAAAATACAATAAAATAGTTTAAATACATTCTTTTTATTAAGTACCATTTCCCAATCACAAATACTTTTGTTTACTAATCATATAATACGTACATTCATATTAAATTACTCAAATAATGGAATGTTAACTAGGAAAATGGTAAGGCGAAGACGACGTTCTAAAATACGAGCATCGGATACTCTACACGAAAATAACTTCACTTACGTATAGGAATCTGTAACTAGGTTAACTACTAGCAACCATCATCTTACCTCTAGTACAATAATTGTTGAGCTCGTGCAACTATCACAATGTCCTTAGCACATTGGCAAGCCTTCGCTCCCTGAGCTGTAATGGCAATTCCATCGGCAACATTATCATTCCGAACTAAACAAGGATCATTTTCGTACAGGAATGTAACGGGCTACCAAAGACTGTTCAAGATAACACAATACGATTGTACAATTCTATTTTAAAGGCATCTCAAGCAGCCGCAACTTTTACTGGACTGGTTCAGCTCAATAATAAATTCGTAAATTTTAATAAGTACAACAATCCGAGCACTCGAGTAGGTATGATACGAGCCCGTTATTTTTGGAATGATTAATCAGACTTAAATGCCACTATCACTTTGTTCTACTCGCATCCACTTGGGACGCGCTGATAGTCTTTACATAATAATACAGCACCTGCGGGACCTCGTATCGCCGACGACGTCGCTAGTATGTCCGGAGAACCGCGGCACGGTGCCTGAACTCGGGGACAGCGTGAGCGGGTTCAGTTGCACCGGCATGGCCTCTTGCACCGCCACTTCTGGCAGAGACGTTATGCTATGGTTGTTCGTTGACGCCAGACTGTTCTCCACTGGACTACCGTTTGTCCTTATCTGTGACCTCTGCTTTTTCAAATCGGCTAGGGTGCCTGAAATTACGGACGCATGATTAGAAAACAATAATTGAAGATTGCAGTACAGTTCAGCTTCAAGTGTTAAACGATAAGCATCTTTTGTCAATTAATTATTAAAAGGGGAAAATCATTTCGTGTTAGCGATTAATTATTATGATTAGGTTTATAAAAATAATATTTTATCGTGTAATAAATTGAGAGCTTAATCGTTTTTTAAATATAAATTTTAACAACTAGGTAAATAAGTGAAAGTTAATCTAGTGCAATCATGCCATTTGTGCAGACATGAGTGTACGATAGATAGATAGATAGAAAAAAAGAAAGTTAAATAAATGCATGCAATAAAACAAACTACAAAAAGTAAATAAACAATAACACTACAAATACTAAACTACGTACTGTACATATAACTACGGACAAAACAAAAGGGACGGTAGAGAACAGTAATGTAAAAATGGAGAAGGAACACTAAACGAACACAGCATGCAACTACAATGAGACCGCTTGCCTCAGATATGCATCCTCGAGAGCGTTTCACCCGGGGCACCTGCAGCCCCCTTCCAATTACATGTATTTATAAACCATCACTGTGCAAAAACTGTTAGATAAACGTTTTATATAAATTGTTAAAAACCGGTGCTATATATAAATATGTACTGTGTTTGTTACGAGTCAATTGGAGATGTTCGTAAGGATGCATATAATTACCTGCGTTAATCATGACGGTGACATGAACATTGATTTTACCATTATTGTCTGTGGTGTAGGTCGCGCTGCCGCCCTCAGTGAGGGCGATTTGGTTCGGGCTCACTACTAAGTCTTTCCTACCGTCAATGGCGTCCTCGTTTTTAAGTACGTCGTTGTCTTGTCCTTCGGGCGCTTTGCGGACGCCGTTGGGCAAGCTGGGTCTATCGTAGTGTTTGAGGTCTTCTTCTTTGAGGACGGGCTGAGGCGCGTAATGCGATGCGGCGTTCACACCAAACAGAGGGTTCGATATTTTAGGCTGGGTGTATGTTTTATCGTTTATCTCGCTCTCGCTTCTGTGCTGCACGTATTGGTGTTTCGGGAGTGCGTAGTCGACATTGCCGGAGTCGAAGCTTTGGTTGGACATGGTAGAGCCGGTGGATAGACGCTTGTGGCTGATATCGCCGGGAGGTATGTTTGCGGTGTTCTGGTCATTTTCCACACCGTTTGATAGACCCTGGAAAGAAGAAGCAAATCACATTAGTGAAGATTACAGATGAGATATCTGGTATAGTTTCAAGTTTTCACAATTATGAATAGAGCACAAAGTATGTACCTCATAAATTTAAAACCACTTGAAACAACACATGCGAAAATAAATACGACTCACTCCAACTTGATTATAATTTAATATGAAGACCAAAGACCGTATAGTTTTGTTTAACTAGGCTAATATAGTATCCCACTACCCAGTAAGCGCCTCCCCCCTTTATTGCAAAATGTCCTTGTTGAGCGCATGTTCTAATCTGTACGAAAATCATCCAAGTCGACTGAGGACCGACCGTATGGTACAGTTTTTCCCACAATAATACCGCCCTGCACAAACATTTGTGTGAGAGCCAGCCATCGTTATCTTATAATGGTTACCGCACACCGAAGCTACCGAACAACGGCCAACCGATAGTGTCATCGACATTGACGGAATAATCGATAGTATCGATGGAGCTATATTTAAAAAATAATTGAATTGAAAGTTGGTTTTCACTGAAAAAGCACAACACTAGCATGATTTGTAGTTGCTCTCCTTTTCACCCGACTGTCGAAAGAGGGTTATGTTTTTTTCGAGCGTATGTATTTATGCATGTATGTATGTATGTATCATTGTTTGGCACGCCCTGCAGCCTAGACGGCTCAATGGATTTTAAAGTGTGATTGATTAGAGTCGTCTCAGTTGCGAGTGACATAGGGTATATATTTTACCGGGATTCCCATGGGAACGGGAATTACACAGGAAACAATACGATTTCATAACTTTGTTGGATTTCAGTTGAAATTTGGTACTCGTGTGTAAGATGGTGATTTAAAGACGGACGTGCAACGTAAATAAATGAATTTTAAACATCGGTGCCTCTTTCGGGGGTAAATAAGAAAATATATTTACACAGTCAGGTTTTTCAGCTAGTACTGAAATTAAAGTTATTTTATTGTTTAACATCTTACTTAACAACTTAATTTCTTTTTTTTAATTAATGTAATGAAGTTCAACAAAAACGATTGTGTGTTTACGATGTCCGATGATGACTAAAGAACGTTAAATAATTGTAAAGGGTACTATGAGATGTGTACTAGGTATGAGTAAAAATATACTACTCTGCTGACTCTGATAAGTTTCATCGGCCATACGAATATAAATAAAAAATATGGTACATATTACCCGAACGTAATTCAATAAAGAGTATCGGCATTGAATTATATGGTAAAATAATATCTTAATTGGGATAAGAAGTTCTATATATGAGGAACTTTATGAATAGGGTAGGTACAATACATTTTTTTTCTCGGATTTTAAAAAGTTTTGCTTGGATCTATTCAGAATCAGTAGCACTATCGATTCTACAGAGAAAAAAAAGTGCCTTGAGGTCAGTTTTGTTACTTTTCTTTCATACATTGGTGTTTGAAGGTAACAAAACAGGCACTTATTTTTGTATGAAAAACTGAGGACTTTTGTATACTCTATCATAATCGATAGTGCTATTGATTTTGAGTAGATCCATGCAAAAATTTCTAAAATTGGAGAAAAAAATATAGTTGTACCCTATTTCTGAAATTCCCCAAATAAACATATTTATTATTTCAATTTAAAATACTAATTTTTTCTGACGTTTAGAATTTCACCTTGTATTTTTATTTTAAACTCACTTGAGCCCTATTTTCTTTTGAGTAGTATACAAAACAAAACATACCCGATAACGCAGACCCAGCACCTGCGGCTCCTTGCGCATGCGCCGCAAATTATCATTAGTCAGAAACATTATATCCAAAGACATGGTCGTCACTCGACGGAATTCATAAAGCCAACACTGAACTGCGCGAAATATAATCCTTTGCGAAAACAAATCGCTAACACTTTATGTGTACATAAAGGAAGAGTTGAAGTGCGAAAGGGAACTTTTGTATGTCAAAATGCATGTCGAGAGGAATGTGCGTGCGCGCGCGGCCGGCGCGGACTGAGCCGCGGCGCTGCGCGAGGGAAATCGCATGAAAACTTAGTGAGTCGCGTCGTCAATCAAACCAGCACCGGAACGAGATGCCACTCACTATTATTAATTTAACGCATCAACACACCATAGAAGGCTAAGTTTGTTGTTAACGAGGGAGAGGGTTGCAACGGCCTTGTATGTTTTGGTAATTAAAAAAAACCTGAGAGTTCTATTTCACTGAAATAGATTCGTTCAAGTACTGTTCCACATGCTTCCGCGTACTGATTCCACATGCACTAGCACAAAAACGTGTTACTATTGAGCAAATGTTTGTTTGTATACGTATTTGTATTAAGCTTGCTTTTTAGTGGTATACTTGCTGGCTAATCGACCGCTCTGCTATCTTCGCGTACCTACCAGAGGTAGGGGTGGAAAGAGAAATAGTAATAGTAAGTGTGAACGCGTTTGATTAATGAGCATGCTACCGATGTGTTGTTTGCACCAGATGCGGGCGAATGCGAGTTCCACAAAATAACTCGACGGGGAAATTAATAAAACGATCGATTTGTACATGCTTTAAATTTTAGAGAGTAAGAAGTCAAATTGATGCGGTCGCATACGCAAATATTTTAACATTGGAAATGTTTTTTCGATCGTTTCTATAGGGGCCCCGTTTTCAACAAAAGTGCGACATGCCGATATTCTCGTTATTTCTAAGTCAATATAGTTAATTGAGGTGTCAAAATATTTGTATTGACGAGATTAATAATATACAAAAAAAGAAAACTGACATAATCCTACATTTCTTTCATAAATTAAAAATAAAAGCTCTAAAATGGTAATTTTTTGGTGTACCTTGTGGGCCCAATATCTACTCTTATTTATGATATTTTTTACATAATCTCAACATGTACATGTTCAAAAAGGTTATATCTCGGGATGTTTTTCGAAGTTTATGTAAATAATAATAAGTTTGGGAGTTAAGACGATTTTAAGAGTCATGTTCGTGCGACAAAGCTGTAGTATGGCAGTAGTATTGAAGCCTCTGTATTTTTATACTTTTTTATAATTACCTATTTCTTATAATGTTTATAATTAAAATAAAAAATTTTGAAGAATAAAATAGATTTTCTGTTTTTTTATTACCGAAGTGCATTTCCAATGCTATTTGAAGGTCATGTGGCGCATGAGATCTGTGAATTTTTTTTTATAACCCGCAATCTTTTTCCCGCATTTCTAGTAACTCAATTGTGAGTACTCGCTCCATTCTCCAAGGTCTTGTTTTCTAGCTAACCAACCACGGACCCAAAACCTCCTATTCTTCTTTACACCTGACAAGTTTGATTCAGCTCTATGCGGATGGCTACTAGGTTTCCATAATAATAGGATTTTAATGACTGAGGAGCATGCAATCAAATGACATGTGTAGGTATTTGGAGTGTTTGCTTAGCAATAAGCATGCTAGTAAATGTAACAATTCAAGAGCATTCTCACATTAAGGATCCTCATAAGCACGCTTTTTAGGCGTGCTATTGTAAAAAATGTAAATCTGTAGTTTCTACGATTTGAATTCCTTGCCTGTCTGCGTATGCGTTTGTAAACCTTTCGGCTGTGTCCATTTATACAGGTATTAACAAATTTCTTCATATTATACCCAAAACGTTTAATCTACTTGCCGAAGAATACAAATAAATTTTACTGTATTTACTGAGCGATATAAATAATCAATGACCCCATGCTGAGAGCACGACTAATAGGTACTAATTATAGTAAGGTTTTGACCTAAATTTGTATTGTTCGTTGGGTTTGTACTAACAGTTCCACACCTAATGAATGTTGCAATGCAATTATGAAGAGAGTGCAAATGGTGAACACCAATAGTTTGCTCCGGTAGGTTCGACACGATGATCGTGGCTACACGACGAACTAACAGAGCACTAGAATATAATACTAAAATAAGTGTCTATCATCAAGTTCAGCAACCATAATGATTCTATTATGTTTTTCTTATCTTTCACGTGTTGGCGTATCAAACATGTTTTAATCTAGAGCAGTGCACCGTCAGTCCATACAATTGACTACCTCCCGACCGCTGTCGTTGACATATAGTGTTTCTATTCTTTCAGGCACAAAAATATACTTTGTGACTGCTGACACCGGCGGTGGTGAGCCAGCTGGTAGGCGCATATTGTTCCCAGCCTATATATGTCCCACTGGAGGGCACAGGCCTCCTCTGAGTGGCCTAGTGATTTGATCTATGGTCTCGCAAGCAGGGGGTTGTGGGTTCGAGCCCGGGCTCGCGCCTCTGAGTTATTCGGAAAACCTGGACAAACCTGAGAAGAAGTTTAATGCTGTGAAGTTCCCATCCTGCACTGGACCCCGTAGGTGAATATATTGGCTGTCAAACGCGAGTGTCTGAATCTGTTACATGGTGACTATTCTGCAATCTGTGACTGTGACTCACGGACCAACCACCCTGGTTGGTCCGTGCTGTGACTACAATGACTAAACTACTTTGATTAAGGTGTGCTTCCATTGAGGTTGAACGAAGCGGTCACATACCGAATGCACCCTCTTGTAACGGGATAATGTAATTGACCAAATTGTGCTCGTCCGCCCCGCCGCATTGGAAACACTTACCTTAAAAACCTTGTTTAGGAGTACGATGTCGCATATAATTTCGCTACTTTAGATACCTGCTGCTGGACACAGTACAGTTCATTCAACGACTGTGGTACTCATCGTTTAGCCAGAGCATCTCCGGCGCGTATATGTCCCATTGCCTCTCAGAAAGTGAAGGCTTGGGTTGCTAGTTCTTACAGGGGAATAGTGTGGATTAGAACTTCATATACACCATTGAATTCACAGGTTTCCTTTACCGAAAAGCTCAAGGTAAATTTCAACAATGATTTCGCAGATGAATTCCGAAACTCAGAGGTGCGAAACAATTTATATATCTCCTTCGTTCAAACTACGAGTATATGACCTTACTTACAACCTTAGATATAATCAAAGTGTGTGATAATTAATGTAAACCGCCAATTATGTCCCACTTTGAAATTAACAGAGAAAGTAATGCGATGAAAATTCAAACTATTTACGAGCTGAAAATTCCAACCAAAATTAGCGAACAGTACACGAAATTAACCTAAGTATCGCAAAACACGCACAGCTAAATTTATTAAAGACTAGCTGTTGTCCGCGACTCCGTCTACGAAGAATTTGCTTATCGCTATCCCCGGGATCTATCCAGTTTTCCGGGTTAAAAAGTATCCTATACGTTAATCCACGTTATCTTAATATATAAAAGAAGAAACTGACTGACTGACTGACTGACTGACTGACTGACATATCAACGCACAGCCCAAACCACTGGGCCTAGAGATTCCAAATTTGGCATGTAGGTTCCTTATAAGGTCTAGGGGTGCACTAAGATAGGAGTTTTCAAAATTCACTCCCTAAGGGGGTGAAAACGGGGTTCAAATTTTGTATGGGGAAACAAGATTAGTTCGACTATTTTATTTAAAACTTCACAAAAATACTCCTAATGATAAATGAGTAAACACGTGTTTCTTGTTTTTTTGAGAATTCAACCCCTAAAAGGGAGAAGGGGTAACAAAGTCTGAAAATCAATATGGGTGCTGTTTCTATGGTTTGTCGGGTCGCTGGTTATGAAAACAGCAACGGTTTTAAAATCCGATGTGGCATACGTAAAATACCATCTCCCTGGATGGGGTGCGATGGGGTTGAAATGTCTAAATATCAATATGGGTGTCGTTTTTAAGGTTTTGCCCAAACCACTGGACCTAGAGACTTGAAATTTTGCACATAGATACCTTATACAATGCAGGCATCCACTAAGGAAGGATTTTTTGGAATTCCCACGGGAACGGGAAAAAACGGGATTTATATATTCGATTTCGAGTGACCCTATCTCAGTAACTATAATAACTAGAGTCTTCAAATTTGATACACAAGTAGGTATTACATTAGTTAAAAAATGAATTTCAGGATTTTTCAAAATTTCCACGGGATAAGGAAAAAACGGGATTTTTCGTTTTACTGATCGTAGAAAGCTGAAATTCGGCATGTAAGTTGCTTGGGGAGTGTAGAGGAGCATTGAGAGAGGACTTTCTGAAATTCCCACGGGAACGGGAAAAAACGGGATTTTTCGTTTTACTGGTCGTAGAAAGCTAAAATTTGGCAAGTGGGTTCCTTGGGGAGTGAAGGGGAGCATTATGAAAGCATTTCCCGGAATTCTTACGGGAACGGGAAAAAACTGGATTTTGCGTTTTACTGGTTGCAGAAAGGTAAAATTTCAAAATTCAAAAGTTTATAAGTACTGTAAGTAGGCCACAAAGGGCTCTTTAACTGACTTCAGAAAAGGAGGAGGTTATGCATTCCACTGTATGTATTTTTTTATGTACACGTATGTTCACCGATTTTTCGGTCAATTGTGAACAGAGTTTAAAAAATCTTTTTTTATTCGATACTCCTGAGATGGTCCCATTGTCACCAAATCAGGATCTCAGGGAAATCGAGGGCAACCTTCAAATTTTAATATTTAGTAGAATCTGTTAAACCGTTTTAGCGTGAAAAAGTAAAAAACATCCATACAAACTTTTGCGTTTATAATGTTAATACAGCAAGATTTACTGTGATTTAAACGAGAGTTGAAACAGTGGTTGATAAATATGTGTTTTTATTCTGTAAAAGATTATTTTAACTATGACACAAAATTACTATTTTAATTGTTGTTTTTTCACGTTGAAATATTTTAATAAGTTGACATGTTATTATTATATCTTTGTTATACTGTTTGACATATCACATAATATTGACATTATTTTCTGGATCTGCGTGTATGAAATTTAATTACTATAGTCTTTGGAATATTGTTGTTATTTGTATTTAGATTTTCTAGTATTTTGGTATGACATGTGTGTAATAATTATTAATTCTGAAATGTTAAATTTTGTGTCTATTGCCTATGTCTTTTCATATAAGTACTTACATTAATATTTTGCATGCCTGATATAGGTGAAATGTGTGAAACTATTTTTCTGTACACTGTGACCTACTGTACCACATTTTAAGCATAATAAAGATTGATTGATTGATTGATTGTGAAGTTTATTCACAAAACTATTGCATTCCGGTAACGCATTCTTCGCGTATGCTTTCAGAAAGCGTTCGAAACTGATAATTTTGCGGATTTTTTCCAGAGTAAAATTCTGTGTTTTTATTTTTTATTTATACTCAACCAAAAAAATCACATCAGAATTTATTATTCTTCGAAACATTTTTTTTTCTTTCGCAGTCATATCAGCAGCGTTTAGCGCTGTCACACACACCACACTTATTGGTTAGAAAACGATATTCGCTTTGTCCACGACAAATCTTAACTATAGAGCTATAGATCTTGCTATAGAGTGCTTTCAAAAATCAACAAGTACAGTTAGCAAAAAACTCAAGTCTTGTTCTAAACAAAAACATATTTTATCCCATGGTGTAAAACAAATTACGGCTTGAGTCAATGCGTAACACTATTTCGAAAATATTAACTTAAGGTACTTTGGTAATAATATAAGCGGGTACCTACGTAATGAAATGATTGTTCATATGCCGTAATAACCTTATTAAGATTTTAATTTACATTATACCGACCAACGAACTTTTACTTTCATCCCATAAAAACTCATAAGTTGTAATGTAATAGAAATTAAAACAAAACAGAACCAACAAAAATACAGGTTTTTAGGTTTAGAATGAGATGTCTAGTTTTAGTTTTCCTTTTCTTTTATACCAACTTATTTCTTATTTTTTCTAAATAACGTGTGTAAATAGATATACCGTAGATTAAAAACACATCATCTCATTTTAATGCTTGATAATATTAAGAATGTAAAATACATTTCGTAACATTTGAAGTCAATTTGAAGTGCTGTGTTATAGACTACAAAGTTTTCTATAGCTAAAGTTTTTTATTTGAAACGCAAGCTTCATTTTCACGACTTATCAAAAGAAAATACTTTCAGGCAAGTAATCACCTTACCCTATCATATACAATACCCATGCACCATTTGAGCAACGAGAGTTTTATGTAGCCAGATCTCGCATACTGAACGATGCGTAAAATAACGAGCATAAGCGCAGGTGATGGACGGTTTGGCGCTTGGTTGTTTTTTTTGTCGGAGTTGTTGATGCTAGTGCGTGGGCGGTAGCTGGGTGGTATACCACCCACGGTATACCACCTACGGTATACCGTAGTTTTTATTTTAATGTAAGGTTTTAATATTTTTTTTTAGGAAACCGTACGTCTATGTTTTATAAAAATCTAATTGTAATACATACAAGATACTGTTTGTATCTTAATAAATAAATAACGATCGTTGATACTTATGTTATGTTACACAAATCTTTAATTATCTCGTACTTAATTTACTTTTCTCAGGTTGACCTGAAATTCATAACAGATATTATAGGTTGGGTAGGGCGGATATCTAGATATTTTTTAAACATTAACGTAATATTCGTCAGTTATTTAGTGTTGTCAGAACCCAAATAAAACCTGAAGTAACTATCTAAATTACAGAATTTACTTACCATTTTATTTTACGAAACTGTAATGTAATAAAATACTTTAGTGGCATTAACACCTCGACACCCCAATAATACTTAACTTCGAATATTCATTTGATATTTACGTCTTAACATTACAACTTTTACAATATTCAATAAAATAAGCAATAAAAAACCAATTTGCAAGGCAAAATGCACGCAACAGTGACTGCAACCCAATACTTAATCTGCGCGTTTCTACATTTCGACACTCATAATCGCTAATCTATGAACCTAGGTAATGCAATGCCTAGGTTCGATTACACATTGCAGTATGTTGCGTGCTGTCCAAGTATACTATGCGCATTAAAAAGTAAATAATAGTAAATATGACGGGACAATTCACACCAATTGACCTAGTCCCGAAGTAGGCAAAGCTTGTGTTATGTGTACTAGATAAATACATACTAAACACCCAAGACTTGAGAATAAACATTCGTATTTGTCATACAAAGATTTACCCTGCCGACAGTGGACCGAATCCAGTAACTCAAGCTCTGTAGCTCTCCGGTCGTCAATAAAAAAGATGATAAATATAACTAAATGAGTTACAAGCGCGATTTGACAGTCTTAATAAGTTAATAAGCACCAAATTTATGGTTGGTTTTCCGGTTTTTAAGGTTTCGTACCCAAAGGGTAAAACGGGACCATATTACTAGGACTCCGCTGTCCGTCCGTCTGTCTGTCTGTCTGTCATCAGTCTGTATCTCATGAACCGTGATAGTTAGACAATTTAAATTTTCATAGATGATGTATTTCTTTTCTCGCTATAACAACAAATACTAAAAAAACAAAATAAAATAAATATTTAAGGGGCTCCCATACAACAAACGTGAGTCCGACTCGCACTTGGCCGGTTTTTTTTAGGTTAAGCAGTAAATTCAGTCCTATACGAACATGATTATAAAATCACACACACATGGTTTAATTTCATGTCACAGTCAACACAATAGGAACGCAGACACTTTGTCATTTGATGTAAGTAGTAAACAAGATTCTAAGCTAAAAAGTAACAGCAAAATAACAAAACAAAGCATCGAGTCAGAAATAGTACATTACTGCAGAGGCCGGGACTTAAGGGGTTGCCGGCCGAGTATCTAAGTTGACGGCCGAGTGGTACACGAGGCCGGCATGATACGAGGCCGGCAACCCCTGTTCCGGCCGAGGCTTGTATAGTGCTTTTCTCAAACATGCACCATCATCATCATCATCATCATCATCATCATCATCATCATCATCATCATCATCATCATCGTCGTCGTCATCATAATGGTGATGGTGATGATGATGATGATGATGATGGTGGTGATGATGATGATGATGATGATGGTGGTGATGATGATGATGGTGATGAATGATGATGATGGTGATTGATGATGATGATGATGGTGATGATGATGATGATGGTGATGATGATGATGATGGTGGTGGTGGTGATGGTGATGATGATGATGGTGGTGGTGATGGTGATTGATGATGATGATGATGATGGTGATGATGGTGATGATGATGGTGATGATGATGATGATGATGGTGATGAATGATGGTGATAATGGTGATGATGATGATGATGATGGTGATGATGATGATGATGGTGATGAATGATGATGATGGTGATGAATGATGATGATGGTGATGATGATGATGGTGATGAATGATGGTGATGATGATGATGATGGTGATGATGATGATGGTGATGAATGATGATGATGATGGTGATTAATGATGATGATGATGATGGTGATGATGATGTGGATGGTGAAATATTTCTCTAGGCAGATCACCATTACCATCACCATCTTACCTTACCTTAAATAAGCGTAGTGGCAGAATGTCATAATGAACCAAAACGCAAATATTGCTTATAGTTTTTTTTTAAATGGCTGTATGCTATGATGCCATAGACCTATAAACAGTAAACATCATGGTGCTGTGTGACATGAAACAGTAGACGATCGCATTGCCGGCCTAGGCCTGCAACGGTGTATTTTGAAGCCTGTTTTAACGAACACAACGTAAACATTACATAGCATGTTTGAGAAAAAATAATTTTAATTTGCGGTTACAATTCATTGATCAAGTATTCTAGTGCAATTTTAGTTTTACAACTGGCGGCGATTATTAGAACAAATCGGCGAGCGATACACTGACTTGTAAGTATACTGGTATATTGTAGCACTGTTGAATGAAAAATAGCATTTGTAGTGTTGTATTTACTTAATGGTAATGCATCTCGGCAAGTGCGATATTGCCTCTAGTCCGTAATCATTAGTGTACTGTCACGCACAGCTGGCCAAAGATTCTCTACCCCTTGGTAAAAAAGTAAACTATAGCGTGAGCCGATCTAATTAATTTTTATGGCTTCAGAAAACATATCCGTACAGTATTTCTAGTGAAGAATGTTGAGATTATCCAGGTTAATTGTTATATAAATAAATGTTGATTAGAAATAGCAGTGCTAGGCTATTTTAGGTGTACAAATAGTAGTGTTTACAACGGTGTATTAAACGGCCTAGATTTCATTGTAGTTTCGATTACAACCTCTACAGTAACTCACCCGCGCGGCGGATTTGCTCAATGTACAGATAAATAATGAAGATAACCGCATAACTCATCCGGGCTCATATTGTTCAAATTATACCGCATTAATTAACATAGCACGCCCCGCTGGGTTAAATAACATAAACAGTTTTAAGCAATTACTTAAAAAAACAGCAAGTATTTAGCATTTTAACATACAGAAGTAATAAAAGTTATTTCAATTTAATGGGAAGTTTACATTCTTTTTTTTGTTTAACAGGTAGTCGTTTAATATGCGAGCTAGTGCACGAATTAGTGAAATTCGGTTCTCCTATTGTAACCCGAATTTTTTTAATCCTATTTTCACTAGACTTAAAATCAAAAAGCCGTTTTTTTTATTTTCCTAACTATTCATTAGCCCTAATTTTAGCATTCCGAATTTACATTTGTACCTAATTTCACTAGCCCTAACATCAAACAGCCGAAATGGCGCTTCGCCGGCCGGTGCCGCGGCACGCTCGCTTCGCTCGCTCGGCACGCGCGCTGTTGCGGTCGTAGTTCTAATCTATTCCAACCTACATATTTATGTAGCTATAAGAAGTAACCCTCACTTTCATTGAGCACTCGTGATGATTAGTATTATTAAAGATTAGGAAAGTTGAAATTAGGTTCAACAAATATTAGGGCCAATGAAAATTATATTCAACGTTAGTACTAACGTTAATAGGTCAAGTAGGGGAACACGACTAAATTTGTATGATAATGTGGGGCAACCTTAAGGGGCAACAAGACTGAGAAGCTACTCCGAAATTCGTAAATCATCTCACTTACTCTCGTATTAAATACTATAAGCGTGAGTAGGACAGCACGATACGAAGTCCGAATTTTGAACTTCGTAGTATAAAGGCCTGCGCGGACCAGATGCCTGTGCATGGCACGTCGCGCACACGCACCATTTACAACTGTAAGAAAGATGGATGCGTGCACATAGTGTGCCCTTTCTTACAATTTCATTAATTACAACTGGTGCGTGAGACGCTCACGCATCTGGTCTGCGCCGGCCTTAAGGTCTAGTGGGAGCGCCTGGTACAAATCCTATTAATATTATAAATTAGAAAATTGGTGAAGATGTTTGACTGACAAGTCAATCACGCCATAACGGCTAAACGGATTTAGATGCGACTTGGTGTACAAATGGAACAAAATCTGTACTGAGACATAGGATACTTAATATCCCGGTAATTAAGTTTGCGTGGGATAATATTTCAACTTTAAGCAAGAATAAAGGGTGAAGAACATTGGAATACCTCGACTTTCAAGATGAAACAGATCACCAGATTTACCTTCATCTGCAATCCATAGGCGGCGTTGATCGAGCGAACGCTTTAAAGTACTTTCAACAGCCGTGGACCGCCTAAGTCTCAAGGTGTGTCCGATTTACAACCGCAATGACACACTATCTTTGTGTCTTGTGTTATTGTAAATAAATGTGTTTTCTTTCTTTCTTTTCAAGGAAAGAAAAATCATCACCATTCAACAATAAACTACCTATTATAGCATCCCATCTCTAGGCACAACATTACAGCTTCTAATAGCACTGATTCTTATTTTGTTTGTCCGCACATGACGAATCATATCACGGCCAATTTCCCTTTCGCGGCAAGCACTTGTTTTTTTTTCACAGGGGCGGCCAGTTTTTCCATTTCCCGCGCGAAAGTCGAAAGCTGAATAGTTCCCTCATATCTGACATGACGTATTTAGATTGTTGGTAGCACGAGATGAATGGGAATGTCAATTATGATAATGTTAAGCTACGTGAGCTCAATGTAGCGTGGTATGTTTACCGCGTTGATTGCTGGGATGAGTAATTTATTTATTTATCGATGGAGAACCAATAGCTTCAATAGCAATTATGATTGTGGAAATAGCGACACAGACCCAATTACAGGATTTAAAGGATAGCCCAAAAAACAAATTTAAGGGCCTACCGTGTTTTTGGCGCATTTATTGCATTCATTTATTCATTTTTTGGTTGTCAGTAGTGCCCAATATTAAATTGTTTGAACCAAGAATCAAATAAAATCAAAGGCATTTCATCATCATCATCATCCCAGCCTATATACGTCCCACTGCAGGGCACAAGCCTCCTCTCAGAATGAGAGGGCTTGGGCCGTAGTCCCCACGCGGGCCCAGTGCGGATTGGGAAGTTCGAAATCATTGGGTGGGCAAAGGCATTTAGAACTAAGTAATAACTTAAAAAATAATAATGTAGAGATGGTTGCCATGGTAATGAAATAAAAATTGAAAAAAAACGATTCAAGTCTCGTCTTGAAGACCGCCTGTTATCTACCTCTACTTTTATTAAGTTTTATGTTCTGTATTCTGTATTTTATGTGTATTCTTTTAGGTGTGCAGTAGTTACATTATTCTAAACGTCAATCATATTATACACGTCGACAACCCTAGGTCACTGTCGTGTGTCATTTGACGTCATCGCACCAAAAATGCTACAAAATCTACGATCACTGCTTATAAGTTATAGTTCGCTCGATAGAAAAAAAATCCAAAGTCGTCTCTAAAAAACAAAATAAATTCGTAGTACGACGCTAATACTGCACGGCAGGTCATGACTTTTTGAATTATAATAAAACAGGATGTTTTCTAGGGCGTAGTGTTGCTATATTTTTAAAATATGTTTGTTTTAGTAATCTGTCTGAATAGTTACTATTGATTGTGACCTATACCAATATTTGATTCCAAAAACCCAAAATAATAATAATTACCGACCGCTTTAGCCTAGTTGGTAGTGACCCTGCCTACGAAGCAAGAGGTCCTGGGTTCAAATCCCGGTAAGGGCATTTATTTGTGTGATGAGCACGAATATTTGTTCCTGAGTTATGGATGTTTTCTATGTATTTAAGTATTTATTTATCTATATAAGTATGTTTATCGTCGTGTAGTAGCCATAGTACAAGCTTTGCTTAGTTTGGGACTAGGTCGATTTGTGTAAGATTGTCCCCTAATATTTATTATTATTATTATTATTATTATTAATTAATAATAATTATTAATTAATTAAGTAATTTGAAAATACCCAAAAACACGCGCAGTCCAACCAACCTATCTTGAGCCATCGTGCCTCCCCCACGCCCGAAATCGCCCACCCAAAATCGATTTACGCGAAAAGCTCGGCAGGCCCTTAAGCTTAGCTTATGTACAGTCGGCCAAAAATATGGTCTACCTACTGTTGCAGTTCATTTGCACTTCATAATACAATGAGGTCAATTTTCCCTTGCAATTGCGGTAATCCTGCAAATGGAATGCTCGTGTGAATGTTACCACTAGACCCCGTTATCTAACGCTCAGTTTTGGGGCAAGCTAAAATAGTGATGTTGCTTCACATAATTATTTGATTCTCATTTACTTATAAATAGTTATTTGTCAAAATAAAATTCTTCTTTTGTGAATGCTCTTGAGATAACTCATTCATTGCATTTATTTGATTGGATAGGAGGGGGACAATTATTGAATAGTACAGATACGGAACAAACAAAATAAATACACACCCATTTCACAATTTTATCAACAGTCATTACAAAATTAGAAGATCCCAAGTGATCATTGAAACAGTCATTGAATATTGTACATGATATTCAAAATAAAATTTCATTAGTGAGGCTGCACCACAAAGAGAAATTGATTCATGCAAAATTAACAAATATTAAATAAAAATCCAGGCTTTAAATCTGTAAAAAATATTAATCAGTTGTTAGAAAATAAGGAAGTTAAAATTGACAAAGGTATTGTAAACAAAAGCTGCATAGAGCATTACAAAAAACTACAGTTTTTGCCAGTTACATACAGTTGTGGCCATATAATTAAGAACGATTATTTATTGAGATGATTTTTTCAAAGTAACAAGTATAACTAATTGCCCGTATTTTTTTTATTTCTCTCGGTATTGCAAAACTTTTCCGTACTACCGGTACATTCATTTATGCAACATTGTTGGCTAAAAAATTAATAGAGAAACTTTATTCATTCGATCTGAACCTAGTATTAGTACTTACTGGCTGGTCACGTAATTAAGAACGCTGAATAGTTTATTGTTTTTTCAAATTTAAATAGAGAACACTGTGTGGCTCTGTGGTTGTAGATTATTATTCGTATAATTTTGGCGCCATTTCGTGCTGTTAAAGTCTTAAAAGTGATTACTTCGTATAAAAACAATGGGGAAAAATAAAAGTTGTGATAAATCTACAAGAGAAGTAATAATAAAACTTCGCGAGAAGAATTGGTCGTATAAAATGATAGCCGACCATCTGCAATGTTCAAAAACAATGGTTTTCCATGCCGTAAAGCATTTTTCCACGTATCAAACTACTTCAAACGTTCCGCGTGGACCTAGACAGAGAAAGTCATCTCGTCGAGATGATCGAAATATCGTTCGTTTGGCAAAACAAAATCCTTTTAAAGGGTCTAATGAGTTGAGAAAAGAATATTTTGGCGAAAACAACCCTTCAGCAATCTCTGCACGCACTATTCGAAGGCGTTTGGTAGAAAATAAGTTGAACGGAAGGATAGCAAGGAAGGTGCCTATGTTGAAACGATGTCATAGGCAAGCCCGACTTGCATTTGCAAGAAGGTATGAAAACTGGACAGTCAGACAGTGGAAAAACGTTCTTTTTTTCTGACGAGACAAAAATAAATAGGGTATGTTCTGATGGAAAACGATATGTACGACGCCCTCCGAATAAAGCATTCGACCCAAAGTACACAAAAGTGACATTAAAGCATGGCGGGGGAAATGTGAAAATTTGGGGGTGCTTTTCTGGACATGGCGTTGGACCTGTTAGGCTGATAGAAGGAAACATGGATCAATTCCAATACAAAAATATACTGCAAGAAACAATGTTACCATATGCCGAAGACGTGCTTCCGGTTATTTGGACATTCCAGCACGACAATGATCCAAAGCATACTGCACGCACCGTTAAGGAATTCCTCACATCACAATCAGTTTCAGTCTTAGATTGGCCAGCCAACAGCCCAGATCTTAACCCAATAGAGCATCTTTGGTGCGAAGTCAAGAAAAAGGTTTCAAATCGACAGTGTGGCAATTTGAGAGAGCTGTACGACGTTTTCTTAGAAGAATGGAACTCTTATTTCTCTTGCGAAATGTCAAAAATTGATAGATTCAATGCCTCGCCGGTGTAAAGCCGTAATTAAAAGCCGTGGACATGCAACTAACTATTAATTTTAGTTCAAATGTATTAATTTGCTTTTTTTTCTATACCAACTTCACATTAATATGATTTATTTAATCTAAGTTTCATATAAAACAACTCTCGAGCAGTTTAATAAATCGTTCTTAATTATTTGTCCAGCTACATTACTATTTGAATTTATTAGTATAGAGAACAAATAAAATTTGTAAAAAAAAATGTTAGCAATTATACACTATTATTATTAATCCCGTTTGCTCTATCCATGTGGCTATTTTATAACATAACTTGTTACTTCTAAGAAGGAACACAACTAGACATATGACATGATGTAGATAAAAAAAAATCGGAAACTTCAAATCGTTCTTAATTGTATGACCACCACTGTATGTAGAGGTCAAAAAATCATTTTCATTTTTAAAATGGATTTTTACAAGCAGGCGTCGAAGTTTACCTTCATATAATTTGGAAAAAATAGTGTTAATTTATTATGACACATACTTACTAAAATAAAATAAATGAAATTACTATTTTTTCTTTCATTTCAATAATAATTAAAAAAAATCACTATAGCAGAGCTCTGGTAAGTACAGTATTACCACTTATATATGTTACGCCGATGTACCTGCGCAGAAAACTTATTTTGATGTGGAGCGAAAAATTTTCAGCCAATCATAGCGCACCACGCGTACGTGCGTCACGTAACTGTCCACTATTGGTTGTTTCCCTGTCATCTATGGTTTTCTAGTAGTTAGCAACCAAGCTTGTTTATGCTGTCATGTCATAACAAAGATTGAGAAAAATCCGGTAAAGATTCCATTGATATTTTATTGTGCTATTTTATACAATAAATTCGATGCCTCACGTTAGAAAAACCTCACATGTACAGCATGAGTCCGTGTTGTTCTTGTATTTGAAGCCATAAGGTAAAATAATAAGGTGTTAATGTCATTGGTATGATCACGTTCGGTTTCAGTGTGTGTTAGGTTGCACTATTCTGCGCAAACGATTATTGCCGATGTAACTTATATAAGTGGTAATACTGCATGGATCTTTTGATAATTATATTAGTGAGTGAGTGAATGAAATTAATTTTTTATCGATTCAGATTATCGAAACTGCCCCATCACTTGCCCCCAAACTAAGCGTTACATAACGGGGTATAGTTACCACAGTAGCACGTATACTACTATAAAACGGGATCCTGCAAAAAACCGAAGCCGCAAATAACGGGACGTTGCCGTGTGAAAGAGCCGTAAGTCATTACTTTTTAAAACAGAAGCTATGATCAAAAATATATAAAATGTAAGTTTATTTTTAGACGGGCTATTGCTGTTAATAGCCTCTCATGGCTTTTACTGCTTGGCGGAGAGAGGGCGAGCTGCCAGACATGCCGCCCAGCATGGGGGAAAAAAATTCAGTGTCTCAAAATCCATACTTAGTAATATTACATGTAAAAGTGTGTTTGTTTGTTTCTCCTTCTTTCACGTCGAAACTGAGAGACGGATTGCCGTGATTTTTTGTATGGACATAGTTGAAGGGCTGGAGAGTGACATAGAATACATATTACCATGGGAAAATATTTCATTCCCACGGGAAAACACGTTTTAATCTCCTTCAGCGGTGGAGAAACCGCGGGCATCAGCTTCAGTGTATATACAAATGTATGTGTCCATTTCTAGCGATACTGGTTACATTTTATTCCGTGTATTAGACCATAGGTTCGACAATCTTACCTGCATATCGTCGTCGACAACAGAATCGAAGGTCTCGCGGAGTCGCGCCTCGCCCCGCGCGTCCGCCTTCGCCGCCATTTGCTTTTCCCGCAGCGAGGTTCGACGCACCGACCGAACGCTGAAATGGAAACAAAGCTTTAAATCTATACCAACATCCCTAACACGAAATACAAACCCACCAGAGTGAAGGACTGATAGAGGAGCTGAAATTTATCATACCAAAGATCTGTTTCAGTTACGATAACACTTGAGGTCCGAAATACCAAGGTCAGGAATGAATTCACACAGTTATTAAGACATTTTTATTATGGTTGGTATAGTTACGTTGCCGAAGTGAAATCTTTTTTAGGCGCATTGTGGACGAAACGGAACAGCCACGCTCGAATCGGTGATGCTCAATCGGTACTGTGAACTCATTAGGAGTTCAGAAAACACCGAATCGGTAAAGCATAATTGGTAATGAGTGGAGGAGGAGCGCCTGGCGCCGGCGCGGCGCTCGGGCGCGTGCGCGCGCCGCCGGTGCTCCTCCTGCTGGCCGCGCGACGCGACACATACCGGCTGCTGCTGGCGGTGGAGGAGGAGCGCCTGGCGCCGGCGCGGCGCTCGGGCGCGTGCGCGCGCCGCCGGTGCTCCTCCTGCTGGCCGCGCGACGCGACACATACCGGCTGCTGCTGGCGGTGGAGGAGCGCCTGGCGCCGGCGCGGCGCTCGGGCGCGTGCGCGCGCCGCCGGTGCTCCTCCTGCTGGCCGCGCGACGCGACACATACCGGCTGCTGCTGGCGGTGGAGGAGCGCCTGGCGCCGGCGCGGCGCTCGGGCGCGTGCGCGCGCCGCCGGTGCTCCTCCTGCTGGCCGCGCGACGCGACACATACCGGCTGCTGCTGGCGGTGGAGGAGCGCCTGGCGCCGGCGCGGCGCTCGGGCGCGTGCGCGCGCCGCCGGTGCTCCTCCTGCTGGCCGCGCGACGCGACACATACCGGCTGCTGCTGGCGGTGGAGGAGGAGCGCCTGGCGCCGGCGCGGCGCTCGGGCGCGTGCGCGCGCCGCCGGTGCTCCTCCTGCTGGCCGCGCGACGCGACACATACCGGCTGCTGCTGGCGGTGGAGGAGGAGCGCCTGGCGCCGGCGCGGCGCTCGGGCGCGTGCGCGCGCCGCCGGTGCTCCTCCTGCTCCGCTTGCAACCGGGCGATACGCACGCGCAGCTCGCCTTCCTCGCAGATATCTGCACAAACACAGATTGATTCAGGCGTTTTTTAGGTTATATCCATTTCAATGAACCTTGCTCCTCCGCTACTTAAGCTGGATCAGGATGGGGTCGCAGTTCTAAACTAACCCAACGCACTTGTTTGTTACTCAGTGTTAGTATTATACAGGGTAATTTTTTATTAAGTGCACATATTTTAATATGTGATTGAGTGTCGTTAAAATAACAAATTTCAGTATTTTTCGTTATAATTAAAAATAAAATTTAATTTTTTTTTCGTTATTTTTTGTAATTGGCTCTGTGTTACTATTGTTAATACCTATATTATGTTATAAGCTGTTGGTTCTCCTTAATAAATAAATAATATTAATCACTTATTTTATTTGTTTTTCGTAGTAACTCGACCAATATTGGATGAATTACTATGAACAACCCAAATTTCAAAATTTAAAAAAAAAATCTTGAACAGATAATCGTGATCTATCAACGATACTGAATCACGTATCAAAATTTGTGCACTGATTAAAAAATTACCCTGTATATAAAGTAAATGTTATCCACTCAGCTGCTTTTGCATTTGCCGTCAGTTATTGACAAGTGATTTCAAACAAAGTCATTATCGTTTTAAGGTTTAAATTTGATTTAAATAAATAAATTGGCAAAAATAGTTGCCCAAAGCAAGTGAGTAGTTATACTAATTGAACGTTATTATGGGAATATGGATTTCGTCATCATATCTAACGTTTATTATTTGCAGTTAACATTACTATGATGGAATTAGATAAAATAGTGCTCACGTCAGAAGCACCTTTATTTCATCTCATCTCACTGCTCACATGCCTAATCGCAAAATAAGTAGGCTTGGGTTGTAATTACTACGCGGACCCAGAGCGGTTTGGAAACCTCACACGCGCCATTGCACTGCTTAGCAATTCACAACATTATTAACCTTTACAACGCTCTGTCAAATACAGTAGCTCTCACTCATACGTCATGACATCGGAAAGTCAAACGCGAAGTTGAACCCTACAGAAATGCATGTAGGTAGATATCGCTCTGCACGCCGTGACTGATATATCAGTCGTTGGCGTAGAACCTGCGGTGCTGATATACTTATGTGTCGTTGGCGTGGAAAAGGTTAATACAATTGTTTTCTTCATGGCACTCTTTGAAAAATAAAAACAATTACCGGCTGGAGTCTCGTCGTGTTTGTTCCTGACATTGAGATCAGCTCCATATTGCACTAATAGTTCTAGTACCTCCAACTATAACAAAACAGCAAACAAATCATTTTAATAAACATTAAAAAGTCGATATTCACAGACCAAATGTAGTTAGTTTTCACCAAATTTTATTAAAAATAAAAAAGTAAACTTTCGCGATTTTCACTCTTACTAATATCTTGTTTATATTCGAAGTTTCAACTAAATTAAGTGGCCGTGGGGACAATTATACCACATATTCGAGGTAATCTAAACACGATAATATGGCGTGTAAAAATCCCGGATATGAGTAGTAACTATCACTAAACTGACTGATCGACAGCGCACAGCCTAAACCGCTGAATTTAGGCAAATTACGCAAGCATTCACCTTGCAATAGAGGTGAACTAATAAAGGAACTGAAATCTTTACGGGGTAGGGAACTAGCCTAATTTTTTTCACAGATACCACAATTTTTTCTCAGGTGTTTTCCTCGTCACAATGTTTTGCTTCACCGTAAAACTCAGAGGCGCGAGCCCGGGGGCGAACTCACAACACTCTGCTTGAGATACCATAGGTCAAACCACTAGGCCACCCCAGCTAAAATGTTAAACAAGCCAAACAATACAGTTTACGTACATGTCCCCAGCATGCGGCAGCGTGTACGGGTTGCCACGAATCGTGGTCTACTACGTCGGTAGAGGCGCGATGCTCCAGTAAAAACTCCACCACTTTTAGATAGCCGTTCGCTGACGCGATGTGTAGCTGAAAGAGTGAAATAATATACAGGTAAGTTTACCAAGAGAAAACAAATTAGCTTACAATTTAGTTTCTTTCATCAAGCAATATCTCACCTTGGTATAGTTCAGGGGGGCTACTACAAAACGTCACCGCCATGTGAAAACCTCGTATGTGCTAAAAAAATAAATTTACAGGAGAGACAAAAAAAACGCATTACGAGGTTTTCTAATGAATAAAAAGTATAAAACGGTTTTCACAAAGTTTTGTTACTTACGAGGTTTTCACAAGGCGGTGACGAAAAGTCGAAGTTCGTATCGTGCAGTCCATTTTACTCTTCTGTTTATTAAGAGAACGGCATGATACGAAGTTCGAAAATCGAATTTCATGCATGATCTCCTTAAATTTAAAGAACACTCTTTTAAATGTTTATTATTTTTATTGAATGTATATTCGACCAAGTAATTGCTTTATCGATTTTTATGTCAGTTCGGACATGAGGAAGAAAAACAATAAGGCTGATTGACATGTTGACTTGTAAGTGATAACAGTATTGATGTTTACTGTAAAGGAATTTCTTGGTTAGTTGTATACCAAACTTACTCTTTGTCAACTCTTTTCTTTGATAAGATCACCTTTGTAAAGATATTTATTATATACTATGTTTGTTTCCTTATTTTTATACAATTAAGTTTAACATACATATATAGTGTTTAGGCTACCACAATATCATCATGACATTTACGACATTCCACAAGCAATTTTACAGACAGATAAAAGTTACTATGATACAATTTTATCAAATTAGAGGATCAAGAATTTTTTTATAAATCAAACCGCCTAAGAAAACGAAAAAGGAAACCAGCGCGTTTTCTTAATACGCTAAAACAATAAATTCTCCATTCATTAGCATAAGCGGCGCTTCTACTCGTTGTGGTTGTGATATACAAGAACTTTTAATTCTGTGGTTTTCGTAATATACCACAGAACCACCCGTTCACACACTCATTTTAATAATTTTATCCACCTTACTTTTATTTTCTAATTGAACTCCTATATTCAAAAAAATATATGTACTTATTTCTCAATTTCGTGTATGAGTCACATAATACACACGTACCATATTTCAACTTAATAGGGTGTGACCACAGAACTTATAATAAAGATGCCTTTAAAGAGTTTAAAGCCATATAATTATTTTCCTAGCTCAATTGGTAGGGAAGGAGAGTTAATTGCTCGAAAAATAGGTTATTGCAGAGATTGTCGTTCAAAAAGGATTAAATTTTGAAATACAAACGCCAACATTACTATTCCTCTTATTATTAGTTCTGTGACAGACAAACACTAAAGGTTCTGCTCTCCCTTTCGAGGCAGAGAGTCCTGATAAAAACAAGAACTTACCAACGTAGCACCCTGGTTATCCCTAGGCTCATCCAAATCCACGCCGTCCTTCGCGAGCTCCGCTACATCCATCAGCATCTTCATTTCAGTCGCCGCTCGTGTCTCATCAATTAGCCTCTGCGTAACGCCCCTCGCAGCCATTTCACTCTCGATCGCATCCAACGTTCTCTCCTCCTCGCAGATATCATAAGGCATATTCCCATCACCGTTAACAGCTAGTAGGTTCGCGCCTCGCTGTATCAATATTCGCACTAAATTAAGGTTCCCGCAGGTTGCCGCCGCGTGTAAGGGAGTCCACTTCTCGCTGTCTTCAGCGTTTACGTTGGCTCCATTGTCTAGGAGTAGACGCATCATAGCCTCATTGTTGTCTATGCAGCATTGGTGTAACGCTGTGAGGCCGTCTTCGTTGGTTGCGTCGGGAGTCACACCGCGTGATAAAAGACGCCGAACTGGAATAAAACGTTACATGGAAATTACTCACTTATTAGTACTCCACTTGAATACTTGAGCCAGATCACAAGCAATTATTTCACTAAGCCAAAGTTTCGTCAAATTAACATATGTGGTAATGGTAAAACGTTAGTTTTAGAACGTTTATAACACGCGATAAAAAAAATTGAGGTTATTTTGGGTTGCGGTTTTGCGGTTAATGTACGACCGAGTATTTGTTGATCCAGAATATACTTACGACAAAGTTGTACTAAATGATAAGATAATTCATGAATTATCAGGTCGTACATTATGGTCGTTTATTTCGGATCGACAATTACAGGTTCAGTGGAGTTCTCCAATATCTGCACAGCCAACCGTTCATAAATATCTAAACATAAACCTTATGTTACGGTAATAAGGTCTATGTATAGATATTTATGAACGGTTGGCTATACAGATATTGGAGAACTCGACTGTACATACATTAAGCGCACCCGTTACGTTATTCAAAGTGAAAGTCAAAATATATTTATTCAATTTAGGCTATAACAAGCAGTTCTGAAAGTCATAGACTCTACCACCAGTTCGGAGAAACCCTGTTACGAAGAATCCGTCAAAAAAGTTAAATTATTTTTACTAGTTTCATTAGCTTCACTTCACGATTGATTGGTTGGTTTGCTTCAATTTAAAGCTCCAGCAATTGGATGGACTTGAAATTTGTTACATTTACGTACAGAGGTGCGTTGACAAGAACTGTCAGCAAAAAAGATTCCAAGTATTAATAAGGCTCTTTTTATTTACTACTGACGAGATCAAGTCAACACAAATGATTAATCGCCATTTTAACTCTTCTATCTACGGAACCCTCAAAATAATTAGTTACACTACATACTTTGATTAAATATCATAATCTCAAATCTAAAACTAAACTGAACCTTGAAGCAGACTATGTACTATTCACTTTATAAGATAAGATGTAGATTTTATTGTACTAACCATTGACTTGAAAACTAGTATATTTTGTCAAGGACATAAAATCACTTGTGTTTTATTTTTTTAAGTAGTGGCTTACATTTGGGGTTTTGTTTGTCTAAGAAAACACTATGTAAGTCTAAGTATCTATATATTTTAAATCTTAACACTATACATACTCGTAGTGCCATCTTAGCCCAAAAAAACCTAGGTAGTTAAAAAAGAGAAAGTATCAACGAGATTGTGTTTTGTGCCAAACCAATATGACAACAAGATAATATTTTACTCGGTGCATAAAATACACATGTTTTTAATACATGTACATGTTGATGTGAGGAGTTGATGAGGCATTACTTTATCGCGTCATAAACCTATTTATAAGTCATAAGATAATGTCTTAAAATAACCCTGTGGATCTAAAGATTACAAAAGAGTAATACCATATCACAGTCATTCTTTTATCAAGTTCATGAGTGTTATGCAAAATTTTAAAGTACATGACATTAGTTTTACATATACATATTCAGTAATAGTTTTAAATAATCGAGGGGCTTCTAACTGCAGGTAATAAAAAAAGATTATTTGTTACCAGAAATTACCATAGTTTTACAGCTTCGATTTCCATGACAAAAAGAGCTAGCCTTTGTAAAATATTGTGTAAGAAATTCTCGGTAAAAATAATAATAAAATGAGTAATATGGACCAACTGGGACAACATATGGTCTTTTATGTACATTTGTAATATTATAACTTCCCTATAATATGTACGGAAGCGATACTCAAATGACCAGTATTAAGATACCGTTATCTGTAGCTGCATCATATTCACATTACAGTATCGCTATCGAAATTTTAATTACATTTAAATATCGAACATCCTCCTAAATAAACAAAATAATCACGTTAAGTTGTGAACAGTTGGTTTGAAGAAAAAGGGATTTAAAACGATTAATCTGAATTCACGTATTTATTGAATTGAAATTTAAAATTTTCAAACTACCGCGTAGTGTATAAACTTTTTATTGGCAGGCATAGAGCGTGAGATAACTAACTTTAGTCACAACATTACCCATTTACTGAATTAAAAATTAACCATCAGATTGCACGCACGCGCAATATATAGAGACCGACAATGTTATTCATACATAATGCGGGCTGCGTTAAATTTGACCTGACCGCGACCGCAGAACGCATCCAGTGTTGCAAATCCTTAATGGGGACCCTGCCGCAGTCTGAATTTTTAGACGACGTTTCAAGGGACATAACATCCGTGTCTAAAATAGGGTTTACTGTTAACTTATTGTCATTTTTAATTTAGTTCATAGTTTCCTTTTTCAAAATAAAAACCTCCATATAATATTCTAAAATTGTGACATTATCTTCACATATTGTACACGTACAGGTCAATATGTCCTGCACCAATAGGTATTCTAGAGATGGAGCCAGCGCACCGTTTTCTTGTTTGTCATTGCGCACTTTAGTGACTACTTAATAGAGTGAGAAAGGGACACTTTAATCGATATGAGAAAAAACGACGCAGTGAGCGTTTAAAATTTCGAAAGAAAGAATTAGCTTTTGTTTTTCTAAAAATAATAATATTGGTTTAATTCCGTTTTTATCGCATGTTATAATATCTTTGATGTTAAAATTACAGCACAAAAAGTTTAAAGTCTTCAGACATCATGACGTCAAATACCGACAATAGATTTTACTCTCAAAGATAAATGACGCTATATAATGTGAACACTTTGATCGTAAAAGTGATCTACGGACATCCGCATTGGGTAGAACTTCGAATCAACATCAAAGGTTTAATGCGTAGGTATAGATTTTTGTAAAAATTACAAAAAAGTGCGTAACAAATGTTTTTAATACATTTTGGTCCGCTAAAAAAACATAAATACCTCGATACTTTCTGATCTCGGTGTATTCAGATCATAAATTGAACATCATTTCATAACAGATATACATTAAATAAAATTAGGTATGCAAAAAACTATAAAATCGTGACACAACTGGTGAGTAAAAAAAACAATTTGAAACTAGTTCTACATCATAGCATAGTAGTTATCGTACTATGCCGTCTTACAATCTGAATGGATATGCCTATATTTCGCTGAGTGTTTTCCTCATTTTGTTACTAAGTTTATTAAAACAAACATACAACACAATCACGTCAGTTTTTCTTTATTCTTTAGGATAGCATCCTAATCGATACGGATAGTGGCGTAACTATAGGGCGGCAGGTCTGGCAAAATGCCACGGGCCCCGGAGCCTAGAGGGCCCCGGCCCAAGAGGCTAGGCTAGGCTAGGCTAACTATAGCAATAAAATTAAATAACAATTATTTTTTTTACTGTGAGGGTCCCATCTAAAGTATTTGCCTCAGGTGGTATAGTTACGCCATCGGTAAGTTCCCTATTGTTCTTGGTACACGACCGGCAGAAAAGTGACTGCTGTCTACATTAATCCCAGAGGCTAATGACTATTAGTTCCACTGTAAGGCAGGTCTAACCATAGCTGCAAGTCGAGTCAAGCACGGTCTGCATCGATGGAACATAAAATGGACCAAGAATATCGATCGAACTCTGACGGCCACTGGCAGTTCCCACCAGAAGTTTTTTAAGTTAATTTTCGGCATAAAAAACATTTGTATACCTTCTTCGATATCATTCCTGGCAGCAGCCTCTAGAAGCATGACGCTATCACTGAAGTAGATGTTCCGTTTGGTGCTTTTCTCTCGCTTGGCCCGCGATCGCAGCCATTCTTTCTCTCGCTGCTGCCATAGTTTCAGCTGCTGCATGCGACGTCTGAAAAATAAATAATTACAATAAATTTAGTATCACATCACACATCTCACAGTCTCACTGTAGGGCAAAGGCCTCCTCTTAGAATCGCAGGGCTGTAGTTCCCACGCGGGCCCAGTGCGGATTGGGAACTTCACACACTATTATTCAATAGTTCGCGAAGAAACCTGGATAAACCAGAGAAGATATTCATCTTCTCTGGTTTATCCAGGTTTCCTCGCGATGTTTGCCATCTCCGTAAAGCTCGTGGTAAGTTTTTAAGACGCTGTCAACACCAACGTCGGCGCACACTGTCTATTTGTATCGGAGTAAACGAGATGCCGCTATTACTGGGCAGCCGGGTATATTGAAATTTATCGGGCTAATATTTAATTAAAAAAAAACTGTGGATTATTTGTGAAATATGACTCGTTAGCGGTTTAGGTATGAATATGTTGACTTCATGTTTTTAATTGCAGACGCATACGCCAATAAAATAAAGACATAGAACCGTTTAATGATGATTTTAAGACCTATCTTTGCAATTATTTTCTATCGAGCCGATTTCGTCCAATTATGTATCGAGTCCGTCCACGGTCTTTGAAATATGATGAATATTAACATATAATTTTTTTGATGTGCTAGAACAAGCAGTTTTTCTTAAAAAACAGTTTAAATGACATCAATTTCAACAAAATTAGGTGTTGTCAGCCTCTTAATGTAACTTCACACATAAATCCCGAAAAACTCAGATGTGCGCACCCGAGTTTAAACTCACGACCCTCTGCCTGAGAGGCCATAGTTAAACCACTAGGCCACCGCGGTTTATTTTTGGTATGGATAATAGAGAAAACATATCCCTTATGTTAGCTTTCAATTCTGGTGGACTTTGCAGCCTTAACTATACGGAGACTGACATACAACTTTGTACAAATGTGACCCGATTTTTTTTTTCCGTCAGCGTAGTTTTAATGTAGGTATAAATCGATATAATAAATTCTAAATTAAGCAGGTAACAACAGACTCGAGAAGGCACTTGCGCTTGGTTGGTACGCAACAAATCATGGCAATCAGATCAAGCGATAGTTCAATATATCAATTCCTCAAAGGCCAATTCCCATACAGGGACGAACTAATTTACTCGCCCAAAGCCAAAACCCAAAACACAATATAAATTCTCAGTTGACGTGTCCGAAATCTCTTTTTACTAACCGGTGCAGACTCAGATTTATTTACGTAACCTAACCGGTCCGCGAAACGTAAACCGCGCCTTGAATATTTGAATGGCTTGCATTAAATGCGAAAAAAACAAATTTCGTGACGAGATACCGGTCGCCTTGTGATTTTATATGGCGCCATTTGTGTCAATTATTTTAATATTTTTTGATATAAAATACAGCCAACTCTGCGACAGCTCTCTTAAAATATATTTCGTCGTGTAACGTCAATTAAAATACGTACAGTCGGCCGACAAGGTGCTAAAATATGTAAACAAGATCCCATTGTAAAGGCCGTTATGAAGCATTGGGACTGTGGTACGATCTCAAAAGAATTTTAAATAACCAGCAAATTTGCGGTTTAATACAACGTCAATTTCGCACTACAGACAGCATTTTAAGATAATGTAATTGGTCATAGCTACAGTTTGACCGGTCTGTAAACATAAGTAATCGGTTATAGATTATAACGCCTCTGTTATGCTTTGTTCATTGACGCTGAACGTCATCAGCATTTAAAAAAACTTGGAAACGGTTAAACATCTTAAGATAGGTACATCAAGTAGCTTACAGCGTAAAGATTTTTACAAACAGCGAGAAAAACATGCAAGAAGCATTACATAGTTGCAGTTAAGGATAAGGTTGCGTTTCTACCAGAGCTATGCGAGTTAGCGGAGCAGTGTGCGAGTAAATAAACCACCAATTAGAACACTTCGTAGTTTAAATTAAGTATTTCTATTGGTGGATTTTTTCATCGCACACCTGTAGTGTGAGTTGAACCTCACACACGTACTCCCACCCAACCTATACTATATTTAACTTAAACCAAAGTTTTTAGCAGATTTTACAGTATTTACTCTAGTACAGACAGTGGTTTCAATGCTCCAACATCATCACACACCGCTTAACTAACTTGCACAGCTCTGGTGGAAACGCACCCTTATAGCGCCGCAGTGTAATGCTACTTGCACAGTGTCTAGGGACTGTGCCTGTGGAAACACGTATTTAACGTCATAAGATCTAAGTCGACTATCAGAATTTGAAACCTAATGAAAATGAAGAAAAGTTGATATTTGCTTCGACGTATGCCCTAAATTTAGTACACAGGGCCTTACGAGGTTAAAGTATATGAACACTTTTTATCATCATCATCATTTCAACCGAAAGACGTCCACTGCTGAACTTAGCCTTCCCCCAAAATTCGCCACACAGATCTGTCCTGCGCCATCCGCACTTTTTATAAAGTGCAGTAAATTGATAACAATACATGCTTTTTGCAGCTTGTAGCTTTTCAAGCTCGAAAGTACATCAAAAACGACTAAAGAATAAATTTAAAACTACATGAACTTTATAAAAATATTATCTGCCAAGGAAACTTTAAAAATATTCATACGATGTATTAGTCGTGATTGGTACAATTGACCAATTGGCACGTTAGCCGAACTATCGGCTCACGTGGACGCGCGCAAACATAAGTTGTAGTGCATAACTGCAAAGCGTATACATTTATGGGCATGTGACTGTTGCAATTAAATAGTAGGCGCAGGCGCAAGTCGACTGTTGTTCTGATTATCGCGAAGCCCTTGACTTCGTTGGATATTGCACTTATTGCAGCGCATTTCTCTTGACAAAAATGGTTGAACTGAAAGCGCTGGTAGATTAAAAATAAAAAGAGCCATTAGCGGCGACTATGTACTTAATGCTACATATAAAGTGTAGTCAGAGACAACAAGTCTCTAGCTACCTCAATGTCGACGTTTGGTATGCATCAAATAGATGGAAATACCAAAATATTTTTTTTTAACTATTGTCATCGCAGATTAAGCGGAAGATAATAAAAGTTAGTCTCATTCAAACACACGTAATCTTACTAATATTATAAAATAGGAAAGTTTGTATGGATATATTTTCGCGCTTAAACGGTTTTACGAATTCTGATGAAATTTGGCACACAGATAGTTTATAACCTGAATACTAAAATACTAAATAGGATACTTTTTATCCCGGCATATTGCATAGTTCCCGCGGGATAGCGATAAACGAATTTCTTCGCAGACAGAGTCCAGCTAGTATCATAATACATCTATAGAGTAATCCATCTAATTTTTAATTACGCACGTAGCATCATTAAAATGCAATAAGATTTTGAAAATTCCAAGTTGGGAAATCAGCCTGCACAATTCAGAGCAATTTGTGTGGATTAATTCAGCTAACAGCGTTCCATGTTTAACGCTTAATCCCTCATGGGCTGTTAACGGCGAACGGTCATGCAATCGTTAAAAGAGAAAACAAGGTTTCACTTTATTTCGCGTCAGACTCAAACGCTTATCAATTTTTTGATAACAAAAAAACAGGCCAGCAATGTAAAGGGTCGACGCAAGGATTCGAAAAAATATTAAAAAGTCAGTCAAACCAAATAATTCTAACTATGCTCTAAAATTTCACAAGATACCAGCAACGTTCATCTATGTCAGTTAACTATCGAGGACGTGACGAATGACCTGGAAAAAGTTTTTAAAGAGATTCCCGCCCGCGAAAACCGGTCGATGCAGAATTATTTTCCACCTCACCTCGGCTTTTCCTTTTTGAGCATGATGTATTCTCACATAAGTATAATCTCGTATTATTAATGACCGGTGACCGGTACGAGTGTGGACACATAACTTATCCTTATCATCGCAGTAGCCCTGTTAAATACCGTGATGTGCTAACCTGTGTGCGAAGGATTAACTAAATTTGAGAGATCAAACATGATTGTGTACACACGATGTACATTTGTTGACACTACGTATCGACTAGCTATACGATGGCTATGCTAAAATGTAAGTAAACTATTTCAGGAACAAAAATAGAAACCGAGCCAGCTTGTTTGACTTTGCTTTCTACGCATAAAGATTGCGTACAGCTGCTCCCTGTCCTTGAGTTTGAAAGGTTTGCATAAATAAGTTAGTACAAATAAACGGGAAAGTCAGTAAAACTGCAGATACAAAATATTCAAGAGGAAACTTGATTGTGGTTTATAGCGGTATGTATGTCGGTTTGCGTAAGATAGATAAAGTTTTTAAAGCTTTGCCCGTTCGGACTCAAATATTTTGTACGCTGTTACGGGTTGCGGCATTCACGACATATGTAGTAAGACTGCGGTTAGGCGGTGACCAAAAAGCAATAAGCTAACTTATCTTCATAAAAAACATAACTGAAGTGAATTAATCTTAAGTCTTTGCCTCAGTTTGTGCGAAATCTTATCTAGATCTGTTTTGAGAAACGATCTCGCATAATCTAGCGGAGAATGGCATAATCATAGAAATAAGTCTTCACTTATTACATTATAAGTAATGTGTAGTAAAATTATTATCAGGTAAAATAACTCAGATTAGAATAAAAATATTGATAATAACTAGGCGCCAAGAAACATTCGGTCAATGAATTTGACAACGGGTAATCATGCTGCGTAGCGGCCATATCTCTGACAATATAATCTATGTACAAAGTGTACAACATATACGTATCAGCCGAGCTACTTCAATACATCACTTTTATCGACTCATTTCCCTTTATATTCGATGATGATTGATAACTTATTGAAGTTATTAGGAAAATACAGAATAGTAGAAATCTTATTTTTACTAAAAGCCATAGAAGATAATGGAGAATGTTTCGATATGACTAACAGAAGTGAATGAATTGATATTTTAAGACAACCTCATCTGGAGCAAAGAAGGTGGAAATTAAGATTCATTGGAGACTAATTAAGTTCCACTCATATACGGCACAAATCTTGAGCATTGAACCATAACGCGCAAGAGTAGTTAGGTATTTTTGGCGGGACGGGAGAATGTATAGATTTCCCCACATTCTGATCAATCCCTATCCTATCCCTACCACTTTTATTGATCCTTCAAGATCCACGTCAACCATTGTAGCTATAGCAACCATAGGTATTTCGATAAACGTAACCAATTCATTGAGGACGCGGCGACATAACGAGCTATTGTTATGCATAGATAAAATATTTTCAAGGTTTACACTTTTCAGCTTACATGGAATAAAATAGATACATTAGTGCTTATACACACAACCGAATGGTATTCCCAAACTGTATGGCGAGATGAAACAAGATAGGTGCCTACTCTTTTCTCGCGTAAATCAGGAATTACGGGACGATGAAAAAATTGCGCAAAAGTATTTACAGAAACAGATTCCGGTGTTAGTTTAATAACGGGTATGAAACGAGATGGATAAACATGAATTGGGCCGAGAATTTTGTTTATAAACAGTTCAGTGGGTACTTTGATGTTAATTACGGGTGTACTGCGATTACTACTTATTACAGCAGTGAAATAATGTCGGTCCCACGGTCATTCGGTTAACAAACATACTATTCAGTGAAAGTTAATGGGTATGCGTAGTTTATCTCCGAGATTATCTTGCCACCTGTATTTTTCTCCGTAATTTACATCTAAACTTACCGACCCTCGAATGAAGTGAAACGCTCTGACAAGGAAAATCACCTAAGAGTACATACGATACACAGCCGTTTACGATCAGCGTTTTGATTGTTATGCTTATTAACGCGACCAAGCCATAAGAACAAAAACATGTTATGTTATTACTAGTCCACAATAGCGTGTATACTCTTGAAGAAACTGAACCGCGTACCGCCGTGGAACCTTTCCTCGGTAAATGCCACAATGACTTCCAAGCCACTACCTATTGTGGTTTCCTTCTGACTCCATCCCGAAGGAAGAGTAGTACTGGGGCCGGTGCAAACTGGGCATTGGTCAATGATTTCCTCGCCAATTGTGGATATTCATTGGCCGATGGCTCTTAATCCGACACGGGAGGGGGTGTGTAGGATAATTTCACTGAACAACGGCCGACATGTTATAAAACTGTCTTCTACTTGACACCTTGTCGTCTAATGGCCCGAGCCGTATTTTTTTAAACTAACTAAACATCGCCGTCAAGGAAGTCGTAGAAAATTGAGTTCGAAACGGTTCCCCATTTGAGCGCACGCAAGGCTATTGGCTATATACGCGCACTGAAAACTTACAAAACACGGCGGAAGCGGATTGGCTTCCAAAAAACTTGAAACACTAGTAAATGTGTCATACGCAGCGTAAGAAACAAAAGTTGTCTCTCCTGTGGATAACATTAGCGACTCCGAGTCGGCAAACTTAAGATTTATTTAAATGGGCCGAACCGAAAGTAGACTTGACTAAAAATATTGGCTGTAGACCCTTAACTTTTGTCATATCCACAGGAGAGATACAGACAAAATGAATGTAGTTGACCTAAATCGTTGGTGAAAATGCAATACCGCGTAACTAACTTTTTCCTTAAGGTCTAATTTGTCTAATTTTCACTGATATTTCATTTCAAGTTGATCCTTATGGAAAAAGCTAGTTGCGCGGTATTGCAGTTTCACCGACGAAATGTATGTTTGTTACTTACCTTCTGGCTAAGTGGAGCCTCTCTTGGGTGGTGAGATGTTCCACCTGAGCCATCTCAGACACCAGGTCTGAGTGCTCCATCCTGAGGCCACACCTGAAAGTAACCAAGTGATAAGACTGAAGATATGTCACACACCAGATAGTTCAGCAGAATGGTATGATTGGCTCTTGAAAAGTGGTTGGTGTTATGGTGCTCCCTAGAATATCGAATAGAATTCGGAGGTTGTAGGGTGAGTGCTTGGTAAGGATGGGAATCAGAGAATCCAGAGATGGACCATTCTTCCTTATACAAGGTATATTAGGGCGTTTGAAATTAAAAGTGTACCCTTTTCTTTTTTATAAATGAGGAAATTGTAAGGTTTTCTTACTCATAATTTATTGATTTTGATGTTTAAAAAGATGTCCATAATTTTCCATACAATTTTTTGTGTCATTTGCGTGACGTGCCATAAATGTATACATTCTGTATGAAAACAAGTCACAAAACTGACTCAAAAAATATGGACACTATTTTTTTTATGAAAATGATTATAGTGATTTTCAATAAGAAAACCTCAAAATTTCCCAACTTAAAAAAAGTAAAGGGTACCTACATACACTTCTTATTGAAAATGCCCATTAGAATTATTCTGGAATATTTTAGCAGATGGTTGAGTTTGATTGACCAAATACCCGGCAGCAGATTGGTGACTCTCTTCGAGTTATTGATTTATTTGGGCGGTGGTGATCATTTCCCATCAGATGAGCTGCTTGCTTGCACAATAAAAAAAAGGCTCTTCATTTGAATTTTTAAGAAAGCAAACAAGCAAATTCAGTATTTTGCAGCTTCCCCTATTGCCAGGTTAAAGGCAAACAAAACAAACTATTTTGTCCAAAAAAAAATAACAGTTTTGCCTTTGACCTGGCAAATATATATTGCATGGATACTGTGAAGATAAAAGACAGCAAAATTGAAGAAAAAAATAGTTCCTGCTGTGTTATTACATCAATCATATGATAATTCTTGTAATCCAATTTCAAACCTCATATGTAGGCCAGTAAATCAATTGCTAACTAAGTAACTAGGATATGCTAATTTAATTATAACATCAGTTTGTTGAAGTAGGTATACAATTGAATAGTCTTATTCATTATTTCGCATCCCCAACCGAATAAAGAGGTAATATGAAATGCCTTAGTTTGTAAACTAAACTTTATCTGGTCGCTTTATGGCTTAGTTTGTAAAGTAAGGCATTTCATATTACCGCTTTATTCAGTTAGGGGTGCGATTTTGCATAGTGAATGCAAAGTTGTCAGAGCTGGCTTTAACTAAGGGTGAGTGGTGCATGACATTCAGGTAGTCTTGTGGGGCACAGAGAGTCAACAGCCCAAATAAAAATATAACTATATAAAAGGGGCACAGAATTGTTTCTACACCCGGACACCCAATATGATTAAGACAGCGAAGAAAGTCTAATCACTAATACTTTGGCAATATTTCCAGTAGTCTGACATTTTAACCCCTCATATGCGCGAATTGAAAAAAGTTGTGCATTCCAGTCTCAACTGTTTCATATACACCCAATGATAAAGATTATAAGTACCTATGCCTTAATTTTGGCACAGATCCGTGTCTTAAGCATACGAGGGGTTAATCAACTTGGGATCATTAGCTTGTCAGCAGTAGTCACACATAACTTTAAATAAAAAATGAAAAAAAAATTAAATTTTGACCATAAATTATTGTGAGTTAAAAAAGTATGTAAATCTATGCATGATAGTCTAATTAGAATTGACAATTATTTAATTTATAAATATTTGTACGCCATACTATGGCAAAAAAAGGATTGGAGCCTATGATATTGTGTAACACCAATTTATACCCTTGTATAATGCAAATAAAGTATTTGAATTTGAATATTTGAATGATTCACTATACATCACTACTACTACCAAACACCACTACTACTACTACTACTACACACTACCACTACTACTAATCACTACTATGACTATTCATCACTATGTGGAGGTCTATCCGCCTGCCGCCATCATCAAATTTTGTTTCAATGAACTTTAAACTTTATCTCACTTATTGAGTGAGTTTGATGTTTCATTACAATAAGTCCTATATATAGGACACTGGGCGGCAGAAGGCTATATCAATGAAATATAAACTTTTACTTTGCTATCCAAGCTTGCTGCAAAGTAAAGCAATTTTCACTCATAATTAATAACAAGTAATAATGTCAGTAACATACTACTTTCGTCCAAAGCATTGTTTTACTTACCCAGACATCTAAAAGTCAGTAAGCACTAAAAAACTATTTTGACTCATCATCCAGAATTACAGACAATATTCAGCAAATTTAATTCCCAGAATTGTAATCTACATAGATTATAGATAAAATAATAGTAATTAAAAACACTTAGCAACACTCAATCAATTGCAATATATAATTTAAGAGGTTCATTTGCAATTATGAAAAACTATTTAAACAAACTTACTGGGTATATTAATGCATCTTTGTTATAAATTATCAACAGTTGTTTTAGTGTAAAAATTTCCAATAAACTATTGAGAGAAATATGATGTAGTGTCCCTTTGATAACTGATATGATAACATATCGCGTAGCCATGATAGTTCACCTAATCTTGTTAGAATCTTTTCAGACGCACTAATAGAGCAACTTCAAAATAAGTGGTAAAAGAAATTAAAAACAAGTACCTAACAACATTTAGAAAGGCACCTAGATCGACTACTTGCATTTAAAACACTTTTGCGTGCCAAACCTGATAAACAAAATGTAACCTACAAACTATACAAATTAAATGTTTGTTTTATAATATTTATTGTGGCACTTACCGCTATTTTTCTTTATTACAAAGCAAAAGTATGTTTCTTTCTAATCTTGACACATTCGCCACACATGATAAACAGCTAAGCAGAAATGAAAGCACAGAAGGTTTCAACCAAATAATAAACGAACTAAAATTAACGTATTGACTAACACAAAACTTCACAGTTATGTTTCATTTTCCGTTATTTTCGTGAAAATTATAAACAAGAAGAAAAATCACAAGACAATGCGAGCGGCACGGAACATCGTACAAGTGTTGCCAGTTTAGAAATCCATTGACGTTAGTGACCGAATGAATAAATTACTAGTGTTGCCGCTTGTGCTGAATGAACGAAGTTTTATTTGAGAAAAAACCTATTAAGTAGTTGTTATAGTCCCTGGAAAAGCTGGAAAGTCATTGATGTGAAGTGAAACAAAGGAAATAGCGTTGTTAAGTTCTGCCGTCGTATTTATAAAAGGCACAACTGCAAACTTTCTCAAAAAAGTAACAGCATAAGTTTACAAAGAACAAGTGTGCACTAAGGCCCATACTACACGGGCGGTTCTCCCGCCGCGGGAAACCGCTTCTGAACCGCCACTAGACACAATTTTATATGGAAGTTGTATGGTGCAAACTACACTGCGCAGCTCCGTCGAGCGGTTTCCCACGGCGGGAAACCGCCAATGTAGTATGGCCATAGGGCTTTTTCTGTTTCACAAAAAAAGCTAGTTATGCCCCTTTTTCTTACGACGGCAGAGTTAACATAAATACAAAATACAAGTATAATAATGTGTCTTTAATTAATTAATTTATACATGTCGACTCTTGCGGAACCGACATAACATATCGTTCATAATTCTTATAGTATAGGTACTTAAAACTGATATTAACGCCATCTAGTGATATATCGTACAACTTTTGAAACAAGTTGTTGAAGAGTGGAAAATTATCAACTATAGTTGCGCCTACGTTAATTCAGTATGCAAAGATTGCAGATTACAACTTTACTATGTTGGTTACCTTTCATCGCAGGTTCAACTTTACTCGTATCATTTAATAACTAAAGTAAAAATCAATTTGCATCAAGTCATATAGTTTTTATTTCACTGAATTTTTACATGATCCTCTATTTAACAATAATTAAACAATTAGTGGTGTAGATCTAAGGCTAGGCACTATTATGTTTTCAATTGACATACCATATTTCATAAAAAACCACTGTCTGCGTAATTTAATAAATAAATATTACTATAAATTGTTATAATAAAAAAACGTTTATTTTTTTACTGTCAAATTTCATTTTGACCCTGGTACATTAAGTACGCTGTAAATATATGTTAGATAAGAAACAAAATAAAAAATCTAACTGATTGACACTTGCTTTAATTAATAGGTACATTCAACAACGTAATTTAATCACTAACTATTTTTCACTAACTACTGAACATTTATTTTACAGTCCACATTTAAACAACTCAATCAGTCATGAAATGAATGCACTACGCTATTGTCGATGTTATCTACATTGTTACAATAACTTTAGCTTATCAATTCATTATCCTAATGTCGGATTCAGGATTTATCATACATATCAAAACTCTCGTGACTTGAAATCGTTTAATGACAGTTTTACAGTAAGATATTTGGGTATTTAACATAAACCCACCCACGTCACTCCAGGTAGTACCTAAGTGGTATTTATTTACAACTCGCCATGTGGTTATAAAGTTACACGTCCAGGTCTGAAAATTACGTAGTAATGAGTAGATATACATAAATACAACAGAAAGTGATAAAAAAACACTCAGATCTTCAGCTCATCTATAAAATACTGCCTTAGGTGTGAATGAAATGTTCTATTACCAATGATCAACAACGATTATAAATTACTAGCTGATGCCCGCGGCTTCGCCCCCGTTGTGTGGCGCCATCTGTCAAAAATTGATCGTACCAACTCAGAAACCTTCTTTGGCTCATGCACAACAACTTTGCTAAAGATCAAATGCATAGTTTACGATTCTATAAAGGACATACAGACAAACATTCATTTTTATAGTATAAAGAAGATAACAAAGAAGAATAGGTAATGCGAGTATTAAACGTGTAGCACGTGTGGCACATGGGCGTGATCCACTTTAAAAAAAAAGCCTTATCCTACTGGTGTTTGTAGATGGGAACCCGATCTACAGCCTACTATCTTCTCTAAGCACACTGGTTTTCAGAGATAGGTATCTGATGAGAATAAGGTAGTAGAAATTGGTTAAAGATTATACATTTTAGACCTTGACTTCTTATGTATCCTTATTTTTCTTATTTAAAAATAGTTACAAAATTGCAATGCCAAGCTGATCATTTTTTTTAACTCTGTGTAAGTTGTAACACACCATAATTTTATTAAAACGTCAAAACTAAGTAACTTTCTGTTATTTTTCTTTAATACGAAAGTAGTATCATCCATCATTCAATTCAGTTGGATTCCACTTTAACTAAATATAGATATTAGCAAAACAATGTTCAAACCACTATAATCACTATAATTAAGTATCTAATATTTAACCACTATTATTGTACTAATTTAACTAAGTAAATACAATTTACAAATGCGTGTTTGTGAAACGGTACAGTCAATGGGCTGCCTTTACAACAAAGCGTAAAATACTAATCTTAACTCATCTATTAGTAAGAATTCACCCATTAACTGAACCATGAGACGTAATAAAATGATACATTAGTTACTTAATAGCATTAAGTACATTATTTAAATAACAGTTCAACATCTTGAATACCTATTATTAATAATTATTTATACAAGATTTTTCTTACATGATCGATTAATACTGTACAAGCGTCAAGCAAACGTTTATCTTCTTTGTGATATTCTTTCTAAAATCACTCTCTAGAGTGAGCCAGCGATTTATCGTGTCAATTGTGTAGCATCTGACCTTTATATTATTATAATTTTGTATTTTGGCGATGCAGATCACATACCCAATTACTTCAAACGAGAAATAACAAAGAAATGTGAAAATGTCTATGGCTGAGGGCCTTTTTCTTGTCTGCGATAATACAAGTTATCTAAATCTAAATTGTGATTATTGATATAACCAAGAGGTAAAGTTTTTTGTATACAGAGGATAATCTCTGGAACTACTGAACCGATACAAAACATACTGCAAATTGCAGAATGCTTCACTGTTTATGATAAACATAGATTACTTTTTATTCCGGGAAAGGCAAATTTCCCGCGAGGCAAACAAAATTTAAAGCATTTAGCTGGTGTTCAACAAGAATAGTAAAGAGACATCAAAAATCTTTTAAAGAAATAACAAATCCAAACTATTATTATTTTTTGTTTACTAGAGTCAGCATAAATATCACTATCACATAAAAACGTCAAATAATTACATGTAAAAACATTTTTTTTTATTCAGCCACAAATCAATGTACTCAAGTGTAAGCAGGAATAAGTGACAATGCTATGAGGTAAATGTTTCCTTATTTAACATAGTAATGGTTTTTTTTATAAGCTTATCAGCCACCAATACCCAACTGAGTACCTACAAACGAATTTATGTGGTTCGAATATAATACATACACATTTTTTTATCATTTGTTTTTTACATAATATGTAATTTAATCTGCTGAGATGCCTACCTATACGCTAGTAAAAAAATAATTTTCCAAGGTAATGGGTACAGCATTACATCGGTAAGAATAGAGATATGGAATAGGTTCCTATGCCGAAAATGTACTCAGTTATTTACAATCTTGTAACATGTTGACCTATTGTATCTACCTGTTTCAAATGCAATAATTATTTTACTGTATCTATTGTATACTATTTCAAAATTTTATAGGATATTAGTTAAAATACAGAATATTATATCTACAAAAAGTACAATAACACTCTCACAAAAATATACATTGGATTTGGTGCGCATACCTAGTTTACTTACACCAGAGTTGTTCACAGCACAAGGAATAACGTGATGAGTTTCATTCACTCATTCACTCAAGTGTTTTATATTTTAAGAGTGGCAACCTATCATAGTCACCACGGCGGCGCACTCAGGTGCCTTCGTCAGAGGAGTCGGAGTCTGATGAGCTGGTGAGAAGGGTCGAAGCCATGGTCAGTTGGCGGATAAAGGGTTCTCTAGGAAGGCTCTGTTGGCCAAGAGGTAAACGACGGACACCCATACGCTCGCTCTCCGGTAGCGATTTGCAGCACTTTTCTTCTGTAATCGCGTCGCGGGACATTGATCTGTAAGAGAGGGTTTAAACCATATTTGATAATTTGTACCAGATAAAGTGTTCGGAGACTTTAACAGGGTTGGAAATAGAAACCACCAATTAAAGAGGTTTTAATAAAGTCAAACAAGATCGAGTTTTTTCATCGATAAATAATTATTTGTAGGTATTGAATTGAAAATGAAATAGTAATCTAGACAAGTAATGAAATAGTATTCTTGGACATGGCAACAATTTTGTAAAATTAGAGTTCCTTTTTCATTTGTTTTTTATAATTTAAAACTTAAGTATTTTTTATCACCTGTATCATTTATTTCTATTCTTTACTACAATAGACAGTTTTAAAATTGAAGACAAATTGTTTACGACACATACCCAGTCAATTCTAACATGGACCCTCTCCTGCACTGACCCCGATGAGGCCCTTGCATGATGCTAGCAGGACGACTGGACGCCCCCAATGGATCCGAATGCGCCACATCTTCCATCAGCAACACAGATGGTCCTCCGAGGCTCGTGCTCCTCTTCGACAGCATGCTAGGACCTTGCCTCGGCTGACTAAACTCCCCTTTATACGAAAACCCCTCCCCTTTAGAGCACTCAGGCTTATTCTCAGAATCAGAAGCCACTGCATCCCCCGCCTGCGTAGAACTTGTGCTCTCTCTTCGGAACAAACCTATGATAGATTTTGGATGTTTCGGTTTCTCTATACCACCTAGTGGCAGGATAAATGAAAGGGAGGGGGGAGAGAAAAACCAAAAATGAGAATAATGTTGTTTTAATAGAATAAAGCTAATTAAGTTATAATACAATACATAGTGTAAATATAGGTAATTAAGTGCAGGTTTGAGAGAAATTTGGCTATGGCATGGCATTCTCTTAAAAATATATACGATACCTAAGCATACGTACATACTTAAAGACAAATGTAGGAATTGGAAATGGGATTGCAAGGCATATTTTTTAAACCTTTAAAATGCAGGGCTATAGAAACATTCAAAACATATATTTATACTAACGTTTCATTTACAAAATCTCTTAAAGAAATGCAATGGTTGATGACACGCTACTGGTTTTAATTAGGTAGGTTTTTGTTTATAATATTCTAATTATTCAGTACAACTACTCTTCAGTCTTGAGCTAAGATCTTGAGTCAAGACTCATGACAATGGCACCTGACCTTTATTTACAATTTGAAAGTAAAAAAAAATCAAATCATTTGACATGAAAAATTGGCGCCATTTTTGTCAAACCATTCATTTCATTCGTTCAATAAATTTAAAATTTCGCGCTTACCTAGAAACGTGGCCGACGGCGAGCTGTATGCCAGATATTCCTTATTGGAGGCCCAGGATGGGAATTCGGATTGTTTTAGAGCGCCGGCGCCCTCCGCCTCCTCTCGTTTCCATGGCAACATAGTCTCCGTTGCCGTGGGGGTGGCAACTCGCGCTTGATCCGCTACTATCATGTACGTGTCTACAATATATGTGTTAGAATAGGGTTTATTGGGTTAGTGTGTCGTTCAACGTAAGTATAGTCCAACGAGAATAGCATACTCAAAGTGAAAATTGGATTGAAACTTCGCAAGTCACAGTCACAAAACGTTACAACAAGAAGGATACAACATTTAGTAACTGCATTAGGTATTTAACTACTTATATTTTATCAATTTTATCATTTAAAAGCTTTCAAATTCGCGAAACTACACCAACACAACAACAATTGACAATGACCAACTGCCAGCACTAGAATCTACAATCTAAATTATTTTATGGTGGTTATTATAAGTAACAAGAGTAACGTAACAACAATTTTTCTATAATAAATGTGACTTTTATGATTTTGATTACAGTCTTTAAATTGGAAAAAAATATAAAAAAAATATGCCATTATTCTACATATTATATCAAATTAAATCAAAATTCAGTCGGTACGAAATGTTAAGTTTTTTAATAAAATATTATCATAAGAATATTATTTTTTTCTTACCATTATCATCGGACATTCTCCTTTCATCCTCTTCTAGTATGTCCTCGTTTGGTACTAAAAAGTAAAAACAACTTTAAGGAAATGAAAATTTTAATTAAATATAAAAGCTCTACCTAAGGGCTTCTGTTGCGATTCGTGAACTATTCATGCTCCAGTGATGGTAGGTAAATAATTATCATTAAATTTTAAATAAAAATATTTTTTTTTCTCACTGTTAAGTACAAAAAATGAATTGAAATTTCATATGTACTTATTACATATTTCAATGCTAGTAAAGAAATTGGATAAAGTGAGACTTTACATATAGTTATTTTGTTTTTCATAGAAATATTATATTGCTAAAAACACAAAGGTACAGTTGTTTGTGTTTAATAATTAACATGACATGCAGTTATGTATGCGTATTATGTTATCAGAAATGCATAAAATAAATTCAAAATCATCAAATATTTTTACTAATATATGGAGAGTTAAGATAATTCATAGATAAGCGGTAAATAATCTAAATACAAAAATACACACATATGTAAATAAGCTATACTTACCAAAAAATTATTACAACAACACACTGAAAATTTGCGTAGTGAAATCATGCATTAAGTTATTGTCATCTTATTTTCGTGTGATCATAAATCTAATATATAAAAATGGGAAGCGGATTGACCGATTTTTATGAAAAATAAATTCTGTGTTCGGTTGGTCTGAGAATATGTCGTAGGCTATTTTTTATACCCCTATTCTTAGCGGACGGAGTCGCGGGCAACAGCTACTCTAATATATAAAAATCTCGTGTCACGGTGTTTGTTATCAAACTCCTCCGAAACGGCTTGACCGATTTTTATGAAACTTTTTTCTCTATACTCGATAGGTCTGAGAATAGGTCGTACGTAGGCTACTTTTCTTCGCGGACGGAGTCGCGGGCAATAGCTAGTAAGTAGTTAGAAATCACTGCCAAGCAAGAACCAGTGCGAGCCGTTATGTTAATAATATTTATAATCACACGCCAATAAAGTATTTAAAACACGAAGTTCCCAACAAGGTGTCCTGTGTGTAACATACCGAAGTTGTACGTGGACCGGTCCCTTCTCCACGGCAAGGATTTTTCAACTGCTGTGGGCAGTATCTCCTCGGGCGTCTTAGCGTATTGCTTGACAATCCTCGCTTTCAGCGGATTGAACCCGGGCAGGTTAGCCAGCTGATTAATAAGTGAGCTACTGTTCTCTTTATGCGAGGACGTCGGACTCACTTCTTTATATCCAGCTGATTATACCCGTTTGTGGGGAGTATTATTGCGGTGCCACATGAAATTGCCAGAAGGGAAGAAAACGACAATCAAACAATTAAACAAGCTGAAATGGAGCAGAATGGAAGTTGGGGGCTAGCGCACTGTCAATGATGCTAGCGAGCAACGGTATTTGTGGCAGACCGAGCTTACTTCGTCCTTCTCAACAGAAACAGATCAAAAACAAATGGAAGAGAAAGTTAGATGCGGTATCACATAAACTTAATCGAAACATGCCACCACAAATACGTCAGCACATTCTCACAGAAGGTTAGGTATAGCCATGTCAAATCAAATCAAGGATTAGTTAAGGTCCCAGCAAATAAAATATACTTTGTTTAAACACCCTTTTTTGTTACAGTATTTTAAAACTCACGACAAAGTGCGAAATAAAGGATAAATACATTTTTCAACGACATAAAGGAAATGTTTGGATTTGAATGTGTAGACAGGTGTAAATTACACAACGAGGAAATCCTAATTCGCTCGGAATTTAGACAGCTGTCGCTTACCCCTTCGAATGGCCCGGAAAAATTAAGGTTTCAGCTTCTCGTCAAGTAGCATCAATAGCTTCTCCCGAGAATAACAATGTAAATATAATTTATCTAAAGAGGTAAATATATCATTATTTCAAAAGATTGGCTTTTGTAGAGCCCTATCATTGAGCTTTATTAATTTCACTCCAGTATTTTAAGTCAGGTAAGTAGTCTTATGTCGAAAAAGGTAAATTTCACACTGTAATGGTCACTGGCTGGAAATTTAGAATCGATTTAGTGTAGTTATGTCGAAATATATGGTAATGTCAAGTTTCAACCAGATTTCAAGACTAAATCTAGCCTTTTCAGCAAGTGGCCATCCATAAATGTTAGCGTTTGTTGCGATTGCGACAGCTGATATTAGGTAATCAATTTTAAGTAAGTATTCGACTTTTTGAAAATCGAATCTAAAGAAATAAATTTATAAAATTGGATCGATACGAACAAGCTTCCATTTTCAAATCCAAACGTGTGAGTGCAATTGTGTTCATGCAGAATACCTACGCGGGGATTTGGCAGTGAATGTAATACCGCCGTCGTCGCCGTCTCGACGAGGTTCCCGGTCGTCGTCCTCTTGCAACACCTCGTCTATGTAGTCTGGAATTTTCGTTAATTTCATTATGGTGGTACTGGTCTTTGTTCCTTTTGTGAAGAACAAAAACGCTAATAAATGATTAATCTGATGCTGTTTTTATAAAACTTTTATAATTATAATAATTAAAGTGCGGTGATCGGTGAACGTGGGATGTTTCACTACATAATCACATGCTTCAAAAAATAATCGTGGCGATCTATTTGCGTGAGTGAGGATGTTTTTGTAGAGAATTCAGTTTAAAGTACTATTAAAACACATTGGGTTTAAGATTAATCAGACCAGAGGCCGTATTGCCTGACGCGCAGGTGTTCGCCATAGCATTCACCATGTTTCTACCCTCATCTGATACCGTTTGACAGAAATAAGTGGTAAAAGCGATTGTGATTCTGATCGCGTTAGACAATGTAGCGTCTGTGTAATATCAGGAGGTTCCTATCTAAATTATCTAATGCAATAACTAAGCATCTGTGCTCAGCAAATCAATAGAGAATAATGAGATATTTACAATCTAAGCGTGTTTTAAATAACTTAACATAAAATAAAACATATTATTTAACCCACACGTGCATGCGATCGACACTCGTGATAATAATAAAGAAAAAATTAAGTACCTAATCTATAATACTTTTTTTTACCGTGCGTGAATTGTTTAGCGGAACCATTTTGCTGGAATTCAGGGAAAGTGACATGGTTTTTGCCATCCTGAAAATAAAACAAATACTGTATAGGTAAACAGTTAAAAGGTAGTATAGTAAGTACAGAACATACGAGAATGGTAAAAAATATATATAAATAACAAAAACCGGCCAACTGCGAGTCGGACTCGCGCACGAAGGGTTCCGTACAATTATCTATAAAAATCACGTTTGTTGTATGGGAACCCCCCTTAAATATTTTTTTATTTGAATTTAATGATTTATTTTTAAAGTCAATATATAATTAAATATTTTGCGAATATTTCAAGTAGGTATCTACCTGTGGCCGTTATCAATATCGAGCAAAAACGAGCAAAAAAATCATGTTTGTTGTATGGGAGCTCCCTTAAATATTTATTTTATTCCATTTTTTTTTAGTATTTGTTATAGCGGCAACCGAAATACCTACATCATCTGTGAAAATTTCAACTCTCTAGCTATCACGGTTGCCGAGATACAGCCTGGTGACAGACGGACAGACGGACAGACGGACGGACGGACGGACGGACGGACAGCGGAGCCTCAGTAATAGGGTTTCCGTTTTTACCCTTTGGGTACGGAACCCTAAAAAATATATACCTAACTACAAGCATTTTTACCGATTGTACGTTTTGTTGGTTGTACTTGTATTGTCAAGTGTGTTCAATTACATGATTAGAGAGAGACAGAGAGAGAGAGATGTTTATTTACACATATTCGATACCTACACAGAAAAAAAATACATTTGACAGGAAATATACAAATAAAAAATATCATCATCATTTCAGCCGAAAGACGTCCACTGCTGAACATAGGCCTCTCCCATAAGGCTCGCCAAACAGATCGCTCCCGTGCCATCCGCATCCAACGCAATCCCACAACCGTAACCAGGTCGTCGCTCCATCTTGTTGGAGGCCTACCTACACTGCGTCTTCCGGTCGGAAAATATCGAATATTATAAATTGGGATAGGCCCAACTCAGCATATGTTGTGGAGGGCCACAACGCTATTTTTCAGTGGGACCCATATGATTAGACCCACACAAACATAAATAGGTATGCTTACATAATATACTTACAGTAACTAACACGGTAAATTAAGTAAACGCGGTGCGCCTACTATTATTTATAATAGACGTCAAAAAACGAGGCTCAATTTGGAAAATACTTCCGAGGTGGTCTCATACAAATTTTATCAAAATAGCTTCAGCACTTACAGGGTACAAGAACATTTATTGCCATAAAATAATTCAGAGAAACGAGACTTAAATACAACACCGTTTATATTTGCAGTCGGTTGACGTTTCGGTTTTAAATCTTAAATGCATGATTTTTATTCGTAGTTAAGAAAACTTATGTATTATGTAGCACCTACTTTCATTCAGATGTCAGTACAAAAGTACGACATAGTAGTAATACAAACGTATGTATGCATGTTTTTTACATAATCCATGTAAAATAAGATAAACATTATAACACTAGACTGAGATCTTAAAGTAAAAAATTAATGACCTTAGTAAACGTACAAATTTGGCGATAGCTATAGTATAACAGCATTGTTACAAAAAACAATTACTTATTTGGTAAAATGATTCCGAACACTGTCGAAAAAATCTCCAATTTTTTTACATTTTCTAAATTGCCGCCATTTCGTTCATAATTGTTGCTATTAACAAATGTTGATTTTTTGGTTGTGTATGCTCCGCCCACACCATTGTGTTCAGGGGTCAAGAAAAAATAGATAATACGAAAGAAAAAATAATTAACTATAATTTAGATTCATTGTACCTTGTTCCCTCGTTTGCTACGTTTGTGGTGGTGCTTTCTGTCGCCGACCAATCGTCGTATGTTCATATGAGTTTTGTAGTTGACCTGAGTACCTAGGTCACGGTCATTGACCGCATGCCGACTGTAGCTGAGACGACGATGCTGAAATTAAAAAAAAATTAGAAATACTCAAAACTCAAGTTTGATTTGGTCATGCTAGATCAAAATGCGAACTACCGCAGGCAGATCGAACTGGCGTGCAAAGGAATCATGAAAAAATTCACGAGCTTTTTAGCTTGAAAAGGTTTATTTAGTAACGTAATTACTAAAGTAATATATCATGTTTATACGGCCAATAGCAAATGCCAATATGTATCAAGCAAACCTACATAAGAAGATAAGTCGTTATAAGAATGGAAGAAATAGGCACACCGCATTGCCTATGGCTATAAAACTTCCCTCGGTTGTTATAACTTTTTCTCGAGTTCTCGCTTCCATTTTTATTCAGACTTACTCTATTGTTTAGCTTTAGGTAGTACACCTACGTATATTAAGTACAGAATCACACAAGACTTGATTCTAATCAGAGGGCATTCATGTCAACCAACTATGAGCACCTACATTAGTTTCAATAGCTTAAGATATTAAACTATGCAGACAAAGTATGAAAGATTAACTAAGTTGGTATACTACCGACCTTTCATTAGAGTGGATGGGGTTCTTAGCCTAATGAAATGGGTGCTTAAAAGGTCACATACACATACACGTCTATAAGGCTTGCAAAGTTCCTCGGCAAGCAAATGGTGGATCCTTGCGTCCGTCAAATCCTTCTTACTAGGATTATATTCTAACTCTTGCATGTCAATGTTCCACGTCGATGAATCCAACTGACTGAAACTCGGACTAAAAAATAAACATTTGTTTTTAAGCATGGGGAATAGGGAGCCATTCAAATGGACGTAAAAAATCATACCTTCCGTTAAAATTTGTGTTAGTATAGTTTTTAAAAATGGCCGACATTGATTCGGCGCCTGAAATATTTCCGATAGTTGAGGCATTCCTCTGCATATACTCTATAGCATCTTTCATGGCCAGTTTCGAGTAAGTCTCTAATATCTTTGGTTCTTGGCCCTGGAAAAATCCCAAAAATTTTACTCGTTCATAATATTAAAATTTTTTTGTACTTAGGTACGACCGGTCGCAATAATCAATCCATGGATAGTTTTCGTTACCAACAATTACATTTTATTATCGCATTTTAACACATATCGATAGTGGAAAGGTAAAATCGCTAAAGCGCCATATGTCGTATAATGGGCGCTTTAGTGATTTTTATTCTTATCACTAAGGTAACAAGCACCTACTTAGTCCTATTTCCTATTTCTATTTTACATAGGCTTTTTATTAACTTGCAATGTATATATGTACCTACCTATGTATGCACGGGTCAAATCTTGGAAGTCGAATTTGACCCACTTCCAGTTGTCGGATTCACTTGAAATTTAGTGTAATTATGTAAGTTGGAAGACAATGCAAGTACGGTCAACCAAAAGTATTGTCAGCGAAAAAGCTTGCATTTGTAATGAATTTTTTAACAAAACTTATTACCTTTCCACTGTCGATATACAGGCATTGAACAGGTGCAGATGTTGCAAAAATACCAAAACAAAAATACCTAGAATTCTGTTGCGGGTTTGAAACGGTCGCGTGTGCCACGAATGCACTTGTCGCACGAATTATACAATACCAGTAAAGCCATCAGCCACAGCATCAGTCAGCCATCTCATTAAAGTGCTCAGCTTAGTGCTTGTAAGAAAGGAGAACTATCTGTGGATTGATTATTGGGAAAAGCCGTTAGTTGAATCGACATCTACCTGATAGTTCCTTAACAAGAACGGTCTTATGAACCTATTATCAAATCTCTTGAACTTATCCCTTATGTGGTGGTTACCGTGTTTGCCTAAAATATCTTCTACACCTGCCATCAAGTGGTCCATAAACTGTAAAAAAATACCATAAGAATTATTAAGTAAAACATTATTTCATGTTCAAAATATTTTTTTTAATTTTTTCGTACCCTTTCATGTATCCTTTCGTTCATGGTCGGTTTTCTCTTTTCAGCGGTTTTCACGTTGAGCATTTTAACCAAAGGTTTTATGGTTATGCCCTGGATGAAGACCGTAAAGTATATGACCGCTATTGTAGTCGTCACAAACATTGGTTGCAGTTTAACAATTTCAGGGTCTATTAAGAGCACTAAGGCAAACGCTACAGCACCGCGAAGACCTTAAAATTGATAATCCGTTAGCAAAAATATGTTGTCTGCTTTGAATATCTAATATATAAAAATCTCGTGTCACGGTGTTTGTTACCGAACTCCTCCGAAACGGCCTGACCGATTCTAATGAAACTTTTTTCTCTGTACTCGGTAGGTCTGAGAATAGGTCGTAGGCTATTTTTTATACCCCTATTTTTCGCGGACGGAGTCGCGGGCAACAGCTAGTAAGCTATAATAGTAAAAAATGCAAATATAATGCAACAGAATTTAAAACTGTTGGCGAAGAAGAAATAAATTGCTTTTTATTGAAGACCCTTGTCAGAGTTAAAATAGAAGGCAAAAACAGAGCTCGGAGCACTAATGACCGTCCGAGATCAGCTATTTAACTAAAGCTCAGAAAGTTCTTAAACATAAAATAAATGTTTAGGACAAGGATAACGACTTAACGACACATAACATTAAAGATATTCGCATTAACCTACAAATTAACCATATGAGAAAATTACTGGTAGATACTTAGGACACAATTTTACGGAAAAAATGGCTATGAAAAAAAAACGCATATACTTATATTAAAAACAAGCGGAATTAGTAGTAAAATCGACTATGTGCAAAATGAAATTATTGCTTACCTCCATAAGACATCACAAACTTTTCGACTCTATTAAGTTTATGCAAACGAAACTTATTAGCTACTGCACTAAATATGTACACTCCTGAAAAAAATATTATGATTAGAGTTTTCACTAAAGTCCTGTTCACTAAAGTAGTATTATTACAGCGTATTGTATCTTAAAGTGGTATTTAAGTAAATAGATGACCAAGAAATTCCTTTACCACCCTAAGGTTCAATGTCAGTTGTACAACTTAAAGGATTAGCCACACTGGATGCGTTCTGTGGTCGGACCGCACGATTAGATCGCATATCTATACAAAATATACACAGACCAACAATGTTGTTCATGCTGAAATGTTACTACGAACGTGAACACTGTTTTATACTTGAGAATATTTCAATATAAATAACACTTACCTATTATTCGAAACACTGAGCAAAATATAATGGTCAACAGCACAAACCAAGTGTTCCAATCATGGTTATTGTTAACTGTTGCCACCCCAAGGAACATGAAGATGATCGTTTCGGAGGACGACGAGAGCATTTTCATCGTGTATTTGATGGTGGTGTGGGATTTGTGCGATATGTTACCCTCTACGTAGTTCTTCATTGTTATTCCGCAGAATGTTATCCTGTTACAAAAGTAAATTTGATTGTTTCTGCTTAAAATAGCCACATTTATTGGAATGGAACAGTGCCTGAGAGGCCTAGCTTTACTGAGGATTAAAACTTGATAACACGACACGGGTTTTTCAAGAGATAAGACCAAGCCATATCGATTGTTCTCCCCGAAAACCTCCACATAGAAAATATCGATATCGTTAGAGCCGTTTCTGAGATACCCGAAATATACAAGAGTTGCTCGTTTAAAGATTTCTGAGAAATAGACACATTTTTGTTTTATTATTACAGGAGTAAGTATATTAACGAATTGGTTACCTACCTGATGTTGTTTTTATTAATTAATTTGCAAAAGCCTTAATTTCAATTCTACTACAACGAAAATTGTGAGGCGTGAAAAATAACGCTCCAAAGAAAATAGGTCTTTTTAATAATCAAGACCTATTATTTCATACTAAATACGAACTGAAACATGGATGCACAGAAAAAACACAGAAAAAGACCAGGTCCGGGAACCGAACCCGGGTCCTCAGCATACCGTGCTGCGAGCTTTTTACCCCTACACCACAACTGGTCTTACCTAGACCTATTAATTAAGACGTGATTAAAACACTGCACACCTGATATTCGCATACAACAAGTGTTTACATTTGCTACAATAATTACATTGACCTTAATACCTATACGTAATCTCATCACTAGACAACATGTATGTCAGCTTCCAATATATTTGCACCGATTGGTAACGGGGCCAGCGTAAGCGCTTCCTGCGTACCCCTTTCAAGCCATTTCCTGAATCTCGTTTGGTGAGTGCAAGCACCACAGGAATTAAATGCAGCCAACATGGCGAGGAAATGCATGACCTACATGGATTGAAGGCTAAAAGCGTGGAAGTTGACGAGCTCTGTTTACAGTTAGTTACATTAATCCTACTTCTTACTAAAAATTTAAATGCAAAAGTTTGAAAGTTTAGCTGTTTGGATGTTGTTACTTTATACTACTACTAGAATGAAATTTGGCACACACAGATAGTTTATAACCTGGATTTACACATAAGCAGGATAAGTAGATTTGCTTAACGAAATCCAAGTTTTTCAGGTTAGCTGGACGGGATTTTAACTCTCAACTCCGCACGAAGTGTGCTACCAATTGCATCACAGGTCTCCCGACCAACCTAGCCGAAACTATTGTCGATCACTTGCATACGCTATTAGTGGCGTGTGGTGTTATCTATCACTTCTATCCTAACTCATGACTCCTACGTTCCAAATTGCATTGAAAACGCTTCTATTTTTCTAATATTTCTTTTATCAGCAGTCTATCTAGTCTATCTAGTCATTCTTAGATTTCACTAAGCAAACGTAGTGAAATCTAAGAATGACTAGATAGACTTTTTCTTTAAGAAAATCTTTGGATAATTTTTATCCCGGGAAATTGCATAAGTAATTCCAGCCGGATAGTGGTAAACGCATTTTTAACACATAGTTAGTTGAACATATTTTTAGTACAGACGCTGTTTTCGCAAGATATAGATATATTTTTATTTTTCTTGTGCAATAATTCAAAGACATGACGGAATTATCTTGCTGTGAAACTAAGTTATAATCCCGACATAAATATATCAATTTACAATTTGCCTGTGTGGGTCTTTATTTCTGAAAGCACTCCCGAATATGATTTACGATAATATATAAACAAAGGTAATTAGTTAGGGAAAAAGGCTAAATAATAGTTCGAGTGATGTATAATTAAAAAGTATTTATACATATTTGGATAGTTATTCTAGCGTTTGAACAGCTATCAGTATCAGGTCACATATATTGAAGAAGGAAGAAGCCTCACTGCACCAAAGCTGTTTATAAAATCATAGAGTATCTTGCAATACAACTTCAATTTATTAAAATTTTATTCTAACTGTAGCTTATTTCTTTAATGTATGCGATTTATTTTCATTTTACATGCGTTACAAAAATTAACGAAACAATACACTCACGCAAGTATCCCGCTCATGTGGAACATCTCGGCGTTAAGATACGCCAAGTACGCCATGATGAAAATGAAGATCGGTTCAATGACCCTGACTTCGTGGGTGAACCTAGTGACGAGGCCAGTAGCGAAGCCCCACACCACGCCGATGCAGGTGCCTCCAACTGCCACCACGAGGAAAGACGCCAGACCCGCCAAAAAGTCTGTGTAGACGAGATTGGATGGACCCATTTCACTAAAACAAGTAAAGTTAGAACGCAATAAGCAATAAGTTGTTGTGAGTAAGTTCCGAAAAGTATTAGTTGTGAGTAAAGTACATATTATTATTAAGTTCTCTTTTGACTATCCACACAATCACTCCGTGATGAAAGACAACACAAAAGCTGAAACGGTCAACTGAGCTGAGCAAGGATAGGTAAATGAAGTGTTTCTATTGGTTCATGGCAAACACATCCCTAGCAACGCATCCTCGCACAGCTCCGGTGGATACGCAGCCTTTTGTCTACTCAAGTTACAAATTCGTGAGTGAATGAAAATAAGTACAAAAGTAGAATATTTGCTCAAATTTTGAAACATTTAGATTTATCCGCAAATATTATTCCTACACTCAGGTTACGTAGAGCAGACCACAAAACCTTGTTATCCCATAACGACACTCGGTATGAATCGCTATTGATATTTACGTTTCTACCCGCAGGGATCGTAAACGAATTTGCTTTATCGTGTATCGTGTTGCGGCAAATTTATTTCAAGCATCTCGTGTCAGGCGTCAGGTGTCAATTATGAGGCTGTATTTGGTTAGGCGTCTCGTTAAATAACCCAAAGAAGGTATTTAAAAAGTCGGCTTAATTTTATTATCAATGGTACGTGTCATGTTGTCATAATCAATGATTTATCTCTGGCTTGCGAAACCTGAGCCTGAGAAACCATCAGCATCATCAATATCATCATCCAAGATATATACGTCTCACTCCAGGGCGCAGGGCTCCTCTCAGAATGAGAGGGCTTGGGCCGTAGTTCCCACGTAGGCCTAGTGCAAATTGGGAACCTTGAATTTCTTCTCAGGTGTCTGCAGGTCTCACCGTTAAACTCATGGCACATTATGTAATTTCGCACATAAATTTAGAAAAGCTCAGGTGCGAGTCCGGGCTCGATCCCACGACCCTCTGCTTGAGAGCCACTAGGCCATCATGGCTGAAAAATGCACGAGCCTAATTTTTCAAGGTAGAATAACAACCTATATATAGTATTACCAAGTATTAGTAAGATAGCACGCTCTGGCACTTTCTGGTTACTTCTGTACAAATGAAACCAGATAAGGAACGTTCGTTATTTATTCGTGCAGTATCTAAATTGTTATTTTACCAATATAATAAGTTATTTTTGTTTGTCATGTTCCTAACAGTGGCGTAGCTACCGTAGGGCAAGCGGGGCAGTGCACCGGGGTCTCCAAGCTCAGGGGCCCCTCGAACTCTGACTTACAAACTATAAACGCGGACCTATGAGAAACGCGGCTATAAAACACTACTAGTGAATTTACAAGCGCGCGAGTCAAGTGAATTTAAAGTGCATTCATCCTTACTTGTCTTATCATGTAAACAAACACGGGTTGGGGCCCTAGTTTATTTTTTGACCCAGGGCCTTTGGTTAACTAGCTACGCCACTGGTTCCCAAAGTAGCTTTATGCAGTTTATATAGGTACAGTTGATACGTGGGGCATACTGAAAGTTTCTGGAACTGACCACTTATAAAAAGAAAATTAAAAAAGCAATAATAGGATTTGAAAAAATAACTCGCTGGCAGTATATTACTTTTTAATTTACGAGACTGTCATTTGTTTTTTCATCGTGGTGTTGGATTGAAATTTGTGTGTCGCTGTTGCAATGAATTTAAGTCGTGAAAATTTTCGATCCATTATTTTTTACGATTTCCGATGTGGATTAAGTCAGCAAGAGAGTTGTTAAAGACTTCAATTAGCATTTGGTGATGAAGCCCCATGTCCTAGCTCTGTCTATTCGTGGTTTAGTGAGTTTAGACGAGGACGTGACCATCTCCATGACGATGAACGTGAAGGCCGGCCAGCAACTGCGGTTACCGATATTAATATTAATACTGTACGACAACTAATTGAAACTGACAAAAAAATTACATGTCAGCAAATTCGTACTACCTTAGGAATTGGAATGAGCCAGGTCCAAAAGATATTGCATTTGCATCTGAAGGTTCGGAAACTTTGCACCCGATGGATACCGCATGATTCATCGGAAGACCAGAAACGACTGCGTGTAGAGTGATGCCGCAAAATGATAAAAAAATTTGTCGGAGGACAATCAATGGCTGTATATAACATCGTGACAGGTGACGAAACCTGGGTATACTGCTTTGAACCGGAAAGAAAAAGTCTATCGGCTGAATGGGTCTTTCCTTTTGAAGACTTGCGGACGAAAGTGAAAAAGAGTCGAAGCACAGGTAAGAAAATGGTTGCTTCGTTTTTCGGCAAATCGGGACATTACACCACTGTGTCACTTGAAAACCAAAAGACAGTAACTGCAGATTGGTATGTGAACACGTGCTTGCCCAAAGTGTTTGAAAAAATTCGTGAAAAGCGTCCCCGTAGCAAAATAGTCCTTCATCACGACCACGCATCGGCACATTCCGCTAAAGCAACGAATGCGTATTTGGAGGCCTCAAATGTAGAATTAATGACTCATCCGCCATACAGCCCTGATCTTGCACCATGCGAGTTCTTTTTGTTCCCAAAGATTAAAGATAAACTTAGAGGTTTACGGTTTACAAGTCCGGAAATGGCAGTGAATGCTTTCCACGAGGCCATCGAAGAAGTCCCTAAGGAAGACTGGACCCACTGCTTTTCACAATGGTTCCAGCGAATGAAAAAGTGTGTAAATAGGGAGGGTATATACTTTGAAAAACAATAAATGTATCATAACGATAATGCGTTGTCTTATTTTTTAGAATCCAGAAACTTTCAGTATGACCTAAGTATAATACAGTTTAATAATAGCAACTAGAGACAGCGGTCCGAGAGATTACATACAAACTAGAAAAACTAGAGAATTGTGTCCCATTCGCACCAGTACTTGATCACCCTAATTAGAACGAGATGAAACTCTCTGTTTTTTTTTTAGTTGATATAACAAATTCATTTCATTTCATTATAATTAACGAAAAGTTTTTTATAAAACAGATTCGTGATTGACCCCTAGCTCACCTGATGGAAAGTACAGACGAGGCCAAAGGTATACATACAGAGTGTAACATTTAGATCGGTCAGTATGGGAAAGTCTGAAACTATAAGACATAATGAAGATCTGTTCTCAGGAACCATGTCTTCGATTCTAGCAACAAGAAAAACTGCATTCACACAATTTAAAAAACTTGTACTCAGCTCGGGAATCGAACCCGGACGTTTTGAAAAATAAAACTAACATTATTTCTATTTAGAGTAGGTAGAGTTGCGTATCTTCGCCTAAGCTACCTATGTTCGCCTAGTTTGACATAAGTTGACATTGACGAAATGTTTCTAGTGCTTGCCTTACATAAAACTGCTAAATACAAAATATTTTTTACGGCTGTCAACATTATTCGTACGATATGCGGCTAACTTCACACAGTTGACGTTCAGTGAGTTTTTTTCGCGACACCGAACACAGGTTTTTTTAAGCCAGTATTTTAACTTCAGTTTTAAGCAGTGATACAACCCAGATAATGTTAAACTTTTTACATGATTATACCCTATAACTATTTCTTTTTCATATGGAACTTTTATTTAATGGCTAGCTTACATTTAGAAGTCACAATGAGGGATTTCTATGAGAGGCTATTTGGCGCTAGTATCGTCAGGTCCGTTTGACAACTTTGACATTTGTTGTATGGGTTTAACGTCAAATAGACCTTACGATACTATACGCCATTACGCCATCTAGCGATATTCCACCTGTCAGAAAACCCTCATGGGATAAAACATTGGTGAGGGTATTTGGCGTCCACCTTGTTGCCAAATTTCGCCTACCTCTAGGGTTGTCAAATTTGTTGTACCACATTAATTGGCGGAAGACATTATTTGTTTCCAAATTTAAATATTTTCTTGTGTTTGGTTTGTCGAAAATGGCTTTAACGATTTGGAGGAAAGTTAATAAGTAGATTAAGCTATGCCTTAAAGATTTTATGACATGTGTAGGTACATTTATTTGATCCCAGTACATAGTATGAAACATGGTACAATCAGAGGCGAAGCGTTTTGTTTAAATAAAAAACAATCTAGTTAATATATTTTTTACTTATAAACCATTACTCCCCTTTTTTGGCATGTTGGTTAATTTTAGGCAACCCAAGCATCATTATAGAAAATGTATGGAAATAACTTCAGACTGTAGCCCATCTTCGCTTACTACACATTTTTCTTAAAATATGTCTAGTGTGGTGAAGTTAAGGTTCATATTTTATTAGCACATTCCAAGGAGATAAGACTTAACTTGTGTAAGTCACAGAAAGTTTGTTATTGGTGGTAATGCTTGCCACAGGCGAAGATAGGGGAAAATACCCATACTTCGCCTATTGCCTTTGGGGCCATTTAATACTAAGTTAACCAATGTAATTCAAAGCTTTAATGGTCTGTACTGATAGCCAGGAGTACTTAAAAACGTTTTTTGCCACAACGGACTAATTTTAGTCCGCTGCTTTCAAATTTGAAAGATTTTTTGGGAAAGGTATCAAAATCCAGGCGAAGATACGCAACTCTACGTATCAATTGTGTAGTTCTTAAGCAGAAAATGTTACTATGAAAAATGAGGTCCAAAATTTATAAAATGCTGCATTGTTTTCATATCCTTTCATTTATTTTAGTAGGTGTTCAAAATGACTATCATTTTTTTCAATACAACATTCAACTTCACTTCGTGCTCCTAAAGCATGAGTTAGCATTCACATTGTATAATAAAGATTAAGGTGCGTGGGTGTTATAATTTTAACAACACAACCCATTAATCATCTTGTTAATTAAATTTCGGAAATTCGCCTCGAGAAAAGCCATAGGTAGGGTAGGTACAGTCAGCTGCAGAGAAAAGGTATCCCTCTGTAATGGCGTTAACCATACTGGGAAAACTGACCGACCGCGAAGGATAAACTACCGAGAAATGGGAGCTCCGCTAAGCGGACCAAAGTTACTGGACGGAGAGGAATCGTACTTATGTGGAAAATATTTTTATACGATATGGGGAAAACGTTCTGGTGCGAAGCAATCACCCGTACCTCTACCATGAGTTACACTAGTTTACAGTGACCGTACTCGCTAGCGACGGCGTAAATGATTTGTATGGAGAATTGTGTACAGCGCCTCTAGCGGTCACTTACGGAAGTACAATTCTCCATACAAATCATTTACGCCGTCGCTAGCGAGTACGGTCACTGCAAACTAGTGTAACTCATGGTAGAGCCTCTGGTAAAACCTATGCCCACAGGCACCAGTAACATACCTATATAAGTGTAATTACGAGTGGTGCCAGCCTTTTCAAGCGTAAGCTCGTTTTTTTGAAGATCCCTAGGTTGGTAAAAAGCTAGCTAGGTTGGTAGGTAATATTGGCGCTTTTACCGGTCATGACAAAAGGTATTAGCAGGTTTAACGACCTCTTTAGCCTAGTTGGTAGTGACCCTGCCTACGAAGCAAGAGGTCGTGGGTTCGAATCCCAGTAAGGGCATTTATTTGTGTGATGAGCACGAATATTTGTTCCCGAGTTATGGATCTCGTGTCACGGTGTTTGTTACCGAACTCCTCCGAAACGGCTTGACCGATTTTTATAATTTTTTTTTCTCCATATTCGGTAGGTCTGAGAATAGGTCGTAGGCTATTTTTTATACCCCTATTGTTCGCGGACGGAGTCGCGGGCAACAGCTAGTTTATCTATATATAAGTATGTTTATCGTCGTCTAGTACCCATAGTACAAGCTTTGCTTAGTTTGGAACTAGGTCGTTTTGTGTAAGATTGTCCTCTAATATTTATTTATTTCCAACGGTTAAGGTGATGAGGTTATAAAGATAAAGTAAAATACTCACGTGTATGCTTCGAACATGTGGTACAAGACGACCGTAACAGCGTCGTTTAGCAGAGACTCTCCAAACACGACTATATACAACACTTCATCCACATGAATCTCTTCGAAGACCGCCAGCACGGCGACTGGGTCCACGGCTGATATGAGGGCGCTGAACAGAAACATGTCCAACAGTGGAGTTGTACAGCCAAACATGCCGGTTTGACCGCAGGCCCAGAGCGATGCACCTGGAGAAAAGATGACAGTTATAGCTAAACCGTTTAAATGAGCCCTCGCCCGCGGGTTTCAGGGGTTGGGGGGTATGACGACAAAGCGGCCGAAAAGATGCTAATACATTGTGCGAGGAAGCTGCCTGCTCTTCGGTCCTCTTAACATTTATACATGCAACGTTCAAAGAATAACAGGTAAACTTTCGTTCATAGGGCAGATTATAAGGGTGACAAACCCTATTACTAGCCTCCACTGTCCGTCTGTCCATACTACTGCCAGAGGGCTGTATCGCAAGCCAACCAGGCAGCCAATGCTTATGTATTTTTATTGCAACTACAACATCAACTATTAAAATAAAATTAATAAAGGTCCTTACAAAAAGCATGAAAGAGTTGCATCAAGGATACGGAACCTACCTACTATCTTATACGACTAAATAATCACTTCAAGAATGAAGCATTTTTATAGACACCTCACCCAAATCAATTAGCTTTAGCTGAAGAGTTTTGGGCGGAACCATGAATTTACCGCTGCCATAAAACTAGTCGTAAATCGCGGCCACGTTCTAACTTTACCTCTATGAGCGTTACACTTAACAGTTATGAGGCACTACACTTTGTTATTCCTTATTCGTGTATTCATGTGAACCAGATGCACTTTTAAAATTACACTTCAACCGCGAAGTCTAGGGACATGAAAATTTTGTGCACGGACCTCCTTCATACCCGGATAAAAATGAAGACGACGTGATTTTTGGGAATTTGATAAAATCCCGTAATTTAAATTGAACTATCGGGTCTTACGGTTCAGATTGAGCATTTTATCTGTTCATTTCGTGTGTTCCGAGGTTACCATTGTGCAGCGAGTGTTTCGGCCGCGCGATGAGCGAGAAGCGATTAGAGCGCTAGAAACTAGAAATGAGTTGGCAAGCAGCGAGAAGCGAGTGTGAGTTCCGATATTTTTGTCGCTCGGCTATAAGCTATAAGCGAGTGTTCGAGTGCAACGGGCGATTACTCGCCAATTCGTCCGAACTAGACAATAATGATAGTTCAAATTATTGTTTTAAATTCATAGTAAATACGAGCACTCAGATCCATGCTGCAGCTGCAGTAGAATGATCGCTGGTTAGTCTCTCAGAGTGAGTTCTGACCGCCAAGCGAGCATCGCTGAGCGAGTTTTATCGTTGACAGTTTTTATCGCTGCGATCAACTAGTGAAAAGAGAGTACTCGCCGGCAGTTTGAACAGCCAGCGATCAACTATAAATATATCTCGCTCTTTTACCGACACAGGATCTGTATCTTTTATACGTTTCTTGAGCTAGAAAATAGACAATAGCTAAACGTTTCCTCTCCCTGGTGGGACTAGTGTCTAAGTAGCTAAGTGATTTACACTTACCTATTGTTAGCGTATTAAACACCGTCCCAACGACAGCGAACAGCAGTATAGTTCCAAGATGGTCGAAGAACAGTCTATTAGGCATGAAGTATCCAGCGTCCAGAATGATGGGAGGAAGCATGTATAAAAAGAATGTGTCAGGAGTCAGGGGCTGCACGTGGACACTGTGGGTGCTGAGTAGTAGAGCCCCTATAAGCACACCCACGAAGATCAGCAGACAGGACTCCGGGAACATCTTCGACAGTTTCGGTGCCATGTGGAAACCTGGAACAAAATGTTAACAGTTCTGTACTGAGAATGACAAGCACAGTACAGTAAAATTACATAAAGTTTACCACTGACAGATGGTTTGCCTTCATTTCATATTCAACTTTAACGACCTACAAATAAAGCCAATTTTAGAATACTGTTACCCACGTTTGCATATTTTGTAATAGCTACTTTATTTGTATGGTATTAAAGTTGGATATGAAATGAAGGCAAGCCATCTGTCAGTGGTAAACTAAAAGTAAACGTATTGTAAACAGTTTTGTAAAAGATGACGAACATTTGACACTAAGCTATTGTAACTTGAGCCAATGTTCGATAGTTTGCCGCGCGAATAAGTCGACACTCAGCATAAGATTAGTGCACTAAAAAAAAAACAGAAAGAAATAATTAACTGACTCCAAAACCACGAAAATACTTTTCACTGTGTGTGCTTGAATTTGGGTCTTCAGCACGAGGCAGCAGGAGTAGACCTAGTGATCTACCATATTTACATTTTCACTCCTATGCGGAATGCGCATTAAGCTCATAAAATGCGGTTTTTTTGCCAAACGTGTTAAGATTTATTTTCTATTCTACCATTTTGATGAATACAGTACACATACAACTTATACAAGGGGTACGCAAGTACTTATTACTACCATTTTGGTCATGAGTCATGACTATGACCAACAATAACATTTTGACAGAAGAATATGAAATGCTTTAAAACGAAATTATGTAGGGAAGACTGCACATGGATTGATTATTGGGACTGCTTGTTAGTAAAATAAATAAGAATGCATCGAGTTTTCAGTTTCAGTTGTAAACTACTTTCATACTGATTAACATTATTAATACGAACTTTTAAAAAGAATTACACTTTGACGTAAATTGTGATTTAAATGTCAAAATAATACAGCAAAAAGTAAACAAAAACTTAAAATTACTAAAAATATATAAAATTCAGAAAGTATGTTTAACTTTTAAAATAGCGACTCGATATTTTCAGTACCAACTCTTTTATTAAATATTATTTTCGAAAGTGTCACTACGCATGTTTAACTTCGTATTAAGTAAATATATTTTAAATTGCCATGGCCAGCGCAGCCCAAAGTCCTCTTAAAGTTTATACTAGTATGTACGATATATTTGGGCCAGATCCTTACAACAATCCTTTTTATGTCGAAGCGAAGAAATCTGATAATTTGTCCGAGTTACCATTATGTGGCCGAAAAGCGCAAAGCATAAAATCTCGAAGTAATAAATCAGAGCCACGCAATCCACCAGAAAAATTTATAACCAGTGAAATGTTAAACTCATTCAATAAACACAATAGCAGATCCAGTGTTTTGCACTCAAGCAGTACCTCATTTTACGATCTAGACAGCGTGGTTAAAAGACAATCATTCCGATGTTTATCTGAGCTCTGCATTTCTAACGCTAACATATTAAGATCTTTGAATGTACGCGTATCACCAAAAAATGGGTTTGACGGAAACTCCGACTGTATTGTTCAAGATTGCGCCACTGAAGTCCGTCCCACATTTACAAGACGTGTCAGTAAAGAAACTATCCATAAAGGTACGAGAAAGAGTATGAGCCCAGATTGCCTTCTGTCATGTGATATGTGTTTGAGAGAAGATGATTGCGACATGATGCGACACAAAAAATCGACTATATGTTACGATGTAAATGATCCAAATTGTAAAGGATCTAAGTTTTGGTCGTACTCAAAGTACCGTCCTGAAAACAGTTCTGTATCCAAAAGGAAGAAAGATAAGAAACGAAAAGACAAAACCGTAGAAAAATGCAGTAAACATGCAGGAAATCCATGCCCTTGTCACTTATTTTCTTATGGCTGCCCATGTAAAGATAAAAGTTCTTTAACAGAATTACCAAAAAGTAGCAAATCCTTAACAGTCGCGGAACAAAACACAAGTACTCCAAACATTTTAGAAAAATTTTGCGGTAACGTGTTTGCAACTAATAGGCAGTTAATGCAGATGGAAGATAAATTAACCGGCTTGAGTGGCGATGGTCTCGTCAAAAAACATGATAAAGAAGTTTCACAAAATGATTCTGCATTTATAGTTGTGGATACAAAAGACGCGACACAGATTGATACAACGCCTTGTGAAAGTAAGCAAAGTAAAAAATCAAAACGTTCTAAAAGAACGCGTTTGATTAAATGTCCTAAGTGCAAAGAAAAAGTTGAAGTTAATTTAGACATCAGTACGGAAGACGAAGATAGTTTGAAATGTCAGTCTACAACATATAGTCCACCAGAATCGCCAAAACCATCTGTGCTCGCACCAGCTCATGCAGTAATTTCAGATATTCAAGAAATGGAAAATGAAGCAAATGCATGTATTCATGAGCCCAAATGCGATATGGTGCATATTTGTCAAGTAATGCCCACCGAGAACACAGAGTGTTTGAAAAAACAGTATAATCAACTGAAGTCAACGCCTCGTATCATAAAAATAACGAAAGCATGCAGACATCATCCGCCTTGCACCGTTGTCCCGTCTTGCCAAAGGGCAAACGTGTTGAAGAACAATTGCGAATTCGTGCCGCCTTGTTTGCACCATCCACGTTGTGTGAACCTACCGTTGTGTGTTCCTTTTACCAAGAGCCTTCATTACGACGAAACCACAAACAATTATGTAGACCTCGAAGATAATACAGAAGGCTTTCACGTGCCCCGATACAAATACATGAGTCTATGTCAACATGACTCATTGGAAAACACTGCGATTCCGCACATGCAAAATGCGTATGAACTTATGAGAACGCAACAGACTCAGCCATATTTCCAGCATCAAACATGCATGTCTAATACTTTTTCACCTTATCAAATCGCACATCCATGCAACTGCTGTAAGCCAAACAAGTCATGCCAGCATGGTGAGCAGGACACCACAAATTGTAAATGTTTCGAAAGCGAGGTCGGGGAACGCCCCAGCAACGCCGTAATATTTATCAGGGATGTTGGTTGTCAGTTCAGAGACAAAACTTATTCACAGGACGACTCTATTTTGCAGTCGAGACTTCGTTACACTTGCAGTAGCAACTCGTTTCACCTTCCAACGATGAGAATGGGTAACTATTACACTAAAGTGCACACCGTGAGATGCGAGGATAAGTATACCACCCCGAAATCAGGCGAGGATTACTCAAGGATTTCAATAGACTCCATAACTTCTATGGAGATCGACGCTAATTGTCCGTCTCATGGTTTCCAAGCTACTCAAAAAGCGTGGCCCTTTGGGTTTGACCCCGAGATTAATAAATCTACATACGTAGCCGCTTACGTGACCCACGCTGACCCAATCCGACCTCCGCAAGAAACGGTAAAAACAAGCGAGAAAAGTTCTCATAAATTTAACGGTTTTAGATACAGTGACGATGAAAAAGTGTTGCCTGTAAAACCAGGAAGAAACAAGGGGAAATGTAGAAAAACGTTTTGCGTTAAGCAGAGAAGAAAATCCAAAACGAATCACTTGACAAACTGTTGTTCTAGAAAAACTGTTTATCAAATGCATGCTGCGTCTTAGTTAAACTGCTGTGGTTTTTTGGTCTTTCTATTTATGCAGGTACTTCAAGCGCAAATTAAAAAAAAAGTAGGTAAAATTTGTTTTGTATTTTTATATGTTATTATTGTAAAATGTATACAAGAATGAATAAAAAGTAACAGCAAGTACGGAATAGTTTTATTGCATCAATTACGATAGTCTACCGATCAAAAACACATTTTTATAAATTAAGTAGGTAACCTGTAGGTACCCCTTCGGAGCAAAGTGCACAACGCATATTGTGAAACACGTAGAATGTACAAAAGGCAAAAAGCACCTACCTACATTCTCAAAATGTACAAACCGGAATATGAAAAATAAATAATTTTTCTGATTTGTATATTTTGTGAATGTATTTTTTACTTTTTGTACGTTCTGCATGTTTCGCAATAGGTATGCGTTGTGTACATTTTGCTACCTTGTACTACAAGTACTACCTAAGTTATTTATGTTATTTTATTTGATTTGATTACCTTCTAACTCCTACAAGTTTAAGAGTGTGGTTTCATAAAAGCTGAACAAAGACAAATCTCCCTAAACCTGCAGCACAACCCTGGACCCATTTTTTTTAAACATTTTATGACAATAAAACCTTGTCCCAATAAAGACTAATTAGCCAAATAACTGTTCTGAAGTGATGCACTTACACACATTCGGAAATTGATTTTTATCTACATATATATAGATTTTTTGAATTGGCCCTCTTGAGTCGAGAGCGAGCGGGATGCCGTGATTTTGCACCTGGTTCCTCTAGAGCTGATCGGATACATACCAAGTCGGGTCGCCTCTTACCGGTTAGGAATCTGGGTCACCACCCACACCTCAGTGAAGCCTCGTAAGTCTACAGAACTTTTCAATTGCCAAATACGTAGGTCGTGGAGTGGAAGCGAAGAAAACCGTTCAATTACTTGCGAGTTTTACGACACGACTCACACGACGAATTTTAGCAAATCACCGGTTGGGTGTATTTTTCTACGTACCTTGAATATTTTAATGATTTGAGTAAAAATGATTGCTGTTTGCCAAGAACAACGGGACATAAAGACAAATGTTTTATGTATGAGTGTCAAACTCTGTAAAATTTACCGAAACATAAGTATAAAAAAATGTCGTTCAAGGAGAAAAAACTGTACAGTACAGTTTGAATGACCTTGAACAACATTACTTTATATGTTTCGGCAAGTTTTTACAGAGTTTGACACTTATACATAAAATATTTGTCTTTATGTCTAGTTGTTCTTGGAAAACAGCAACCATATAATTAAGGTAATGTGACTTAAAGATCGATGGAGCGAGCTATGCCTGGAGTTTCCTTGCGATGGAATCAGAAATAAGGAGATCTGCAGGAGAACCAATGTTACTGACATAGTTCAGAGAGTTGCCACTTGTAACCCTTAAGTGGCAGTGGGCAGGGCACATTTCTCGTAAAACTGACGACCGATGAGTAAGTCAGATTCTAGAGAGTGGCGTCCGCGAATCGGCAGACGTGGCGTGGGAAAGCCCTCAACAAGATGGACCGACGATCTGGTAAAAGTCATAGGAACCACTTGGATGCGGACTGCGCAGAACTGATTGATGTGGAACTTTCTGAGGAAGGCCTCTCTCCAGCAGTAGACGTCTTTTGGCTGATAATGAAAATAATTAAAAAACTAAATTTAATTTCTACGAATTGTTAACTGTAAGTAATAAAATGGATGTCGATCTAGTTATTAAGCTAAATTTGTATGTTATTTCTCGACTAGATAATTATTTGATGTTATCATAATTAGGTACCTACGTAAAATTTACGCATGTCTGTCCGGCAGACACAGTGTATGTTCATAACTTGTAAACTGATGTATTTGTCGCACCACACAGGAAGAAGTTGTTTTTTTTTTAGACAATCATTATATTTATACGTCCCACTGCTGTCCAAGCCTTTTTTCAGATTGCTAGGTTTTGGGCCTACGAATAATAATGATCATGAGCTGTAGTTCCTGCGCGGGCTCAGTGTGGACTGAGAACTTTACATATGTATGTACACCAACGAAGCAACGAATTTCGCTTTTTGGCAATGTACTACTGCACTGACTACTAAAAATTACGAAACACTTCCCACCGTATCATGTAATGAGATTTTTTTCAGACTGGTTTTTTATTTAATTGTTCATCTTATCTCACATAATGCAATTTTCCGCGTGATATCCATATATTTTTTACACATAAGTAGAAAAGTGGATTGAAAAAGGTCGGTTGTTCCACAGTTTCATTCCAAATTACGGCAATTAGGTAAGTACCGAAAACAATGATGAAATCCTAATAGCTCAGGAAAGTTTTTCTATTCTATTTCCTGGCATATAAGATGAAAAGGGCATCTTAGAATGGGTTTGGGCACAATACAAACGGTACTTGGCCTAGTTTCCTCACCTCGGATAAAGTTTGTCTCACACAGGTATTTCAAATGTACCTAAACTACGGACCGGGATCTATTTTTCTTCCTTTTGTTTAGATTTAAGTAATAAAGTATCCCGTATACTTACTGAACGTAACTTACTGAATTAATGAGGGTATTTTTTCTGAGGCCTTGTTATCTAACGCACTCGGAACCACAATCGTTTTCACCATTTCGTTCTGTCATGTGGTGTAGGATGACCGTAGAAAAAGCTAGTGGATGCGATCGCGAACGCCTACACGCGATATGACAATACGGATTTTGGAGACGTGATCGGGATCGCACCTAAACAACTCAGTAAATGTAACTACACAACGATTAATCTGTGCAAACCGATTTGCGCAGACTTATCGGACGTGTGTATGACAATAATCTGCAACGATTTGTCATACACACGATCGATAAATCTGCGCAAATTGGTTTGCACATATTAATCGTTACGATTTATCGTTACGTGTGTAGCTAGCATTACTATCCGAACTACACACTCGCTTCTCGCTGCTCGCCAACTCGTAACTCTAGTTTGTAGCTCTACTCCAGGGATCACCAATTATTATTTTCAGGGGTCCGGTTTTTAAAATAAAATTACCATCGCGGTCCGTTCCTACTTCAATTTATTAAATAATGAAGTGTAATGTACAAAAGTAACAAAGATTTTTTTACATCATCATCATCATCCCAGCCTATATACGTCCCACTACAGGGCACAGGCCTCCTCTCAGAATGAGGGGGCTTGGGCCGTATTTCCCACGCGGGTGCAGTGCGGATTGGGAACTTTATTACATATCAATGGGAAAAATTACATTTTTTGCCTATTTGTCTGAAGTTTGGAGTAAAATTGGTGCAAGCCATTGTCATTAAATCCTGGAGAGGTTCATCAGTAAGTCGAATTGGCGGCAGCAAAGACAAAGCGCTAGATAGATATATATTAAATACTCAGTATAAGTTACTGTTTACTGAAGGTCCGCATAAAATTGATCGGCGGTCCGACTCCGGACCGCGGTCCGCCATTTGGTGGCTCCTGCTTTACTCGCTTCTCGTTTATTGTCGCGGTGAAACAGTGCCTTAGACGAAATCCACGCATCAGCCCACTTCATTTGTAAATGCGACGGAGTGACTAGAGTTCCACTGATGTGATTGGTTGATTTTTGCATGTCACCGCTTCGCTTTGCTTATATCGCAGCCCAGCAGCCCACCCTAAATATGAAACAGATTTTTCGCCCGCATTTACCAGCATTACTCGTAAGTATCTTCTCTCTAACACATTAGGTATAGTCGGGGTAAAAAAAGGTTCGTCACTTTTCGACCTTAATTCGTTCACATAGAGTCGAAAAGTGACGAACCTTTTCTTACCCCGACTATACTTAGTAAATGATTAAACATTAATAGAAAAAAACATTCAAAAGCATTCAGTCAGCAAGAATCCATAGTAAATCAATTTGTTTTTTATCTGGGTCATTCATTATCTAGGTAGTTAGTCACTTGTCAATCTCAATTCTCTCAATTGGTTTAGTAGCGACGAGAATTTTAGTTCTTTAGTAGTGGTACTTTGGTATCCTTCAGCCCAGTCTAGACTTGCAAGAAAAAGCGTACAAGTGGCATCGCATTGCGGCGCTCATTGACTAAGTTAATTTCAAACTCGTTCACTTTACTGCCTCGCAATGTAATGCAACTTGCACGATTTTTCTTGCGTATCTAAACAGGGCTTTCAAATAACAATTTAGTTGCCAAAGTACTAAATACGCATAGCACGGAGAGTCGTCAGACTTGAGACGGCCGATGGGGCAGTTAGTTTAGCTCGATATGTTTCTGGCTAATCTGTAGCCCTTCTTCTACATAACATGTCGTAAACTTGATCATAGACGTGAGTTTTCCGCATTTTTTCGCTATGATAATGATGATACTATATGAGCATTTCTCAAAAAAAAATCTACTTTTATTTTTTTTATATTCCCTACAATTTTATGTTATTCCTACTCAGAAACCGAGCTCTTTCCATCCCAGTAAGAGAGAAAAAATGTCCCGAAAATGTCATTGTTGCGGATTTAAATAAGGCGCAAGTATTGTAGAGCCAATATCTATATTTTCCGGAAAGAATAATGTTAACACAACCAATGTTTTATAGTGACATACGAATTGATCTGTTTCTAAGGCAACATACTAGTAAAGGTACGTCACACTCCCGAGCGAGGAAAGCCGGGAGGCTACCCAAGTCAAAATTTAATTCAGTACATAGTCGAACAAGTGCTGTGGCAACTTGATTTCTCGTCTCGGTCGGATATAAGGAACGTCTGTCGAGTCGTTGGAATCAGTCACTGTTCGAGTCGTGTCAACAATAGAGTCTACGTTTCGTATTTCAAGAGGGAAAAGTCGTTGTACTGGCCTGATACGCTTTCCAGTTGCGGTCCGTACTTGCGCCACTCGCGCGACGCCGTCGGCGCTAGAAAACAGGTCTTCGATGACTGCCAGTGGCCACGTCACCCGCTTTTTCCCGTCTCCAACAAAACGATGTCACCTATTTGAATTGGGACTTGACTCATTTTGTCGCGTTTTGTATTAAGTGCGCTGATACTTGTATAGAACCCTCCCCACCACAGAGCAGCCGGAAGCAAGAAGTTCCATTTGATCCTAAATGTTTGAGGCGACTCATAGCAGAATCTAATCTCTCCTTAGCGAGGTCGTAGTTCGTTGGTGGACGTGGGATTTCTCGCCATGGCAAACAGACTTCATACCTGCCTTCTTTGTTGATATGGACATTTTCTTCGGAAGCTTTAAGGATCTTATATCGCGGGTAGGCTTAAGTGTTTGTTCTGCAGGATCCCTAAAGCCTACAGCTTCCAGACTCCACCGATCTGAAATGTCAATATTTGTTAGGCTATGAAGTGTAGTGGTCATGTTTGTCATGGAACCTTGAACTCCTGTAACGGGGCCTTGTATATTCCAACCCATAGTCGTCTTTATAGCTGTCAAATTATTTTCTAGCTGTACAAAGTCTGTCGTAAAGAGTGAGCCAGAATAGTCAGCACCAATGAGTAGACTTACGTCGTCAGGAGCGTCCGTAGAGTCATTTAGTACGATGCCGCGTTGGCACAGTTGCTCAAGTGATACATTACATTTCAACTTGGGTAAAGAACTACAAATTAAATCTTTATCTAAAACACATAAATTCATATAAATATTTTCGTCGAGATTTTTGACGGAAATGTCATACACATGACAAGTCTCTTTTTTCGTCTCGATCCCGCCGAACAAACTATGTGTCAGAACCTCTTTTTTTGTAGATTTTAGTCCAAGTTTTTTCACTAAGTCTTTTGTAATGTACGAACGTTGGGCACCACTGTCAATAAGAGCTCGTACCGGCATCTCTTTCTTGTCATGCACAATATTTACAACGATAGTTTGTAGCAACGTTGTTGATGCAGACGTAGACTTCGTGTGGCATGACAAGCTGCTTTGCTCTTGCTGTTTTGTGTTCTTCGCCGCTAATTCTGAGCACATGATTGTAAAGTGCCTTTTTTGACAGTATAGGCATTTGGGAAAACTCTTACATTTTTTTGTAATATGATTGCTTTTTAAGCAAATTGAACACGCTTTCTTGCCTTGGATGTACTCTAGACGATCCTTCAGCGTCATCTTAGCCGCCTTATGACACTCTACGGCAGAATGAGTATCTTTGTCACACCACACACATGATGAACCGTTTTTCCTTCCATCTTTGTCTTGTCTCAGCTCTGTTACGAAGCAGGCGGTGGGTGGCATGGGTTCGACTAGGGATATGTCATTACAGTCTCGCCTTGCTAGACGTATTCTTTCCTCCGACTCTACTTCATGTCTCAGAAACAGCATTAACTTGGATAGATTTCTGGTTTCCGGTTGACTGCGATGCCAGGCACGAAGAATTTCTTCCGGCAAAGCCGACTCGATCATGGGAAAAAGCATGATGGCATATTTGTCTGTGGTTACGCCGAGTGTTTCAAGTGCTTGAATATGCGTCTGAAGGCTATCAAAGAATGCTATTAAATTCTTTGCAGCTTCTTTTTTCTGCATCAAGGCAAGCAATCCTCGGATATACGTTTCTATGAGGACGTCATCTCTAGCAAATCTGGTCTTTAAAGCTTCGACTGCCTTTTTGTAGTTTCCTGAAGAAGGTGGGTAGCTTTCGACGAGCTGTCGCGCGGCGCTGTTCACAGTCATGGACTGAAGAAGATATTGAAATTTATCGCTAGCGTCAATGTGGGCGTCTTCGTCTATCTTCTTAAACTGTCCCCAGAACTGCAGCCAGGACTTTACGTTGCCATCGAACTTGATGAGCTCCAACTTAGGCAATGTAAGCAGACGTTGCTTGCCCGTCATGGGCTTCTGACTCGATTCAGCTGACAATAACGAGGATGCACTATTTGTGCGCGGCTGGGTTTTAGAGCACATCGACTTGACCTTGTGCCAACGTAATTTATATAACATGGACTTATCTTGGTCTGCTTCAAAAAGAGCTTCGTCGAAGTCCTCGCCCGCGCACCACTGGTCCCTTACTTCCGCTTCTACTTCAAAGAGTTCTAAAGCGGTTTCCGACAGTAACTCAAAAAGGCTGGTAGTATCTTCTTTGCCTTCAATGGCCTTTTCTAATTTGTCGGCAAGGATGGTGAATTCTCTCCTATATTGGGTACGCTTCCGTTTTAAATCCATGATAGTGTTTTTATTTTAAGTCACGGTCGCCAGATGTTGCGGATTTAAATAAGGCGCAAGTATTGTAGAGCCAATATCTATATTTTCCGGAAAGAATAATGTTAACACAACCAATGTTTTATAGTGACATACGAATTGATCTGTTTCTAAGGCAACATACTAGTAAAGGTACGTCACAGTCATATATTTTTTACTTAAATGTTCTTCCTTTTCGTTACGCCACACAGTAACAAAATAGGAAAAAACTTAGGCTCTTTTTTCTATCATATTAAGTTTGATAGAGCTCGTGATTCTGAGTAGGAATAACATAAAATTAGTATAATATAAAAAAGTGACATTTTTTTGAGAAATGCTCAAATAAGTAATAACTTACTGGCAGGAAATCAAAGGGCATTTAGTCCTCGTCGTTATTAATACCAATTGAGGCCACGTGATAGACAAATGGCTAACTACCTAGATAATCAATGACCCAGACAGAGCTCCAGATGAAAAACGAATCGACTGAAACTGAGAGTCTCTGAAGCGCAATAAAAATGCAAACAGGACTTGTTTATTTTTCTATTTTCTTTTTGTTTATGCTCTCTTTGAAATAGTTTATTGTGCTCGTTAACATTGCTATACTCAGCGGCAAATCTAATCGCCCTCCTTCCTTAGAAACATGCATGTAAAGTGGGCGGTTAGATTTGCCGCTGAGTATATTTTGCTTTTTTTTTGTCAAAGTTAAAATAGGTATGTTTATTTAATTTAGGCCATAACGAGCACTTAATTAATGTCGAAGAATCTAGCACTGGTTTGGAAAAGCCCTGTTGAGAAGAATTCGACAAGAAACTCAAAAAGGTACTTACCTATGTTTATTCCAAAATCGATCTAAACAATGTATTTTTTTTCCATTTCCGTCTAAAATATAGTTACATATAACTATAATGTTTGAAAATAAAGTAAATGCCCATTATGCGTCTAAGATCCCTTCCGCAGCTAGCAAAAAAACTTTGAATCGGCTGAACCAATTTTGATGAAATATGTCTAAGAACCATAGCCAAGAAACTTGCTTTCAAATAAAAAAAGCATCCAAATCGGTTCACCTGTTTAAGAGCTATAATGCCACAGACAGACAGATACACACACACACACACACACACACGCACACACACACACACACACACAAAAGCACTTATTAAGTGAAACTTAGGACCTGGGTTCGATTCCCAGCGCTGGTCTTTTTTCTGGGGTTTTTTTCTGGTCTGGTCAACATCTACCTTTTTGCATAAAATTTTTGTATATTCACCAAAAATTACGATCAAGGTGTCATTCGATTCGGAATATTATGTAGAAAGTTTAAGGAAAGGTCCCAAAAGGGGCCGATAAAAATTAAAAAAGTTATAAGCAATTTATTAAAAAAAATAACAGGAATTTGTTGTTTTTTTATTATCTCAAAAACTATCACAGATATTCAAAATTCAAAAAAAGATCTGAAAAGAGCAGAAAATTTCCAAAAAAAAATCGTACCTCATAGAACCGTATCTATAATATTTATGACTTTTACAGAGCCCTGAAAATAGAGGTAAAAGCGGGTGGTCTGGCTTCCGCGCGCGATTCGTCACTCGGACACGGTAACAAAAAAAATCATTTTAACATATTAAATATGAATATTAAAGAATAAAAAAATTTGAGTACTTTTGGGATGCATAATTCAACAATAATACGATTCATTAGTTATGCATTTGTTAACCAATAACTTTTTCTCAATTGAATGTTAACATAAAAATTGACAATAATAATTTTTTTAAATTTAAAATTTATATCAATTATAAAAGCAAAAGAGCGAGATAAAAGGACAACTTTCCGGACATAAAAATATTAAAAGTTAAGTATTTATTTATTTATTTATTGTGAACACTGTATATAGTAAAGAGTATATAAAAAAATGGAAAAAAAATCGCAATATAAAGAATTTAAAAAAAATCAATAGTTTATAACAAATTATGTTTAAATAAACAATTAAAAAATTGAAAAAAAATTTTTTTTTCCAAAATCCTTAAAAACTATACAATTTATGATTTTTAGAGAAAAAACGGTTCCTTAATATTCATATTTAGTGGTGAAAAACGATTGTTAATTAATAAATGCATTTTTAGCTATAAATATTTTTTTAAAGGAATAATTTTTTTTTTAAAAATCATAATTTAAATCAACAAATAGATTAGGCAAAAAAATATTTTTTTATCTTATAAATAACGCATTTGTTTATAACAATTATTTAAATAATGGTGGTAAAAAAGTAAAAAAAAAATATTTTAAGTAACTTTTAACCGTTTCAAATCAAAACATTTGAGTAATAAAAATAAAAATAAATTTTACCTATCTTTATTCAGTTTTTAATTTTTTTTACATTTTAGACTGTTAATAAATAAATGGAAAATTAAATTTTTTGATTTTTTCCAACGGGGATCTATTTTTGTGTCTCTTATGAATAACTCCACGAAGTGAAAAAAATCCTATGGTTGTAGTTCAATAATAATCGGATTTTTTATGTTAACATTCAATTGAGAAATGTTGTTGGTTAACAAATGCATAACTAATGAAAAAATGGGGATAAAAATTTTTTGCTGGCGGATTATTGTTTATTTATGTATCTCAAAAGTACTCAAATTTTTTTATTCTTTAATATTCATATTTAATATGTTAAAATGATTTTTTTGTTACCGTGTCCGAGTGACGAATCGCGCGCGGAAGCCAGACCACCCGCTTTTACCTCTATTTTCAGGGCTCTGTAAAAGTTATAAATATTATAGATACGGTTCTATGAGGTAAGACTTTTTTTTGGAAATTTCCTGCTCTTTTCAGATCTTTTTTCAAATTTTGAATATCTGTGATAGTTTTTGAGATAATAAAAAAACAACAAGTTCCTATTATTTTTTTTAATAAATTGCTTATAACTTTTTAAATTTTTATCGGCCCCTTTTGGGACCTTTCCTTAAACTTTCTACATAATAAATAAATAATATTCCGAATCGAATGACACCTTGATCGTAATTTTCGGTGAATATACAAAAATTTTATGCAAAAAGGTAAATGTTGACCAGACTTTCAATTTGTATTTCGTTTGAAATACACTTATTAAGTATTAGTATCTCATTGATCTTGTGGAGTTCACAAACGGTTGGACGCACTGTAGTGCGAGACTAAACTCAAATTAGCTGGGTAAGTTTCCGAATAAGGGCCCGAAAACTTTGCTACGTGATTACACTGCTTCACTTGCTTGGGTAGTGGCTCATCCATCACAAGGGCAGCGAACCCTAAATTAACCCTAACCTTTTTGAATCTAATCATCTACGACTATTTAAAGGTAAGGTACGTATGGGTATTGGTCCCCTCGTAAGATTTTATTGTATGCAGGGAACATGTATTATAATAGTAGGTACATTCCTCTTATACAATCCAATCCAAGGTCTGGTATAGTCGGGGTAAGAAAAAGTTCGTCACTTTTCGACCTTAACTCGTTGATATAGAGTCGATAAAGTGACGAACCTTTTCTTACCTCGACTGTATAGTTCGAATTTGTAAATAAATTTCAACGGTTGTCGATTGTGTGCCTTTCTTTATTTTTGTACAATAGTTATGTTGACTGACACCATTAAAAAATAATTCGAAGACACGACTCCAATAAAAAACGCTTTATTTTAGCCTTAAAAACGAAATTAATTTTCGATTAACTACAAAATTAGATTTTTTGTTGCTTTAAAACAAATAAATAGTTGATTGAGTTGGCGAACAAGTGACGTCATAAGTTGCTATTGCCATTCAAAATCTATGGGAGAGTTGTGTTTTGACAGCTCATAAAAAGTACGTCAGTTGATTGGTGATGTCAACATCCCTTGGTTCCAACGGAAGACCAGCGTCGGCTGCAAGGCCGACATCATGCTGAGTTGGGACCATTTTGTGACAATATTTATTAAGTATCTGTTTCCAATTCCTCTTTTTGTATTTGTTTTTTCTTTGTGACGAATAAATGTTTTTCTTTTTTTTTCTTTCTTTCCCTGTAAAGGGAAAGAAACTTACATACATTTGTATCGTTTTCGTGATTATTAGTTTAGATATACTAGCTGTTGGCCACAACTTCGTCTGCGTGTTGTAGCAACTTTGCACTTTCCCAGAACAAAACGTCAATCCAGCATAGTAGGGTCTATCAAGTAACGAATAGTTTTTAAAATTGGTGCATTAACTTCTAAGACTACCCCCTTACATAAATACAAACAAACAAAGTTTACTTCTTCATAATATTCTTTAAATAATCTAGATGTGGGCTACCTTCTTTCCGCATCTCTTCATTGCAAAAGTTCCTAAACCGTTGGAATTTTTCAATATTTGTCCTTATTATTTGTCAACATAGTAAAATTTCGGCTTTCTAGGTCAAAGGTTTAGGTTAGACATCGAGAAGTCAGTCAGTCAGCCTTGTCTCTTGAAATATATTTTTCTTTGAATTTAATTAATTTGTGAAGTTCCCAATCCGCACTGCACCCGCGGGGGAACTACGGCCCAAGCCCTCTAATTCTGAGAGGAGGCCTGTGCCCTGCAGTGGGACGTATATAGGCTGGCTGGAATGATGAATTAATTTGCATAAGAAAAAACTAGACGATTTTCGGACGGTGTTCTAATTTAAAATAGTAAGTTTACACATTATTTAATAGTTAGGTACTTACTTGCTGTGACGTTACGTGTTGTAGTTTTCCAGTCTCTATATATTTATTCAGATGCTCTTACCTTTTACTCCTACGTTTATAAATGTAGCTATATTTTAAATTATGTATGTCTGTAAGCATTTTAATAAGAATATGTAGATAGACTCGTTCTTACTACGACTTGTGTTTTATCAATTACCTTGAATACAAGACATAAGTAAGTCAAATACTTTTGAGTTAATGAGAATATCTTCGTTAACGCATTCACAGCCACCGACACATATACGCGTTTTCGGGGCTTGCCCAATGCCGCTGTCATAATTATTCATGAATACATTATGAACGCACATGTGCGTCGGTGGCACCTGTGGAAGTCAGGTGGCAGTGAATGCGTTAATATTATTAAAATTGTACTTAACTAATATTATTTTTGTACATAGGTACGTATACCTAAGTATACTTGTATCCTATTGTTGAGCAAATGCTTCTCCTCTTGACCTTCATATTACCCTGTCCGGACTTATAGGGTGAGGCCACACGAGCGTAATTTTGTGAGTTGTGAGCGGCAGAATTTCAGTTGCGCCATACATTGTGTCACGTCAGTGTCACGTGATGCGCATATTGTATGGCGCGAACCGAAATTCTGCCGTTCACGACTCACAAAATTACGCTCGTGTGCTTTGATCAATTATAACTGTAGATCCACAGTCGCGCGCCCGAAAATGTCCGAGCCAAATGAGCGCCACTTTGATAAGTGGCCTTCTTTTTACACGCTTTATATTAGCTTCATTTCTCAGTACGTTGCGTGAAATTGTCAAGTTTAGCTGTCAAGTGTCAACCGAAATTCGACTGTAATGAAGTAAAGACTAGGTTCAAATTTCTGTGTAGGTGATGATTTTAATTGTTACGCAAACAAATAAAAAAGTTCGGACATTCTTTGAAGGGGATTTTGTTCGGCAATGTGTATCTTCAGTTATAATTGATCAAAGCTCGTGTGGCCCATATCCGAACACTCGCTCAACTCCGCGGTCCGTCGTCTCTTGCTTTCTCCGCTTCGGCCTGCCTTGCCGTTGGTGACCGACGACCGCCACATGACTGAGTGCGCCCGGCTTTGTGGGTGCATGGGACAAATATGCCTCGTAATAATAAAACAGTTTAAGCTAATTGGATCCACTGAAAATCAGCGTCGCTGCACCCTGTGCGCCGACATTTGCTGAGTGGAATCCTATTTTGAGACAACTCCTAACATAATAATGTACCTATCTTGTTTGTAACTATTAGGATTTAACCTGTAATGTGTTGGGTTTTGATCAAAATAAACCATTCTTTCTTTCTAACCAAAAAGTAAAAAAATATTATTGCAGGCAAAAAAACAGACCACACGACTGAAGTAAAACTTCTTCAGCTCCATCTATATGCTTTATATATATACATCATATAGATGGAGCTGAAGAAGTTTTACTTCAGTTGTGTGGTCTAAAGCACACTTGGTTTTTTTTCATAGTACTTTGCGAGCTCTACATTTTGACATTTGAAATCTCAATTTTCAAATTAGACTACTTCAAAAATATCTTACCTATTTTCGCTAAACTGGCGAAGAATATCCACAAGCCGATGAGAAAAGGCGTCTCCACACGGTGGAACTCAAAGGCTGCTATTACGAGGGTTCTTTTCGTCTTCTCCGTGGCCGGCAGTTCTGACGTGGTCTCCAGTTGTTGGCGAAGCTGTGTGCCCGGGGGCTCCCCGGGTAAGGGAGCGACTGGGCCCATGGGCCCGAATCCGAGCCCAGGGTACGTGGAAGTCCCATCGACAGTAATGGACGGACTCTGTTTCGTGGTACTCTGAAAAGAAAATTGGTTGGTCAGGATGGACGTTTAATTGAATTTGGTTGATTACTAAAAAACCGGTTGTCTGTATAATCGGTTTACGGACGATAGTTTAACGTGATAGCGTCATAACAAAACATTCAAAACCACTCCCGCACCGCGCATTGTACATCCTGGCGTTCGCCGCTCTCTTGCAACAGGCCCTCGCCGCTCTCTTACAACTGGCCTGTTTCGCTGCTCTGTAGAATGTAACGTTACGTAACGTAATATGAACGTTACAATGAGTCATGTTTTTTCGTGTATGCAGCCGGCGTTCATCGATTTATTAGACGTTGTCACGTCAAAAATACGGGATTAAATTGCAATGATTTTAGGTGGAAGAAACATACGTATAACCCTTTGATCAATTATAACTGTAGATCCACAGTCACGCGCCCGAAAATGACCGAGCCAAATGAGCGCCACTTTGATAAAAGTGGCCTTCTTTTTTCTCAGAACGTTGCGTGAAATTGTCAAGTTTAGCTGTCAAGTGTCAACCGAAATTCGACTGTAATGAAGTAAAGACTAGGTTCAAATGCAAACAAATAAAAAAGTTCGGACATTCTTTGAAGGGGATTTTGTTCGGCAATGTGTATCTTCAGTTATAATTGATCAAAGGTATAACCGGGACTCTCACTCTCGGCTCTGGGTATCTTAGTGAAGATTTCTCGCTCGAAAAAACGTACTTTGAATCTACACCGAAATATGTAACTGACATTTTGTATGGCACTGCTTATCTAGCTTATTTTATTACGTAACCTAGTTTGTTCAGCCCTTAGACGAAAACAACAAAACTGTACGAAAGTTACAAATGCGCGCTGATTTCTTTATTTCCCCTTTTTATTTTCTCGCAAAACGCTAACTTGTGGAAAACAAGACGTCAAGTCATGGTCAGAATTTGCCAACTTAATCCCTATTTATTTAAATATTCGCCCGCAAATTTAAATGGGTCAGGTAGGCGTTGGAAGACATTGGAAGGTAGACATTGGAAGAGACATTAGCTAATTGATGTTGACTTCTCATTTAAGTACACAAATGCTTCTTAGAAAAACCCTCCATAGGCTAAATTTTACTTAATGGGATTAGATTTAATAATAATGAGGTTAATAATAATATTAGGAGGCCCAATTTTTCTCCGACTAGGTAAATTTTAATTGTGTTCTGTAATGAAGTGTTAAAAAAGGTTTTAATAAAGGTTTATATCGAAGAACTAAGGAGAGCCAAAGAAATAAGCTGCCCAAATTACTAATTCCACGCGGACGGAGTCGCGGGCAAAAGCTAGTACAAAATATATGTATAATGTGTATAATTGATAAATACACTAACGAGCAAAAATAAAGGGTCGGTTTCAAAAATGACGATACTACAAAACCCGCTGTGATAGCTTCTTCGAGTAAAATGAGTTAAGTATAGAGTTTTATTCTTAACAAAAAAAAGTTTAATTGAGAATAGAACTCTTTACTAAACTCATTTTACTCGAAGAAGCTATCACAGCGGGTTTTGTAGTATCGTCATTTTTGTAACCGACCCTTTATTTTTGCTCGTCAGTGTATTATGAAAATTTGAACCGCATCCATAACCCAGGTTTCATTAACGTTACAAACACCAAAATATGTTGAGACTTAAAAAAGTTAAAGATTCATTTAAAAGATGATTACTGGACGGACTGGATTCTGGATCTGGCTTCAATTTTATTCATAAGCAACTGAACGACGGCAAAAGTCAATTTTCCAAAACGGAAATTCTCATAACGATTAACTTAACCACTACTAAAACAGGTAAATCAAACTAAGTGTAAAAAATCATGGACAGAGATGTTTGGAAATAGTTCAGATCCCCATTGATGATCCCTATTAGTCTCAAATAGCGTATCTCTACTGTGTGTGTGTTAAAAGTTAAGTTGTATTCTTCAGATGTATGTATTTTAATAACACGGCATTCAAATACATATTACATTGTAGAACTGTTTGAAAAAAATATATACCTCGTTGAGATTCTTGCCGGAATCTTCTCAACGGGGTCTTTCCGAACCGGTGGTCTTCGACATTCATAAGAGCTAGTTTTTAACTTAAATTGAAAAATAAATAAATAATGATGACTTTGACAATACCTACATTATAATGTACATTTATAACATATAGGTACAGTATCGTGAACATAAAAGCATGTTGAAAAATGTAATTTTCATCAAAAACTTGTATTCTATTTAGACTACAGAACAGCTGGAATATTTTCAAAGTTTTAATGGCCTTCTTTGTACGACACTTTTTAACACCAGAAAAGTTTCCTTTGCGTTACTTTTACGAGGTGGAGCAGTTTGTAAGCTAATTTACTTAACCTACACGATTTTTAGTTTTATAGTTTTCTCAATACTTTCCTGCATTATGAATTTAAAAACGTGCAAAGATAAAGAAAAGATTGGAAAAATATTTTTACGATCAAATTTACTCTCATTTTTGAGTAAAACGCCAACGAATAGCAAAATCATTTAAACAAGCAATTCTTGTATATTTATTTATTTCGGGGATCTTGTACCTACCACTCAGCGGGATTCAGATTAAAAGTTCCGCTTGAGATGATTTCTTCTGATTATAATTATCCTCTATATGCGTGTGGAAACCTACGCTACATGCCCAATGCCCCAAGGATGGTAAAAACACGTTATTAATCCTTTTTAGGGTTCCTTACATTCGAGTGAAAAATGGAACCCTTATGGGATCACTCGTAGAGGAGTGTCTGTCTGCCCGTTCAAAGTTCTGAACCTACCAGATCGATAAATTGAAATGTGAGTGATGAATTTATCTGATCCGAACGAATCCGATACACGAACGTAAAAAACCGATTTTTGTATTTGAAAGCACTTCTGGAGGACAAATAAAAAATAAAAAAATTGCGAGTTTAACCGCGTGTCGGTATGATATATACTATTTTATAATTTTTAAGTTGTTTACGAAATATACGAAAATTTACATTATCTTAAAACCACTTAAATAAAATAAATAAATAAATATCACGGGACAATTCACACCAATTGACCTAGTCCCAAAGTAAGCTAAGGAAAGCTTGTGTTATGGGTACTAGGCAACGGATAAACATACTTATATAGATAGATACATACTTAAATACATATTAAACACCCAAGACCCGAGAACAAACATTCGTATTTTTCATACAAATATCTGCCCCGACGCGGGAATCGAACCCGGGACCTCAAGCTTCGTAGTCAGGTTCTCTAACCACTAGGCCATCTGGTCGTCGTTATTTCAAAAATTTGAAAAAGATTTTAATCAAAAATTTTTTACATACTACAGGATAACTTATAGTAGCAAAAAATGGATCCGATTGAAAAAAAAACATATCTAATTGAAAAAAAAGTACCTACAAAATTAAGGCATTGAATTAAAACAAAACTTATTTCATTCCTATGGGTAACGAAACTTTTCCATGTATTTTAGTTGACTAACTTTTGTACACAATCATGATTTTATTTTCATTAGGTCCTTATTATGTACAATTTTTATGAATAAACTTATATTTATTTACTACCTGACCCGGCAAACGTTTTTTTTCTATATAGATTATTTCTTATTACCAGGGGTATAAAAATAGCCTACGACCTATTCTCAGACCTACCGAGTATGGAGAAAAAAGTTTCGATTCTTAAATCGGTCGAGCCGTTTCGGAGGAGTTCGATGACAAACACCGTGACATGAGATTTTTATATATTAGTTTATGATTAAATTATCAACGACTCACGCTTGTCCGGTAATTTTTATATTCAGACTGAATAACGCCTTAATATTCATTAGTATGACGTCAGCCGACGAGTCTACGTGCGTTTTAGTAAATACGTTGATCATACAAGAAAGTTGGCAATGAACTTAAAGACATTTGTTGCGCAAACTAAATTGAATCCATCAATGCACGAATTAATATAAGTACAAGATAGACATGTTGAGTATTTTTACCTATGATAGACCCATTTTACTGATCTCTTATGTATGACACATGCAATCGTGGTTTGTAAAGTGCATCCAAGTATGGCATTACGCTACCGCCTTCTGTTTTTTTATCGACTATCGGAAAATACAAGAATTTTTGTGGAACAAATCGTTCGATTTTCGTTATTTATCCGACGCGTTCGATTAACGCCCACGCGATTGGGCCGGTACCAGCGCTATGACCATCATTTTCCTTTTTGTCATACGTAATTAGACCCCTGAAGAACCTGTCACCATCCCCCGGTCTATAACTTTAGACCGGGCTTTAGATCGGGTGAGGCAAAGTCCCACAACATTTTAAAAGGCATTGCAGACACTCGACTGACCAATCCTTAAATTCCAAAGAAGAAAAAAAAGATTAAGTATATGGGCTATCACAAGCGCATGATTTTTGAAATTTCTTCATCGTACTACTCGCAACCGACTTTCCTTCCACCCTCACCACTTTAATAGCAAACTTTTTGCCATGCAAGGTGAAACTTTGGAACCAGCTTGCAGCGGCAGTATATCCGGACTGGAACAATATGGGGATCTCCAAAAAACGAGCCTAATCATTTCTCAAAGGGCAGGAAACGTATCTGTAACTCAACTTGTATTGTGGGTGTCCATGGGCGGCGGTGATTGTTTACCATCAGGTGACTTAATATCTGCTCGTTTCATATATCGTCATATCATATAAAATAGCAATTATAGTCTCCTTACTTTTAAGTGTCGAGTTTTGCGAGGGGATGCAGATTGTCTCGAGCTTGTAGAGCAATTGGTAAGATTATCGGTCCCAGAAGTACCCAAGATAACTTTGAGACCACGTATGCGCTCCCTGCTGGCGGTGCCGGCGTCGCGCACCGTGTCGCGCAGAAGCTCGCCGCTGCCGCGTGCTCTGACGTTGCTCAACGCGCTCCTGGCGTCGCAGCCGGAGTGTGATATATTTGCGGGGCGTTGGGCTACCGTGTGTCGCCAATGCCTGGCGTTTTGTGAGATGATGGATGACAGGCAAACTAGTGTTCCTACTTCATTCCTTTCCTTATTTTTATTTTTTTTTACTTTTTTACTTTTTGTGTTTTTTATTTTTTTTTTTGTTTGATTTTTTATGTTTTATGTAGTTTCACAGTGTATTAGTTACTGTAATGCTGTGTAAATAAATTTGTGTGTAATAAATAAATAATAAATAAATAAATAATAAATAAAAAAATGAACGTCGAAAAATTCTAAGCATTATGTTGAAAAGAAACCGGCAAGAAACTCAATGACGTATTTAAAAAAAAAACTTTTCCTATGACATCCTTTCCTTACTGACATGGAACCCCACCCTATGTATGTTTGTATTGTATTGTATTGTATGTATTCCTAGAACAATAGTTGTTTATCAAATGCCGGGTAAACTCCCGTGAAGGCTGCCACTTCTCACAAAGCAAGGTCAAGATAGGCTGCGGAAACTATCGAGGCATGCCAAAGAGCCGGGATCAATAGACGGCCTCGTAGCGAACGCTATCAATAAGAAGAGACTTATCAAACTTTTTGGTTAAATTTGATTCCTAGGCTACTATAGAACCATGTCATAATTAATCAATTTGTTTTCACTTCTCATGCTCTTAAAATGTTACTTTAGTCTCTGCATATCGGGACTAAAGCTCTTTTTTGATCTCTAGGGATTAAAGTAATTTTTTTTTAATTTACTTTGGAAACCCCTAAACTGCCAATCACGGAGTTTGTGGATGGAGGATTATTGCCATTTTCAGTGACTGGGCATAGACAATTTTAAAGTTTTCCACAGACCGCAGCGCGCTGCGGACGCTCCGAAGTGCTCCGTAGCGCCCGCTCCGTAGCGCTCCGTAGCGCCCTGCGCTTCGGTCTGTGGAAGCCTTTAGGGCGTGGAAATAACCTCAAAATGACAACTGTATAATAATATTTAAAAAAATAATAATTTCGTGAAACGCCATGAATAATTACGAATATTAATCTATTTAATTATATTAAAGATGAATTCATTTTATTATGCATACTTAGTCTAATTAGCTATGAAATAATTTTCAAGTTTGAATCTGTTGGCTAATTATGCAAACATATAAAGCGTCACTCAACAGAAAAAAACCGTGGAACAAATTTAAATTGCTATTTGAATTCTGAACAGACGTCCATTGCTTGTATAATACAACGTTGTATAAAAGTAATATTGTAGATTAGTATACCTAAAACATCGTTTTTTTCCTCGCATTCAAAGTAAAAAGTAGAGTGTTTAACGCGAGACTAAACTGCGAAATGACACGCGGATTATAGCCACCCTCGCTCTGCTCGGGTGGCTAAATATCTTGTGTCATTATGGCTTGTTTTAGTCCCTTGTTGAACAATCTACTATTATCTTCTACCTACGAGAGTCATTGATTATTGCGTGATCTATGTCATGATTGACATCGCGCTCTTTGCGAACATGACTGTGTCAACGATAATGAATAGGAAAGCAGTTTTCTTGCGTGTCAATAACTTTAATTGTTACTGTCCGTATGTAAAATAGTTATTTGTTATACAAGGGGGGAAAGTTGTATTTTACCAGCGAGTGTTCATTTGAAACAAGAGCTATCGAAAGGACTCTATGATTGACCACGAGCGAAGCGAGTGGTTCAAAAATAGAATCCTTTCGATAGTGAGTGTTTCAACACACGAGACGTAAAATAACTTTTCACCCGTGTATAACACAAAACTTTTCACCTCACTACAGCGAGGAAAATAATTAGAAAAACATGCGAATATTTAATTGAAAAGTTTTGACTTAAGTTTTTTTTTTTATTATTTCGGATGCGTTTTGTTCGCACATCGACTTACTTGGACTGTCATAACATTTTATCCGTTTTTACAACAAGAATGAAGGTTAATGTTGAATGCTGATATTTATGAATTAAAATAAAGTTGTAAGACTGTATTTAGTGTTTTTTACTCGATGCAATTCATTAATTGTGATTTTAAAAATTCAGCACTTTTAACGTTTTACGTTTCGTTAGCTGTCAAATATCACTTAAGCTGCCCTCAAATGTCAAAACTCTTTCTTCACATGTGGATAAAAAGCGATTTTCTCAATAGATGTCAAACAAACAAAAAGGGCTTTCCGAACTAGTGAGGTGAAAACTTCTTTTTCTTCATATGTCATGGAGCGATAAAAAATTATTGCATGTTATGATCGGAAAGTTGATAATGATAAATCCTTTGACCTGCACTGACGTTGTAATTGGCTAAGTAAAGTTTTTTGAAGAGGTGCTAATTATATTTTTTTTCGACAGTGGTAGACTTCAACACTAAGAAACTGCAGGTGTTTTATTTTTATCTCCTTTTATTTATTGGAAATATTTTTTTAAGTGTTCGAGATGACATTTGTGAGATTTTACGGCTGACAAGCGGTTCGTGCTCAGTACTAAGAAGAAATAGAAAAAACAAAACGAAGTCAACTGTCGCTTCTGTCAATGTCAAATGAAATATAACCGTTTGCGTTTTGTTTGCTTTGCGTTGTCCAAGAAGCAGTTCCAAAATAGTGATCGAAAGTATTCAATCGTGATCCAATTAACGTGCTTAGGTCGTGGAGAAATGCGGTAAAATTGAAAGTCCGGATTTTATGCGGAGGTCGATAAAAATAGTCCAAAAATCACATTGAGCACACCAAAACGCAAAGCAAACGAAACGCAAACGATTTGACATTGACAGAACTGACAGTTGACATCGTTTTTTTTTCTATTTCTTCTTAGTACTGAGCACTAACCGCTTGTCAGCCGTAAAATCTCACAAATGTCATCTCGAACACTTAAAAAAATATTTGCAGTAAACAACAGGAGATAAAAATAAAACAGCTGCAGTTTCTCGATCTCCAGAACGCCGACTGTCGAAAAAAAATATAATTAGCACCTCTTCAAAAAACTTTACTTAGCCAATTATCTAGTAGTTAATTCGACAAGGTTCGACAGTGGCCTAGATGGCCTAGAAATCAAATTGATTGACTTTAAGTACGCAAAGATGACTTTAGTCTCTAAGCAACTACTGCAATGTAAGTGCGTGTCGTCGCGTGCCTGTGTACGAACCTCTATGAATTTCATTATTAATATCACTCGAGACTTAAGAACGGCTATATTTATAATTATATTTTTCTCAAACATGCTATGAAATATTGATGTTATGTTCCTTATAATAGGCCGCGAAGTTTCACGTTTCAGGCGCGGTTAGACGATGAGGTCGCTAACGGAATTTCATATAGAATTGCTCTTTTTAGGGTTCCGGAGCCAAAATGGCAAAAACGGAAACCTTATAGTTTCGTCATGTCTGTCTGTCCGTCTGTCCGTCCGTCTGCGGCTTAGCTAGGGACTAAATTCAGGAACGGACCAAAACGGTTTGCAAGCGGTAATTCGATCCTATAGGAAAAATAATCCAAGCATCCCAAGCTCAGCCCAAACCTCTCGCAAACCAGTGTTTTTTTTTACGACGCGGCCGATCGACTGGCGAGGGAGGGATCGGAGTTGAGGGTCTATGGACCTGAACCCATTCTGCCCCTGCCTTTCGGATGGTTGCGCGACCAGTTGCGCCACAACACCAAGGTAATGCACCAAGAATATTGGACAAACCTAGTAACCTGCAGGCAGACCAGAGAAGCTCTTCCGAAGATCAACCCCGGATTATCCCGCAAACTTCGCGGTTATGGAAGAACTCAGCTCCGACTATTGGTTGGGGCTCTAACTGGACATGCCTTACTTAACAAACACTTACACAATTTAGGTGTTACAGACAGCCCCCTATGCAGAGCGTGCATGGAGGCGGAAGAAACGGCCTCACACGTCCTGCTGGAGTGTGTTAGTGTGGCGAGCTACAGGGCACTACACCTCGGGACACCGAGGTCGCTCCAAGAAGTCGTCGGCAACGTGAAGGGTCTGCTAGGCTTCCTTATGGAGTTGGGCTGGCATGAATAGTGCCTACAGCCAGTTACGCAAAATAGGCGCGTAAAAGACGTCGAGTTGCGGAAATTAGCCCGTTATTACCTATTAACCAGTGATTTTTGGCGTTCCTGAATAGCAGTTCATCCCTATCCTCTCGCGAACGATCGAATTACCGCTTGCAAACCGTATTGGGCCGTTCCTGAATTTACCCTCTGGACTATTAGGGCTAGAAAGCTGTAATTTTTCATGGACATGTGTAGCAATTATCATGTTCATTTATTTTAAAGTAGTATGAGCTTTATGGTGAAGGCAAATATCATGAGTGCGTATGAAATTAGGCCTATACTCCACTGCAGGGCGCAATGGGGTATAGGCTGGAATGATGACGATGATGATGATGATAATGTGAAAGTGGAGGAGAGCGAGTTTTTGCATGAAAACGCATACTCATGGCACAGGCGTGGCTGTTTTTCAAGTGTAATTGTGGAACAGCAAGGTTGCTTGAGCTTATGCCAACGGATTTTTTCCTTTGTGAAACACAGACAAAAATATACATAAGTAACCTATTGCTTTAACCCTGATCAGTTTACTCGATAGATTGAACTTTTAACTTAAAAGTTCCTCTTAAACTTTAGCTGTTTTAACAAAACACGGTATGCATGTTTAACAAGCTCTGAGTCGGGCTCGAGATCCCGTTAATTACGATGTGGGTTAACTTTACTTAATTGGGTTTATACTGATAGCCACCGGGTGTAAAGCTGGAGGTACGTGTGCGGGAAAAACGCATGGAAACTTTAGCGGCTGACTATGCTTGTATCTTACTAATATATCATAAACGCGAAAGTTTGTATAGATGGGTGTATCATATCATCATCCCAGCCTGTATTATACATCCTACTGCAGAGCACCGGCACAGTTGGGCCGTAGTTCCTACGTGGGCCCAGTGCGGATTGGGAATCGGATTGAGCAGGTATCCTCACAATGTTTTCCTTCACCGTATAGCTTATGGTAAAATTCAAATGTGGACATAAATTCCCATCAACTGAGAGGTCCTGCTTGAGAGGCAATAGCTCAACTCAAGCCACTAGGCCACCTCAACTTTTTTTATGGATTGCTTTTTTAGATGGATGTATATAGATGTTTATTATTCTTTCACGCTAAGACGGTTCGACGGATTCTGATCAAATTTGGCACAGAGATAGTATACGACCTGGATGAACATAGGTTACATTTTAACGTACAGAATGGACACGCTCCACCCCGCACCGATTCGAGTTACCCCACCCCTCAAGGCGCAGATTGCCGGACCCCGCCGGAATCCAGAAGAGTGCGCGCGCGATGTATGTAGGCGTACGCGTGTACAGACGTCGTCGTGCTTATGTAGATTCAAGAACGCGTATTTGTACGTCGTGTCCGCCGCGTGCCCGGACGTCAGTTCATTGGTGATGGCATCATCCCTATTAGTATGGGACTTAGTGTAACGTTGCGTTTTTTCGCATTTACAATTTAAATTTCGCGGCACTATGAAAAGTGTCCCACATTTAAACTTTCGCGCTTATCGCTTTAAACATTTTACATCGTCATTGGTTCGTTTCCGTGACGTGATTGGGCGAGCCACAGAGGCTCCTTATTCGTCCTTCGTCTTTTAACATCTGGTGTAGCCAGTGATATTAACTTTGCACAATGAGGTATTTCTGACAAGTCGAAAGTTTAATCACACAGGTTTTACATTTTATTTTCCTTAAGTTCGTTTCAGATTCAAAATAATATTCCAGATTTCATTTCATATATCTTTGTAATTATAAACAATATTTCCAATTTTCTGTCAGAAACGTTCTTGTTGGCCAAAACGGTTAGATTCCGGGCTGACAGAACGGAGTTGTCATTAGAAATGCTCCGGCGTCAGACGCTCTTTCCTATTTGCGAGCTGAAGCGACGCGGACGCAAGATCTAAATTTATACAATTAATTTAAAGTCGAAGTCCGAAGAAGACTTGAATGGCGATCGAAGATCGGCGGGTTGGCGGGTCCAGCATGTAATTTTAGTCACGATTCCGACGTGTTGCGGTAAGTGTTTTCGCATTGCTTTCCTATTTTTTCCTCCCTTCCGAGTCTTTGATCGTATTTTTATGGTGTGAGCACGCCCTTTCATGCTCCACCGTTTCCATTCTGTGTCTAAGACTTTGTTTCCTTCGCTTTCAGGCTGGAGGGTATAATTTTCATTTACAAGAGATGATTTCAAGACTTTCATTTTCAAGAGTTTGTTTCAAGAGATGTTCAAGACAATGCTTTTCCATAACACCTTTCAAGAATAACAATTAATGCTACATTTGAGGACTTCACCACTTCATTCTTAAATCCTTTGCCTCATCTCAATATTTTCTCCACGAGTGAGAGCATGAGCAAGGCATGAGAGCGGTGATACTGGTTGGCATGACCTCAACTGAGTAGCTGCGGGGCAACACTTCGTGGTAGCAGAGGCAGGACGACGAGGCTCCCGAGACCACGGCCGGAGGAAACCGCAGGGAGTTCCCGGCGTGGAGCCACGCTCTGTTTCCATGAGGTGGGCCCTAATTCCCACACATTCCGGTAACTGATTTTATCTTTTCAAAGTAAGTTTCCAGTAATTTACACACAAATGGTGGTATAACATTTTGTAGGGACTTTAGTATTAGCACATACATATTTAGTTATAATTCAGTCCTACCGTAAGCACGAACCGACCCTGATTTCTTTTTATGCTCTGGTTTTCAATATTTTGCATAAAGTGTATGTGTTCATGTGATTTGACTAGGAATAAATTCTAAATTATTTACCCATTTCTGCATTTTACTTTCAGATCCAAATTTCCCTACATTTCCCATTTTCATTTCATTTTCCAGTTTTCATAGTTTTCACTTAATTTTTTTGTAGCGTGGGGATTTTACCTTTTTTTCCAACCACGTTACAAATGGCGCCCACTTTCTTTCTTTTAGGTAGGAGTTATACCATCATTTCATGTGTTTATTAAATTTAATTGCTAACTTGTAATATTACTTAATTTTCATTTTAATTCTGTGTCAAATTAAACCATCGGAGGATATTTTATGTGATGTGTGCACAATGTGGTGCTTTTATTGTCAGTAATATACTGAATATTTCTATGTGTAATTTGTGTACTAATAAAGGTTCGCATTTTCATTAATACACAAATTCACAAACTTTTATGATCTCTTGAATATTTTTTCTTATAGCTGAGTAGTGAGTAGGTGTGTGTTTTAGTGGTTTTTTTTGGTTGGTACAGGTTTGCTCAGCTAAGCTGGCAGCCATTTTGTGTACAATTTTATTTGCCACACCCTAAAACATTACACTGAATTTATACTTCTCAGTCAGTGTTATTTTTTTTTGGATTTCTGTGATTAGTTATTTATATTGACTATTCATATTTACCTAAGACTTAAGAGCCTCCGGGTATAATATTTTGTTCATTGTGATACTTAATTGGAAAATTTGGATTTATTTTATTGCATCTTAAGTGTGTGGTGTGGTCATAACAACAAAAATTTTCTCCATTTCACATTAAATTTCAGGTACAATTCTGATAAATTTTATTAACAAAACAGTTCCCTTTTGAGTTTGACAAAGTTTCATTGACTTAGATTTTGATTCAATAGCATATTTTACCTTCTTTATTCCAAATATTTGAGTACTAACATAAGACTGAAAAAATTTAAAAGACTGAAATTTTTTTTCTTAGATTTACATAGTGTAAGGATTTTCCAGTACAGAAGCTCGGTGTAATTTTCACCCGACTTCTTAAGAACTTGTGATTTGTTTGAACTTGGTACATATTATGTACTAGAAAAGTGCATACGGTGTTGCATTAATTTATAGTACAGAAGCACACCATAGTTTTCATCAATTTTATAACTTTTGTCTGAGTGTTGTAAATTTATGAAGTATGTAGTTTAAATAGTTATTGTAGTCCAGAAGCACACCATAGTTAGCATTAACTTACATTATTTTTGTCTGGAAATTTTTATTGGTTGTTAGATTGACTTTTAATAAGTACATAAGTTGGTAAAATAGTTCAGAATCTCACCATACTTTTTATGTAGCGTAACAAATGTTGTTCCTTGAATATTTATAGTTATGTGTGCTATTGTTTAGTAATTGTAGTAGAGCAGCTCACTTTCATTTTACTGAGTCACAAGAATTTATTTTCATTTTGAATGTTGATATTTTATGGTTAAGCCATAGTATTTTAAGGAGTTGTAGGAATATTTATTGTGAGTTTTACCACCATTTTGTTTGCATTTAATTTACTTTAATAATATTTCAATATGGTAGGAACGCGTGGTAATCCGAATATTGAGGAGGAACCACCTGTACAGGTACCGGAAGGGGAACCAATTAAATCCGATACGAAGGTTAAGCAACAGAGGGATTCACCTGTCACTACAAATATTGTGTGTTCGGGTGATAAAGATTTATCCAAATGGAAAGTCAGATTTAATGGTACTGGCGATCCTAGGTCCTTCCTCGAAAATATTGAAGAGCTGCAGGCTGCCTTTGGTGTTTCAGACGAGAAGCTGTTTCAGTCTGCATCGCTGTTGTTTGTGGACAAGGGTTTAATTTGGTTGAGAGGTGTTCGGTCACAGGTCACATCTTGGACGGAGCTCAAGGATCTGTTGTTAGAAGAGTTTGACTCTGTTGATTTTGACTATAGGTTGAAAGGGGAGATTCGGGCCCGCACTCAAGGTGCTGATGAACCTGTACACATTTATATTGCTGTCATGTCCTGCCTTTTCAGCAGGCTGCGTGTGCCTTTAGGTGAAGAAGAGAAGCTAGAAATTCTGTTGCACAATATCAGGCCCAGCCTTGGTCAACAGTTGGCATTGGTTGAAATTCATTCTGTAGCGGAGCTTAAGGCGAAATGTCGGTTATTAGAGTCAGCAAAGCAGCGAGCTAATTTATTTACTGAACCTCCAAAACTTACATTGAGTCCAGAGTATTCTTACAGCGGAAAGTCAAAGCCAGTAGTAGCGGCTGTAGTTCAACAACCAGCTCCAGCTAAGAAGGCACCCGTGAAAAAACCTGTTTGTTACAAATGTGGTAAGACTGATCATTGTTTTAGGAGGTGTAGGGTAACACCCTCTTCTATTAAATGTTTTAAGTGTGGGGAACAAGGCTTTACAGTTATAACTTGTCCTAAGTGTACAAATTCAAAAAACTAGTAGCGAACCGAAGCAAATTTCAAAGTAGTCAGTTAAGTTCTGTTGCTAAGTTTTACAGTTATAATTCTATTGCTTCGGTTTTGTTCTCACCTGATCCAGATGACATAAGACCACATTTAAACATTTTAATTAACGATTTTGGAGTTTGTGGACTGTTAGATTCTGGAGCTTGTATATCTATTTTGGGGAATAATTCTCATCTCCAACTAATTAAATTTGGTTTTGACTGGCATGAAACATCTCACACATCATGTAGTGTTGCTAATGGGGTAAATTGTGAAACAATTGGGTACATGTTTGTCCCAGTTACTTTTAATAATATAACCAAGGTTATAAAGTTTTATGTAATTCCAACTATAGTTTCAAATATCATTTTGGGTTGCGATGTTTGGAAAGAATTTAATTTAGCACCTGAAATTTTTGATAAAATCAACTATAGATGCCCCTCAAATTCTTTGTTTTCCTTGAATGCCATTAATTCTGACCAGATACATGCTTTACAAGCTTTTGACGATTTAGGTTCGGATAAAAAGGAGTTAGCCGAGTCTATTATAAATAAATTTCATGACATTTCTTTTGAAAGTAAAGGACTAGGTAGGACGCATTTAACTCAACATTTTATTGATACGGGAGAGGTGGCTCCCCTGCGTACGAGGCAGTATCCATTGTCACCAGAGAAGAAGACCGCTTTGAACGCAGAGTTGGACCGGATGCTGGAGCTAGACGTGGTCACGCCTAGCGAAGGTGCTTGGAACAACCCTGCTCTCCTAGTACAGAAGGCAAATGGTGACTGGAGGTTTTGCTTAGACTGTCGAAAACTGAATGCAGTAACAAAGGGTGACGCGTACAATATGCCTTACATCCCACAGATTTTAGATAGCTTAAAAGAAGCTCGTTATTTGTCCTCAGTCGATTTAAGTTCCAGCTTTTGGCAAATTCCTTTACATCCAGATTCACAGGAGAAGACAAGTTTCACAGTTCCAGGTCGTGGCCTCTTTAAGTTCAAGGTAATGCCTTTTGGTCTTTGTGGTGCTCCAGCCAGACAACAGAGACTGATGGATGCTTTAGTTGGTTACAATTTCTGCAGCGACATTGAAAATGGCATGGTGTTTTGCTATGTAGATGATATAATCATCGTTAGCTCTGATTTTGATACACATTTACTTCTTTTAAACAGGGTTTTGGAGAAATTGCGGTCCGCTAATCTGACAATAAATTTTAAAAAGTCGAATTTTTTTAGGAATTCCTTGAAATATTTAGGATACGTGATTGACGAATTTGGTCTTCGTACAGATCCTGAGAAAGTGGCTGCTATTTTGAATTTTCCAACTCCAGGATCTGCGAAGGATGTCAAAGTTTTCTTAGGAACTTGTTCCTGGTATCGGCGGTTTATCCGAAATTTCTCCACAGTTGCTGCTCCTTTAAACAAATTGACTAGCAAAGGAAAGAAGGCTCCTCCGTTCACCTGGAGTGAGGAAGCAGAAACTGCATTTAATACCCTGAAAAACCTTCTCGTGTCTGCTCCCATTTTAGCTGTCCCGGATTTTACTAAACCGTTTGCAGTACACTGCGATGCTTCTGCTTATGGTATAGGTGGAATGCTGTCCCAAAACATCAATGGTATTGACCATCCTGTTGCCTATGTGAGTCGGGCGTTGTCTAAAAGTGAACAGAACTATAGCGCAACGGAGAGAGAAGCCCTTGCTGTCATCTTTGTCGTTGAAAAGTTCCAGGCTTATCTTGGTTCACGACCTTTCAAGGTGATTACAGATCATGCAGCCTTGAAGTGGTTCATTAACTTGGAAAATCCCACAGGCCGATTGGCAAGATGGGGTTGTAGGCTCTCTCAGTTTAATTTTGAGATCGAACATAGGCGAGGCACTGACAACGTTGTTCCAGATGCTCTTTCGAGACTTATGAAAGTAGATGCCATTAATGTTTCTCCGGCAGATGCAGTTGCAGATCCATGGTATGACAGGGTTCTAAAGGGTTGTATTGACTTTCCTGCAAATTTTCCAAATTTTTCCGTTAAGGATGCGAAGTTGTACAGGTATTGTAAAAGTAAATACAACCTTTTGAACGAGTTTGACTGGAAGGAGGTAGTTAGGAAAGGAGATAGGCAGGCCATTTTAAAGGAGAATCACTGTGAACCCACCGCAGCACATTTTGGGGTTTTTAAAACTCACAGGAGATTGTGCCTTCGTTACTTTTGGCCGGGAATGCACAAAGATGTTGTGGAGTTTGTGAAGTCTTGTGACAGCTGCGCAGCTTACAAACACTCCACTAAAGGCACAGCTGGGTTGATGGGTCAGCCTAAAGTTTGTCATAGGCCTTTTCAAGTGCTCTCGGTAGACCTAGTTGGTCCTTTGCCTCGCTCTAATTCTGGATTTACATTTTTGTTGGTTGTTACTTGTTGTTTCTCCAAATACACATTTTTGTTCCCACTTCGGCGTGCTAGCAGTGCGTTAGTAGCTAAACATTTTGAAAATGATATCATTCTGGTTCATGGAGTTCCGGAAACCGTAATTGCAGATAACGGAGTGCAGTTTACGGGATCTGAATTCCGAGCCATGATTCAACGTTATAATATTCCTAACTTACACTACACGCCCCGCTATACGCCGCAAGTAAATTTAGTAGAAAGGTTCAATAAAACAGTCATGGTAGCGGTTTCATCCTATGTAAAGGATAACCATAGATCCTGGGATCAAAATCTCTGCAAAATTCAATTTGCCATAAATAGTGCCATTAATGAAAGTACGAATTTTTCACCTTTTTTCCTAGTGCATGCTAGAGAGCCAGTAATTAATGGTAAATTTTACAGAGATTCTGACAAGGCCTATGAACCTGGTATTCCACGAGAAGAGTACGCAGGAGAATTTGGGCACATGACTAATATTTTTGAAGAGGTGAGAGGTCATTTACTTAAGGCTCACGCCGCTAATTCCAAGTACTATAACTTGAGAAGGCGGCCAGCGAAGTTTAAAGAGGGAGATTTTGTTTGGAAGCGTACTTTTGTGCAAAGCGACGCCAGTAAATTTAAAATGGCGAAGCTGGCACCTAAATACGAGAAGTGTAGGGTAAAGAAGGTTCTTTCACCCTTGGTTTATGAGTTGGAACGACTTAATGGCCAGTGTATAGGTTCCTGGCACGTTAAGGATTTTAAGACATAGTTCTACTCAAATTTTTGAAGTAATTTTTTTAACATAGTTTGTAGTAGTGTTGGTTTGTTGTGGAGAGTTGTAGTGCTGTAGATATGTCAGTGGTTATTTTCAAAGTGTCAACACAGTTTATGTAGTTGTACACCGAAGGTTTATAAGGAAATGATGAACAAGTTTATTGTGTCATTATTGGTAAGATTGGTGATGTATGTGTATATGTATAAAAGAGTATGAAGAGAAGCATGTATGGGTGGTGTATGTTAGGAAATTTCAGCTGATAAGAGTATGAGTGTGGGAAGAGAATAACTACCTGTCATGACTGCCTACTCACTGTTAGTATTACATTGTATTTAATTTTGTATAAGATTTTTCCTTTTTTGGTCAGTTTAGGCAGAGTTTATTTTCTGGAATGTTTGGATTCAGTTTTGAATTTAAGGCTATTTTTTTGCTAGGTCTTTAAGTTACACTTTGGAAAACTTAAGACTGATGGCTATTGGGAGTTTTAGATGGAAATTTTGGAATGTTTTTTTGATGGGTTTATTGGAAGGAGTAAGGTTTTTAGAAGGTAGATGGTTTGGTATGTTTTTGAAGTTAAGTTATTGGAAAGTTATTGATGGTGGTAGGTGAAGTTACTCAGTTGGAGGCTGTAGTAAGATTTTTTTTCATGGTTGGTTTATTTAACATCTTCGCCCGGACTGGCAGACTATTGGTTGCAAGTGATGTGTCCTGGCTTGTTGGATTTTTTTGGAATGGAAAGTTACTGGATTGAAAAGTCATACTGAGTATGTAGAGCTAGGTATATTTAGTTAGGAATTTTCATATTTTAGTAAGAATATTCTGTATAGATTCTTTGTTAAATTTTCTTTAACGGTGGAGATTCCGTACTTATTTTAGGTTTATTTCGGTTGTTTTCTGGGTGATCAGAGAAGATTACCCGATTTTGTAGCTGGTTGATTAGATATAAGATTTTGTTTGGGTAAATATTTTAGGATTGTTTTGGTAAGTCGCTGGGACAGCGACAGGTTCACATCTTTGTGAACCTTTCCCTTGGGGAGGGAGTATTGTAACGTTGCGTTTTTTCGCATTTACAATTTAAATTTCGCGGCACTATGAAAAGTGTCCCACATTTAAACTTTCGCGCTTATCGCTTTAAACATTTTACATCGTCATTGGTTCGTTTCCGTGACGTGATTGGGCGAGCCACAGAGGCTCCTTATTCGTCCTTCGTCTTTTAACATCTGGTGTAGCCAGTGATATTAACTTTGCACAATGAGGTATTTCTGACAAGTCGAAAGTTTAATCACACAGGTTTTACATTTTATTTTCCTTAAGTTCGTTTCAGATTCAAAATAATATTCCAGATTTCATTTCATATATCTTTGTAATTATAAACAATATTTCCAATTTTCTGTCAGAAACGTTCTTGTTGGCCAAAACGGTTAGATTCCGGGCTGACAGAACGGAGTTGTCATTAGAAATGCTCCGGCGTCAGACGCTCTTTCCTATTTGCGAGCTGAAGCGACGCGGACGCAAGATCTAAATTTATACAATTAATTTAAAGTCGAAGTCCGAAGAAGACTTGAATGGCGATCGAAGATCGGCGGGTTGGCGGGTCCAGCATGTAATTTTAGTCACGATTCCGACGTGTTGCGGTAAGTGTTTTCGCATTGCTTTCCTATTTTTTCCTCCCTTCCGAGTCTTTGATCGTATTTTTATGGTGTGAGCACGCCCTTTCATGCTCCACCGTTTCCATTCTGTGTCTAAGACTTTGTTTCCTTCGCTTTCAGGCTGGAGGGTATAATTTTCATTTACAAGAGATGATTTCAAGACTTTCATTTTCAAGAGTTTGTTTCAAGAGATGTTCAAGACAATGCTTTTCCATAACACCTTTCAAGAATAACAATTAATGCTACATTTGAGGACTTCACCACTTCATTCTTAAATCCTTTGCCTCATCTCAATATTTTCTCCACGAGTGAGAGCATGAGCAAGGCATGAGAGCGGTGATACTGGTTGGCATGACCTCAACTGAGTAGCTGCGGGGCAACACTTCGTGGTAGCAGAGGCAGGACGACGAGGCTCCCGAGACCACGGCCGGAGGAAACCGCAGGGAGTTCCCGGCGTGGAGCCACGCTCTGTTTCCATGAGGTGGGCCCTAATTCCCACACATTCCGGTAACTGATTTTATCTTTTCAAAGTAAGTTTCCAGTAATTTACACACAAATGGTGGTATAACATTTTGTAGGGACTTTAGTATTAGCACATACATATTTAGTTATAATTCAGTCCTACCGTAAGCACGAACCGACCCTGATTTCTTTTTATGCTCTGGTTTTCAATATTTTGCATAAAGTGTATGTGTTCATGTGATTTGACTAGGAATAAATTCTAAATTATTTACCCATTTCTGCATTTTACTTTCAGATCCAAATTTCCCTACATTTCCCATTTTCATTTCATTTTCCAGTTTTCATAGTTTTCACTTAATTTTTTTGTAGCGTGGGGATTTTACCTTTTTTTCCCACCACGTTACATTAGGTACCTACTCAAGTACCCACTTACTGTTGCTTGTGACTCCGTCCGCAGGAAATATGCAATTTTCAGGAATAAAATCTATAGGTACTATGTCCTTTCCGCGAACTCAAACTAGCTCTATACCGAATTTCATTTAAATCGATTCAGCGTTTTAAGCTTGAAGAGGTAACAGACAGACACACTTTTGCGTGTATGATATTAATACTATAGTGAGGATTTACGAAAACAGATTTATTGGGACTTTGTAACCGAATCGTGTTGTGTTGAATCAATGTTAGTAAAATAATTATGAAAGATTACCAATCAGCTATTACAAACAATCAGTATTTACGCAAGTGTAACGCCGCACTAACTTACGTTCTCAGCGGTTTAGTTCAGTTTTAATAACTATTAACTATTTATGGTCCAAATTACTTTGAAGTTTAGGGTTCCCTTTAGTTATTCTGTGGTTAAGACAGCGATGGACCGCTTATATTGTCCAGCATCAGTAGAGTTAGATTAGAACCACTAATAACTATTTATTACTATAAACGGGTCTTATCATTGGTCACGATTGCACGGCCGCTGCAATGTGGCCGAAACGTCGAGGTAAATATTGTTTGCGTGATAAGTCCGTCTGCGAAGAATTCGTTAATCGCTATCCCGCGGGAGTTTTGCAATTTTTCAGTTTGTTAATCCAGTTTGCAAACTATCTGTATGCCAAATTTCATCAGAATCTGTTAAACCGTTTTAGCGTGAATGAGTAACAAACATCCACGAAACCATCCATTCATCCATCTATCCATACAAACTTTCATGTTTATAATATTAGTAAGACAATAAAGATTTTATTATACATGCAATAGGGATGTTGACGCCATTAAAAAATAATTTGAAGACACGACTCCAGTAAAAAAGCGCTTTATTTTAGCCCTGAAAAGCAGATTAATTTTCGATTAACTGCAAAATTAGATTTTTGTTGCTTTAAAACAAATAAATAGTTAGTTGATTGAGTTGGCGAACAAGTGACGTCATAAGTTGCTATTGCCATTCAAACTCTTTGCAAGATTTGTGTCTTGACAGCTCATAAAAAGTCAGATGATCGGTGGTGTCAACATCCCTATTGTTATATTTATATACAGTGCCACGCTACTGACCCCATTCCCTCCGGCCGTGTTCAGACTAAACTGACTGTCAGCCGCCGAAAGTGAGCGAGCGTTACGCAGTTTATTGTATTTCCATACATATTAATTTTTTCGTTCACACCTAACCGACAATACGCTATTACGTTTTTTCATATTAAGCACTGGGGCTCAGTGAGCCTGCTCACATTCGGCGGCTGACTATACGTTTGGTTTGAACACGGCCTAACAGTGAGCTGCGACCGCGCCTATCTGCCACGCGGCGCTACGGAATGACTCCGACCGCTACGTCCTTGCCTCTACGGCGTATGAATTACGGCCGACATAATCGTAGCACATTAGGCATTCGTAGCGTTACTTATTCAGTAGGCCTTGAATTAGAATGTATAATGTGGGCTTAAAAATGTAATTCGAAGTATAAACTTGTTCAGTGTAATTTAGATTTTAATAATTGACGTTTACCTTACCTCAGTTGTTTGATCGGTCTCATCTCTTTCCGTCAGAAGATGGTAGAAAGAGATGGTAATGATGTTTAGGTGATTATAGCTCTGTTCATACAAACTTAGGTATATTTATCTTGTACTCATATATAATGTAGGTACCAATGCTGTATAGATTCAGGCGTTACTTTGCATAATCCCATGTTAAAATAAATGGAATATGTACTTATTTCGTTTCTTCGCGAATTACTTCACTAATACTAATAGTACAGCAGGCTTTTTGTCCAACTTTTCTGTCGCTTTCACAATCACTATTTCTTTCTGTCAAACGGGTACAGTGACAGAAAGAGATGGTGAAAGCGAAGGCAAGCGCTCGCGCGTTAGACAGTACGGCCTCTTTACTAGTTACTTCACGGAGGACCAAAATAATTATTCCATTCATCCATTCAGCAAGTAAATTGTCTTCAAATCTTGTAAGTCGAATTTCGCTTCGGCTTTTTTCATCGGATTGACTTGTTTGGTACGGATATGTAAATATGGTGGAAATACAGATTGATACAAAAATGACAAATTTGTACCTCAGAAAACTAGTAGTAGGTATTACAAAATGGCTGAAAAATTATATTTTCAAAATAAGTTTTTAATCCCCATGTCTCCATCATTATCATAATTTCAGTCAAAAGACGTTCACTGATGAACATAGGCCTCCCCCAAGGTTCGCTGCACAGACATCCGCGTACACCCTTTTAACCAGATCGTCGCTATATCTTGTTGAAGAGCTACCTAAACTGCGTACTGTCCATAGACGCCATTGAATAACCTTTTCACTTCTCATGCTCTTAAAATGTTACTTTAGTCTCTGCATATCGGGACTAAAGCTCTTTTTTGATCTCTAGGGATTAAAGTAAATTTTTTTTAATTTACTTTGGAAACCCCTAAACTGCCAATCACGGTGTTTGTGGATGGAGGATTATTGCCATTTTCAGTGACTGGGCATAGACAATTTTAAAGCTTTCCACAGACCGCAGCGCGCTGCGGACGCTCCGAAGCGCTCCGTAGCGTCCTGCGCTTCAGTCTGTGGAAGCCTTTAGGGCGTGGAAAATAACCTCAAAATGACAACTGTATAAAAATTATTTAAAAAAATAATAATTTCGTGAAACACCATGAATAATTACGAATATTAATCTATTTAATTATATTAAAGATGAATTCATTTTATTATGCATACTAAATCCAGTTAGCTATGAATAATTTTCAAGTTTGAATCTGTTGGCTAAATATGCAAACATTTAAAGCGTCACTCAACAAAAAAAATCCGCGGAACATATTTAAATTGCTATTTGAATTCTGAACAGACGTCCTTTGCTCGTATTGAGCGTACGTTGTATAAAAGTAATATTGTAGCAAATTGGTATACCTAAAACATCGTTTTTTTCCTCGCATTCAAAGTGAAAAGTAGAGTGTTTAACGCGAGACTAAACTGCCATAATGACACGCGAATTATAGCCACCCTCGCTCTGCTCGGGTGGCTAAATATCTCGTGTTATTATGGCTTGTTTTAGTCCCTTGTTGAACAATCTACTATTTAGCCCCATCGGCCATCAATCCTACGAGCGATGTACCCTGCCCACTCCCACCTCATTCTGGCGATTCTTCAAGCTATGTCGGTGGCTTTAATTCTTGTGCGGATTTCATCATTTCTAATATGATTATTATTATTAATATGATCCCGGAGAGAGATCTTCTTGGCTCTCTGCCATTTTGAAAATGTTCTAAAAATTGAATCATCAAACAAATTCCAAATAATTGTCCAATCTAATCACAAAATTCCACTAGAATAGGTTGACAAATGCGACCTCTAGAAGAGAATAGCTAGGGATCCAACGGTCCCGACAGACATACAAAAGCATTTTTCACAAGCTGAAAAAGAGGCTCGATCGCTCGGTCAAAACTACCATGTTTTGAACTTAGATTATTTATACACTAGATAGAAAACATTGCGATACAAAACGTCCCTAAATTTCTTTTGACAGCTTCATATTACGATCGCGTTACGTCATTCAAACTGAAGGGGGGCAAATGATATATAAGCCATTAGTTGGCTTATATTTTTCGGGACGTTTTCATGCCGCCAAAGCTCTTTCTAGTGTATAAATAATCTAAGGTTTTGAATTGAGAACTTCTTCTTTTTTGAAGTGATAAAAAATTCTAAAAGTTAACAGTGCCGAACAAGAACCCATCCTTTGCCCTGTATCTAAATACGAGTTTAAATTACCGTTCCACAAACATGCGACAGAAAGCCCATACATTATGCAACCTTGTCACTAAGTAGTCAGGCGACTGACTGAACACGGCAATTTCGTCTCAAGATACACCTTCCTGTTTACTACACTCAAGGCAATGTGAGGGTAAGGGAAATAAATATGCGACCACTCAGGCGCCCATTTGATATAGATAAATATGCATCGAGCGTTTTGCTTGAAAGGACCTTCACGTTGAGAGAAAGAAAGAAAATATTTATTCGTGTCAACATGAAAAAAAAACAAGAAACAAAAACGCATGTCACAAAATGGTCCTAAATGAGCAAACTGCCGGTCTTGCGAACGACGTTGATTTTCCTTTGAGACCTTAAGATCAGGTCATCATACATTGAAAACACATTAAATTTGAGTTACATTACGGGGCCACTAAGCTTTAAATTGAGCACACTATTGATCACGTAAATCGCGTACCTAATGTAGGTGCATCGCACTAAACGTTAGGCTAGTGTACTTGTACGGTTAGCGATGTTGTGTGATGCTTAAGATTTATTTTTTTGCATTAAGAGGGTTTATACCTGCTGAGCTGGCAACGTTGCATTTTTGTTAGTTTTTCTCGATTATTCCATAAAAATTGAATGAAAATTAAAAATGTTTTGAATACAGATTGTTCTAATATAGGTATAAGTTAATGTGTCTACTGCAATAATAATTCGTGATAGACTTTTATTTTCTTTAAAAACGAACAAATTATTACCTAATGGTTTTTAAAGAAAATAAAAGTCTTATCACGAATTATTATTGCAGTGTCTACTCTGCAACGCTGTGTCTGGCAACGTTGCATTTTTGTTAGTTTTTCTCGATTATTCCATAAAAATTTTTTTATGGAATTTTTTTATTTTTTTTTTTTATTTTTTTATTTTTTTATTTTTTTATTTTTTTATGAATTTTTTTTATGGAATAATCGAGAAAAACTAACAAAAATGCAACGTTGCCAGCTCAGCAGGTATAAACCCTCTTAATAGGCCCTTTTCAAATTTTTCAACATAAGATGATAGAAAGTAAAAATTAATCAGTACTTACTTAGGTACCTACCGTCCACGGATTTTAATGGTAAAAGTTAAGTTGCAACAAAAACTACTTAAATCTAGTTTTTGTTTTAAGCTTAGTTTAGTCCTTAGTATGAAAATGTACGAAATTGTAAAACCAAAATCAGGTTTAAGGATTCAGGTTCAGGTTTATGTCTACTTGAAGAAAAAACCTAGAATTAGTAATTAATTTTGGTACAGGCTTGACAATTTCATACATTTTATGCTGCCTTAACAATAAATCTAGATTTTTTCCAGCAAGTAAACTACAGTGTAGCGAGTGGCTATGGTCGGCGGCGATTGCTTACCAACAGATACCCGCCTGCTTGTTTTTCGACTATGCTATAAAAGAGTAGCCCAATATGCTTTACATTTATCCATTAGGTACCATATTTTGATCAATTAGGTACTCAACATCATTTCAGCCGAAATACGTCCACTGCTGAACGTAGGCCTTCCCCAAGGTTCGCCAAACAAATCGGTCCTGCGCCATCCGCATCAACGCGTTCCTGCAACTTTAACCAGGTCGTCGCTCCATCTTGTTGGAGGCCTACCGACACTGCGACTTCTGATCCGTGAACGCCACACGAGAACCTCTTAGCCCCACCGGCGGTCAGTTCTACGAGCGATGTGCCCTGACCACAACCACTTGAGTCTGGCGATTCTTCGAGCTATGCCAGTGACTTTAGTTATTGCCTGGATTTCATCATAACTCATATGCGATTAATCTTTATCGAACCGTACGAACGCAAATCAATACATAATGGCAATTTCATACTTCAAGTATCACGTGCTTCGATAACGAATGTGTACCTACTAATACTACTATTTCCAATTTTCATCATACAAAATGGCAACTTCGTTTCGACTGCAGCAATGAACATTGTCGTAGTTATGTGAAACTTTACTTTTGTCTTTACTTTCGTTCAAATTTCGCAGAGATGTAAAGGATTTGCCACACTTGATGCGTTCTGCGGTCTGCGCGGTCATGTCAAATTGAACGCAGCCCGCATTATGTATTCATCTATGAACAACACTGTCGGTTTCTATATATTTTGTATAGATATGCGATCTGACCATGACGGTCGCACGGCCAGATCGCATATCTATACAAAATATACAGGGTTATTTGTAATTCACTAGCATCCTTTTAACCCTAAACTCCTACTACTTAATCAAATGTTTTTTGTTTTACGGCTTTTGTCATAACTTAATATTTTTGGTGTAATGATGTTTTGAAAATTTGAGATTTCCTCTTATTTTTACGATACTCTGTGTATTTGTATGGGAAAAAAGTGCTTCATTTTAAAAAGTCGTAAAACAAAAAACATTTGTTTGAGTGATAGGAATTCAGGGTTAAGAGGATGTCAGTGAATTAAAAATAACCCTGTATAATGCGTATAGCTATATATCTACATAATGCGGGCTGCGTTCAATTTGAACTAACTGCAGACCGCAGGACGCATCCAGTGTGGCAAATCTTTATGTATTCAGGATGTTACCTACATTTAGGTCAGTCAGTATGGGGCATACTTACAAAGAATTTGAAAAAAAAACTTAATTGGTTCCGGAATCGAACCCGGTCATATTGAAGAAAATATTTACACTCCAGTTCCTGTACCTAACCGTCTGTCGGTAATAATTAAATCAAGAAAGTTAAATTTGACCCAGTACTTGTGGTCGGATTGACTTTAAATATGGTATCGATATGAAGATAGGATGTATCTATAAAAATACAGATAGCAAAAGTAGAGTCAGCAAAAAAACATGTATTAAAAATATTTATTTTCAAAAAATGTTATATTTTTTTCGTTTTTTTTTTTTAATTTATGAACGCAGTTTTTCTTGTCACTAAAATCGATGATATGTTTCGAACAGATCTTTGTATGTCTAATAATAGTTACTGACTTGCCCATACTGACTGATCTAAATGTACGACCCTGTATAGTATATAACCGCCGGTAGAGAAATTCCGGTGATCCGGCAAGGATATTCTCCGTAGGTCGGAGCTCTTCAACGGTTAACGGCTTCAACTTGAAACTTGGTACATATACATATAATAGTTTGGAAGAAATGCAAGTACAGTTAGAAAAAAAGCTGGTAGGTAATCGAAATGAAATGTTTAACAAAAACTTATTTTTATTCGAGTTGTATCTCGGAGTTATTGGTTAACGGTATCAAGCTACCCTATTTAGCCTATTTTGCCTTGAAACATATTTGCATATTCAATTTAAGAGCTCTAAGCATAATTTACTTTTATCATGTCTCATCAAAAAAATCACCCTCGTCTTGAATTCTCGGGAATAGAGGAAGCTAATTTATGTATGAACTAGCTGTAGCCCGCGACTCCGTCTGCGAAGAATTCGTTTATCGCTATCCCGGAACAATGCAATTTCCGGGATGAAAAGTATCCTGTATGTTAATCCAGGTTATAAACTATCTGTGTGCCAAATTTGATCAGAATATGTCAAACCGCTTTAGCGTGAATGAGTAACGAACATCCACACATCCATCCATACATCAATTCAAACTTTTGCGTTTATTTTCTAATATAATAAAAATCTCGTGTCACGGTGTTTGTTACTGAACTCCTCCGAAGCGGCTTGACCGATTTTTATGATTTTTTTTGTGTAGGTATAATTGGTAGGTCTGAGAATAGGTCGTAGGCTATTTTTTATACCCCTATAGGTATTCTTCGCAAACGGAGTCGCGGGCAACAGCTAGTACTATTATATTAGTGAGAAGATAAGATTAGGTCATTAGATTTTATCACAAACTTACTCGTAAGTAGTTAAAATACAGACCGTCTCGTACCGTTCGACAGAAAGAAATAGTGAGTGCGGTAGCAAGTGTCAATAGGTACGGTAGACAATTGGGAATGTCTAAAAAAAATTACCAGTGGTTTTTATATTTTTTTTGTATAGAAAAGTCAATTATAAGGAACTTATTTCAATATTTTGTCATTTAGTTCTCTACTTTTTTCAAAATTAATTATTGAAACAGATTATAATTGAGGGCTCCCACAATGCCAAATTTCTAAATCTATCTAAATGCGTACGATAAGGCAACCCCTTTAATTATTTTTTGCGTAGTGGTACACTATACACTGTGTCACTTTACTGGCACTGTCAAAGTGCTAGATGTCAGACAGCGGGTCCAAATCAAACTCCGTAGTATAATCCACGCGTAAATTGTGAAGAATTCTAACCACATAGAACAAAGTACGACTTGAACCGGTCGCGGTCACGCAATTTACACCAATGTCAAATGAAGGTCATTGCTTATTTGTTATATAACAAATTCATTACATAATATTAAAATTAAATAACTACAGAAAACGAGTTAAAAAGCATTTATCTCGAAATGGTTTTCGATTTACTATACATTGCAAAAAAATAGACATCCCCAATTTAAGCGTAGGTACTGGTCGGTAAAAGCGTGTTAAATTTTTTTTTCCACTAAGTAAGTACAATTGCTACCAGTTGCACTAAAACTTTGAATGGGCTCGTTTCTTTTTCCAATTGCAGTATTGCTACAACGATCTACCTACAGTATAAACATAATTGAAAATCGTCGGCCTTTCAAGTGCAATGCCCACTAAAAGAAATTGGAAACCCTAAGTATACATAGAAAGCGTACGAACGTATTGAATACGCGCAGGTGAATCACTAAGTACAGAACCAATCCCAACGTTAGTTCAGTTAGGTCATCAATAAAGGAAAGGTTTAAGGTACTATGTTGGTACTTGCACGCACATGCCTGTACCATACTACGGTAGGTATAATAAACTTCTTGGTTTTAATCTGTTATACTTCGAAAAACTAACTAGATTCAAATAGGTACCGGTAAACTTTAGGAAATTTTGGGGCTACTTTGATAGATTTAAAATGGTTATAAAAACGCAAATATTCATAGCTCGATTGAGCAAATGACGTAAAAAGTTAGGTTAGTCAAGGTAGTCATTTCACTGCCACAGATGGTCTAAAAAAAATAAGGACACGGTGTAAAAAACTGTTTTCTAAAGCAGGCATTTCAAAGTAACCCCAGTTTACGGTACTTAAGTTAAGTAGCAATTACATTACATCGATCGCTGCATACAACATGTGGTGCTCGCTACAGTGTAATGCTGGCACTTCACTTGGCGTATTTGACGAAATAGTTGCGTGTGCTGTGCGAGAGAAGAGCACTATGCCGATTCTAGCGTGAAAGACGGAGATGGCAATAGCGCAACGCGAACACGCAACGCCAAGTGAAGTGCCACCATAAGGTGCAAGCCACGCAGGAGAGACGTGGGATGGGGGCTTGAATCAGTTTTCATACTAAATGTATGTAATGTTATAATGTAGAAGAGACCGAGACGGGGCGGAGACGCGGCCTGCGAACAAACGACGCGGATTGCGACGCGCCCCGTCCCACGTCTCTTCTGTGTGGCTTACGGCTAACCGCCCGGCCACGACTTCGCGCGTTTGCCGGCGCGGCAAGCGTTTTCTGTGTTCATTGCGCGGCCGAGACGCTCGCCGTACAGTGGTTACCTGGCGGCACACGCAATGAACTGATAAGAGGCGGTAATATAATGTTTTTTCCTGAGAATCCATGTTGATACTGATTCACCTCTCACCAAGTCACTACCGGTCGGTTCGAGCGAACACGAATAAGCCCCACGCGGGTCATGTTTTCACCTAAACGCGCACAAAAAAACGCTACGTCCTTAAAGCGCGGTTTAGACTTGCAAGAAAAACCGTGCAAGTTGCTCTACATTGCGGCGCTCGGTTGACTACTTCAATCTCGTTCGCTTTAAGATCACGCGATGTAATGCAACTTGCAAGATTTTTCTTGCAGATCTAAACTCGGCTTTAAGAACACGTAGTCAGCAGCATACCACGAGCTACAGCTGCAACCGTCTAATTATGGCCACCGCATTCAGGGGATAGATCAATGTGAAAACGACGTTGTAGTTTGAAGCAGTTCAGCGACCGAATTAGGTGAGCGAAGTCACGCGGCGGACACGACGTACAAATACGCGTTCTTGAATCTACATAAGCACGACGACGTCTGTACACGCGTACGCCTACATACAGCGCGCGCGCACTCTTCTGGATTCCGGCGAGGTCCGGCAATCTGCGCCTTGAGGGGTGGGGTAACTCGAATCGGTGCGGGGTGGAGCGTGTCCATTCTGTACGTTAGTACTATTATATATTCTGTGGCGAAGTAGTGTAATTGCCGTTTTACTCGACACTTTAAGGTATCTAGACTTTCGAAGCAAGCATCAGTGGCGTCAATGTAACCGCGATAGTGACGCCTTGACATTGATGCCGCGTCAGAGCGGGAGACGATTGTTATATATGTAAATTATTGCGCATAAACACTGTTACATAAAGTCCTGTTAATAAGAATTCGTTAACCCGTCACGCGATCGCCTCCCCGCTGTCATAGTTAGTTGCCTAAATCGCTCAAAGGGGTTGATGTTGTTTTTTTATTCTTTCTGCTAGGGAAAAAGCGAAAGTTTAAAACCATGCAGCCATAGACCTTACTATTGCGAAGCCGATTGATTAACCACTAGAGCAACTTGCAAACAGTCATAGATATTTTTTTTCCTTTATTCGCCCGTTCGGAGCGGTTAAGGTTCGGAACCATAATCACCTCGTCATCAGGACAGTCATAGAAATTCGTTAGACTTTAATTGTCACTTTGACATTTGCCATCATCGAACATAGACAAAATATAATTTGGGTCATTCTCTGGTCTCACGTTTTTACGTGTTCTCAACTTCAAGTAGTTGTAAAAATTTAATTTTAACAGATAACCTTATAATTAAAATACCTCATATAGTTAACACTTTGTTCTGCTGAAAAAACTTCTAACAGTTTTATATAAGCTATATCTAATGGGAGAAAAAAAAATGTAAAGTCGCTGGAATCCCCATTTTGGCCTTGTCCCACCTCCAATTTTCACTATGTGTTACCGTTTATTTCAAAAACCAAGCAAGAAAACCAATAAATGTTACTGTTCACAGCAAGCCAACTACTTTAAAACACAGCACAGCTTTACATCGAGATTGTATTACTCGATTTAAAGCAAAAAAAAAGTATTTAAGTCTTTGTTAAAAATTAACGAGCAATTTGGGTGGCTATATTTTTTGTTCACTCTTAAATATTGAAAGTAAAAGTTTATGTCACTCTTTTCACTTGAATTGAGTAAAATTCTGCTTGCAAGGTTTGAAATTGACACCTTATTTATTTACCTACAATACTTACATATAAGCAAGTTAAATTGGGAGTTTATAAAAGGCTTTTATTAGTGCAAAGTGGCAGATAATTTATCGACGCCATGGACGTATCATGTTGCACCATTAGTCGTTTGTCCAACAAGAAAAGCTCATTTATCCAACACAATATATAAAAAAATAACTGAAAGAATACGTTCTACGTCAACGGAAGTACCGTTTATAACATCCTTCTTACAAGTGAATAGATTCAAGACGGTGCGATTCTATTCAAGAGTCTATTAGTAGAATCTCTGTAGTTGACAGGATCCTGGTTGCGTCAGCACAATCCGGGGACGTAGTTTAACGAAAATGATCCAACCCTCAACAAGTCGCTTTTTTATTTGGATCTAGTTTCAGTACCAACAAAAGAGAAATTAAAGAAGAAAATGTTCAGTAGTTTGGATCCTTTTCGTTAAATTACGTCCTGTAGGTGTAGCTAAAGTACAACCTCTCCTGTTCTAAGGGAATGGCAATTCAATACCTAAACATCGTTTAATTACGTTACGTGTCATCTATTGACTCGATTGCTGTCGCGCCGTGTTGCTCTAGATTAGTTTTAGCGACATTGGAAAATAATGACAGGTTATGAAAGGCGTCGCCCTTTAGAGAATAAATACGGAGTTTGGTTTGGACCCGCTGTCTGACATCTAGCACTTTGACAGCGCCAGTAATGTGACACTAGTTACCTGGCAAGCTGCTCGAGTTTGTGTTGGCAAACATTATGGGAGCCTACAGCCAGATCTGCCCACTAAGCCATGGTTCTTCATTTCCAGATCGATTCCCAAAAATATCACGTCCACCATTATACGCTTACGATTAGGACACGTATGCTCTCCAGTATTTCTTGCCAAAATACGGGTCCGAGACCATTCCCTATGCGAATGTGGCATGGACGAAGGCACCTTGGAACACATGTTTTTTAATTGTCCCAAAATTATTACTCCCTTATACGACCTCCTCCCTCCCAAATTTCCTCGTCCTGTTAACTTAAACTTCCTTCTTACACTAACTCATACCCGCCTTATAGATGTATTATGAAAGTTCACAAAAATTAACAAGTTGTATTTGTAGGTAGATTAACTAACTTTATATTTGTAGGTAGATTAACAAAATTTATGTTTGTGTTGTCTATTTTAGGTTCTCATCCGATTACTGCACACCAAAGTCACCGAACAACGGCCAACCGATAGTGTCTTTCTCAACCTTGAAATTGGCAGAATCATCGATAGTATCAATGGAGCTATATTTTTAAAAATTGAATTGAATTGAATTGACACTAGTTACAGTACACTACACAAAAAATAATTAAAGGGGTTGCCTTATCGTATGCATTTAGATATAGTTAGAAATAGGTGTTAGCCCTCAATTATAATCTGACGTGACAAAAATATATCCCAGACCAGACTCTGACCAGTGGTGATGTAGGGGTTTGGCACGCAGCACGGAATGCTGAGGACTGGGTTCGATTCCCAGCGCTGGTCTCTTTTTCTGGGTTTTTTCTGTGTATCCATGTTTCAGTTTGTATTTAGTATGAAAATATACGGATTTCACGGAATGACCGTAAAAGAAAAAAATTTGGAGTTGAAAAATAAAAATACAAAAAGACTCCAAAAAACCAATCTTGGGTGACCAAAATAGTTTCAATAATTAACTTTGAAAAAAGTAGTGACCTAAATGAAAAAATATTGAAATTAGTTTCTTTATAATTGACTTTTCTACACAAAAAAAAAATCATGCGTGCAGCTCCTCCGCGCGGAAGAAGTGAAACTTCGTAATGTGGAAATGAAAAAGGCACTTATACATCAATATGAACCTTATTGCAATAACTTAAAGAACTAAATTTACTTATGCATCTATGTGTTTAAATTACTCACTAGATGGTGCTTTTATCAAGTCTCATACAAATTTGCACAGACAGTATGGTTCTGCATCGCACTGTCGAAGTTTTTAACATCCGTTAGTATGTATACAATGCGAGATTACTTGCTTCGGCAGTACATATACCTACTAATGCTTTCTTACCCCAAACGTCTATCGCGACCTTGTTGGATGTCGCATTAGAAGTTTCACTTCAAGTTTCACTTTTAGTAGTGGTAGAGCCATGTTGTAGCTAGCCGCTGCATCACGAATGGGCCGGCTCGTCCGGGGCAGTACCACCCTGAACCCTCTCACAAAAAACTGGCGTGAAGCAGCAGTAATCCTGCTTGCGTTTCGTACGGTCAGTGAGAGTGCCGGGGGCCCAATACCTCACCCCTTCCCTCTCCCTCTCCCTCTCCCCCTTCCCCTATTCCGTCTCCTTAAGGGCCGACAACGCACTAGCATCGCCAGTGGCGTAGCTACCGTAGGGCAAGCGGGGCAGTGCACCGGGGCCTCCAAGCTCAGGGGGCCCCTCGGACTCTGACTTACAAACTATAAACGCGGACCTATGAGAAACGCGGCTATAAAACGCTACTAGTGACAAGCGCGCGAGTCTAGTGAATTTAAAGTGCATTCATCCTTACTTGTCTTATCATGTAAACAAACACGGGTTGGGTGGGGCCCTAGTTTATTTTTGGCCCCAGGGCCTTTAGTTAACTAGCTACGCCACTGAGCATCGCGTAAAGCGCTGCAGGTGTCTATGGACACTAATGGACAGTGGTGATCATTTAACATCAGGTGACCCACTAGTTCGTTTGTCTGGCCTTTCTAACATAAAAAAAAAAAAAAAAATTGGTAATTTTTTAGACATTCCAAATTACTTACTTCAATGGGACTGCAATGGCCGACGGCAAGAAGTGTGACAGCTGCGACGGCCAGCACCCGCCTGCATGCCCGCCGACTCAAATTCACTCCATGCTTTAGCGACGTCATCTCATCCGCCCACTGTCCACACTAACATGTCTTCACCAACACTGTTCCTCTAACACTAGATTACATACAACATTAATCACAATTTGTCCATTCGCGATGCTGATAGCGATATTTGTTTACGTGTACGCGTTGGGCTTTATATTTGAGTGTTAGTGAGATTTGCTGAACTGAAATTTAAATGGTTGAGCGATTTGTTTTGACAATTTTTCATACGTTAGCTTATTATTGAATACTAGCTGTTACTCGCGACTTCGTCAGCGAAGAATTCGTTTATCACTATTCCGAGATAAAATCTATCCTACGTCTTTTCCAGGGTATTAAACTGACTCTTTACCAAATCTCATCTTTGTTAGTTTAGTAATTTAAGTGTTGAAGCGAAACAAACAAACAAACTCACATTGACACAAACACGGTACCATTTTGTTAACTTTGCGACCTAAATTGACAAATTTTGCGAAAAATAGCGACGAATGGAAAGACTATATCTTGACAAACTCGTGCGCGGCGCTCGGCGGAACCCTGTCGCAGGAGCCCCTGCTGTCCTTAACAAGATTGTTTTTAATAAGTGCGGCAAACGCTGACTGCGACAGGGTTCCGCGGAGGGTCGCACACGAGTTTGTCAAGATATAGTCTTTCCATTCGTCGCTATTTTTCGCAAAATTTGTCAATTTAGGTCGCAAAGTTAACAAAATGGTACCGTGTTTGTGTCAATGTGAGTTTGTTTGTTTGTTTCGCTTCAACACTTAAATTACTAAACTAACAAAGATGAGATTTGGTAAAGAGTCAACTTTTTTAACCAGCTGTGAGGCACCTAGTATAAATCAAATGAAAAAAAAGGTGTTGTGTAATTTTAAGAAGTACAAACACAGTTTTGGATTTGAATATCATGACTAGAAAGGCTTCAATGCCAAATTAAGGTATACGTACCAATGCTCGACATCTCAACGCCCAGTAGATGACACCTAGAGGTGACAGATGCCTCTCTTACTGTGACATAAGACTGAAGGTTCCATGTATTGGGTCAGTGTCGAACACAGGGACGTTTACCTAAAGTGTTATTTTAGTATTCTACCCACTCAACATTTTGTTCATTGAAGTTGTCTTTGATACTTAACCTTACAAGGTCATGCAATAACAATAAGTGCAATAGAAGTCCTAGCTACAAAGCATGACCTACGAAGTCTGAAACATAATTACGCGTAGTTATAAATCCAATACTTCACGGAGCATCAAAACGGCACACAAAAGAATCACCTATCTAACTTCACGACGGTCCAAGGCCGTGACATTAATGAAAATGATGCGTAAAAGCTCTTAGTCTCTTCACGTTAGGTTGACAAATGGCTTCTTTAAGATTCAAGCAGTAATGCGGAGGCGACGGCTCGGCGCCGCCCTTGGCCGCAAGGACTGGGGGCGTGTTCTTAATGCCTTCGTATTACTTCTAATGGGGACGTTTGCATCTGACCACGCAAGTACTATCGAACCGTTCCATTTCTGACCCACACTTTTTATTTCGGACGGACTGTTGCTGTTCACCTCGACGGCTTTTACAGCTTACCGGAGAGAGCGCGAGCCGCCAGACGGGCAGCTCAGCAAGAGGAAAATTTATCTTAGCATGCCAAAGGGTGCTCCTATTGAGCTGACCTCGGACTTTGGACGCTAAGTAGAGATTATGCAAGCAATCTGATTTTTTATGCTCTATCGTTTCGGAAAAATTACGTTAGTCCCTGACTGAGAAGAAACGACAAGAAACTCAGTCGGGTTGTGGTCTGATTGGAGTTAGAGGTTGTGGTCTGATTGGAGATCTGACTCACAGTAAGCTTCATTAGGAATTTTCTTTTCAAGCAATGCGATGTCAGTATACATAATAATGACTTCTTCCTGTGAAAAGTTTGTTCTGTGGGTCTAGATTCAATTAGATCCATTGATGAAAATAAATAATACTATTGCTAAAGATCAATAGTATCGATAGTTCTGCTCTATCGATAGTCGAAAATTTCACAATACTATTGCAAAACTATCGATAGTAACGAAATGCGTTGATAGATCATAAATAGAAGCGATGCTATCGACTTTTATAACGCGATACTATCGATACTATCGAAAGTATCGACCAATTTCGATAGTATCGCCTTTCAGTAGTATTGCAGCATGTCAATATTTTCGATAGTACCATCGCACTATCGACTTTTTCTCAAGTTGAAACTATCGATAGCGAAACTGGTGCTATTGCAATCAAACTGGTGCTATTGCAACCACTCTGCATCATACTGAGTTGGGACCATTTCGTGACAATATTTGTGTCGGTTTCCGTTTTTAACCCCCGACACAAAAAGAGGGGTGTTATAAGTTTGACCGCTGTCTATGTCTGTCTAGTGGCATCATAGCTATTAAACGGGTGCACCGATTTGGATGCGGTTTTTTTTTTTAATAGAAAGCAGGTTTCTTGGCAATGGTTCTTAGATATGATTCATCAAAATCGGTTCAGCCGTTTCAAAGTTATCAGCTCTTTTGTTAGACGCATAATGGGCACTGACTTAATGTTCAAACGTTATACGAGTGACATAATTGCGTTGGGGGTTTTTAAAATTTTTAATTTATAGTTATTTATTTTTTATTTTTATAAGAATTACACCAATAAATGATTTTCTTTCTTTAAACTACATATCTGTGTGCTTCATCAGAATCCGTCAAACCGTTTTAACGTAACAAACATCTACACCCAGTCAAGTCCATCCATCAGTGGCGGGGCGTGAACATTTTTGGAAGTAAAGCCGGAGCAAAAAGAAAACCTAAAAACCCCTTTTATCCTCTTTTGAAAGTGCAGTAATGGAAGAGAAACGTTTGGTAACTTCGAAAGTCAACCCGGGGGAATCGGGTTGTTAGTCTCTTCGCCACTGCATCCACTCATAATGGGGATGTTGACCCCAGAAAAAAAAATTCAAGACACGCCACCAGTAAAAAACACTTTAATTTAGCCCTGAAAACCAGATTAATTTTCGATTAACTGTAAAATTAGATTTATTGTTGCTTTAAAACAAATAAATAGTTAGTTGATTGAGTTGCCGAACAAGTGACGTCATAAGTTGCTATTGCCATTCAAACTATCTATGGGATATGTGTTTGGACAACTCATAAAAAGTACGTCAGCTGATTGGTGGTGTCAACATCCCTATTATAAACTTTCTTGTTTATGATATTAAGTGGGATTCCTTCAAGTTTCGTACTTACTCTGTGGTCACTGGGCCTCCTGATATTGGAAAACTCGATTGTACACATGGACAAAGCTACTTATAATACCTATCTATGAAGATAATGAACGAAGATAATAAAGCAGAAGAAAAAATAGCCTAAAAATCTTAGCTACGTTTCGACAGGGGTCGTATTCCTTGCGCTCAGAAGATTATTAAGAGCTAGCTATAATGAGTATTCGGCCTCGGTTTGACGTAATCATATTACCCGTGCAAGACTTGACCTAATTGAACTTAATTATTTAATTCCAACAAAATGTATTGGGTTACAAATTCCGATACGTCTATCTTTTATAGTGTGGCTCGTGGGGCTTCAGGGCGCCCGTGAAACATGAACCGTTCGACTTAGTAAAAATAATAGTGGCAAAGAAAAATGTCGTTGAATTTGCAGACTGGCGACTAGTGATGCCTATCGATAATCCAATATCGATAGACTATCGATATTATCGCCACTTACTATCTACTTATATGTATATGCAATACCATTGATAATGGTAATATACTTAATGGTAATAAAATAGATGATCGATGATACGGGGCCCCTAACGTGTGTAACAGTTTCTTTTGTGAGAAATCTTTACCCTTCATTTGGGCCCCCCAACTAATTTTGATGCAGGGCCCCTCCAAGGCACGCTACGCCACTGGTGGTAAGTGAGCGGACTATAAGTACCTGAATTTCAACACTACTTACGTTACAAGAGGCATGATTGGTTAATAAAAATAACTTTTCTTAAAAATGTCCGGAAAAATCATTAAAATTTACATCAGAAGGCGAAGTGCGTTGTTGGTTGGTCGATCGACATTTTAAAAAGAGACATCGCCGGAGCACTAACCACAACACAAATGTTGCTACAAATTTCATTGTCGTTTAGTTATAACAAATTACAAAAATCTAAACACAGCACTACCTAGTTATGAAATAGTGGCAGCACAGGATGATAAATTCTTTTACTATTTTTTTTTGGATATGTTTTTATGAGAAAGGTTTTGATTAAGTTAAAGAAAACGTACAGAGCAGTTTATGATCAACCTTTTAATTTTTTTTGATGGATTAAAGTTTAGTGTATCATGTTTTGACATGAAATAATCAAGTACGCTTGTTAAAGAACAACATGCAAAACCCGATCAAAAAGAAGATTTAAATGTATAAAGTTAAACCAGTAAGTTAAACAAAAAAATACAACCACAGCTCGTTCTCGTGGATAGTCAGGCACCTCAGTGAGTTCTAAAGCGGGATTAACATTATGGACGCTGTCGAGTACCTATACCTATAACACTCACAGGGCCGGATTTAGAAGCCTGGAGGTCTCAGGGCATAAAAGGAGTGGAGGCCCCTTGGCCATTGTGAAAGTATACGGGTTACTCACGTCTTAAAACGAGTTTAACTCGACATGCTTCGGGCTAATACGTAGCCCTTCTTCTCGGAGCCACAAGTCATAGCGGCTGCCAAACGTGCACTACACAACAGCAGCGTGCTTGTACGATGAGTGAGTTTCACGGTAGTTTCATTTTTAAAGCCCCCTGGCCACAAATTATTTTCTAAATAAAATTACCACTTTTTTTTCAGTCGAGATTTCATTAAAAAGTTATTCAAAGTCTTTTTGGGGGGGGGGGGGGCTCTATTGTGGGCTGTGGCCCCGGGTGCCTTCATCTAAATCCGGCCCTGCACTCACGTCCAGCCCAGCTGCGACCACAAAATGAGATTTTAAATTGTTCTACCTTTTTTTCTCTTAGTTTCATTTACGGGGATGTACACGTTGAGGTGTGTCTACGTTCGTATCGTTTTAGCGTAACGTATTGGGCACGATTCTGAATGTCGAAAGTTAATACATCGAATGTATTAAAATGTAACATAAACTTCTCAGGATTTATTAAATGGACATTGCATAAGTACCTAAAAGTTTACGATTGAAAAAAAAACTTTTCACTGTTGTAGCCATAATCATGGAAGCAAAAATTGTACCAGTGCTAGTGATTCATTAAATATCGATTAAGAGTTTATCGACATCGATAAAAAGCAATTTTAATAATATTATTATGATCTTTTATTTTAATTATCATTACTAATGGCCAAGTTTTATTATTAATTATGTGCAAACCTCTATTATTTATACTTATCGCAACTATAAACACCGATATCTGACATTGACTCTGGACTCAAGGCACTATTGAAATAAAAATATTAATATTATTATTGAACTATACATTTGAATTATATAAAATACTATATGTTGCACGCGACTCCGTCCGCGAAGAATAGGGGTAAGTACATAAAAATTGCCTACGACCTATTCTCAGACCTACCGAATACAGAGAAAAAATTTCATAAAGATCGGTCAGGCCGTATCGGAGGAGTTCGATAACAAACACCGTGACACGAGATTTTTATATATTAGATTAAACAAGATAAATTCTTCAATAAGTTCATTTTTTGTACATGATTATATAAAATCTTAGAACTACACAACGGTTGTATACTTAACATTTTTATCGATAACAACTAATAAAATTACTTAGTTTAATTTGTCCTCGCACTAATTGAACGTCAGTACAAATTTGCTCTCGTCAATCTGGGGTATGGTTAAGCCGATATTCGATATAAGTACCTATTTAACTTTCGATTTTCGCGTTCAAACGTAGTAGCGTAGTTTTTCGCCGACCGGGCCTAGCCTAAATTTCGCCCCCTCCCTCCCTATTTTGGAGTATTTTTTTATTATTTCCCATTGAAAAATCGTAGCGCTTGCCGCTCCCTTTCGTATGCTGACCGGAGGCACGGTGCCCCTCCAACGCTGCGCCACTGACTAGGGGAGACCGGGGACAAAACTAACATTTTTCACTTTTACCTCTTTATCTGGTTAAGCGTAATATTTTTGATTTGAATAAATTAATAAATAAATAAATATTAGGGGACAATCTTACACAAATCGACCTAGTCCCAAACTAAGCAAAGCTTGTACTATGGGTACTAGACGACGATAAACATACTTATATAAATAAATAAATACTTAAATACATAGAAAACATCCATAACTCAGGAGCAAATATTCGTGCTCATCACACAAATAAATGCCCTTACCGGGATTTGAACCCAGGACCTCTTGCTTCGTAGGCAGGGTCACTACCAACTAGGCTAAAGCGGTCGTTAAAATAGCTATCTATTAATTTCGTTCATGCTCTTCAAATTGATGTTTTATTTACCTAATTATTACTTATTTAGTGTGAAAAATAGGGACTTAAAAAAAATTCGCCTGTTGTTACTTTCGACCCCGATACATTGCCGAAAGTAACAGGATAATGAAGTGGTTTTAAATATTAAATTTATTTATTTATTTATGAAACTATTGAAAAAGTATTTTTTTTTATGAAAATAACCAAAAAATTAACATTTTGTTAGGATTTATTGTCAGTCTAGGAAATGACATGTTTTTTGGCATGAGAATTATTTTTTCTATTCAAACTAAGTATTTGGTAACAGTGTTTGTTTCGGACACACACAAAATGACTATACAAAATGACTATACAGAATGACTATACAAATATTCATATAAATAGTAGATTAAGTTAAATGAATATTGCTTATTAGCCTGTGTGAGCTAGATAGTAATTAAAAAAAAAAACATTATTTTAATAATATGAAAACGTGACATGAATGAAAGTCAAGAAAGTAATTTTTAGTTCGTGAAATCACGTTTTGTCCTCTAGCTCAAAGTAGCAGCGCGGAGCACCGACAGCGGCTGGATGCAAGTAAGAGGGATGGAATCGACTGTCATATGACTGCAGCGAAGAGGTGTTTCGACTATTGGATAAAACTACAGAGCCTTTGTTACTTTCGACCCGCTGTTACCTTTGTCCCCGGTCTCCCCTACTAAAGGTGATAATATTCGACGGTGATTCGCGACACAAGATACGATACGCTATAGCTGTAATGGTACTAAATGTGAACTCACCCCTAAAACTCTTAAGTTATCAAAATGTAAATTTTATTAACGTTTGTTTATCTCGACTATTACGAAGTAGGTAATGGGTTCGCTGAACTTCTAACTCAGCACGTCCCGTCTCGCCGCCGTCGTACGCTGGGAATATGCACTCATTTGCATACTGTTATAGAAATATGCGCTCAGAGCGAGCTAACTTCGTTTATCAAACGGACCAACTTCAACCAACCCCGTGACTATATCGTAGAAGTTTCTTGAAAACAGTTTTCCCTTGACCGAGTTGCCGCGCCTACAAGTCTGGCAACAAGATGGCAACGCACGATCGACTCAATTTATCGTCTTACGAAAGTGACGGGAGCTTTTTCTTTGAAACGACCGTGTGCGATACACTCTGTTTGTTTCCATTTACTTGCTTTGTTACACAGACTATATGCGAACTAATATCTACTCATATACTTAAGCTCTTCAGCTAAGCCATTGTATGATAAATTGATCGTAATGCCATATATTTAGGTGTCACTGTAACCTATGTAGTGGCATATAAACTGAAAAACTAATAACTTATATACAGTAAATTTAGACTATATAAGACATCGTGTAAATGTTTATTATTATTATTATTATATTGCGCAAAATAGGCGCATATTGTCGTCGAGTTGCGGAAATTAGCCCGTTACTACCTAAACTACCTATTATAAACACAATTCGGTAGCAAAATCATGTTTATTGCCGCCTCATAATAAGAAGTAGGTATTTATTCAAGAACATACAAGTATCGTGTTTGAAATATGATTGCAGCAGATTAAACATACCTTATAAAAAAACCACTTACAATCAAAAAAATCTTTCTACTCTCTCAAAAAAGCTTCTACGTATAATCGACCAAGAAATTACTATACCGCCCTAAGGTTCAATTTCAGTTGTAAAGCGTAAAACGTCAAAGGTTATTTTCATCCACAAGTGAATGTGACAATCAGCTTTATTGTTTTTATTTTGATGTAAGAACTGTCACAAAAAATGTTAAAGCACTTGGTCGACTATAGGTACCTAAAAGCTTTTAATAAACGTAACACACGTCAACATAAATGTGTTTGCTACTAAAACACAGGCCTCTAACTAAGCAAGCTAGACATTAAGTAGCTAGACACAGACACACTGCGCAGCGTACCTACCTCGAATAACTACCACGTGTCCCTAGATAGCAACCAGCTATACAAACTTCGATGCATTCGAGTTCAAGGGCAATGCAGTAGCGAGGCCAATAGCGAGGCGCATTGTCAGAAAATGCGACACTCCTACAAATCTTCAGGGGTAGTAGGCTTGAGTCGGTCATGAACTAGGAACTAAAATAAATGAATTCCCATCACGGACCGGAAGGAACTAGTTAGTTCCTCGTAAACGATCTTAACCCATGGAGCATCCGATGGGCACCATCTGTCCCTCAACTTTTTGTGCCGGTAGTGTCCGGTGGTCAAAGGAACTAAAAGACCGAACTAATTCATGTGACCGATTGACCGAGATAGCAGCGCTCCCAAACCGAGCGGGCGCAACTCTAGGGGGTAGTGCAAAACCACTTAACTGGCATTGGATAATTCCGCGTATCTGACAAATTTAGCCTATTTACAATTTTTACTCCAAATTCGTTAACATAAAAAAATACAGGGTGATTAAAAATTAGTGTTTCTTACTCAGTTAATGCTGGGCAACATAATGATAACTCAATTGTTAAAATTAGTCTGATTAAATTTAGGATGTTAGGTAATACTTTGTTGAAATAAAATCTCAAACTCAATGGACACCTCAAATTAAAGAAGACTACTTAAAACAATTGAGTTAGTGCATTATATTGTCCAGCATTAATTGAGTAAGTAACACAAGTTTTGTACTGCAGATACATTATCCCCGACGAAATGGTATCAATCCAACCAGTGTAATTAAGTACCTGCAGATACAAAATTTTAAGCAAAGTTTTAGGTAATTTTTCTTTTTAATGAATGGTCTTAAATCGCAGAGGGGACGCAGAAGGTCAGTGGAAGTTTCTAATTGACAACCTTGAGCTGTCTTCTGTAGTTACTTAATATCTTATACAGGGTGTTACAAAGCTCAACGATAAAAAATAGAGTAAAATTGTCTACTAATCTTAGTTAAGCGATAATAGAGGCAGTGGTCTTCAAATTATAAATTAATTCATAAATAACTGAGAACAGCACTGCCACAAACAGCAATTCAATTAATGGAGCAATTCTTACCTGTGCAGTAAATTAATTGAATGCCACAAGGGTAATCAATTAATGATGGTTGTGAGGACACTCTTAGCGACAGACACAAAAAGATATGACAATGTTCAACATGAATCAACATGAATCTGATGTCATTACTCATTAATTACTACAATGAATACTCGTCTTCTGTTTCTATTGAAGAGAAGACTGCTTGATACCTGCCTCATAGAAAACGTACAATCTTATTTACTTTAGACAAAGCCTTGAAATTTGACAGACATATGATAGATGATAGATATTGAGGGTCATAGAAGTGCACTAAGAAGGGATTTTGCGAAAAGTTCAGGGATAAACTACTTACTCCTTCTAATATAATAAAAATGCGAAATTTTCGTAAGTGTGTGCGTGAGTATGTCTGTGTTTTTGTTACTCCTACACGTCACAGATTTGGATGATGATTTGGTATGTAGATAGCTGGAAGTCCGGAAAAACACATATAGTCTAGTCGAAATGTTCAAAATGGTGTTAATTCTTGATAAAGGTCTTAAAAATATGTGCGATAGCTCATTGGATTCGGAATGACGTCTAGAAAAATGTATTCGAAGGATTTTACTGCAGGATAAAAATTGCAAAAGTTATTAACAAATTAAGATGAAAAAAAAAGGTATTTCGTTTTTTGGCAATATCTCAAAAACTACTAGGCTAGGACCCCGCGCGGCCGATTAAGCATGGCCGCGCTGCCGCTCAACAGAGTCTATGACATAAAATAATTTTTTTATAGAATTAAATATCAATCGAAAAATTTAAAAAAATTATCGTGTCATCAGAACACTTCAAAGAAAGTCACGTTGGAAAAAAAATTATTTGTTGATTTTTCAAAAAGTTATACTATTGTTAATAAAGTAATTTTTCGTGGGCTTTAATTTTTACAAAAGACAGTATAAAAGTTTAAATAATTGGCCTATAAATTTTTGGCTTCTTGGAGCTCTTCTTATATATATACTTAACAAGACCACGTTATAAAAAAATCTTAAATTTGTATATTTTTTTCATACTAATGTTGAGTTATGGCTATTTTTGCATTGCATAGAGGTATTGTCTAACGTCGAAAAATATTTTTTTGCGGCATTTGTTAGTAAATTGTTTATAAACAAATAGACTAGTTTAATATTTTTATTAATTTTTTTTTACCATATTGTTGTCATGGGAAAATAATGATTTTTAAAACATATTTTTTTTCTTAAAAAAAATTTTTAATTGTTTAAAACCGTTTTTTACATATTTTCATTGTTTAAATAACTAGTTAAGAAATTATTTCCTCTTTAAAAATCATAATTACCATTTCTTTCTAAAACTAAGAAAAATTACAAAAACAACCACGTATAACAAAGTGGTAAAATATTTTTTTTGTATTTTTTACAATAATTTCTAAAACTCCACGATACCAAAGTTAGATCGGTCACACAATTTGTCAAGTAACAAATTACCATAACTCATAAACTATTAGAGATACGATAATCAACATTCAGATCATTTTTATAGAGGATTAACTACTTGTTAAAATGAGCTCAAAACGAAGTTTGTAACTATTGTTAATTAACAATTACATGCTATTGTTTAAAAAAAAATAAGATTTTTGGACATTTTTGTCTCTTTTATGACATATAACTTGTTAAATAACGTAAATACGCTTATGGACCTTCAAGACAATTTTGTTTATCGATAAAATATCTACCTCATGATCTTTTATTAAATCAATATCTCTTATAGTTTTAATTATAAACATATTTTCATTATTATTTTTCAAACTAGTGTTCTATTAGATATGAAATAACTTTCTTTTTGCATAAATTATTTATATTTTTCCACGACTTTACATTCTACATATTATAATTTTTTATATTGGCTTTAATCTGAAGATTCTGCTCTTCTTTATTTAAAAATATAATTTATTGTAAAAATTAAATTAAAGCCCACGAAAAATTACTTAATTAACAATAGTATAACTTTTTGAAAAATCCACAAAATTTTTTTTTCCAACGGGACTTTCTTCTTTGAAGTGTTCTGATGACACGATAATTTTTTTAAATTTTTCTATTGATTTCTATAAAAAAAAAATTCTATAAAAAAATTATTTTATGTCATAGACTCTGTTGAGCGGCAGCGCGGCCATGCTGAATCGGCCACGCGGGGCCCTATTTTCAGCGCTAAATTAAAATTATAAATAATGGAGGTAGAGTTCCGGAAGGTAGACTTTTTTTTGGAAATTTTTCTCCTCTTTAAGAATCTTTTTTTTAAATTTCTTAAATATTAATAGTTTTTGAGATATTGCCAAAAAACAAAATCCCTTTTTTTTATCTTAATTTGTTAATAACTTTTGCAATTTTTATCCTGCAGTAAAATCCTTCGAATACATTTTTCTAGATGTCATTCCGAATCCAATGAGCTATCGCACATATTTTTAGGACCTTTATCAAGAATTAACACCATTTTGAACATTTTGACTAGACTAATACATTACTAATTTATTGAATCAGGCGTTACTTTGCGGAGGTCCATATTAATGAACTGAAACAATTACTTTGCTCACCTTACGATAGTTACGTTTATGTAAGAAATGCGTGTTCATGCAGTTTCTCCTCGTCCACTGCACACTGTACGAACACACACAAATCACCACCACCAAACTACACTGACGCAATTCGAACTCAACCAGAGCTCATCTTCAGAGTAGAAGGATTGACAGGACATCAGAAATAAGAGTAGGCATGCAATGCAGAGTAAACGAAATGTAAAATTAGCTAAAACAAATATTACATTACATTACAGTATCAAATACACAGACGCACGCACACACTAGCTAACTTTCACATTCATAATGTTATAGAATAATGGCCTGATTCCACAAGGGATAAGCTCCAAAACCGCGTATAGCTTCAACAAACCACTAAGTAAGTTTGTACTCCGTCCATGTCCCTGGACTTGATTTCAATGCAAACGCGACAGAATGAAATCCGAATAGATTCTCCGAGGCCCCATCCAGCCGAACTGGCAAACGGCCCAGATGCCAGAGTTCAAGGCTGGTTTGGATTGAGTAATATCACAAGAAGAATTGTTTGTGAACCAACAATCCCAGACTTAACTATACGGTAAGTAATATCCATCACATTATTTTAGGTCTTGTTTTGGTACTCATGATATTACGATGTAGATAAATTCATCATCCCAGCCAAATCTCATCACAGCTCGGCGCAACCCAGCTTCGGGTTGTGATCATGTCATTAGTCGCCCATTGCAAAGACATTGCAATAATGTGCATGTTCTACGTGTATATTTTTTCTATCATGAAAACTTGATAAACAACTGCGAGTGTGATTTTATCGCGACATGTCGATTTTATGAATGTCAAGGTAAAATGTCATTAACTGTTTTATCACTACCTAACGTTTACCCACAGTGCAGGGCTTAATTGGAAAAATACAGAGTTTTTATTATGACCTCTACTCTATAGCAGGTGAAAGGTTAATTTTTAATGTGCCTAATCTTTAATATTTAGGAGATACGGGAGCGGTATAGAACTCGTTTAATCTAGTTGTAACGACCAATAATAAAGGTATTAATGAAGTATTTATTAAATGTTAGGTAAGTATTAAGTTAACGAGTAATAATAAGCTTAGTGGGCTTACATCGTCATGATTAAGATTGACCATGACCGTAATTATAATGGCGTGGGTAATATTCGCCGATATTGTCTAACGAACTTTGAATCATAATCGATAATCGCTTCCTCCGCTTCTTTACTGTCAAACGTTATGGGATGGCGGTAAAAAGAGACGGTCAATGTGATCACGAGCGCTCGCGCGTTACACAATAGGCCCCTCCTGTAATGGATTTAATGTTGATCAGCGGGAAAAATAACTCCACAACTCATACAACCATTTCGTTCAACATACAGGGTGTCCCAGATGTCGACGTCAAGCCGAAAACAGATTACAGGACAACTTATATTGGTCATGGGGAAAATATATAAAAAATCTAAGATATGTGTTTAAAATTGTTGGTAAGTATTTAAGAAAATCATCAACCCATGGCAGTCTTTTCGCTCCTGTTGCTACAAATCATTGCTTATTTATTTATTTATTTTTGTTATGTAATCTTGAATAATGCTTCTGTGAATTGTTGCTTAAAATTTGTATTTATATTTCTTGGCCTTCCTCTGCCTGGTTTTCCTTATATTTATTTCCCCGGCTCGGTCTGGAATTGCTCAAAGGGGTAATTTTTTGAGCGTTTGCTCGGAATCACTTTCGAGGATACATTTTTGTAGAAATAGCAGAAGATTCTGATACAATTTCCAAATATCTGGTACAAATACTGGACTTCTAATAAATAACCGTAAACGCCATCAAAATCTACAGACAAATTTGTAAAATATGTGATCACGAAAGTGAAGCACGAATGAAATGACACAAAAGTCGTTTTAAAAAAAAAAGTAAAAAAATACAGTCGAACATCTGTCTGTGGCATCATAGCTCTAAAACGGGTGAACCGATTTGGATGCAGTTTTTTTATTTGAAAGCAGGTTTCTTGGCGATGGTTCTTAGACATGTTTTCTCTTTTGTTAGCTGCGAAAGGGATTTTAGACGAATAATGGGCATTTACTTTATTTTCAAACATAATGTGTGACCAAATTGCGTTGAGGGTTTTTAAAATTTTAAATTTTTAGTTATAATATGCAATACCTACATACAATACTTGTATTGCTTTTGGTGATCAATAAAGAATATTTGTAAATATTCTTTATTGATCACCAAAAGCAGTACATTGACATTACAAAAATAAAAATTCATTCAGACGATAGGCGTATAGGTAGGTAGATAGGCAATAGTAGGTGTATAATTATGTATTACCACAGATTACTTAATAGTTACTTCGTAACAGATACTGCATCCCGTACAAAATCTTGGTACTTACCGCGATTGTAGCCACAGATTATACTACTCCGTCTCCTTAAGAATGTGTGCGTGCCGACAGTGACAAGGGCTGGCAGTTTGGATTAAATTTTTTTTTTCTACATGTTGTTTTACCATTTTGTCGGAATAATTGCTATATATTATATCCATGCAAACTTTCTAGCACTAATATTCTTTAAGCTAAGCCACGGACGGACAAAGATACAGACGGTCATGGCGAAACTATAAGGGTTCCGTTTTTGCCATTTTAGCTCTGGAATCCTAACAAAAAAGGATATTTATTGTAATGCGTAGAACACATTGCCATGCTCATAGTACCCTAGCGTTATACTAAATACGAATGTTAACTTTCGAACTTCGCATCGTGCCATCCCGCTCACGCTTATAGCTTTTTATAGAAGAGTAAGAGGGACAGCACGATACGAACTTCCAAATTGTTATATTAGCTATTAATTCTAGCATAGTCATATTAAAATTTGCCCCCTGTTTCACCATTCACTTATAAAAGTTCAGGCGGCATATTTTTTCCGTGGAACACGAATGAACGTGCGTCGGCGCGCGCTTGTGACAACCTACTGGAATTTCGATCGCAGGCGATCGTCCCCGCGGTAGGTAAATATCGCGCGTAAGTACCTACATGGCATGCATGAGGCCTGGTATTACTCTTATTATTAGATCTATGAGATGAACCTGGGACAAAATCCTACCACCCGCGAATTTAAATAGAAAACTGCTATAATTTCGGTGACACAGTGAACTACAAAGGATCTGGGCAAATGTCAGATCCCTTGTGGATCATTTATTTACACGCGGCGGCGGCAAGTAATGTAGGCGTATTTTATAAATAATACTGGCGAAACAGTAGTTTTGTATTACATTATAATAAGATTATAATACTTAATAACCTTTCGAGATTTGCTTTTTCTGTGCTTATTGCGCGAAACGGAATAAACATAAATTTTCTTTTTACTCCCGACGGAAAGAGGTGTTAAGAAGTTCTTTTTCACTTCTCATGCTCTTAAAATGTTACTTTAGTCTCTGCATATCGGGACTAAAGCTCTTTTTTGATCTCTTGGGATTAAAGTAAATTTTTTTTAATTGACTATGGAAACCCCTATACTGCCAATCACGGTGTTTGTGAATGGAGGATTATCGCCATTTTCAGTAACTGGGTATAGACAATTTTAAAGCTTTCCACAGACCGAAGCGCGCTGCGGACGCACTGTAGCGCCCTGCGCTTCGGTCTGTGGAAGCCTTTAGGGCGTGGAAATAACCTCAAAATGACAACTGTATAAAAAATATTTAAAAAATAATAATTTCGTGAAACACATTGAATAATTACGAATATTAATCTATTTAATTATAAAATATTAAAGATGAATTCATTTTATTTTGCATGTAAAGAAAGATTTCCTTTAGCTTAGGTGTTTTTTAATTTGTTTTTTTTTTAAAAACGCTGTCGGCAAAGCAGTTCCCTGCTCTGTCGATAAAATAGCAATCCGCACTGTCAGCAAAGCAGTGCTGGAGTCTACGGTAGATAGAGCAGTTACGTTTGAAAGTTAATATGGCGTGACTTCAAAATAATGCGATGTCAGTTGCATTTAATAGTAAATAGAAAGTATAATTAGATATAATTTAACAAAGAATTGGCATATAGAAAATAAACTTAAAAAGTCGTTTCTTTATTCACGGGTAAGTGTTTCAGTTAACAATATATTTTGTGTGTGAACTTAGATCAATTAGGTTAATTTATTTGCCGATTCTAATGAATGAACAATTATCATTCTTACATGCATAGTCCAATTAGTTTTAACATCTTAGTCTTTAAGTTAGAATCTGTTGGCTAATTATGCAAGCATTTAAAGCGTCACTTTACAAAAAAATATAAAAGAAAAGAAAAGACAGCGGTATTTTTTTTTGCTATTTGAATTTTGTACAGATGTCCATTGCTCGTATTGAGCATACGTTGTAAAAAAGTAATTTTGTACGTCGTTTTTTTCCTCGCATTCAAAGTGAAAAGTAGAGTGTTTAACGCGGGACTAAACTACCATAATGACAACTCGAATTATAGCCTCCCTCGCTATCGCTCGGGTGGCTAAATATCTCGTGTCATTATGGCTTGTTTTAGTCCCTTGTTGAACAATCTACTATTATGAGTCTGTAGCATCGTAGCCCTGAACAGGGGGGCTACTCCGAAATTCGAGAATCGAAGTTCGTATCGCATCGTCTTGCTCACTCTTTTATTAAATACTATTAGCGTGAGAGGAATGGCACGATACGGAGTTCGAATTTTGCACTTCGTAGTATAAGGCCAGACAGAATGCTCTTTAGGGTTCCAAATATAAAGGGTGCCAAACGGGATTCTATTTCTGAGAATCCTCTATCGTCGGTCTGTCATCAATTTATGAACCGTAATAGCTAGACACTTTAATTTTTCACCGATTATGTACATATTACTGTGGCCGCTATAACAACAAATACTAAAAATAAAAAAGTTAAAAATTAAGGGGGGTCGTCACACAATCAGCATTATTAACTCGATTTTTTTAATAAACTACTGTCAAAAATTATTTATTTATTTATTAAGTCATGTACATATAGAAACAATACATTGTACGGAGGTACGGAAACCTTCATGTAGGTACAGTCGACTACAAAGACAACGTTCAAAGTTACAAAACTATGTATACGACCTTAATGTCAAATCAATAAAGTTGTTATGAAGTATATATATTTTTGTAACTATGGCCGTATCGATGTTTTTGATGTCGACTGTACGAGTTCGACTCGCATCACCCCCGCACCCGACCGGTTTTTTCCATAGACGTACTTTGAAATGCAGACTAAATCTTTCAATCAAGAGTCACAAAATTGATTTACCGAAACACAATGAAACACCCTATTTAAAATCAACTAGCTCTACATTACTAAACAAACGACATAATGAGTGACAGCCATAAGGTAACTAAAGCAATCAATGCTCACAAATAAAATAAACAAATGACACTCGTAAATAAATGTACGTACATTACGGATAACAAATTTGAGCTATTAAGTGCCGTCTCTATTGGTCGTAAATTACACAGCTGACCGAATAATTCGGAAAGTAGGTAAGCCGGTAATCGATACCGATGGGTACCGTCAATCATGAACGGGTGTTTTGACCTAAATAACGACATGTTACAAATTTGGCCGTTTGTAGTTAGACCACAATTTTGTTTGACCGGTACCGGCTATACTAAACGGATCAGCACGGATATTATAACGAAAATAACACCTTAACAATGATTAAATTTAACAAATTCTTAATTTTCCTCGATGCAATGTGTTAAAATTTAGAAGCTTACTTAAGTAGCATAGTTTAAAAAAGTATGTTTACAAATTTACAATAACAGGTGTAATTGAAAAAATTGCTTTGGCTTTGACAAACCTCCCAAAACCATCGAGCACGTCATAAATTTCAATCACCAATGTTAACGCGTATTGGAGCGAAACGCAAGCAAATATGAAATAGGTATCGCTCGCGGGCTTGTGGCGTTTGTAATAAATTATTATCGGATCGGATCAGTGTGGCTTCCAATTTGTTCGAAGTTGTTCGCCCTCTGACGCGTTGAGGTCGACGCACACGCCGCTGCGACGAATGTGTACAATACCTACGAGATTTTACTCACGAAAGTGTTGTTTTTTTCAGCGATGGCAACTCTACAATTGGCGGGAAGCAAGTGAGGCTCCAAGTTCATCATTATCGCAGCCTATATACGCCCCACTGCAGGGCACAGGCCTCCTCTCAGTATGAGAGGAGTCGGGCCGTAATTCCCACGCGGGCCCAGACCGGATTGGGAATTTCACACACACCATTGAATTTCTTCACAAGTGTATGCAGGTGTTTGAGGTTATTAAAAATATGTAAATAGATCGGTAGCAAAAGATTAATCATCAATTATCAAATCAAGATAAGGCTTTAATTCAATTATTAAGAAAATCTAGGAGGAGTGGGAGTCCAGACAAACGGCTTTCTAATAATATAGGTAGGTACGCAGTCTAAAATTAACTTTGTTGACGTATAAGGTGGTAATAATAGCTTCTAATAATACACCTTTTTTCCATTGTAACCTTTGTATAGGCCCCCGTTACTCATTGCTTTCCATTAGGCTGCCCTCTGGGATAGAAAATTGGAAACAGATGTTTAGTTGCAGAAATTCCTTGTAATAATATGATCGTAAAGTAAAGATCCTAATATCTATCTATGTCTATTAAACTGTTCACAAAGTTCTACGAATGTAGGGTTGCCATACGTCAGGATTTGTCCTGACATGTGAGGATTTTTGACCTTTTGCCAGGATTGCGGCCGGACTTGGGAAGTGTCAAGGTTTTTAGAAATTACCTCATTAAATAAATAAAAAAATACTTATGACAAAGTTTTCAAAGTTTTTACTGAATGAATTGATGAATGTAAGTAGTAAGCAATCAACAAAACTAATACTAAGTACTCATTTATTTCAAAACAATTTAAAATAGAATAAATTACAGCTAAAGAGAGCACAATATTTTTTTTACTTAAAACTCTGTTTACAACCTACTTTTGTTTAATTAAATTGCACAATAGAACAGATATTAATGTAATGATAATCAACAAATATGAAAATTCTACTTTTGTTACTTTAAAAGAAATGTCAGTCAGGACTTCTAGGGTGATGTCAGGATTTTATCAGGACATTTAATTTTCCCATATGGCAACCCTATACGAATGCGATGCTTTTCTGTGTCCAGTGTCAAGAAACCCACAAAGTGTAGTCCAGACAGAACTTTCAAGTTATAAATGGTCTAGGGGTGACTGACTTGTTGAAATTTGAATTCAGAAGCTGTTGATACCTATTCTTAGCGTGGAATTGCCTGGAATTTTAATGTAGAATATTTAACATTGTAATGCAAACGTCTGGAATCCATAACCGTCAAGTATTTTTGCAATGTATTTTTAGGGTTCCGTAGTCAACTAGGAACCCTTATAGTTTCGCCAAGTCTGTCCGTCTGTCTGTCTGTCTGTCTGTCCGCGGCTAAGCTCAGAGACTGTTAGTACTAGAAAACTGTAATTTGGCATGAATATATATATTAGTCACGCCGACAAAGTGGTTAAATAAAAACAACTAAAAAAAATTTTTTTAGGGTACCTCCCATAGACGTAAAGTGGGGGTGATTTTTTTTTCTCGACTAACCCTATAGTGTGGGGTATCGTTGGATAGGTCTTTTAAAACCATTGGGGGGTTGCTTACATGATTTTTGTATTCAGTCATGTGTTTGCGAAATATTCAACTTTAAAGTGAAAATTTTCATTAAAATCAACCGTCCCCCCCCCCCCCCCCCGTCCTCTAAAATCTAAACTGTTGGGTGGAAAAATTTAAAAAAAATCAAAATGGTAGTAAACATATTAAATTACAATAAATTAATATTAAATTTACAAGGAAAATTATAGCGGCTAAGATTGCTTGGGAATTATTTGTAGTTTAAGAGTAAATAGTAGCCTAAGGTATTAAACATACCTTCACTACTTTGAAAACTCGTATCTCAAATCAGCATGTAAACAAAACTGAACCTTGATACGCGCGTAATAAAGTTCACTTTGCCAGATTAACGATTTTGAGATACGAGCTTTTTTCAAAGTATTGACGATACCTAACTTGGAAGATACACATACGAAATCCTTAGAAAAATATTATACTTGATTTTTTCGTAATGGCTACGGAACCCTATCTTGGGCGTGTCCGACACGCTCTTGGCCGGTTTTTTTAATTATAATAATACTAGCTGTTGCCCGCGACTCCGTCCGCGAAGAATAGGGGTATAAACTAAAAATAGCCTACGACCAATAGGTCGTGAGAATACTCAGACCTACCAAATATAGAGAAAAACTTCATAAAAATCAAACACCGTGACACGAGATTTTTATATATAAGAAGATAACACTTATGGACTCTTGCTGGAGAAGAAACGGTCGATTTAGTATTAAGCTCATTGTAGTAGTTTCAAAATGTATGGAACGTCAAGTCAGCGCCTGAGACCGTTTTGTCTAACGCGCGGGCGCTTGCTATCGCATTCACTATTTCTTTTTGTTAAACGGTATAAGATGGTGACAGAAAGAGATGGTGAAAGAGGTAGCAAGCGCCTGCGCGTTGGACAATACGGCCTCAGGTTTAATGACTATCAAGATTCGTTTTATGCTAGGTTTTATGGTAGGTAGGTTTGAGCTTAGTAGCTAATGCTTAGTACTTGTCACTTACACTTGTCAGATGCGTGTATTGTATAATACTAAGCACTTGTACAATATGTTTACACACTTCTGACAAGTGTAAGTGACAAGTACTAAGCATTAGCTATTAAGCTCCGTGTAAACCTAGCATTATCCTGCAAGTAGCCATTAGGCTTTAGCTCTCTTTAAGGTTCTGTACCCAGAGGATTACAAACGGAACACTGTTATATGTCGCTACACTGTCCTATCATCACATGGTCTGCATGCAATACTCAGCTATGACTTCATTTATTTGCCAACTCAATCGACCAACTATTTAAAGGTACCTATTTGCTTTAAAGCAAATATAACCTCTAATTATGTAGTTAATTAAAACAAAACTAGTTTTCAGGGCTAAATTAGTGCTTTTTTAGGGTTCCGTACCTCAAAAGGAAAAACGGAACCCTTATAGGATCACTCTGTTATCCGTCTGTCTGTCTGTCAAGACTCTTTTTCTCAGGAACGCGTTGAGGTATCAAGCTGAAATTCATATCAAATACTTAGGTCTACTGTCCCTTGAAGCGGTGAAAAAATCAAACTTCTAAGCCAACGCAATCAAAAGATACAGCTGTTTATACCGCAAATTTTCAACACTCGCAAGAGAATCAATACCTAAACCTACTTCCCGTGAACTCAGAATCTTGAAATTTGGTACGAAGCAACGTCTTATAGCACAGATAAAGGAAAAATTTGCGAAAAGCATAAATTTTTAGTTAGGTACATCATAATACAGAGTGGGCCCTGTAACTAAGGATAAAAATTAAAATAGAGATTCCTTAAAGTATCTAAAGTTATTACAAAGTGGTCCTAATGTTTCAAAGTTCTTAAGTTCCGAGAAATAGTCATTTAAAGTTAAGAGTTACAATCAATGAATTTTCACATTGCGACACTGTCGCTTTACGGTCGTAAGATGTCTTGGTACCGGGCATTTTGACAGTATCTAACATGTATTAATGTGAATTCTTTTTAAAATGAAAACGAACAAAAGTAGTCCTTATACCTTCGCAATTTAGAACAATGGTAGTACGTAAGAGTTTGTTGACATTGTTGCACATTGCCGACCTTTTCTTTGAAATTTAATTTAAACTCAAAAAGTTCATATTTATTATCTTAAACCTCCAAAGACCATAAATCTCGCAATTGCAAAGAGTAAGGTGTTCTGTATTGACAATGTACGTCAAATTGTCAAATCAAAGTAATGCAAAATGGCACTAATGAATTAAATTACAATGCACGTGAAAACAACATGCTATGACGAAACAAGAGCTAATGCATATCGAGCTTAGTGTTAAATATTGTGAACGAATACCCTCCGGTTAGATAATAGCTGCGTTATTTTCAACTCAGAGCAACGAATGCGGGGTCGAATTGTGACCACGGGTGTGCAGCCAGATCAGCACTGAAATTATTCGTTAATTTGGAAAAGTACTACACTTAGTGTTACACATGTCGTGTCGGAACGATGTCAAACGAAGCACAGGACGTTTCATCGTAGTCATGGTCGTGAAAAAGAAACATCTTCACAAACTGTTGAAAATGCAAGTTACCCTGTGAAAGGATTACCCAACAAGATTGGCATACCTAATTATTAACAGTGATTTTATCATAGTGCACTATTTTTGTTTGAACTGCTTAATAAACAGTTAAAAGTCGTAACTTTTACTAGCAAGTGTTTTATTAATTTCGTCCGACCCCACATACTTGATAAAAAAAAACTGTTACGTCGTGTTCAAAGAATTGATTATTTAAATCAGAAGGACGTTTAAAGTAATATTGATGAATTTAGTAGGATTTTTATTATTATTGAAAACTATCGTAAATGTCAATGTCAAGTGTTCCGACTGGACACAATATGTCTGTACATTGCTGGCTCGATTAATTTTGTTAGAAAATAGCATGAAATTATTTTTTCATTTTAATGAATTGTAACCATTTGGACTTAATTACTGATTAGTTAAAGGGTCTATATTTCAATTTTTAGCTTCACTTACAGGGCCCACCCTGTATAATCCCGACTAACCAATCTAAAATGACCCCACATTGTGTACATTTTACTTGGAAGCAGGGCTCTGCTAACACTGAATTGTTATAGTTACAGCTGTTTACCTAAAAATTTGTACAGAACCCTCAGTGCGCGAGCCCGACTCACACTTGGCCGGTTTTTTAATTAGAGTCGTGTCTTGAAATAATGTTTTTACTAACTTTTGCCCGCGACTTCGTCTGAGAAGAACTCGTTTTTCGCTCTCTATGCTATACAATTTTCCAGGTTAAAACGTATCCTAAGTAATTAATTCAGATTGAATTCAGGTTATAAACTATCTACTTATGTGCCAAAAACCGTTTTAGCTCGAAAGAATAACAAACACGCATACAAACTTTTGCGTTTATAATATGATTAAGATGCACTATTGTAGAGTCTGTTTTGTCTATTTTCTGTATCTATTGGTAAGTTTGATTTTTCCTTTGATGTTATCCTGTAGGTCTGGCTGAAGTACGAATTCAACGAAACTGTTGAGAAAAACATTTGAAATTGGCACTAGTACAAGATTCGCCGCTCAAGAAAGAGTGAAAGGTCGTCTGACCCGTCAAAGGTCACATTGCTTGGATTAAGATTGTTCACATTCTGTAGATAAGATCCCATCAAATAATTCTGCAGATGCATGTACATATATATATTATTTGATCGAAATGTAAGGTTTCACAGAGAGAGAGATGTCCAGTTATAAATGTTGTAAAAAAATGAGAACAAGTAATCCATGTCGCTTAGTGGGAATTGGGAATAAACGGGATTTATACAATATGTTCGATTCAGAGTGACCCTATCTCCGCAACTGCTAAATCATACCGATGACGATGGATTTTTGGATATTATTTTACCGGATATTTACTTTATTCAATGAAAGTTACGAAGAAACTTTACCACTTTGAATTGTAAGCGGGCGAAGTGGTGAGCAAAAGCTAGTCTAGCCATATCTTAGAAAACGACATTGCGAGACGCGACTTCAATGGCTAACGCTAAATTTTATTGTCCTCCATCATGCCTTGCAGCTTTTAAATCTGTTGCCTAGACAGATACCGTTTACCATCAGGAGTCGTAAGATACTACATCCTCATAAATTTTATCACCGGAGTCATCTCAACCGTAGCTTACGGGCACTTAACTTAAAGCTGTATTAAATAAAGTACCTACCTGTCACTACAACGGCAGTCTTCAGCGGACGTACAATTTAATAGCTTAGCTGACACCAGAGGCCGTATGTCAAAAACCATGTTTAGACCAGCAAGAAAAACTGTGCAAGTCGCATTACATTGCGAGGTCGTAAGGCAAATGAGAATGAGTTTATAGTGGTCAGTCGGACGCCGCAATATCGCTTAAATAATTGACATGGATTTTTTTTTCTAGTTTTTTCCAGAACTGTTATAACTTGGCCTCTTGCCCGGTATCAGGTCATCGTTGAATTTTGGAATACCCTGTATGTCAGTGGCGGATTCATATGGGGGGCGCGGGGGGCGCCCCCCCCCATGCGTGTCCCACGCCGCCCGCCGCCAAAACCTATGTCTGCCAAATAAGCGCCTTGCTCAATCGTGGAAAGTGGAGGACCTTTATGTATGCGCCCCCGCCCCCCCTTGAGTTTTTTCTGTATCCGCCACTGGTATAAGTACGTATCAGTGTCGTGGAGTACTCATTCACATTAGGCAGTTTTTCCTGTCAATACAATCGATGACATGTTTCCTAAGAACAGATCTTTGTATATCGTATAGTTACAGACTTGCCCGTACTGACCGCTCTAAATGTACCACACTGTATAGACTGGGATGACCATAAGCCACTGTCACTTTAAAGAAATCTTTTGTTCCGAAACTCAATACTATTATCTGACTAAATGTTCACTAGACATGTAGAAAAAAACTGGACTTGTCCACACAATATTATTATTTTTAATTTAATATAACGTAGAATAAAGTATGAGCTTGTCAAATTTTACGGTGCCAGACTAGGTAAAGTTGACTCGGTCCCTCTATCTCCGGGGAAATAAATTAATATCGGTTGTCGCCATTTTCCTTTGCGTGTTTGAAATTTTTCCTCTTCATCGCCTACAAAATCAACAGAGCTCTCGAAGAATTGGCCTTGTCTAAGCTAATTTTTAGAAGTAATATACATACAGTATAAAGACACATAAACTAAGGTCACAAGTTTTGAGTAGAATTAAAATTAAAAATATTCAAATACTAACTCACGCCTTTTTAGGCGTTAATTTCCCTCGTCGGTCGTGGTCCACCTGCTTAGCTCACCTGGGTGGACGACGGGCACTTTTTCTTGCCGATGGTCCACCTCCAGTACACCTAAGTGAACCACGGGCACTTTTTCTTGCCGGTTGGCCACCTTTATAATCTTCTAATATAATTATAAAAATCTCGTGCCACGTGTGTAGTAATATATAAAACAATGTTGCAATATCTTTCCTTTTGAACTTTATTTAAAAGTCAAAGTCAAAACTCTTATTCAATTTAGGCATCAATTGATGGTCCTATGAACGTCGAAGAATCTACCACCGGTTCGGAAAAACCCTGTTGAGAAGAAACCGGCAAGAAACTCAACAAGGTATATCTTTTTCAATCAGATCTACATTGTTATTAAATTAATACATCTAAAGTATTTAATACAATTAAAATTTTTTAACCCAGTAGATACGCTATTTGAGACTAGGCATCGCCAATGCGGATCGGAATTATTTCCAAACATCCCTGTCCATGATATAGTCATTAATTTTATAGTACGCCTTAGATATTAATGTCTTCTTCACAATGGATTTGAATTTTGTATCAGTTTGTTCGGTTATTGTTTTCGGAATTTTATTATAAAAACGTATGCATCTTCCCAGAAACGACTTTTTAGTTTTAGCCAGTCTGTAAGATGGAACTTTAAGCTTCCCTGTTTATTTAGTTATTAATAGAGGAATAATTATCCTCCTTGTTAATATGACTTTACTTGAATTAATTTTAGGTGGACCATGGCCTATAGACATTTTTGATTTACATATTACTCATCATTTAAGTGAATCACCGGCGAGAAAAAGTGCCCGTGGTCCACCCAGGTAAACTAAGCATGTGACCACGACCGACGAGGGAATTTTTTCATATGAGCAAACTAGCTGACCGGCAAACGTTGTTCTGCCTTATAAAAATCCGAGGTGGAGGTAAGCGGTTGGAAAATACTTTATGACCTATTTTCATACCTACCAAATATACAAACAAACACTAAACACCGTGACACGACATGTATACATATTAGAAAGAAGATGCACGACTTTAGTGTCGCTTAGCCTAATAACGTCACGACAGACATTCTCAAAACCGCCTACTCCATCATGATAGGCGTCTTAATTTATAGAATAGTGGGGTCGCCGTCATCGAAACCGATGAGGAGGACTATATATATACTCCATCATGAGGCTGTCAAATATATTACAAATTGTTTATAAATTTTATAATTCATCCGGATAATTTCAACAAAAGGTTGGGTTACTTTGACTGAACACTCCTAAAAAGGTTTGTCATTGGAATTTTTGATTCAAGAAGTCCATGGCCGTACGTTTTGAATAACGACCAATGTACCTAATAAGTATAAGTAGAAATATATTTATTAACTTCTATTAAACTGAACCTATAACACAAGCTTTGCTTACTCGACCCAGTGTCTATTGATATTACTTTACTTATTTTTTTATAATTCTTCTGTTCTTTTGATAAGCTCGTTAAACGGAGTCCTTTAGCTTTCAGAAAAATCTCAACGTTTGTAATCCTCCAGCTAAATTTAATAACTGCGTGGGGAAATTAAAATATACGAAAAAATGACCCATCGCGTCGGCTTTCAGAGGGACACTCAGATTTTTAATTACAGCGCCATACACGGTAAAAGCGTTATGACTGCAAAATACTTGCAAACTTTAATCGAAATTTCGAACATTCATGCTAGCAAACATTTATCGAGAATTTCATACAGACAATCGAGCAGTACAAAGCTCTCAATAATGCTGAAGCCTTCGAAAGATGTTGAAGATAAAATGCGCTTAGTGTGCAAGTGAAGTGATGGTCTGTCGGTTCGGTTTCACGCCAGCTTGCGAGGTTCAAAGGTTGGGCCAATCTTCGCGACTCCTTCTCAAACCACCTGAAAGTGGTGTAATTTCATTACGACATTTACAAAGATAATTTCATAATTAAATGACTTCGTAATGCCTGAAATGAAACTTATGTCACGTTATTAGAACGTGAACGTGAAGGATCTGCGCGCTCTACGTGCATAAAACTGGGAGGAGGTCGTAGAGAACAGGGCGAGCTGGCGCCAACTCGTATTGGAGGCCAAGATCCACTTCGGGTCGCTGAGCCAACGGAGTAGTTAGGAGTTAGAACGATCAACGCTGGGTCAAAAATCAAAAGGCCCGATTGTATGTAGAATGATTAAATTTCAAATGTTTGTTAACAGACATAATGCTAACTTGGGCTGAACTTCCCCTTAGATGAGCGAAGTTTCTGAGTTATGAGAAAAAGTATATTAATATTGAGGTATTCCTTCATTAAACCAAAGTAATATAGGACTTGCGGCGTGCCGGAATGCCTAAAAGCCCGCAGCCTTAAAAAAGCAGCATCTATTATTTCTGTGGGATCTGAATTTACTTTTGAAATGTTCTTGTTTTACTAAACAAAAGAAAATGTTACTCTAGTTATAGGCTTGGAACATTAAAGCCCCTTTTTGACCTGCAATTCTATTGCGGCGCTCTAATCGCGAGTTTTCCCACTTTAACTCGTTCACTTTTCAGCTTCGCAATGTTGGTCTTGGGCCGTTTCTTTGCAGGTTTAAATAAAAATACCAAGTATAAAGCATTGTATTTCGTTACAGTAGGTACTTAATGCTACTACGCACGGACGCATCACCACGTCCACTTTCCGCATTAAAACTGTCCTTCACATTTACGTAAATGATTGCTGTGACCCTTTCCGCTGTCCTTAATGTAAAGTTCACTTTCTAACCGATTTGGAGCTAAAAAAATGCTTATTCTATATAGTAGACATAGAACTTTATGTTAACTTAGTAGTTTTTGTTTCTTCATTTCATGAGTCTATCCTAAATTAAAGGTATCTAACTTATCAAGAAATTTGTAAGAATAGCAACGTTTACATAATGAATTGGTTAAACATTGGTGCGCTTACATAATACGAATAACAAGCAATATACGAATATTAGACATATTTTTGCGTGTCTGATACATTCCATAAGTTCAAACGATGTTATAAAAATAGAAGTAAAACTTTATATTTGGCATGTCAGTTCATGCCGCTTACTATTAGACCACTTAAGTATGACAACAAAAGCATTACAAATCGATGTCTGCCTAGCTTTTTGCTAGCCGAAATTAATGTATCAACAGAAAGTTCGGGACCTACTCGTTCTATTGTACCTACTTAATTTAACAAGAAATAACCAAAGTACATCTACTAATATATGTATAAAAATCTCGTGTCCCCGTGTTTGTTATCGAACTCCTCCGAAATGGCTTGATCGATTTTTATGAAACCTTTTTGTCTGTATTTGGAGGTCGTAGGCTATTTTTTATACCCAGGTGATATATAGCAATACAACGTTTGCCGGCTCAGCTAGTATAGGTATGTATAAACAAAAGCTTCATCTGAGGCCACATCGACACTGATATTCACGTGTGATTGATTAGGTATGGTGGTAAAACGCAAGCTTATCCAAACTAGGTACACAACGTGATTTTTTAGTAACTATCCAAGTTTTGATACTTACCTATGTGATTTTTCGGTAAAATAATAGGTATACTTAGTTATAAATTTTTCATTAAATTATTAACATTTTCAATTTCTGGGCGTCCTTATAGTTCAAGTAGACAGTACCTAGTAGTAGTAGTAGGTAGTAGTAGTAGTACATAATAAAAATGTAAATAAAGTCGGTTAAAAGAAGATGAACTATTGTTTGTAGTATTCTATTAATGACATAACGGAATTGGGAAGGTGATTAAAAATCACAATATAAAAATCTCGTGTCACGGTGTTTGTTATCGAACTCCACCGAATCGGCTTGACCGATTTTTATGAAACTTTTTTGTCCGTATTCGCTAGGTCTTCTGAGAATAGGTCGTAGGCTATTTTGTTTACCTCTATTCTTCGCGGACGGAGTCGCGGGCAGTAGCCAGTATATATATAGATATCGTTCTCACTCTGTAGCTTACGTAAAGCAAAAATACAACTTACACCTATAAGTAAGGATGCTGGATTTTCTCAAGATGTACCCTACCTAAAAACTACCTACAACAATTTTATCTCAACTTAAAAAGGTCGGGGCCTAATACATATATTCAAATTACTTATTTCTATTCTTGTACTAACATTGCGATTCTGTACCTAATAAAAACAGCCCTCTCCGTTGGGCCTTCATAGTACACATAACACTTACGTCACCACGATAGCTCAATGTTATATAATGTAAATCGCCTCCCGAGAAGCCGATTACTAATTAACGCTATCTTCCATCGATTAACCATCAAAATTAAGATTGATTATACCCACTTCAATAAACAGTAAGTGAACAAAGTCACCATTTGTCAACGAACGATCAGAAAAGGTTTTCGATAATAACAAACCTAATTACAGAGAAGCTCTCCGTCGATCATGATCAGTATTTCTAATCAAAACAAATTGCCCAAACAATATAATAACTTATCGATTTTGTTGCTCCTGGCGCTTTACGTAATACTGGTAGTGGATAAACACAATGCTACATAAAACGCGCGCGCACACGCCAGGTTGTTTTGTTTGGCCGAGAATAGCTTACCAGGGTTGCAGTTATGCTATTGGCGATCATGTGGAGATGTCCAGGTCAATGGTTGGTGTTTGCGCGCTTCAGCATCGCGCATGGTTTGTTACGGTGTTCGCTGTTTGTTGGTGACGACTAGGTGTTTTTGTCGTTACGTTTGTGGTTTGCTTGTTTTTAGTGAGTGTAGGTTATCGCGTATTGATCGCGCGTGCGGCGGTTCGCGCGGGCGGCAGGCTGCGCCGCGACTGGCCCGGCGGCGCCCGCCCTCGCCGTCGGCCCTACGGCCGCCCATGGTGTTGCCAAACTAAATATTTTACGGCCAATCTGATATTTTTTGATTTCTATAGCTTACATAAAAATTAGCCGCTGTGTCGTATTAAAAAGGTCAAGAAGGCAGCGCTTTGGAGGGAAAAATGGAAATGAATATCGACAAGACTTTCCAAGAAGAAACAAATAAGCAAGTAGTGTTTGTGTGTGTAGAAGAAAAGAAACACACACAATCGGCTAGTATTACTGAAATAATGAAGCTAATTTTAAAGACTTTCAAAAAACTTAAACTGAGTACTTAATGGCTATAAATCGTACATTTCCATCATATAATGAAAGAGGCCTTTTCTTCTAATACCATTTTTTTTCTATACACGTTAATTTTCTGTATTCAAAATCGTAAACTACTCGTACATAAGCAAATAGGTAACAGTTAAACAAATTAAAACACTTTTAGTGTTTTGTCTAATACTACTGGCCACTTTTAAAATAAATTCAGTAACTTCTTCTCTGGTTGATCTAGTAACACCAGCCGCCTAATACGACTGCGCGGCTCAAATCTCGCCACGCCATTTGTTACCCAACCTCACCGGCAATATTAGCGCCAGAACGAAGCTGTTTTAAAGCTGTCAAGATGACAGGCAACTAGATAATTGACGAGGTACCGCTGAGCCGGGTCGACAGGACACTGAGGCCATTGAAGCTTATCGCTTTCATGAAAATCCAAAATGAGAACGTAATAAGCAAGTTCACGGACACTTGCGTAAATATTTGGTTCTCTTATGTCATCGGGAAAATGCTGGTCGGGAATCTTCGGGTTCCGGAATAGCACGAATGCATTCAATGACGTTTATTACTTTGAAATTAGTTGGATAATTTTATGTTTCTGTGCCTTAGAAAGAAAGAAAGAAAGAAAGAAAGAAAGAAAAATTTTTATTCGTAACATAATCTTAAATGGTCCGTGGGGCCCAGGAGCACTAAGCCTCTTCAAAGAGATTTCGAAGAGGCTTATAGATGCTACCGGTGACCGAAGAGCTGGCAGCTACCTCGCTCAAAGAATTAGCCTAGCAAGAGCCTAGCGATTCAACGAGGAAATGCTGCCAGCATCTTCGGCACAATGCCGCAGGGGCCTTTTTTTGATATAGTTTAGTTTTTAATTTAGTTTGTAATAGTATTATTTTTGTTTGTTTAGATCTAGTTTAGTTTTTAATTTAGTTTGTAATATTTAGTTTATAGTTAAGTTTTATTCTTTGTTATTTATTCTTAATTGCTTTAATTAATTTATACCAATAAATCTTAAATTAACAGGTGAAAAAACGGTAATAGATACAACATTATCACGAAATGGTCCCAACTCAGCATGATGTCGGCTATACAGCTGACGCTGGTCTTCCGTTGGAACCATTTTACCCACTACTTAGAACTTAGAACTCTGATGCACGAACTAATAAAGTTCAAACTCGAGCAAAATGTTTCAGTTTCTGTAGCAGATGTGAACTACTTCAGACGCGGCATATGGATATCTTTAGTACCTTAAGTATGGGAATACGGTCTGATGAGGGTCTGACAGTATGTGTTATTCTCGCAGCTAATAGGTAATTTGGAGACAGGACAATTGTTGATGCACCCTGTCCTCTACCACTGACACAAATTCGGATCAAAGTTATAATTGTTTTGCAACAGGTATGACTCCATAAAACCATAATTCCAAGACACAGTTCTATTGAAAAAAAAACCTTTATTTTAGCACCGAAAAACAGATTAACTTTCAATTAACTGCAAAATGCGACGCTGCGATGCGATGCGATAGGAAGGACGCAGTGTAGGTAGGCCTCCAACAAGATGGAGCGATGACCTGGTTAAGGTTGCGGGATCGCGTTGGATGCGGATGGCACGGGACGGGACGGAAGAGGCCTATGTTCAGCAATGGACGTCCTTCGGCTGAAATGATGGTGATAACAGATGTAACTGCAAAATAAGAATTTTAGCTGCTTTAAAGCAAATATACTTAGTCAATAGAGTTGTTGGCGTCATAATTGGCTACTTTCCTAACTAGTCCGTCTTTTAGATTATCAAAAATATTGGACACGTATTTTTTATTTTGTCAATTAAACAAAAAATTACGAAGATATGGCGCGTTGAAGTTTCGCGTGACGTTACTTGTTCCTACACTTTGTATGAGCGTTTTAGGAACAAGTGACGTCACGCCTCGTCACGCGGAACTTCAACGCGCCATATCTTCATCATTTTTTGTTTAATTGTCAAAAGAAAAATTACGTGTCTAATATATTTTTTAATAATGTAAAATACGGACAAAGTAATAAGAATTATTTTTTTTTTACCTAGGAAACATCCCTATTGGCTATTATACTATTACCGTACAAAATCCATGGGAGTATCGTGATTTGACAGTACATAAAAAGTACCTAGGTACGTCACCATCCCTATAGTCTTTTTCCGGGTTAGGAAAGAGTAACCAAAATTTTCACTTTGATCAGAATGTTTTATTACTGCTACAAAATACAAAAAGGTCACGGCATGAGTTGTAGGTACATATGTAGAAGATACTCGTCACTGTGTTTGTATCTAATTAGATAGACAACTTTTCAAAACGTAAACATAATCACACTCAGAGGCTTTGCAATCAGACATTACTCGTGAACAATCAACAACAATTTTGCAAGATGACATAATTGCGTAAAAAACAAGCAACCCATTTCCTGTGAAATTAGTTCGGAATGAGTCGGAAGCAGATTGTTTGTCTATTTTAAAGGGTACGGCGTGACGTTTCGTAAGCAATCCGTAACCATTAAGACAATAGTTAATGTCTTAACCATTGATATAACTACCCGTTAAGGACACGTTTGAATCACTCGGACCATAGACGTCGACCAAATGGTAGTGCTCTCTTGAAAAATAATTAGGAGCTAGAAAAAGTTTTTATTTTTAAAAAATGGCGGGTGTGCTTTTCATTGTGAACATTCCGCGTAAAGAACACGAAGATGATTTAAAAAAAGCAAAATCCGCGAAACTCTTAATGGAAAAAGAAAAATACGAGAAAGCTTCCAAATTAATCCGTGAATTGAAGACACACAAAAGATTTGGCAACATAAAAAGTTCTTTCGAATCTTATCGCGGGGAACGCGGTTTGAGTAAATGTAAGTCTACGGAGTGCGTGCATGAAAATGGTGATTTCGAGCTTTTAAAATCTAAGAGCGACAATGTGTTAAATGAGAGTTACAAGTTGGCTTTGAGTGACGAATGTCAGCTTCGAGATAAGTCGTGGGATATAAAGCAAATGATGAAGCGTAAAAAAAAGTTGCGGATAACGCAGCCGACCAGTATGACTGATATTTCCGGTGCGTTCCATTGGGATACACCCCTTGAATTTGTAAGTTCTATACATTTTTTTATTATTACGTTCTGTTTGTTAGCATTGCTGGACAAAGGCCTTCCCCATTTTCTTTCCGTAGCCAATTGCAGATAGCAGCAGGATTCTGTGTAGTTCTATGAAATATCTTTCGTTATTAGCGATATATTGCCTATACTTAAATAAAATATGCACACGTAAACCAGAAACTTCAAAAAACCACCACCCAAACCAGGAAACTAAACCAGAAAAAGCCGTGGTACCCTAGTGGTTTTACCTACGGCTTCTCAATCAGAGGGGCGTAGCTACCGCCGTATCAGCCGTATCAATTATACGGGGCCCCCGGGCTACAGGGGCCCCTCACGTGTGTAACTGTTTCTTTACGTATGAAGGTGCTTTGTGTATGAAGGTGCTAATCCTCGCTGAGCCCGCGAGAGAACTACTGCCCAAGCCCTCTCATTATGAGAGGACGCCTGTGCCCAGCAGTGGGACGTCTATAGGCTAGGATGATTATGATGATGAAACCAGAAAGCGTAGTCGGATGTAAAATTAAACCTTTAACATTCTCCGACCCTTAAGAGCTCACAGACTAAGATGTACATTGTTATTTCACTAACCTAACAGCAATTTGCGAAAGGTCCAAACAAATGAAGCTTGGTAAATGTCCGGCTCCGCCAGCGCACCTTCCGCTTCGTTCCAATTACCACAAACAATCGACAACTAATCAATACTATACTATGTCCGCAGCTTGGTAGGTTACAGCCGTTACGAACACATGGCTTTTTCCGGAGGTTCTAAAGGTAACGTTTTTTCGAGGCTTCGAACACACTAGATGATCATGTTAGCTTCATGGTTACTTACTTAGTTCCTTATTCAAGCGGCTAGTTAATAAAATGGCATATGCTGATGCTTTGTCTGATGACGGCTCAATTAGCCAAGAATCGACCTGGGGCCTGTTGCAAAACAAAGTACAACTAATATTACAAGCGGAACTCTCGCTTCAGTTGTATTAACTAAAGGGAGTTCCGCTTGTAATATAAGTTGTACCTGAGTACTTTGTTATGCAACAGACCCCTGGTCATTATACATATATGTAACCGAAACCCCCAAGAACTCTTCTTCTCAAGTTTGAATTCCGGACACACTTCAACAACACATTGGTTAAGTCATCACACTTTTGACAATCATAGCGGTGATGCATTAATTTTCATCATATAAAAATACTTGGTACGTGCTGTCCAGAACTTATACTTTAAAAACGGACCCAAGCCTCAAGCTACAAAAAAAATTCCGACGAATTAAGAACCTCCTCCTTTTTTGCAGCCGGTTAAAAGGGTCCATATCGCGTTGCACAAAATTTAAAGTCCGAATCCATCATTTGTCAGAATTCATCATTTCGCTGAACTCTTTTTACTCTGAATCCATTAATTGTACAGAATCTTTGTAAATCAACCCTATAGAGTCCTACAGGATAACCATTTCAAAACTCCTGAATAATTAATGGTTTCTGAGAAAAAAGAGAGGAGAAAGAGGGAAATGAGGGAAATTATTTCTGATTTTATGTCAATAGAGGCGCCCCCCGGTTTGAAATAACATGCAACTGCTGTAGCATCCCAATGAAATTGGAACACCAAAAGCAATGCTTCACATTTGCTAAGAAAAGTTTTGGCTAGACACCAAACGGTAAACAGTTACCTACGAGACAACTTTACTATAAAAAGTGCTCATTTCTTTTCCCTTGTTCAGAGCATTTAATTGACTTCTAATTATTTTCCCTGCAGATACTTTCAGAAGTCATTACGCGTCTTAATATAATAAACAACGCAACTTGGACGTCAACAAAGGAAAACACATACTGGCAGGTAAGCCTCATAAAGATACAAATAAAAATACAAACGAAAATATCTATAACTATAAATTAAAAATTTTAAAAACCCCCAACGCAATTATGCCACTCGTATGTTTGAACATTTAGTCTAAGATCCCTTCCGCAGCTAACAAACGGGCTGATAACTTTGAAACGGCTGAACCTATTTTGATGAAACATATCTAAGAACCATCGTCAAGAAACCTGCTTTCTTTTAAAAAAAAAACCCGCATCCAAATCGGTGCACCCGTTTAAGAGTTATGATGCCACAGACAGACACACACACATAGCGGTCAAACTTATAACACCCCTCTTTTTGTGTCGGGGGTTAAAAAACAGCGAACTTTTAAGTATTTAAATCTGTAGATTTATTAAAAAGCCCAATCCGCACTGGGCCCACGTGGGAACTACGGCCCAAGTCCTCTCATTCTGAAAGGAGACGTATACAGTATAGGCTCAGTCGGAAGAACGCCCGTTATCTTTGATCAATTATAACTGTAGATCCACAGTCGCGCGCCCGAAAATGTCCGAGCCAAATGAGCGCCACTTTGATAAAAGTGGCCTTCTTTTTTCTCAGTACGTTGCGTGAAATTGTCAAGTTTAGCTGTCAAGTGTCAACCGAAATTCGACTGTAATGAAGTAAAGACTAGGTTCAAATTTCTGTGTAGGTGATGATTTTAATTGTTATGCAAACAAATAAAAAAGTTCGGACATTCTTTGAAGGGGATTTTGTTCGGCAATGTGTATCTTCAGTTATAATTGATCAAAGCCCGTCATTTTAAAAACCTAACGCTGTTTCATGCAGTAAAGACTTCTTTACAATGTTATATTATAATATCCTCCAATGACATCCGTAGATTGTGGACGAACTCCTTCGACTCATAAATGGGTCCTAAGTTAGCGTTGTTATGCACTCAAAAGTAAAATGACGGACGTTTTTCCGACCCTTAATGTATGTGTGCTTCTTATTGATCTGTTTGAAATTGGTGCCAAGCCCAAAAAACAGTAAGTACTAGCTTTTGCCTGCGACTTCGTCCGCGAAATCGACTCGTAAATAAACCGAATGTGCCTAAAGCATTGTTTTAGTGGTCTAAAACCATCTTCGCAGTGCCTTTCAAATGAAATCTGTTTGAAGCACATCGGTTGGATGGTTTCAAAGTCTAACGTGTATAGGTATGTAGAAACATTTTTTGTTTTATACTTACATATAAGTCATAAAGAAGCAAAGTCAGCAACATTCACTACAACTGAAAAGCGTACAGAAGATTTGACCGAAATATTTTGAACATTATAAGACTGCATTCAAAATTTACTGTAGCAAAAAAAGTAGATGTTTTTTGCTGACTTTGCTTCTACATGTGACTCATATAAATAGATGTAGGTAAGGTAGATGACTAGGTTCATTCCTGCTGACTCATCAGAAAGAAGCGCACAAAAAAAAATTGATATATTCGGTTTATTTTAATTAAATAGAATTAAATTAAATAAGTATACTTAAGTAAGTTAGGTATGAAGTATCTTCTTTTTGTATTTATTTTTCAACTTCATTTTTTTTTTATTACTTTTACGGTCATCCCGTGAAACCATATATTTCAAACTAAATACAAACTGAAATATAGATGCACAGAAAAAACCCCAGCAAAAAGACCAATGCTGGGAATCGAACCCAGGTCCTCAGCGTTCCGTGCTGCGTGCTTACCCCTACACCATATAAAAGAAGAAGAGAAGATACTTCATACTTAACTTGTTTAAAGTTGCACAGTAGCGCCATCTCTTGGTCCAGGTGAGCGGTTAGTTCCGAAGGAGTGTTAAGTCTCTTGGTAGAGGGCATAACATAGATGCGCGTTTTATCACTGCATAAGGTAATCACCTGAAATGTACGATGTACGATGAAATGTACGATGTATGGGAAAAATTCGTCGCTAACCTCTAGACCAGTGATGGTGTAGGGGTAAGCACGCAGCACGGAACGCTGAGGACCTGGGTTCGATTCCCTGCATTGGTCTTTTTTCTGGGGTTTTTTCTGTGCATCTATATTTTAGTTGTATGTACTTATTCATCAACAATACAATGATCAACAAAACATACACAGTATAAAAAAGAGGAAAACCTAACTAATATTTACAATCATATATTAACAAAAAAAAAAGAAAAACCCTAACTAATATAACCGCTTTGGGTCGTACCGGGGGAAAATGTTCCCATAGCACTGGCAGCGTTGCCTCGTTGTATTGCTATGGAAATCTGCTGCACCAGGAACGACCCAGAGCGGGGATCGGCTCCGCGGTCACGTAGCCGGCGGCCTAGCTCCTTCAACAGCGTCTTTGCCTCTTCGCCCCAAGGACCAGCAGTTTCGACGGCAAATGGGATGAATTCGTAGTCTGATGTTAGTGCGGCGTATTTGGTATGTTTTAATTTAGCGGCGGATTCTGCTGCGGATCCTGCCGACCTGGTCGTACTTTCAATGTGGCTTTGTGCAAAAGTACAGACACAGGTGGCGTCCCACAGCAGGCATTTTAGTTTGTATTTAGTTTGAAATATATACTTAAGTACTTAAATAGAATCTAAAGATATCTCAGAACAAGCCGCAATATGGTACGTGCAGGGCATTCAGACAGCGATCATAAGTATTATATAAGGCGATCGAAACGCTCAGTGTTCTAATGATTTGACTTCAACACATTGAAGTAATTCCATACTAGAAAAAAAATAAAACTTAAGTATGTATACCAACCTACTTTATTATTTACATTGACGCATTTAGATCTGGATTAAACAAGTAAAATACATGTGATTTTCTTTTATTCGATTCCATTTCATTTAGTTTGATGCAATTTAATTTAACTTAATCGGATGCACTTAAATTTAATTTGGTTTAATATAATTTAATTAATATAAGTATTGTGTGCCTGTGTCGTATTTAAAAAAAGTTTTTCTAGTTTATTTATCATTACAAGGGTCGGAAAAACGCCGGTCATTTTACTTTTGAGTGCGTAACGACTACTATGTATATGATCCATTTATGAGTCGAAACAGTTTTACTCATAAGTAGGTAGATTTTTGTTCTTCGTTAATGAAAATTTCATAAGATAAAGAGATGATCCATTAGCATCATTAATTACTCATTGCCATATTGCCATTAGGCCACCTGCCATGCTTTCCTGTTCCCAACACAACCTCTAACGTCCAACTAATACTGCATTGTTTTATTGTTCCCGTTTCATTTAATGTTTCTGACCGACACGGTTAATTCTAAATGGGTATCGTGCCGAGTTAATGTGGCAGTTGGTACCAAGAAGTATTTAGAGAAACGTATTCTCGTGTTTTATGATGAAAGCAGCGACCAAGCTTTTGTAATTAGCTACTGGGAAAATAGAATTTAAGGTAACTAGCAGCAGTAATTAAGGGACGGTCGATTCTCTCATTAGGTTCCTACTTTGTTTTGGCAGTATTTTTAAGGGATACGAATTTTTTTAAATAAATCGTACAAAGATTCCGGTCCGGTTCCGGACCCTATTACTGAGACTTCCATCCGTCTGTCTGTCTGTCAGCTAAAACAATCTTACGTAGTTATCTAATCTACATTAACTTAATGTTGAGCAGGCACTGTATTTAATAATAGGGGCTCGTTTTAGGCGTGCTAAGGGGTTTTTATAAATAAAATTCAGCTTAGCTTACAAATCGTGTACTGCGCTCGCACAGGTGTACAGAGAAGAGAGAAAGCGGAACCATAGAGTCGACATAGTGTCGTACATTAGTCTTGGGGTTGCCAACACTTAATAAGGAGATAATGTGCCTAGCCTTGTCTCATTTCAAATGAGGTTTTACATTTAGCTATTTATTTATTAGAGAATTTTGGTAAAATCTTTCCTAAAGAGTTAAGCTAAATCTTGTGTTCTAAGTTAATGGTCGCAGGGCGTCATAAATGACCAAATTCTCCTTACATAATTAATAAACAGGCCCTTTTTGATGAAAAAAATAATAATTATAGGTTAAATAAATGCTTGCAAAGTTGGAATGAACTGGCTTTAAGTATATTGTTTTTACAGTATTTTTAAAGAACAAAGTGGGTTTTTAATGATTTTGCATTTACCAAACTGCTTTGTGCTTGATCATTTTCAGTCCCTCGTTTATAGGAAAATATTTGCTCTCTCAAAATGACTAGGCAAAAGATTAAATCAATAGTATCACTGTCCGCGTCCTTGTGATCACCCCGACGCAGTTTTCGTATTTAGCTTATTAAATATTAGTAAGAGGGCTGACTATGAAGTCACAAAGGGTTAGGGGAAAATTAATGTACCTAACTGGAATCTTTAACAAAAGTGTTATTTTCTATTCAAGTCAGTCAGATTTACGAGTATCTTACCAGAAATAATTTTAGATAGCTTTTCAGGGGCATACTTAATAGGGATGTTGAGAACATTAAAAAATAATTCGATGACACGACTCCAGTAAAAAAATAATTTATTTTAGCCCTGAAAACCAAATTGATTTTCGATTAACTGCAAAATTTGATTTTTTGTTGCTTTAAAACAAATAAATATTTAGTTGATTGAGTTGGCGAACAAGTGGCGTCACAAGATTTCTATTGCCATTCCAACTCTATGGGACAATTTAGTTTCGACAGCTGATAAAAAGTACGTCAGTTGATTGGTGGTGTCAACAGCCCTTTTAATAATCTGGCAGATAGGTATCTGGGTAGGTACTCACAGTGATTACTTATTACGACAACGGGTACTTAAGCAAATCTATGTATATTGACTGACTTGCTCATTAAAGTGCGTAGACGGGACTTTGATTAAATTGTGAGTCAGTCAGTCGATCAGGAATTTCAGTTAAGTTTTAGTTAATATTTGTATAGGTGACCATGAAATTCCTTTACCACCTAAAGCTTGAAAATCAGCTGTAGGTATGGCTTAAAATAATATATATAACCAGTGTCAATGACACTAAAAGTCACAGTGGCATTGCTCGACAAGGCAATTCATAAAGAAACTTGCCGTTTAGGTCAGAAATCATCAAAAGGAAGGTGACTCATCTCATTACCAAATTTCTGTTTTATGAATTCCCATCAGGTTCTGTTTTCCCTGGACTCCTGCTATGAATGCGAGGAGCTGATCCAAGTCTTGAGGAGCTTGGGCATAGGCTCTCGGTACAATTCGTCTATAAGCGTCATTCCCTGCACGCTGTACTTCAGAGCCAGCAATCAAGAAGTAGAGCATTTCGAAAACGACATTGAGGGGCTGCAGAGGTAAACAGAAATGTTCAAATACAACTAAGCTCCAAATAACCATCGCATGCCAAAAAAATCAATGCTTTACTAACAATTTTTAGTCATACTATTACGTCTGCTGGGGCATCTGATACGACATGACAGTTACATAAAAACTATTTTGGAAGGGCGGATAGAAGGCAGGCGAGGCAGGGGAAGACCGAGGCGGTCATTTATAGATCAAGCAAAGGAAAAAGTCAATGTCATGTCATATCAGGAGCTGAAAACGCTGGCAGATAACCGAAAAGAGTGGCGATTACTCCACCGACAAGAGCTAAGCTCTTAAATTGATGATGACTATTACGTCGGGTATCAGTTGATGGGCAACTGCGGACCGATCTTTGACAGTGTACTGTGCTGTGATTACATCATCATCATTTCAGCCGAATAAAGGCTTCCACTGCTGAACATAGGCCTCCCCCGAGGCTCGCCAAACAGATTGGTCCTGCGCCATTCGCATCCAACCCAAGTAGCAAGTAGATCAGACTCAAGTGCCAATGGGCAGGGCACATCACTCGTAGAACTGATGGCCGATGAGGCACTCACGGACCACTCAGTGTAGGCAGGCCTCCAACAAGATGGAGCGACGACCTGGTTAAGGTTGCGAGAACGCGTTGGCTGTGATTACAGCTGTTGTGAAAATCTGCTAAATGCTGCAAAAAAGCAGCTTAAATGATTTTTTTATTATGAGAGGTAGGAAAACGAGCAAGCGGGTCATCTGATGGAAAATGATCACCACCGCCCATAAATATCAACAACTCAAAGAGAGTCACTGATCCGTTGCCCACCTTTAAAAAGGAGAGGGAATAGGGGAAGGGGAGAGGGAGAGGTATTGGGCCCCCGGCGTTCTCACTGACCGTACGAAATGCAGCAGGAGTAGTGCTGCTTCCCGTCGGTGCTCTGTGAGAGGGTGTTACTGCCATCAATTAGTGCATAATATTAATTAGAGCTGATATTTTCTATTACTCTTTACTTGTATTTCAAACGAAGCACATTTTCTACTACTTTTGAGTGGTATTAAACATCAGCTCTGAGCTCGAGTCAAACTCGTTTCTTGAACCTAAAACTGTCAGACCGCCTATAGTGTACCTTATTTTTTTTTAAATGTTGCTAATTCTCTTTATTTGTGGTGTTCAATTAGTATTGTACTGTAAAATAACACCTAAATTAAACTCACATCACAATTTACAGCGAAGCAGATTCCGCATGGACAAGGTTTTCCTCCACGGTGCGCGCTCGTGCAAACTTGGCCCAAGTTCTGCACGACGTACGAACTGATGCCGCCCTGACATTTGATTGGCTATTCCTTCTCATTGTGGCCGCGTTCGTCGCTGCCATTGGCTTGGTGGAAAATTCAACAGTTATCCTAGTGGCCAGTATGTTAATTTCACCCTTAATGGTAAGGATAACTTTAAGTTAACTCAGATCAGAAATGGTGACCGACCAATTTGTTGATGCACACATCTCATCTTGCACTTAAACAACAGTAAAGCCTATTTTCGCTGCAGCAATTCTTAATGGATTTCAAAAAGTTGGACTTTGTTAACTGGTCATCGTCATCATCATCATCCCAGCCCAGCCTATATACGTCCGACTGCAGGGCACAGGCCTCCTCTCAGAATGAAAGGGCTACGCGGGCCCACTGCGGATTGGGAACTTCACACACACCATTGAATTTCCTCTCAGGTGTGGTTTTCCTTCACCGTAAAGCTCATGACATAATGTTAAATGGTCATTAACCATTAATTATTATACTATGTACTGAACTGTTCAACTTTTTGAACTTTACCACATTACATCTACTTAATTAGTTTTGAAAAGAAAAATTCACTAACGTTCTTAGTCACGATAGAAAAGCTTCTTAACTTGCGACACAAAAGAAACCGCAATGTCATTTTCAATAATCTTTTCCTTGATATATCTATTACATCGTTCCCAGGGCCCAATAACCGCGGGGACGCTTGGCACGGCAGTCCGTGACCGCTCTTTGCAGCAGTTGGGTGTGCTGCATGAGCTCTTGGGGCTTTTCTTGGCGCTCGTCATCGGGTTCATCTTCGGGCTAGCCGTCTGCGCTGTTGACGGTCGGTACGGAGTCGGCGAGTGGCCTACATATGAGATGATGACACGGTTCGTAGTTCTTAAGTATAGTACGAATTTTTTGAGGTGTCCCGATCTCGTTACAGCCCACCTTTGGAACAAAGCCATTGTATTCTATTATGTCCTAAAGTAAATAATCCACAGTTTATAATGAACGGAAATCTATCTATACCTATAAAACAGTACCGTGACTGACTGACTGAATGACTGACTGACTGACTGACTGACTGACTGACTGACTGACTGACTGACTGACTGACTGACTGACTGACTGACTGACTGACTGACTGACTGACTGACTGACTGACTGACTGACTGACTGACTGACTGACTGACTGACTGACTGACTGACAGACAACGCACAGCCTAAACCACTGGGGCTAGAGACTTGAAATTTGGCACACATGTACCTTGAGTATTGTAGAGGTGCACTAAGGAAGGATTTTTCGAAATTCCCACGGGATAGGGTAATATCTCAACTTTCTTTGTTTATTTGTTTGTAGCGGAATCTCTGAAACTATTGAGCCAATTTTAAAAATTCATTCAGAATTAGAAAGCTACACTATCCTTGATTGACAAAGGATACTTTTTATCCGGGAAAATGCAAAATTCCCACGGGATAGAAAAAAATTAACTCAATTTCGGGGCTGATTTTAAAAATTCTTACACACTATGTGATTATGACTATCCCCAATTGACACAGGCTACTTTTTATTTGGGAAAATTCAAAATTCCCACGGGATAGAAAAATTTGAATTCAACTTTGGGGCTGATATTAAAAATTCTTTCACCAATAGTAAGTTACAGTATCCCTGTTTGACATAGGGTAGTTTTCTCCGGGAAAAAGCAAAATTCCCACGGGATAGAAATAAGTAAATTCATCTTCGGCACTGATTTTAAAAATTATTTCATATGATTTAATATGACTATCCCCAATTGACATAGGCTACTTTTTCTTAGGGAAAATACAAAATTCCCGCGGGATAGAAAAAACTGAATTCAACTTCGGGGCTGATTTTGAACATTTTTTCACCAATAGTAGGCTACAGTATCCCTCATTGACATAAAGTACTTTTTCCGGGAAAATGCAAATTTCCCGCGGAATAGAAATAAGTAAATTCAACTTAGGGGCTGATTTTTAAAAATATTTTACAATTCGAAAGCTACAATATCCCTGATTGACTTAGGCCACATTTCTACGGCAAAACGCAAATATCCCGCGGGATCGAAATAAGTAAATTCAACTTAGGGCTGATTTTAAAAAATATTTTACAATTTGAAAGCTACAATATCCCTGATTGGCATCTATAGGCTACTTTCTACGGGAAAATCCAAAATTCCCACGGGATAGAAATAAGTGATTAGAACGTGGGGGCTGATTTTTAAAATTATTTCACTAATAAAAAGCTACACTGTCTCTGATTTTCAAAATGTTTTGACAGTTATTTCTATCCCGCGGTATGCTGTAGGTACACTTTGCGATTTGTACAGCGCGGGTGTATACCATTGAATTACTTATTTATTTTGTGATTGAATTCCTTCTCAGGTGTGTGCAGCTTTTCTCGCGATGTTTTCCTTCACTCATGGTAAACTTCAAACATAATTTAGCACACTAATTCGGAATAACTCAAGAGGTCCAAGCCCGGGCTCCAACCCATGACCCTTTGCTTAAGAGACCATAGGTCAGGTCAACCCACTAGGCCACCGCGGCTTACCGGCTTTAGAATTCACTTATTCGAATTCCGCGGGAACTTTACATTTTCCTGGCATTACCCTATGTGTTAATCCACGTAATAAACTACCAGTGTGCCAAATTTCATGCAAACAACTCTTACGTTATTGTCTTCGCGTACGAAGTCGCGGGCAAAAGCTAGTATAAGATAAAATAGCTTATTGAAATAACGACTTTATTATTTACAGTAGAGTTCATTTTAATTGAAACTTTGTTTGTTTGTTTTGGTTGTTTTGGCTACATTTCTACGACGCATTCAATGTTGAAAAATATTATCTGTCAACAAAGTTTCATTGAAAATTAACTCTCTACTATAAATAATAAAGTCGTTATTTCAATAAGCTATTTTATCTAATATTTCTTTTAATTTTAAACTGAGGATTGTGCAGTTGAGGACATATGGCTTTGTTCGAAATGTGGCCTGCTAAACGAGATCGGGACACCTCAAAAAAATCATACTATACCATAATGGATAATTGAATGTTATATATGTGTAATATTTTTTTTATAAAACAGGTAAACGTGCAAGTGGGCCATCTGATGATGAACACCACCATCCGCACAGTACGCGTATATAACTGTATCTCTATGCCTGTGACTGTTGGGAGCTAAATCTAGTGTGTATCTTATTTGCATCTACGTACTTGCATTACTAAACTAGAGTTTATTTTGACGTGAGATTAAAATTCGATGATAGAATTTCATAAAAAAACTCACCAGAAAATAATTCAATTTATTTCAAAGAGTTTTCTCCTAGATAAAGGATTCTTAAAGAAAAACAGATATCCTTTTTAGAAGACGGGAAAAAAGGGATCAAACATTCTAAAAAACCGACCGGATTACGCTTTGTTCAGTGGAGTGTAATTCATCCTAATTTAAGTCGTCTCCGTAGTATCGCGTGTTTTTGATCGAGTATTATTAGATAGAAGGTATCATATTACGCAGCTGATTCTATTTTGTTTTGTGGAGCGGAAGTGCTCAGTACGAAACAATAAGACATTTTGCTGTCTTTTGTTACACGATTTTATTCTCCGTTCGTCTTATAGGTATAAGTCAGCACAAAATTAGTTTGTACAGTCGATGTCAAAGATATCTTGACACTTTAGTGCCTTGTCACCGTATGCCTTCTGCCAATTTCATATAAAAGTTCAAACACGAAGTGACTGCGACAAGGTAGTAAAATAAATATTTTTCCGTGTTCAGCAAAACTCTTTCGATTCCTGTAGTAATTTTCAGGTGTCAAAAAAATTAAATCTCATCAATTATCATTACGTTCCAAGCACTAGCAGTGCACCATAGTCGTATGACATATTTTTATGTCCAAATTAAATAATAATAAAATAATAATAATAATAAATATCACGGAACAATTCACACCAATTGACCTAGTCCCAATCCCAAACTAAGTAAAGCTTGTACTATGGGTACTAGACAACGGATAAACATACTTATATAGATAAATACATACTTAAATACATATTAAACATCCAAGACTCGAGCACAAACATTCGTATTCTTCACACAAATATCTGCCCCGACCGGGAATCGAACCCGGGACCTCAAGCTTCGTAGTCAGGTTCTCTAACAACTAGGCTATCCGGCCGTCAAACATGGTGTACCTAACATGGTTCTACTACATTACTTAGCTCTAGTTTTGTTTAGATGTGAGATCCGTTCGCTGTGGGTCGGCGTACTGGTCGCCATACCCAGCGGCGCTGGAGTGGCTCTGTCAGTGTTGGGGGAGAACACCGCTTCTCTGGTGGGAGTCGCCATCTCAGCGTCGCTGCTGCCACCTGCTGTTAATGCTGTGAGTGAACTATACAGATGACTATTATACACATTTGTCTCACTAGTATAAACTGAGAACTAACTGGCGTTGCATAACTATCGATAGTGGACCTTAAAAAATAGTTACAATATCGATAGGACTATCGATACTATCGATAGTTTTTGAACTATCGATACTAATCGACAGTATCAATTGTTTGTTGAAGTAAGATCGTCAATAGTATCGATACTATACCATCGATAGTAATGATTATAAAATAGCAATGTATCGATGGTATTAATACCTATTGATAGTATCGTATCGATAGGCCTATCGATATTGTGACAATTTTTCGAGGTCACGGTACTACTGACAGGGGAGTTTCACTCCGCAGTTTAGGTATGTTCGGCCGGCGCGCCTCCCGGGCAGGCGTATGGCAGCTTAGTAGGTTGTCCCTCGGCTTTTGGTTCGCACGCTAGCCGCGTCGCGCGTAATTAAGCATCTTTTTTTTCTGTGATTTTTGCACGAAACAATGACTTCTATTAATCTTATAATTAACTTATGTACTTACTTACTAAAGGTAGTTTACTGAATTAATACACACTGTTATCTTTCTTGATTTATATCTACCTAAATATCGGCGAGTGGGAGCCCTGTGCTCTTGGTTTCGGATCAGCGGTGCCCAACGGAATATGAACGCTCGTATCACACGATAAGTTTCAATTTCGCGTGCAAGCAGTTAACGGTCGTAAGAGTAGGCAAATTTTTATACCTAAAGTTGACTTTTGTTCGAGAGTGATCCTTCTGTACGCTATTATATATATATTAGTTATTCTGTGCTATTCGCATACTATCGATCTAGGTATTGTTGACAAAGCTAGAACTGACCCCTTTTTTCGGTCTACAGCAAAGCAACAATACTTAGATATTAGTAACAACTATGGGCCGGCGCTCACTGACGGCATGGCACAGCATGGCACGGCAGGTTACATACGAATTTTACCGCAGCATCCCTCGGCACGTCGCGGCATCGTGGTATCGAAATAAAGTAACATGAATTCTAAACTCATTGAAATAAGATTCAAAATAACTTGACAATAATAAACGGATATTCCTACATCTGCGAAGCAATTTTGTAGTGAGTGTAAAGTTCTCAAACCGCCCGCGTGGGAACAATAGCTCCAAGCCCTCTAATTTTGTGAGCAGACCTATACCCGGCATTCGAACGTATATTGGCCGCCGATGATGAAAAGCTATTACAGTTCCGCCATAACTATAGCTTATCGACGGTTCTCTGACTCAACCTCATATCTGAAATTTTACGTAGTTGAAATAACCACTTTAAGCCGTGTGTCTAGAGTAGAAATTCCAATTTAGTAAAATTTCATATACGAGGTTGAGTCAGAGAACTGTTGTTACGTTTGTAGGGTCTTCTATGGGCGATGGCGCTTGTACACCTGATATTTGCTGACGGCCAAGCTCGATTTACCGGAGTGGTAACCACGTATTACTACAGTAGCGACCAGCCCACTGAACTAGCGGTGCTTGGCACAATGTCACTGTGCCTCACACTTGTCAACATTGCTTGCATATTTGTGGCAGGCGTTGCTGTTTACAAGGTATGTATAGATGAAAAACTTAAGAGGCCACCAACAGTGCCGGCGTTACGACCACTGACACCCCGGGCAAGAATATTGTGACACCCACTTAAGGAGTCGTGTGCCAGTTTGTAAGCTGACGGGTACTTAGTAACGAATCCGTATTAACAAATTGACGCTCCAAATCCAAAAAATTAATTAAGTTTCATATCAATTCTGTGCGCTACTACATGCAACAAACAGCAAGCAGCAGGCTTATTGTCTAACGTTTCTCACGCTTGCCTTCACAATCACTATTTCTTTCTGTCAAACGGAATAAAATGATGACAGAAAGAGAATGATGGTGAAAGCGAAGGCAAGCGTCAAAAGCGTTAGACAATACAGCCTCAGGTATTCGTCTATACTATAATAATATTATAAAGAGGAAAGATTTGATTGTTTGTTTGTTTGTTTGCATTGAATAGGCTCCGAAACTCGTGGACCGATTTCAAAAATTCTTTTGCCGTTAGAAAGCTACATTATCACTGAGTGACATAGGCTACTTTTTACCGCGGGAAAATACCTCTTCCCACGGGAAAATTGATTTATCGCGGGCGAAGCTGCGTACGGAAGGCTAGTCACCAATAATCCTGATTCCTATTAATATAAATCTTAAACTTTGTGAATGTGTGTGTGTGTGTGTGTGTTTTTGTTTGTTACTCTAAAACGGCAAAAAAACGGCAGGATGGGTTCGTTCGAATGAAATATTAGAATAAATACTTAAATATCACGGGACAATATACCTACTGTTTTAAACTTTCGTGATTTTCACTCATATTACTATACTAAACGGGACTTATCACGCAAAATAATATTTACCTCGACGTTTCGGCCACATTGCTGCAGCCGTGGTCATGAATTAACTGATGTGTAGGGTGTCAAGTTCGTTTAGCCACTCGAGTCTTTCGAACTACCCGCACTTGATTCCGATTAGAATCAGCACCCGTATCTCCCCCAGTACCGTCCCGTCCGTCCGTCGTAGTCCCGTTTAGTATAGTAGTTATTTATTTATAATTTCAAAACTCAAATCTAGGTATCATTACAGGACATCTATTATCACGGGACAATACACACCAATTGACCTAGTCCCAAAGCAAGCAAAGCTTGTGTTATGGGTTAGTTAGTACCCACCACCGACCTGTAGATACGTAAAAACTGTCTAAGAAGAAAATATAGAAATCGTTGCACTGATTACGAATATGTATATCACTCAATTTGACACAAAACTCGAGTTATTACACTTTTCATTAGGAGAGCAGAATAGGACAGGTTAGGATGATATCATTTAATTTACATACAAATTACTTTGTTAATAAAAAACAGGTAAAGGAGGTATGTCCATTGGAACGTAGAGACATTTTATGGTGGAGAGCTAACAGGAAATCACATCAATCTTCTAAACGATTTTACCACAACAACAACAACAATACTAAATGGGAAAAGTACAGGTAGGTACAGTCGGCTTTCAACTTTGAGGAATCTCATAATCTCAATAACATGATTATTCTGCAACTTTTCCTTGCTCATCCGCTTCTATACGTGCAAGACAGCTAAGTCTGTACGACACACGTGTTTTCATGCAGGAAAACCCCTCCTCCACTTCCTCATAAATCAACTGTTTGACCAGTCAGTACTTAAGTACTTACATCATTAAGTTTGATTCGGAACTATACTCGTTTTTGTTTTGAAAATGATCTCGAAATGAGTCTGAAACGCATTAGCATCTTAGTTTTATTTGTAATAGTTGAGTTTGTTTGGCATGTGTTGATTTATGTGGAAGCGGAGGTGGGCAAGTTACATGCATGAAAACGCATATGCGCGGTACCTAGCAGAGAAGCAAAGTAAAAGTTCGCAGTTCATTGTTATGGACCTTCACATTATAACGCTTGTATCAATTATCTGTATATTCTATTTTAGCAATTTTTCCAACGACTCCTGCAAAACTGACCTAGAAATTAAAGAACCAGTGCATCATATACAAAGTGACACGGTGACCTATCGACGTGAGACTCCGGCCATTCGGCGCATGAGAGCACAAAACATCGAAACGTATTGTCTTCAAAAAGAGCAGTATGTAATCAACACCCTTATTAACAAACTAACGCTCTTACAGGGTGAATATTCATATTCTACCGTTTTACCGCTCGGTTTACATCATTACCATCCCAAATTATTACCACAACACACAAGTCAAAAAAGTAAAAGTAATTTATTATCGTTATCCCGCGTGAAATATGGAATTTTCCGGAATTGAAAGTACTCAATAACCTTCCCGGGGTATCAAAGTATCTTCATCCCAAATTTCATCTAAATCTGTTGTGGTTTAAGCGTGTAATCAGACAGTAAGACAGAGATTCTTTTGCATTGCTAAGGGGATAAGTTGTCAATTTTACTTTATTTTTTTCAATCAGGTTCACCTCCATGCCTAACAACTTTGAAGCCAACTTACAAGATGAACGTCATATCTACAGCAGCATAGAGAATCTCCCATTAAAATCAGATATCACAGATATGCGAATCTCCAACGACATAGAAAAGGAAAACTTTTATAACAAGGAACGTATAACGGTTTTGGATAATGTTAACAGCTTCGTTAATGCTGGTTACGAAGAACAAGAAAACTTCGTTAACAAAGGTTTCGAACAAAATATGGAAAAACAATGCCCAATTATAGAACCATCGTCAAATTTAACGGTCGATCCCAAACCACGGATAATATTAGGCAGCAAATCTTATAACGTTTAGGTCGGTAGGTATACTGTTTTAATTTTTAATGTTTATACAATTGTACCTATTTTTAAATTTACAATAAAATGGTAAGTGTACCCAACTTTTTATAACCTTTTATTTAACCTGTAACGTTTAGAAGTAGGTAGGTGCCTAATGTAAGTTTATTAGTTGTGGTTTCAAAATTTTCAAGCCAGTATTCGACAACTTTCTGGTAAACCAAGTATCCGATTGAGCTGTAATTTGGCATACTAATGTAAGTCCAGTAATAAAACAATAATCTGGTAATTAAATTCTAGTAGTCGGTAGTGGAATCCTTCAAGGGTTAATGACATCGACTTGAAACTTGGTGCGAATACTCTTATGAAGTTTGGAGGACTATGCAAGTACAGTCAACAACCGATATACCTAATTGTTTCCACTGTGCCCTACAGCAAAGTTCGCGTTATATTTCTACCTAGGTACTTAGGTACAAAAAATCTTGCTACTTACAAATCTTCGTACACATCCACAGATAATATGAAAAATATTTCAAAATGTTTGCTAGGTAGGTATAATACACAATTATAATAATTTGTATGACAAGGATTTTGTAATACGTTATGTTGCACAATTTAAGGATGGCTGGAAACTACGATCTACAGCTCCAATAAGGAAATATCGACGGAATTAGAGCTCTACAGAAAAATTTATCGCTTGAAAATTTAAGTTGATTAAATTACAAAAACATTACTTAATAAAACTGTAATAGTAGATTGTTCAACAAGGGACTAAAACAAGCCATAATGACACGAGATATTTAGCCACCCGAGCGATAGCGAGGGAGGCTATAATTCGAGTTGTCATTATGGTAGTTTAGTCCCGCGTTAAACACTCTACTTTTCACTTTGAATGCGAGGAAAAAAACGACGTACAAAATTACTTTTTTACAACGTATGCTCAATACGAGCAATGGACATCTGTTCAAAATTCAAATAGCAAAAAAAATACCGCTGTCTTTTCTTTTCTTTTATATTTTTTTGTAAAGTGACGCTTTAAATGCTTGCATAATTAGCCAACAGATTCTAACTTAAAGACTATGTTAAAACTAATTGGACTATGCATGTAAGAATGATAATTGTTCATTCATTAGAATCGGCAAATAAATTAACCTAATTGATCTAAGTTCACACACAAAATATATTGTTAACTGAAACACTTACCCGTGAATAAAGAAACGACTTTTTAAGTTTATTTTCTATATGCCAATTCTTTGTTAAATTATATCTAATTATACTTTCTATTTACTATTAAATGCAACTGACATCGCATTATTTTGAAGTCACGCCATATTAACTTTCAAACGTAACTGCTTTATCTACCGTACACTCCAGCACTGCTTTGCCGACAGTGCGGATTGCCATTTTATCGACAGAGCAGGGAACTTCTTTGCCGACAGCGTTTTTAAAAAAAAAACAAATTAAAAAACACCTAAGCTAAAGGAAATCTTTCTTTACATGCAAAATAAAATGAATTCATCTGTAATATTTTATAATTAAATAGATTAATATTCGTAATTATTCAATGTGTTTCACGAAATTATTATTTTTTAAATATTTTTTATACAGTTGTCATTTTGAGGTTATTTCCACGCCCTAAAGGCTTCCACAGACCGAAGCGCAGGGCGCTACAGTGCGTCCGCAGCGCGCTTCGGTCTGTGGAAAGCTTTAAAATTGTCTATACCCAGTTACTGAAAATGGCGATAATCCTCCATTCACAAACACCGTGATTGGCAGTTTAGGGGTTTCCATAGTCAATTAAAAAAAATTTACTTTAATCCCAAGAGATCAAAAAAGAGCTTTAGTCCCGATATGCAGAGACTAAAGTAACATTTTAAGAGCATGAGAAGTGAAAAATATAAAACGTAACATATTTTACTATGTTTCGTTTCGAACTTGACTGTAACCGTACCTATCAAAAGGTTTCCCGATTCACACCCAGCTTGTAATTAAAACTAATCACAATCAGGGTTGAATTAACAGAGGATACTTAATTGTCTTTACAATGTCAATGTAGAGCATCAGTGCCGATGTTATATTATAACTCATATCACGCCCAATCATGCCATCCGGTGTTATATTCGTAGTTAGCATTCCTTCTAGTAACTACGAGCATGTTCTAAGGTTCGGAAGACCTAAAAAAATTTCTGTAGAAGTACCCGAATCCTTTAAACCGAGCCAATTAGAGGTGGAGTTAAGAAATAAGAAACCACAAAGGATCCCAGTGCAGCTGACTCAGCATTATTACAATGAGGCGTTTAATCCGTCTTTGGACAACATTAAAGAAGAAGATAAGTTTTTCACGCTGGAAAGTGTAAGCATGACGAAATATTTCTAGCGCTTAGCGCTTGTTTAACCTAGAATTTGCTCCTTTATAAAATGTTGAGTGTAAATTTTTCTTCTCCATGGCGGACAGATCTTGCAGGAACTGCTATGCAAGCTTCAAGTAAACCACGTCGCATGGTTGAGCGACAAAGTGGGCAATTATTTCGAGGTGATATTTCCATTGCCAACTGGAGATGAGTGTGAGACCATGCTGCATTGTCTTACCCAGCTCGGGATTGGAGTCCGATGGCAATCCATCGTAAGGTAAGAATATTTGTTACCACTAAGTATAAGTAGCAAACGGTGCAACTCATTATCTAATTACAAAAAAACTGGAATGGTTTTTTTCAGCGTGTTACCGTGCAGTGTGGTACACTCTGCTATTGAAAATGAAGAGTATGACGAAGATACAATAGTGTAAGTATCTTCCTATTGTTCACTAATAAGTTTTGCGGTGGCTCCAAAGTATTATTGCTCCGCAGACGAAAATCAGAGGAAACTAAGCGGTGGCGCAGTTTCGTGGAGTCCATACGTTCTAAGTTGACCGTGAAGCAAGTGGTTGACGGTGTAAGGGGCGGTGGAGAGCTTTCATTTGATTACCTTACTTTGATCATTACGGCAGAGTAAGTATCATATACAATTACCCTTTCGGTACGGAGCCCTGAAAATTACATTATAACGTTATCATCTTTTATCCAGAGTCAATTTCTACGACTAATTCCAGCTCTCTTGCTGCGCTTGGACTGGTTGAAAACAACGCTTCAAACATAGTAGCAGCCATGTTGGTGTCTCCCCTTATGGGCCCAGTAATGTCCATTACATTCGGGACTATCATAGCAGACTGGGGCCTCGTGAGAAGCGGCTTCGAAAGTCTCATTCTGGGCATGTTCTTTTCACTCGTATTTGGCTTTATATTCGGATTAATCTTGGGTAGTACGGACATGCCTTGGGGTTTTGGTGACTGGCCAACTGAAGAGATGAAATCCAGGTAAGCAAAAAAAACTTGAAATCTGCTTAGGCTTGCATAGCTTATCGTGAACTTGATGGTACGATTTGTTGCAGAGGAAACGTTCGCGCTCTGTGGATGGGCGTGCTATGGGCTCTGACATCAGGCACTGGAGTAGCTCTGGCGTTACTTCAAGGAAGCGCTGGACCTCTAATTGGCATAGCAATATCAGCTTCTCTGCTACCACCAGTCGTCAACTGTGTAAGGCGGCTGTCCCTAGTCTTTCCAATAGCGATTTCAGAGTTTTACTGACTCTTACTGACACGTGTTAATTTTTTAGGGTTTATACTGGGCATTGGCTTGCATCTGGCTCCTGAACCCAGGTGTTAAAGTACCCCATATTAAAGGAGAAGCATACACCGGCAACTCTTCATATCAACCTCTCTACCATGACTACCTGCCAATAGAGTTCGCAGTTAATGGCAAGTGCCTCTACTAACTGAATCACTTATTTAATTACATAAACTTGTAATCGCGTGAATTTAATTAAATTGTTTCCACAGGAATTGTGAGCTGCTGTCTCACAATCGTCAACGTAATCTGCATATTCATTACGGCGATTATATTCCTCAAAATTAAGGAGGTTGCCGCGCCTTATACTTCGACCCCGGACTTGAGGCGATTTTGGGAGCAGGACATCAAAGTGGTTAGAGATGCTAACCGGGCCAATTTGCATGAGGCCGAGGAGGATGAGCGTGCCGAGTAAAGACATTCTGTTTATTTTATTTAAATTTCAAATTCGATTCTGCAAATTACGTTAGGTTAGACCTTTCCACGAACAGCGCCCGTTATAAGGGGACGTTGTTAAATTTGTTTTCGTTACACGATGGTAATTCTGTATTGATTTTTACTGACATTTTATAGTTAGCTACTACTTCGGTGGTACCATAACATAATATTAAGTGCTGTTCTCTAATTAATTATCAATTAGCAAATGAAACGCTAATTCCATAAAAGGCGTAAATTTTACCTATGAAAATACCTGCACGCATTCATTAAGTACCTACCTACTTTTCATTTTTATACCATTTTTAAGGGAAACAGGTATTGGACTGGGGTAATGGCAAGTAATTACTATAGCGCATAAACAATAATAGTTAATGGCGCATCACTCACGCACTTCCAATGATAATCTAGTTTCGTATTTGTTATATCTACGCAATTAATTTCGAAAAATTGTCTTGCTTTTTTAACAGACTCGTTTTAGAGGATCTTAATCTGGGATCTGACGAAGAAATTAAGGAGAAGCTAGAATCAGCGGTTCATGAGGCTCTAGACGATGAGACTTACAGGAAAGTTAAGAGGATGAGCTACCAAAGTCACAATGCAGATGAGGTATCTGGTATACATAGCCGTAGTGGAATCGATGTGAAATAGTACTAAGCATCTTACCGTAAAATTAAAGGCCATTCACAGCCCACTTTCATACGAAAACTACACCTAAATTGATTAGTTGATACCAACTTTTATCAACTCTTTATCCAATCTTTTCCAGCAGTCTTGTAACGGACAAACTCCAAAAAACTACCGATAAATAAATGTTATATTTTCAGGTATTCAGAACAATCGGCATGCAAAGCCGTACCCCAGTATCATTGCGTTCCAGCCGTCGATCCAGCATCGCTTCCCCCAACTCTAGTTTCAAGCGTTCAACCACCAACAAAGACGACATCGCAGCCCTGGACAAGCTCCTAACCTCCCTCCTCGGGACCAGAGATAACAGAACTAGGTCTTTCCGTTCCCACAGGGGCACCCCAAGATCCAGTCGAATGCCAGTTATAAGCGAGCCGAAAAACAACCGACGATCAGAATCATGGCCGGAAAAAATATTCGAGAACTCTGTTGTGAGCAGCGTCTTAAATAATTTAAAAGCAAATCAGAGAAATTCGTCCGTTGAAGAACCATTTTTGACGCCTAATTAGAAGAAAAAGATGATCTACGTCTACGTATTTAGGACCATAGAACCTTGCACTTATCAAATCGTTTACAAATGTCTTCAAATAGTTTTGGTTTATAATTTCGAATCCATATTCATTTTGTGATATGATATAATACTGATATCTACTTAATGCAATATAAGCATGTGGATTGCGAATAAAAAGAAAATATTTGTATAAAATATAAACATTTTATTGGACCACGCTACGCTAATACATACGACATTGTACAACGCAAAATAAATTAAAGACAATTACAAACAGCGCATTAAGTAATATGTATAAATAGATATGCATATTGTCATATTTATTTACTAATTATCACAGCTATGCTTTTTGTAGGTAACTTGAATGGATGGTGCAAAACTTACATATAATTATCAAGTTATGTATAATTTGACTTAGATATACATAAGTACATCACATTACGTAAATTTCACTATATTAATGATTGGAATTATCAAGATGAGTCCGTCTTTTTACCATGTTTAACCTGGGACGTGTATACATCATACCCTAATGATATTGTGTTGTCATACAAAACTCTGTACCTAGTAGGTAAGAAATAGAAATTTATAATTTGTGCTGGAGGCCATACCATCCATTCCGCCTTGTAGAGAGTGGTAAATTTTCCAGTCACCTCTTCTTTGAAATTTTCCAAAGCATTTTCTTCAAAAAGTGCTAAGCTCCCGAAAAACGTTAATATCATTATAGGTGAGAAAATAAACTGATCAAGGAGCAGTTTTTTTACAACCATATCAACAGTCTTTCCTACAATAAACTTATCTAAGACTTTGTACCAATGGTGGCAGAGCACTCCCACAGCAGCACCAGATACTGCCATATGACTTGTCCGTTTTGGATCATATTTTTCTATATCTTTACAGTATATTTCATAATTCTGTTCCATAATGTCTCCGAATGCTGACAGAGTAACAGATATTGTTATGTTTGTGCAAAATAAATATTTGTTACTAAATGCTACATTTATAAATCTTTTCAACTTTAGAGCTGGGCCTGAGACACGAACAGCCATCGCTAACTTTTTCCAAGAGACTCCAATTGCCTGCATTATCACAAATCTGTAAAAAAAAAGTTATCACTATTAATTGACCATTAGGTTGTTGATGGACAGCCGTATCAAGTTAACAAGAAAAAAATTACTTAACATCATAGCTCCAAAATGTTTGGTTGCATATTGTTACAACTGAAATTAAATAAACAAAATATGTATTAAACACTAGCTAGTTGTAAGTGATAGCATGCTGGGTAATATTAAATCATGTATCTGTCTAACAAGATAACAACAAATCTTTAAAAACAAATTTATTACTAACATTTTAAAATCATTATAAATTATTATTTCCTGGTTATTCCTGCTCTTCACTTTTTTTTCTGAATTGCTGATGCTTGACTTTAGATGTGTAGATGTCATAGCCAAGTGATATGGTATTGTCATAGAGAACTCTGTATTTAGTTGGTAATAAGTAAAAATTGATCATCTGTGCTGGCGGCCACACCACCCATTCAGCCTTATAAAGTATCCAAAATTTATCCCTAACTTCTTCAGTGAAATTTTCTATGGGATCATCTTCAAATATAGCAACGGTGGCAAAAAAAGACAAAATTATCAATGGTGAACAGACAAATTGATCAAGCATCAATTTCTTAATCACCATGTACAAACTTCTACCAATGATGAATCTGTCTAGGAAATTGTACCAATGGTGACAGATAACACCAGCTGTGCCTCCTGACAAGGCCATGTGAGCAGTGCGGTTAGGATCATAAACGTCAATTTCTTTCCTCGACAGCTCATAAGTCTGCTCTAATGTATCACCAAGAGAAGAGATCCCTATAGACAGTAAGACATTGGTGTAAAACAGGTTCTTGCGATTGAATGCGTCGTCCTTGGCTTGCTTGTAAGTTCTATATGCTTTAGAAAAGAATCTTCTTATTGCCATTACGGAATGACGACCGATTTCCTAGAAGAAAAGTTAAAATATATTAATAAAAATGGACCTGTTTTACAACAATATCTTACGTTTTCTGCAGAACGCACGATAGTCGTAGTTATATCGACATGGTGCGCCAAAGTTTGGCTCAATTTAACCTATATGGGAAGCTGTAATAAGTAAATTTATAAGTAAAAGAAAATGAAACTCACTTTTGAATAAATTGCGCGTCTCTAAAGTCACAAGATTTTCTAAAAATAATAAATGCACATCTAAAAATAAAACCAAAATTTTTGGCGTAGTGCAATATCTAATATTGCATAACGTTAACACTGCGGCGAATTAAAAACTAAAACATTTTTCTTATATTCATAACCTCAAATGGTCACGAGTCTGACAGCTTTGAAGGAACGAGACGTCAAACCAAGACGTCAACTTGACGGCCTTTGACGGCAAATGTACAGAAACTGTTCAAGCGGTTTTTAAAACTGCTCAGTTTACATTTATGAGGATTAATTGAGATGTATACAAATACAAATACAAATAGTTTATTTCCAAAAAATGACAATAAAACACAGCTACATTTTTACTGAACCCCACACTAGGCATAGCCTGTCCCGTGGGGTAAATGTTACGGTTTACAAAAATAATACATTACATTAGCGGCTATTTGCAACCATATTTAAGGAACAGAAAGAATAAAAGAATAAAATAAAACAAAACGGACATAAACCAATATAACTGAAATAAATTCTTAAAGCTTCTAATAATAATTAAGGCGAAACATAAATAACTAAAAACAAAATTATAATTATATTCTTAATTGTGTGTCAACAAGTTGTCTATGTGAGATTGACTCCATGATTTTAATGGAATAATTAAAAAAAAAATACTTGCTGGTATTATTGTTAATTTATTTATTTAACTATCTTCATCATTTTATCAATTGCAAAGCTTGTGCAGATTGTTAACGTAGTCGGGTAAAAATACTAAAAATGTATCAATTTCGATTTCAGAAAAAAAATATCAAAAATCGATAATCGAAAAAAATAAAATCGCCGATATATATATCGATTATTTTCTAAAAAAATATCGATATTTCGATTTTTTTGCCCAAGCCTATGGCCCATACTACACGGGCGGTTCTCCCGCCGCGGGAAACCGCTTCTGAACCGTCACTAGACACAATTTTATATGGAAGTTGTATGGTGCCTTAGACTAAGGATATGGTGCAAACTACACTGCGCAGCTCCGTCGAGCGCCCGTCTAGTATGGGCCTATGGCTTAGACTAAGGATATGGCTAGACACGTCATATTTAAGACGAAATATAACCATCGGTATTCTCTCTCGTTCTAAAAGAAAACATCATCTGCAAATAGAGACAGATATACGTTTGTCTGTATTGGTTTTCAATTCAATGAAGCCAGTTTACTATAGTGTATTTATAAATCGATATATATATATCCTAGAGATGTGCTACTTTTATATCGATAAACTTTAGCTGTCAAAAATAATTATCGTGTCATAATTTGAAGGACCAAATTGGATTCGAAAAATTACTCACAAGCATACTATTCAGCATTTTTGTGCGGGATGCACCTATGACTGGTTGAAGTTAATGATGGAGTGAAGAAAAACAATGCTTTGTAGAATGCCAGGTAGCGGGAGGTGTTGTAGTTCGGCGATGTTTATCGTTTGGCGGCGTACGGAAGAGTGTGTCGTGGCGGGCGGCCGGCCTCATTTTATTGCCGGCCGTATCCCCTCCACTTCGCCGGGCTACCTCACCCCCGCGCGGTCTTTATTTTATTAAATATAGAACTAACATTGCGTTTTATTAATTACGCTAACCTTATGCTAATCCTTATATTTATTTACATATTAATTTATCATTCCTACGTACGGCATGGCGTGTGTTGTCGATCTACGACCGATTTTCCCCCGCGATGCTAGTATATTACCTCGTCCCCCACCTCAGGGGTATAAATACTCGCCTTAGCATCGCGGGAGTGATCAGTCGTAGATAACGCGCATGCGCGGCGGATCGAATAGGTTCTGTTTGTTTACATTTTACGTGATCTTATTGGAATCTAATAAGAACCTATCCGATCCGCTATGGAATGATACGCTAGACGTGAGTATGTTTATTTACAATTAACAGCTATACTTAAATGTTTACATTGCACGAAACTATTATAAAGACTTAACTATATCGCAATGTTTTCTTAAGTTTACGACGCGCAAGTCGCTACTCGGTGCGTGTGCACTCGATAACGCTATTGTCCGGAACAATTTTAATGATTCTTTTTATACTCTTTTCCTTTAGTTCTAAAATTACGAAAAGCAGTTTGATATTGGAATGAGTAGAAGTAGTTGTAAGTTGTAAAATAAGAGTCTGCGAGTTTAAAAATAAGCATACTGAGGCGCTCTTGGCTGGTGGCGGGGCGGTGTGGACTAGTCAAATCTAATAACGACAAACCCGAAAAACGATACAGAATTATTAACAAAAACAACAACAAAAACAAAACGCAAATTAACCTCCCCGAGCCTTACCGCCAGCCATCTGCCGATCGCCTAAAATGACCCAAATAATACGTGCAACGTACAATTTTTTTAACGAGACCATACTTAGGTCCCGATAAAGCGTATCAATCTTCAATCTAATATATAAAAATCTCGTGTCACGGTGTTTGTTATCGAACTCCTCCGAAACGGCTTGACCGATCTTTATGAAACTTTTGTTCTATATTCGGCAGGTCTGAGAATAGGTCGTAGGCTATTTTTTATACCCCTATTGTCCGCAGACGGAGTCGCGGGCAACAGCTAGTTATTTATATTTATTTGTATATTTATGTACGAGTAGTATAATGGATATAAGGGGAAAAGTAAAACGACAATTATGAAATAATAATTATGATTTTATTTTACGTAGTTTTATTATTTATTGACCACTAAATAAAACCATTTTTTTATTTCTCAAAAAAACAGAATACATTTTTGATTATTTTTCTGCCAAACTTTCATAAATCAGGATCTTTAGGTAACCTGAGAACAATACACATCAACAATTAGCATTATATTAGCCATAATACAACTTAATTAGTTTTTCTTGTAGTGCTTCTCAGAGCCTATAAAAAGTTTAACTAAAATATATATTAATTTTAAATAAAAGTGACAAAAGCTGAACCTGAAATACAATGATGATGACATACAATATCGATTTATTTAACCACATCCCTATTATCAAATTTTACGTACATGAACTGTCATAACGGCCTGAACAGATGTTTTGTTGTTCATTATTTTAATAAATCTTTGGCCTGACGTGATCTTTATGACTTCACAATATTTAGAACGGCAATTTATTTATTGAGAACAGATCATATAATCTAAACATTGCGCAATAAGTTCATAATGATAGTCGATAACTTACCGATGGAAAGATATTCTTTGGTCACTTTCTGTTAATACACCCAGTCTACTCTTGCAACCGATAGCCATACAATCCATGGTTATAACAATATGAAATTAACTAAATTTCACTCTTCAAAATGGCATAAAACACATAAAAACAAGGGAAAACTGATAACAACTTTATAATTTATTGAATCAGGCGTTACTTTGCGGAGGTCCATATTAATGAACTAAAACAATTACTTTGCTCACCCGCGACCTTACAATAGTTACGTTTATGCAAGAAATGTGTGTTCATGCAGTTCCTCCACCTCCACACTGTACGAACACACACAAATCACATAAACACAACTATCACCACCACCAAGCTACACTGACGCGTTTCGAACTCAACCAGAGCTCATCCTCGGAGTTACCACAACCGTATGGTAGTACCAACATTTGGTAGCATAGCATACGGTTGTGGTAACTCCGAGGATGAGCTCTGGTTGAGTTCGAAACGCGTCAGTGTAGCTTGGTGGTGGTGATAGTTGTGTTTATGTGATTTGTGTGTGTTCGTACAGTGTGGAGGTGGAGGAACTGCATGAACACACATTTCTTGCATAAACGTAACTATTGTAAGGTCGCGGGTGAGCAAAGTAATTGTTTTAGTTCACTGATAACAACGTTTGGTATCCAGCTGGCTACCACGACGACTCAGAATTTGACACACTGACGTTTAAGATGGCGGTGTTTGTCTATGCTTCACTCTTTTTTTCACAGTGAGATTTTGCATGTGCTAGAAAGAGACACATGACGGTTTTTTGTTCGTCTTAAATAGATCTGGTCTAGCCATATCCTTAGTCTAAGGCCTATGGGCAACTGAACTGTCACTGTCAAATCGATCGGAACCGAACCGAATGCCCCGAATGGCATCACGATCTCGAACGCGTCCCCTCATTCGTTTTGTTGATTTTCGGTCAATTTTTGAATAAATTGCAGATCGAAAACCATGGCAGGTGAGCAAAACAGATAAGGATAATATTTCTTTGAAGAGAATTTTCCTAAATTGCCTGTATTTTTATTTATTTCATTACAACACAACGACTCGGTGGCTTATAACATCCGGCCTTTACATTCGTGCTTATTTTTCAGACAAATTAACCCTCGATAGGCAGGCTATGAAAGATAGGTCGACGTCTCATCTTCGAATATACGTCGGGGGCATAACAGAAAACACAACAGTTGACGATGTGTATGACCATTTCATACAATACGGCCAGATAAATGGGATCGTCGTGAACAGAAACTTTGGATTCGTGCAGTTTGAGACTGAGGCCAGCGCGAAACAGGCTATTGCACAAGCAGACGGAAGCATTCTCCAGGGCAAAAATATTAATGTGAGAATTTCACAAAGCAATCCTGATAAATCAAGGTGAGATTATATTTAAAACTTTAAATGGTTCCCTTATTGAATGAAATTGGAAAGAACAAGCAAGAAGACCAGAAAATGATATATGGTATAATTGCTATATTAATATTGTTGCACAACCAATAACTTTTTGGGTATTTTTATTTAAATATCCTATGTTAAATGGTAGTTGAAACTAGTAACGAAAATTGGTAAATCACAAACAGTTAGTAATGCACCGCTATGGTGAGCGGGACATCTGTAACTATAATAATCCCGTGTTAGCAGAACCTTGCTTCTAAGTAAAATGTACGCAGTGTGAGATAATTTTATATTAGTTAGTCAGGACCCCTTTTGAAGAATTTGAGGTTGCTATAGCAACATATATTTTTTAGAGCTGGGCACTTGACGGTTTAAATAGTTACAAATTTTAACCCATTATGGCCTGAATTATTTTAGGGTCTCACAATTGCATAATTTTTTGATATATCGTTATTAAAGGCTCCTAAAATTAATTGTAATTATTAATTAAAAGTTAATTTAAATTATTACTTTTGGACAAAACAATGGGTGCCTTATGGCACCGCTAGGCTAATGAGTAGGCTTTACATCCTGCTATTAGATATGAATTAACTTAACATTAGCTAACTATTTTTACCTTCTATTCATAAAATTATGCAGATTTAAAGTAGTAGAGAAGTAAATGAACAAAAAACAGCATTAGTTTTATAATTTTTTTTAAAAATAGTAAAGTAATGTAAGTTTTGCCTGTCTTTCTGAGACTATTGGAGCGTGTATGACGTGATGACAGAGACTAGGCGTCAAAACTGCTTCACACCCAGCATCGAGTTGACAACTTGTGAGGTTATTATGTAAGACCACCCCTTTCTTTGTCACCCGCATCTTGATCAGAATCGATGGGAGGTTCTGAAGGCGCAATGTAAAGTGACTCTAGCTCAAACTCCTCATCTTTTTCTATAGGGCTAAATGCCTAATGGATCGTACATCCCCTATGAAGACAAATAAATACTATTATCCACTGAAAAACAAAAAATAAACATACATATATAATTGCCACGCGCAATTTTAAAGACAACATAACAGCCTAGAGGTGCCATACGGCACCCGTAAGTTTTGAAGTACTGTAAACCAAAAACACAAACAAATTTTACTAATATTATAATATAAGTACCTGGGCGACCGAGCTCTGCTCGGGCGGAAACTCGGTACCAAGCGTTTTCCCAGAGATAAGACCAAGCTAGATCAATTTTTCACCCCCGAAAACCCCCAAATACCAAATTTCATCAAAATTGGAACCGTTTCCGAGATCTTGATTATATACACCGGAGGGGTGGGGGGGGGGGTGAGAGGGGGGGGAGGGGATGCGGGGGAGGGAGCGCGGGGGTATTAAAGGGGGGATGAAAATTTCATTGATTTTGCCGTAGGATGCACCGTTTTCAAGATATTTGACAAAAACACCGGAGGGGGTGGGGGGGGGGTGAGTCACGTTAAACTATCGTCCGTAAATCGACTTTACAGACAACCGGCTTTTCCTGTTCTGTGCTCCCAATAGGGAACGTGCACATAGACGGTGCTGCCAACTGGTGCCATAAGGGTGCCATCAATTTGAATGTTTTACCTTGATAAGTTTGTTTTACTGTCCGCATAGTGTCACTTCTGTCGCATTAGTGCTGCCGCCTATAGTTACTGCACGTTCCCTATAATACTTTTTCTAACAAAAAAGTAACTTTTTCTCACAAAAAAGTAACTTTTTCTCACAAAAGAAGAAACTTGACGTTTTCTCATAAAAAATAAACTTAAAAAAAAAACTAAAAATCTTGAAAAAAAACGTGGTATCGAACCGAGGTCGGCTGGATCCGCGACCACCCGATTTCTAATGTGCCATTATGATCTGCTCGAAGTCGGCGAAATTTAGCTTTATATTCTAATGCAAACAAAAATAGCCGGAAAACACGAGTAAAAGCGATTTTCTGAAAATGAAACATAGCTAGATCAGTTTTTCATCCCCAAAAACCCCCACATACCAAATTTCATCGAAATTGTTGGAGCCGTTTCCGAGATCCTGATTATATATATACATATATATATATATACATATATATATATATATACATATATACAAGAATTGCTCGTTTAAAGGTATTAGATTAGATATAGTCAGACAAACATAAAGGAATAAAATAAAATGCATTTAAATTATAGATTTTACGAAATAAATAAATTATTAGCCACTTAGTTTAAAGTAAAATCAATTTTTTCCCTATTTTTCACTACACTGAATTTGTGACGCTCTTGCCAGTTACAGCAAGTACATCAGTTGAAACAAACTATTAAAACTGTTTGTTGTCTTGCTCTAGCACCACATCGACGGCCTACCGTCGGGCTTCACTGTTTGAGACGCGCGTAGGGCGGGAATATATGAATGGCTTAAATTGGGTGCCAAACAACACCGCTAGGCACTAATGGGTTAATACCCTTTCGTTTGTATTTTAGAGTCACGGAAGTGGTAGTGGTGCAGCCTGATGTGCCACCTGCCGTGGCCTTGACTGACAATATACCAGTGGATAATGATGATGGTGGCGAGGAGCCCTACGACAACTATGGAAACTACATTGGAGACAAAGGAGGTGATTATTCATCATCAGCACCTCTATCCTATACATACATGAGAGCTTTTGTTACAGTTTCCATGTGGGCCTGGTGCAAAATCGGGATAAAATCCCGAAATCTAAACGCTAGGTTTAGTGACATTAAGTTTGGCACGGGAATTCTTATGCAACATTACTGAAGAGTGTGATGTAACTTATGGAAATTCCATTGAGAATTTTTTGAAGATATCCTACAATTCCAATTGAACTGCTGATGCCCGGCCTAATGGTTTATGCAAGCAAATCCCCACGGATCTACCCACGAAAAGGCTCCTAAAGTTCATTTCAATAGAATCTGACAGTCTCTTAGATTTCTATAGCCATGACAAATACACCTGAATACCTAGGTCAGCGGTTCTTAACCTTTTTGGCTGGCGACCCAAATTATAAATATTTTTGAAGTCCGCGACCCAAATTTTTAAAAAAAAATAAAATTTCGGGAGAATTTCGATTATTTAAAACTCCTTCCGGGAGCCGGGAGATTCCAGGAGAGTGTGGAGCCGTACCCGCGACCCATCCCAAAAGCGCCCGCGACCCAAATTTGGGTCGCGACCCGAGGTTAAGAAACGCTGACCTAGGTTTTTAAAGGTATGATTATAACTGAAAACCAAAAATCAAGTTTTAATCATAGGACCAAGGACCTGAACAGTTTGATATCCACTTCAGTTGGACTTAGGTGTATATGAGATTGTCAGATTCTAATGAAAAGGAGTTTGTACCATATATCTTCTCTCTTCTATGCAGTTTTCTTTATTTCTGAAGGTGGTGCCCGTCTTGAAAAGCTTTTATGAAGAGATTGACAAACTGCTTCCACACCACTCTGTCCTCAGCCTGTTTCAGAGCTGCAGGCAAAGTGAGCCCCGTTATTGCCTTAATTTGATCCCACCATTAGGTTGGCGAAATTGTTGTTTAATAAAAGAGACAGATATTTTTTTTAGTCATATTGGGAGAGTTTGTGGGAGCCCGGGTGCCGCGCGGTTCTGTATCGGATTCTAACCAGGATCCACATAATATCAGCGTCGAGCCACCTTTAGTGACTCGACGAGTGCTGAGTGGACTCCATTTTCGCATATGTATCTTATTTCTTTTTTTAATTATTGTTTTTATTTTTCTTCTTAGCATGTACATGTTACTTATGCAAAATAAAGATTTCTTATTCTTATTCTTATCCTCTCAATCTGTTCCTCTCTATCTTGCCTAGCACAATCAGTTTATCAAGGTTGTCTGGTTCCCTTTGAGCTATATGGCCAAAATGGCCAAGTATTTGCTGGTAGCAGGTCATGCAAAAATCTTATATTAACAAAAATTACCTCCCCAGGCAACAACTTCAGGGAAGATGACTATGAAGACAACAATTACAGCAACCACAGCTGGAACGAAGGACGCGGGGGCATGCGGGGGAGGGGACGCGGGCGCGGGCGCGGGGCGCGCGGCCGCGGAGCCCCCGGCTTCAGGGATCGCTCGCCTGTCGCTGGCAGAGGTGAGTTGCTGGCGTATTAGGGCATTTTAAAAAAAAGTGTGTCTTTAGAATTGCTATAGTGACGGTCTCCTGGGTCACTCTTTAAACCGTAAGTTTATCTGATTAAAATTTGCCAAACATGCATTTTTGTGGTAGTTTTAAACCCCTTCTACAATTGTTAGTTAATGTGACTCAACATTTCTTCTAATTAAACTGCTACTTTTGTTCCCTCGCTGACGGGACAGAATAACAATCCGAGGCCACTGCCCCGGGGCCTCCACAATAGAGGGCCCCCCACAGTAAAAACTACGAAAAAATGTTTAATGAAATCTCGACTGAAAGAAATGGTTATTTTATTTGGAAAATAATTTATGGCCAAGGGGCCATAAATCCACTCCAATCCACTTCTTTTATGCCCCGAGGCCTCCAGACATGAGATGAGGTTAGCCATAAATTATGTCGCACGTAAGGAGGAGAGGAGGGGGTCTGGCGATTAGTGACACGAGAAGAAAATAATTGCGATTTTCATAGTGTGACGTAATTTATGAATATTACGAAAGTAACTCTTGTCTCTCTGTCTGTTACCTCTTCACACCTAAACCACAGTACCAATTTAGATGAAATTTGCTATGGAGATAGTTTGAGACCTGGTGAGATTTTATTCCAGAAAATTGTAGTTCCCGTCGGGTAGCCATAAACGAATTCTATGCAAACGGACCCGCGAGCAACGGCTAGTGATGTTATAAATGCGAAAGTTTTTGCGTCCGTCCGGGAGTCTATGTGTGTTTGTGTTTAACGGACAGATAGACACACCTTCGCATTTCTAATATTAGTAGGTATGGATTATGGATTACTGAGATACCTGCAACGATGCTAGATTATTAATTTACTTTTTTTATTTGAAAGTTTTACAGCGAAGGGGTAAGTTTAGAAATAAAATAAATTAAATAGCAAGTTCTATTTAAAGGAAAAAATGCTCATACACAGGAGATCCCACTCCCACATCATAAGCATTAAGATTAATCCACAAAACAGTGTTCTTATGCGAATTATCTTAAGATCTGTTATGGATAAGTCCCTAGGAATATTGGCGCCCTCTTACTGTCTAATTTTGAATAGAATAAAAATTAGAATAGGTACTTTTTCGTAAAAGAAATTTTTATTTTGATTACTTTTGTAAAAAGCGGGAGTATTTATGTTGTAAATTATAAAAAACTGTACTGCATTTTTGGATCTCGATGCCGCCGATTGCCGCCCATTATAATACGAGCGCCTTAGACCATCGCCTAGTTCACCTATAGCTAAACTGTTTAGATGAGTCCTCGGCTGGGGGGGTATGGCGACAAACGGGGCCGAGAGATGCGGGCGGTGAGCGCGCCCGTGTGCCTGCCGCCCGCACCTCTCTCGGCCCCCTTTGTCGTCCTACCTCCCAGCTGGGTCATTATACGAGTGTTTGTTCCGAATCACTTTCGTGGACACTTTTTTGTAGAAATGGCAAAAGATTCTGATACAGTTTTTAATTATGTGGTAGAAGTACAGGTCCTCTAATAAATAACCGAAAACGCCATCAAAATCTACAGCCGATTCTTAGAAAACGTGACCACGAAAGTGAGGCGGTTGAAACGCTCGAATAAGCTCATTAGACCCAGCTCCTGTACCTACTTACCGCGTGGGCGAGGAGTCCAACTATTAGGTATATGAACAATTGAACAGGCCGGCACAGGTGAGAATCGCGAAAGTTTAAAACCTTGTAAGTATTGTATCTTTGTGTGCAGGTGGCGACTGGCCGGAGCCGCGCGGCTTCGACCGCGACGTCCGCGACCGCTACAAGCCTTCTATGCCGGACTACCCTCGCGCCGTACCTGTCAACGAGAGGAACGACTGCGAAATCATCGTTGTCTCTAAGGCTCTTACGTAAGTCTTGTTAGAGTTTCAAATTAAATTAAAAAAAAAACCGCTCAGAGCTAAAAACTAAAACGTAAAGACCTACGCTAGCTGACGCGGACGCCCGCCGCGTGCGCCCGCTCGCGGGTCTAAAATGTACCGAAAATCCGTCGCACGCGCCCGCGCCACTTAGCGCTATTCATACAAATTCTTATTAGACGCGCGCACGACGGGCGTCCGTTCCGGGTAATCCGCGTCAGCTAGCGTAGGCCCTAAAGGCCACCACAAGTGGTCGTCGTCAGTTTTGAATAATAAGTCACAGCAAATATGTAACAATTAGCAAGGACATAAAATATCGTCATTTTCTCAAAAATATCCGTTAAAGTTGACATATCAGAACACGAAGTGCATAGTTTATGGTCAGTAAAAAATTAAAAAGTTAAAAATATTGCAGGCTCGATAAACTCTACAACAATGTCGCATACAAATTCCATTAATGTCGAGTCTCAAGTACCTATTTAAGTTAATAAAAGTTTATTCTATTTTTTTTCCTTCAACTATTTTAAGAAAAGCTTTATATTAGTCTCGGCTGAAATAGCAATTGCTGGCTTCGTATTACTCGCAAGCTCGTCCGTTTAATACTCATACTCAGCCAGCAATAGCCTACTTCCAGGCCACGTCAATAATGTATTATTACATTCTTTCGGTTTCATAATGAATTAGTTACCTACTATTTTTTTACCCTGTTCCAAGCCCCGTCAATTTAGATATGCTACTACAGAATTAATTAATTGTGTTATGTTGTTTACACAAATTCAATTGATTTTCTACCATATTATAAAGGGAGCAAGGTCGAATCTATGTGTAGATTTATGTGGTCCCTATGTGCACGTGCCTGAAAAAGGGTTAAAAGCGTTTTTCAAAACTCTTCAAGATTGTTTACCCTTTTTCTAATGCTCAAATAAACGAAGGACTGTTCAATTACTCTAATGTTTAGTAGTCTAGTTTGAGGTCCCGGGTTCGATTCCCGCGTTGGGGCAGATATTTGTATGAAAAATAGGAATGTTTGGTCTCTAGTCTTGGGTGTTTAATATGTATTTATGTATGTGTATATCTATATAAGTATGTTTATCCGTTGCCTAGTACCCATAACACAAGCTTTACTTTGGGACTAGGTCAATTGGTGTGAATTGTCCCGTGATATTTATTGATTTAATTTATGTTTTTATTCTACAGGGAGTATGCGGAATACATAGAGGGCCGCTTGAAACGGTTGGGGATTGTGGTTGATCTCCTATTTCCTATGGAAGACGTCCCGATTGGCAAAGTGCTGGGCAACATCGCGTCCCGAGGTTGCCTGTACGCCATACTAGTCATGCCGCTCAACCAGGAGAACAGATCTCTCACACTCACCATACTGCATGGGTTACCACAAGGTACAGTAAAATTACATAAAGTTTACCACTGACAATGGTTTGCCTTCATTTCATATTCAACTTTAACGACCTACAAATAAAGCCAATTTTAGAATACTGTTACCCACGTTTGCAGATTTTGTAATAGCTACTTTATTTGTATGGTGTTAAAGTTGGAAATTAAATGAAGGCAAGCCATCTGTCAGTGGTAAACTAAAAGTAAACGTATTTGTACGTTCATTTGGTCTGGAGATTTGAATGAAGGGAGTGTAGTGATGTGGGACAAACACTTTGTTTCCGCGGAGTTTGAATTTTTGGTTGACAAATGAAAGGCTCTGGGTCAAAGCAAATTGAACCGTTGTGTAGTTAATAGCTACTTTGCTAGGGCTTTTCTTTTTCAACTATTATGGGTGGCATAAGGGCATTTTAATTTTTCAATTTCAAAATCACGACTGCTATTCATTTCCATAGAGAAAGTGTTTTTGTTTTTTTTTAACAAATTTTGTGAATTTTTTCATACAGTTTATATGGCTCGTCATAAAACTGACAAAAGATTGTATGGAAGATTAGGGTTTTTTTTTTTTTAATCAAAAAATCATAGCTCTCTTGATTCCGAGCAAGAAAACCCAAAAAGTACCTAATTAAAAAAGTAGTAGGTACATTTTAAATTGATAATGCCCATAAATGTTTTTAAAGTTTCCAATAATAACTAGAGTATATTTGTTCAGAAGTTCTGTGGTCAGGCAAAAAAATTTGAGCCTGCCACCCTAGGCTCCAGTCTACTATAGGTAACGCCATCAGAGATGAGGTCATGCACACAACAATACATCATGTAATGACAGCGGGATTTTGACATTTATTCGTACAGATAGCAAGTTCAACTAAAAATTTCTTCAACCTATTTCTTTAAGAATAATGTAGGAAAATACATCTAGTTCAAACAAAATAGAAAATAAAATATTTTGATCTATTTTATATAAATCAGATAAGCATATTTTTCACTATTTATAAAATACCGATTTTTTTCTTGCGAATATTTCTTATCAGTTTCAAATTGTTTTAGTTCAAAAATAGGTTATATGAAAAAGAAAAATTATAATATGCATTTATTTATTGCGATTATTTATTATGATTTATTGCATAAGTATTTCATCATAAGATCATATAAAACACATTTTCATTCACTCAGTCATTTCATGCATTCACTATCTTTTTGCGTTCAGTACTTTATGTAGCCTCAACACTCGTGGCGTTACCTATACACTGGTATATACATCCGCCACTGTCATTAAGGGCAATCGCGGTTTACATCCCGTAGTAAATTGCCGTGATTATTTAAAAACTGCCATTGATAATGTTGTTTCCAGAGCACCGCAACATGCCGCTAGAGGACGCTTTGCAGCTGCTCTCGCGCAATTTCCAAGAGGTGCAGCGCGGCGGGCCGACCGGCCGCGAGGCTGTTTACGCCCTGCTCGGCCAACTGGCCGACGGACGCTCGCTGACTGGGCTACAGTATGACAAGGTCATAGAGTACTTGCAGGTCAGTGCTGTCAATACCAGTCTAGCCTCTCGTACGAACGCGGATCCGCGTCAGATTTAAGGCTATCTTTTTGTATTTTTTTTTAAATCTATAAAATAGATACTATTTAAAACAAACGAGACTAGAATCCAGTTTTTTTTTACTTCCGGCATGCAAGAGGCTAGTACATATCTATTTTACGTCATTGACGTCCGCTTTAGCCTAGTTGGTAGTGACACTGCCTATGAAGCAAGAGGTCCTGCGTTCAACTTCAAATCCCGGTAAGGGAATTCATTTGTGTGGTGAGCACGAATATTTATTCCTGAGTCATGGATGTTTTCTATGTATTTAAGTATTTATTTATCTATATAAGTATGTTTATCGTCGTCTAGTACCCATAGTACAAGCTTTGCTTAGTTTGGGACTAGATCGATTTGTGTAAGATTGTGCCCTAATATTTATTTATTTTATTTATCTACTATTCAAGTTAATGAGCTGAGGGAATACAGCTGCACGTGATTGGTTCGAAATATACCGAGTCTTCGGTCTGCGGACGCCACTCGAGAACCTTTCGGCCCCATCGGCCGTCAAATCTACGAGCGATGTGTCCTGCCCACTGCCATTTTAGGCTGCGTTTCCACCAGAGATGTGCGAGGATGCGTTGCGAGGGATGTGTTTGTCATGAACCAACAGAAACACTTCATTCACTTAGGACCTTTTAAATGAGGTGTTTCTATTGGTTCATGACAAACACATCCCTCGCAACGCATCCTCGCACAGCTCCGGTGGAAACGCAGCCAAGTCTGGCGGTTCTTCGAGCTATGTCCGTGACTTTAGTTCTTGCGCAGATTTCATCATTTCTAATGCGATCCCGCAGAGAAACTCCAATCATAGCCCTCTCCATCGCCCTTTGAGCGACTTTGAGCTTTCTTATGAGGCCCATCGTTAGCGGCCACGTCTCAGGGCCATAAGTCATAGTGATGACTTGCCAGTGTGCAACACACTGGTCAAAGACTTGACTTGAAACACTGCGGGTATATTGGGTATGCATTACAATACCGAAGTACGATAGACCGAATGTATTAAAACATCGAATGGGTCAAAAGACCGACACGATTTTTTTCTGAAACCGTAAACTTCTTAGAATTTATTAAAACGGCATCACACAGAACCCATTAGGTTAGGTTAGATTTGTTTTATAACAATCGGTCTATCGTACTTCGGTATTGTAATACATACCCGGTATATTCGATGACAAGATATTGCAGAGCTTCGCGAACGATGCCCAGCCGAGTCTAATTCGTCGATTGACCTCTTTCTCGAAGTTGAACCTACCTAATTGGATTGAATGTCCCAGGTAGATATAGTCGTCAACAACTTCGAGCAATGTATCTCTGATTACCTACGACGGGAGTTGGTACATGGGCGACCCATGTAAAATGATCAAAAAATCAGCTTCCACTGATTTTAGATACAACTGGTAGACTAAAAATCAAATTAGGGACACTGGCATCCTTATTTCGAAAATTATAGCTAGTCAAAATTCCTAATTCTATCACTGGCACACTTACCAATCAACAATACATTTTTCCAGGAGCGCAAAGAACAGCAGATCAAAATAGAACTGGGCGAGCCGCTCCCCGCAGCTAGCAGTAAGACTCAAGTGGACCTGCAGCAACGGATCCTCAACATCCTGAACGACAAGAAAGTGATAACTCCCGAGCCGACGCCTGCGCCTCCCGCCGTCCCAGCCCCGGCACAGTCCAAACTGCTTAATGATCCCACTGTCAGAAAAGCATTGGATTCCATCTTACAGAAGTTTACGTAGATCTAAATTTATACAATTCCTAGACAATTAAGTTTCAACAATACAAAATGTGAAAATATTGAAGATATAAAACGTTTTGTCTCTCAAAAAGTTGTTTCAATAAAACACATCACTAATATTACATCAGTTCTATTTATTTAAATTCATACACATAATTAGAGGTGGTTTAAACTGGTCTGTCGAGTGATTTGAAATGACAGGTTATAGTTAATTTGTTATTGTACAAACGCAAAGAGAAGACGCGAAATATTTTAATGAACTATGAACTAAGATGCTGAATATACTCAGACTACGAATTGATTTTGTATCGTAACGTTTTCGGGCCCTCTCTTATCGGGTTTGCTAAACATAACTATACAGTATTAAAAAAAAATACCATAGTAAAACTCGTTATAAATCGATTGCTTCGGCTTTAGTCATCTTAGGTGCATCGTGCTAACGCGTACGTGCAATGGCGACAAATATCTACATGCATAGCTTCATATTCGTGTAGATGCTTACAATTATTAGGGTCATATTTATCGGCATTAGACATAATTGGAACACCGCCAGCGGTTCTCGATATTAAGATTCAATTTCTACAAACTACATGAGCTGGCCATCTCTAACGTCTTTGTACAATAGTAGGTACATCACAAACCAGACAGTCCTCACGAACGTTGCAACATTATGTCATCAGTATCACGAATTTTATGGCATTAATAAATATTTGCATCAGAATTAGATTTGCATAATAGGGAAACTGATCAATTTACAAACTTTTTTGAGATCAAGGCCCTGAGTCTTCAATCTTCCAAAAGCATCTTTTATAAATTCTATTCATTAACTTTTAGGAGTTAAATTTGCTATACACGTTATATAATAAACTAGGACAACATTAGGTATATCCACAACTTATTTCTATACATATAAACAAATCCTCGTACGCCCTTACTACTACTGCAATTAAATGCCACCACACACCCAGCGAGCCCCGTAAAGCTATATTTGGAAGATTTGGTGTCGGCAAAGAGCTCGGTCGGTGCGCGCGATATTTACAGGTCAGTCGGCCGCCCACCAGCGTCGTCGAGGCGACTTAGGTCGCTCTCTCCGGTGGGTCTTCTTGCTTTGAAGGATCAAAACCTTCTTTAATATGTCCTCCAGTACCTTTAGGATCTAAATCTGTCGCCCAGCTGAAGTGCATAAGAGCTAAGTGTTTATTACCAAGTTCATTGTGAACCTTTCCAAGTAAATAATAAACTAAAGACTCCCTAGGAGCTATGTCTTTCAAATGGTGGAGGTCTGCCAAAGCATCCTGCGGTCTGCCAGCCCGTAGCAACACGGATGCTCTATGGAAACGGCAAAGTGGGTTCTCAGTGTCTAAGGCTACAGCACGCTCGAGAGTAGAAAGGGCTCTGTCCATTTTACCTAGAGCGGCCTGAGCAAGCCCCAGTTGACATCTTAGTACTCCAGAATGGGGATGTATTGTCAAAGCACGGCGAATATGAACTTCTGACGGTTTCCAGCGTTCCTGTTTTGCGTACACCGTCGCTATTCCGAACCACGCCACATAGTTGCGAGGGTCGATACTAACAGCAGTCCTGAAACTCGTCAAAGCTTTATCAGTTTCCTCAGCTACTGCATACTCATGGCCCAGCAGGGCATGAGCGTATGATCCGTAGGGATCCATTTGAACAGCCCTTTTAAAGAACTTGAGAGCAGTTTCTCTCTCTTTGTGAAGAGAAAAGCAATTTCCAGCTACCAGCCACGCGATAGGATCACTTCTATCCATTTCAACTAATTCCTGAGCCAATGCAGATAACTGTGCCTCACGTTGTAAGTGCCATAGGCATGTGCTGTAAATGTCCATCCCTTCTGTCCGACAAGGATGTGTCTTTCTTAGTTCAGCAAATATTTTAGCAGCAGCGTCATACTGAGCTAGCTCATAGTGTGCTCGTGCAATCATTGTCTGAACCCATGGTGAGGCTAATTGTTTTGCAGGTATATCTTGAAATAGCTTAATTGCATTTTTACAATCTAAAAAAGCAAGCGCCTTGTATGCATCTCCCAATTCTCTCATTAAATTAAGTAATGCAACTCCATTTGAGCTCTTTGGTGTAAGGGTTGGTGTTACAGTCTCCATGGACTTAGATCTTTCATTAGTATCAATGTTGTTGGTTTTGATGTTCTTTGCTGTGCGCTGCTTATTTTTTCTTGAAGGACTTTTGGGTGCTACAAATTTTCTACTAGGGGATTTGTTGTTTTCTTTGACTGAATAACTACTGTTATTGCTAAACAATCTAGATGATCTTCGTGGTGCTGGCCCAAGGGTGCATCGAGGTGTAGGGCTGAATACTGCATCTTTGAGCTGTCCCATTTGTGCTCTAAGGGAGTTGACTATCTTAGGTATGGCTTTCTGCTCATTTGAGTCAGTAAGTGTTGGGGTATATAAAACAGGAGATTCTTCCATTGGTAACATACCAAATGATGGGGAAAATGATATAGGAGCCAAACCACCAAAGACGCTATGCATACGCTTTACAGGAGCTTGGGCCTCTGGAGTGATGCTAGAGGACATTGTCATAGGGCTCCGAGGAGCCACATTCATAGGTGTCACATTAGTGTTCATACTCATACTAGTGTTATTAGGAATGTTACTATTAACAAATGAAATATTTTCAGAATTGTTGACTAGATTCACAAATGTTGTCACACCAAATGAGAAATCAGTATTGTTCATTTGGAATACATGGTGTGGGTCTACTTTCTCACCCAGGTTACATAAATCAGCAAAGGAGCTCCACATAAACGGATTCAGTGACAAGGCTTTCCGTAGAGCGTCTGTAGCTTTACTTCTCCTCTCTGTTATATTATATATGTAAGCAAGCAGTTGCAAGGCATAAGGGGCTTGTTCTCCAAATTCAGAAGCTACGATTTCAATATTAGACCCCAGAACTGCTTCCGCGTCTTTGTAGCTGGAATTAAACATAACCACTATTAAAAATTATGCACAGGTCAATCAGAGTGTAACAACTTAAAAACCAGTCTTACAAGCATATATAAATACAACATTAATTAACTTACTTTTTTAAATCTATACAACATTTTGCTAGTAAAAATCTAGCCTGTGGTATAGTTAGTGGTATGTTTTGTAGCAAATGGTGAGTCTCATTGAGTCGCGCACATCTGTAGTAACATGTTCCCAAAAGGAAAGCAGTCTCTTCTGAACCAACTGGAAAACAAAGATTACTGATATCAAAACGGATGAACACTGAAGTAAAAAAATTACATAAAACAAATTATTCGTAGGTACAGAGAAAAAGTAAACAATCGATAAATTCTAGACACAGCTAGTGGTAATATTACTATTTTAAACCAAAGTTACAGGTATAAAATCTGACAGTAGTGCAGAAAATCAATTAAATTTTTACCTTCCGCATGCAATCTTTCGGCCAAGAACACAGCGTTGTCATATTCATAATTGTTTAAGCAATCCCAAACGATAACCTGTGGAATAAAACGGTGTTTGTGGGTAAAATATCGAAGATAGGAACACCTTGACAGTTAGTAGAAAGTGGATTTTTGCATACCTGTATAGGTTCTTGGACAATCATATTGATGATATTGTAAACTTTTAGGATTCTACGCACTATTCAAGAAAATATTTATCATCGCTAGCCACGATTACTACAGTCACAAAATAAAGATAAAACGTATCATTAGACGGACATTTTCATTTCAGTTTGTTAATTGTCTATGGTTTGACTGATTACGAAAGCATCATTCTTGCCAGCAGTAAAATACGCAAAAATCATCATCACTGAAAAAACAATTCTGTCAAAATTCTGCCTCAACGACCACCAAGGCCACCACAGACCGCAGCGCTGGGAGTGCGACGACTCCGACGGAGTGTGCCAAGCGCGCTGTATATAACACTGAAGGCCACCACAAAACGAGAGCGCAGGACGCTGACAGAGCGAGCGCGGTCAATAACACTGAATCATATTATATGCTGACATAGGGCATTTGTGCACTACACTGAATTTTACTGTCCGGCAGTCCGAGTTTTTACCGATCCGACGCCACGCCACGCCATAAATTTATATGCTAGCTTGTGCACTACACGTAATTTTATCGTCCGACATTTTACTTTTCCCCATTCTGGACAGTATTTTTCCAGTCCGTGATGACAGCTATGAAAAACTTTATGCTTGTGTACTGCGTCTGGATTATTCATGATCATGACTTGCCCGGGTGGGGGCGTGCTAGAGGGGGGGGGGGGGTCGCACGCACAGGACACCACAGTTTACAAAGTCTATACAGCTGAAGAGTTTGTTTGTTTGTTTGGTTGGTTGAACGTGCTAATCTCAGGAACTACTGCTCCGATTTGAAAATTTCTTTCAATGTTAGATAGCCCGAGGAAGATCGAGGAAGGCTATATATCATCACGCTAACACCAATCGGAGCGGAGCGGAAGAATGTTTCAAAATCGGGGGTTTTTGACGTGCAACGTCTAATAAGGGGGTGGGGGTGAGGGGGGAAGAGGGTGAGAGTGCGGGGAGGGGGCGCGGGGGCTCCAAAGGGGGGTGAAAAATCATTGATTTTGCCGTAGGATGCACCGTTTTCAAGATATTAGACAAAAACACCGGGGGGTGAGGGGGGTTCGGGATGAGGGGGGAGGTGCGGGAGAAGGGGTACGGGGGCATTAAAGGGGGGATGAAAATTTCATTGATTTTGCTGTACGATGCACTGTTTTCAAGATATTAGACAAAAACCCTGGGGGAGGTGAGGGGGGGTGCGGGAGAGGAGCGGGTGCGGGGGTTTCAAAGGGGGATGAAAATTTCATTGATTTTGCCGTACGATGCACCGTTTTCAAGATATTTGACAAAAACACCGGGGGGGGGGGGGTGAGGGGGGAGGAGGTGCGGGGGTTTTTGAAGTAAAACTTTTATAGGCACGCTTAACTTGGGACGAACGCGGGTGTGCGGGGGGTGCTGTGTGGGTTGGGGTGTGGTGCTGCCTGCCCAAATTACTAATTCCACGCGGACGGAATCGCAGGCAGGACCATGAAAACTCAGACTTCCGGACAGTAAAATTCATTGTAGTGCACAAACGCCCATCATCAGTTTTTTTCATGCCACTGCGCCGCACCTGTCAGTAAAAAGACGGACAAGTGCACAAGCCAATCATCCGTTTTTTTCATGCCATATCGGACCATGAAAACTCAGATTTCCGGACAGTAAAATACAGTGTAGTGCACAAACGCCCATACAGCGCGCTGGGTACGCTCCGTCGACGCCCCGTGCTTTGGTTTGTAGTGACCTTTAGCTAGCTACATATTTATTATTCTGTGCAACGATTGGAGAAATATTAATAATCAGAAGTTACTTACAAACATATTTATTCTTTATATTAGTGTTTCAATACTCCAATATTTCAGCATTTATATAATTGCAATGATCATCGACTTATCGTTTCGGTGACTTAAAAAAAATGGAAATTTCTGCGGAGAGCGGCGACTTTATTTGTGTTTCAAACAGCTCGAGATTTCTATTCTAATTGTCTATGGCAGTTATGGAACGATTGCAGGAAAACGAATAGTCGTATGGTTCTTTATTTATTGTGAATACGTGAAAAACTTGAGACAGCTCTACTTCTTCTTTTGTGTTTTGCTAGTGATACGTGCGATTGTTCGCTTTGTGTAATATAAAATAGAAGGTTGTTAACGAGAAGAAAATCGATGAGATTGTGTATACAGTGGTGTGAACAATATGTGCAGTGTTGATTACGAATGACATCTGCTAGAAGGAATACGGCATTGAAGTAGTTCGAGGACGTGGATTACACATCAACCAGGTAAACCTTGACGATGTGTTAAATCCAGAGCCCCTTCAGACCCTAGACTGGTCGACATCAGCACTGCAACAGTGTTGTGCGTCACTAACGGAACTAATCGCCCTTCACTCTCTTGTGTGGAGTACCCCAAACAAGAAAATGTCAAGATGTGTGACCTCCAGGTTATAAACTCCTTTCTAGGGTCTGTTGTTGTTATTGCGGAAATCTTGCTCAATGCAGTTGCATCACATTATTTCTTTAATTGGAGATTAATTAGTTTTGTCATATTTATCTTAGAGCAATACGTAGTTATTAATTAATATCGTAATTACAATAGTACAAGATCTTCAAAATTCTGAATTTTCCTACTAGAAATTAATTAAGAATTGAAACAAGAATAACATTCTTGTTTGTTTGTTCAGGTGATTATTTACGCCTTGGATGACGTTCTGTGCCTATTGTTTTATAGTGTATGTACATTATTAAATTTGTATGCCACAGTTATTCTTTTATATGATACATAAATACTGCCTGGAGTTTAAAAAATTCTCGAGTATTCCAAATAATTCTGGTTCTTACTTGTCTAGTAATTTTTGTCTAATATTAAAGATTTCATTATGGATATTAAATAAATTAATGATTCAAATGTAATTTTAGTTAAATGCAATATGTGAAGAGTAGAAGAAATGAGGAAAAATAATTACATAAAAAATGATAATCTTGGTTAACAACAATGTTTGTGTAAACAAATTGTATAAATACCATGTATCCAACCACCAAATTGTATGTATAACTATTGCTGTTACCTATGTACTTTTGTGAGGTGAAAATATACGATTATTATTATTATTTATTATTACTATAGCAACAAAAAACGGGAACATATCAAAATATATAAAGTTTAAAACAAATAATGGTCATAATACATACTAAAATTTTCCAATTTTTTTTTTTTGTTTTTATAAAACAAACTTTTTTAATCGTGTAATCTACAGATTGGTTTAGGTTTGGTTCATTTTATGAAAATCCTGTAGAGTTGAGAATTTCCAAGAAACTTGCTTTATATCAAATGACCATTATGTATTTTGTCCATTATTACTTTTAAACTTTGTTATATTTTGATACATACCCACAAAAAACACTTTTAAATTTCCATTATTCTCCTTCTGCCTTAAAGCCCTTGGTGCTCTACCACCCTGCAATATCATCATCACTTGGTCTATGGCCTGTGTATGTACTACTGCTAGGCATAAACGTCTCAGAATGATAGAGTTGTATTAATAAATAAATAACTAACTTAATAGACAAAATTGATACTTAATTTAAGTCCCGTCCCAAAGAGCCATGAAAGTTACTAAGTTATTATTGTTTGGTGCATTACCTATATCATTGTTAGAGTTAGAAACAATCTTTAACATAAATGTTTCTACTTATTTTATTTACCTACTAGCCTTCCGTCCGCAGCTTCGCCTGCAATAAATTAATTTTCCCATAGGAAAAGGTATTTTCCCGCAGTAAAAAGTAGCCTATGTAATAATGTAGCTTTCTAACGGCAAAAGAATTTTTGAAATTGGTCCAGTAGTTTTATGTTTATTTGTTACATGCAAAAATACAAATCTTTCCTCTTTATAATATTAGTATAGATTAATAATTTCATTCTTATCATTCAACCACCCACTTTGGAGTAAGACATGAGTAATATTATTGATAAGAGATAAATTCCTTGAATCGTCATATTGGTTGTGTTGGTATTTAATTAATCTTCTGCACTGATTGCTCTGTGTAATATTGTAAATAAAATAATATCAACTCCAGAACCAATCAAATCCGAATCAAACAACGGACTGGAAGACACAGTGTAGGTAGGCCTCCAACAAATTAGAGTGACGACCAGCAGGCTTATTGTCTAACGTTTCTGACGCTTGCCTTCGCAATCACTATTTCTTTCTCTCAAACGGTATAAAAGGATGTCAGAAAGAGACGGTGAAAGCGAAGGCAAGCATCAGAAGCGTTAGACAATACGGCCTCTGGGCCCAATTGCATAACAAATTACAAGCTAATAGTATTAGCTATTTTGTATTGAAATTCACTAATACTATTTGCTTGTATTTTGTTATGCAACTGGGATTGTTCATTTTCTTCTAACCCCCCCTTTTTATTTTTTTATCAAAAATATAGAGCATTATAAGAAACTAATTTGAATATTTCAGCAATTCATCACTCCAATTTTTTTATAATTTATTAAAAATTTGAGATCCGACTACTCGTAAATTACATGCCGCGGCAGGATCTGTGTATAAACCACAGACATAATGACAAAAAAAATGTGTCACAATCGATGGTTAGTTGTCATCTGACAATGTCACTTTACGTTACAATAACTATAACACCATAGAGTAATATTATATACGGGAAATAGAGCGCCCTCTCAGCGGAAATTATTGTCACCATCAAGTCAGTCTGCACAGCGGCTCCACCTATTAATCGTGATAGACAACAGGGCCGGTGGGGGGAGAGGGGGGGGGGTTGTAAGTAGGTACGTAGCTATAGGTATGGGTATGCGATGCGCTATAGATATATATACGTATAGGTATTCATGCATGTACGCGCAAATAGGCGATTTGTATAGTTATATAGGTTTGTTGCATAAATTCTTGATTTCACTTTAGGCATTAGAAAATAGGTGAATAATCTGGACTTTCCATACCATCCATCCATTTTATGCAACTATTTTTCAATAAAAAAAATAAGTCATGACCTTCTATATAAAAATGAAAGCCAAGCTACGAATCTATGCAACAAACCTACCGACAATACAATTCTAGGCAGAAAAATGATTAATTTTAAGTGCCAAATATAATTATGTTTCAAATAAAACGTGTACCTACTTAGTAAAATTCAATTTTAATTCAAAACATTTAATTGAGACTTTGTCCATAAACGTTAGATTACATTTACCTTATTGTGAACATAAAATCTAGATTAATGACAGCCACATAATAATTATGTTCTTTAAATTAAGCCTTAAAATATTAACAATGTAAAAATGTTGTAAAGGAGAGATGAAAATAAGTAAAATTGACATTAAAAAATAATATTATCTTTACAAAATTTCTATGAATACATTTAAAAATAAACAGGCAAGTTTTAACAAAAAACAAGAATAAAACTCATTATTTAGATATTTATTACTCTATTTTTCGTTTAAAAACTTATGTAGGTAAGAAGTAGTAAGACTTTCTCAGTGAGGCAGTTCAGTTTAGTACTATGGACCATATTGTCCATAGTACTGCCCTGACGCGTCGTGTGCGTGTCACGCTCGCCGAGAAGAACAGCCAGTACGCGCCTCTGCGAGCAACTTTGACGCGCTACAAAATTGCATTAGACCTAACAGCGTCCTATACAAGACAACAACAAAACGAGACTAGCGTACCTAATTGGGAATGTAAAAAACAATACCAATGGTTTTAGTGTTCCGTACCCAAAGGGTAAAAACGGGAACCCTATTACTGAGGCTCCGCTGTCCGTCCGTCCGTCTGTCACCAGGCTGTATTTCGGGAACCGTGATAGCTAGAGAGTTGAAATTTTCACAGATGATGTATTGCGGTTGCCGCTATAACAACAAATAGGTACTAACAAATGGAATAAAATAAATATTTAAGGGGGCTCCCATACAACAAACGTGATTTTTTTGCTCGTTTTTGCTCGATATTGATAACGGCAACAGACGCTTGAAATAATCACAGAATATTTAATTATATATTGACTTTAAAAATAAATCATTAAAATAAAAAAAATATATATTTATTTAATTATTTATTTTTTTAATTATTTAATCCCATACAACAAACGTGATTTTTATAGATAACTAGCTGTTGCCCGCGACTCCGTCCACGATGAATGGGGGGGGGATAAAAAATAGCCTACGACCTATTCTCAGACCTACCGAGTGTAGAGAAAAAAGAGGTGAGAAGAGGTGTGAGTTTCATAAAAATCGGCCAAGCCGTTTCGGAGGAGTTCGGTAACAAACACCGTGACACGAGATTTTTATATATTAGATTATACGGAACCCTTCGTGCGCGAGTCCGACTCGCACTTGGCCGGTTTTATATATATATTATATTGAAAAGTCAATTATAATATAAGAAACTGATTTCAGCTTTTTTTAATTTAGATTACTATTTTTTTCAAAATAAATTATTGAAACTGTTTTGGTTGATGACGGCAGATTATAATTGAGGGCTCTCGCATGGCCAAATTTATAAATTTATTTAAATTCGTACGGTAAGGCCACCCTTTTAATGTGTAGTGGTACACTGTAACTAGAGCCACTTTACTGGCGCTGTCCTCAGAGTGCTAGATGTCAGACAGCGGGTCCAAATCAAACTCTGTAGTGTTAATCCATGCGTAAATTATGAAGAATTCTAAATAATGCTATTCCACACCGATTAAAATACAACTTGGATCATCTACGAAATTTACTTCAATGTCAAATGAAGGTCATTGCTTATTTGAAAATGAAATAACTACAGAAAATGATTTAAAAAGCATTTATCTCGAAATGGTTTTCGATTTACTATAAAGCCTGACCAGAAATATATGATCATTGTCAAGAGGGCGCTACTATTTTCATTTGTGTGAACATTTCAGTATAGCCCGCACAATGTGGATTGGCGACTAGTTATTTTGACTTAGGTACCTATTTTTATTCACCGTAATCAAAATCAGACATTGAAGACTTTTTGGATTGTGGAGGGGTGGGCCATGTTATCGAAGTTTATCTCTACATTGATTACTTGGTCTTCAAAGTAATTTCCAAGTTTTTCTTCAGCAGCTGGTGCTAGACACTTGCGTTTCATAGAATTCAGTGGTTGAGTAGTCTGGCTGGTATTTACTTTCAAGAAGTCCTGGGAAAAAAAAATATTTTATTAAGTATCGCTACATAATAATATTATAAAGAGGAAAGATTTGATTGTTTGTTTGTTTGCATTGAATAGGCTCCGAAACTACTGGACCGATTTCAAAAATTCTTTTGCTGTTAGAAAGCTACATTATCACTGAGTGACATTGGCTACTTTTTACCGCGGGAAATACCTATTCCTACGGGAAAATTAATTTATCGCTGGCGAAGCTGCGGACGGAAGGCTAGTCGCTACATATACAGGTCGAGTCACACGAGCTGGCACGAAAGGATTGAACAAAAGCAATGTCACTTTGATATTTTTGTAGGAAAATGACTGATGCATGACATTTTCATATTTGTGTGAAGTGTATTCAAATAGATCTATACCACATTGATACTAATACCCTTAAACGAGCAATTCATGTAACTATATATAATCAGAATCTCAGGAACGGCTCCAACGATTTCGATGAAATTTGGTATGTTCTCGGGGATGAAAAATTGATCTAGCTTGGTCTTATCTCTGGGAAATCGCCTGGTACAGAGTTTTAGCCCGAGCGGAGCTCGGTTGCCTAGGTACTAATCAATTTAATAATTGTAACAAAACTTTATTTTTTTTAAGTCAATAGAAAGAAATAAATTACCTGCTTCCAGTATTGTGTGTGAAGAAGACAGCAAGTTGGTTGAGGTTGGTGGAGGTTGCTGCAGTTAATGTGTCACATATGTCTTGTACCATATTGGACCCTTGATACGATTTACAGTACTTGTGATCTTCCTGTACTGTCTTATGTAATGATGTTACAGCTGTAATAGATGTTACGTTGTATCATTTAATTAACTCTGGCTGTGATGTGATGTCCTATGAAATTTATCCTGCAACCTATTATTGACCAACATACAAAAGGACGATTTTAAGGTATTATTTTTGATATATCAAAGTATACGCTTTGAACGGTTGTACCTATAAAAATCCAGTGTTGTAGTTTGTTTATTATAGGAAGAGCTTTGACAGTTACAAAAAATCCATTACATTTTATGCAATAAAACTTTTATAGTGTAGGTTACACTTAAAACTTGAAATATAAAATACAAAACCTTTTTTTAATTTAATATCAGTACTGTACATGTCTCAAGCCCTCTCATTCGGAGAGGAGGCCTGTGCCTGCAGTGGGACGTGTAAAGGCTGGGATGATGATGATGATGACGATGACTGTACATGTATGTCTATGATTGTATAGGTATATTGTTTTAAGGGCAATCTAAACCAGCTACTTAGGGTGAAGCCGTGGTGGCCTAGTGGTTTGACCTATGGCACAGAATATATAATAGTACTGACGTACAGAATGGAAACGGTCCGCCCCGCACCGATTCGAATTACCCCACCCCTCAAGGCGCAGATAGCCGGAAACCGCCAGAAACCAGAAGAGTGCGCGCGCGATGTATGTAGGCGTACGCGTGTACAGACGTCGTCGTGCTTATGTAGATTCAAGAACGCGTATTTGTACGTCGTGTCCGCCGCGTGCCTGCCTATGGTCTCTTAAGCAGAGGGTCGTGGTTCAAGTGTGGGCTCGCACCTCTGAGTTTTTCGGAATTAATGTGCGGAATTACATTTGAAATTTACCATGAGCTTTACGGTGAAGAAAAACATTGTGAGAAAACCTGCTACACCTGCGAAGGAATTCAATGGTGTGTGTGAAGTTCCCAATCTGCACTGGGCCCGCGTGGGAACTATGGCCCAAGCCTTCTCATTTATGAGAGGAGGCCTGTGCCCTGCAGTGGGACGTATATAGGCTGGGTTGATGATGAAACACCCTTTGCTATATAGTCGACCAAGTAAGTGCTTTCTTTACCATTTTTAGGGTTCCATACCCAAAGGGTAAAAACGGGACCCTATTACTGAGGCTCCGCTGTCCGTCCATCTGTCAGTCTGTCACCAGGCTGTATCGCGGGAACCGTGATAGCTAGAGAGTTGTAATTTTCACATATGATGAATTTCGGTTGCCGCTATAACATATAATAAAAATAAATATTTAAGGGGGTTCCCATACAACAAACGTGATTTTTTTGCTCGTTTTTGCTCGATATTGATAACGGCAACAGGTAGACGCTTTAATATTCACAGAAGATTTAGCTATATATTCACTGTAAAAATAAATAATTAAAACAAATATTTATGGGGGGCTCCCATACAAAAAAACGTAATTTTTTTGCTGTTTATATAGATAATGGTACAGAATCCTTTGTGCGCGAGCCCGACTCGCACTTTGCCGGTTTTTGAGTATAGTACATGAATTACCAAATGAGATAAGAGTCCAATGCTGTACAAAAAAGTAAGTTTCAGTAATTAAACATTGATAATGATAATTATCACTTTTATAAAACCTTGTATGCTAATGCATAGTTGAGTGGCTAGAGGGTTGCACAATGAACTTTTAGTGCGACACCTGTGGCACCTCCATTTGAGTGGTTGTATGATGCACATTTGCCATTGTATTTTAACTTACAAAAAGATGTTGTGTACTTAGCTATTTTTATTTGAGTATGACATTCCCACTCACAGGAACATTACAAGTGTCCGAAACCTTAGGGAGACATGCGCTGACTAAATGGAGCAGTAGCAAACTCTTTTATCAATTCAATGAAATGTGGCGATTCACCTAGTGGAAAATACTCCGGGCACAGGGCCACATTCAACCAGACTACCATAAACAAAGATAATCGCTTATTTGTTAAATTGTAGTGTAATTGGTAATATACCTGGTATATGCAGATAAGGTATGGCCAATGCATTCAATTGATTGTTGCGGTTTCAATCCTTGTCAGTAAAATGAATATGGCAAACTTTTTGTTCCTGTATATTGCTTGCGGTGCCAAATTCATAAATGATTCACCAACAATTTCTACCCAGCGTTTGAATTCCTCTGGAAATTTGCTAGGATTGGAGAAGTCGTGCATGGACACATCTGAAATTAAGTAAGACGCTAAGTCAGTGGAAGATATTAAGAAGAAGTCAGTGGAAGAAGATAAGTAAATGTAAGGTACAAACCTTTGGTGTAGCATTCAAAAAACGTCTCAAACTGAAATCAGACATCGTGAATAGCATCTGAAAGCGAGTACCTAACTAAAACTAATCACACTAAGTCTTTTTCACGAATCACAAGCGTCTATTATCGCGGTAAATAAATATAACAACACAAGAAACTTCCGAATAACAAAAACGTCCAAATTTTCGCTGGAACAGGCGCGTAGCTACTAGATACCAGACTTAGCGAAGAAACTCAACGCTAAATATAAGCGCGAACTGGGACCAAAAACCGGAGGAGCTCGACTCGACGGATTAATTGGAGCAGATCAGCTCAGCAGACAAAAAGTAAACATGCACTACATGTTTTTCTTTACAAAATTCTGCGCTTTTAATTTAGAAATCTGACATCGGTTAGAAATTGATCAATGTTGCCATAAGGATCTTTAAAAAAACAAATAATCCCAAATTGCCCTCAACTGCCAGCCTGATAATATAAATAATAATAATAATAATAATAAAACCGACTTTATGTCGAGATTAAAACTACTTGAGAATAATAATAATAAAATTAAAGTAATATAATAATAAATTAGAAAATCTGATTTAAGCTTTAAACGAGCGTTTCTTGTTTTTTCACAAACTTTCGCATTTATACAAACTCAAAATCAATATATATATTTCTGTAAGTAGGCTGTTAAGCTATCTTTTACACGACTTTTTAAGCCTACCAGCGCAGCGCTTTTGGAAAAACCTCAGAAAGACAATGTTTGCCAAGAAGAATGTGTCGCGTATTGTCAGACGTATCATCAACAAAACCGGCCAAGTGCAAGTCGGACTCGCGCACGAAGGGTTCCGTACAATTATCTATAAAAATCGCGTTTTTTGTATGGGAGCCCCCTTTAAATATTTTTTATTTTAATTTAATGATTTATTTTTAAAGTCAATATATAATTAAATGTTCTGTGAATATTTCAAGCGTCTACCTGTTGCCGTTATCAATATCGAGCTAAAACGAGCAAAAAAATCACGTTTGTTGTATGGGAGCCCCCTAAAATATTTATTTTATTCCAATTTTTAGTATTTGTTCTTATAGCGGCAACTGAAATACATCATCTGTGAAAATTTCAACTCTCTAGTTATCACGGTTCCCGAGATACAGCCTGGTGACAGACGGACAGACAGACGGACAGACGGACGGGCAGCGGAGCCTCAGTAATAGCGTTCCCGTTTTTACCCTTTGGGTACGGAACCCTAAAAATTCGAATCGTATACTCAAGCCCTCCACAAACCGCGACGGCAACGGAGCGTGTCCAGCGCGCTGCATAACACTGAATCATATACGCTGTGCCGCACTGCTGGTGTGTGTCACCGTATATATGATCCAGTGTTATGCAACGCGCTGGGCACGCTCAGTCACAGTCGCACGCACGCCCTGCGCTGCGGTTTGTAGAGGGCTTAAGTGAACGATAAAAGTCTTAGTATCTGTCTTTTCTAGAGCTTAAAGCTTAATGGATGCTAAAATACTTTTTTTATTGAACTGGGTCCAAAAAGTACAAATAACTAAAAAAAATAATATGAATAATAAATGAAACTAATTATCATAAAAAAATGCCAATTATTATATTTATGTAAGTATACTTACTCAGTTTTGCTGATCAATTTAAAGGCGATGCCAAGCTCGATAGGTAGGATATAGGTCCATTCACATGGGCGATAAATATGGACACTAAAGAGTCCTCGTGGTGCTTCACTATCCGTTCCACTTCCTCATAATACCTTGCTTAGCTTAGATATTGCATAGCAATCGATAAAAATAATCGAATCATAAATCCAGTGAAGTATTTGTTATTGAGAAGTTCCGGTGGTGGCGGTAGTGGTGATCTTACTCATCAATTCTTCTCCAATAAATGGTTATTACTACTAACATCTTATTTAAATTAAAAAAAAATACTGATTGATCCTCAAAAAATCAATTTTTCAAAAAGTTACTCTTAGACTTTTTAAAATGTGTGCACTAAATTTAGCAAAACTCAAAAGTTCAATATTTTTTTTTAGTTGTCTTCTTTCAAATATTCACTATACATGTATAAGATAACTTAGGGTAAAAATCAGATAGATTTCGTAAATTATCAGATAGAAATAAGTGAATCACTAGAAACCTTATAAAATTTACTAAATCTACAGCTAAATCATTAGATCTGGCAACTTTGATTTGAACGAAGTTTTGTAGGGATGTGGTTAATGTTATAAAAAACGAATCGGTTTTAGGCGATATAATTAAAATGAAAGAATGTTATTACTACCTTAAAAATATATATTTTTTATCGTTATTAAAAACCCAACTTGATTTTTTTTTATTTGATCGTAAATTTTTTTCATTGAATCGATAATTTTAACAAAACGGCAACGCGTAACGCACTAAATGCTAAAAATTAGCTATCACGAGTAAAAGGTGGCGTAGCTAAAAACTTTAACTGTCAAATTCAGGAGACTTTCCCCCCCCTGTATAACACTAAAGTTGCCGATTCTTCCAAGATAATAGGTAAAAAAAACGATTTACGGCTATAGTATTTTTTGTATGCATAAAATAAAATGGTCAGAAGTGTTCCCTTGAAAGTTCTTTGGCAGATTTAATCCATACTTACTTTAAAATGATCCTCGCAACAATAAGTACATCTTGTAAATTTTGAATTAACTTTGCGGCACCACTTCTTTTGTAAATCTTCTCTAATGCAAACAATTAATTTGTTTGGGCTATTGACAGAATCATTTCCACGAGTAGGAATGAAACACTTCCTGTATAAATGGTTTTTTTTTTTTTTTTCTGATTTTTGTCGAGGCTTTAAACACTCCAGGTGATCATGTCAGCCTCATGGGTGCTTACACAATTCCTTATTCAAGGGACATATCAATAAAATGGTAAATGCCGATTGCTTTGTCTGACAACGGCTCAGATAGCCAACAATTCACCTGGCCATTGTGCATGGAACCCAAATCCCCAAGAACTTTTATAAAAAAAATGGATAAAGTTTATAAAAAAAACTAGCTGACCCAGCAAATGTTGTTTTGCTATATAAATTATAGCCTACAACCTATTATCAGGCCTATCAAATACAGATAAAAACTTTCATAAAAATGTTATATAAAAAATATATCCCAAACATTGACATACAATAAAACAACTAGACTCCCAATCACGCTCAAAAATTGTCCGAAGCAAAAGTCTGCACACGCGTCTATTGTGCAGAGTTTTGGTTCAGTTGTGTTTCGACCGCGCGTTGATTACAACGTCACTTCTCGCCCCGTATTCGTATATGTCTGTTTCGCACCGTAATCAAACTCACGAGAAAAAAAGAGACAGACAGTCTATCTTCCGCTTCGCATGACCACTCCACTGCATTCTTTACTCTTTAGGCGGTTTCCAGCGCGTGACGTCATGTCACTACTTCTAACGATCGTATACAATTGACATTAAACATTACTGCTACGAAATAAGGTGTTAATTTGAATGAATGCTGTTAACGTTATCTGTATAAATTGATGTATACGTACACACAACGCCGCTCGGACGTTTTTTGAGCAACTTTTGTTAAGCGATTGGGAGTCTAGTTGTTTTATTGTACGTCAATGATCACAAACTAATGTTTGTGATTGTACAGTCAGGGGCAAAAATATGTATACACTTTAGTACCTTGTCTATTTTCGTCATACTTGAACTGCCATATATGAACTGTCACAGTGGTTAATGTGACAAGGTACTAAAGTGTATACATATTTTTGCCCTTGACTGTACCTTACCTATTTAATGGATTTGAAGAGATTTTAATTTGAAAAAAAAAAAATTATATTCTACAACATGTTTCTTTGTGGAATGTATCAAATAAATTCAGATAATTTTATTTAAAACTAGCAAATGCCTGTGGCTTCGCCCCTGCTGAAGTTTTTTTTTCATAAAAACCTTATCCTGACTATTAAAAAGACAACATAAAAGAATTATCCAATTTGTTGCAGTGTTTCTCGAGTTTTGCGCTTAGCAACACATTTGGTGATTCATTTTTATTTATATGGATGAATACAGCTTGGTAAGCAAGAGTAGGAGTCAGACTAACTACTAACAAATTCTAAGAATGCTCAAATGTTAAACTTAAATGCTTCAATTTGCAATACTCACCATAAATTTTACACTCAAAATTTTCGAAATACAGGTCTGGCTAACTTTTGAATTTTTTTAAATTTAATATTTATCAAGGCTTAACACACCAAATCTGACTGTGTCAGTCTCATAGGAAGTCACAGATGAACAACTCTAAAATAAAAATAAAGACTACATTGAACTCTTCCTACCACAGAAAAGGAACCAGAGCATTAAGTGGACTTGTATGATTACGCCAGCGTCATTGGTGGACTCTAGAATCAAATTCATTTTTATGTTACTAAACAGTCTAAACTCAATAATGTATCAGTCATTCCAATTTAAGAGTTAATGGCTTCCTTGTAAATGTGCCACAAAAAAATTCAGGATTAATATAATATATGAATAAACAATTAACACCAGCTGTTGCCCATGAATACTTCTGCAAAGAATTTGTTTATTGCTATCCTGCTGTAACTATGCAATTTTCTTGAATAAAATCTTACTAAATAGAAATCAAAATCAATCGGAAAAACACAATTTATACAGGCTGGAATTCAACCATAGACTCTTCTGATAATATTGTGTAATCTAAATGATGTACAATCGATTTGTGATGATCAGAAAGTCCTATTAAAATAAAAAATAAAGTCATTAAAACATTATTTTTAATGATGATGACAACCCTAATGCATATCTACATAATATTTACATTTTAATATGACACCTGCCATTTTCCAATTTTGTACACATGCAATGTTCAAAGGTTCCACCGTGTTGTATAATACACGCTGCAGCACGAGTTCGCGTATGCCGATGCACCTCCCATAGAGTTAATGTGACCCCAAACATTGTTTCTGCGGAGATTTTCGAAGGCGATGGTCGTGCTATGGAAAGGGCTATGCTCGGAGTATCTCTAAAAGATCGAATTCGTAACGAAGTGATCCGACAGAGAACCAAAGTTATCGACATAGCCCACTGCATTAGCACGCTGAAGTGGCAATGGGCAGGCCATATAACCCGAAGAACTGATAACCGTTGGGGTAGACGAGTTCTTGAGTGGAGACCACGGATCGGCAAACGTAGCGTGGGACTTCCTCAGACTCGGTGGAGCGATGATCTGCTCAAGGCGGCTGGCAAGAGCTGGATGAGAGTGGCCGAGGACCGTGCTCAGTGGCGTGCCATGGGAGAGTCCTATGTCCAGCAGTGGATGAACATGGGCTGATGATGATGATGGTCAGTTTTCGTTTCATTTCTTCAAGAGGGCCATGTAACCCTCTCTGTTTAAAGTCGGTAGGAACACAGGCCCTTTAAGTGTATCACCATGGATTGCCGCCCATAAATTAACCAGCCAAGCGATATTGATGTCCCGTGTAACGGTAGGCGAAGGGATTTTCTTCGGCACAAAAAACATGCTCGTTTCGCCTGCAGTACCGCAGCACTCTTTCTTATGGTCTAACAGTACCTATGCTGGATAACGTTTGCTTCGCGTAGGTCATCGTGCGAAGTTCGTGGCACAATAGAACAATCGTGAGCAACCTGCCCCCTGTACCACAAAAGTTACAATTGATACAATTCGACAAAATTTTAACATTTTACTATGAGAAACTTGACAATTTTGTCGAATTGTAGCACTTGTAACTTTTGTGGTACAGGGCCCTGGTCAAGAGCACGTAATATGGTCGTTAGTCGTGGATGCGGTGGAGGATATTAATTTCAGAATTGGCGTAAAGCTCAAGAAGTGTTGTAATTGCACTCTGCAATTAAGAGAAGTACTTAAATTTAAATAATCGGGAGCTTCCAGATGCGACATTTTCTAGTTTATTTGGAAAAAAGATAGTACTAGGCCTAAATAACATCCCATTTTCGGAAAAGTACAACGTTCTGTTCCACTCTGTATTGTCCGTGGTATTGTCCATATTCACACTTTAGTAATGCTCTTAAGATTGATTGTTATTATTTCTACATTGTTGTTATGAAAGGGGCTGCTATTCATAGCCTTTGTATTTAGAAATTAAACAAGTGCATTGTTTTGATTCAACACTTGGATATTTTAGACCTAGTTTGAATAATATTTAAAACTGCTACTCAGTTCTGATTCTCAATATGCATTCAAGTTAATCCTACTTTAATTCATTAGACGAATTTCACAACAATTAATTATAGGTACCTAGTTCAATTTTAATGAGTATCTGTTTTGGTACACATTTTGTAAAATGTATGTATGTATAACTCTTGATTGTACATCTTCTTCGTCGTCGTGTCGTGACTATCTTGATAAGCTTAAGAAGAATAAGAAGGTTAAGCTTGATAAGATTGTAAATAAAACACATTCAATTAACAAGCAATGGCATGAGAAACAGATGCACAAAGGCGAGCTTATCTATTAAAGGGATTATTTCCAGTTTAGTCTTTGAACAATTTACAGGACATCAGAAACATGCATCGTTATCGCGGGGACAAAAACGATTTGACAGCACTGAAAGATTATGAAAATTAGCAATAACAGAAGCGACACTGATATCGAGCAACATTTATGACCAAGAGTTCAAAATTTATCGACTATATTACTAATATCAGACCTCCATACTTGACTTGATTACTAATACAAACATAAAAAAAGATTAATTACGCAATCGCAGCGTCAAACTCTACAGCCACTTTTCTTGCTTGAAATTGTCATTTATTAATTATTCGTAATAATAACTGTGTTTACAACATAATCATTTGTAATCTATTACGAAATTCAAATAAAATCCGAGTAAATATACGTTAATAAAAATTACACACATTGTTGGCTTATTATTCAAGTAGACATATTGACTTCTATGTATGTAAACGTTTAAACAGTAAGTATAAGACAAATTTGATTGACCTTATCCAGCGAAAACTTTAGAGTTACTAAAACTTCTTAGATGCTTAGAACTTGTAGGCAGAATATATCCGTATACTAAACAGACATTCTGTTATGTATGTTCTTTAACTGATTTGTTCTTGCTCCCGCGATAAAGATGTATGATCAGAAACAAGAGTAGCCATGCAATGAAAAGTAAAGAGAACCGAAATCTTAAATTAATTTACTTAAGTAAATAGTAGGTAAATAAAATTATACATATAAGCATAGGTACCTCTAATGAAATTATTATAGGTCGTAGTGGGCTGTTTTCCGCAAATCGAAGTCTATGTGCGCCTGTTTTGCGTAATTAGCTGTAGGTACTATTCTTGCCAGCCTTGCTCCTGGGAAAGCCTAGCAGACCCTTCACGTTGCCGACGACTTCCTGGAGCGACCGCGGTGTCCCGAGTTGTAGCGCCCTGTAGCTCGCCACGCTAGTGCATTCCAGTAGAATGTATGTGGCCGTCTGTTCTGCCTTCATGCATGCTCTGCATAAGAGGCAATGAAATACTTACCTATATTAAAAATACCTACGCATGTTTATCGGAAAAGCTATAGTCCATAGGTATTTGCAGATATTTCAAGTATACATAAAAAAACAACTACATAGCTGTTGTCGCTGACTCCGTTTGCAAATAAAATAATTCATTTATCGCTATCCCGCGGGACCTGTGCGATTTTCCGGGATAAAAACTATCCTATGTCCTTCACGGGGTCTCGAAACGACTCAAACTATCTCCATAACAAATTTCATCTAAATCGAAGATGACCTTATATATTTTTTTTCTTTCTTAATTCGGTTCAGCAGTTTTAGCGTGAATAGGTTACAGTGAATACTTGGTCCATCTTAGTAAATAATAAAATCTAGGCATGCTTTGTATAGACTAGACTGCGCAATAAGAAATAATGAGCTTAGTTGCTAAAATAGAAAATGCCAAAAGGTTGTAGCCTATACCAATAATATTTCAAAACTGTAGTAGGTTACTTGGGTAACGATTTAGTTCTTATTGTTTGCCGCTGCTTCTGGTTGAGGTAGGTATAGTTATAGTTGTAGGATCACTTTTGTTCTCACTTAGTTTTATTATATATTATATTGTTTCTTCATATTTCAATGGTTACTAGCTCATGTCGTAAGTGTTGTTTTGTAGTAATTTGTCTTTTGCGACATGCGTATGTTTATGTTTAATGCATGCTGTGTTTGCCTGTAATTGGGTGAATACTCTTCCATTTCTTAACTATTAATATGTTGTAGTGCAAGTTTTATAGTATTTTACCTGTTGGCAAACCATAATAAATAAATAAATAAATATTTGATGACATCAAATAAGTGCACAGATTATGAATTGAATTTCCGATGAGTTTGTACCATCGAATTGTGCGAGACACCTTCACGGAAAATTTCATAGTCATATATCATCTTAAATTATTAATTATATGTGAGTCAGAATCAAATTGTTCAACTGTACCTACACAGTTTCACACTTCTGCTTCAAAACCATTCATTCTTAAGGCCCGATCACGATTACACACGACTGGCGGCGCGACAAGCGATTTCTCTGTTCATTGCCTGTGTTTTCCGGTAATCTTTGTGTGACGAGCGTCTCGGCCGTGCAATAAACAGAGAAAACGCTGGCAGACCCGGCGGTCGCGCGTAATGTTAAATGTTATGACGGCGGACAAGCGTGACGCAATTCATCAATGCGTACCCTTCATCCTAATATAATAAATAACATAGCCTTCTATTTCCGAACAATTTGATGAATCCGGTGTTATAAAATATCTCAGTTCGGGATGCCTTTTGGCATAGGTCTCCGCCAACTGTTTTCATTGGTTCTTTGTGCACTCTTGTCCAATAAGGTCTCAAGGTTCCTTCTCTTTGGGTTTCCCTTTTTCCTAGCACCGACCCTCGGGTACTATAGAGTTGCTCGCTCCATTTATTTGACTTGCAGTGTAACATGTGAACTGTCCGTCCAACTCTATTTGAGCTGGCCAATGCGAGTAAGTCAGTGGCTTTGGTTTTGTCTCTGATTTCTGCGTAGCTAATCCTGTCTCTGAACCTTATCCCTAATATACTCCTCTCCATTGCCCTTTGGCACTTTGCAAGTGTTTCTCGGTGATTTTGAGTAAATGACCATGTCTCACATCCATATGTTATACCGGGAAAGATAGAAGTATTGAAAGTTTTCCTTTTGATATAACTAATAAGTTCTTTGCTCTTCATAATCTTTTTAACGTTCAATACTTTTTCCAGCCTGTGACAATCCTTTCATTTATTTTCTTAGATATTTGGTCATTGGAAGCGATAATTTGTCTTAAGTAAACATACTCTCCTGTGTATTATTCTAATCTCTTTCCCTGTAGTTCTATGACTACCTCAGTAGAGTTAGTCATCAGTTTCGTTTTGATTGCGTTCACTTCAAGACCATCATCCTCATAGGTGTTTAATGATTGCTTTTTTACAATCATAACTTGGTGCTACAGTACAACTGTATTGTTCCAGAATGACGACCGAGACGATCAACATAACGACTCAGCCGTTGGAGACGCACAGCTTGCTGGAGCCCCTTCAACAACCGATGTTCCTGCAGACACAAGCGGCACAGATCATAGCTGGGATATTTGTGTGGACTGCACTTTTCATCACTTGCCAACAAGTAGGTCACATTTACGAGTATGTGGGTGGTTAAGAGCAGTGGCGGGGCGTGAACATTTTTGCAAGTAAAGCCGGAGCAAAAAAACCTAAAACCTATTTTATCCTCTTCTTGAAAGTGCAGTAATGGAAGAGAAGCATTTGGTAACTTCGAAAGTTTAGTCAACCCGGGGGAATCGGGTTGTTATGGTAATAACAACCACTGATTAAAACACTACCCCTTAGTCTAAGTTCACAAGGAGACTGCTTAAAACCGAATGCACATGTAAACTCATACATGTAAATTATTTTGACTAAACCGTATCCTGCAAAAATCAGATCCGGCTCTCTCCGTATGTGCGTAGACTTATTTGCCGGCCCGGAATGAATGACAAAGATGTATGACCTGATAATTCAACCCTCATGGTATTGCAGGGCTGGTTCAAACCCTGAGGGTTGAAAAACCCTCAGGGATTGAATCAGGTTCTGCATTAATGTTCAAATACAGGTCGTGTTTTAACCGCACTATGTATATTTATCGTGTTGGCATTGATGCTGTAATTTGAGTATCCAATGCCGTGACAGTTTTTAATAATTCGCGGTGGGTGTAGACCGTGATTATCTTTAATAAGGTCTCGATATTAGACTGGTGCTCCCGGTTGTTTGAACCCGTTCTACATGGTATTAACATCCACCCGCGATTTCTCCCGTCTACTCTTGATCATGCCTCTGGTTAGGAGGGCCCTGTCTCATTGAATGCTTTTTGCGTCGCGCGACCCGATCCATCCGTAGAAAATGTGAAGAAAATGTATAAGTTAACCGGACCAGGGGGGTTTCACTCCGCAGTTTAGGTATGTTCGGCCGGCGCGCCTCCCGGGCAGGCGTATGGCAGTAGGTTGTCGCTCGGCATTCGGTTTGCACGCTTGCCGCGTCGCGCGTAATTATTTTTCTGTGGTTTTTGCAACAAACAATGACTTATAATCCGTATAAAAGATACTGTTGCTTTTAAAGGTAGTTTACTGAATGAATACACACTGTTATCTTTCATGATTTATATACCTACCTAATATTGGCGAGTGGGAACCCTGTGCTCCTGGTTTCGGTTCAGCGGTGCCCAACGGAATATGAACGCTCGTACCACACGATAAGTTTCAATTTCGCGTGCAAGAAGTTAACGGTCGTAAGAATAGGCAAATTTTTATACCCTTAACTAGCTTTTGCCCGCGGCTTCGCTCGCGTGTACCATGAGAATTCCAAAGAACCAAGATATCAAGCAAGCAAGCATAAAGGCAAGCAAGCAAGCATGCAAGCAAGATGCAAGCAAGCACGCATGCACGCTTGCTTGCTTGCGTGACAATGGGACCATCTCAGGAGTATATTATATTCTTTCGAATAAAAAAAGAATGAAATCGGTGAACATACCTACATAAAGAAAATACATAAAGTGGAATGCATAACCTCCTCCTTTTTTTGAAGTCGGTTTAAGAGCCCTTTGCGGCCACAGTACACAGTTTACAGTATAAACTTATGAATTTTGAAATTTTAGCTTACAACCAGTAAAACGCAAAATCCCGTTTTTTCCCGTTCCCGTGAGAATTACGGAAAATACTTTCTTAATACTCCCCTACACTCCCCAAGGAACCCACTTGCCAAATTTCAGCTTTCTACGACCAGGAAGACGAAAAATCCCGTTTATTCCCGTTCCCGTGGGAATTTTGGAAAGTCCTCTTTCAATGCTCTTCTACACTCCCAAGCAACCTCATGCCGAATTTTTTTTTTCTACGACCAGTAAAACGCAAAATCCTGTTTTTTCCCGTTCCCGTAAGAATTTCGGGAAATACTTTCTTAATACTCCCCTACACTCCCCAAGGAACCCACTTGCCAAATTTCAGCTCTCTACGACCAGTCAAATGAAAAATCCCGTTTTATCCCGTTCCCGTGGGAATTTTGGAAAGTCCTCTCTCAATGCTCCTCTACGTACTCCAAGCAACCTCATGCCGAATTTCAGCTTTCTACGACCAGTAAAACGAAAAATCCCGTTTTTCCCGTTCTCGTGAGAATTTTGGAAAGCCCTCTCTCAATGCTCCTCTACACTCCCAAGCAACCTCATGCCGAATTTTTTTTTTCTACGACCAGTAAAACGCAAAATCCTGTTTTTTCCCGTTCCCGTAAGAATTTCGGGAAATACTTTCTTAATACTCCCCTACACTCCCCAAGGAACCCACTTGCCAAATTTCAGCTCTCTACGACCAGTCAAATGAAAAATCCCGTTTTATCCCGTTCCCGTGGGAATTTTGGAAAGTCCTCTCTCAATGCTCCTCTACGTACTCCAAGCAACCTACATGCCGAATTTCAGCTTTTTACGACCAGTAAAACGAAAAATCCCGTTTTTCCCGTTCCCGTGGGAATTTTGGAAAGTCCTCTCTCAATGCTCCTCAACACTCCCCAAGCAACCTATATGCCGAATGTCAGCTTTCTACGACCAGTAAAATGAAAAATCCCGTTTTTTCCCGTTCCCGTAAGAATTTTGTAAAGTCCTATCTCAATCCTCCTTTACACTCCCTAAGCAACGTACATGCCGAATTTCAGCTTTCTACGACCAGTAAAACGAAAAATCCCGTTTTTTCCTTATCCCGTGGGAATTTCCGAAAATCCTTTAAACTGTTTTTTACTATTATTACTTCTATGCCAAATTTGAAGAGTCTAGTAATTATAGTTCATAGGATCCCGTTAAACTGAATATATAAATCCCGTTTTTTCCTTATCGCGTGGGAATTTTGAAAAATCCTGAAATTAATGTTTTAACTAATGTAATACCTACTTGTGTGTCAAATTTGAAGAGTCGAATTATTATAGTTACTGAGATAGGGTCACTCGGAATCGAATATATAAATCCCGTTTTTTCCCGTTCCCGTGGGAATTCCCGAAAATCCTTCCTTAATGGATGTCTACATTGTATATGGTATCTATGTGCAAAATTTCAAGTCTCTAGGTCCAGTGGTTTTGGCTGTGCGTTGATTTATCAACAGTCATTTAGTTTATTTCGACATTTCAACCCCATCGCACCCCATCCAGGGAGATGGTATTTTACGTCCACCACCTCGGATTTTAAAACCGTTGTTGTTTTCGTAACCAGCGACCCGATAAACCATAGAAACAATACCCATGTTGATTTTCAGACTTTGTCACCCCATTTCTCCCTTTTAGGGGTTGAATTCCCAAAAAACCTGAAACACGTGTTTAATCATTTATCGTTAGGAGTACTTCTGTGAAGTTTCGAATAAAATAGTCGAAAGAATCTTGTTTCCCCATACAAACTTTGGACCCCCTTTTCATCCCCTTTGGGAGTGAATTTTGAAAAATCCTTTCTTAGTGCACCCCTAGACCTTATAAGGAACCTACGTGCCAAATTTGGAATCTCTAGGCCCAGCGGTTTGGGCTGTGCGTTGATATATCAGTCAGTCAGTCAGTTTCTTCTTTTATATATATAGATATTAGTTATTCTGTGACCCATTTAGTGTGACAAGTTCCTTAATCTTGTTTATTGATAACATTATATTTATTACGGTGAAGATTTTAAACAGACTTTCTTAGTTATCTCACAGTAAAATAGTACAAAATATACGTATTAACAAAAGGCAACGATAGACCTAGTTCGCACGCGATATCAGTGACACGAGTTTTACTTGCGATTGCGACCCCTCGTATCTTGATTCAGGAATGTGGTCATAGAATTAGAATATGTAATCAAGTATATTAATATTTGAATATTAGAAAACTGTAAGATCTACTTTTTACGAGCTTATATTTAACTTGCAATGTTTGGAAGTCAAATTTGACCCACTTCCAGCGGTCGGATTAACTTGAAGTTTGGTATACTTAATCCAACCTACAGGTGACAATGCAAGTGTAGTAAAAAATTGTATTATAAATGAAATTTTCAGCTAATAATTATTTGAACTGTAAATGACTGGTTAGTGTCCAAATTATGCATACGCTTAGTTGTGTAATAGAATAGCACTTGTAAGAAAATAAAGTAATATATTATAATTAATTCGTATTTCCAATCCAATCCAACGTGTGGTTGATTCCGGCCTCGGGGCCTTGATATGGCAGTTTTTGTGATTTGTTTTCACATTAGCTGATTAATTACTGTGACTAGAAAGCATGATTCCATTATTTTCTTCTGTTACGCCGCGCTGTTTACTTTAGTATCAACATATATGTACTACACTGCATACTGAGTTGGTAACTTGGTAGTTAATACCGGAACAAATATTCGAGCTTCCGTTATTCCTTTAATTTCATGGTAACATAGTTCTGCTCATGTGATGTAAGATCCAAAGCAAAAACTTAATTCGTTTACCAGTGGCGGGGCGTGAAATTTTTCGGAAGTAGGGCAAACCTTGGGTAATTGGTGATACGAGGTAATTCGGTGATAGTCCCCTTCTTCTAGCTCTATCTGCCAGGAAAATGTAAGAATATCTATGAATTTGAAACCAAAAAATCAAGGTTTAAAATCATGGTTTGAAATTTATAGACATTCTTACATTTTCCTGGCAGATAGAGCCCTAGCTCTCCTAAGAAGGGGACAATCACCGAATTACCTCGTATCACCAATTACCCAAGGTTTGCCCTAAAGCCGGAGCAAAAAAAAAACCCAATACCCCATTTATACTCTTCTTGAAAGTGTAGTAATGGAAGAGAAGCGTTTGGTATCTTGGAAAGTTTAGTCAACCCGGGGGAATTGGGTTGTTAGTACTCTTCGCCACTGTCGTTTACACACTGGAACTAGATGCCTTTCCACCAGAGTAGTCCTATGCTACGTTGCGTGGATGCGTTTGATATCCACCAGTCACATTCATTAGTCCACATAGAATAGCTATGGTGGAAATGGGATCTACTAAGCTATGTTTTTTATATGGAAAGATGTGTGCTTTGGATGCGTGTTGTGGATGCATGTTCTCATAAATCATAAATCATAATATTTTATTTGCTAGTATACAGTCAAGCGGATGTTCATAATTATTTAAATTTTTGCACAGTGTATTCTGCCAGCTAATGGGCATGCAAATATTCAGTTATAATTAGTCTTAACTTTAATAAATATGAGGCTTATAATCTAGATATTCTTTTACAGAGTAAAATGCATTTTGAGTTAAAATTCCAATAAAAGTTTCTTAAATTCTTGCCCTTCAGTTGCTCTTATAAATTCAGGTAACTTATTATATAATTTAGGTGCCATACCGAATGCACTTTTTGCACATAAGGCTGTTTTTAATCGTTTGTTTACGATTTTGTGTCGTTGCCGTACACTATTAAAAACAGAGAATTGGCTAATATTTGATTTAACATACATAGCTATTTCAAATATATATAAACAGGGAAAAGTTAATATTTTTAGTTCAATAAAGTAAGGCTTACATGATTGAGTTGGTTTAAGTCCACAAACAGAACGAAGACACTTTTTTTGAGCCTTAAAAACCAACTCCCGATCAGTCGAGTTGCCCCAGAAGATGACACCATAACGTAATGTAGATGTTATATACGCATGATAGGCGATGAGTACTGTAGCCCTACTTACTTTTTTACTTAAATTATACAATGCAAATGAGAATCTATTTAATTTTTTACATATAGTGTCAACTTGATTTTTCCATAGCAATTTATTATCTAAAAATAATCCTAAAAATTTTGTATTATTCGATTCCTCAATTATATGATTGTTATATGTCACAGTTACATTAGCCAATAATTTTTACTTCATCAAAATACTTCTCGATCGCGTTTACGTAAAAATTTCAATTCTATGGAAACATGGACGCGCGCGCGCTTAGACGCTGCCCATGTTTCCCTAGTAATTGATTTTTTTACGTAAACGCGATCGAGAAGTATTTGGTGAAGTAAAACTTATACTAAGCATACTGGATCTTTCTCAAATGGATACATAGTTTAGAATTAGTGGAAACGGTCACATAGTTTCGTGGCGTATCTTTCGCATCCTCGCAGAATAGCTGCATAGCACATCACTGGTGGAAAAGCACCCTATGTCTATACAGAAATTTCTATGAAGATACTGGAAAACGTAGCGTCTTCCCGTTAAACAATGAACATAAATCTTTCATTCAAAACTTAGACAAGAATATTAGGGTGTTTCATTTTTCAAAATTTTTGATTTTTCTTTGACTTTGCTCGAATTCTTGTTTCCACTCATATGTAAAGTTCATACGCCAAAAATCAGTAAAATCGATTATCATTTAAAGGTTGCACAGTTTGATGACTTGTATGTCAAGTAATGGATATCGGTGTATTACAGGATAGCAAAATTTTCAAGTTTTTTATCTGAAGTGGAGGGTTATAAGTGATTTAAGTGTGTCGTTTAAAAGATTGAAGCATATTTTAACGTAAATAATAAGTTTCCTTGTGATATTTTGTTAGGAGCTGGACTTCCTTCCAAGGAACAAGTGCTGTTGGTTTATTTTACACCATCACAAAGAAAAAAAAACTCTTTCGGACGCCACTAATTAGACAAGTATTAAACTGCAAGAAGTGTGGAAGAAGGCTAATATATATGTCAAGACAGTAACCGTTTGAGCTAACGTTTAATAACTTTATAAGGAACACTTACCATAATTTGTTAACGTTTTCCTTAGAAATTATCCGAAAGCGTAAGAGACAAGACAAAGTGGATGCTTATAAAATGTAGCATTAAAATCGATTAAAGAAATCAACATGACAGTGACCTTGGACTAAGAATGCTCTTCATTAAGTAGTTATCAAGTCATGAAGACGATGAAAATAATTCTATTCTCTGTACCACCAGCAAAAATGTCACGTCCTATTTATAAGTATTTATTTATTTATTTATTTATTTATTTATTTATTAGGACCTTCAACAACAAGTACACTTTTTCATATGCTTAAAAGATACATGTACAAATTAAAACTAAGTGCCTCATCACTTACAGAAGGACACCGCATGCACTAATATCTAACAATTGATTATAACAATATTTGCCATTAGCTCCAAATTACATTGGGTAAAAGTAAACTAAAATCTCTCGATTGGACACTCATAGCTGCATAGGACCGCGAACAACTCTCCACTCGGCAAGCTAGTACTTCGGTTATTACAGTAAAGTTGTTAAAAGCCTTGGTCACGATGTCTCAGATGTTTCTATATCGCCGTCTACTATTCATAGAAACTCGGGTGACCAAAAGAAGCGAAATGGCTCAAAAAATTTAAGCATTAACCTTTACTCTAACATTGAAACTGTAAATTGTTGCCATCAATCGCATCCTGTAAGATTCTAGAAGACAGAGTAACTATTCTTTATTTAATGATTCGATCAGAGACGAATAGCAGAAACAAGCATGCAACAGAAAATGCGTGGTCAAGCGAACCAAAGATGAGGTTGTAACTTGTGTAGTCTAAGTAGTAAATTATTTATTGAGTAGTTAATGTTCTATTTTATGCGTAATTTTATTTTATTTCACTTAAAAACGATGTGTGACTACCATATTGTGCTATCTTTAAATAAAAGTAATTACTTCTTTTTTTCGATTCTTATTTAGAGCTGTTCATTCTGTGCAACCTCTAAACAAGGTCCAATCCACTTGAAATTTGGAAAATATTCTATTAACATAAGCTAGAACCGGAAGCTGAGCAAAGTCAGAAAAAATATCACAAAAATTTTTTTCACCTACAATAGTGAAACACCCTAAAGAATATGCTTAGTTATTTGTTCTACTTTAGAAGTAATAATGAACACTTTGGTATGATTAAGTGTTCTTTGTGTTTACTAAACTTTTATTAGAAGAAAGGTCCAACCGGTGTTTTCGTAGTTAGATACTGTTGCCCGCGACGCCAGACGTCTTTAATATTTAAGATAGGTACTGTGACATACCTACTGTTTCATTGATCTTACAATAATAAGAGGATTGAGAGGCCGTATTGTCTAACGCGCGGGCGCTCGCAATCGCATTCACCGACACTTTCTACGGTTATTTAACGGTTTTTGCGGTTATTTACGGTTTAAGCTATAAATATTTCTCTAGGCAGATGTTGCGTGACAGAAATAAATGGTGAAAACAATTGTGATTCCAAGTGCATTAGACAATAAGGCGTCAGAAGTCTAGTACCATACGGAGTTCGTATTGAGGGAAAAATAATTAAATAAATCATAGGACAACTCACACCAAACCAATAATAGGCTAGACGACTAAAAAAAACTGTTTAGTCCGTCAGTTAGATTATTAAAAAATATTGTACACGTATTTTTTCTTTTGTTTGACAAACAAAAAATGAGGAGGATACAGTGCTTAGAAATTTCGAGTGACGTCACTATATGGTACAATTTTTACCTAAGGGTGACGTCACAAGCCCCCACTCCGGAAGTTTGATGATCTATATCTTTGTCGTTTTTTAATAATTTGATAAACCAAAAAATACGTGTCCCATATTTTCCCATAATCTAAATGACGGACTAATTAGAATGACCAATTTTTAACCCAGACGTCATCCCTATTGACTTAGTCCCAAACTAAGTAAAGCTTGTACAATGGGTAGGTACAGTCAGCAACAAAAATATGAATACACTTAAAGTACCAAAAATATGTATACACACCTTTATGCCCTAGTAATAGAGTTGTGGATTCATATTTTTGGTACTTTGGGTGTATTCATATTTTTGTTGCTGACTGTACTAGACAACGGATAAACATACTTATGTAGATAAATATTAAATATATACTTAAATATACATTAAACCTCCAAGACTCTAGCACAAACATTTGTATTTTTCACACAGATATCTGCCCCAACCGGGAATCGAACCCGAGACCGCAAGCTTCGTAGTCTCCGTTCTCTAACCAGGTTATCCGGTGGTCTATAAAAACTTGACAGTTAAAAGCCTTTCTTAGTTATTCTCTCGCCACCAACGCTGATCATTAATTTTATATGTTACTAATAAGTCATATATATTTTGTTTTAGAATTTAATATTAATAAAGGAAAAATAAAGTATATAAACAATACAAGGGAATCAGGTCGTGATTTACCACTTAATTGTAAACATACTACAATACTGTTCGTGACGTTCCCCACTTTCCCACAAGCATAACTCGATCCTGATGCAACGATTAATGATGCAATTTACCAATTCACGATTCTCTTTCGTTCCCTCTGAGTCTGAAATAAATGATCTATAGAGGAGCGTGGGCGTAACATAATATTTTTGTTATTGTTTATTGGCTTGCCTGCTGCAAACACACCGAGCTGGATTTACTGGGAACGCTGCATTGAGCAACTTGAGAGAACAGTAGTTAAACTACGTATTTTGTAAGAAAACTACCGTGTGACTTTACCTGAATTAGACACATTACTAAGAAAACATATTTTTCTTAAGATTGACTATGAATGGCCACTGACGTAGCCAAACGGATTAGTTCGTTGAAATGGCAATGGGTAGGCCATATAGCACGTTGGACAGATGGGCGTTGATGGAGATGGACGGATGATTTGGTAAAGGTCGCACTTTCACAGTGGATGCAAGCCGCTTCCAACCATAATGATTGGGTATCAATCAGGGAGGCCTTTCACCAGCAGTGAATATCCTATGGCTGAAATGACGATAATGATTATTCAACGCGATTATTCATAGTCTCATATAAATAATCGCGTGCTACTGTCAGCTCGTGATTTCGTGATGACCGATCTCAGAAAGACGTGATACATGTCTGTCAGCCTAATCCAACAAAACACCAAGAGTGCTTTGAGTGTCTCATCAAAGCGTTGCATTTTAGTATGCTAATAACGAAGAAAGTTACGCCATTAGCAATTCTTTTGTAGCGTTATCAAGTTGTCGTTATCGCAAGTGGAGCGCTACGTTCACTATTTACCCGCTGATAGCGTATGTTTACCGATGTTTACAGTTCGGCGATGAATAATGGCAGCTTAGATCCTTGATCATAATTATGCGGGATTGCTTCTGATTGCACTCGTGGTAGCGCATTATTACTATTTGGCATACCTAGATAGCGCATTGATTGTTTGGTTTATTTATGTCGGTTTACGAAGTGAGAGATTATTGAAATTTCGCTCGTGGCTTCTAGCATTTAAAATTGCAGACATCTAAAACTCTGATTGAGGTTGCTGGTAGTTGATGGATGCAGAAAGCCAGCCACCGTTGATTCTTGCTTACAACCTGAAGGCCTATAATTTTAAGACAGGAAGTTTTTCAGCTCGTTGTGGTAATAATAATGATGATTATGATGATGTTAACAACGTTTGCGATATCTAATATTTGAACAACTTAATTGAAAAACACATTTACTTTATTACTAGGTATATTAGGATATGTTCTAATCACAAAAAATGTTGGAACTGCTTTTGATAACTATATTAATTAGTTTATATCGATTTAATCTAGTGTTGACCGAGCAGAATGAGTGGTTTGAGTATTGCTAGCACGTTTGAAGTCACTCATAATCTTCAAGTACACTCAAATGTCTAGGGATCACACCACAAGTATAAGCAATCATTACCTATTGTTTATAATCCGTTGGACATTTTGAGACCTGTGCTTTATAAATAACTAGCTGTTGCCCGCGAACTCATCTGCAAATAATTCGTTTACTTTAAGCGTGAAAGCTTGACAAACAAACGAACTCACATTCGCATTTATAATATTTTAGTTAACGGCTGCTATTCATAGAATATAAATACTACTTATACATACTTGTTGTGTGTGACAGAATAGTAAGTACATATCACTTTTTTCCATGGGTCACATTGTTAATATTCAGAAACTTCTTAGTTTTGCAATGTGGATTTAGGTACTTAATAAAGGCCGTTGACTATAGATAGGATTAGCGCTATTGAAAGTTTTTCCCTAACCTAACGCAGTAGGGACTAACCCAGAAGATTTCCTGGAATAAACGTTATAGTATAGCATTTAAAACGTATTTTTGTACGTATTAAGTGCCTGTTTACGTCTGCCTAACGACCCGACGGTCCACCAAATCGCGGTAAACAAGCTCAAAAAGTTATTAATATTCTATTATGTTTCATAATTACGAAAAGTTTCAGTAGACGTAAGTCAGGCTTTGATGGCTTTTAATTAAATATTACATACTTGATCGCAAAAGATCTCGCTGCTTACGAAAAAACGTGTTCTACGCGACCTTATCAAGTATAGTAACAAGGTTAAATAATATAAGGCAAAATGTAGACTTTGCATAAAAATGGAGCTCATTTTAATAAAGTTTGGCAAGCAACGAATGACCTAGCTCGGACGTCGTACATTTCTTTTGCGTCACATAGGTATACGATTACATCCAAGCATGTTTACCCACTCCGTGGATTATTTTCTGAAGAGCCTTAGCTATGGGGAAGTTTATTATACGTAGGCGTGGATCAGCCAATATGTCCAAACCATCAGTTTCATTACGTCATGGTTAGTTATTGAGTGTCCGTTAATGATTCGCTTAAAGATAGCGAACATTGCTAACATGTAAACAAACTTCCGATCGAACTATTTTGTTTGAATTGGACTGAAGTAATGTAGCAGAGGATAGCTTCTTTATGGCTATTTATTGCCTTTGCTAGCCAACCTTGAAAGCGAGTCTGCTTAAGTATTTTATTATTTGTTGGACAGCAGACATTTAAGATGACCTTTTTAGATGTTGACAAAGTAGATTCTATTTTGGTATCTACTTTTTATTTAAACATTTACCTACATTTTTTATTTAGAATGCAAATTAAAATCGTATAAAACTACTCCTTTTAATTAAATAAATATTTACTTAAAAAACTACTTGAGTGTTGCGTGTAGGAGAATATCAAATTACAATTATACTTGTAGATATTCACAAACCGTAGACATGCATAAATGTGACAAGACTTTTAGGCACAAAATCGATCCGGGTAGGTAATATAATAACTTACCGCCACGATAATGTTTAAAATATGACGATATAAGTTTGGTATCGCTAAGTATGCCAATAAATGACTCGATTTTTTTTTACATTATAAATAATTCCACTTGTGCTTGCTTAATTTAAACACGCTAATACAATATTATACTATTAATCATAGTTTTACCCATGAATAATTGATTTAAAAGCGAATAATAGTTTTATCGGATTCAATTGATTTTGTACTACACCGTGTCCAATAAATTCGAATACAGTTTCAAACTCTCATTAAAATAAAGCACTAATAACAAATGTAATAAAAACTATATTACATGGAATATATTCTTAACTACAATATTCACAGTAAATATTTTGGGATGACTCCACCTTTAACATTCATCACCAGCTTCAAACCTTTTTCGAATCCATCGCACGCGGCACGCACTGCCTCCACCGGCAATTCGTCCCAAATTTGCACGATATTTTTTTTTTAATGCTCTAATTTTTTAATTTTATAGTTATTAAGTTTTGAGAGCATGTACGAAAATACAAAAAAGTCCAGTATATAAATCTAATACCTTTAAACGAGCAATTCTTGTATATATGTATATATATATATAATCAGGATCTCGGAAACGGCTCCAACGATTTCGATGAAATTTGGTATGTGGGGGTTTTCGGGGATGAAAAACTGATCTAGCTATGTTTCATTTTCAGAAAATCGCTTTTACTCGTGTTTTCCGGCTATTTTTGTTTGCATTAGAATATAAAGCTAAATTTCGCCGACTTCGAGCAGATCATAATGGCATGGTTTTTTTTCAAGATTTTTAGTTTTTTTTTTTAAGTTTATTTTTTATGAGAAAACGTCAAGTTTCTTCTTTTGTGAGAAAAAGTTACTTTTTTGTGAGAAAAAGTTATTTTTTGCGAGAAAAAGTTACTTTTTTGTTAGAAAAAGTATTATAGGGAACGTGCAGTAACTATAGGCGGCAGCACTAATGCGACAGAAGAGACACTATGCGGACAGTAAAACAAACTTATCAAGGTAAAACATTCAAATTGATGGCACCCTTATGGCACCAGTTGGCAGCACCGTCTATGTGCACGTTCCCTATTGGGAGCACAGAACAGGAAAAGCCGGTTGTCTGTAAAGTCGGTTTACGGACGATAGTTTAACGTGACTCACCCCTCCACCCCCTCCGGTGTTTTTGTCAAATATCTTGAAAACGGTGCATCCTACGGCAAAATCAATGAAATTTTCATCCCCCCTTTAATGCCCCCGCGCTCCCTCCCCCGCATCCCCTCCCCCCTCTCAATCCCCCCCCCCACCCCTCCGGTGTATATAATCAGGATCTCGGAAACGGTTCCAACGATTTCGATGAAATTTGGTATTTGGGGGTTTTCGGGGATGAAAAATTGATCTAGCTTGGTCTTATCTCTGGGAAAACGCTTGGTACCGAGTTTCTGCCCGAGCAGAGCTCGGTCGCCCAGGTACTTCTAGTATATAATACAAAACTGGAGAACTTGGGGGCCATTCATTTTTTGGCAAAAAATCCGTTAAATTGGCCTGACACCACGCTTGAACTAAGTTTGCCGTGTGGGACGAAGCTCCGTCTTGTTGGAAACAATAGTAGCCGTTCCCAAACATCATTTTTAAATTTGGAACAACATTTTTTTCTAAAACTTCTGTTTTATAGTACTCGGCATTGATTTTTACTCCTCTGTTAATAAATACCAAAGGAAGTTTACCCCGCTTGCAAACTGCTCCCCAAACCATCACTGATGGTGCACTTTGGAATCTTGGCACATTCCTCTGGCTATCTGGAATATCCTGTATGTTTGCTGCCCACAAAAGATCATTTTGAGTATTGAGATTGCTCTAAAACGAAGAGTTTTTCGTCCGACGAAACGAAACCATCCCCCGCGTGCCAGGAAAGTATACTGTTTGATCTATCTACTTTTTTTTTGTAGCTTCGGAAATGCCGTGTACTTTTCTTTTCTTGTAAGCGTGACACCCAAGGTCTGCTCTCAAGATGTTGTGTACTGATCCTCTTGAAATCTTTTAGTCTGCAGCTAATTTTCGGATGGAACGGTGTTTTATCCGGCAAATACGCTCTCTCACGTTTTTCACGGCCCTATCCGATCTTGCTGAACGCGGGCGACCAGATGTCTTGTGGCCTTCTAAAGAGGAGGTCTCCTTGTATCTTCTAATTGTAGTATAAACCAGGTTACGCTTAACTCCAAAAGATTTCAATGCTGCAAAAATTGCACTGGGGCTATCGCCTTTACGAAATTTTGAGATAATAGGTTCCCGGAACTGCTTCATCATGGATTAAACGTGATCGACGTTAGCTAAATATTTTAAATAATCATCATCGTTCATGACAATATAAACTACGAATTATAATGACAAAACTGTATGAAAGTTGTCTATATTTTTCAAACCAATGTAAGAAAAAGTGTATTCGAACTTATTGGACACGGTGTATATCGTAAATTTGTATATATGTAATTTTAACCCTTTATAAGGCCCCATTTATTGGAGCACACTACCACAGAATCAAAAGCAGCTATCGAATGCGTACCTACCAAACGATATTTTTAAAGCTAGTCATATTTTCAATAATTACAATGGAAATTGTGACGTATAATGTAATCAATAAAGTTGAAATTCCAACTCAATGCATGTGGTCGCTAAATCGCCTCTGCCTTATAAAGCGTTAAAGGAGCAAGGTGCAATTTTTGTATAGATTTATGTGGTCAATGTCTAATCGGCCCAGACACGCCTGGTTAATTTTTCATTTGCCACAAATGCTCAACACTAACGAAAGTAACTGAAATGCACACCTATTTATTTGTCAGTTACCTACTGTTGATTGCTTCCGAATATCCATTAGCCTGTTTCGAGTGATCTATAAATTTGCTTAATCTACGAGACCTACATAATCAGGTTAATAGTTAACACGTTGACTGCGAGGCTCCATTTTTAAAACTTACGCTCAGTGCTATACATACCAATTTGGAATTGTAACATATTTTTTTATTGGTGCGGTACAAGACAATAAAGGCTTGTAATTAGACGATTAAGTTTTGCTTAATATATCTTAATTGGTTCTACAAATTATCAATTTAAGGTTTGCAATAGGAAGTTAAAGAATTGAATCACCTAAATTTATTGTCGCCACGAACTAGTGGCTTTGGTTTAGGAATTATTTGATATCTAATTAACAATACAAAATTGACTCGTACCGCATCATGGGAACAGGTCTAAGTTAGTTGTATCGATAATTTGGTAGGGAGGGGAAATATAGTAAAACAAAATATCGAGATTTTTTTTTTTTATTTTTTTTTATTTGAGATCAATTACAGTTTTTAATGAGATCAATGTTTATAATTATTTAAAACTAACAAAAATTACAAATTTAAGTGACATTTATTAAAACATTCTAAGCACATTGTTTGGTCACACTCTTGACAGTAGGTATTGACTCTTCTTACTTTTTTTGTCAGCTTCTCGACTTGCCATCGTTTTTCTCAATTTTTTGTAGCACTGGGTACACATCTTCCTTTTTGGTCTTTTTTGAAATGTGTGTACTTTTTTTTTTCCTGCCATACTTCCATCTTTCAGTTTAGTCCTTGTTAATGATTCTATTATAGATTCCGTGAAATTCAGCAAGCTATCCTTTTTATTATTCATTGCGTTGTATACAATCCATGCATTTACTATGCATGCACCGAACAAAATACTCATCATTAGTTTTCGATACCATTTTAAGCCTCTTTTTAATGATGAATAGTAGGATGTCATCTGGTCACTATAATCCACACCTTTTTTAGTGTTGTTGTACATTGTTACACATTTAGGTTTAAAAATTGATTCTCCTGTCGCTTTCCTTTTTTTTCCTGTGTCAATTATCTTATCTTCATGAGTTTTACACGTAGTTATCATTGTTACCGGTCTTTTATCGCACCATTTAATAATTTTCACTCCTTTTTTGTTCATTTGCCCAGTGATCTGGCCTTTTTTTAGTTTTTTGCTTATAACGCTTTTAGGAAGTCCTTTTCTATTGACACGTATAGTTCCGCACAGCATTGTTTTATTTTTCAATAAGTGTTCAGCCAGATCAATGGATGTATAATAATTATCTGCTATTACAATTCTACCCTCTCCTTCAAGGCCATCGATTAATTTTTTTACGATTTCTGTACCGTGCAATTTACCAGGTTCAGTTACGCCTTTGCCAGTGTAAACTACTATTGCGGAAGTGTATCCCTCTGGTGTGCATAGTTTATATAGTTTGATTCCATATTTATGAGATTTATTTTTTATATACTGTCGGAATGCCAGTCTGCCTCGCCATGGAACCATTGTTTCGTCTATAACCAAAAATTTACCTGGTTTTAAGACTTCCCAGAATTTTTTTGAAATTATAGTAAAAATTTCTCTTATTTTGCTCAATTTGTCATCACTCGCGTCCAAGTCAATGTCACTGAAATGCCAGAATTTCAATAATAGAAAAAAACGATCCCTTGTCATTAGAGACCGAATAAAATCATTTCGATAGTTTTTTTTGTTAGACCAATAGTGGGCAAGGCTTGGCAGTTTAGCTAAGCCCATGGTTATTAATATTCCCAAAAAAGCACACATCTCTTCATAGTCTGTAGGCTTCCAGTATTTATACTGTACTATCTCATCAAACACTTTTTGTAGCATTTTACGCGATCTCTTCCTTGGCGCGTTCATTTTACCACGAAACTTAACAAACAACGAACGTAATTTCGTAAACGCCTCAGTACAGTACATACAGTTCTGCATTGATCACCGCACTAGCCTGCACTGACCAGTTCCCGCGGTGCGATACAAGACAGTACCTTACGAGACGTTTTTGACCAGTACCGCACTGATTGTATTTTTTTGTCGTCCAGTGCGGTACGAGTCGAATTCGTCTTGTATATTTTTAAGGCTGCTATTGGATAGTATTTAAAGCAATAACAAATAATGTATACTTGTCTCTTTCTGAATCAAGGGATTTCAATGTCAAATCACCGCCGCACCAGACAGAGATCGCCTATTTTCAACGCCGCACCAAACGAAAGTCTAATACAAGTCAAAAATGACTTGTACCGCACTCAACGTGTTAACCTAATTATCATAATCTTGCTTCCATTTCAACCTCTAAATAGACTTTGCGCTCTGTTGCGTTGAAAGTCGTGGAACCGCTCCTAATGTGTTGCGAATATGGTGCGGCTGTGAAAAGCTTACTTTGATATGACTATTTCTTCTCGACAGATGTATGAACGAGTATTTTCACAGTATATTTTTAACGTACGATATTTGTGGCAAGAAAAATACCGTCAAAGTTTCGTAAAAAATATACAAAATCATTTAAAAAAAGAAAAAACTTGTTAGTTGTTGCAATAGTACCTAAGAACGCTCAGTTCGCGCGGCTACATGGAAAATGAGAAATTAATCTTGAATAAAACTGTAATGGAATGATTAAATTATAAATAATTGAACTTTCGTGGGCCGCACCGTCTTCGTCACCTTTACTTGCACTTGCTTAAGCCGGCACTCGGCAACCTGTTGATCTTTAGCAATGTCTGTAATATTTAGGTAATTCAGAAATATTATGATCACCTCTCTGCAAGTCTCAAACCATCGACATCTTTTTAATACATACACACAATCACGCCTCCTTCCCAGCAAAGGAATAGACAGAGACCATTTGTTTCCACCTGCTACGATTCTGACATAAATCTTTCGCTTACACAATTCATTAGTCTTTTCTTACATGCTCGGCGGTTTAGAGTATACTCTAGAGTCTAGACCTAACCTAACCTTTCTTCAAGACATCCCCAATCTGATCATGGTGGAATGTCCTTCTTCTTATCTTTTAGTTAAATATGCGTTATTAAATAGTTTAGCCGGACTGTACATAATCAATTATGTATTGTTACAGATTTACCAGCACCTACGCTGGTACATGAACCCATCGGAACAGCGCTGGATCGTTCGCATCCTGTTCATCGTTCCCATCTACGGATGCTACAGCTGGATATCTCTGCTCTTCTTTAACGGGAACTCTTACTATGTATACTTCTTCACTGTCAGGGATTGCTATGAAGGTATGTGTGGTTCGTTTGCTGGTATATAAACGCGTGCATGGTTACGACGAGTACAGGTAAGAGGACTAAGAGGCATATTTTTAAGAACAAAATGTACTGTTTTGTTGATGGTTGAAAACATGGGGTGTTCAATAAAATTATGTGAAATAGTGACAGCAAACATTACAGAATAAATGCGATTTGTTTCTTCTCTGTAGGTAGGTATATCATTTTAAACTTCCTGGAAAAGTACCATGACTGATTAAGTAACAGACAACACACATCAAGAGAAGCCTATTTTTTTATTCACGGGGTGTTGCGCGGGCATGTGCTAGTCGCCATCATATTAAAGCACACACAATTTCACATACTTTATTAAATAACATTCAGTTTTCCTTCTTCTCTGTGGTGTTACATGCTTATTTAATAATGAACATCAACATATAGCATGATTAGATCCTGCGTCAAAAGTACCAGCTATGGTACTGTGGTTTGAGTTAAGGTCCAAAACTAGCTTAGGTACTAGAAAAACCATCCAGGCTGGAGAAAAATGAAAACGGTTAAACACGCTGTCTGTAAAATTATGCTTCGGTTTTCTTAACAATAGAGCTGAGGCAAACAATTGTAACGTATTTGTATGAAAGCCATTTTTTCAAAATTAATTACTGGTACAAATGACTGCTACTTGCTGTTATTTTAAAAGTATTTTCAATAATTATTATAAAGACAAATCAACATTTTTTATCTTATTTCTAACTAGCTGTTGCCCGCGACTCGGTCTACTAAGAATTGGTATATCGCTATCCTGCGGAAACTATGAAATTTTCCGGGATATAACTTTCCTATGTCCTTTCCTTTCCCGGGACTCAAACTATCTCAATCGGTTCGGCGGTTTAAGCGTGAAGAGGTAACAGACAGACACTCACACTTTGGAATTTATAATATTAGTAAGGATGCTAAAAGAAACAAGGTATAGGTACTTTTACGTGAAATATGTACTCTTTATTTCCAGCGCTCGTGATCTACAGCTTCCTATCCCTGTGCTACGAGTATCTGGGCGGCGAGGGCAACATAATGTCGGAGCTGCGCGGGCGGCCGGTGCGCGCGTCCTGCGTCAACGGCACCTGCTGCCTCGCCGGCGCCACCTACACCATCGGGTTCCTGCGCTTCTGCAAACAGGCCACGCTCCAGTTCTGCCTCGTCAAGCCTGTCTGCGCGTTCATCATTATTTTCCTGCAGGTATGTGACGCTTTAAGCCAGTGGTGGGCAAACTTTCTTTCTACATGGGGGCCAAAAAGTTTTAGGAATTTCAGAGGAGGGCCAGAATTGCAGCAAAAACGCATTTTTTTTTAAATCGTTCAATCACGCATGAACTACGCGGCTAGTCTAGATAGCTCAGTTACTTATGCTATTATTTTACTTATTGTTTTTTTTTTATTATATTATTATTGTGTGCTCTCATTAGAGCGGTTTCAGACTAGCGTTTTTCTCTGCGCGTAAACGATCGTTTTTGGCACACGCGCTTACACGCGCGCTACATTTAATCGAAATCCCGTGTACGCGCTCATTCGTACGTGTTCGCTCGAAACGTGAAATAAGGGTATATTCTCGCTCGCGCTTATACGAGCTTATACAGTGGTGGTCATACAATTAAGAACGATTTGAAGTTTCCGATTTTTTTTTATCTACATCATGTCATATGTCTAGTTGTGTTCCTTCTTAGAAGTAACAAGTTATGTTATAAAATAGCCACATGGATAGAGCAAACGGGATTAATAATAATAGTGTATAATTGCTAACATTTTTTTTTACAAATTTTATTTGTTCTCTATACTAATAAATTCAAATAGTAATGTAGCTGGACAAATAATTAAGAACGATTTATTAAACTGCTCGAGAGTTGTTTTATATGAAACTTAGATTAAATAAATCATATTAATGTGAAGTTGGTATAGAAAAAAAAGCAAATTAATACATTTGAACTAAAATTAATAGTTAGTTGCATGTCCACGGCTTTTAATTACGGCTTTACACCGGCGAGGCATTGAATCTATCAATTTTTGACATTTCGCAAGAGAAATAAGAGTTCCATTCTTCTAAGAAAACGTCGTACAGCTCTCTCAAATTGGCACATCGATTTGAAACCTTTTTCTTGACTTCGCACCAAAGATGCTCTATTGGGTTAAGATCTGGGCTGTTGGCTGGCCAATCTAAGACTGAAACTGATTGTGATGTGAGGAATTCCTTAACGGTGCGTGCAGTATGCTTTGGATCATTGTCGTGCTGGAATGTCCAAATAACCGGAAGCACGTCTTCGGCATATGGTAACATTGTTTCTTGCAGTATATTTTTGTATTGGAATTGATCCATGTTTCCTTCTATCAGCCTAACAGGTCCAACGCCATGTCCAGAAAAGCACCCCCAAATTTTCACATTTCCCCCGCCATGCTTTAATGTCACTTTTGTGTACTTTGGGTCGAATGCTTTATTCGGAGGGCGTCGTACATATCGTTTTCCATCAGAACATACCCTATTTATTTTTGTCTCGTCAGAAAAAAAGAACGTTTTTCCACTGTCTGACTGTCCAGTTTTCATACCTTCTTGCAAATGCAAGTCGGGCTTGCCTATGACATCGTTTCAACATAGGCACCTTCCTTGCTATCCTTCCGTTCAACTTATTTTCTACCAAACGCCTTCGAATAGTGCGTGCAGAGATTGCTGAAGGGTTGTTTTCGCCAAAATATTCTTTTCTCAACTCATTAGACCCTTTAAAAGGATTTTGTTTTGCCAAACGAACGATATTTCGATCATCTCGACGAGATGACTTTCTCTGTCTAGGTCCACGCGGAACGTTTGAAGTAGTTTGATACGTGGAAAAATGCTTTACGGCATGGAAAACCATTGTTTTCCAACATTGCAGATGGTCGGCTATCATTTTATACGACCAATTCTTCTCGCGAAGTTTTATTATTACTTCTCTTGTAGATTTATCACAACTTTTATTTTTCCCCATTGTTTTTATACGAAGTAATCACTTTTAAGACTTTAACAGCACGAAATGGCGCCAAAATTATACGAATAATAATCTACAACCACAGAGCCACACAGTGTTCTCTATTTAAATTTGAAAAAACAATAAACTATTCAGCGTTCTTAATTACGTGACCAGCCAGTAAGTACTAATACTAGGTTCAGATCGAATGTATAAAGTTTCTCTATTAATTTTTTAGCCAACAATGTTGCATAAATGAATGTACCGGTAGTACGGAAAAGTTTTGCAATACCGAGAGAAATAAAAAAAATACGGGCAATTAGTTATACTTGTTACTTTGAAAAAATCATCTCAATAAATAATCGTTCTTAATTATATGGCCACAACTGTATGCGCGTCAATGCTCGAAGAAAACAAAACCGTACCTGTGCGCGCGTACACGCGCTTTCAAAAACGAAGTTTGTACGCGCGTATAAAACACTAGTCTGAAACCGCCCTTATGCATCAGTGGCATAAAAAAGTAATAGGTATAATTATTGTATCAACTAATGTAAAACTATTTCGGAAGGAAGGAGCGGACCCTCCTAACACAAGTATTGTTATACTTACCAGGAGGTGCCGGACATAAACTTTGTAAAATTTTTTTTCAACGTCTGTATCGTCAAAATACACATTTATAGCGACCTCTTTACTAATTATTTAGTTGTCCCGCGGGTCGTAATTTGCACAGCTTTAACCCAGAAATGCCCGTCTTTGACAAAGTGTGGGCGGCGTCGTTATCCACGGGCCACACTATGCTCCTCGCAATGGTTTTAGCTTTGCTCGTCGACACACTGCCACAATGTGTGATGTAGCAGCCACATATTTATCTCTCGCTCAACCATTCCTTATTCTTGCCGACCGTGCCGCGGGAAACAGAAAAAGAGAGCACTGAGCTTGGCGAGTAACATAGCCACATTACGTCTCTGTCGCCTTTCCTCGCCACTACTCATGCCACGGGTCGAGTGTAAGGCGCGGACATTACGCTCAAGGGACAGTTTCTGACCTAGAACATAGAATATACCTATTGGTTAGTCGTTAGGCCAACGCCCTTATGCGTACCGTAAAGTGGTATATGTATACCACAAGATAGGTAAGTATCTGTGTACACATTCTCTATCGGATGCCAATGACTCGTATTGATTAGTAGTGGCTAGAAAAGTAAGATTACTTAGAAACTTGCTTAGAAGTTTCAAGAAAGTTATCATCAGTTTGGTTGCACTGTACCTATTAAGAGTTCAAATAATGCTACGATCGGAAAACCTCTAGCCTTTTAACTTTCACTAGATGGTTGACACAAAAGTGTTAATGTTTTAGTTCTACTTTCCGGCTCTTCGAATGAATAACAATTCAGAGAATATTTATACAAAGCGAAACAAATACAGTTTTCTAGTCTATGTATAGCTTAAATACGACATAAATTGTTTTTTAATGAAAATAATAATTTAATCCTCCATGTATTTATATTGTTACAATGTAAAGATAAAAACTACGTATAAATCATACTATGGTCTCCCAGAAAGGTGAATTTTAAAATTGATATGTATTAGTTATTCCAGTACACGTAATGTAAAAGTTGCCACATAAAGTCCGGCTCAAGGTCGCGTGGAGCTCATCGATTGTTCGCAAATTAGCGAAATAAAGGCCGTACTAGACTTCCTTTTCAACTAGAATTACTTTATTATACAAGTTGTCTTATAATTAATCCGGGATATTCCAGTGAGTGAATGATAATCACAATTATATAAAAAAAGATTTGAAAGTAAAAAAAAAGGTTTAAGCTTTAAAGGTTTTTTACAGGTTTAAACAGTCATGATTTTTAAGTCGTACAGTGATTAATTAAATACCCCTGGGTGTTCAGTCCGCCGCTAATCTGCTGAATTATTTCAAGACACTTTGTATGTACAATTTTGGTTTAAAACGACGCCACTCGCCCCTCCACAGCTTATAAAAGCAACTCAAAATGTATTTTTAATTTTTCAATGTTTTTGTGGCATTATTACGCTATTATCTCATTTATCTCTCTGTATCTCGGCTGGCAAATTCGAACGGAATCCACAGTTCCCTACCAATTTAAATATTATGATAAGCTATAAAAAACCTAGAAACCGTTTCGTTGTTTAACAGCATGTGTGATTATGTGGGGATGCGAGTGCATTACGCCGTCATGAATAATGGATGCCTTACAAAACTGTAACAAGGTTTTGCTAGAGCTGCTTGCAGACTGCAACGTAATATTTTATGACTGTATCAAACTATAATGTCTACCTAAGTTAGATAATTTTGTAAAGTCGAGCTCAAATATATATTTATACACTTTACACTTTAGTACCTTGTCAATGTATGCCTTCTAACAGTTTTTTATAAAGGTTCAAACCCGAAGTCATAGCGACAGGGTTGTAAACATTAACGTATCTTTGACTGCACTGTCACTAAAAGAAATGTAACTTTTAGTTGGCAGATTTGATGTGACGAAACTAAGCAATCGTACTGGTCTGTCGTAGGATACGTCATATTTTATCAATTCCTTGAACAACATCAAATAAATAGTAAAGCTTATCTTGATAATTTTTTTGTATATTAACATTATTACTTTGCGATTGCGTCTTTTGAGTGAATTATATACTATTGGCATTTGCTTAATTTGAAATAATATCAGAGCCGAGTCTGAAAACTGATCGGAACGGGCAATAATAACAAACTCGTTTGTTTCTTCAGTTTGTTTATTCTCTGCCAAAATAACGAAACATACGACATGAATTTATGCGACTGAAAAAAAAGGCTACGTAACATAACAACATAATATAAGGAACAGAAATTGCCTTGATATCGATAACTTTAACACTGGTGATTTTAATGAACGTTTTTCCAATGGAAATGGCCTTGCAGTAAGCTCGCCGCTTTTAAATAATTTAGTTGCGAGTATATAAAGCGCGTTGACAGTCCCGGCCCCTTGAAAATATGTACAACATTATGACGTTTTTATTTTAAGGGATACCTATTCACCTCGAGCAAACACGCGTAATGCAAAATCTCACAGCCAAGCGACGTAACGATACGTAATTTTCTTTTTATACGTAAAATCACATTTAGTTCTGGCTGTAGAACCTTTTTTATTCAGTTTTAACTATACATGGTGTCCCGTAAGTTGCTTGACTACCTATCTACCTATACTAAATATAGAAAAATTACCTTAGTATTTCTAAGTTACTAAGTTAGTAAGTATAAATGTCACCTCACCAGCGATTTGTTTCTATTTTATTGAACTTTTAAATGTTGAGCCGTACTATCTTTTACAGTTATGGTGTTCGGACTTTTCCCAGAGATAAGACCAAGCTAGATCAATTTTTCATCCCCAAAAACCCCCACATATCAAATTTCATTAAAATCGTTGGAGCCGATCCTGAGATTCTGATTATATATATATATACAAGAATTGCTCGTTTAAAGGTATTAGATTAGATTAGCGTGTACATATATTTCATTCAGTATATGTATGTGTATTTTTAATGGTCTGGGTTAATTTTAGATTTTGGTTCATTTTACTTTTCATTGCATCTCTATTGTGTACTCTTGTTTTGGAAGTCCTGTCAATCATTTAAAAGTTAACTGAAAGTGATCTCTTTGAGAGATAAGTTCACCTTTTTAGGTACATCTGTTTCTCTGGCTATTTTTTAATTTCATGTTTTATGTACAAGAAAGAGTCTGAATATGAGTAATGAGTCTGTATTAACAGTCGAAGGCGTAAATATCTGTGTTTCAAATATTATGTAAACATCAACCTTATGTTTAGTGGTATAGAGTTGTATAGATATTTTAGTCGCCTTGGTAACGTATATTTATGACCTTGACTATAACATACATACAACTTTAGTGATATAAGAATGGCACACCAGTACGCTTATTGTCTAATGCGCGGACCTTTGCTATCGCTTTCACCATCTCTTTCTGTCAATCGGTATAAGATGGTGACAGAAAAGAGATGGTGAAAGTGATAGCAAAGCGCCCGCGAGTTAGACAATATGGCTTCTCTCTGGTCTGACTTCCAGTTTTGATATGTGTGTTTCTCTTGCAGTCGGCAGGGCATTACCACGACGGCGACTGGAGCCCTAACGGCGGGTACCTTTACATAACGATCGTGTACAACTTCTCCGTGTCGCTGGCTCTCTACGGCCTGTTCCTGTTCCTGGGAGCCACGCGCGAGATGCTCAAGCCCTTCGATCCCGTGCTCAAGTTCTTCACCGTCAAATCTGTCATCTTCCTCTCCTTCTGGCAAGGTAATTTTGACAAGGACAGATAGACGAACCGGCGTAAACCGGCTTACTATGCGGCGGGTTGGTTGGTTGGTCTCGTTGTGTGAAGCTTTAGGGCATTTTTCAATTTAAAGTGTAGGTAACCTTTTACTTTTTTTTTGATGAGGAAATTTTGGGATTTTCTTATTCAAAATCACCAGTAGGTACTGTTCATTTTCATAAAGAAAAAAATAAGACTCTTTTTTTAAGTCAGTTTTGTTTGTTTGTTTTGTTTTTTTATTCAATTTATATGGCATAAGACGAGATGGCCAATTATCACATTGTATTAGGGACATTTTTTCATCGTAAAAATTAATAATGCTCATGATTCTGAGTCAGAAAAACCAGAAATAACTATTTCTGAAAAAAAAAGGTAGCGGTTACATTTTAAATTGAAATGCCCTTTAACTCGGTGAAATCAAGCACTATGGCCAGTCATCGGTTCTTCTTGCATTAGGACTGGGGCAACAGACCAGTGCAATAAGAATGATGAAACCACCAATCAACTGACGTAGGTACTTTTTAAGAGCTGTTACACGATTTCCCCTTAGATTTTATATGACATAGCTAGTTTTAATTTTTGCCAACTCAATAGACTATTTGTTTGTTTTAAGGCTTATTTTTATTTTTCAGATAATTGAATATGATTTTCAGGACTTATATTTTTTTTCTATAGTTTTGCAATTACTGTGTAGCGACTACTAGCGCCATCTAGTCATCACATAAGGAACTAACTACTACAATCCTACATCACGCTATCGAAGTTTCTCAACCTCGGCTGCATAAATACAACTTCCAACTTTCATCCATTGGACTTCGGTCCCCAGGCATAACATCTGCCTGGAGAGAGATCTCTCTATTGTAACTACCCCCAAATTGGTGTCCCACGACATTGGACAAAATCGCAACCTTCAGACACACAAAAACGATGACGCACTCTCACAGCAAGCCATACTCACTGCACTGTGCACCATTAGCATGTATCTATTATCTGCCTGGTGTCTACAGTTCGCAAATCCTCCTCCCACTACTTCCACTTGCCAATCAATCAACCAACGCTCGCCCGCCAACAAGGCTCCGAGCAATCACGCAACAGGCATGCATCCACAAGTAGCAGAGGAACAACAATGCTCGCCGACGAGGCTCTGAGCGACTGGCCCTTGCAAGCGCCCACATGACGCACAGACTGCACTCCACTGCAATTCGTATCGACCTCCAGTATAAAAGGGGGGCTGATGTAGCGACTACTAGCGCCATCTAGTCATCACATAAGAAACTAACTACTCCAATCCTACATCACGCTATCGAAGTTTCTCAACCTCGGCTGCATAAATACAACTTCCAACTTTCATCCATTGTACTTCGGTCCCCAGGCATAACATCTGCCTGGAGAGAGATCTCTCTCTATTGTAACTACCCCCAAAACTGTTTTCTGTTAGGTATCATTTCAATTCGTGAATTCGTGATCTATATCAGAAATTAAACTACGCTTATATTTGTTTCGTTGGTTCAACGGATTAACTGTTTCTTTTTTGGTATAAACATCAACGTTGAGTTAAATCATTGGCAGTCTACTGTGCTAACTATAATATATCTCTGGTGCTTAAACTCGACCGTTGAACTTGGTATCAACGTTCGATCTCTCGCGCAATGACCTTAGATCCCATTGTCATTGCGACATAACGATAATGATGTGTAGCCAATTAAAACTCCCATTCAAAACGTGGCACGCATGAAAAACAGTAAACAAAGGTTCGATTCAATCGCAATTTGTTCATGGAAACCTTTTTGTGGAATTCAATACGCATTGTATCTGGGTTTTTAACTGTTCTACGTAGTTCAATCACTTTTACTTCCGACCTCCGCTATCTTGGTTAGCAATAGCTTGCCATTTATTAAATTCTGATCCGAAGTTTGTTTACTTTTTTTGTATATACATGTCCTGATATTTCGACGCATCTATCTACTAGCATCATGATCACGCATAGACGTAAAAGGGGTCATCTATCAGTTACGTCACACTAATTGTGATAATTCATTACAGCCCAATTATCTCACTTATTTCTAAGGATTTCTCAAAAACTTTGTAACTACATTTAATTCTGGACTCAACATAAAAGTAAATTTCTGTACAAATGAATCAGGGCATTTTGGGAGGGTTTTGTTAGTTAGGTTCAGTGACATTAACTCTATTTACCTGTAAATTTCTGTGTAATTCAGAGTCCATAGTGAAATGTACAAAAGTTTTTCAGAATTATGCTGTTATGATGAAAAACGCAATTATTTTATACGTGCTCGTCACAAATCGGCAGACCGCTTCACTAAATGTGTCACATAATTTAAGGGCTGGCCTTGAATATGCGGAAATGTTACTTTTTCGTTTACCCAGGCGTCGCCCTAGCCATTCTGGAGAAGGCCGAAGTAATAATGCCGATAACGGATGCTAGCGGCCAGCCGACCACCGCCGGTACCGTCTCCGCGGGCTACCAGAACTTCCTGATCTGTATCGAGATGCTGGCGGCGGCCATTGCGCTGCGTTACGCCTTCCCTGCGTCGGTGTATGCGCGCGCGCGCGACCCTCATCGCTCTGTTACTATGCAATCGATCTCTAGCAGCCTCAAGGTCAGTAATCACACTATCATACTAAGTGTGTGAGTGTGTATGTTTGTTACTTCTTCACGCTAAAACGGTTTGACGGATGAAATTTGGCACACAGATAGTTTATAATCTGGATTAACATATAGGGTACTTTTTATCCCGGTTAATTGCGTAATTCCCGCGGGATAGCGATAAACGAATTCTTTGCAGGCGGAGTCGCGGGCAACAGCTAGTGTAGTATAAATTCACTGTTCATTACCTATGAAACAGTACCGTGATAGATCTGACCCACAAAAGTATTAAGATACATTTTGCTAAAAACCATGTACTTACTGGTGCGTGGACGATCCTTTCTGAAATGAGTTGGCTCGTTTTTGAAGATCCCACCATAAAGGGGTCATCATTTTTTAATATACGCCTAAAAAAAAATTTTTTTAGGACTTCGATGTCTCAACCAGGACCCTTCATTATGTTATGAAAATATGAAGAGTGAAAGATTACACTAACACAAAGTTAACAAAGTTTAACACGTTCACTTTACCAAATCTATTTTTAAACATTGTTTTCTTCTACATTCCAGGAGACAATGAACCCCAAGGACATAATGACCGATGCCTTCCACAATTTCCACCCGCAGTACCAACAATACACGCAGTACAGCTCCGGTAAGTGACGGCTTAACCCCCGCGTGCATGCCTCCCGCCTGGTCATTATTATTTGCTCATACCCTACCTGAATGAAGTGGTTAGTGCAGCTATAAGTAACCGCCGTGTTCACTAGGCTAGCATTGTTAGTTACGTTTCGACGTTTATACGAGATAGATATTCTACAAATATTGGTATTATCATATCAATAAACAGAAAAGATCTAACTAATATAAATAAATAGACTAGTTACTTGTAATCGTTGTACAAATCCTTTCCTTCGTTATTTTGAGACATAATTATTTGTCGTTGTTAACCTAACATATTGCCTTGTATAATGTAAACTATTTTTTTTTTAAATTTATTTTAGAATCCTCGTACGAGAATTCCCTTTTATGATTTACATTATTTTCTTTCAGATGTCACTTCTCAACTGCCTTATGAGAAACTATAAGCTCTGCCATAGCTGTGCTGTGCATGAAGTGCATTGCTGTATTTGTGTCCGTTTCATACATTACATACATAATACGATTTAATATAAGCCCGAGCATGGAAAAGCCACTAACTTGGATAACAAATGCATCTGTCAATCATTAAGATGTCACCAGACGTCGAATTTAGGGAGCCAAATTTAATGACAGGTCGGGAGTTCCTTTATCAATAAATTCAACTGTCGACGATTTTCATACTAGTGATCGTCCCCAGCTTTGTTTGTATGTTTGTATTATTTTGGAAATGATGATAAAGTTCACTCATAGTATCTGGGTAATGGGTACCATTACACAATAAAGTAAAAGAGAATTGATTTTTATTTTGTTTTATTTTAATGATAATTGTTTAAATGTTTGAAATAAATAAATAATTCAAATTTTATACTTTCTATGAAATTATATTTTTACAAACAAAACTTAGAGTGGTCACTAGTACATGCAGTACATGAGATAAGCATCGATAATTGAGTTTATTGATATATAGGAACTCCCTACCTGCCATTAAATTTTGCCTCCCTAATTCCGATGTCTGGATATCACTAAGGGCTTGATATTATAATGCATAAAAATAAAACAAATGAACCATAATAAAAATATAACCAAATTGTGTTTTAGATACATACTATTCTTAATATATATATAACTGACTTGAGGCTCGTTTCGAACGGAATTTCGGTGCTCGGTCACTTCTGAAATTATGCTATCTATTAATAAGATACTATTTTTAAAATTTTATTTTCGTATTGTATGAGGTATTTGGCTAGTCCGAACTACGAATACACGCAACAATAATAAATATCTACATGCGGCTACATAAATAAACTGCCTTAAATTTAAACAAACTATAATATTAATAATGATATCAAGAAATAAATCTATAATTCATTGTTTACGAAATTACTGAGGCTAGTAAAAGATTAGCTCTTGAGTTTAAGAATGCTAGCTTTGGAAACACGTTAGGAGTTTGAGGAATCAAGACGTCCCATATACTAGGTTTCGGATTGTAAAACACACTTTCCCGAAACGTGACCTGTCTCAAAAGGTGTACTTTTCTCAAAATATACATTTCCATAACTTAAACATACTTAATACGAATAATTTCCCAAATTGTACTCCTTTTCCCGTAATGTACTATCTGTCAAATTGAACACTTTTAAGAACTTTCTTCTTTCTTATATCATAATCACAGATAGCTAACACAGAATTTTTAAGATAAGCAGCTATTGGGAATAAAGAGAACATGGAAAATGCTCAAGTTACCCCTGTGTTAAAAGAAAACATATAATTTGAAAATATAATTAGAAAAGTGCGCTTTATGAGAAAACCACCCGGAAATGCACTTTTTGAGATGTGCTTCATTGAAGAAAGTTGCCTTTTAGAAGTACATTTTTTGAGAAAATGTACATTTTGGGAAAGTCTGTTTTACTATCCTAAGCCTCGAATTCACACTAGAAGCGCCCGTTTGCATTTGTGTACATCAAATTGGGTATGTATTACAATACCGAAGTACGAAAGACCGAATGAATGTATTAAAACATCGAATGGATCAAAAGACCGACACGATTTTCTTCTGAAACCGTAAACTTCTCAGAATTTATTAAAACGGCATCATACAGAACCCATTAGGTTAGGTTTGTTTTATAACAATCTTAAAAAGTTAACGGTTTCAGAAAAACATCGTGTCGGTCTTTTGACCCATTCGATGTTTTAATACATTCGGTCTTTCGGACTTCGGTATTGTAATACATACCCATCAAATTCGGATCTCCTGGTTTTAACACGTGCGTTTCCAAAACGTGGGGTTTTAAATAATTTGTACGAACTGTAAAGATATTCGCGTAGTCATGCTGAAAGGATCGGGCTAATCATTGCCATGTAAATTAGTTTTTGTACCTAATGCCTATACTATAGTATCGAAGTGTCGTAAGCATTTTGTAGTGTAAATGTTTAATTTTCTGTGATTTTATTCATTTCTTTTGTATTTTTTTGTTACTTGATTAGTTTGCGGATAAAATCCAATAGAAGAAGCTAGGCTTGATTACGAAAAATGTTAGTGATTTCGTTTGATGAAGTATTTTTTTTTATAGTAGAATAGTTAGTGTCTTATGACAGTATAATTTTATTTTTGCATGAATACCACGGTATTTACTGCATTTATGCTACACAGGGTCAAGAAACTTCTGAACTCTTGCCTAAAGTTTTAGTGCAGAGACCAAAGAACGGTATTTGAAATTATCCACCGTTTTCCGACTCAAGACAGCTGTGAATATGCTTTGTAATTATCGCCGTCTTGTGAGATCAATAGAGCATAATATTGACTAGTTGGCTTTGGATTCTAACATAGAAGAATTGACTTTATTATAACGTGTAAATCTAAAAAGTATACTTATGTTTTTCTATTTTAAGATTATTGTTATTTTAATGTTACGTGACTGTTCTTAAACTTTCATAAATATATTTGTTTCATATCTACACAGTTTTAAAAACTCAAAAATTTGCAGATTAGATTTAAGTTTCAGTTTTTTTATTATTATCCGATAACCGTTTCAATTATTCAACACATTGTATTAGGCTTCTCACTAATAAATAAAAATTAATTTTGTCTTTAAAATTATAATATTTTATTAACTCGAAACTTTATGAATCTAAAAAACTATCAGCGTTGGAAGGAAGCAATGAAGGTAAGAATCCGTTATTAGTTTTACATGTCATGCTTTTTGACTCTTAATGTTTATTTGCCAGCATGCTGCATACAATGTTTGTGTTGTCATTGTCATTTATTCATTTCATTACCATTGCTCTATAATAATTTACTGTCTGTATTTGAATATAAATGATATAACTTCGATAAATTACTTTTAAAAGAAACAACATCAATTTTCATATTAAATATTAAGTAATTTTACACATTTTTTTGTCTTTTTGCGTGTAAAGTTGTCCAGTTTGGTCACATTTGAGTTCGAAGCTGGTCACAGACTGACTATTTCACATTACTCTGTGTTTTCCTAAATCACACATGTATGACATCGAGGTATCATGTCGGCTTATTAAATAATCATCACAAACTATGTTACGAGACAGTAACATAGCACAATCTTAAAGCGTAACTGCCTCCCATCATATATTTCAAAAAGGACAGATTTCTCTAAAGTATTTCAAGACTTTGAATATTTTTGAAATATTTGTTGGTGATTGTACATACAACTTGATTCGAAATTAAAAGTACTAAGACAAGTACTTATATCAATATCCTTCCAAACTCGTACCTTTCTGAAATTTAAGTTAATTCAAAGCCAGCGTTCGAGTACGATATAAGTATTTATATTATGAACACTTGAACAGACCAATCAAATATCAATACTCATAATTGTAGCTGTTTGGGGAAAAATCTCAAGCAGCAGACTCTTAAAGCATGCAGGTTTTGGACTAATTTTATTATAAACAAATAATCCGTAAAGTTCTTCGATTTGAGACCCTTAGCCTGTGAAAACTAGATTTTGTTTTGTATCAGAAAGTGCCACAGTTTTCTATCGGCACCACCAGATATTCCTATTTTTCACTAGGGCTATACTTCGGTTATTTTAGCATTAGAAAGAAGGTAAGCGATCTTGTCGTGTGTTTTTTTATTGAAGAATACTTTTAAAAATAAGGCACAGCAAATATGTAACAATTAGCAAGAATTTATAAATAAAATAAATATCACGGGACAATTCACACCAATCGACCTAGCCCCAAACTAAGCAAAGCTTGTACTATGGGTACTAGAAAACGGATAAACATACTTATATAGATAAAACACATACTTAAATACATATTAAACATCCAAGACTCGAGCACAAACATTCGTATTTTTCACACAAATATCTGCCCCGACCGGGAATCGAACCCGGGACCTCAAGCTTCGTAGTCAGGTTCTCTAACAACTAGGCTATCCGGCCGTCTAAATTTAATGGTCATTTACAATTTTTTTGGTTTCATAAGTAATAGTTACTATTTTTTTAAAAGCATTCTTCAATAAAGACTTCTAGATTGTTAACCCTTTTCTAATGCTAAAGTAAACGAAGTACTTAGAAGTGTCTCCTATCGCGCGTTCGCAACAATCTGTAATATTGTGTCTGTATAGTGATGCGAGGCGGGGGCGCGGCAACGGGTTTGGACAAGCGTGTCGACGAGGGCGCGACGCCTACGCCTCGGCCGCCGCCCCAGCGCGTCGCTACCATCTCCCACGCAACCAACTACCACGAGAAAACCACGCTACTCAGCTCCGACGATGAGTTCCAGTGAACAATTGAAACACCCCAGCGCCTCTAAACCTAAACTATGCATTCTGGTTCACAAATCGACAGATAAAGCGCAAGATCTGGTTACCTAGAACGGCTTGGTGAAGAGCTTCGAGGTTCTTCCTCGTTGAGAAAACTATGCTCAGTCGAACCATTTCATTCCTAACCCACTGTGTTTTACGGTCACACAGTTGTCACAGTAAAGTGTCATAATGTTTTCCCTTGTGAAGCGATGTGATCTCACTATGACATTTTCTGTGAAAAGGTCCCACAGTGGGTTACGATTCAGTTGGTTCGATAGTACCAGTCGCCAACACTTAGGGCCGCAACCCGTTGGGACGCTATGACGACGTTGCCACTACGTATCCTATACAAATTTGACTTTGTCAAAGCCCCCTCTTTCACAGAAGTACCATTGATTTGTACCATTAATGGTACTACTGGGAATAAGGCAGGTTATTATTATTTTATTAAGGTTACTTATTATTTATTCTATTTTGCTACTAGTCCCTCTTGTAGTCCCTTATTTGTTACGTTAGGCGTATTTATTTAGTAAAGTCGTAATTATTTTTATTTATTCCACTTTATAACTAGGCCACAATTCTAAAAATACATATATTTAGATAAGAGTTTTTATTTTATTTTGCCGGACTTATTTCAATTAAGTAAACCCAACCATAACACTTGTATTTTATACAATGGTATTAGTGGGACAAAATTTCCTGTAGTACCATTAATTGTACTAATCAATGGTACTACTGGAAAAGGGGTCAAAGCACCGCCATGTGAGTTAACTGAAAACTGAAATATCAAACTTAATTATTGAAAACCGTATCTGGCGACGTTGCCGGTCGTGGCATTATGTTAAGGTCTTGAATATTATTGAATCTTAGTACAACGTGGCACAAGGAAAGCGAATGGTCAGAGTATTGGCGACTGTACTCGTGTAAAATATATTGAAATACGAATCCAAATAGCTTCATATTCACTCAGGTTCTACGTTTGCAGTTCCAAAGACTTATCAATAAGGCTCGGAATTTTGCGTGCGGCTGATGACAGATCGTAGTGAGAGAGCACCGCTTTTTATCGATGTTGTCGACAAATCGACAAACTGTTAATTAAGATGTAACTTTAATACATACCTACTTATAACTGTAAATATATTTTTGCTTGGAATATTAATACAAAATAATTTATATTGGCTATGGTAAGAACTGAAGGAATACAAAATAATATTTTCTGTTTTATTTTATCAAAGGGTAGGCAAACAATCTACCTAACGTTAAGTGGTCTCAGTAAGGATCTTTTCTCAAGTTATAAAATATAAAGGTAAGTATTCGTAATTATAGTGATTTCAATAAAGCATTCTAAACGGATTAAACTTTCCGATATATATTTTTTTTTTTTATGTTAGATAGGCCAGACAAACGAACTAGTGGGTCACCTGATGTTAAATGAACACCACTGTCCATAGACACCCGCAGCGCTTTACACGATGCCAGTGCGTTGTCGGCCCTAAAGGAGAGGGAATAGGGGTAGGGGGAGAGGGAAGGGGTGAGGTATTGGGCCCCGGCACTCTCACTGACCGTACGAAACGCAAGCAGGATCACTGCTGCTTCACGCCGGTGTTCTGTGAGAGGGTGGTACTGCCCCGGACGAGCCGGCCCATTCGTGATGCAGCGGCTAGCTACAACATAGCTCTACCACTACTACTACTATTTCGAACTTTTTTCATCATTGACCGCTGAAAAAAGTACTTATCATCGGAAAGTTAGAAGGTTTTATTTAATAAAAACATAAATCAAAAACCTGTCGATTTGTCGATAACATCGATAAAAAGCGGTGCTCTCTCCCTACGATCTGTCATCAGCCGCACGCAAAATTCCGAGCCTTACTTATCAAATTAGGTACGAAGATAATTTCCACTTAATTCAAGTGTTCAATTGACTAAGAGCACTTTGAACGCCACGAGACTAGTTTCTTCACATACTCGAGAGTTAATTGTGTACTCAAGTTGAAGGAACCAGAATGTTTATCATTCCCTCATCCAAATGGTGTATCGGCGTTCGCAAGATCTCTTAACAAGAGCTTGATTTTCATTTCGATGTCAATATTAAAACTATTAGTAAAATAAACTACAATACGAATTAACACATCTGCCGTAAATATTAAAATTTATACCTTAGCACTGATCACCATATATTACACTTCTCTCTGTAAGCTAATTCTAAATGTCTCTGGTGTCATTTAACGTTAAGTACCATTGCTTTTTATCACGACTGTCTCGAATTTAACAAACTTATAATGGCTGCGGTTAGTGGACGACCCAAATTGTGGCAATTTCACGAAGGTTTGAATTATCAGGTCGTATATTAACCGCACTCCTTATAATAAATCTTCAAATGAGGTTCACTAAGTGTAAAAAAGCCATGTCTCATGCTCATGGTACCTAAACCAATGTTAGTCACCTTTTATTATGTTAGTATTTCTTTGAGATATGAATAGAAGCGAACAATTTATCCCGAATATTAGGTAAAAAATTTGCAACAGTTTAAAGTGTCTGTGTTTTTCTTCTAAAAAGAAATGCTGGGATTGTATAAATGTTTACCAGTTGCCTTTCGCTGTGTTGATGTATTACACGTAAACGACGATACCACGACGACCACGGCTCGATTAAAGTGAATAAATGTGTATAGTGTAGGTACTATAAAACATACCCACTGATATACTTTTATAATAAAGGTCAGTGACCATGCCGAATGTACAGAAAATAGCAATCCATGTAGATATGACAGCAACTATTCTCTAGGTAACGCAATTAAGATGGAACTTACCAGTTACGGATTCACGAGAACTGAAAAAGTACCAGATAGTGGCGCCACCGCCTACCTATTTGTTATTTAACTGTCTGTCTTTATGTATTTTAATATAAATATCCGATATTGATAATCGAAACTACACAAAACGTAAGACAGACGTACCTACCTCACAGAACTAATGAATGATAGAAATGTTACGCGAGCGAAAATCGATTGCCGTAAAAAGTTCTATTCTATATTTATCTTATTTGTTCTGTCTGTTACGAATTTAACTTTTCAAAAACGGGTCATTCATTCATTACAGAGCTGGTTTAAAAAGGATTACATTATTTTTATGACAGCAAGAGAATGGAAAGAAATCAATGATAACATTTCTGTTTCTCTTATTAGTTTTGTGACCTACTTACTTATAGATCTCATTAATTTGGCACATCGCATTTTTCTATTGTTCCACATTTCGAGAACTGAAAGGACCACTTGCTGTTAAGTTATAGATTATTGATGTATAAAAATATAAACTGTTCGGTTTCGAAATTTGCATGTATATTTTCGAAAAATTGTTGCAGATGTCAGAAAAAATAGGCTTCTTACAAACCGCGTTTATGGCTCAATCCGGGAGAAAGTTTCAATCGCCGTTTAAATAAACACAAAGAAGCATTGCGTGGACCAAAAACTGCTTTGAAGAGAAGAAGTAATGAAGTAGGTATTTACAATTACATTTCAATACTACGGCTATTACGGCTATGGCTTCTACGGCGGTTGAAACGCTGGGAATAAGCCGCAAGCTTCGCCGTCCAGTTCAGAAATTCTAATGGCGTTTACTGATGAGCAAAATTTAATTAGCTTTAGATAGAACTCTTTGACACTAGTGCTCGACTGTACGTCAACTTTATCACAAAGTTCCTAAAACTATCCAAATCTTGCCTAAAACCAAAGAAGCGATCGTGTAAGTATAATAGATAAATAACTTTGTAAAGATTTTTCGGCTTATATTCTATTTTGCTCTCTGTTTTTTGCTCCTAGTTCATTCAATAAACATAAAGTTGGTATGCACTGGGAGCAAGAAAATTGACGCAGAGAGGAATAAACCTTTCCGCACAGGCATTACAAAGTTGCTTACAAATTTCAGATTTGCTTTTCATGACAATAAAAACTTTCTTTAATCAGGAACATATTTTTAAAATGCAAATAGTTTTTTAAATAGATACAAATATAAATGAATTTCTAATATTCTCTGTGTTGGTGTTAAAAGTACCCGTGTAGGAGTTAGTTAATAGAAAGTTCCGTGTTAGGGTAACCTAACCTTTACGTACTAATAAATGAGTTTTTTGTGAATAGGTATAGTCGGGGTAAGAAAAGGTTCGTCACTTTCCGACTCTATGTCAACGAGTTAAGGTCGAAAAGTGACGAACCTTTTCTTACCCCGACTATACAGTTGACTCGTACAAGGAAACGTTCAGAGCCAAAAAATATTTAAGAACTCGCTGGTTTCATAATTTATTGCAAATTCAGTGTCATTTGTGTCAGTTGCTGTACCTACTTTAGTATATTTCATTTAAATCGGTACAATCACGGACGTTGTTGAGTTGAGCTAAAATGGAACATTAACATAATTACTGCAAAATTTTAGCAACATGCTTCTGAAGACTGCTCCGAGCGCAGTTGTCACGTTCATATGGAAAGTTCCATACACGTATCATGTCACTTTTAAAGAGCTTATTAGGCGAACGAAGAATTCTAGCGACCGTCTTACTTAGACAAGGCCCGATGAGGGTTAGATAGGCTCAACAATCCAAGTCTAACGGTACTACCACAGTCGTGTTGATTTCTTTAATGGAACTATTGCGATTCCTTTTTCGCTTTTCGTCACTACTTTAAAAAAACTCGTTACTCAAAATCGATAATCTGCCCAAGTGTGCATCAAGGTTCAGTTTGGTTTACATATTGATTTGTGATTCGAGCTTTTTACAAAGTAGTGATGTTATATTCCTTTACAAGGTCCTTTCTCACTTGTAATCTACGAATAATAATTATTACGTAGGTTGCACGTAATTAAATTATTCTAAAGTTAATTTCAATAGAATCTGACAATCTTTTAGATGCCTTCTTAGACGTCAGATTGTTTAGGTTCCTGAAAAAAATGATTATACTTAATTGAAAACTAATAAAAAAAATTAATTATATCACTAGGGACCTAGATAATTCGGTGTCCATGTCAGTTGGCTAGAGGTGTCTACGAGATTGTCAGATTCTGATATGGTGCGAAAATAAAACGCAGTAGTTCAATTAAAGGTGCCCATACTGGCGAAGGAACTACTAGGAATTATATAATCCGATTTAAATGTATTTTAATAAGCAATTATAAGTTATTAGTTATTTACAAGTTTATGAATAATTTATTTATACCTTTACTTACATGCCGGTATGACATATAAACGCATACATCTAATTTAATGTTTATTAACTTAATAGTTTAGTTGTCTATGTGTATGTGATTGATTACCTTACCTTAGATAACAATTTATAATTCTGTATTCTGTAATTTTATTATGCGTACGCCTAATGTATATATATTATTAAATTTATATTCTAGCTTTACAAAAATCACGCCGCACTGATTCTCATGATTATTTATCCCTATGCCAAAAGTCATTTCTTGTCTTCGTCGTGCTAATGAATTCAAGAAACTGCCCTCTATGTAAATACCTTTTCGCTTCCATTTGATTGGCATCGAACTGCCATCGCTTTCACCTATCATTTAATCATACGAAATGTCATTTATGATAATGGTGAAAGCCAACTGCGGTGCACATAAGTACAAGTTACTTTCTTATCCGTATACTTAGTTCTCAATACTATTGGTCAATAAGACTTAAGTATGTATTTAAAAATCTTTTGAGAGTAAAAAACCGAAAATAAATAAAAAATAAATATCACGGGACAATTCACACCAATTCTTCTGAAAGTGCCACTCCATTACTGGAGGTTGGCCGTTAGCTCTGAAAACTTCTCCCTGTCTTGAGCCATCCGGAATAGTTGCTCTGCACTTCTGATTCCGGTCCACTCCCTAATGTTCCGCAGCCATGATTTTTTCCGCCTTCCAGAGCGCCGTTTTCCCTGTATTTTGCCCATCAATATTAGTTGAAGCAGCTGATATCTGTTATGGCGCAACACGTGCCCCAGATACACCAATTAACCTAGAGCAAATGTTATCGTCCTTCTAATATAATGTTTATGCGATACGAATAAAATGGCGAATCTTCTTTAATCTAATCGGTGTGCACCGCAGTGTGGCTCTGCCCTTATGATCCTTTACTTATTTAATTTTGTTATTCACATTGTGTTTTAGATTTTATATAAAAGTAGTAACGCTTATTTTTTGAAATTTATGGTTGTCAATTTTAAAATTAAGGACGACGACTTAACCTGATTTTTGTGTACATTCCACCTTATACATTTCTTCGGTGTTCCGATGTCGTAGTTTCATTTGGACCTTTACCTAGTACCATTACGGTACTGCTATTATATCGTAATGAATGGTGCTAGTCAATGGTGTAAATAAAACTACGGGGTTCCGACACGACATTGATTGCCATGGCTTAATTATTGTAGACAGGAGGATAAAATTGACGTCAACTCGTACTACACAGATACAATGTGGATGCCGATTGTTGTTTGTTGTTGTCCGTTTCATCAATAGTAATGCCATTGCGATCAAGACCGGTTAAAAAGCTGTAAGTTTGCGCCCTTTAAATTATTAAATTTAGGAATGAAGGTGATAAAATAGGCCAATGTAATCTAGACTTAAGAAATTGCTTCCTTCATTCCGGATTACGAATTGAAATTATTTTTGTAACTGAAATAGTAAAATTGAAGGTGCAAACGACACAGTTCTCAAAGTTTTGTGAATCATTGTTGAATGAGATTTTAACAGATAATGTTAGATATATGAATTAAAATGTTTTAGCTCCAAGTTTTAATGTAAGTAAATATCTACATAACAATATTGATATATTAGTTACTGTGTTTCATTTATCGCATGTCTGTTTATATTTATGTAGGTAGCTACCTAATCTTAAACTCGTACCTGACACCTAAAGGATCCGATAGTTGGGCTATTCATAAAAAAATTCCTGATATCATTTCCTTTACAAATAAAATTTATCAAACTGCAGCCTATTTGGGGAAAACAAATCAAACAACACAATCATAAATCCTTTTTTTTATTAAAAATATACTGTTACAATCACCATGTCTGTTGTACGGAGGCATGGCGTTACATTACATTATTGCTTCCGATTTAAAAAATATTCAAACTTTAACAAATTTTAAGTGCGTTTGGTAACACAGGTATAAAAATACTTTTCAAAACTAGGACATCCAACAGTGTGTTTCGATAAATATTATTCAACTTTCATATAATAAGTATAGCAGGTATTCGTTAGTATTGCGTCTAAAAAGGTTTCTATGAAGCACAGTGACGTAGCGAGAGGGCAAGGATGTGGACCGCCCTGATATAATCAAAGGTGGATTTGGTATAGTTTTAATTATTGGGCGTCGCTGCGAGCATTCATCTGAGAACTATTGTATTTCGCTTCAAATATGTATCGGACAAAAACTCGACTTCGAATCGAAAGAAGATTGAGATGAGAATGAGAGCAAGACTGATCTAAACTGTTCGTTTATTTCGTATCTGAATATCACGTTAGTTTCTTAATGAACATCGAATGCATCAATTTGGTGAAATTATTGATTATACTCGAGCGACCTTGTTAGTTACGCCACTGATGAAACATGCTATAAGTATTTCGTTAATACAAATCTTTCAATGCTCTAGGTATACTTTTTTCAACGTGTCACAAAATAGTGCATTTTAAATGTTTCGTAAAATATTGTCTGTTACGATGGAGTCCAGGGTTTTTTACGTACATTTTCTATTTAAAATATTCATGTCAATTATGAAGGTAAAGGCGATTGAAAAATATACTATCTACGTAAGATTAAGTTAGAGGTGCTGCAAACTTATTAAAAGCGCTAGAACTACCCCATCAGTTAATTATTAGCTTACATCAACTCTTGCACTATCAAGTTTTGGGTTATTTTTGAGTTTCAGGAGACAAAAAAACTTTGCGTGGACGTTAAATCGTTCAAAATATATATTTTAAAAATCATGTTTAACATATTATTCTAAGTACCTAACATTTTTGAGCGCAGACTTTAAACGCGCGAAATTCAATTATTATGGGATCTCCTTACTTAGCTGAATCCTCAAAGTCCTTACTTTGTCTGGCGCAAATATTCTTACGATGTATTCCCAGTATTCCTACTAATTGGTAGTTAGTAGGAATACTTGGTAAGTATATCTATTTTCTCTGACTAGACGGTATATGACGCTAATGTAGGCAAGTATTTCAAAAATAACCCTTACATATTGGTGATGATAATTATTATAAATTTATGTAAAATCTGTGACTTCGTTGATATGAAAATATTTTATGTTAGTAGGTATACTTATGCATCGTCTTTGTTATGCTTTTTCTGTATAGAAGAGTGCTGTACTATCGATAAAATTACTGTATAGTGTGAGGTAGTTCTGGCATTCAATTAATTAGAAACAAATTAAGAATTACATTTTTGATCTTAAATTAAGAATTTAGGGTTTAATTAGGTACGAGACAGGTACAATATCGAGTAACAAAGCTACAGTGGCAGCATTTCTTAACATTATTTAAATATATTAAAATCTAATCACCTAATGCCACCGTGTTAAAGGCATCTAAATCACAATTCCTAATATGGCTAAGCCCTAGCGAAAGAGAAAAAGAGATATGCAAAAGTTCACAACTTAGTTTTTAGTCTCCCACTCATTGCTACGTTGTACCAACTGTTAACACTGATAGGTTTCCGCCAGAGTTTGCACACTATACCAAAGTAAAACTTTTTTTAATTATGTGGCTGTATCAATGCAGCAATTGAGTGAAAGACATTTGCATGTCACTTCGTAGCCCTCCAATATACTTACCTAAACTCCATCAACCCATTTCTTAATTATTATAAATGCTGCTTTGTGAAGCATTCAAGCAAAACTAAGCTCATCATTCATCATCATTTCAGCCGAAAGACGTCCACTGCTGAACATAGGCCTCCCCCAAGGCTCGCCAAACAGATCGGCCCTGCGCCATCCGCATCCAATGCGTTCCCGCTACCTTCACCAGGTCGTCGCTCCATCTTGTTGGAGGCCTACCTACACTGCGTCTTCCGGTCCGCGGACGCCACTCGAGAACCTTTCGGCCCCATCGGCCGTCAGTTCTACGGGCGATGTGCCCTGCCCACTGCCACTTAAGTCCAGCGATTCTTGAACTAAGCTCAATGATGCTAAAAGTAACGTCGCCCAATCAGTAGCTAGCGCAGTTAGGTACTTTTTAAATATATTGCGCCCATCCAACGCCTCGCCTTGAAAACTGTTATTTCTTAAAATGATATAAGTAATACTTTAGGTACCTACTTCATTTCAGTTTTTACGCCTTCAGGCAAAGGCTTATGTTGGTAAGGCCCAGCGCCCTACATGTCTTTTGACTTATTTCGATGTGACATCGAGCATATTATTAAATCATTATAAAGTTTACAATTCGTAAATTAGATTTGATGTGGGGGCGTCTATTTTATTATTATTACAATCGACTACGAAAATAACCGCTTTTTCAGCTTATTGCATATAATGTAAACAAAATGCACACATCTCTTTGTAGTCGACGGTACAGTCGTGGAAACTGAATTTCGTACGTTTTTGTTGCAAATGTCATGTAGACATTCCCTTTACATCTGCCAAAGTAATCATCGGAAAATTGACTGTGAAGAGGTTCCACCCTGGTAAGTAGGTCTGTACGCTATTCAGTTTCCTCAACTGTACGTAGGTAGATGTCTACGGTTAATATAAAGGCGAGGCAAAGGAGACAATCGCAGCCATCCTAGCTTCCTACAGCATACAACCAAAACAAGACTTAAGTTTTCATTGGTGCATGGGCACTTGCGACCTCACGGAACGTGGCGTCAGTGACACGCAATGTACATTAGTTATACTAGAAAAGTCGAAGAAAATACTTACAGCTAAATACAATGTGCGAGTAAGCATAAAAAGAGCTAAATTATACCTAGCTACCGTAAAACTGTGCACAGGGAACGGACTGGATTCACAAATTGAGCAATGACGAAATTTTAGGAAAGTACGTGATAGAATGTATGTAGGTATATATGGTATGTTATGACAATTGGAAAATGAAAAACTGACAACTACACTATACATTGTATGAGAAATAAATTAAGTCGAGGAATATTTTTTTCTTCTCTTAGTTTTCTTTCTTCTTATTATATCAAGAGAAATATATAAGAAAAGTAAAGATGGTATTGTTTTAGTCACATACGTAGGTATAATACTGAATTGTCAGCTTCTCAATCCATTAAAATTGACGAAATTTCTACATACTTCTAAATTGGAGTGACTATCATCGCTCGTTTGTTAAATGAATGAATGTGATTAAAAAAAGTACATGAAGCTTTAAAAGCGCATGATAATTGAATGACACGCTATCTAAATATAATTTACAGCTTTTATAAATAGGTATATAACAGTGCTAAGTACATATCGTTTTCATTTTTAGAATAAGTTACTCGTATCCATTAATCTGAACCAGCCAGCATATTCTTAATCATTTATTTTTATCATAAATATTTATTATTTTCGCTTCATCACATCACACGTTATATTATCAACTGACGTACCTTATCCAGTGACTTTAGACAAGTTGCCTTTAAGCGTTACGACGACCAATGACTAAGCGTACGGCCTCAATACGACCAATGACTAAGCGTGACCGAACTGTGTGTTTTGCAGGGCACTGTGAAAAACTGTATTTAAAAAAAAAGTTAAACAAGTATGTCATTATAATTCATTCATTCAGTGGCGCGACGACCGAAATTTTCGTTCCTTGCGTGGTCGCTGTGCTCACCCACCGCATAGCGGTTAAACTGGTAGCGCACGCAATGTACTACGTACTCGAAAATCGCTCACCGGTTGCGCTGAGGCGTGGCGGGAGCGGCTACTCCAAAATTTAAAAACGAAATTCGTATCGTACCGTCACAGTCGCTCTTGTATTAAATACTATTAGCACCAGTGGCGTAGCGAGCCTTGGCCCCCCCGTATAAAAATTTGTTGGGGGCCTTTATGAAGGGTAAAGATTTCTCACAAAAGAAAAAAATGTCTGCATAAAATTAAAAGAATCATAATTATCTATCTGTCACTTTTGCTTTTTTTGACTTTTGTCATTTCTGAAATAAAAATAAATTTGGGAAGTTTTATTAATTTTTGCTTACGCACGTCGGGGGCCCCCGTGGCCCGGGGGCCCCGTAAAATTGATACGGCAGATACGGCGGTAGCTACGCCCCTGATTAGCACGAGCTGGACGGCACGATACAAACTTCTAGTTTTGAACTTCGTAGTATACCTAGGGCCAGCTTGTTAATGTTGGGCGAAACGAGCGCAAAGCTTTCGCGGGTAGAATTTAACTAGCGACATTTATTATTTAGGTTAATCGGTCTTGTCTAAAGCCACATTCGAAGTGCACTTTGTTCGATTGGTCTCCTCCCACTATTTCTATTTCAGTTCCATTGAGGGAACATTGAACCTATTTATACCTTATTTTATTATCTTATAATTAGGGGTCCTTTCGGATACGCTTCTACCCGTAAGGATCATTTGTGTAATTACAGCTCCTTCGCACTTACGCCATCGCTTTTGTCACCTCGTCCATAAATTGGATGATTTGACGTAGCGGTAGTGCCTTGACGTCTCTAGGTGGGGCATATCCATCGCCAGTCATTCTTAATTTTAATGTGTTCCATTGTTTCGTCTTCCTCGCCATATATTCTACAATCTTCATTGTCTTGTAGTCCCATCTTTACTAGTATTGTGTTTAGTTTCGAAGTGACCTGTAAACGCCACGAAGATGTGTCGTTGTTTCCTGCAGAGTGACCAGAGTTTTTTAGTTCAGCTTGTGCTGACATTTTCGATGAAGCCTTTTGAATGCTTTAGACCTGCCAGTGTTTTCCACTCTTGCTGGTATTTGAGTCTGGTGTGGTTGTTTATGGCATACTTTATGGTTTCCTGTGAAAGTCCCACATACGATTCAGGTCCAATGTCCTTGCTCATTGACCCTTCCTTTGCTAGCTCAACGGCTTTTTCATTTCTGATGAAGCCTTTGTGTCCTGGGATCTATACCAGTCTCACTTTGTTGCGTCTGCCAAGCTTGTTTAGTGTTTGTACTCCATTGTGAACATTGAACTTAAGTCTTGGAGGAACTACTTGGTTGGACTTTTTTCAAGTTAAGCAGACAAGACTTAACAAAACAATAAGGCTGATTGTTACTATGATTTGTGACGTAGTCTTTTAATGTTTTAAGCTGTACAACTGACATTGAACCTTAGGTTGATAAAACATTTTCTTGGTATCTGCATCTAGCTCCATTAAACTCTTTTTTGATGTAACTACTTAGAAGTAACAAGTCCAACGATATCAATGGAACTGATAATAGAACTAATAGGAAAATACCATACTTTCTCATCCGTAAAAGATATAATTCCTTAAGACATTTCTCGGTAGATTGCGTTAGTAACGAATCTTTTACCAACATTAAAATTAAAGGCAAGAACCACACGCTTGCGAAAAGCGAGTTTCAAGCTTACCTACTAATAAATAGGTACTATTCTCGTCTTTTCGACCTTCGAAGATAAACAAGTACAAGTACAATCAACGAAGCTTGACAATGACAATACCTGCACCATCCTACTTAGATATTTACCTTTCCAAGTTTTTAATCACTTATCTTCTTACTTAGGCAATTAAGTTCGTACGTATGTATACCTACCTACCCTCTTACCATCAAGACTTCTAATACACTACTCAAATTGAATTAAAATGTGCGTTTGTGCTACGATTAGTATCTAATCGAGCTTCAAAGAACCTAGTAAAATTTATAAAACTTTCAACTTCGGGCACGCCATTTTACCTAGGTCAGTACCTATCCTAATAAATGTTCCACGGTCCTTAGCGGTGGTATCTTAAACAGTTAAGTCAGTTAGGTGAAAACGGACCATTAACCCTTCAATCAATACCGGCAATCAATTTGCCGTCAAACAGAAATAGAAGCCGATTCAAATTAGCAACATTTACGGTCCAAAATCGAATGTCTTGACAGAATTGTCAAATGGTTTAAAACACCACCAAATGTTCATTCAGATTTATATCCAGCCAGACCTACGAAGCGAATATGTAGATACTAAAGATGTTACAGAAGTGATTCTATCGGAGGCAGACGAGAGACCTTTTAAGCGCAGGTCTAATAAAATAAAATAATACAAAACGAACCTGTTTTAGCCTCTTTGATTTCAGTGGGATGGGAAGGGAAGTACCCTGCGGGAAGTTTATACATGTTTGTACGCGCTGGCTGATACTTCGACCTCCAATTCTAACCTCCAATTTAAAAGTGTCGGAATCGAACTTCGGTTACCGAAATCGAAATCGGAGGTGTAATATCAATCGGAAGTTCCAACTTTTCACCCGACTGTTGAAGGAGGGTTATTGAAATCGAGTCAAACCTCCGTAACATCTTTAGTAGATAGGTACAGTTAAATTACAGCGCTCTTTCACCTTAACATTTGAACCTTCTTTAATTTTATAACATCGAACTTTAGCATTAATTGGCATACAAGCTCGCGAGAAGAGTTACAAGTTTAATGTTAATATACATTATGTAGTTTCGTTGACAAGCGGTGATCATATGACTTAATCATTGATGTGGCTCCAAGGCAAAAAAGTCTGACTAGCGCGCTCACTATCTTCATAATACGAGTGACAAACCTCTCAAGCGATTTTCATAGTCATTATAACTTTTTTTAATGCATGTGGTTGCTTTCCCATACAAAATTTAGATAATCAATTAGAATCTGAATTAGGTAGTAAATGTCTCTCATTCATTGGGCGGGCGTTGTTACCAGTGGGCTATAAATTTACTTCTTTATTTTGCGAATGGCATTTACGACAGGAATAAAGTTAAAAAAAACCAAGTAAGTATTTAATCATCTTCTTACATTAAGTAGGTCGTTAGCACTCGACATCGCTTAACAATCATGTCGTACTAGTTCGGTGAAAAACGAGATGAACAAAGTCGTAGAATAGAAGTATCTACTTGGTATCTGCTTTGTTGTTTTCTATGACAGTTCCTAGGTACGGTCAAGTGCAAAAATATATAATATAATGTTAACAAGGTGTCAATAACCATACGTTTTACATATTTTGACACGATGACTGTATTCTTACATAGTTATGCTTTCGACTGTACATCAGAAAAAAACAATAATAAACAATAATAACAAACAATATAATACATTGGCTTGTTGGCATTGTTGAGCCAGATCAACCATGTCGGGACCCCTAGGGGCTGCAAATCTCGGGTCCCTTTTTCAAGTTTAAATTCAATGAAATCAACCTGACAGCATGGCATGCGTCGAAAAAACAATAATAGCTATTGTCAATTGTTGAGGTTGTAAACCTTTGTAGATTTATATTGGCCGCTTACACTTTAGCTATGGTTTGATTCTGTAAAAAGAGCTGTCTTGCGATATGTGTCTAGTTCATGTTGATATGAAAATATAATATATTAATTAATAAATAATCGTCTTCTTCACTTTAAACATGGTAGCAAAGCGTTAAGTGTGTAAAAGAAGTGAAAAACAAGTAAGTCATAGTAAAGATGAATAACAACATAGTAATACCAATTTTCGACGGAACGGATTATGCCAATTGGAAAATTCGGCTATTGAAATTTCTTGAATTTAAAAAATGTAAAGAAGTAGCTATTAGAGTAAAAACTGAAAAAGATGATGCTACTAAGTGGGATGAGATGGATATTCAAGCTACGAATTACATATACAGTGCGATTACCAACCAACAGTTGGAATACATTAGCGAGCTAGAGTCAGCATACAAAATTATATTAAAATTCGACGAGATGTATTTAAAGCAATCTACAGCATTGCAAATTGTATGCAGAAACAATTTAGAAAATATAAAGCTAGTGAAATATTCCGATATTAACATTTTCTTCGACGAATTCGAACGATGTGTCAACGATTTGAAAAAAGCCGGCGCCATGATGTCGGAAAGTGAAAAATTAAATTATATGTTAAAGGCATTGCCCGGAAATTACAGTTATATTGGCGATTTAATAGATGTTTTGCCAGAAAAAGATAGAACCGTAGAATATTTAAAAAGTAAAATTAGAATGAAGAAAATCCAAAATGTAGACGAAGAAATGCCGGGTACCTCGAACGCTTTTAAAGTAGAATCTGAGAACAAACAAACATGTTTTACCTGCGGAAAAGTTGGGCATATACAAAGAGACTGTTGGCACGGACACCGAGGTCGTGGTCGTGGACATTATGCTCGAAGTCATGGTCGTGGACGTAGTCACTACAATTTCGGACCCAACAGAGGCAGAGGAAATTACTATAGTACGGAATATTATAAAAAGAGCTTTCACACTTGCGTTGTGAACAATTCGACGATTAATGAAGATACTCCTCTTAAGCCAGGACAAATAAATTGGCTTCTAGACAGTGGATGTACAGACCACATAATAAACACCGACGAATACTTCGATAAATATGTGACATTAAAAGAACCAATAAACGTCAAGGTTGGTGATGGAAGAATATTGAAAGCGACAAAGGTTGGAAGCATTAAAACTTACTTTCCTGTTTATAAGAACAGAAACCAGGTGATAATAGACAATGTATTTTACGTAAAAGAGATGAAAGCAAACTTATTAAGCTATTCGAAGATAACAGATAACCATACAATTGTTTCGACGGGATATTTAACGAAGATATATAACAAGAATAGAGAATTGATTGCAATTGCGAAGAAAGATGAGAGACTCTACAAAGTAACCAGTTTTGTCTGTAAGGAAATAGGCGTAAATGCAGCAAATTGTAATATGACATTGAAAGAAAAGCTGCACCGAACATTTGGACATATAAACTTCAATTATCTTGACATGATGTGTAAAAATCAAATATTAGATGGATTACCTAAACAGATGGAAACGGATTATATGAAGTGTGCTATATGCGTCGAAAATAAGATGCACAATTTGCCATTTAGCAATAATAGAACAAAAGCAGAAGATATATTAGATATTGTGCACACGGATATTAACGGACCACATAGAGCTACAGGATATCGAGGAGAAAAATATTTCTTGACATTCATAGATGATTATAGCAAGATAGCGAGAGTGTATTGTATTCAATCAAAGGAACAAGTATATGAATGCTTCGAAGAATATGTCAATCAAATGCAAAATATTACAGGAAAAATGATCAAAGAACTAAGATGTGACAACGGGAAAGAATACATAAATAGCAGAATATTTAATTTCGTAAGAGAAAAAGGAATAATGATTAAGCCTTGCCCAGCATACGTACATGAGTTAAATGGAACTGCAGAAAGATATAATAGATTTATAATGGATATGGCACGATGCCTCTTAGCTGAAGCTAAGGTTGACAGACGTTATTGGCCAGAAGCTATTAAAACCGCTGCTTATTTAAAAAACCGTATAATGACAAATACCCCAGAAGGAAAGACGCCATTTGAATTATTTTTCCATGAAAAACCAACTGCAAAATATTTGAGAATGTACGGTAGTAAAGTTTATGTAAGAGTACCTGAAGAAAAAAGAGTATCAAAATGGGACAAAAAAGCAGAGATGGGAATTTTACTAGGATATACTGATGTTGGATACAGAGTACTAATCAATAATAGAGTTGTCATTGCAAGACACGTAGACATAATTGAGGAAGATGTTAAGCTTATTGCATTTGATGATAATGAAGAAGAAAATAATATAGATGAAGAAAAATGGGAAGATACCCTAGATAGAATTGAAACAGAAGACATTGTACCGAATAATAACGTCAGTAAAGAGATCATAAATAATGAAAAGAGAACCTCGAAGAGACAAATTAAAGCACCACTCCGATTTGATGAAGAATTTGGCTACTATTGTATAACTGCTAATTATTGTGATGCGATGATTCCAGATACTTTTCACGAGGCGACTACGTGTGACGAGGCTGAAGAATGGAAAGAGGCTATGGACCGTGAGATGAACAGCCTAGTAAAAAATGATACTTGGGCCTTAGTAAATGCACCACAGGAAAAAGAGGTACTAGATGTAAAATGGGTGTACAAAAAGAAGTCCGCTGATCTATATAAAGCCAGGTTAGTGGTTAGAGGGTTTCAACAAACCACTAATATTGATGATACGTATTCACCTGTTGCTAGGATGCATACTTTAAAATTACTGCTATCGTATTGCTGCCAATTTAATTTACATGTACATCAAATGGATGTAGAGACTGCTTTTCTAAACGGTAAAGTTTTATCAGAAGTGTATGTTAAACAGCCTCTTGGTTATGAAGACGGTACTGACAAAGTATATAAACTGTATAAATCTCTTTATGGTTTAAAAGAAAGCCCGCGAGCTTGGTACGAATGTTTTAATGATTTTGTAACAACTATTGGCTTTCAAAGGAGCAGATATGACTATTGTCTTTATGTCAAAACAGATAATAACTGTACTGTATATATTTTAGTATATGTCGATGACTTATTGATAACTTGCAAAGATGAGCACACGGTTGCTATAATTAAAAATAAATTAAGTAACCATTTTAGAATGAAGGACATGGGAAAGGTTAGGAATTACATAGGTATTGATGTAGAGTATGACTATGCAAAAGCTAATACTTTGACCTTAAGCCAGGAAAAATACATAGAGTCGTTAGCCAAAAAATATGAAATTGAGAATTCTAAATTATTTAAAACCCCTATGGAGATTAATGCCAAACTTGAGAAATGTGAATTACTAAATGATGATATTAAGGTTATAAGTTTTAAAATTAAATATTCATTGTACATACATTTCATTTGTACGCAGGTGGGTCTCCAGCTGACGTGGGGCCCCTAGGCAGTTCTGCCAGTACTGCCTAATACTGCCTAATGGATAATCCGGCCCTGCTTGTAAGGGACAATAGGCTTTGTGTTTCAAACCGTACAACCTTATGTTAATAAAGGACTTTCTTGGTCGACTACACAATCATAGTGCCAAATCTGTACATTTACATGCATTCCTCTATCGGTTTGTATGAACGAGTAACCACATAATCTCAGTTAATAAAGAACTAATCACACAGAGGTAGCATAGAACTGAAATGTATCATCAACTTAGCTCAGCTTGACTAGACTGACATAGCCTGGACTGTCTGACCCCCCAGTCCACCCAGTCCCAGTTGACCATTATAGTCAACGTAGTACAATTCATGAATTCATGCACAGAGTTTTCGATTTGTCTGACACGTTAATACCAGTGATACAGTTAGCCGCGAAGGGAAGTAAACCCCTTGGTAACTAAGGCGTTTTCCGATCACCCGTCATTTATTTATCTCTGTTGCTTCCTGTAAAGTCCATCTCATAAATATATGTACTGTATACCAAAAGACGTCAAAAATATCTATACAACTATGGCATTAACAATAAGGTTGATGTTTACATATATTTGACGCGATGGCTGTATAGATAATTATGCCTTCGTCTTTACCATTTCGGACAGTGAACGAGCTAAGTCACATAGTTTTTGGACACAGCGAAGCATTCGCGTCTTGTCTGTGCTCCAGGATCCTGTTCAGAACGGGCGACCGCGACCGGTTGTCGCGCGATCGGGCACTGGAGAGAGGACTGGCGGCGGGCCGCATGCTACGAACACCGCTGGAGGGCACGCGATCTGGAAGGAAAAATAAGTTGATAGCAGATTAAATAAATAAAATGCAAGTTGCTTTGTTCGAACGGTCGTAACCTAGTTTTTATTTTCTTGCCATTACTTACCGACAAGCGTAAGGAATATGCCACGATGCGGACTTTTAATGACAAGTGTGTTATTACAACATTAATCATTAGTAAACGGAATTGGAGAATAGAAACTCCCGAAAAAAAGTTTCTTTGGAAGTTTCTATCAGCTAATTTTATTAAGTACCTAATAAAGCCAGTCACACACAGCGCCGATGCGGTAAGATTTTATCTGCGTCTAAAAACTTATCTGCAGGTATCACACACAGCGCAGATGCGAGGTTTTACATTCACTCTAAAATTTCGGAGCTGAGTAGACGTGTTTTGTGGTGCCATCCGGCTTATACAGGGTGGTTTTTTTTTATATAAAAGGGGGTAAGGTTCTATTTCAGAGCGTTTTGACCGCCGCGTTTTTTTTTCATTAGTGACGACGTAAATATTGCAGAGGGGGATGATGATCAGAGTTAACTTTTTATATAAATGTGTGGCGGTACCGAGGCTTAGTCTGATTTTATCCAAAGTTGTCGCGATTTATCATTATTTTACAGCAATAATCGAGTGACACTAATGAAATTTAAAAAACGCTGACAAAACGCTCTGAAATCGACCCGTAAACGAGCATGCGGGTCACCTGATGGGGAGCAATCACCGCCGCCCATGGACACCCGCAACATTAAGGGTGTCACAGGTGCGTTGCCGGCCCTTTGAGAGACAGATAGGCTACAATGAATTTTCAATAAAAGCGTGTTACACAGTCTTTCTTTATTTCTCTTCACGACAAAATGTAAAAAAATGCGAAAATGCATTTCTACGCAATGATGACTTGTTGTTTGCTTAAGTAGTAATTTTATATTTATTTTATTATACACCGAAGTTCCCAATCCGCACTGGGCCCGCGTGGAAACTACGACCCAAACCCTCTTATTCTGAGAGGAAGCCTGTGCCCTGCAGTGGTACGTAATATAGACTGGGATGATGATGATGATGATGAAAGTGTGCTTCCGCGCATCCACCTGTATTTATCTGCAGATATAATCTTCACATCTGTCGGATTCTGTCGATATATGTCGGTGCTCACAGATACGCAGATAAAAATCTTTCCGCATCAGCGCTGTGTGTGGTCCTCCATTGAATTGTATAGGAGCGATATTGACAGATATCTGTTCAGACACAGATATCTTACCGCATCTGCGCTGTGTGTGATGGGCTTAACACATTTTGTCACTAAGGTATCTACGGGTAAAGTTGCTTACAGAAGTTGTTATGTTTAACGATAGCTTGAATGGCCGACTTACAAGTTTACGCATTCATTATTCATTAGAATATTTACTCTGCTAGACTCCAGTCCAGAATCTTCTGTATTACCAGATAGAGATACTAACTAGGGCTCTTCAAGGCTATATAGAGTGAATAGGCTGCTAGTGCTGCTACTGAACCAGTGAGATACACCTTTCACCGCATCTGCATTGCACTTTCCATCAAGTGAGATGAGGGTCAATCACGATTCAGTTTTATGTAAAAAAAATTACTATTAGCGGGGCCTAGGCCTCCTCTCTCAGAAAGACAGCCATGGGCCGTAGTTCCAACGTAGACCTAGTGCGGATTGCGAATTTCACATATATTTAACATTGAATTTCTTCGCAGGTGTGTGTTGTTTGAAATGTAATTCCGCACAAAAACTCAGAGGCTCAATTGCTCGAATCTACGAGAGGCCATAGGAACAAAAAAATATACACACGTTCAATTAGCGCAACCGGCCTTGACTGTCGCCTAGCAACTCGAACGGTTGCATGGCCAGCAAAATCTATTTCACGACTTAGGTATCTGGCTCGGCTGAAAGGGATCCGGCGCGTCCGCCCACTAACAAAGATATAGAACGAGATATCGCAGTAGACTTCCTAGGCAGTGAGTTTAAGCGTGTCGAGTCTGTGCTCTGAATCTAAATGTTGACGCTAATGCTTGCCACACACCGCAACCATTACAGTTGAGATAAACTATGGTACGAAAACTAGATTACCTGCGAAAATCGCACCTTACTAGTTACATGTATTACTCGCGTATACTTTAAGCAAAAGCTCTGGAATTTATTTATTTATTTAGAAAACTTTTACTTACTTGTTGCTCTTACAGCGTAAGCCAACGCGTCTAAAAATAAATTTACAAATCTATAACTATAAAACAGTACCGTGAATGACTGACAGCAAACGCACAGCTTAAAAAACTGGTGCTAGAGATTTGAAATTTGTCATACATGTACAGTCAGCAACAAAAATATGAATACACCCAAAGTACCAAAAATATGCATCCACGACTCTATACCAGGGCATAAAGGCGTGTATACATATTTTTGGTACTTTAAGTGTATTCATATTTTTGTTGCTGACTGTACCTAGAGTATCGCAAAGGTGCACTAAGGAAGGATTTTTTGAAATTCCCATGGGATAGGGAAATATCAAAACATTGTTTATTATTTGTTTGTTTGGTGTAGGCGTTAGGCTTGCGTATTAGTGGGATTTCATTGCACCATTTGCACCCATGTCGGACAGCGATTCCGTTTGTGCGCGTCTTGGCTAGGAAAGTAAACCGTTGCAGTGTGTAGGAGACTCATACCTACTAGGAGGCTTGAATATAAAACGAATTTACCCCTGCCGAGACACTGGATGATAAAGAATATCTACTGTCCCACATAGACACTGAGAAAATAAGCATAATTGCATTCTCTCATCCAGTGTCTCGGCTAGATGTAAAACATCATAAACATCGGAGCATTCAAGGTGGCCAAAAATATCTGAACACGACCGTATTACGTGCGTGTTCAGATATTTTTGAGCACCTTGACTGCTCCGATGTTAATGATGGCGACTGACATTGTGACATAAAACAAATCCGGGATATTTCAGCCAGTGGTTGAGTAGGTTCGACTAAACACCCTTTTAAAAGCTCCTCAGTAGGTAATAGGTACTTACTGCCCTGCAGGCCCTAAAATGCAGCAAGAGCAAAAAGTGATTAGACCATTATGTTCCTTACGCTGTGCTTGTTATAGTTCAATATTCAACAAACGTAAAAACCCTCTTACTGCGTTTTAGAGTCTGCAGGGCAGAATATTAAATTGAGTTTGTAAAATATTCCAACGCATTTCACTCACTCATCGTTGTTAAAACTATCAAAAGTGTTAGACGTCAATGATATGAGGTAATTATCTTGCTGAAATATACCAGATTAATCATACAAGGTGTCTCAAAATCAGTCCAGGATATTTTATCGGGTCAGTTGGGTCAGTTTTACCATTGTAAAGATTTTCATCGTATTTTTTGTATCAAAATATGATCACGCCTTTGATGCGGTGCATTTCGAACATCGACCAATGTATGGAAACAGTTGTTAACCACAATATATTTACCTACAGGCAGAGGCGTAACTAAAGGGCGGCAGGGCTGGCAAATGCCACGGGCCCCCGACCCTAGAGGGCCCCGGCCCAAGAGGCCGCGAGCTCAGAAATAACATTAAAATTAAATTACAACGTAACGATTTTTACTGTGAGGATCCCATCTAAAGTATTTGCCACGGGCCTCTGATGGTATAGTTATGCCACTGCCTACAAGGTTGTTCACTCCAATTAACCAAACCACCTGATGAAATACCTATTTAAAATTAATTTTGAGACACCTGGTATAAAGCCCGGTTTAGAACTGCAAAGAAAAGTAGGTAGTGCAAGTTGCGTTATATTGCAGCGCTCGATTCACCACTTCTGTAATGCAACTTACACAATTTTTGTTGAAAACCTAAACGCGCCTTAATATTTTGCGTTCTTATGCACTTTGGGCAAACGATAGCCCGAATTTCACATGTCATCCATAATGTATCATTTTCCATTATTTTCATTTGTCATAAAGTAATTTATTTCTGAACCAGTATTTTCTTTAAAATTTACATCAAAGTAACCTAACCTACTTAATGACATTAACCCTTTTCCAGGCATAGAGGATGTGCATAGCGACCACACATACATCTACACAAAGATTCAACCTTGCTTTCTTTTCAATATGGTAGAAAAACATTTGAATTTGTTTAAAATATGCTTTGCTTTTAAATTAATCCTGCATAGGTATTTTATGACTAGTTATGGTATGGCAAGTGAAATTATGACAATTGAAATTATGGAAAACGAAGTGACACCAACCAACATTTTGCATGATTTAAGAACCGGAGATGAAACAAAAATAACGTGAAATGAAGTAGGTAACCTTGTGATGGAGCGGTGGTGAACAGGCTACTGCGTCACATGGATTCGGGGTCCCAGTTCACTGTGGGGATAACCCACGCGCAAGCCTTTCTGTACCAGATGAAATAACAAAATTGAAATAAAACATTGACAATGACAGGTGCTACAAGAACCCATTTCAAGAAGCTACAACTTACCTACAAAATATGACGATAATTCTCAGGCAATTTATTTACCTGATCGTCAGTCCCGAACTCCCCAAGCTCCTGTTTGTCTTAGAGGTTCATCTAAATCTAAGCTCTCACCATATTTTTTCATAGAATCGTGTACCTATTTATCTTGTAGCTTGATGAAATGGGTCCAATACTAAAAATAAACAATATACTGTAAGATACCTACATTAATACTTGAATTTCAAGCCTATCCATTCGCATGGGTATTTTTATGAATACCCAATAAAAACGGTAGGCGCTTACCTACGTTTATAGGGCACTTTATCTCGTCTATGCGCACTTTCAAATGTGAGAAAATAATAAATGTGAATTCATTGCAACTATAAACATTTTATCATTTTGAGTACGCTGGTTATTGAACATTCCATTTAATTCCTTCTTAATAGCAGATAAATGTTGCCGATAAAATATTAGCCTTGTCCATTAAGTGGATAAGTAGTAAATACGTGCAGGGGTTTATTTACTACCCTAGCCCTTGAGGGTTGTTGGCAGCGAGCTTTTGGCTCGACTGTTATAAAGATAGCTAGAAGATCTTTGCAATTTGGGAAATGGTATTTTATTAATTTTATTAAGGTTGATTTACCTATTTATTAAAACATAACTTTAAAGTAGGTTAAAGAGTAACGTATAGATGTGATGTAAATCTTATTACCGGTTTTACTTTTTTCTGAATGTTCTTCCAAACATAAGAAATGAGGAGTGTAAAATATATGCAAATGAATTCGTTAGCTACAAATGAGCAGTCTGTAGCGCTAATTAAATTATGATGAAGTCGCTTCGTGATAAAAATATTTTATATGTGTATGCATAACAGTGTATGGCGAATCTGAAGCTGGCGTAAAACGAAGACTCTGAATCAAACTGGTTAAAATTAAAAAGCACAAGTATAAATAAGTAATCCTTTTTTGTGCACCATTAGGGCCTTGCCTGTCTTACATGTTGGCCGACATTGGTCCAACATCATGAGCGGTCATATACCAAAAGTATTGGTGAGCTTGTGGTTGCTGGGAAGAGCACTAACATGACCGGCGAGTTATAGCGGGCGAGAGATCCTCAATGGATCCTTGCTCCATTCATCTCTAACACTACCATGTGCTGTGGGCCCTATGGAGAAAGTGTAGCAGCGAGCTTCACTTCCACTTTTGACACCAACCTGTGCTGGGGCGCCCTGTGGGGCGAGCCTGGCGGCGAGTTAGCGGGCGAGAGCGCCGGCGTGGCGGGCGCGGAGGCGGCGCGGCGGCGGAAGTACTCGGTACCGCCGACGGCCATCGTGGTGCCGCCGCCGACCGGATCCGTCACCCGCGTGATGCTGATGCCAGATGCGGAACGCGTCGGACGCGCCGTGGCTGACAAACGAGGATTATGCGATTAATATTGCACCTACATCAAAAAACACCACAGTACCTGTAGAACGCGCAGAGCTGCTATTTATTAATAATATTAAACTACTAACACCTGCTAACATAGCTTCTAAGTTTAATTGTTACTAACACTAACACTATGAATCTAAGTTATTCGAAATAAATTATATTATTATTATATTATTATTAAAAAAAAACCTAATAGCGTATACAAAGAGTTTACACCAGTGACTTGATACCCAAAGCGGTCTAAATCGACCCCCTGGGGTCGATGAAGACGCACAAGGGATCTACGTACGCATTTGAAGCACGTACGCAAAAAACACATTTGAAGACGATTACTTTACAATATAAGATAAGCAGGGGGTCTATCAAAAATTGGAAAATATGGCTAGGGGTCTACGAGACTCTACGACGATAGACGACGACACGACGGGAATCTATCCCCTAACCTAACTAACTACCTGCCTAACCACCTAACCTAGTTAACTAACTAAACTGTATATCTATCGCGGATTTATTTATCTATGGTCTAAATCAATGTATACCTACTTTCTTTACGAGAAATAAAATCTTTTTGCTATAGTTACTTTTATTTAACTTAATTCAATTGCGTTGTAACTTTAAATTTAGATAAGATCTCGAACGTGGCTTCGTCTTAGTTTATAAACGATATCCAAGTTCAAGGTAAAAAGGAACTTTCCTTTATTGTTACAAAATAAAGTAGAGCTTTCAACAAATATGGGCTTTTTACTGTCAACTTTAGAATCAATTAGTAATACATGAATCATATTTAGATAGTTATTACACACCATCAATCAATTGTATAATTTTTATGAGCTGTTAAAATGGGTTTCCGGTATTGATTTTGTACTGTAATGTTGAACTGTAACGTCATTTGTTAGCAAACTCAATTGACCAACTATTTATTTATTTCAAAACTACTACATATCTAATTTCGGAATTATACAAATTGATCTGGGTTTTGGATAAAACTGAAAGAGTTTTTTATTGAAGCTGTCTTGGGATTATTTCAATTACCTATCTATATTATTTCTATATAGTCTATAAAGGTAGTAGATATAAAAAGTATTAACCACGCGGCGGACACGACGTACAAATACGCGTTCTTGAATCTACATAAGCACGACGACGTCTGTACACGCGTACGCCTACATACATCGCGCGCGCACTCTTCTGGATTCCGGCGGGGTCCGGCAATCTGCGCCTTGAGGGGTGGGGTAACTCGAATCGGTGCGGGGTGGAGCGTGTCCATTCTGTACGTTAGTACTATTATATATTCTGTGGTATTAACAAGCATTTATTTTAATTGATGGCAGATATTCGATATTACTGTGGCTATGACACCTGAAAAGGGTTCGATCGTTGGAATTTATTGGTTAAAGTTAAACACGGTTTCCGGTTAAATCCGTGTAATTAGTTTCTATTGGGAATTATTCGTTTTATTTTAGTGGAAAGTAAATACGTTTACATTTAAATGTACTCTTAAGTTTCTACATCTCGGAAGTATTTTTTTAAATATCAGTATATGTCAAACATTATCCAAATCTATATGTATAAGGTTTAACCCAATATTTCCCTTATTACCTAGTCACGCCATACTTGAGAACAGCTTTACCGATTTCAATCTTTTTTTTAAATATTTCTAATACTTTGTTGAAGATTCTTTACGAATAAGGAACATCCTACAAGATAAGGAATAAACAGGATATACAGAGTGCCCGCTAGGATTTCGAGAGATTTTAACAGCGTATTCCTCACCTCATTTAAAGTTAAAAATGTTAAATAATGTCTGCTAAATTCGGCTCAGTTTTAGAGATATTATTATCATTTTTACTCCTTACGACCTCCGTTATACGCTGCTAAAGTTACTTGGTCTCGTCCAGGGCTCCCTGTGTATCAGATTCAAAGTAACCTTGTTTCTGTAACTGTAGTTGTCATAGAGACTTTTAGAATCATAGAAGTGCAGGGATTTTTGGAATTCATTGCGGGATAGTGAACGGTAGTTGCGCGTAAATTTTATCTCTGCGTGGACGAAGTTGTGGATAAAGCTAGTAGCTATATAAAAGCTCATTCAAGAATGCCTCCCACAAACCCTCGGCCCTAAAATCCTGAAATTTTGCTTACAGGTTCACTTTAATATTTAGACAAGAAATAACGACTATTTTTAAAATTCTGACGGAAAAGTAAATTGTTACATTAGGCAGAAACCGCTGGCATCAGTAAAAATACGAGTACTTATAAAATAACATTCTTTTCCAAGGGTGAAACTTTGGCATTGGCTTGCAGTTGCAATATTCCGGACCGATATAACTTAGGGATTTTCAAAAAATGGGCCTATGTTTCTCTAAGGGCTGGCAACAGTGGCAACGTACCCGTAATTCTACCTATGTTATGGGCGTCCATGGGTTATCGGCCAGCTTTCTTTAGTAGCTTATTAAAAAAATGCGTCAAGTAATAAAATACTAGGCTGCACTGAAAGTTTCGGGAATCGATTATTTAATGGTACAATAGTGTTTCAAATTTAACCTTTTTATAATCATAGAGGTCTTGTCAACTCATTACAGCAGGCAGTTTGAAAAAAAAAGTAGACACTTTTTAGTAATTGTTTTTTAAAACGGACTTGTTGCCGCCAAAATTGAAGTAACGCGAGAAATTTTAAGAGCTATGAATTTTTATGATTTTAAGAGTGGTTTATCTCAAAAATAATGCCTTGATCGGACGATTTATGCATTTGGGGAGGGAGTTGCATGAAAGACGACTGTGTATCGCTGGTTTTCCGAATTGTATCGAGATCGTGTGAAACTCAGTGATGATTTTCGTGAAGGGCGGCCTAAATCTGGGGTTACTCAAGAAAATGTCGATGCAGTGCGGGACCTGATCAACAAAGATCGTCATGTCACATATCGTGAAATTCAGTCATGTTTAGGGATTGCAATGAGTCAAATCCAAACTACCTTGCAAATAGAACTGATCGTGAGAAAGCTATTTTCCCGTTGGGTCCCACACCAACTTTCTGATGAACAAAAGGGGGCCTGGGTCAATTGGTGCCGAATAAATTTAGAAAGGTTTAACACAGGAACTTCCAACGCAGTATATAAAATCGTGTTGGGTGATGAAACGTGGATACATGCTTATGAACTTGAAAATAAAAACCAATCACGAGATTGGGTGTTCGAAAACGAACTGCGACCGGCCAAGATTGTTCGCTCCCGAAGCACGGCGAAAAAGATGGTCGCCACTTTTGTCTCGAAATCAGGGCAAGTTGCGACTATTGCACTTGAGGATCGCAAAACGGTTAATGCAGACTGATGTACTACAAATAGTCTGCCTGAAATCGTTGATATACTCAAAATAGAAAACTCCAACCGATGCATCATTCTCATCACGACAACGCTAGCGACTTCACTGCTCGTCAAACAAATGAGTATTTGGACTATTATAACGCCGAATTAATGACCCATCCACCATACAGCCACGACTTGTAGTCTTAATGATTTCTATACATACCCTAAAATTAAAGATAAGCTACGCGTTCAGCGATTTCTTTCACTCGAAGCAGCAGTGGACACCTTCATTAGTGCCATTTCGGGGACTACATCTTTGGAGTGGAATAACTGTTTCAATAATTGGTCTAAGCGGATGAAAAAATGTATAAATATGCTTGGAGAAAACTTTAAAAAACAGTTAATGTACATTGAACTCTTTACGCTGGTCCATTTTTTGTATTCCCGAAACTTTCAGTTTGACCCACGTAAAGGCATTCATCATTTCTATTTGTATATACTTGTTTTGAGGTGTAAATCACAACCCTAATTTACACGATAACTTTTAAGAGGTTACTCACTAAAGCGCGGTATAGCACGTAAAGATTAAAATCAAGTGTGTAGGTACTTTATAATTTGTTTGCTGCGGAGTTCGTAGACCTCTACGCCGTAGGCCGTAGCCGCCTACGAGCGACGCATATAGAAGCTACATATGAAAATGGGCAGACTTCTTGACATTTTTAGAGGTGCTATTTTAACTATACAGTCCTTGTTTGATCTTAAAATTGTCGCCGGGTTGTTTGTTCAAAGTAAGACTTAGTTATACTTACTCGTAGGCAACAAATATAACAAGAAATATCTGCTTAACACTTAATCAAGTCTACGCTTCTGTTAAGGTTGACTTATTTAGAAGTTAGTGCCTAAAAAAAACAGCCCCTAACTTATTTCATATTGAAAATATACAGATCACTCACGTCTTAACTCGTCATGTTTCGGGCTAATCCGTAGCCCTTCTTTCCAACAGGTTGCGTAACTTATTTAATGTTAAAAATGAAACTGGGAACGGGCAAGGGTGTACACGACCGTGAAACAAGCAAGCACACTAATTTATTATAGCAATAATCGAACCTACGCCCGTCGGCACACCTGCACACATACGTCACAAAAAGCGCGCGGGCCAGTGCAGTGTTGTTTTTTACTGTTATCTAGCATATTTTATATTACTCTTGTTGGCAACACTGCGCGCGCTTTTTGTGACGTCGGGCGACGGGCGCGGCCCCGCGCGGGACCCGCACCCGCTCTCTGTGTGTGTTGCGCTAATGGTATTGTCACTCACCACCAGTATAGCTGAACAGTCCGGCGGGCGACGACCGCGGCCGGTAGCCGGACGCGGTAGAAGTAGTGGAGAGCGTGGACAGCGTGGAGGGAGAACGTTTCAGGCCCGGCGCATCGCCGGACGTCGTGGACGGCCGTCTGGGTCGCGACTGTCTCTTAGAGCCGGTTCTACACACGCCTAGAGTGGCAGACGAAACCTTCGGTGAGGACACCAGAGCGATTTGAAAATTAAGAAAAAGAAAGTAAGTAAAGCAGGCTGGAAATAATACAAAATTAAATAAGTTAGTATATAAGGCTGTGTTCAGACCAAACTGACGGTCAGCCGCCGAAACTGAGCGTGCGTTACGCAGTTTATTGTATTTCCATACATATTAATTTTTTCGTTCACACCTAACCGACAATACGCTATTACGTTTTTTCATATTAAACACTGGGGCTCAGTGAGCCTGCTCTCATTCGGCAGCTGACTATACGTTTGGCTTGAACACGGCCTAATTGGGATGCACCAAAAAAAATAACCTATAGTTTTTATATTTTTTTTGGAAAGAATAGGATATTTTAAGACACCATTTTCATCGATTTTGAATTTGGTTGAGTATTTAATTTTTTATATTTTTTTTTAGAAATACGTTGGATGACGTCACAGTGAGAGAGCCACGTTCCATAGCCTAGAAAAATTCAAGTCGTACATAACATAATCTGTGGCACTACCACGGCACTACTGAGACCCTACTACGAAGTGCATAATTCGAACTTCGTTTCATGCCGTCCCGCACACGCTAATATGATTTGACACGAGAGTGAGAGGGATGATACGATACGAACTTCGAATTTTGTAGTAGTGCCCCTGATTTGTCTTGTCACTGTCAATATTACAAGCACGGCTTAGGGTCCTAAATGAACCATGACAAAATAGTTTTATTTATTTCTCTTCTTTTAGCTTCGATTATTCCTGTTTGTTTAATGGTGTGATAGTAAATAGATATTTTTTATTAAAATCTGATATTTAAATTCTTTCATATTTACTTGTAACGTAGTAATTTAATAATTAAATTTGTAAAAATACATGGCGAGTATTATATACATTTCGGACTTTATGATAAATGACAACTGTTTAAAGCCAGGTGTGCATCATGTGATTAAAGTTCTGTCTTTCTCACTCTTTGCTATTATAAGCAGGACAGCAACATTTCAAACTGTCAATTTGCTGTAGAGTGTAGACCTGCTTTATATCTGCCTTTATGACGATTCACTGCAGGGGTCAAATGAAGGTCATTACTTAAATTTTCTTTATTTAATTCAGATTATCATATTTTTGGAATCTGATTTCTGAAAACGCTTCACAAAGCCTATTTCTCCAAACGGTTTTCGATTTATTATACGTTGCCAAAAATTGGGACATCCCAATTGGTACAGTCTCCATCAGAACCAGCATTTACGAATTTTACGCTACAGAACAATTTTCAAATTATATCATCATGTCACTACTTAAAAATCTCGTATCTCAAATCAATATGTAAACCAAATTGAACCTTGATACACAATTAGTAAAGTTCACTTGGCAAAATTATCGATTTTAGGATACGAGCTTTTATCAAATTAATGAGGATAACGTAGCAGAGCACTTGGCAGCCAGGTTTAGACGGTTAGATACTTAAAATATTTTTAGATCTATTAAATTTTAGATAAAATACTTTAGGTCTAATAAGGACTTCACCAATAACAGAAAGAAAGGAATAGTTAAAGGAATACACACATTGATTTTTACAACATTGCACATAGACCAAATTAAGCTAAATCGTCATATCATAATATCGAGGTTGAGGTCTTCATTTACGTTTTATGAGGAACACCAATAAACAAAATCATGTATCTCGGCCATTCTCACTTCTTGACGATTTTCATCTAATTACCGTAGTCATTTTTTTTTCGTTATTACGACCAAATATAGACAAGAATATGGACAATTATGAGCTAAACTATTAATATTTCAAAACGGCGTTAGAATAAACAAAATAGTTTCTGATTTATCGAGGTTATTTTTTACGGATACGGTAATTACAAAATTGAATTGTAGATGGCTACGGTACTCAGAAAGAGGATATTTATTTTTAGAAATTCTATCTCATTGTCATAAAGGTAAGCTTCATAGTCAGGTTCTCTAACCACTTGGCTATCCGGTCGTCAATAAATTAAAAAAATATTTAAAAAATTGTTACTATTTTCATGCTACGGTACTTAAAAAGATACGGTAATTAACACTACGGTGCTCAGACCACAAGACATTTTTCTAAAAAAAATAAAAACTGGAAGTAATAGAAAATATTGGAAAATGGTAGTTTCCTGAGCCCACACAGCTTTATTATTTTTACAAACATTAGCTCATTTACCTTACAAACAAAATTTATAAATAGAGGAACGGGAATTAGAAAAATTGAAAACCAAAGTTACGGTGATTAGAAACTTACGCCACGCCACGCGTACGTGCGTCGTAGCCATATATTTCGACACTACCACGTCCACACTGTTTGGGTGCCGCGGTACGACTAACAGCTCGCGAGTGACGCAATAGTGATGTGCAAACAGTTGCCATATCCATTTTATGTAAATCCGTAGGTCCAGGCGAAAAAATCCGTAGAATTACGTAAATCGCCTGAAGAAAAATCCGTAGATCTACGGATTTTTTTAAATTAGGTATATTCGACTGCACCTGAACCTTTAAATGCTATTCAAAAGTAGATTAATCTGGCTAAAGTAAATTGGCAATAGAAAATCGACAAAAATTTAAAAAAAATTGGCAATCTATTCTGACAAGGAAGAAATTTTCTTTTCATACACTTCGATTTACCGTTCATTCCGTTCCGTTTTGTTCATTTTTGCTAGTTCTCAGCGAAACTAGTAGGTAAATTTTAAAAAATGAAGCTAGTCTGAAATTCCGTAGATTAGCCAAGCATTTCCGTAGGTCTGGGCACAAGGCCTAAAATCCGTAGATCTACGGATTTTTCCGTAGATCTGGCATCGCTGTGTGCAAATACATCTTTGTTTAGGGATGATCACTTTGAAATTGAAGGGCGATGGTACTCAGGTGTTAAGGCTGGACAGGCAGATATTTGGTTATATATTTGAAAAAGCAGGTTTTATCGAATTGTACTTTAATGTAGTCAAACAAACTGTATTTTATCTACCAGGATTTTAAATGACATATGTGTAATCCACTCCTAACTAAAATGAGAAACAAGTTTCAAGACACAGAAAGCTTGCGGACAGGCTACGGTAATCGAAGAACAAGGGTTTGAAAAATAAAATAAGTAAACTATATAAAGCTAATTCCTTCTAAAACCTTTGGATAAAGTTAAAAACTATTTGAAAAAAATATTTTCACTCGTATTTGATTATATTTAGAGCTACTTAATAGCTCGGACACGCAAATGTTCTGAGAATTCTGAGAATGGCCGATCTATACTTAACAGTTAAATATTTGGGATTTTACATTGATCCTTAGGGGACATAAAAGGTTGCCTATGTGATACTTCAGAAGTTTAGATTAGTTTAGTTAAAATCCAAATAGATCTCCACATCCGTCCAGCCGAATAGCGTGAAGTAATAAAATAACAAATGAACATGCACGCACGCACACATATTTATAAACATTACTAATCCTTAGTTGGATAACAGAAAAATCATAATAAAATCATTTCGAGGTTACCTTTACCCGAAAAGTTGGTTAAAGGATCTAATAGTGTAATAAAATTTGCAGTTACCTAGAATCTATTGGCGTCGCGTGATTTCAAATCATTACAAGCATCCAATAATAATATTGTTACGGTTCAGAACCGATCGTATTGATCGTACATTACATTAGATTAGAACTTGTTCGAGAAGTATTGGTTGCGAAACATGACTTGTCAAGACAGAAAGAGATTAATTTGGCACCGTGTTTGTGTTTGTGTTTCTTGCTAAAACGGCTGGATGGATTTGAGTAAAATTTAGTATACATCTGGAATAATACACAGGCTACTTTTATTCCACTATTCCCACGGGATCCATGTAAAATCCCATAATCTTAACCTCCAAGTCTAGAGACAATATTTTGCGTAGGTAAGTATATAAGTTTTGAAATTTTCCATGGGAATTTAGTAAAATTCCGTCAATTTCACTGCCAGATCTAATGTTTTACTTTTACTTATTTTGTTTTTAAATAAAAAGACGTTCATGTCAATAAGATTACGTTTTCTGATGATTCTGAGATGGCAGAGGGTAAACGGAAGCACGGTGGTCAGCATCTACGCTACAAGAACGTGCTCAAAAGACACCTAAACGCTTGCGGTATTGACCCTGCTGGTTGGGAGGAGCTCGCTGCACAGAGGTCTTCGTGGCGTTCCACCGTTTATAGAGCTATTGAAGCTTTTGAGAAGAATCGGCTGGAAACGATTGACCTAAAACGCCAAACCCTAAAAGCAAGGCCTAAGCCCTCCTACACCTACACCTACAACTCGCGTGGTCAGCTCTGTTGCATCCCTTGCAACAGGGTTTTTAAGACTAAGTTCGGTCTAGGGAGCCATATTAGGGCTCATAATAGAGCATAAGTTTTATTTTGTACATAAGTTTTGTTTTGTTTTATTTTGAAGTCTTGTAAATATAAAATATAATTTTTGTAAATTTTTTAGGTATAGTCCGGGTCGCCGTCATCGAAATCGATGTGGAGGACTATTATTAGTAGTACCTATGTTGTAGGATTAGAGGTGAACGAAGTTTCACATCTATTAAAAGAGAAAAAATATTGATTGTGTGTTTAGTCAATCGTTCCTGTGGCACGTACGCCACGTACGAAACAAATTGCCAGTCTAGTGCGGCTACTTAAAGATCTTACGTTTGCACGAAAATAAGGCTTATTTATTCCTAGTTTATTATTTAATAAAAAAACTTTTAACCTAGTCATTTGGATTATTATTTTCGAGAGCTGCTATTTATAAAAACTTGCGGTTATAACAGCTAAACCATCGTTTGTTTTAATACTTAATTAGATTGATCTATGAAACAATTTAAAATTTTATCGTATTGGAAAAAATTAGTTAATTTTTTAAATTAGTCTTTGTGACTGGCTACGGCGCCGAAAATCACTTTAACAACGTGACTCATTTTGCTAATAGTTTTTTAGGTTTGAGATTTCATCAGGTGCTGTCTTCAAAACAATGACACATAAAACTGAAGGTTTAATTGCCGTTTAAAATGCCAACGTCAGTCGCATTTGTCCGCATCTCTCAACAATACAGAACGGTTGGATAATCTCGTTGCTGCGTCACTTTATTCCTGTTTTCCAGCTTTGTTCATTTGTACTTTTATCTCTAGTCTTTAGACTAGAGATCTACCAGATATGTGCTAAGTAGCTGTGCTGTGAGGATGTCAAAGCTACGCTACAAAACTATGTGACCCTTTCCCTTTCCATTCAGAGCAAGCACCTTTCCATATAAAAACATAGCTTAGTTGAACCCGTTCCCACCAGTACTGTGCTGTGGACCAATGAATAATGATTGGTGGATTACACACGCCTCCATAGCAACGTCGCATAGCACTACTCTGGTGGGCAGGCACCCAGTACGTCTCTTTACCACATCAGCTTACCCTTAACGAAGAGTCCTTTACTTTACTATACGATTAGAGTGCCGTAATATGAATAGCGGTTTGGGAAAAGATGATAGCCGTAAAGGGTATTAGTTGGAAAGGCGAGCCTTAGTAACGGGTTTTCCTCTTTCAAAAGACGTATAAGAAGTAAAAGTTCTTAACTAGATTCAATACGTCACGTTTTTTTCTGTAGAATCAGAACGATTAAATCTTTAATACGATTAAAACTTTACATTGTATTGGCTGTATGTACTTGCATTGTCATTCAAACTAGAAACTATACATACCTATCCGTAATAAGTTGAAGTCGATGACGGTAACCATAATTAATAAAATTGTAATGTGTACTCCTACTCAATCTAGCTGTGATTTTGTTTCATTGGTTTAACTCACATGGATTAGGAAAAAAACGGGTTTGAAAAAATGTTACAAAAATACACTTTTGGCATATTATCTCTGTGACAGTTCAAGAAAGAGGGCTGAAAGTTGCAGATATAAACAAATGAATATTAAATTAATAGAAACTCATGCATTTAGGAATAAGAGGATTCGATTAGACGGAAGAACTTTTACTTTAAGAAATGGCGAACGAATAGCACGTTTGTCAGTTGTGGGAGGCGACCAAATAATTCGGGCACGCCACTGACCATTGAATGTAAATAAAATATGTACGTCGTTGATAGTTTTATTTTCGTCAAGAATCTTTGATGTAACTTTATAGTACGACCATAATTGTTTTCTTACACAAACAATTCGCATTCGTCAAAAATGTTTCGAAACGGTGGTAGATTCTTTGACATTCATAGGAGCACCAATCGATGCCTAAATTGAATAGGTAAAGAATTTTGACTTTGACTTTGAAGGGTTCGCCATCCTTGGTCTGTTAGCGCATTTGCTGCCGGCTGTTAGACTCTAGGCTTCTTCAGGTGTCATACGCACATATGCAAATCACTGCCAACTAGCTGACCAGGGCCGGATTAACCATCTGGCTGAGTAGGCAACTGCCTAGGGGCCCCGCGCGCGCAACAAAGAAACTAAAAAGGTTTCGGAGTGATAATTGAATTGGAAAATTGGTATCCTCGATGACAATAAGTATTCTTGCTATTTTTCGATGCATACTACCTACCAGTTGATTTGATTTGACTTCTTGAAAAGTGCGTTTGATATTTGGCTGAAAGGAGGCCCCGAAAATTGCATTTTCTGGGGGCCCCAACATTGCTAAAGCCCTGTGGCTGACTGCGTTATCCAGCAGTGAATGCTATAAGTATTATGGGTGATACGTACCAGTAGGACACTGTCGCCCCATGGAACATTTGCCCTCGCAAATGGTGCGCTGATTCAGCATGGTCTGGTAGGAGTCAAGCATGACTCGGCACTCGGACATATCACTATCGGCTAACGCCAGGGACGGGTATCGCTCCTTCAGTCGCCTTCTCTCCTGCCAAACATATAAATAACTAGTTTTAACCCTCAGCTTCGTCCGTGTTACAAATATAGTCGACCAAATAATTAACACCTTAAGGTTCAATATCATTTGTATAACTTATAACAACAAAGGTTATTTTCAGGTCAGCCTTAGGCGCAAGCCACACGCAGAAGAGACGATAATCATCAATGAACTAAAACAATTACTTTGCTCACGTCGCGGGTGAGCAAAGTAATTGTTTTAGTTCATTAATATGGACCTCCGCAAAGTAACGCCTGATTCAATAAATTACGATAATCATCATTATAATCTCCTATCTCCACACATCATCTGCTAGGTAACTACACACGTACCACTGGATTATTTCGCAGGTGCAAGTGCGGCTTTGAACCCATGGCCTCTGCTTGAGAGCCCGTAGCTCAAACCACTAAGCTTGGTAGTTTTTAAAATGTAGGTAGTTAATAATGATGAAGTCATTTATAAATTGTTAAGACAACCAGAGGTCGAATTGTCTAACACGCGGACGCTTGCCATTGCTTTCACCATCTCTTTCTGCTTACCATTGACAGAAAGAAATAGTGAATTCGAAAGCAAGCGTCAACGCGTTAGACAATAAAGCCCTGCCCAAAAACGATTGCAATTCATAAACATTACCTACCTAACATCAAATTGTAAGTACCTAAATTACATCGCTCCGCGCATCACAAGATTGGGAGCTTTATTGTCTAACACACACGGGATCACAATCGCTTCGCTTTTTTTTGTCATACGGTAAGATGAGGGTAGAATGTGATTTCGAGCACCCACGCGTTACACAATAATACGGCTCCTGTACACTTATTGTCTAACCCGTATTCACTTATAAAATTTCTTTCTGTCAAACGGTATGACCAAAGTACAACTAATATTACAAGCGGAACTCTCGCTTCAGTTATATTAACTAGGAAGGGAGTTCCACTTGTAATATAAGTTGTACTTTGTTATGCAATTGGGCCCTGGTTTTCATACAAGAAAAATAAAGTCACTGTTGACTTACGAACGTTATGTAATCATAAAAGACTTGTTTTGCCAAGGATGTGAAATCATATTACACACTTCGTCGCTTTACGATGTGTCGCCCTGATGATATCGGGACTAGTTTATTTATACATATTGTAATCTTAAATGGACGTGAGATGAAAGTGTATATGAAGTTAGCATGTTGCATACAATCTTAAGTAGCTGTGTGAGCGTGATTCAAGGCTTTAGGGAGTAAAATGGAACTAATTAACTCAACTTTAATTAACCCACGCTTGCGTCATCTCCATTAAATTTGATGAGATCATTATTTTTAGGAGGTCATTTGTACGTCATACTGTATTTATGTTGTCCCGAATTACATTTTGGATGCGGATGGCTCGGGACCAATCTGTTTGGCGAGCCTTAGGGAAGGCCTAAGGCAGTGGACCTCTTTTGGCTGAAATGATTTTGAAAATGATGAATTTCATTCAAAATGATGTATCGTTTCCCATATCTTTCATTTTCGATAACAAACACCGTGACAACAGTTAGTGACAAATAAAATGATAAATTGATAATAAAAGTAGAATCCCTAAATAAATATATGTAAATGAAATTATACGAAACGCAGCGATTCATGTACCTATTCGTAAGGAGATCCTATCGATGTTTAGAAAATTTTATTTCCGAAGGTTTAGAATCCCGAAAACTTCATTTGTCTGAAAGCATTTTTTTTTGAAACTGTAAATATTTCAGGATTTATTTCAGGACCATCATGTAGAACCTTTTAGGTTAGGTTAGGGTTGTTTTATAAAAATCCTGAAATATTTACAGTTTCAGAAAAAATGCATTCGGATAAATGAACCATTCGGGATTTTAAGCCATCGGATTTTTTTTTTCTAAATTTTGATAGGTAACCATTCGTAAGATACAGAAAAATATCTTAAGATTCACAGAGCGGATATTAAGTAATGGTCGATCTGAAATAGCCTGGCCCTGTGAACCCATATCCATCAAATTAGCGATGTAGAGAAAGGGTGAGTTATTCAGTGCTGACGTGCATGAACTGAATACAATAAACTGGCGAAGCCTGCGGCATGGCGTTACGTCAAAGCCAACGAACGATAAAAATCAAGTTTGTCGTAAAATTTTCGGTTTATTTTCTATAATAAGAACGTCGCATCGAGGGTGGAATGTTTTTAGACAAATGATTTTATACTTCATTTTCAAAACGCCCTGGTGGTTTAGTGATTTGACCTATGGTCTCTTAAGCAAAGGGTCGTGGGTTCAAGCTTAGGCTCGCAATCTGTGTTTTTCGGAATTCGAGTGCGAAATTACTTTTGTAATTTACCCTGAGAGCTTTATGGTGAAGGAAAACATCGTGAGAAAACCTGCTTATACCTGAGAATAAATTCAATGTGTGTGAAGTTCCCAATCAGAACTGGGCCCGCGTGGGAACTACGGCTCAAACCAATAAGACCTCAGGTTTGCTAATCCTCAAATCATTTATTCACCAGTTACATTCACCGTTAGAGCAGTTTATTGCCAGATTAATTTTTCGCCAAATGCTTTGTAAGCAACAAGAAACGTTATTTAGAAGTAACAAATCGAATAAATTATTAAAAGAAACACAATACACGAATCTTAAGGAGAACATAATGTGGTAAATAAATGATTTGATGTGATGATATTGAAGACCCAATGCATCTGACCAAAAACGTATCAGACGATACATACGCATCGTGATATCCGTCCGTCCTCAATCACTAAACCAAGATAGAATGCTAAACTCAATAAGCTTTGGTATGTTAATGAAATAGCTCTCTCTGGTTGAAGTGAGCCTCATAAAAAGTAGAGAAACGTAAAACGCTGCCCTTTACTGCGGTTTAGATAAGCCACGTAACTTAGAAGACTCCTGAAAAGTTTACTACTCCTTGTAACTACAACTAAAAAATTAGCCTTCAGGACGACAGGCGCGGGGGTAGACGGCAAAGCGGGCCGAGAGAGGTGCAGGCGGCAGGCACACGAGGCGCGCTCGCCGCCCGCACCTCTCCCGACCCCTTTGTCGTCACACCCCCCAGCCCCGACTCTGCGCGGGCGAGGTTTCATTTAAACGGTTTAGCTATATCTAGTCCGACATGTATCGGGGTAAAATCGATTAAAGACGTTAGTTACCCGTATTTTTTACTATAGGAACATTTTAAATTGAAAATGTCCTTGTGTGTTCTTCTGCGGTTGAGTTGCTAATTTAGATATTATAAGGAAACTTTGCAGCTATTAGGCAATTTATTCTGTAAAAATCGACTTTTGAATCTTTTTTTATTTTATTTAATATAAACAAGTGGTAAAAATGATTGGAAAATTTCGAGCCACTATTGAAAACCCCGAAGCAAGCAAAACAGCCCTAGCATAACATCTGCCAAGAGAAATATTTCTCTTTTGTAGCTTATCTTATGTTAAGGTTACCTCTAGTAGTTTGTAAGTCTCGAACTCCTGCAGTTGTCGCTGGAAACCGAGATTGGGGTTGGCGACGGCGCGGCCCGCGCGCACCACCTTCAACGCCTCACGCCATGACAGAGGCGTCACCGACATTATGTACGCCACCGCCACCGTCACACTCCGCGACATGCCCGCCAAGCTAGACAAAAGTGTTAGGTAATTAAGGTAAATCGCCAATAAGTGGCCACCCTTCAATAACTGGCTCCCCTCATGCTGAAAATGATCTCTGTTTCCATACAAACAGGATTCAATTTAGTATAACCTGGCCGGTTATTGAAGGGTGGCTAGTAATTAACACCTTATACTAAAAATGAATTCTATTATGGGTGAATAGAGTTCATTTTTAGTATAAGGTGGCCAGTTATTGAACGGTGGCTAGTTATTGGCGATTTACCCCTTTGATCAATTATAACTGTAGATCCACAGTCGCGCGCCCGAAAATGTCCGAGCCAAATGAGCGCCACTTTGATAAAAGTGGCCTTCTTTTTTCTCAGTACGTTGCGTGAAATTGTCAAGTTTAGCTGTCAAGTGTCAACCTAAATTCGACTGTAATGAAGTAAAGACTAGTTCAAATTTCTGTGTAGGTGATGATTTTAATTGTTACGCAAACAAATAAAAAAGTTCGGACATTCTTTGAAGGGGATTTTGTTCGGCAATGTGTATCTTCAGTTATAATTGATCAAAGATTTACCCTATTATAATACTAGCTGTTGTCTGCGAAGAATTGGTTTATCGCTATCCCGTGGGAACTGTGCAATTTTTCGGGATAAAAAGTATCCTAGATGTTAATCCAGGTTATTAACTACATGTATGCCAAAGGGTATAGCCGTGTTTGTATGGGGCATTAGCCCCAGAAGCCAAATCGAAAATGCTGCAGGTTTTTGAGAATATGAAGAAAAAGAAAACAGGATTTCATGTGTGTAAGTTTAAAAAAAAACGGTTCAGTAGTTTAGATAAAAAAATGAAAAACAATTTTTATTTTTTTATTTTTCTCAAAAACCTGCAGCATTTTCTATGTTTTTTTTTTAAGAAATAGCATCTTACATCTGTGCTTATAAATCAGCAAATCAGCAATCGATTTGGCTTCTGGGGTCAATGTCCCAGACAAACACGGCTATACCCTTTAATTAGAATATTTCAAACAGTTTAAACATGAAAGAGTAACAAACATCCATCCATACAAAATTTCACGTTTATACAAAGTGGGATGGGATTGTAAGACTCCTTTATTTACACAATGGACCGTAACTAATCATCACAAAAGCGTTCCCAGGATAACCATGTAGCCTATGAAGGCAGATGGAAGATTTTTTTTTATATCGCTTTAATAGTTCTTCACTTTATCGTTTATAATCCTACTAATATTATAAACGCGAAAGTTTGTACGTATGGATGAATGGATGGATGGATGTTTGTTTGTTACTCTTTCACGCTAAAACGGTTTGACGGATTCTGATGAAATTTCCTCCTTTATACCTTCCCTAACTTCTCACGAGCAATATTTTTGGAGTACTTACAGAAGCCATTCTGTTAAAGAGAAGTTAATCTTCCTTGACTCGATTTGAATATTAAGCCAGGAAGCCATATTTTTTGTCAAATTAATATTACGATGTACGATATTACTTTATTTCGGGCGAATATGTATGACGTTGTCAACGAAAAAGGTTTTACACAGCTTTAATACATTGACAAAGTAAATAAATAACGTTAAAAGATCCTTTTACGCTGAGTAAGCGTGCCAAAATTTTTACGTCCTGCTAAATGTTACTCGCAAATAAATCTGCTAAGCGACGCATAGGTAAGCGGTAGGTAAGGTGGTATTAACTCGTAAAAACTCGACCGCTTCCCGCGTCAAATGACTGGACGAAAATACGAACATGGGACGAGCTAATCTAGTCGCGGTCAGGGCTGGGTTATTTCAAAGAAATAAACTTTAATTTGCTACTTACATCGTCGGCCAACAGTTTCGGCCTACACGTCTGAAAATTAGTTATTGTAACGATACTATCACGGGTCAGAAGGTAGGCGTTCCCCCGCGGCCACTTTCATAGAACGAGGGTCCACGGTATGCTGTTTGATCAAATATTCACGAAAAATTGAACCTTTCGTTTCTATAAAAATAGTTAAGAAGGTATTAAGGTTTATTTCTCTTTATTAGATATTTTTAGGTTCTATATCATACAGAATTATCTTTGCGACTTGCTTTGTCGCCTCGAATAAGTACCTACCATAATTTAGAATTAAACGAACTTACCATGTGAAGTTCGACTTCTAATTATACGAGTATCACGAAGAAGACGATTACAATTATTTACAAGCAGCAGTACGTAGTATGGTGCCGTCCTTATCACACCTTTAGAGACCTTAAATCAGATCAAAACTTTCTGTCTCACTCGCTCATTGTCACTCCACTGTGCACTGTCGTGCCTTCGCCGGCGGTAGGTCTTCATTAAGTTGAGAGTTATGTCCAATTTGGAACCAAAGGATTTACAAAAATTTGTAAATACTGGAGTCCGAAATTTATAAAATTTTTTGTTATAGGGAAAGTGTAAACGGGATGGGAGGGAGTCTAGTAATCGTCTTCTTCGTGATACTCGTATAATTAGAAGTCGAACTTCACATGGTAAGTTCGTTTAATTCTAAATTATACTTCGTATCCCTTAGAAGACGATTACAATTATTTACAAGCAGATGTTTAGAGTAGAAACAAAAAATTGTAGCAATATTATACATAAATTCGTATTTATTACGAAGTGATTTCAATCAATTTGGGAATTAAATAATGAATTTACAAAATCGTTGCCCGCATTATGCGGGGCTAGTTCTCTAATATAGTATTTCAGGAAAACATTAGAAGATTCGCTCCAGCCAGCGGCCCTACGAACCACCTGTAGGCTGGCGCCCGCACGGCGCGCCGCTGACGCGGACGCGTGGCGCGTGCTGTGCGCCCCAAAAATACTGATGTCAACACCACTTTTTTGTAATGTCGATTTAACCCAATGACCTAATGTTTGGGAACCCACCTTTTTATGAGGTTTTTTAAAACTAATGAATAGATAATCCGATTGATCACTACGAAGAGTTCTAGTTTTATCTAAATATGATTTTAAGGCGGTTGCCGGACATATTTTTTCATTTTCAATTATATATGGTAGCCGCAGAAGAGGTTGATAGACTCCTGGTCTGGAGGTTTTTATCAAATCATCAATTTTAATTATTATGCCATCATCATTATTAATTATATTATTACACTTAATTAAACTTAAAGTTTGCATCCTTTGTGCGGTTGCGATAGCAAGAAGAGTTACTGTTTTTAATGATAACTCCTGCAAGGAGATTTGTTCATGAGGAAAACAATTAGAAACATAGTCAAGTACTAGCTTAGGGTCCCAGGTCATATCGTACTTAGGTGCAGGTGGTCTGAGACCATGTGGCATGTGACGTTACAGCAGAGCCAACGACGAGGGCTAATGCAGATCTGGAAGTATTTATCGTCGCGTAGCTAGCTCCTGACTCAAAACGTTCAGTCAAGTATGATATGACCTGAGAGATTTCAGCGTTACAGTAATCAACATTATTATTAATACAAAATGTCCACCATGACTTAAGAGATGAATTGTATTGACTAACAGTCTTTTCCGAGAATGAGGCCATCATCAGCGGGAGCGAGGCGGCGGGCGCGCCGCGCCGGCTCAGCGACCGCCGGATAATCTCGCCGCCACCAGGGTAAGCTCCGCGTGGAGCGGGTGGGCTTCTCTGAAAGGTGAATGCAATAGACTGGGGTCAGGATTGAAGTAAAGCTCTTGTGAAATTAAAAGTTTTCTGTATACGGGGTACCAAGGCTGAGAGGGCCAGTATGGAACAACTATAATGCCTTCTGCTTTGTCTGTTATTATTTTATGAATAACTTTTGTAATAAGACAGAATGGAGGAAAAGCATAGACTTTAATTTTATTCCATTTAAAGGTGAAAGCATCTATGACTTCAGCCTGGGGATCGAGCTTCCACGATGCATACCTCTCACATTTGTTATTCTGTATGCTCGCGAAGAGATCAAAATTTGGTACCTCAAAGGTATCTATAATACTTTTATACGCATATTCTGCTATAGCCCACTCTGTGTCTATTGACAGTTGACGCGAAGCGCGGTCGGCGACGACATTATCCGCTGATCGAATGTATGACGCAAAAATATATATATTTCTGACCTCACACCACTGCCATATGTCACGTGCCAATTCATTTAAATGAGTAAATTGCACACCGCCCATTTTGTTAATGTAGGCTATGGCAGTGGTGTTGTCTATTCGCAATAATATACTACAGTTCGATAGGTGAGCGGCGAAAATTTTTAGTCCATAAAAAGCAGCTTTAAGCTCGAGATAGTTTATATGTCTGGACAGCTCTGATGAGTTCCAATTGCCACTAGCTGTGTTATTGTTGCAAGCCGCTCCCCAACCGAAGCTAGAGCTATCACTGTAGATTTCTAACTCGTAATTATCATTTTTAATGGGTGAGAAACTATTATCAATATTTCCAACCCACCACATAAAATCATTTCGCAAATTCGAGCTTATATGCATAACTTTATTGTAATTTTCAGAGTAATTTAATGCCAAAAACTTTTCTCTCTCAAATAACTTAGTATACACCCAGCCGTAACGCACGGCAGGGCAGGCTGACGTCAGGAGACCAATGAACTCGGCAAGTTTCCTAATAGTGCATTTTTTAATATGCAAAAATAATTCGGCTGATTCTTTTATACGATTTTTCTTTTCTTGTGGTAATGAAATAGTCATATTAATTATATTATACACAAATCCTAAAAATTTGCAACATTTATTGGGGGTCAATTGACTTTTTTCATAGTTAATTATAAATCCTAGATATTCTAGTGTTTTCAGCGTTATTGAGACATTATTTGCGCATTCTTGGTAATCAGAACCGACACAAAGAAAATCATCTAAGTAATTTACTGAGATGTGGCCAGACATTCGTAAGTGTAGCAAAATAGGTTTTAACAATTTAGTGAATACATAAGGCGCCGTACATAGGCCGAATGGAAGTACATTGAACTCATAGAGTTGTGATTTCCATTGGAAACGCAATTTCTTTCGGTCATGTATATCAATTGATATTAAGAAATAGGCGTCCTTTATGTCGAGCGTGGCCATATAATCGTTGTGATTCAGCAGTTTCAAAGCCGTGCGGTAATCCTCCATTTTAAAATGATCTACTTGAACATACTTATTTAAACTTTTTAGATTTAAAATAAATCTATGTTTCCCATTCGGCTTTGGAACTGTAAAAATGGGGGATAAATATTGACCTTCACAAGGATCACAATATGAAATAAATTCAGAATCTAGCATATCTGCTATACATGTATCTATGATATCACTATCAGTTTCAGAGCGACATATTTCTTTAGGAGCTGATGATTGGATAGGTTCCATTTTAAAGGGAATCTTGTATCCAGCAACCCACGAGAGGATCGTACTATCGTCTGTGACGCTCTGCCACTGATCGTAAAAGTATTGTAGTCGACCGGCGACGGGTACATGTACCTGCGGGTCTGAAGTCACTGTCTCCGGGAGCGCTGGTGCTGGCGCGGCGGCGCGGGCCGGGCGCGCGGCCCCTGGAGGCGCGGCGCGGGCAGCCGGCGCGGGGCGGGGTTCGCTCGCGGCTCGGCGGCCGGCGCCCGCGGAGCCCCCCTCGCGTTTAAAGCCGGTGCACGGTGAGCAGCAGCGACTTGTGATACTGTGCTGGTGAGCCTCCGTACACCCGATGGTCCAGCGACGGGTGTCCTCATCTCCAACCCAGATTTAGAAATTGCCTTGAATGTTTTTAATTTTTCGGCCAGATCTGAACCAAAGAGGAATTCGTCTATTTTGGTGTTCTTGAGTACGTCCTTCGTTTCCTTACTGAGAAAATTCATAGCGGCGTATCGACGGGACAAGGATTCTTTGTGATGGTAGTCACATAAGAGGCGCCCCGAGTCGCTCAGGGGTTTTATGATGTCTTGATTTATATTTCTATTTCTCGCCAAAGCAATATTCAAGACTTTTCCAATAGCAGCCAAACAACTCGTAAGCTGGTTCTGCCTTGAGTGGCTGTAAATGTCTTTTTTATTATTTGCTTCTGTGAGGGCAGCTTTGATTTCCGCATTTAATTTAGGCGGTTTCATGTAAGAACAGTTTTCTGCCGGTAGATAAAGCTTTTGCATTGTGATTCTATTATCTTTATTAAGGCCGTTAGCCAAGATATTCTGCCACCTGGAAGCGATATCTTTGTGCAAATTTTCGCCATAGGGATTCCCTGTAGAGGGGTCGTCACCTAAAATGTCTAGAATATCCTGGTCTAAGCTGTCTTGCTCTGGATGCTGTGTATCGTCAACCAACGGCTCGTCGTTGCTCTGCGCAGCGGCGTCCGCGGGCAGCGCGGCGGGCGCGGGCGGCGCGGGCGGCGCGGCCGGCCCCGGGGCGCTCGACGCATCTGTTGACGGACCGTCTTGGATTCCGATCTCGTTATTGAAGACGTCCATCGAGATGTCGTCTGCAATGAAGTACCTATGAGTTATAAATCTAGAACTCATTTTGTTTATTGGATTAAAAATTTGACTATCGTATTGTACCGTAACTACTTAGTCAGTAAGCAAAGTATCATTATGTAAAATTACTCGTCTACGATTTACGTGAGACTTTTAAAACATACGTTATATTTATTACTCAAAACCGATTTACGTTGAGTGAAATTAAATAAGTATTCGTGGGTAGGCGCGTACGCTCAACACGATATACGTGGAGGTAGTTACGCGGCAGCGGGGTACTCAACACGATTTACGTGGAGATCTTATTGGACCCACTTTTGACCCTTAACACATACGTTATTTTATACTCAAATACGATTTACGTTGAGTAAAATAACAGAAGTATTCAAGGGTAGGAATGCGCACGCTCAACACGGTATACGTGGAGGTAGTTTGCGCGGCGGCGCGGCTCTCAACGCGATTTACGCGGAGATGTTAAATATAGCTATATATAAAATATGCTATTTTGCCACCGAAGTACAGGAACACCGTTTATATGCAGATAGAATACATTGCATTTAGCTATGTATGTAAGTAAGTATTCAGCACGATTTACGTGGGAGTGTAAAATAGGAGTACCTAATGTAATAAAACTGGCCATTCTAGGCGACAGCCGTTAGGTGTAAAATATAAGCAATTAGCTGTAAGACTTACCGTATAATTGGTAATCCATTTCATCATCGTCGGAACCGGAACTAGAAATTGTTCGTTTCTTTTTTACTTCTTTTTCTAGTTTCCGTAATTTTCGCATAATTCCTTCATAATATCCGTCGTCGTCTCGATCGCGGTATCTCCTTTTTCCACCCATAGTGTGCAGAAGTCACCGATGACCGTTAATATTATATTTGAAGCGGGAATGTGTGACTCGGACGACACTAAAAAACGTAATGAAGACCTACCGCCGGCGAAGGCACGACAGTGCACAGTGGAGTGACAATGAGCGAGTGAGACAGAAAGTTTTGATCTGATTTAAGGTCTCTAAAGGTGTGATAAGGACGGCACCATACTACGTACTGCTGCTTGTAAATAATTGTAATCGTCTTCTAAGGGATACGAAGTATAATAATGAATTGACAATTAGCACCTTCCGCATTTTGGTCGGTGACTATCACTAGTTTTTTTTTTATAATCTTAAATAACTTTCAAATGAAACTGGTTTTGTATCCAATTCAACTTACAACTAAGTAATAAATTTCCTCAACTTTTGAGCTATACAGGTGTAGCCGTGTAGTTTCACAATACGAGTAAAATTATCCGGTAGCTAGACATTACGGGACTGCCGAACTACCTAATAGTTATGATTATGATGAATTATGTCTGCAATGTATTGCTACTCGGATGATTTCACTCGTAACTTGAAATTCCCTTTTAAGTTGGATTCAAAAAGGAATTAGTTATGGTATTAATTTTCACGTTGTAAAGGTAGCTTTGTTTCGGTCGCCACCGCAAGCCACAACTCGACAAAATTTATATGACCGGGGCGGTAAATAAAATATCAGTCCAGATTCGTTCGCTTCTTTTGTGCAGTTTCCGGAAACGTTTAATTTTGGTTCCGACGCTTTTAAAAATGCAAAGGTGAAATGTTCTTTGAGCAAAATACTTTTCAGTTTACATGGACGGCAGGATTTCATGATGTAACATATCGATACCTTTAGGTTCATTTGGCGTAAAGGACAAAATGGCACTTTTCAGGAGAGCCAAAAAACAAATTTTATTTTTGAAAAACTTTTGTAACTTTTTTCTTTGTTGACCTATATTTTCGATGTATATGAGAAAAGTGCTTAGAATTCTTGTCTCTATGTAGTTATTTGGTACCTATTACGTTTAATATGAAACTTAAAAAGTTAGTGTCCTTTACACCACGGTAAAAAGCGTTATAAAGTCACATACGACCACACCATTTTAAGAAATTTAAGATAGTTGATTGGTTGATTGGCCGTAAAGGTCATTTTTGTAAAAAATAATGCAATTTTTAGGTGTATAGACCACCATAACTTACTAAATTTATATTGTTTTCCTTAGATTTATGTCATTACAGGAATGTATTATGCGAAAATATTCATCATTTGTCGTAATTATTCGTTAGTAGTTACTTACCAATAATTTAGTAGTTGGTAGTAGCATAAAATATCATTAAATACATGCAATAAACGTTTTACGCCTTGAAAATATTAAAATTACATCCATGGAATTTTATTATTATTGTAATAAAACAGGTAGGTTAATCAAGGTATGCAGTGAATGAAAAGATGGAGTCATTAGTCTGTAAGAAATCGCTGTAAAGTCAACTTTGGTATTCGCTAAATGCACTTTACTAGAGAAACGCTACACAATATAGGTTCAATCACAAAATTACTTTACCTACTAGGAATTTAATAACGTCATTTTCTTTGTGTAAGAACTAATTACCAGGTATGTTGTACCTACAGCTCTAACGTTACACAAAATCATCCAGTATAAATCAAAACAAATTCTAATAAACAAATCTCTCCGGATAAAACCGTACTAATTATTGTTTTGTAACTTGATATTAATAAACTGGTTCTCAGAAATGACTAACTAGCTTTAGGTAGACCTTAAATAAACGAGTTAGTATCAAGTAGGTAGTAAGAATAGCGCAAAAATTCTTTAAAGCAACTCGTCAGAAGTTTTTTATTTCGTCTACTGCAATGTCACTGTAGACGACTGCTGACGACTTGCCTCAAAAACAATACTCGATACTAATTCAATCGAACAGCGTTAGAAAATATTTCTATAATAATAACTGAACTAAACAAAACAATCATCTGATCTGCATGCGTATGCATCGGGGACTAGGTATAAGTCCGTACCGTCATCGACACATCACCTATCTTGCTCTTAAGGCCACCACAAACTGCAGCGCAGGGCATGCGCGCGACGCCGATGGAGCGTGCCTAGCGCGGTCTATAACACTAAACCATATATATATACGGTGACATACACCGGCAGTGTTGTGCAGCACGCTGGGCACGCTCCGTCGGCGTCACGCGCACACCCTGCGCTGCGGTCTGTGGAGGACTTTACTACTGATAAAAAACAAAATTGCGAGGATGACTGAGACAACCGGCATGAGGAATTTTTTACCGCGCAAAACTGTCGCATGTTTTGTTACGACGCAAACTGTTATTAGTAAGGAAAGTACAATTATAATGGAAATAGAAAAACATCAAATGTTTAAACAACCTAAACCTATTAAAACTTGATTTAATTACGTTATGACATCATTACAGGAATGGAAAACTCTTTTACGCCTTTAATTTTATTCATCATGTTCACCAATTTACAAAAAAAAGAGTAGTAAAGCATTAAAAAGTCCTTTACGCTGCAACATAAATATACCTTGGCATTTATGTAAGTGCTTTAAACCACGTTTTATAATGCTAGGAAAAAAATATACGTCCTTTACGCCCATAGTTTAGCTACGTTATGAAGTAAATATAGTACGTAAATGAAGAACAGTAAAGGTCGTAAAGGACAGAATAATAAAAGAAAGCTCCAAATATAGGTCTTAAAGGGCAACGTGTATAAAATCAGGACTTTACGTCGTGGTCTATATTTCATAACGTCCTTTACATTCCATGTGATTTTGAGTGTGATATTCACACCTACTAAACAAAGCAGTTTTGATGTTGAGCTATGGAAAATTTTGGGGTGTAAAGGTCAAATTTTGCGAGATATCAAAATTCTAAGTATACAGATCGATAGAGCTTGAAATTCTGAACAAAACTGTATATATAACTCATTTTCGGCATTTTGTCCTTTACGCCAATTGAACCTAAAGGTATCGATATACATATGTATTCTTCACATATCATGATATTTATTCTTCGGTATATGTCATTGATATATTCACCTATCTCTGTTGAAATCTTAAAACACTTCTTATATTATAGTGTATAAGAAAGAATCATCCGTGCGATATTGCATGTGCCATATTACGAAAAGTATAATTAATTAAATATGATTTATAAAAAAAATATAAAATGACTAGTGGTTTTTTTTTGCTTTGCAATCCAATTTATACTTATTAAATAAATCATTTTAACACCTAATTTTTTAGGACTACTAAATTAAAATTTACAAAGTAATTATTTATAAGAATTAGTCAGAGTGACCGTTATACATACATAATATCCATACTAGTACATTATTATAATTGCAAAAGCGTGTCTTTCTGCCTGTCTGTTTCAATAAACAGACAGGCAGAAAGACACGCTTTTGCAAATGTACAGAGATAGTTTGAGACCCTGGGAAGGACGAGGGATAAATGAATTTTTCGCAGACGGAGTCACGGGCAACAGCAAGTTGGTTGTATATCAAAAATTGATTCATAAATATCGGAGAGTTTGATATTTACTATAAATATCGCCTATTTTCAAACCCTGTGGACGGTATGAATTAATACAATGGCCCTTGTGCAAGTAAGATAAAGTAATTCAATTAGACATATTTGCTACGGTATGTAAACCGTAATTACCTTAAATGAGCTCGAATATTTCGACGCATTTACCAGCGCCATGATCACAGGAAGAATTTCCATAGCAAATTAGCGCTCGGGTGCTATAGGTAAACACTTCAGCATTATGCTGAGCCAGTATCCGATTCGCAACCGCATTGATACATACACTCTTAACCTCCATGGTGTCTATTTGTAATAGTATTGATATGCCTTGTGTTGTTGCGAATAAACGTATTTCCTTTCTTTTCAAATTATGACTTATGTAAATCCATGAATCCTTTAAAAGTGTTAATCTAATTCAAGTCCTCCAGGCGAATGTAATCCAACAAATTTTAACATTAATTAACAGGCAAGTCATTGCTGAAACTGTTCGTCCCAGAATTTGCCACCGAATTGTAAATTAGTTCAGGTGTGGCAGAGGACATTATAAATTCATTAAATGACTGCCTGGATCATACATATGTAGAAACAAGAATATAAAACGCATTATAAGCACGAGTAGGTACTTCGCTGTGGCAATTTTCGTGTAGTATTAAAGTATTACACTATTTTGGACGCATGTAACGAGTACGTTTGACAGTGGTTTGACATCTTTTATTCTCCGGCTGTATGAGGCTCACTGCTGGGCACAGGCTTTCTCTCACGACGAAAGAACTTGAGCTGCAGTTCGCACTCGGGCCCACTGAAGATTAGTAATATTTCTTTTTGGTTTTTTCATTATGTTCTAGTTACAGTACTTATATTTAAATGAGTAAAGGCATATTCAAAATTTTCACACCGTTAGTTCTGACATAATATGGCCTGTGCCCTTCTCTACGATATACTCAAGATTTCTGGGATCACTAAATAGTATGGCTCACCAATGTATAAGTACGTTCCCTTCGCGCAGGCGCGCCGCGTGGATGAAATCGTTGCACAGAGCGAAGTACTGCGTCAGATTCTGGTCCGGAGAGTCGGAAGCCATTATACAGAGGTAGTGCTTGTCCTGCGAACAAAATGATTTCAAATAAATAACAATGTTAATGTCGAACAACAGATACTCGTAACAGTTGGTTGAGAAAATTTATTTAGTGGCGACCAAGAGTTGGAAGACGAAGCGTTGGTAGACCTCCCATTAAGTGTACCGATGACATCGTAACAGTTGCGGCCAACCAGTTGATACGGGTCTCCATTTGTAGTTCATTGTGCCGTCGTAAGATTTGTTCGACAGTAGACATCTTCCAGCTGATAATGATGAATAATGTTAAAGGGATTGATCGAGTATGAAACATTACATTGCGTTCCTAAATTCGAATCCCCTATGTAGGGAAAACGACCATGCATGTTTGCCAAATACATCCACGGAGATGGGCACACTCAGCCCCATGGCGGGTATCGCTCGACGGTCATCAGCAGCCAGGCATGTCGAGGTGGAGAAAGCGAGACGTCTTAGACGCTCAAAATACAGGTCACGGAGACACATATACACGGATATGTGGATTTTAAGAGGAAAAGCCTTTGCCCAGCAGTGGGAGACATATATGTATAGGCTAATAAATAATAATGTTAAGACATAAACAAATAACAACAACCACTGAATAATCAATCTTAGCAGCAGAGAAGGAAAGGTTAAAAAGTGGTGGCGGCACACAGGAGAGCAGAAAGCTTTCCACGTGATTGTCAGATGCCCTAATTACAGAAACTGGTTGTGGATGGATGCAAAAGGTCTGGGACCACTCTTTGGCCTTTTCAATGTCAGTTATCCAACAGAGGACATTTTTCGGCCTTTAATAAAATTATGGCGACGATGTTTAGTTACAAACGTAATGAGAAGACGTTAATCTTACTTCATCCAATCGCAAGATAAAGACCTGTTAGATTAAATATCTACCTACCTAAGCTACTATAAAGCCTGAGATTATCTCGGAAAAATGCCACTTCATACTATGAAAAAAATAACGATACAAACAAAGGCGGCTAGAGACCTCCGACGAAAAAATGCATAGGTAGATTTCCTGATTGAAAATTATGTCTTCGGAAGATACATGGTGCACATTTTTTTTTTGTCTAGAATTGTCCTTTCTAAGGGCGAAACTCAAAGTATCTCTTAATTTGATCTTCAAATTAAGATTGCTTAAATTTTTTCCGCAGTTAAACCAAGCGTGTGCTCGGAATAATTAGGCACAGGAATTTCGTCATGTTTTCAATTTAAGATTAAAACATTTTGCTCAAAGCGTTGTGTGAACCGCCAGAGGCAAGAACGACGAAAAACTTCAAGTAGTCTTCTTTATTAAGGTGGGGTATTAGGACTCAAAATGCCGCCCAAGATTATTCCCTCCCGCGCCAAGATACTGACAATATTTTTACAAACATATTTGATATTACAAACGATGGAACTTAAAGGTATTTTTTTTATTACAAGCCTTTTATTAACTTGTAATGCATGTTTGTTCGAGTGGAATCTTTCAACTCAAATTTGAAGTAGATAACCTCAACCGATTGAGCTGATGTTTTGCATGCATGTAAAATCCGAAGACAATGCAAACGCAATGCAGTTGGAATGGCTAGTTAATAATTATTAATATTGTTTAACTTCTATATAAGTGACTGTAAATATTGCATACCCTAACAGGGTGCATGTTTGAGACATTGTCAACATTATAAGATCTATGTATTTATAACACTTAGACATCGGTAACTCGTGGCATTTAGGTAGCATTTGACGTTTCTGACAGACTAGTGAAGTGACTATGTTTCTCTGTACGAATCGAGCAAAGAAACCAATTACAGAAAACTTTTCAACCATTTAATATTTGACTTTCGTGATAGACAATAAATATTTGTTCAAAATTTTTAGAAGTTATCCTACGTTTCCTATTTGAGTGTGTTGGTTAAAAAAAAGTTTTTGCTAAAAATTTCATGTTTATTGCAAGCTTTTTGTTGACTGTACTTGCATTGTCATCCAACCTACATAAGTATACCAAATTTCAAGCCAATCCGACCACTGGAAGTGGGTCAAAATCGACTTCCAAAATTTGACCCGTACATAGGTACTATAGGCGACAAAAGTGCATGGACAAAGCAAAACAAAAATCCTATGAAGGTAAAATGAGTGCCAGTAGCTACCATATAAGCCGTACTAGTTCAATCGGACCTTACTAGATGGCGTTGTAATTATCATTCAATGAAAAAAAACGTTCGCTCGGAATCTTCCTTCTTCTTCACAATTAATATTAATTTATAAATATTGTAATAATTCGTCATGTCAATGTTTAACAATTATTTTGCTTTTTGTAGTTTTTCGGAATCTGTCAACATTGATACAGACACGCAGAACATTGCCAAGTATGAAATCTAACAAAAACATTTTTCTTATAACCTCAAGCCGGGGGATCGAACCCGCTTCACTCTGGCCAATGCATCTCGTTAGCATCTTCGTCCGCTCTCTTAGCCACTCGGCTATGGAGACATTATGATAACTGGTGAAACTAACAATATTATATTTTACTTAATCTTTGCATCCTTGTCTAGTTAATGCGTAGATACAGATAGATAGATTATGTTTGTTGCCGATTGTTGGACTACCGTAATTTAACTTTAGAGATTTATTGAAGACTGCTGTATTTATATGCTACTTAAGGTTGAATGTTGAATAATATACTTGGATACGCTTATACGCCTCGTTTGCTAAACTGAGGGTAATTTTTATAATGACTTCACAAATCGTTAGATTTCTTGTCAATCGCCTAGTGTGAATATCCAAATTATGAAGTTCTCAAAAATATTTTACTATGATTCGATTAACAACGTTTTTGAAAGCAAAAATTATTGTTCTCTGGGAACAAGAAAAACTTATAAAGAAAATAGCTCGAGATATGGGCATAACGGTAAGATTTTACATATTATATTAATATTTATTAGTGCAATATTACTTACAAATTGCACTATTCATGATCTAATGTTAAGTATTTATTATTTTGTTTTTTTTTTTTTACAGAGAAACACAGAGTCAACTTTGCCATTCGACATTTAAATTTCGATTGGGAAAACGAAATCGTTATATTTACCGACGGAAAGTGTCGGATAAGAATAGACGTAAAATTTTGTAAAGGAGTAGCGGGGTTTTAAAGTTCCAGGGTTCCAGTGAGATAAAGTCAAAAAATAATTTGGACACTGAGGTAAACAGAACATGGGAACTGATGCGAAATAGTGATATATGTTTCAATATATTATGGTTACGAGCATGAAAACTCGACTTCAAGAAGTGATAGATAGTGTAACGGCTATCCTCTCCGTTACTAAGAGACAAATTGACTTGGTTATTTTTCAGTCAGAAGCACAAATAATAATGTTACAATTAATGTTAAGTAAACTGTTATTTGACATTTAGTGCAGACCGGGTTAATATCTAGCCATTATGTTAGTAGGTATAAGTGTATAAAATTGAATGAAATTTAGTTTTCAATTCTTTATGAGTACTTATTTGTTTCATATTTTTTAAGTGTAAATTGTTTTTTTTTGCTATTTTTGAAACACACTATGTTTTGAAGTTACTCGAACTTAAATTATCGCCAAGTAAGTGTTCAATACTTCATACTGAACATAAATTACATAATTAATATTATGCATTCATTAATTATGTTAACCCGGTCTCCAGTTTAAAGATCTAGTTGCTAATAATATTATTTCTTTTTATTGTGGTGATGCTTCAATCTTCTTTCCAATAAATTTTGGAAACGAATACTTAAGCTAAGAATACCTCAATAATTTTTTAGATGGCTATAGGGAATATGCACATAGACGGTGCTGCCAACTGGTGCCATCAATTTTGACTTGATAAGTTTCTTTTACTGTCCGCATAGTGTCTTTTCTGTCGCGCAAGTGCTGCCGCCTATAGTTTCTGCACGTTCCCTTACATCGGTGAAAACGAAATAATATTATTGATTGAGAAATTGCTCTTTTATTTATTGAAATAAAATGTTTGATATCAAAAGGTTGTATTATTTTATTTTCTGATCAAAGATATTTTTTAATTAAACAGATAATAAAATACATATTTGATACATATTAAAAAAAACTATTAAATAAAACAAAAATAACACTCTGATCTGGGATTCGAACCATAAACCTATTCCTCATACCAGTACTTGACTCATGCATGTAACCGTTAAGCCATAGCTGCTAATAGAAGATGTTTCGAAATAGCGGTTTAGTTTGGTATATAAACTAGATGCAGAAAACGGCCACTATGCTGCATCAATTCACAACGCCATCTAGTTAATTCTCATCGAAACATGAACACAAACGATCAAACACTGCTCACGCGATTATCGCCCCGGGATGTCCATGCACTTTTGCAGCCCACTGTACATACAAGTTAAATAAAAGTTTGTAAAAAGCATTCTTGCGTAAATTTTTTCTCTTTGATTTCAACTTCTTTATTTTGTAATAAGCTATTAAAAATTACTTTTGTAAGATATCCTGGATTTTTTGATAATGCTATTTTTAGCTTTTGATAAAAAAGTTTACCTTTTGGATGTAGGCTCGGTAATAAATGTGACCTTTCAATTTTAAAGAATTATTTTATCTTATCTGAAAAGGCGCTTGAAAAACGTGTCTCATCACTAGTGCTACCTAATTGCCACGAGTTACCGATGTCTACATGAACAATAAATCACTTTGACTTTGACTTTGGAGTTCACATCTAGGTGCGTCGATAAAGACACTACTACCTTCAACAAAAGCGTAGAACAACGGCTTAAAAGCTCACCCAACGCGCTCCTACGTAATCCAAAGCCCCATTAGTCCTTATTAGAGTAAATTCCTATTACTGTTTACTTCCAGAATAAAGTTGAAAAATAAATCTTTCTGGGGTCGAGTAGTATCGGGTCGCAGGGACGCGACTTCATTTAAATTTTAATATTGTCTACGTACTACTTACTACGTATGCGCGGCTTGCAACGCTCCAAGCTGTTTTAATACATTGCATCTTTGCCAAGTAACTGCTGTGCAGTGAACATGTCGACCGCGCAATGAACAAGAACTTCACTGGCCCCGTCGTCGGTAGCGCATAGTCGTTGCGGGGCTGTTAATGTTGGTCGGGGTAACTCCCTAAGGCTCTGGCGTAGAGAACTTTGCAAGACTCGAAACTTACTATAATGCCTATCTGTTTAGTAACCCGAGGTGCACGTTTCGTAGAAGTTAAGTGCTTCAGTGTTGTAAACAGAAGTCTAATCTATCATAACTTTGTGTCTTAAAATGATAGCTGGTAAATAAGACAACAGTGTTTTTTTACATAAAACTGACGCGTGATTAACCTCTAACTCACCTGATGGAAAGCGCAGATGAAGTCAGAGGCACCTCTGAGGCATATCACTAGTTCAGTAACAGCCTATTCACTCTAGCCTTGAAGAGCTCTATCTGGAAATATAGACAATGGACCGAATTCCATCCCTTAGCAGTTCGTATGAGGAAAAATGAAGCGAACCGCTTTGTGCGGCCCAATGGAATACTAGAACTACACAAAGGGGAAGTCGCTACCTCCGCCTGGATGTCCGTTTACAATCCTATTCTTTCCATAAATACCTTCAACTTTATTTGTGCATTTTTTCAATGATATACTTAGCTCTAAAATATAATAAAGTCGAAGTCATTACCATGAAAGTAGCGTAAGTATGTAGTTAGGTGCGTAACGTTTTCCGTCGAGGAAAACACATCACTTAATGTGACCGATCAATAAACGTTAACTTATTTCAGTTACGATACCTAAACACGTTACCCTTCGAAAACTTTCGTTCCACAATTATGTATTTATGTCTTCTAACCGATAGATTATTTTTGGTAGTGGTAGAGTCATGTTGTAGCTAGCCGCTGCATTACGCATGGCCGGTTCGTCCAGGGCAGTACCACCCTCTCACAGAACACCTCCTGCTGCGTTTCGTACGGTCATTGAAAGCGCCGGGGGCCAAATACCTCTCCCCCTCCTCTATTCCCTTTCCTTTTTCCTCTCCCTTTTAGGGCCGACGACGCACTGGCATCGCGTAAAGCGCTGCGGGTGTCTATGGAAAGTGGTGATCATTTAACATCAGGTGGTCCACTAGTTCGTTTGTGATTGTGATTTAAAGTGCACAAAATCTTTATTTCTCTTTAAATTCGGGTTAATGACATTTATTAATCTCAAAGATTTTCTCTAGAAAGTTTATAGTTAAAGAGCACCATCTATCATCTTGTACATAAGTGTTATAGTTAGCTTATTTATAATAAAATACATAATTATTATGTTGCTATGCTGTTATAGTATAAATCTTCCCAGGTGAATTTTTCGCTTCGAGCCCTTATCTTTCAAAACAAACGGTATCGTCATAGTATTAAGGTTCAAATTTAATGTAATGGCTCGAAGCGAAAAATTCACCTGGGAAGATTTATACTATACCTAAGTATATTTTGTCGGGGATAGTGCAACCCCGCTTATGTAACCATATTGAATAACAGTTTTTTCTCATTAATACACCATCAAAAGTTAAAAATCGATCAGATTTCAGATAACGGTATTTCAGTTATACCACGATACTACGTATGTGTCTATTTTCTGTATTGCTTATTATGTGTCCAATAACTAGTCATTGTATTGTATTTTATGTATCAAAAACTCATTCAGCAACATAGTGATACAAGGCACTGCTAGAGCTAATAATTCCTCAAAAGGATACTCGATACGATCTTCACGGATAAATAAATCGAGCATCTCGCGGCAGATGTGTTGTCGGGCGATAAACGAATTTCCCCCGTTTCCTGCAGCACGATTTCGCATCCGAAGCTGGCAGAGCGCTTAATCATTTATGACAGTCGCTTATAGGCAGACTGTTGATTTACTATTATGCCACTATTATCACTAGATTTCCGGATCCTCTGCCAAAGTATTTGACGAAACGATCTCTTCATTAATACAACACACAAAGCGGTTATTTCGTAAAACAACAGAAAGCATTGCACAAAAACTTTGTAAATTTAATTTTGATCTCCAAATTGCATAGAAATTTACAGGTAAGTAGCTAAGCCTAACTTGCACAGACTTCCAAAACGTCCTGATTCATTTGTATGGAAATTTGGACATGCAGAGACATGGTTCGTGGTGGGTAACAAAAACTGGCCAAGAGCGTATAGTATGTACACACCCAGGATAGGGTTCCGCAGCCGTTACGACGTGTAACTTATCTGTATTCAACAAGTATTATTTTTTAAAATTACAGCTTTCTAGCACTAATAAACTCTACGCTAAGCCGCGGACGGACGGACGAACGGACAGACAGAAATGACAAAACTATAAGAGCGCGCGCAGACAGAGAGCGGTCTGGAGTTCCGAGTTCCGCGTTCAGAGTTCTGTGTTTTGACCCTCGAGAGTTCCGACAGCCTGCTGTGTGCGTTATCGTAAGGGACTCAGTATATTCGAAAGAACGCAGAACTCTGAACTCGGAACGCAGAACTCCAGACCGCTCTCTGTCTGCGCGCGCTCTGAGGGTTCCGTTTTGCCAGTTTGGCTCCGGAACCCTAATAAATTTCCATACAAATCAAGCAGGACATTTTTGGAGGCTGTGTTTGTAAGGCTCAGTTGCATTCAAGCTATGCCATTCGGAGTTCAAAATTAAATGTACAAAGTTTTCCAGAAATGCTCTCATCAGGCACACACCAAGCGGTAATTTCGATGTAAAACAAGAATAATAAAATCATCGTTTCAGGGTAATTCCACGGAACGACGGAACCACCATAATCTCGTTAGCAAACATGCTCACACGATTTGCATGTGCGAAGTTACGGAACAACACGCACTGAAGTTGGCACAAACACATTACGTTGATGGAAAGTTGCCGTTTGCGCTAAAACCCCCCGTCAGATGAACCCGAGATGGGAGGACAAAAGATCGTAGGCTTAAGGTTCTGACATCACAGGGGGGATCGCGTTTATTTTGCCACGCACAAGTATACAATGGATAGAAACGACCATGATTCCACACAATAGCGGCATGCGGAGCGGTGACAAGCGAAAATGAAAAATACAATAAAAGATACAATAATATTGAATTTACTCTGCTTATCAGGGATGGAGTAAACGGATTTGAAACGTACTAGATTATGACGACCGTAAAGATACAGGTACGAAGGCGAACTATCACTTTAAAGGATCTATACCAGTCAACCTTTGAGTGGACGAGAGAACATTTAGTATTAAGGAACCGATTAAGAGTAAGTAGGTACCACATGCACGCTTGGCGACAAATGATTGGCAAATTCAAAAATGGAAACTGTCTTTACTTTATAACACATTGAGAAATTTTGCCGTGGAAGTTAAATCTTAAATTTCCGCACGCGTATCAGATTGATGAAGACTCGGATTTGGTCTCCGACCTCATCATTTTTGGTTTTTCAATGTATTATAGTTACAGTATTATTAAAAAGATATAGTACTTAGTCTTTAAAAAGTTCTAACACATGTTCTTACTCCTTTAAAACCGGTTGTCTGTAAAGTCGGTTTACGGACGATAGTTTTTTAACGTGACAACGTCATAACAAAACATTCAAACCCCCTCCAAACCCCCCCGCATTGCGCTAGTACTAAGATTGTATTATGTAATATTGCAACTGGCCTTCACTGCTCTGTAGGTACATGTAACGTTACGTAACGTTACATAACGTTACAGTACGTTACATTGCGTCATCATTTTTCGTGTATGCAGCCGGCGTTCCTCGATTTATTAGACGTTGTCACGTCAAAAATAATGTCATGTGTACGTACTGCTGACTGTACGACAGCGTGCACGTTTTCTTAACGTACGACCTTTTCTACTAGGTTAGTCGAAAGGTGACACACGATTAGGCAAAACGAGTTGCCTAAGGTCATTTGGCACACCTGGGGACCGATTATTGTAATCAAATCACTCGACATTCCGGGAATGGGTAGTCAACGTGACAAAATTTTCGTCTACACGGACCGAATCTATACGGACCGGCTGTGGCAAAAAGTATAAACATTAAAACGTGCAGCAGTTAAAATGGGCAGGAGTTAAAATGTGTTCGGGTCTAATCGAACAAGCGTTATAAAGTATAATGGCTAATATAGTAATAGTGTAATCTGTATCAAGGTAGAAACATACAAAGAGTCGAAAGGTATGAGCGACACCACGTGCAAGTGTCAAAATGTCCAGCCGTGTAAAATCTAAGTAGAGATAAACTACGATAACATGGCCCGCCCTCCACATTACTATTTCAATGTGTTTAGTCACATATTTACGAAATAATTTTTATTTAGTAGCATCTGCTTTTGTTTGACGGCTATCTCAACACGCACACATGCGTTGAAAGACCACCCTGTAACAACATCTTTTTGCATTTTTTTCTTGTACAAAATTTTTAGGACTAAAGATTGGCGATGAGGCTTGAATTGAGGATTTTATCTAGTCTTGCCCGTTAAAGGGTTATAAATACTTTCACAATACATTGAAGACTTCTTGAATTGTGGAGGGGCGGGCCATGCTATCGTAGCTTATCTCTAAGCATGTGAATGAATGACTGAAAAGCGTTAGTTGGAAAATTGTCACTAAAACATTGTGACTATGATGATGTGTATGTACATTTTGACACTAGGGCATTTTGAAGTTTGTACTTTTCACCATCTCTTTCGGTCGCTATCTTATACCGTTTGACAGAATGAGATAGTGAATACGATAGCAAGCGCCTATGCTTTAGACAATAAACGTGTCGTTGAGTTTGGGGACACCTTGAATATTGTTTTAAGTAGAAGAGTAGGGAGTTCTGCATATAAACCTACTATATACTCTTGTCCGCGACTCTGTCTGCGAAAAACTCGTTTATCGCTATCCCGCGGAACTATGAAATTTTCCGGGATAAAAGTATCCTAATATGTTAATAAAATAAAAATAAATAAATATCATGGGACAATTCACACCAATTGACCTAGTCCCAAAGTAAGCTTAGCAAAGCTTGTGTTATGGGTACTAAGCAACGGATAAACATACTTATATAGATAAATAAATACTTAAATACATAGAAAACATCCATAACTCAGGAACAAATATTCGTGCTCATCACACAAATAAATGCCCTTACCGGGATTTGAACCCAGGACCTCTTGCTTCGTAGGCAGGGTCACTACCAACTAGGCTAAAGCGGTCGTTAATCCAGATCATAAACTATATCTGTGGAAAATTTCATCAGAATCCGTCGAAGCGTATTAGCGTGAATGAGTAACAAACATCCACTCATGCATCCGTCCATTCAACTATACAAACAAACTTTAAACTTAAACTTTTAAGGTCTTTTAAGGTTTGAAGGTCGCGGGTGAGCGATGTAATTGTTTCAGTTCATTAAACTTTTAGCACGGTGTAAAAAATAAAATAAGTAGTTTACTGATATGGGCCTCCGCAAATTAACGCCTAAAGGTATCAGTTAGACTAGTTGTCATTACTAAATCAGCGAGCGACAGCAAATCGGATCGTAACGCGGCGATAGAGCAATTACCTACGCCGCATGGCGCAACTAAAACAGCGCTTGGCACAAATTGGATCAATCGAGGTGCTCGTCAGCGGTTATTATATTACTAACAAAACACCACTAGAGCTATTGTAAAAAATGTTAGTGACCGAAATTAGAAATTGTCTTATATCACAATCATCATTTTCATCCCAGCCTATATACGTCCCACTGCAGGGCACAGGCCTCCTCTCAGAATGAGAGGGCTTGGGCCGTAGTTCCCACGCGGGCCCAGTGCGGATTGGGAACTTCACACACACCACTGAATTTCTTCGCAGGTGTATGCAGGTTTCCTCACGATGTTTTACTTCACCGTAAAGCTCATGGTAAATTACAAATGTAATTTCGCACATAAATTCCGAAAACTCAGAGGTGCGAGCCGGGATTTGAACCCACGACCCTCTGCTTGAGAGGCCATAGGTCAAACCACTAGGTCACCACGGCTTACCACAATGTGGGATATTAAATGTTTTTTTTACATGTATAGATATTATTTACATTTTATATACAACTATCCTAAAATTAAAAACCTTAAGAAAAATAATATTAACAAACTAAAACACATTAAGAAAAGGAGTCCCTTTAGGCAAGGTTTTTAAGATACTGGCAGCGTTCCCCCTTTCAATAGCTAAACTACCTAGTTCTTTGTCCGACGTAGCTGCCAGCTCTTCGGTCTCCCGCATAGACCTGCTACCTAAACTGGACTAAGTACTGCGACAAAAAGTGTCTCCGAAAATAAAGAAAATAAAACCTTATGCTAAGGTCGTAAGAGTCTTGTTGCGCGCAAAATAAAAATGAAGCCGAGTTTAGCCGAGTGAGAGGGCAACCAGTGAACGCTGTGTCCCGTTCTAACAGTGACTTAGAGTTGCCAGAGTTAAGTTTATTTCAATTCTTTCGTTTTTTGTAGAACAATATGCGATTGATGTAATGTAATGAAGTAAAAACATTTACTTCTAAAATGTTTCTAAATATAAATAATAATTTATTACCGACATTTTAAAGCAATATTATTTGTTGCTACGTGTAAGCCTTATTAACGCAAAAATTTTGCGATTGTCGTATAGGTTTTCTTTTATTTGTATGAAATACGGACACCTGTAGCGTTGAAAAAGGCGGAAAAAATCAAATGTTTTTTTTCGGAAGTTTTCGAAGTTTTCGTTTTTTTCCGATTTTATCGGGTTTTTTTTAAAAAAAAAGAAATAAATCATTAAATTTTATTTATTTTTTATTCACTGTCACTCTCATTTATTTTAATAATTTCTGCCTCCATGTCGTCGGTGTAGTCCGTTTGTAGGTGTAAATTAGTCCGAATAAAAATTAATTTATTAATCAATTGTTTCCCAATGTCCCCAAACACTTTTGACACGCGGCATTTTTACCGAATAGAAGAACAATATACTTAATAATTATTATCAATATCAATTCCACTACAATTAAAATTAAAATTTAATTAGAAATAAATGCGTTCAAAAAGATATTTTACAATTTCTTTAAAGTGGCACTTATGTATCTTTGATTGCTGATGACAATGTCAAAGCGTTTAGGTTAATTTTGTCCACATTCCCATTTCGTCCGCATTCCCATTTCGTCCACATTCCCACATCGTCAACATTCCCATTTCGTCCACATTACCATTTCGTCCACATTGCCATTTCGTCCACATTCCCATTTCGTAACAAAATAGTAACGAAATTGGTAGTGTAAGATGAATAGTATTTTTTTTTTTTTAAATCTAATATTTTAACGAGGTTTGAGTACACCTAATCCTAATGTGACTATGTCAGCCTCATGGGAAGCCACAGAAAACTTCAACACTCTTAACTGTTTCCTAACTCAGAGATGGAGTCTCTGTATAAAAGCATTTCTGATGAATTTCTATATCAGTACGCATCATCCGACACCGGCTTACTCAGAATATGAATAGTATTGACCCGCACCGTGCTTAACAAGTATTTTTCTTAACATGAAGACCTTCATCACAAAATAAATAAAATCTTCCCTGAGAATTAAATTCGTTTTTTTCGGAAAAGTAAGAGCGGAAAGTTTCGTGGTTTTTTCCATAAATATCCGAAAAAAACAGGAATTTTTCCGGACTTTTTCAACGCTACTGACAACCCCACATGAACCATCCAACCAATCAACCATCGCCAGAGAGGGATAAGAGGTACAGTTACTGAGCTCTCGTTCGGCTTCAATTTTGCGACAACAGTTCATTCCCGTTGTACGTAGTACTTATTACTTCCATGGTCTCCCGTGACGTCGACTAACCTTTTTCAAATTCAAATTCAAATATTCTTTTTCGGACCATAAAAATCCAGTGTTGATTTTGCAATTTCTTTAAATATTTTGTGAATAAAAAAGTTGAGATGGTCCAGGTGTAAAATGATACTTTTCTTGTATAATTCGTTATAATAATATAAAATTATGGTCTTTGTGAAATTCATACTGTAGCAGGTTCTCAAGTCGACGCCCAAGCAACAAAATTATCCTATAGTTCACGCTTTATAGGCCTGTGGCACTAATAACGGTCTCTTATTGGTTCTAGAATTTGCTGCCCCGCTTATTATAGCATGCACGGAGTCTAGTTATTCTTGTAGGACATCCGTCCTTATAAGTTAACTTATTACCGCTTATAGACCTAAATTAACAGCACAGTATAAGCTGAGATGTCCTATAAAAGTACTGCAAAGGTGTAAACACGCTTGAGAATACTTGCTCTGGTAAGCTATACTTATAATTGCCTACAAGAATAATTATAAGTCCATTGCAAGCAAAGTATGCTTATAAGAGTATCAATTAGAACTAAATGTACTGAAAACCATTTGCACTTATTACTTGAGTTTATAAGGGTTTATAAGTCCACAATGTGGATCAATAATAAGTAAATTAGTTCTATAATGGCTTATTCCAAGAGTAAGTATACTTGGTTCCATTGTGGATATGTCGAACGCTGTTATAATCTTAACATTATTATAAGAGTTCCGTGTAATATAATTACTATCCAAAATTGTCTTCGTGAAGTCCAGTAAAAGTGTACAATTGCTTTTAATGGTCACAGAAATACTGTTATAGTCCCATCGCAGCTATTTTGCTGTGTCGTGCGTGGCTCCTGATTATAAATTTTGTAACTTACTATTTCTTATTGTTACAAAATTTGGCTACTAATCTTTTACAAAAATGGATTCGAGGAAATGGAAGCAGTTGAAAAAAAATGGTTCATATAAGAGAAAAGTTCAAAAAACATATCAACAGTTAATTCATGTGTCAGTTTCTACCTTTATATCGGGCAAAGGAAGTATCGTAGAAGTTGGCGAGGGTTCCGGACAAAATAGTAAATTTCAAAATTGTACACAAAATGTTAATATTGATGGTCCTGGACAAAACAACGCCAGTTTAGATTTAATCCACGAGGAGAGCATTAGTGGGGAATCTTCGCACGAAGAAGAACGTGTAGACGATTCCAGTTTAAAATATGAAAAAAAAATTGAATTGCGTTGTGATGTCAGAGAATGGGCTGTGTATGTTTGTGCACCAAAATTTATCTTCTTTTAGCGAAGATCTTATATGTTCTTCATCCATAACAAAGTGAATAGGCTTTTCTCCAGAATTTTTTGAAACGCTATGGCCACAACCATGGCATTTGTGAGACAGCAAGAAGTGCGTTTTATTCCAAGGCCGTCTTAATGTTTTTAAAGCTTGAAAATCCTTTTTAGTCATAAAGTGATCGATGTCCAAAAGCAGTACCATGATAGGTTCAAAGGATGACACATAAACCTAAAAATATTAAAAATAAGACACGAGAGCCATGAGGGATTTTCTGACAGCTCGAAATAAAAACAAATTGTTCGAAAAGACAGATGGCGTTCATAAATAATTAATTACATTATCGAGTTCGAGAATCAATAAAATTCCTTAATGACCATATAATACGTCACGTTTTAAAGTAATTTTCGCTGCAATTTTATGTTTAAACTTCAAATTTTCTTAATGAAGGTTTTTCGACAGGCGAAATATCGCTAGATGGCGTTAGTATCGTGAGGTCCATTTGACGTTCAGTCTTGCTTGCGATTGGCTCATTTAGTTATTTAACCAATCACAAGCGCGACGCAAATGTCAAACAAACCTCACGATACTAACGCCGTCTAGCGATATTTCGCCTGTCGAAAAACCCTCATAACAACACCACCGTTAATAGGTACATCTTTGGCACTTCATTATTTGTTAATGCCATCTATCAATCACTTAGGAACTATTTTATTTTTAAATCGTAGCCGAAACCGTGCCGAAGCCGTGGCCGAGTTCGGGCTTTAAAATAATTTTATGGAACCCTAATTCCTAACAGTATGGCGATGGTATGGTTCTAATGCAAACCATTTTAATACCAAGAACGTCTATAACAGTTTTGTAATGAACTTCGGAAGGCTAATTGTAAAAAATGGCAACTTTTAATTGTATGCCTTATTAAAATGAATATTATTTCCAAATGCAACTTATTATATACACTAAATTCAAGAAGCGAGTAAAAATTTAGATATAAAACATATTATACTTCGTCGAAAATAATCGTTTGCCACACGAACACACGTAACACGTTTATTATTATGCCACACTGTAGATAATACATTATTAAGGAAAATAACTTACCTTTTTATCAAATATCAAATATTTACTTGTAATTTTTTTTTCAATATGTTCACTTTATGATTTCCAACTGTTTTTGAAAGGGCTTGTAACAGAATCACGGAGTACGATAAAGTCGCGTGTGGTTCTGTAAGACGCTAATAGTTGACTTCGCGGGGAGCAGTTAGTTCTGCGTAGTTCGACTATAGGGATATTAGTGGTCTAAGTAGTAGCCACCAAGTCTATTATGGTTGCCTTAATAGAAAAAGTATGCCTATAAATTGGGCCCTTTTCCGTTGTTATAAGACCTTACTATCCCGTTATAGTCCTGATAAAATGGTGGTTCCAGGATAATTATAGAACCAATTTTTGCTGCTTGGGCGTGTATATATATATATATATATATATATATTATGTATGATCACGCATAACTTTTTACCGAGTTTTTGATGATTCTTTTTTTATTGGAAAGCGTATACCCAAAGGGTGGTCCCACTTAAATTTGGAAATAATATTCCTACCCTAAGGGTAGGAAAACAGGGGATTATTGACTAACTTTTTACAGAGTAGTCTGATTTTCATAATTCTTTTTTATTGGATAGGGTAGGGTATACCTTGAAGTTGGTATTATATAAATTTGGAAATAAAATACCCCAAGGATGGGAAAAAAGTATAAAATAAAAACTTTTTAACAAAAAAATTAAACCGCCGAAAAAACTGAAAAGCAAAAAATAATACCTTCTTTGTTTGACCTTAATCTAGGTACCAGTTAGAAGTTGATGCCTCAGCACTTAGCCAGGAGGAGTGGACCTATAATCGTCTACCTGATTGGCTTCTATCACTCCTCCTGGCTCGTGCTGAGGCATCGACTTCAAACTGGTACCTAGATTAAGGTCAAACAAAGAAGGTATTATTTTTTGCTTTTCGGCGGTTTAATTTTTTTGTTTAAAAGTTTTTGTGTCAAACGTTTTAAAGACCACTCTAATAGATGGCGTCATATGTCATATTGATAATGTAAGTTACTTATTTTTAATCAGAGTAAATTAATTTGTATCAAGTTTGTACCAATAGGTATTAGCCATAAATAACGACAATTTCACCTGTATGCGACGGCAGGCTGTGTGAGACAGGCTAGGCAGTGAATATTTAATTTAAATGCTAGTTTGAAATGCGAGCTTTCAACGATAAACTGTTTCATTAGTTCAAGACGAGTTACGACAATAAGCAGACTAATTTATTAGAAGCTTCAAGCACCCAACCTAGTAAATGGGCTGTCGTATACGTAAAGAAAAAATGTAAAAGTAGATAGACCACAAATTTAAAGTCTTCGCAAGTATTATTCACTAAATCCGTTAATTATTCAGTGACAGGTATATTCAAAGAATCTTTGTTTTGAGTAACACTACAAAAATCGGTCCGTTTTGAAGTAAACATTCTTATTTATGGTCAGCTGAGCACACTATAAGTGAAAACAGCCTTAAATGTTTTAAGCCATGCAATTGACTTTGATCCTTAGGGTGTTAAAGGAATTTCTTGGTCAACTATACCTACCATAAAACCTACTTAACCTTAAATACAATTTGAAATAACCAAAATGGAAGAGTAACAATAACGTATGAAAACGAGGTCGCTGCTAATAAATTAGTGATAATGAGGGCACAGAGTTTGGTTAGAATAAGGCACGTATTATCGGATACAAATAAATCAACTATAACTGGCCCCTAGGGACTTTTATTAATTGTTGAACTAGGGTCAACGACAACACGTGGCTCGACACAGTTCAATTAGGGTAAACTATGTCACGTTATTAGTACGTAGGTACAGTGGTACGTGTATTCAGTGTGTATGCTAATGATAGTAATGATCCAGACTAAGGGTAAATAATCCCTTAAAACCGTAAGTTCTAGTTTCAAATGATCGCAGAACCTTGAAAATATAGTACCTAACACATTCAGTCAACAAGTAACAGTGAACAAGTTACTGGCGCTGTCAAAGTGCTAGATGTCAGGCAGCGGGTCCAAATCAAACTCCGTAGTATAATCCACGCGTAAATTGTGAAGAATTCTAACAACACAGAATAAAGTACGACTTGGACCGGGCACGCAATTTACACCAATGTCAAATGAAGGTGATCGCTTAATTGTTATGTAATAAAAAAAAAAAAAAAATTCATTACATAATATTAAAATTAAAAAACTACAGAAAATGAGTTAAAAAGCATTTATCTCGAAATGGTTTTCGATTTACTAGACAATAGACATCCCCAATTGGCTTATATGTCATTTGCCCCTTCAGTCTTAATGACGTAACGCGATCGTAAGATAAAGCTGTCAAATGGGTTTTTGGACGTTTTGTATCGCAGTGTTTGCTACTGACACTCTATCTAGTGTATAAATAATCTAAGATTTTTATCATAAATAAACGTTCCTAGTTAGTAGGTAGTAGTTGTGCTGAAATTTAGCAGTAAGGGAAGGATTTACACTGCGCCCAGCTCTGGACTTAACCCTCAAAAACTGCTCGGACCTTCGCTCCTTCGGAAGGTCAGAGATCGTAGGTATTGACTAGCGCGCGGGCGCTAGCGATCGTATACGCCATCTCATTCTATTCTCACCTTATACCGTGTGTGTGACAGAGGGAAATGGTGAAAACGATCGTGATGCTGAGTGCGTTTGACAATAAAGGCACAGCTGAGCACAATCTCAATCAAATGTGTCATGTGTATTGGACCTAAATTCAATTCTAGATCGAGAAAGACAAGTAAGAAATCACCCATCCCAACCCTCGTTCAAAGGCAGTCCACTTAAATACTTCGTTTTTTCTTTAGCATTAGAATGAAGCGGTCTTGATGTAACTTTTTATTGAAAAACGCTTTTGAAAAATAAATCACAGCAAATATGTAACTATTAGAAAAGACATATTTTATGGTCATTTACATTCTTTTGGTTTTCATAAGTAATAGGTACGTAAAGCGTTTTTCAATAAAAAGACTACTCGTCTTTCGCTAAATCTTACGAGCGTCGTGCCACATTTTTCAGCAAAAATCTGTACGATTATCTCATTCTTGTAATTCTAAAAGTTCGGTATGATAATAAGTAAGTACCTCCCTAACTTACCCGTCACAATCTCCGAGGAAATCCGAAATCTTTTTTTTCCAAAAGCCACAAATCATCTCGAATGTTGTTACAATACCCAGTGTGCCGCAGCCGTGAATAAGTGATGAGGCCGGGATAGATTCGTATGATCGCGGCGAGTTCGGCGACAGACAAATTGGTCGGGACACGCGGGTCCCGACACTTGCTCTGGACGTAAAATATTCCATATATTTCGCCATCGCTACAAAGAGTACCTACGAAAATATTGAATGTATTTAAACTTTCTCTTTGAAACTTACGCACAACAAAATAAGTAAACGTCTTTGTTGCCTTCAAAGTATAGAGGGCTGTTCCTTTATTAAATGTAGTTGTTATGAAAACTTTTAAACTTCAGTGAAACGTAGGCGGCGTTGGCTTCCACTATTCAAAAGACTTATAAAAATTGGAACGTAATTTAGATTTTCAAAAAGGTAGGTATTAAAAAATAAACCACGCAAGCTGCGGCTAAGCGCGCTCCCTCAAGAAAGATTATAAAAGTAACGCTGTAGTTGTTTCAATTGAACTATTTATTGCGATTCCTTTTTATTACAGTAAGTATATTCGTACGTGTAAGATGTGTGGGTGGATGTAGAGTAAAGTTGTGGTTTCATTTGCAAACCATTTTTCGACCACTTTCTAGATATCCGATTGAGCTTAAATTTGGCATACTTATGTAATTTATTGAATCAGGCGTTACTTTGCGGAGGTCCATATTAAAAAATGTCTATTGTAAGGTCGCGGGTGAGCAAAGTAATTGTTTTAGTTCATACTTATGTAAGTCTGTAGACAATACCCAGCAGTGAAATTCTGGTGGTCCGGCTAGGGTCGTCTCTGCAGGACGAAACTCTTCAACGATTAATGGCAGCGGCTTGTAACTTGGTAGTTTGGATGATAATGTAAAAGAATTTGTATTAACAATGACACAATGACATTTTAATGTTCCGTATCCGTTCTACACATAAAGTATTAAAGGATTTAGAGCGAAAAAAAATCGCAATAGTTTCATTAACCTTTTACATGCTGTTTTAAGCAAAACTCGTTAATTTTCGTAAGTATACTTGGTATTGATCAAAACAAAAATACAAAATGAAAATTACGAATTTGGCACTGATCAGTGTTTACGCACACCAAAGGTTAACGATACTAACGAAGAAACTACTGCCAATAATCCTTCAAGAATTGGCTACTTTAGTTCTGAATATGTGCGAGATATGCAGACCGTACTAACTCCACGAGATACGAGATGCAAAGCAAACAGCAGACGAGACCTTTGCTGAATTATGAAACTTGTTTTACGATTCGGTTTGGACCCGTCCCGTTTTATATTTGCTGGTATTCTCGGTCCGAATTGTCGTAAATTTTCGAGAGAAACCCATTAATAATAGCGCAGATGAGACCAACCGGTTCAAAGCCTCGGTTTCATTTGCATTGTAAAACGTTTAATTCTACAGTTTGGATTTTTTTTTCTTTTCTATTAGATTTTCCCCCGCAATTTTGTTTGATCGAATTCCCGTGGGGCGTGAGAAAGACAATAAGACCGCTGAACGTTAATAAATAGCAGTCATTGTGTACCTACACGTTGATCCGGGACACTTCGCAAGAACAAAGGAATTCGAATTAGAGTAAACGAATTCCGATCTCGTAACTAGTTAGAATATTCATTAGGTTTCGTTAGCAAAAACCTTTCGGTGGAATAAACTTTTTGTGAATAGTGTTTTGTACTCGTGGCAGCCTAGTGGTGTGACCTGTGGACTCTAAGCAGAGGGTCGTGGGTTTAAACCCGGGCTCGCACGTCTCAGTTTTTGGAATTCACATGTGAAATTACACTTCAAATTGGCCATGTATTTACTTTACGGCGAAGGAAAAAATCGTGAGGAATTCTGCACACACCTGAGAAGTTCTAAATCCGCATTGAGGCTACGTCAGAACTACTGCCCAAGTCCTCTCAATCTGATGGGAAGTCTGTTCCTAGCAGCGGGACGCATAGAGGCAGGTGGTGACGATGATGATTAATTTTTTGTCGAAACGGTCGGACATTTGTGTGGACTTTGCACTGCTCACCCACAGTTGGTAGTTAAAGTGGAAAACGTTTGTACCTACGTAAGTGCATGGACGTGGGCGTTCGAAGCCGGTGTTATATTCATGAAATACCTACTCACTTCCACACCCAGCTTCGCTTGAGTTAACCATTATTTCTGGAATTTGTATTGGGATTCCAGGATTTCACATAAAAACCGATGACACTCTCTAAAACAACATCGTGGTCTTCATTAAAGTTGCATAAAAGGGTTTCAAGCGTTTCAACCGCCTTACTTCTGTGGTCACGTTTTCTACGAATTGGCTGTACATTTTGATGGCGTTTTTGGTTATTTATTATATGACCTCTACTTCTATCACATAGTTAAAAACTGTATCAGAATCTTTTGCCATTTCTACAACAAATTGTCCACGAAAGTGATTCGGAACAAACGCTCAAGTAATGACCCAAAAACATCATCCAAAAGTGGGAAACGTGTTCCTTACAAAAATACGTCCGATGTAATCACTACAAATTGCCAACCATTGCTCTGTATTGCCGTACTAATTGCGCCACTGCGCTGACCGATAATTGCTCAGCAAAATGCTGCTATAAAAATGTCCGACGCTGTATAAAGACCGGCACTTACTTTGAAACAACTTCGAAAATCGACGGGGATTAGAACAAGCAGGATTTATTCTCTAGTCACGAAGCGATTTCACTCGGCACTTACTAAATATTACAGTGATTCGATTTTTGCTACAAATTTGATGTGGCTATAAATTTGAGACTTTAACAAACTTGTCCATGAACAATGGTCCCTGTCGGTTAGTTTTCGAACTAACTTTCACGCGTCATTTCCGCTCAGGATTGTTGGGTAGTAAAATTATAATAGGTACGTGTACCTACGTGGAACAGAAAACAACAGTTCGGCAAAATAAAAATAAAATCGCTGTCTCAGAAGAATAACGAAGTAAGTGAAAGCTTACCCCAGGTTGAACGCTCAGGATATACGAATAAGAATCCACTTGAGTTAAAGCTGCTTTTATTTTCTTCCTTTTTTTCTCACCGTTAATAATTTCTATTTCAAAATTCACACCACGTCTGCCTTACAAGTGACAGGCCATGACAAGTGTTGCTATATTTAAAAACATATCGTTTTGAAATCGAACCGTTATCCTATTAATGTAAGTTATTTTATTTTTATTTTGTTATATATAATATTTCGTTTAGATACAATTTATTATTTTTTATACAATTATTATAGGTGTCATCAACATAGTTTGATTGCGTTTCGTTATTCCTTTATACCAAATTATCTATTTTGCTTACATTCGGCCATTCTGACGCTACAAACGCGTCCTCGCGTTAATTTCCGACATGAGTGAGGCAAACCAACGTTGTCCCACGTTTGACACCTATAACGATGATCAGTAACCAATAACTAATAGAAGCTTTACTATACAAACATATTGTTCCACTTTAAGCATTATAAAGAAGTTTTAGATTTATCCATATTGTAATCACATTACTAATTTTTGTTTACTTGAAATCCAATGACTAAAATCACCTTAACTAATCTATTAAGTAACGCCACTAGGGCTGCTAACGCCACTCAGGGCTAGTAACGCCACTAAGGGCTGGTAACGCCACTATGGGCTAGTAATAACGCCACTATGGGCTAGTAATAACGCCACTATGGGCTAGTAATAACGCCACTATGGGCTAGTTATAACGCCACTAAGGGCTAGTAACGCCACAAAGGGCTAGTAACGCCACAAAGGGCTGGTAACGCCACAAAGGGCTAGTAACGCCACTGGGGCTGGTACAAACATAATATTAAAATCAACATAAGAATCTAATGAACATACATTAAAATAACCAGTAATACTTTGATTATAACATAATATACATAACTTCCTAATTAATCTAATCACTCTCTATATCGGACGCACTTTCCATGGGATCATTAGCAAAAACCAACCACGGGTATATCTTATCAACAGCAAATACTGATCGGTATTTAGGTTTTCCTATCTTATGGGTAATGGGTGTGTCCTCGACTTCGTATCTATCGTTTCCTAAGATTTTACTTATCCTGTAAGGCCCGCTACATTTAGGTTGCAATTTCCTACTTTGGCCTGTTGAATTATTAAGATCGCGTTCAACTCGTACCAAGTCTCCTATTTTGTATGTGTGAGGAACTTTCCTTTTTCTATCAAAACGTTCCTTTTGTTTTATCTGCTCCTCTTGCATTCTCTCTATAGCTTGGTCCCTAATAATGTCGGGATTTCTGTATTCATGTACTTCAGATACAATTTTGTTCATCGCGCCATCAGAACTGCCTGTTGGAGCTAACCCAAATAATAATTGAGCCGGCGTTTGATTAGTAGCCTTATTTATTGTATTATTTAAACCCCATTGAACCTGAGGTACACTAACATCCCATTCATTGTCGGGTCTATCGTGATTAATAGCCGTTAGAGCATCTACTATGGAGCGGTTGTATCGCTCTATTTGTCCATTCGCGCGAGGACTAGCTACTGCGTTTAAAATGTGAGTGATACCCTTATCTTTAACGAATTTCTCAAATAAATGACTCGTGAAGCTGGTGCCTCTATCGGTTATTAAACGTCTGGGTACGCCAAACAATGAGAAGTATTCGTCGAAAACTTTAATTGTAGTACTGGTCTTACAATTTTTGACAGGTTTGATATATATGTATTTTGTGAATGAATCAATAATCGCCAAGATATATGAATTTCGTCGCTTACTTGTAGGGAATGGCCCGCAATGATCTGCGTGCAGTGTATCAAACGGTTTGTCTGGCTTTGTAATGGGATGCATTAGACCTTCTTTTGGACCAGCAGGCACCTTATTATGGGCACAATGCAAACATGCAGCACAGTATTTCTTTATAAATTGACGCATTTTTCGAAACCAATAAACTTTTCGGATCCTATCGTAAGTCTTTTCATACCCAAAATGTCCCACGTCATCATGATTACTTTTAAGAATTTGCCATCTTACAGACTTAGGTACTACCCACAAAAGACTAACATTATCGTCCTTTTTAACCACACGATATAATCTATCATTTTTGCATGTGAAATTATTTTTAATGTCAACTATTTTGTTAGTATCCGGATCTTTCAGAATCTGAACTATCCGTTGCAACTCTGAGTCAGCTTGCTGAACAGTCTCCAGCCAATTATCATCAATATTACTAACTGCGGTTCCACTTTCAATTCGAAATACATTAGAATCATCATCACGACATGGTGGATCAGCGGAAGCTATGGCGTTTCGGCTCAATGCGTCTACGTGAGCCATTCTATGGCCTGCACGATACTCAATAGTAAAATCAAACTCTTGCATAGCTATCCACCATCTCGCGACTCTCGGCACTAAATCTTTCTTGGTCATAGTACATCGCAACGCATTACAATCCGTGACGAGTTTAAACGGACAACCCAACAAATAAACTCGAAATCTATTTAAAGCAGTTATAGCGGCAAGGGTCTCCAGTTCATAAGCGTGGAACTTTTGTTCCTCGGGTGAGGTTTGGCGGCTGTAGTACGCGATCGGTTGGAGGCCCTTACCCGCATCTTGTAATAATATTGCACCAAGACCTAACTTACTAGCATCCGTATGAACCTCCAATCTAGCTTCAGGTTCATACAAAGCTAACACTGGTCTGCTACTCAAAATCTCTTTTAACTCATTAAAGGCTGTCATTTGCTCAGATTCAAACCTCCAAGACTCATTTTTTCTTGTAAGCAAAGTTAAAGGTCTAGCAATAACCGAGAAATTACGAACAAATTTTCGAAAATAACTCGCTAATCCGACAAATTTTCGTATTTCGTGTACGTTTTTGGGTACCGGAAACTTGCTAACTGCGTCAATCTTTAATGATCCCGGCCTAATACCTTCTCGAGAGATTTCATAACCGAGATATTCAATTCTTTCTTGAAAGAAGACACATTTTTTCAAATTTAGTGTAAGCTTAGCCTTGCGGAGCATGCAAAATACCCGTTCAAGCTTTTCGAATCCTTCTTGAACCGATTTGGATGGTACTAGTAAGTCGTCCATGTATGCAAGCACTAAATTTTGGCCTACTCCATTCAACATTGAATTAATTACCCTCTGAAAGACACTTGGAGCGTTAGCCAATCCGAATGGCATGCGATTGAACTCGTAAAGGCCATCCGGAGTGACAAACGCTGTCAAATGTTTACTATCTTCTGCCACTGGCACTTGGTAGTATCCACTTGCTAAATCAAGGCTTGTGAAAAAGTTATTGCCCCCTAGATTATCTAATTTGTCTTCTATGCGTGGAAGTGGATATTTGTCTTTTAGTGTCTTTCGGTTTAGAGCGCGGTAATCAACGCATAGACGTTTTTGCCCATTTTTCTTACTCACTAGCAAAACAGGACTTGCATACGAGGATGAACTTTCTCTTATTATACCATTGTTGAGTAGATCTTCTATTATAAGTGATAATTGTTCTTTTTCCTTGATAGACATTCGATACGGATTGTAAACTACGGGATTTTCATCTTTAAGCTTTATAGACATTTCCGTTAAATCTGTTTTTCCAAGTTCGGATAGATCCAATGCAAAACAATCTCGATATTTTTGTAAAAGCACGCGTAAGTTTTGGAGATCTGTCTCACAAAGCTGTGTACCAGTATTTATGTCATCGAAAGGTAAGGATTTCTCATGTTCACTAGTTAAAGAAGTAAGCCGGATTGGTGCTTCGCTAACCTCATCATAACTGCATCCCCTAGCCAGTATTTGATTTTTCTTAAATATTAACGCAGTATTGGCGAGATTAGAAATCATCACAAATCCCTGGCTATTACTAAAATCATACAATCCAGGCAAGATAATATAATTTTTCTCACTAATACTACAGAACCCAGCTGGAACATACAGCGATCCGGAGAAATGAGTTGTTGTATGGACTTCTATCGGAGAAGTTGAATATGCATCAATAGTGATTGGTATAGGTGTATGCAACGCATGTTTGGTTTTGATTACATTACACTCTTCACCGGGAGCTCTATAAAATGTTAGATTGGTCGAAGTTTTAATAATTACGAAATTTGGGGATTCCGTAAATGTTTGTCCTATCATTACTTCAGCTGGCATGAAATGATCATCAACCACAACTAAATCGACAAGACCTTCAACATCATCAACACACAAAAGACCAGTAACTACTCCCATCGGTTTGATGGTTGAGTTTCCGAATCCTCTTAGGTTTGGAACGTTATCAGGGTGATTCAAATCACCAAATATTTTCTTAGCTGTACTTTCCTTAATAAGAGTGCATGAGCTTCCTAAATCAACAAATGCTTGTATAATCACGCCTTCTAATTTCGCACTCTTATAATACTTATCGCTTTCGACATTCGTAGATTGTAAATGTGGCTTTTGTATATCATTTATCTTTACTATCCTAACATCTTTATCTGATTGAGGAGCGGGAAGCGGCAATAGATTGTTATCGTTTCCATTGAATGAAATACCTGCGCCTACCCTATTTCGGCACTCATGAGCCATGTGACCAGCTCTACGGCATATGGTACACTTTTTCATCGGCTTTGTACACTTTGATCGAATGTGCCCACTTTCTCCACAATTAAAACACACGATGTCAGGTTTAACAACCTCGGAGTTCGAATTCGTGACATTTTGGTTAATTTTATTATCTTTGTTCCATGGTTTATTACGTTTTTGAACCATTAGGTAATTGTCGTTCTGAGATAAAGTTTTAAGGTAGGAAAATAATTGCTCGGGTTCATTGAAACGGCACGAATTCGCACTCATCCTAACAAATTTGTCATCTATGCCATGTATTAATATACCCACTGCCTTAATCCCCGTAACCTCACATTTATTAATTAAAATCATCTTTTCGTAATAATAAATGTCCAAAGGCTGCCCAAGTTTACAACGTACGTTGAGCATCCTCTGAAATAAGTCGCCATAGTTTTCCGTGGATGGAAAAGCTGATTTCAATTTATCTACCCATTGCGGCCACGTGAATAATAATGAGGGTAGACCTTGGTACCAACGCCGTGCTAAACCAGCTAATTTAGTCAATGCATAATGACAGGTTTGAGTATCTGTCCACGAATATATTTGAGCACACTCATTGACTTTGTGAATCCAAATTTCAATATTTTGTGAACCGTCATTCGGGTCAAACTCTGGTATCACATTAACGTGAGCGGTAAATGACTGTGCTGGAACAACATTACTTGTACTGCTACTTGTGCCTGCACTATGATTTATTACAGAGGTATTACTAACAGAAGCTTCGGCATTTTGTACATTTGTACGATTTTTCGTCGTGGGGGTAGGAGTCATAGTTTTTACGCTTGCACTACGAGTATGTTTAGTCTTAGACGTGGACGTACGTTTATCAGTGCCAGAACTTACTGCATTGGCAACCTTATCTGTCCGAGAACGACTATGTCGTTTATTTTTATGTTTTTGCGCGCGGCTACGACGCTTACTACTATAGTCAGATCTTTTTTTGTCTTTCCTATGTCGCCTACGCGGTGGTTCATATCCTGAACCACGAGAAGATGTTCTGGAACCGGATGTTGAGTATGAACGGTGTCGGCGGTGCCTAGATGACCTACGCTTACGTGACCTGGATTTTCTGTCCGATCCCATGGCTAGCGATTCCTCGAAAAATTTACTTCAACTTAAGCATACATAAATACATTAACAACGGTAATGCAACATAACGTGATTAAGTACTTAATAACAGTACTCGTTTATCTAACGTTACAAATTAATTTCACCATTAGGGTAGGTATGAAACTTTTTCAAAGTACCAGAAAATAAAAATCACAATAATATAAATGAATATAGGAAATCTACCAGTGTTTGATCTTCACTAAATTAATTAAACATTAACGTGTAAATGCATCAGTTTAGAAAGTATCATTTGTACACTTATTTTACGTATATAATTACACCACTTTTAAATCTAATAACACTCTCATTGCTTTTGATATTTCTTATACCACGCCGTACTTACAATCAATTTGATAAATAAAATAAATATGAATATATCACGATCAACGAAAATAAAGTCAGTTATTATCACACAATAATTAGAACGTCTTTCACGGTGGTAATATTTATGTACCTCTATCTTTAATTTCACATTTGAACATCACACTACAACCAGGAACAATGGAATGTCCAATCACCAATAAATTATTTCTTTTCACCACTGACCTTATTTTTCTTTCTTCAAGTAACGGCAGCATGGGGCGCTGCTGCGCATCCCACTTCTGAAGTGAAAGCTTACCCCAGGTTGAACGCTCAGGATATACGAATAAGAATCCACTTGAGTTAAAGCTGCTTTTATTTTCTTCCTTTTTTTCTCACCGTTAATAATTTCTATTTCAAAATTCACACCACGTCTGCCTTACAAGTGACAGGCCATGACAAGTGTTGCTATATTTAAAAACATATCGTTTTGAAATCGAACCGTTATCCTATTAATGTAAGTTATTTTATTTTTATTTTGTTATATATAATATTTCGTTTAGATACAATTTATTATTTTTTATACAATTATTATAGGTGTCATCAACATAGTTTGATTGCGTTTCGTTATTCCTTTATACCAAATTATCTATTTTGCTTACATAGGTAACAAAGTAAAAATTACAATTGAAACCAATCTTCGGAATTTCCAGAGTTTTAAACTACCTACTTGGTGACATTGTGTATTAATTAACCCATCTTATGGGTGTAACCCCACCAATACTTGATGGGTGGTCGCAGATAAAAGGATGCAGGTCAGCCTTAGCTAATAGGCTATGGGGAAATTTGTATGTGCCTACATTTAGGTAGGGTAGACCTGACCTCAATAGGAGGGAGAGAAATTGTAAGGATACTGGCACGCGGCAGCTCTGTCACATTTTGTAATTTAAATTAAGAAGAGCAGCCGAATGTCAGTACCAGAAAACATAAAATAAATCTGTACATTCGCAACACGAGATTCGAACAATAAACATGAAGTAAAGTCATATCTGCGTTTTTTTTATGTTAGAGAGGCCAGACAAACGAACCAGGAGGTCACCTGATGTTAAATGATCACCACAGTCCATAGACACCCGCAACGCTTTACACGATGCCAGTGCGTTGTCAGCCCTAAGGAAAAAGGAGGGAATAGGGGAGGGGGAGAGGTATAAGGGCTCCCGGCGCTCTCACTGACCGTACGAAACGTAGCAGGGGTACTGCTGCTTCACGCCGTTGTTCTGTGAAAGGGTGGTACTGCCCCGGACGAGCCGGACCATTCGTGATGCAGCGACTAGCTACAACATGGCTCTACCGCTACAAAAAATAAGTATAATCATAGCCCGAAGAGCTACATCCCTGGACCTAAGTAAGGGTCATAACAGTACCTACTAAGCCTATATTTGTGTCTCACTACTGGGCAAAGGCCTCTCCTCTTGACATCCACATCTCACTGTCCAGAGCTAGTTTTTGACCAGTCGCTCAGTTCCGCGTACGGAGGCCGTATTGTCTAACGTGCGGTGCGGGCGTTCGCCATCGCATTCACCGTTTCTTTCTACCCCATCTTATACCTACCGTGAGACAGAAAGAAATGGTGAAAACGATTGTGATTCCGAGTGCGTTAAGGCGGGCACAGGCCCTGCTTGTGTGTGTCATAATCATAAGTCATAAATGAAACTGTAAGAAAGATGGCGCACTAGATGCGTGCACATGGTGTGCCATCTTTCTTACAGTTTCATTCATTACAACTGGTGCGTGACACGTGGTCTGCGCCGGCCTTATACCTCAGGTTGTCTCGCCATTAACAGTAAGCAACGTTCAAAAATTAAGAGAAACTACTGTGGTAGCGAGCGGGGGAGTATGGTAAAAAAACTTGTGGTTTATTAAAATAGACATGGAAATAGGTTAAATGACATTTTTGTCCTTGTCCTAGTGACGTGGTGAGTGTATTTTTAAAAATACTAGCTGTTGCCCGCGACTCCGTCTGAGAAGAACTCGTTTTCTGTTTTCCGGGATAAAAGTATCATATACGTTAATTCAGGTTATAAACTATATGTGTGCCAAATTTCATCCGAATCCGTCTAACTATTTAAGCGTGAAAGAGTAACAAACATCTATACATCCATCCATACAAACTTTCGTGTTTATAATATTACTAAGATGTATTCAAATTCAATCCAATATTCCATATCATAAATCCTATGACGTTTTGCCTATAGGTTTTATGGTTATAGAATATCGAGGTCGCGGATATAAAAGGCCCTGTCAAAAGGCTTTTAAGTGAGTCGAGGTCAAGGCTCCCTCAAAATGTTTCTTACGGAATTAAATATGATAGGATGTTGCTTATTTCCAAGGGTATTTACCTAAGTTGTATTGTATTCCAGTTCACGAAGCAATACATTAATAGGTGCGAACAGCTGTGACTGTGGTACAGTAAAATTACATAAGATGGTTTGCCTTCATTTCATATTCAACTTTAACCTACAAATAAACCCAATTTTTGAATACCTACTGTTACCCACGTTTGCAGATTTTGTAATAGCTACTTTATTTGTATGATGTTAAAGTTGGAAATGAAATGAAGGCAAGCCATCTGTCAGTGATAAACTAAAAGTAAACGTATTGTAGTGATATCGATCTGTTATTAATATAAGTAATATGAAAGTTTCGGGAATACAAAAAATGGACCAGTGTAAAGAGTTAAATGTACATATGTTTACTGTTTTTTAAAGTATTCTCATTTTTTCATTCGCTTTGACCAATTATTGAAACAGTTATTCCACTCCAAAGATGTAGTCCCCGAAATGACACTTATCCACTTGACAGTCCGGGCCGCGCGACCAATATGCCTCAAACCGTCCGGGTTTTTTATCGACGGACGCACCGCGCTGCGCGTTCACTACTTTCTAACAAAAACATCTGTATCTTCCGAACTAATAGGTTTTATATAAAGAAAAAAATACTGAGACGTAAATTAATGTTTATTCTTTCGAATACTGTTTATAAAACAATAGCACACGTATAATTTTTTTGCATAAATCAAGGTCAAAGTTGTAAAATCGGTAAACTTGGCTGTAAGTTTCTTGTTTGACGACTAATAACTCGAAATATTGAGCGATGACCCCTTTTTTTATTAATTACAAAAAAAATACAGTTTTTCACCTTTAAAATGATATTACAATCTAAACATACCGTTCCCAGTGAGTTAGCAAAATAAATTAATCAAGTTGCCTGCTCTTCGCAACATTTATAATTTTGTGAAACTGATTTTGTAGCAAGATGGCCGCCCGCGTAAGGCTGCCTGCAACCGATAGCCACTTTACAGTTCGTGCATACTATGGTATCCATTGTCACGAGAAAGTAAATTTCGTCAAAAAAACCAAGTTTAATTTATTTTTTGTTTTGTATTTTTTTGTTTAAAGAAATAATTTACATTACATGAAATCGGTAGCTGATGCATTTCGCCTGTTTTTAGCAGGATACTTTTAATATTATTTTTATTAATTAATAATTAAACCATTCTTAAAAACAATAGGACCTATAGCAAAAACTTAAAAAATACATACAAACAGAAACAATAATGCCAAACAGCGAATAATCAAGTCACACGAGAAATAGTTTGTACAAACCCTTATTTCAGATATATTTTCAAATGTCCATGGATACTCAACCATCCACAGCATAAAACCTGAGGAGCACCGTAAATGTTTTGATGAATCCTTGGCGAGTGTGACATATTTCCCAAATAAAAGTTTATTAATCTAATCTTCATAAACCAATCGTCAATATTTATTGTATATTTCAGTAATCAGGGCGTCAAATTACTAAAAATTTGGCAATAAATCTTCAAATTTCCAGCTCAAAAAAACCTTGATCTTTTAAATTGAAATTGCACTGTATTTACACTCACATTCAGTAGATTTAAGACGGAATCATAGAAAATAAACATTTCTGGTTATTTTTATGTACGATAACCCTCAAAACTATGTAATAAATGTTAAATACTTAAGACATAACGGCACGTTATCCACAAACACTGACAATCAAGCGCAGAATTCACAGGTCACTGCGAAATGTTTTTTTTTTACCGACAAGTAGTCCGCCACTACTGCCATCTATATTTTTAGGGCTAATAATTTAGTCAGGCTACGTTTGTGCATCAATACATTTTGTAAATAATGCCGGGTATTTTTACTAGATGGCATTGAAATCAACTATTCATTCCTCCACCTTTTACGATACTAAGGTATCCGCGGACGGGTTGATACGCATATTGGTTTTGGATACCATGGTATCATCGGACTGTCAAGTGGTTATAAAGGTGTCCACTGCTGCGTCGAGTGACAGGAATCGTTGAACGCGCAAGCTATCTTTAATTTAAGGGTATGTATAGAAATCATTAAGACTCAAGTCGCGGCTGTATGGTGGATGGGTCAATAATTCGGCATTAAATAGTCCAAATACTCATTTGTTTGACGAGCAGTGTGTAGTCGCTAGCGTTGTCGTGATGAGAATGATGATGCATCGGTTGTAGTTTTCTATTTTGAGTATGTCAACGATTTTAGGCAGACTAATTGTAGTATATCAGTCTGCATTAACCGTTCTGCGATCCTCAAGTGCAATAGTCGCAACTTGCCCTGATTTCGAGACAAAAGTGGCGACCATCTTTTTCGCCGTGCTTCGGGAGCGAACAATCTTGGTCGGTCGCAGTTCGTTTTCGAACACCCAAACTCGTTATTGGTTTTTATTTTCAAGTTCGTAAACATGTATCCACGTTTCATCACCCAACACGATTTTATATACTGCGTTGGAAGTTCCTGTGTTAAACCTTTCTAAATTTATTCGGCACCAATTGACCCAGGCCCCCTTTTGTTCATCAGAAAGTTGGTGTAGGACCCAACGGGAAAATAGCTTTCTCACGACCAGTTCTGTTTGCAAGATAGTTTGAATTTGACTCATTGCAATCCCTAAACATGACTGAATTTCACGATATGTGACATGACGATCTTTGTTGATCAGGTCCCGCACTGCATCGACGTTTTCTTGAGGAACCCCAGATTTGGGCCGCCCTTCACGAAAATCATCACTGAGTTTCACACGATCTCGGTAAAATTCTGAAAACCAGCGATACACAGTCGTCTTTCATGCCACTCCCTCCCCAAATGCATAAGTCGTCCGATCAAGGCATTATTTTTGAGATAAACCACTCTTAAAATCGTAAAAATTCATAGCTCTTAAAATTTCTCGCGTTATTTCAATTTTGGCGGCAACGACTCCGTTTTAAAAAATAATTACTAAAAAGTGTCTACTTTTTTTTTCAAACTGCCTGCTGTAATGAGTTGACAAGACCTCTATGATTATAAAAAGGTTAAATTTGAAACACTATTGTACCATTAAATAATCGATTCCCGAAACTTTCAGTGCAGCCTAGTAGAAATTGAAATAGTTTATTTGTTAAACATACTTAGGTAGAAATAATCCAAATGTAAATGAAGATGTTTGTAAGTATTTCTTAATTAAAAACATAAAATTAGTATAAATTTATCGAATCAGGCGTTATTTGCGGAGGTCCATATCAGTGAACTGAAACAATTACTTACTTTGCTCACCCGAGACCTTATCATAGCTATGTTTATGCAAGAAACGTGTGTTCATGCAGTTCCTCCACCTCCTCACTGTATAAACACACATAAATCACACAAACCACCACCAAACTACACCGACGCGTTTCGAACTCAACCAGAGCTCAACTTCACCCGTTTCAATTCAGCTTCAACCGTTCACTATGCTAGTTATGCTGCCAGATGTTAGACAGATGTCAGTGTAGTTTGGTGGTGGTGATAACCCCAACTGGGTTTGTGTGATTTTTGTGTGTTCGTATAGTGTGGAGGTGAAGGAACTGCATGAACACACATTTCTTACATAACCGTAGCTATCATAAGGTCGCCGGTGAGCAAAGTAATTGTTTCAGTTTTTAGAAGGATATTGGTTCAATTTGGCAAACAACGCATACAATAAACTACTATTTATGTTATTATCAATCTAGTTTTTCCCCGCGACTTTTGTCGGCAAAGAATGGTATAAGATAAAAAGGGTCCTTTGTGTTAATTCAGGTTATAAATTATCTGTGTGCCAAATTTCATCCAAAATCGCCGTTTTTACGTGATGGAGTTACAATCACCCAAACATACTACGAATATTCTGGTACTTAATACGAGTATACCGGGTAAGTAATGGACAAAAGTAGTAAAAACCTACTTAATATGCAGATAGAATTCTAGGTACATTTTTGGTCGTATACATACCTACTCTAAGCATCATAAAAATGATTTGAATCGTTTTTATGATGCCCACTTCACGAACACTTCATTCTTTAATATAATATCTTAAAACCAAAATCCGTCTGTCATCAGAAGTTGAGTGCCAGTGCTCATAATTATGTTAAACGGCCGCCCGAGAAGAAATTACTTCATTGTTTGAAAAGAAACAGCGACGTCATCCAAAACATTTGCTTTAATGGAGACTAAATAAAGGAGCGCCTTTTGCGAAATTCTTGCGTAAGAACGTCAACTTTTGCCTGAAACTAGGTTTAAAATTAAAACATTCTGATAAGTTTTGAATATTTTAGTAAAACAAAATTATAACAACAGCTTAATGTGAATTTCTCGCTTTGCTGAATCATTGATGAATTATGTTAAATACTGCATTTATTTTAACAAGAGATGTGCCGATTATGACTTTGGCCGACTAGCCGACTATAATAGCCGATTAGTCGGTTGTACAGAGACCGACTGTACAACTGACTGAACAAGCGGATCACGGTTTTGTGTAAAAAAAAAAGATCGTGTAAAGATAATGCTGTTATTGTTCATTAAAGTGAAATATATTACTCAGAAATACATACAAAGTAAGAAGCCGGATAGTAGGCGCTCCTTGCCGAATAGTCGCCGACTATGATAGTGGCCGGATACTCGGCTTTACCGACTAGTCGGCACATCTCTAATTCTGACGTAAATAGATATGAAATTGTATGAATCTAGTTTATTTTCAGTAATCATCTTTATTACATTGACGACCAAATAAAATGTGGTCAGAAAACTTGACTACGTAGCTTGAAGTCCCGGGTTCATTCGTCGGTCGAGGCAGATGTTATGTTACGAATGCACCTTCTCTAATCTTGGATTTTTAGTACAGTCAACGTCATAAATAAGTGTTCACTTTTGTACCTTGTCGCTTTCACTCGTTACATAATTTCGTATGGCTTTTCAAACATGACGTTAAAGTGTCAAGGCACAAAAGTGATCACTTATTTATGACGTTGACCCTATGTATTAGCTATATATGTTTTCACCTCAGCACCTCAAACAGGCAGGTTTTGCTACTAAAAAACAGTGAGCAAAATCCGAAGTAGCTTTTTAAATATTTTTTTTAAATGTCGAGGACAATGCCATCATTCATCCTTCCCATGTGCTCAATTCGAAAGATTTCAACTTCAGTTTGATCTGTCACTTTCATTTCGATACGAAAAGAGCGAGAGATAAGATCAAATCGATTCTAAGTTCGATTTCAAATTCTATACCTAGTAGGCCTAAAAAATAAAAGAACGATTGAACGTTCGGATACTCATAATACGTACTTAACCTTAAAATTGTAATTCGTCTGTTAAGGTTTTAAATTTAATTATGGTACTTTATTAATAATTGGATTATATTCAACTATAGAATCCTTCGCTGACTCGTGATTCAAAATCAACACTCGCAGTAAAAACCAACTTTGCTCTCTTGTTGCACAAATAACTATTGTTTTGGCGTTATCTAGTACCCGCTATAAAAGCTTTGATTACTTTGGGATAAGTTCAATTGAAGTAATTTGTCCTATTGTATTATTATTTAAAATTCCTTACAAATGAAATTGATCTTCCACGATGTTCAAATGGTATTGAAACAAGCTGAAAAAGCTATTTCTTGAACGAATATACGTGTCTTAGGGGCTTTATTATTATAGTAGTGTGGTAGCCCAAGAGAGACTACTTCTAATACTTATGCATAATTTTTAATTTTAGTCTTGTCTGCATGCGAACCTTTCCCCTCAGACAGGACCACGGGCAGTGTTGGCAAAAAATCAATTCGAATTGACGATTGACGATTGAGGATTGACCGATCAATTCGAATTGACGATTGACGATTGACAAAACTAATTCTAAATCTACTGATTGAAGATTGACGATTACTAATCGTTAATTCGAATTGATCGGTCAATCCTCAATCCTCAATCGTCAATTCGGATTGACAATTACTTTGTATATACCTACCTAATGTCCTTTTTATTTAGGCCATTTTTCGAAACTGACCAAATGCGTTCAAAAGCGGTGTCTGAGTTTACCAAAGGTTCCGAAACATGTTTCCGACGGCAATATGAAGGATGTCCTTTTTGGAACATTTTCGGGACTTTCCTTGAAATTAACCGATAGCGTTCAAAATCTGAGGTGCCCAAAGGTTTCGAAACTTGTTTCCGAGGGAAATATTGAGAGATGTCCTTTTTTGGGACATTTCTAGAAATTACCCGATTGCGTTTAAAATCGATATCTGAGGTAACCTCTGGGAACCTCAGGTATCGACTTTAAGTCCAGTAAGTAAGTCCCAAAAAAAAGGACACATTTGAGAATTGAGAATTGATTTAATCCGAATTGAGGATTGATGCGTCAATTCCAATTGATTCAATCGGATTGACGCGTCAATCAGAATCCGGATTGATTTAGTTCAGATTGATGCCAACACTGACCACGGGTCATTGAACTTGGGTAATCCTGACAAAATGCTCAGTTTTCTCCCGCAGTCGCCTAGAAAATGGGCTTTAGTAGCGCAGGTGTAATAAGCAGCACATTATTCCGGAGAATGTATTAGATTAAATGGTGAGACGGTTCGGGTTGTGCGGCAGTTCAAGTACCTGGGCCATATACTAACTGACGACATGAGGGACGACAGTGATATGGAAAGGGAGAGGAGAGCTTTGGCGGTTCGAGGGAACATGTTGGCCCGGAGATTTGCCAGGTGTAGCAAGCAAGTCAAGTGCACGTTATTCAACGCATATTGTCTTTCTTTCTACACTTGTCAACTCTGGGTGAGACACAACAGCAAGTCGTACAGCTCCATCAGGGTACAGTATAATAACATCTTCCGGACCCTGATGGGGCTGCCCAGGTTTTGCAGTGCCTCAACCATGTTTGCTGAGGCCGGGGTCCCTGACTTCTATGCTGTTATGCGGGCGCGCATGGCCTCCTTTTGGGAGGGTTTGCGTCGCTCGCGGAACGGCATCTTGACTGCGGTCTACCGAGATCTGGACAGTCCTATCTTTAGATACTGGCTTTCTGCCCACCAGAACGTGAACCGAAAGTAGTTGTAGGATGACGGAAACATTATTGTTGCATTTTGGTTTAGTCTAAGTAGGCACTTTGACTAAACTAAAATGTATTCTGTAATTTGATTTGTATTTGTATTTGTATTTGTTTAATTTTATTTTTTTTATTTTTATTGTTACTTTATAATATGGGTGTACAGAACTGCCTGTAAATAAAACATTATTATTATTATTATTATTATTATTGTTGTTAGTAACTACGTGTGGGATAATGAAAATACATAGCTTAGTGTAGGGGCCTAGATGGGTTCACATCACTGTCGGTAATAGAAGCAGAGAAAGTGTTATAGCCTAGGGTCTAAGAAATTAACTTAAGATAGAGCACGTAAGTTTAAAAATATCGTTAGAGGACTTGATTTTTAGGGTTCCGTAGTCATCTAGGAACCCTTATAGTTTCGCCATGTCTGTCCGTCTGTCTGTCCGCGGCTATTCTCAGAGACTGTTAGTACTAGAAAGCTGTAATTTGGCATGAATATATATATCAGTCACGCCGACAAAGTGCATAAATAAAATAAGGAAAAAAAAATTTTTTTATGGTACCTCCCATAGACGTAAAGTGGAGGTGATTTTTTTTTTCTCGACTAACCCTATAGTGTGGGGTATCATTGGATAGGTATTTGAAAATAAATAGAGGTTTTTTAAAACCATTTTTTGATAAAGTGAATATTTTCGGAGATATTCACTCCGAAAGTTCAAAATAATGTGTCCCCCCCTCTAACTTTTGAACCGCACGTCTAAAAAATATGAAAAAAATCACGTAAGTTAAACTTAATAAAAACTTTCTAGGAAAATTATTTTCAACTTAATCAGTTGAGCAGTTTTTAAGTTTTTTTTTTAAATATTTCTAAACTAAGATTGTAATTTAACCTTCATTGCAAGCATTTTTTTTCTTTAAGTACCTATAAGATCACGCTAACAGTATCTTCTTTCAAATAAAAAAAATATGTTACATCTGAAAAACAATCAACATACATACTAGTTCTATCTACTAGACTGTAGTAGATTAGTTACCCAATTCGCCGATAGATGGCGCTGTACCGCCGACGTTGGGACCAAAACAAACACATTAATAAAGTTTGCAAAGATTTTTTTCGTACCTGCTACGGAACCCTATCTTGGGCGTGTCCGACACGCTCTTGGCCGGTTTTTTCATATTATCTCACCATTGCTTATCCCACGCTTGATGCGCGTTCATCAAGACGATTTTTGTAAATCGCGATAATCTAGAATACTTATAAAGTCAAAGTCAAAATTCTTTATTCAACTTAGGCATCAATTGATGCTCCTATGAACATCGAAGAATCTACCACCGGTTCGAAAAAACACTGTTGAGAAGAAACCGGCAAGAAACTCAACAAGGTATATTTTTTTCAAACAGATCTACATTACATTGTTATTAAATAATATACCTACATCTAAAGTATTTAATACAATTAAATTTTTTAACACAGTAGATACGCTATTTGAGACTAGGGATCGCCAAAGCGGATTGGAATTATTTCCAAACATCCCTTTATAGTACGCCTTAGATATTTATGTCTTCTTCACAATGGATTTGATTGATTTTTTATATGTATTATATTATATGTATTTCACCAGTCTATCTAGACTATTATAACTAAGTACATAGTTGCTCTGTGAGCCGAAGTCTTTGCGTGTTTTTCAAAATTACTTTTTTACGTTTTTCAATCCCCATGGCACCGCCACTTTACAAAAATAAAGCTACTTGGCAGAAGGATTATTAGCGAGTAGGATGGTAATAACGATCCGGACGGACCTTGTACGGTTGGCCAAGAAAGTGGTCTACCAGTTTTTACAAAAGTTTCTGTGAGATCTAAATATCGCTAAGGTTGACTTTTTTAACTGAGTGAAGTCTTTAGTCACTATCATCATATTAATGCAAGGGAAAATCGACCTCATTGTATCATGACGTGCAAATGATCTTCAACCGTAGGGTGGTAGACCATATTTTTGGCCGACTATACAGGGTCCTACTACTCACGTCTACATACTTTATTCAATATAAATAAATTAAAATTCGGTTGAGTATTTGGTTCCTTTTTAACTTTCATTGCGGAAAAAGCCCAATTAATTTAAAAAAAAAAACTCTACCGCTCGTTGCGTTACTTTAATATTAGAAACGTACCAATTTGATATTTCCACAACATTTCCATTCTGATCGCGAATCGATAACAAATAATACCTACTTTGTTTACGAAATGTCAGATTTATGGACGGATTAAAAGCTCATTGAAATAAAATCGAGTTTTTCCAACGGGAAAGCCCAACGTTCACCGAACTCAGCGATCATAAACAAACATACTCGCAGCTTGAGCTCGCGTAAAGAAAATATGAAGGTAATTTTTCGAGTCAACGAACGCAAATTAGGGCAGAAGAGGGTCGGTTTAGTGGCCACTCATTAACTAATGCCACGCTTGACACCGCTTTGCTTTTAGTTACACCGACTTACCTATCGGCGAACCATTAATTTCAGTTTAAAGTGATTAATGAAACGTAGCCTTAAAGCTCCAATGACCAATTAGCAAGCTGCTAACTTACTTGTGTTACTTTTTTTTCGTTATACTCACAATATATACAATAAGTCAAGCAAGTTTATAGGTGCGTAGAAATAATAGGCATTGAAAAGAAAATTATGTTGTTATTTTCTGATTTTTATTTGTGGCTATTTACATATATGTATAGGCCAGTAGTGTTCCGTCACTACATACAAACATTTTTACTGTTTTTTGTACCGTTGGCGGTGGACTGGTTAATAGGTTTATACCATATTCGAGCGAACAAGCCGAGGTTAAATTCGAATTCACGCGTTTTCCCCGACATAAAACCAAGCTAGATCGATTGTTCACCCCTGAAAACTCCCACATAGCAAATGTTATCGATTTTTTTCCTTAAATACCTAAACAAATAAATAAATACACATATAACAATTGCTAGTTTAATGGTTTTAGAGTAATATTACTCTAAAACTAACTACAATACTCGTAGTAACTAGTTAATCGTATAAAACAAACATGCAAATATTTGTTCTAGCCGTTGCGCGGGACTCCGTCTGGTCTGCAATATGCAATATTTCAATATCCCAGTAGAAGAAAGGGGCTAGATGAAACTAAAACGACTTAACGATATCCTTCCGAAGTCGCGGGCTCAAGTTTAATTTAAAGGCGGAGGAATTCTGGCGGCGTTTACACCGTGTCCAATAAATTCGAATACAGTTTCAAACTCTCATTAAAATAAAGCACTAATAACAAATGTAATAAAAACTATATTTCATGAAATATATTCTTATCTACAATATTCACAGTAAATAGTTTGGGATGACTCCACCTTTAACATTCATCACCAGCTTCAAACGTTTTTCGAATCCGTCGCACGCGGCACGCACTGCCTCCATCGGCATTTCGTCCCAAATTTGCACGATATTTTTTTTAAATGCTCTAAATTCTTAATTTTATAGTTATTAAGTTTTGAGAGCGTGTACGACCATGCAAAAAGTCCAGTACATTTAAATCTGGAGAACTTGGGGGCCATTCATTTTTTGGCAAGAAATCCGTTAAATTGGCCTGACACCACGCTTGAACTAAGTTTGCTGTGTGGGACGGAGCTCAGTCTTGTTAAAAACAATAGTCGTCGTTCCCAAACATCATTTTTAAATTTGGAGCAACATTTTTTCCAAAACTTCTGTTTTATAGTAAGTCGGCATTGATTTTTACTCCTCTGTCAATAAATACCAAAGGAAGTTTACTCCGCTTGCAAACTGCTCCCCAAACCATCACTGATGGTGCACTTTGGAATCTTGGCACATTCCTCTGGTTATCTGGAATATCCTGTATGTTTGCTGCCCACAAACGATTATTTTGAGTATTGAGATTGCTCTAAAACGAAGAGTTTTTCGTCCGAAAAAACGAAACCATCCCCCGCGTGCCAGGAAAGTATACTGTTTGATCTATCTACTTTTTTTTTGTAGCTTCGGAAATGCCGTGTACTTTTCTTTTCTTGTAAGCGTGACACCCAAGGTCTGCTCTCAAGATGTTGTGTACTGATCCTCTTGAAATCTTTTAGTCTGCAGCTAATTTTCGGATGGAACGGTGTTTTTTCCGGCAAATACGCTCTCTCACGTTTTTCACGGCCATATCCGTTCTTGCTGAACGCGGGCGACCAGATCTCTTGTGGCCTTCTAAAGAGGAGGTCTCCTTGTATCTTCTAATTGTAGTATAAACCAGGTTACGCTTAACTCCAAAAGATTTCAATGCTGCAAAAATTGCACTGGGGCTACCGCCTTTACGAAAATTTGAGATAATAGGTTCCCGGAACTGCTTCATCATGGATTCAACGTGATCGACGTTAGCTAAATATTTTAAAAATATTCTTATATGTTCATGACAATATAAACTTCGAATTATAATGACAAAACTGTATGAAAGTTGTCTATATTTTTCAAACCAATGTTAGAAAAAGTGTATTCGAACTTATTGGACACGGTGTATAACATTCTAACATACAGTACCTACTTACAGGTGTTAACCAATCACTTCAAATAAACAATTACTTAAGTAAGTAGTTAGTTACCCACTTCTATTTGCGGAAAACTTTCACTTCGCGGAAAAAACTTACAAACAAAAAACTCTACATTATGAGTAGTATTAAAAGTAGGTAGAGTTTTGTTCAGATATTTAAAAATAACTTGTCTTGTCGTTTCAAGAGATATTATATTCAGACAATTTAAAAAACAACTAGACGAATAAATGGAAATATCTACGTATGAAATTTACGATATAATTATGTGGCTGAGAATCACGTGAATTTTGTAAAATTAACAAAATGTGTGAAACTTACTTTCTACATTGAAGTTACATTAACGTTAAACCCATTTTACACCAGTAAGAAAAAATACTTATTAAGTTGTATTAACTCCATTACGAAGCCGTGAATCGGACAAGTTGGAAGTAGTCGTCTGAGCGCAGAAATATACTGCAACCTACGTAATTTTTAGGGTTCCGTAACCAAATGGCAAAAAACGTAACCCTTATGGATTCTTCATGTCTGTCTGTCTGTCTGTCCGTCCGTATGTCACAGCCACTTTTTTCCGAAACTATAAGAACTATGCTGTTGAAACTTGGTAAGTAGATGTATTATGTGAACCGCATTAAGATTTTTACACAAAAATAGAAAAAAAAAACAATAAATTTTGGGGGTTCCCCATACTTAGAACTGAAACTCAAAAAAATTTTTTTCATCAAACTCATACGTTTGGGGTATCTATGGATAGGTCTTCAAAAATGATATTGAGGTTTCTAATATCATTTTTTTCTAAACTGAATAGTTTGCGCGAGAGACACTTCCAAAGTGGTATAATGTGTCCCCCCCCCCTGTAACTTCTAAAATAAGAGAATGATAAAACTAAAAAAGATATATGATGTACATTACCATGTAAACTTCCACCGAAAGTTGGTTTGAACGAGATCTAGTAAGTAGTTTTTTTTTTAATACGACATAAATCATAAACCGCAATTTTTTATAGATAACTAGCTTTTGCCCGCGGCTTCGCTCGCGTGTACCATGAGAATTCCAAAGAACCAAGATAAAGCAAGCAAGCATACAGGCAAGCAAGCAAGCATGCAAGCAAGATTGCTTGCGTGACAATGGGACCATCTCAGGAGTATATTATATTCTTTCGAATAAAAAAAGAATTTTTTAAATCGGTCACACAATAGACCAAGAAATCGGTGAACATACCTACATAAAAAATACATAAAATGGAATGCATAACCTCCTCCTTTTTTTGAAGTCGGTTAAAGAGCCCTTTGCGGCCTACTTACAGTATAAACTTATGAATTTTGAAATTTTAGCTTACAACCGGTAAAACGCAAAATCCCGGTTTTCCCGTTCCCGTAAGAATTTCGCAAAATACTTTCTTAATACGGGGAAAGTTCTATCTCAATGCTCCTCTACACTCCCCAAGCAACTCATGCCGAATTTCAGCTTTCTACGACCAGTAAAACGAAAAATCCCGTTTTTTCCCATTCCCGTGGGAATTTTGGAAAGTCCTCTCTCAATGCTCCTCTACACTCTCCAAGCAACCTCATGCCGAATTTCAGCTTTCTACGACCAGTAAAACGAAAAATCCCGTTTTTCCCGTTCCCGTGGGAATTTTGGATAGTCCTCTCTTAATGCTCTTCTACACTCTCCAAGGAACCTACCTACTTGCCAAATTTCAGCTTTCTACGACCAGTAAAACGAAAAATCCCGTTTTTTCCCGTTCCCGTGGGAAATTTGGAAAGTCCTCTCTCAATGCTCCTCTACACTCCCCAAGCAACCTCATGCCGAATTTCAGCTTTCTACGACCAGTAAAATGAAAAATCCCGTTTTTCCCGTTCCCGTGGGAATTTTGGATAGTCCTCTCTTAATGCTCTTCTACACTCCCCTAGGAACCTACCTACTTGCCAAATTTCAGCTTTCTACGACCAGTAAAACGAAAAATCCCGTTTTTTCCCGTTCCCGTGGGAAATTTGGAAAGTCCTCTCTCAATGCTCCTCTACACTCCCCAAGCAACCTCATGCCGAATTTCAGCTTTCTACGACCAGTAAAATGAAAAATCCCGTTTTTCCCGTTCCCGTGGGAATTTTGGATAGTCCTCTCTTAATGCTCTTCTACACTCCCCAAGGAACCTACCTACTTGCCAAATTTCAGCTTTCTACGACCAGTAAAACGAAAAATCCCGATTTTTCCCGTTCCCGTGGGAAATTTGGAAAGTCTTCTCTCAATGCTCCTCTACACTCCCCAAGCAACCTCATGCCGAATTTCAGCTTTCTACGACCAGTAAAATGAAAAATCCCGTTTTTCCCGTTCCCGTGGGAATTTTGGATAGTCCTCTCTTAATGCTCTTCTACACTCCCCTAGGAACCTACCTACTTGCCAAATTTCAGCTTTCTACGACCAGTAAAACGAAAAATCCCGTTTTTTCCCGTTCCCGTGGGAAATTTGGAAAGTCCTCTCTCAATGCTCCTCTACACTCCCCAAACAACCTCATGCCGAATTTCAGCTTTCTACGACCAGTAAAATGAAAAGTCCCGTTTTTCCCGTTCCCGTGGGAATTTTGGATAGTCCTCTCTTAATGCTCTTCTACACTCCCCTAGGAACCTACCTACTTGCCAAATTTCAGCTTTCTACGACCAGTAAAACGAAAAATCCCGATTTTTCCCGTTCCCGTGGGAAATTTGGAAAGTCCTCTCTCAATGCTCCTGTACACTCCCCAAGCAACCTCATGCCGAATTTCAGCTTTCTACGACCAGAAAAACGAAAAATCCCGTTTTTTCCCGTTCCCGTGGGAATTTTGGAAAGTCCTCTCTCAATGGTCCTCTACACTCCCCAAGCAACCTCTTGCCGAATTTCAGCTTTCTACGACCAGTAAAACGAAAAATCCCGTGTTTTCCCGTTCCCGTGGGACTTTTTGATAGTCCTCTCTTAATGCTCTTCTTAACTTCCCATGCAACCTACATGCCAAATTTCAGCTTTCTACGACCAGTAAAACGAAAAATCCCGTTTTTTCACGTTCCCGTGGGAATTTTGGAAAGTCCTCTCTCAATGCTCCTCTACACTCCCCAAGCAACCTACATGCCGAATTTCAGCTTTCTACGACCAGTAAAACGAAATATCCCGTTTTTTCTTTATCCCGTGGGAATTTCCAAAAATCCTTAAAACTGTTTTTTACTATTACAATTACCTACTTCTATGCCAAATTTGAAGAGTCTAGTAATTATAGTTCATAGGATTCCGTTGAACTGAATATATAAATCCCGTTTATTCCTTATCCCGTGAGAATTTTGAAAAATCCTGAAATCGATGTCTTCATTATTGTAATACCTACTTGTGTATCAAATTTGAAGAGTCTAGTTATTATAGTTACTGAGATACGGTCACTCGGAATCGAATCTATAAATCCCGTTTTTTCCCGTTCCCGTGGGAATTCCCGAAAATCCTTCCTTAGTGGATGCCTACATTGTATAAGGAATCTATGTGCAAAATTTCAAGTCTCTAGGTCCAGTGGTTTGGGCTGTGCGTTGATATATCAACAGTCAGTCAGTCAGTCAGTCAGTCAGTCAGTTTAGAATTTTATATATATAGATGGTACGGAACCCTTCGTGCGCGAGTCCGACTCGCACTTGGCCGGTTTTTCTTAGTAGAGTAAGTTCGGGCTTAGGCCTTGGTAGGCGGAAAAGTAGGTACATACATACATATTACGTCTATTTTAGGCGCCGCGCCCCCTGACGCATTTAGGTCCAAGGGATTCAGGTCTTTAGCCCTCTCGTTAAGGCTTCAACTGACCTGGCTAACTTCTAATTATCGTATTCTGTTAGTCTAATTAACGTATAAGATGTGCTATTTTATTTATGTGGGTTGAGAGGTACAAGTCGTGTAGGTACAGATTTAGCAATAATTTTAGCTGTAATTACAGCTAACAAAGTATTGTATTGTATGGTTTGTTTGATGGTTAAACACGATAAACTTGTTTGGAACTGAAACAATTACTTTGCTCACCATAACTATCATATGGTCGCGATCTTATGATAGCTACGTTTATGCAAAAAATGTGTGTTCATGCAGTTCCCCCACCTCCACACTGTACAAACACGCGGAACACAACTATCACTACCACCAAACTACACTGACGCGTTTCGATCTCAACAGAGCTCATCCTCGGAACTTTTTTGGAATTGAAAGACAAACAAGATATTTTAAAATGGATCAGAAAAAATCAGCAAATGGTTTTTATAAGGAACTATTGGGTCAAAACGTAGTCACGACTTTGAGTAGGTATACTTACTTAGAACATCGACCAAATTTATGGAAACATTTGTCAATACAAGTAAAAATATCCTTAAATCATTCACAAGGGTGTTCAGTCAAGCTTATACAACCACCTGCTGATATATTTCGGATACATTTAAAAACACTTGGTAGATACAAATGAAGCTTGATGGTCTAGTAGCCTTGCAACCAGAGGGTCGTGAGTTCAATACCGGGCTCGCACCTCTTGAGTTTTTCAGAATTTATGTGCGAAATTACATTCGATATTTACCATGATGAAACTTGTGTACACCGGAGAAGAATTTCAATGGTGTATGCGAAGTTCCCACTCAAGCCGTCTTATTTTCAGAGGAGGCCTTTGCCTAGCTGTGGGATGTAATATAGGCTGGGAAGCCATGACAAGCTCCGTACCTAGGGGCTACCACGTCTCAGGATTCACTTGTTAACCCTACCTACCTGCATAATAAAAATAACTTCATACCTATAGGTATACTCTGAAAAACGAGCGAGGCTGACTGTCACAAAATACAGAATGAAATCTATTAATAACCCAAGAAAATATTTACTTAATAATTTTACCACAGCCTTGTACCTATTTGACAAAGCCTGTTACTCCAACCGAGCGCTAAGTACTAAAATACTTAACCAATTATCCAGACAGCCCCCAGTTCCGACAACCTAATTCTATATTCATCGAACACGATAAGGGACACCATGTAACAGACGAACTGATGAATATTCAATTTTAATAGAAAGTTACATACGATTGGGATTACGCTGGGGCGAGCGAAACTTTGTGCCGAGGGCTGATCAAATATGTGCACAGACTTTTTATTTCGTGTGTTTAGGAAGAATGGTTCGTAAGCGGTTTGCGTTACGTTTGAAAGGAAAGCGCAATTAGTCGCTAGAGCTGCTGCGAGCAACGTTCTCGTCATATTTGTTAAAAAAGTTACTTACAGAATGCAACCGTCGGGCGGCGTCGTGAATAGACAGTATGTGCGTTATTTTGTGCCGGTCGAGCTGCACGGGGTCCTTCGAGTCCCGATAGTTGCCCACGTACAGCCCAGAAAGCACCTGTAAAGAAAAAGATATTACTAACAATGAATGAGGGTTTCTATGACAGCCTTATCATCATCATTTCAGCCGAAAGACACTGCTGAACATAGGCCTCCCTCAAAATTCTCCAAATAGATTGATCGTGTGCCATCCTCATCTGACGCGATCCCGCAATCTTCACCAGGTGCGTCTTCCTGTCCGTGGAAGCCACTCAAGAACCTTTCGGTCTCATCAGGTATCAGTTCTACGAGCGATGTGGCCTGCCCACTGCCATTTGAGTCTGGCGATACTTCGACAAACTAGAACCCGTAATAAGTAAGTATAAGTGATTTCTGCACGAAAACACGTACCGCATAATGCGTAGCAGTCATGTATGTGGTTGCTGAATAGCAAGATAAAAGGTTGTCGTTCAAGAAATACCGTTATCTTGAAATAAGTGTAGTTTAGTCAACAAAGAAATTTTTTCACCGCTCTAAGGTTCAATGTCAGTTGTGCGATTTAAAGCGAAGATTACACTGAGTCGTTTACCTAACGTGGTCGCCGAACTTGTTTTAAATTACTAGCAAATGAAAATGAACGTCGTCTTCACCAGTTTCACTACCGTGTTCTTTACACTTTTGCAGTTGCTGCATGCAGCATGTTTCGAACGACTTAGTGTAATCGCAGCTTAAACATCAAAGGCTATTTTCACTTTCCTTACTGTTTTTATTCCAATGTAGGAACCGAATTTTTTAAAAATTTTTAGGTATTTATTAAGGAACTTTGATCAAGAAATGACATGTCGGATCCAACACTTAACTATAAATCTAGGAACTGTTATATAAAAGGGTAAAGCGCTTACTTGGTCGACTAGATGCGCCATACACATTTTTTGTTTGCATCTCTCTTGTGGACATGGCAAAAGATAAGGGTCTATAGCCAATATTTTTTTATTCAAGTCAACATCGGCTTGTGGGGCGCCTGGCCAACTGTCGCCTAAGGCCCTACCGAGCTTTTGGTGCCAATCGATTTTAGGTATTCTATGCACTCGTGTATGTGTGCGTGAGAGCGGCTAGAATCAAAGCCGTGCGTAAGCGCGAGCGACACAAGTTCCCAGTCCGATGGCCGAAGGAGAACTAACGCAACTAACTATTGGACAAGGGGGAAGCACGATGGCTCAAGATAGGTTGGTTAGACTGCGCGTGTATTTAGGTATTTTCATCATACTACTAAAACAAATACATATTTTAAAAATGTAGCAACACAAAAAATCTTGTTTTATTAACATTCAAAAAGTCATTACCTGCCGCTACGCTATATTAGCATATTCACGTCGTACCTACTAAGGATTTATTTTATTTTTTAGAGACAACTTAGGATTCTTTTTTCTATCGAGCGAACTACAAGTAATCGTGTTTCGATAAACACTGGCTGGGTTAGAGTGAATCCCCTAATATCTTACACATAAAACCGCCTTCAAAAAATAGAAAAATACCCAAAAAAACTTGGAAATAAATATTGAACCGAACACAATAAGCATGAAAATATTTTTCTACTAATCTGTTTGAAGTCGGTGCCTTAGCTCGAGCCAGCAGGAGTGAACCTAGTAATTTAACTTACCTACATAGTAGGTACCTACTATCTATAGGGCTTCTACCACTCCTGCTGGCTCGTGCTGAGGCACCGACTTCAAACAGATAAGTAGAAAAATATTTTCATGCTTATTGTGGTCGGTTCAATTTTTATTTCCAAGTTTTTTTGGGTATTTTTCTATTTTTTGAAGGCGGTTTTATGTGTAAGATATTAGGGGATTCACTCTAACCCAGCCAGTGTTTATCAAAACACGATTACTTGTGCTTTTTAGTTGTTTCTAATGGCCTGGACTGGCACCCTTTACTGACTGTACTTTTTGCCTGTGGTTACCAAAGTACTCATCAAGACGAATCAAACGAGACCAAACTTGATGGGGTTATGTCATTTTACTACGGAGTTCTTATGGTCACCATCCAACTTCATTGACAGACCCTGGTTACTATCTAGGACCAAAGTACTCGTTGAGACGAGTCAAATGAGTCCGTACTCGATGGGGTAGTGCCGTTATATTATGGAGTACCTTTGGCCACCTTCCAGCTCCATCATCAGACCCTGTTTATCATCTGGAATCAAAGTACTCGTCAAGACGATTCAAATGAGCCCAAACTCGACGGAATTGTGTCGTTTTATTACAGAGTTCCTATGGCCATCTTCCAACTCCATCATTAGATTAGCTCCATGTCACAATAATATTGCAAAGTCACCTGATTTACACATGCATGTAAAATTTGAACTCAACCAGAAACCGGAAAGTGAGTCAAATTCAACTTGCAAGATTTGACCCGTTGAGGATTTCCGTTGGCCATCTGCGGTCTTCTTCGTCAGATCCAGTTTACCAAATGACACTTTCTGAATGCAAATGCTCGATTTGTCACCGAAAATACTAAAAACGCTTTACATTTCCCTTGAACTTTTGAAGAGTTCCTTCAATTCCTCATGGACCCCATCATCAGAACTGAATTCTGGTAACAACGGGACCAACCTTGAAGCATATACTTTCAAACAACGAAACAATTTTCCAAATCGGTTCAGAAATGACTGAGTTCTGAGGTAGCGCACAAAGAAAATAAATAAAAAAAAAGAACATACAATCGAATTGAGAACCTCCTCCTTTTTTCGAAGTCGGTTAATGAATTTCAGAACTAAAGCTTTGCTAGTAATGATACAGCACGAGATTAAATTAATGCAACAAATGCGCCAAGAGCTCGGTTTGAAGTCCACAGCAGAGACAACTTTTCGCACGCTTAATAAAAAACTGCATCAATTCGAATTATTCTCATTTCAAAACTAAACTTTACGTAGATAAAATAAGGTTTAGTTTTGAATTAAGAATAATTAAAATTGATGCTTTATTAAGCGTGCGTTTTGTTTCTTATGCTGTGTATGACCTTCATACAACAGCGACGTGTATTTGGCACGACCACTGCCACTTAGTGTATTTCGCATTATGCTCACATTATGATAAGCCTAGCCGACATTATTATGAATGATGTACTACGTGCAGTTTCACAGTGCGGTAACAGCCGCTCACTTACTACAATAAAAGCAAAACCTTTGTACAGTCGCCAGCAACGGTGTCTGATAGAACAAAGAACTCGAAAATATTTAACGCAACTCTATATTATATGTGAGAAACTTTGTGAAGATGTTTGGGCATTTGGATTTGTAATTGTATATTTTGTATTTGAATTTGAAATTGTACACAAATTATTATTTAATATTAGCTGAACCAGCAAACGTTGTTTTGCTGTATAAATTATAGCCTACGACCTATTCTCAGACCTACCAAATATAGAGAAAAAATTTCATAAATATCGGTCAAGCCGTTTCGGAGCAGTTAGATAACAAACACCGTGACACGAGATTTTTATATTTTAGAGATAGAAGATATTATCTTCTTCTTCTAATATATAAAAATCTCGTGTTGAGTCACAGTGTTTGTTTGAGAATAGTTACTACGAACTATTCTCAAACCTACGAATTATAAACAAAAAAATTCATAAAATCGGTCGACCTCCAAAACGAAGATAGCGATAACAAACACTGTGACTCAATATATATATATATATATATATATATATATATATATTAAATTATTTATTTTAGTATTTGGAGATGGAGTTGCGGGCAACAGCTAGTATTTAATAAGCATTCCATAAAAATCAAAAATTTTAATCATGATTTAGAAAGAGCTATATTTTAATATGCTCATCATAGAGATTCTGAGGCGTCTAATGGTTTACTATCATTGCTGGATTCAGGTACATATAAGCATTAAATTAAACGGCGAAAATATGACTCCGTACTTTGTTCAGATGTACCTACGTTTAGTTTCCATGCCAAAAGAAAAAACAAACAAGTACATAAAATTGAAATATTACGGCATAGAACTGTGTAAAACAAACATAATAAAACAACTTTTGAGCCAGAAATATTTGCTTGTTGTCTAGGTAGATAGTGTCACCGCCCCTTTATCGATTTTGTTTTGTTACTTATGTATGTACATATTTACTTAGCTCCGCTACACTATAGTTACATTAATTTTGATTTAAAGGCAAATGTTTTTGAAAGCTACGGCTTCTAAACTCGTATTTTGCAATCATGATTGTATCTCAGTCAAAAGGTCTGAGCTTAATGGATTTCAACACAAAAGCGTTTCTAATGTTATAAAGTTATAAAATTTCCATTTTATCGATTTTTCAGTTGGTTGGATGGTTTCAGTCACGCCAAGCTTAATTACTTAATAATGTGTTTGAAAGATAAGCTGCCGTACATTCAGCTTAATTAACCCCCGACACAAAAAGAGGGGTGTTATAAGTTTGACCACTATGTGTGTGTGTGTGTGTGTGTGTGTCTGCCTGTCTGTCTGTCTGTCTATGTGTCAGTCTGTGGCATCATAACTCTTAAACGGGTGATCCGATTTGGATTCGGTTTTTTTTATTTGAAAGAAAGGTTCTTGGCGATGGTTCTTAGATTGTTTCTGTTGGAAATATATATAGGATCATAAGCATAACGTTTAAATTAGTACCTCAAATGACTTGTGTCATTTGTTTAGTATCTGTCAAAATTTGTTTTTTTAATTTGGCTTTCTCTTCGCTTCCGCCTCTTCTTCCCTTTCGGACGCTGCATGTGTTGTACCTTATATTTGATGCTAAAGTTATCTCTTTACATCGTAGTAATCATTTGTTAAAAATAAAGCATTCACAGTGTATATTGATGTGTAATAAACAGCGGTGAATACAAACGACTTAATTTTGATTTCCAATCCAACGGGAGTCCACTGCACTGGTCCAGGCTCTAACAGTTTCATCAAAATCCGACCAGTTGTAAAAAGTTATCAGCTCTTTTGCATGCTTAGGAAGGAATATTAGACTTAATTGCGTTGGGGGTTTTTAAAATTTTTAATTTATCAATATGTATATTAAGTTAAACTATTACATTATTTTGTCAAAATTGATAGGTAAGTAAACACTTATTACAATTTTTCAATAGTTAAAAGTTATATAAATATCTGAAGGGTGAAATACACGTAAGTACTGTCCGCGTTTGTTAACTTCCAATTTTGATGTTAACTCCCAGGATTTATATAAGAAAATAAATAATAGTTTAAAAAAACTAAAAAACACGCTTTAAAAAAAAACAACTAAAAAATAAAAAATAAATTTTAATAAATTTGAATTCACTATTCTTAAAGTGCAAAAAAAATCTTAATAAGCAATTATTATATTGTTATATCCAGATCAAAATTTGTAAACAATACTAAATATTGATAAAATAAATAATAATACTTTAAAATATTTTATTGTAAAAAAAGTGTGGGGTGTTAGAAATATTTTATTGACAGATTTTGATAACATCTTAAAAAGCACTTTCAGAATAGTGAATTCAAATTTATTAAAATTTATTTTTTATTTTTTAGTTGTTTTTTTTAAAGCGTGTTTTTTAGTTTTTTTTAAACTTTTATTTATTTTCTATTTTTTAGTTGCATTTTTTCACATTGAGAGTTTCCATGTGCTAAAAAGAGACACATGGCGGTTTTTGCTCGTCTTAAATAGAATCGGTCCATCTTATACTCGGTCTTTGGTGCGCGCGCACTGCTCTACACTACTAAACGTAAACCTTTCTCTTTCTAACTTTATCCCCCTCACCTACAACCCCCAACCCCCCAACATCCCCCACCCCATTTCCTCAAACTCCCCCCCAAACCCCTAACTCCAACCCCCACACCCTTACCCCCAACCCCCTAAAGCCCCTCTCCATTTCCCCAACCCCCCAACCACCTAAACCCCACCCCCCAACCCCGGACCCCCCACCCCCACCCTTTTCCCCGGACCCCCCACCCCCACCCCTTTCCCCCTAACCCAACCCCCACACCCTTACCCCCAACCCCCTAAACCCCCGACCCAACCCCCCTTACCCCCCATTTCCCCCTAACCAAACCCCAACACCTACCCCCCTTCCAGCTCCATCATCAGACCTTGGTTACCATCTGGGATCAAAGTGCTCGTCAAGACGAATCAAACGAGCCCAAACTCGACGGGGTTGTGTCGTTTTATTGTGGGGTGCCTTTGGTCATCTTCCAGCTCCATCATCAGACCCTGATTACCTTCTGGGATCAAAGTGCTTGTCAAGACGAATCAAACGAGCCCAAACTCGACGGGGTTGTGTCGTTTTATTGTGGAGTGCCTTTGGCCATCTTCCAGCTCCATCATAAGATCAGCTCCATGTTACAATAATATTGCATTGTCATCCAATTTACACATACGTGCAAAATTTCAGCTCAATCGGACACCGGGAAGTGAGTCAAAATCGCGCCCTAAGGAGTCGGTTACAAACATACAAACATACAAGTGAAGCTAATATTAAAGCGTGTAATAATAATAAAGCGTGTAATAAAAACATCCGTCTCACGATTGCAAAGTGAATCATGTCTTTGTTCGGATACAAAATACTCAATTCATACCCGTTGTAAGGATTAAGGAGTATCGTGATAATACCGGAATGCCTTGCTTGTGAGTTTTGCGCACAGAGTTATAATCCAGTTACCGGATGAGCAGATCACTGACAGTGCGTATTTTCGCATAAAAGCCAAGCCATTTTAACTCAGTTCTAGATCCTTCTTCTATTGGGGAAATTCGGAGCAAAATTCATAATGTATGTATCTATCTTATAAGTATGCCCTTGCCTTGTACCCATAACACAAGCTATGCTTAGCTTACTTTGGGACTAGGTCAATTGGTGTGAATTGTCCCGGAATATTTATTTTATATTTATTTTATTTTTTTATAAAACGCAAAATGTACAGCTACACGCTAAACATAACCAATGGCAAAATCTACAATACGCAAATTATACAAAATTTATCTTTCTTCTTATATACATCTTCTGATTAGACATAAAAATCTCGTGTCACGGTGTTTGTTATCGAACTCCTCCGAAATGGCTTGACCGATTTTTATGAAACTTTTTTCTCTATACTCGGTCTGAGAATAGGTCAAAGGCTATTTTTATACCCCTATTCTTCGCGGACGGAGTCGCGCGCAACAGCTAGTAAATTTGCAAAATTAAAAATCGGAAAATTACAAATTTGTATATTTTGCGAATGTACTTTTTGTATGTTCCGCGTATTTCACAATAAACGTTGTATACATTTTGCGTGTAGTGTACATTTTGCTTTTTGTGCATTTTGCTCCGAAGCGTATTGGGGCAGAGGAAAGTAAAGCTGAATTCTTTTAAATCGCAAAGAAAGCGGCTGGCAAGTGGCGAGCTGCGGACACTTCGCATCTATATCTGGCATGAAGCATGTGAAACGCGAACGCTCGAGAGTGCAATCAAGACGCCTGGCTGGAGCGTGCAACACATCGCTGCAAAATACAAATAGATGGAGGGGTCGATTTTTGAGATCGGCCGTTTGTACGAAAATATCGGTTTTTTTTTAAATCTATGCTATTTTTGAAAAGGAAAGGCAAACATTGGATTTTTTTTATTATTAGACGACCGTGTCGACCGTATAGCCTAGTAAATAGAGAACCTCACTACGAAGCTTGAGCTCCCGGGTTCGATCACTTCGATCCCCGATTGGGGCAGGCCTTATAAGTAAGTATACTACGAAATTCGCATAGTACCGTTTCGTTCACGCTAATAGTGCTAAACATAAGAGTGAAACTAATGGCACAATACGAAGTTCAAAAATCGATTTTCGTAGTAGCCGCCCAGATATTTGTATGAATACGAATGTTTGCGCTCGAGTCTTGGATGTTTAATATGTATTTAAGTACCTATGCATTTATCTATATTTAAGTACGTGTGATATAGGGAGCGCCAGGAGAGTTGAGGCGAATGATTACACACACATCTAAATAAGTAGGTACTACCTAATTACAAAAAAAGTAGTGAATGAAATGTGAGTGAATGAAAATGTGAGTTATAATGATCTTATGATGAAATACCTACGCAATACTAGCATATTATAATTTTTCTTTTTTCATATGACCTATTTTATTTCAATAAAACAATTTGAAAGTGATAAGAAATATTCGCAACAAAAAAACGGTATTGATAAATAGTGAGAAATTTGCTTATCTGATTTAAATAAAATGGATCAAAATAATTTATTTTCTGTTCTGTTTAAACTAGATGTATTTTGCTGAATAATTCTTAACGAAATAGGTTAAAGAAATTTTTAGTCAATCTTGTGATTCACTGTTGAGTCTGTTGAACTTGCTGTCGGTACGAATAAATGTCAAAACCCCGCTGTCATTACATGACATGTTGTTGTGTGCGTGACTTCAACTCTCGTGGCGTTACCTATACGCACCGCACCTATATGCACCTATATGCGCCGCACCTCGACTTGTTTGCCAGTGCTCTAGGGCAGCTGATGACTGAGTGGAAGAGAGTGGCTGAAGGCCAGATGCCTGAGAGCTCTGTAGCTTAAATGTTATATGTATAATGTGTAATTAGTTTAAGATAATTTGTAAGTTTGTGCTGTCTTGGCTTTAGCTGTTAAGGTACAAATTTGTGATGAGTAAATAAATAAATAAATAATACGCATAGTACAAGCTTTGTTTAGTTTGGGACTATGTCAATCGTCCCATGATTTATATTGTTATTATTTTATAAATGTAGAATGTTATGTTATGTCGTCGGGTGACAAGCAAAAGTCACTAAGCACCAAATACCTACTTAAAACAAAGCTCGTATCTCAGTATGAAATTACTACCTACATACCTACGACTTTTTGAAGAGCAGCGACAGAAATTTTAGTGAGTTTAGCTTGTCACCCGGCGATGTGCATTTCATTTCCACAGCGCCCGTCAGACAATGTGGTTTGCAGTCGTTGTATGAAATAAGAATAAAAAAAGTTAAATGCAAGCTTATTTGCTGACTATACTTGCATTTTTATCCAAATTACATGATATCCGTTTGAAGTTTCAAGTGAATGCAGGCACTAGAGCCGGGTGAAATTGATTGTGCATTGCAAGAAAAATCTTGTAAATAACCTTGTTTTTGGATACCGGAGCGGTAATTTATTAGAATAATCTTCGTAATATATATAACAACATTGTGTCGCGGTGTTTTTGGGCGCACTCCTCCGAAACGATACGACCGATTTTTATGATTTCTTATGCTGGCTCCACATGCTCGATGTTTGCCACAAATACCAAAAATCACCAAACATCGTCCGAAATCACTCAACACAAACACGGCATCCCCGCGCTTGGCAAACACACTATTCTTGCACGTTCGCCAAGCGTGGGGATGACCACTACTGATACATTCTGAAACATCACAAACACGTTTGTCGAACACCCTTTGATTTGTGCAAAAAACCGACACCAACGCCGATTACTGGCAAACACAAACAAAAACAGGCAAACACCTGCAAACACTTATCCACACGTTCGTGTTTGTTGTTTGGTGTTCGCTGTTTGCCGTTGTTTGCCAAGCATGTGGAGCCGGCATTAAAGTATATTTGGTATATATGAGAATAAGTCGTAAAGTATTTTTCATGTTCCTTTTTATCCAATTAAGTTCAATTTTTTTGGTAATTTATATGGCATAACAACGTTTGCCGGGTCAGCTAGTATTTTATATTTTTCAGGACTCGATCCTCAAAATAGCCCCCAGGAGATATGCCTCACAGTCGCGCCAGGTGGATCTGGATTGCGCTAATACGCTCCACATGCCACAACCAGCAGCTGCGTAGTTCTAAACTTGTTTTTTATGCCTTTAATAAATCCGACACGAAATGAAATAGGTATCCTCGTGGGCTCGAGGATGAGAAGACGCTTAAGAAAGTAAGTTTCATAAAAGAATGATATTTAACTGAACTAATTATGTGAACTTTTTGTCAAAATAATGTATTTATATTATTTGTGGCTCGATAACGCAACTGCATATTCAGTCAGTTTTAATTTAATTCACATGAGTGCAATTGTACTGTGCAGCTGTGTTAGTAGTACTTAATTCTGTATCAAATTCTGATATTTATCTTATCGTTTTTCATTTGCTCATGATAACTAATTTTTCAAGCGTAGTTATGCAGTTAACGCAACCATTTTGCGCAGGCAGATCGACGTAGTTAGCATAAGAGTTGCTCCTTTATCATGTCAACCCAGAGTAGGCCACTTAGGATACCGTTACCAAAGTCGTGATCTATATCTGCTCAATATATCAGAACAGCTTTAAAACTTCATACAAATAAATTAAGCGGCCTGTCTGGTAGCTCGCTCTCGCTCCGATAAGCTGTAAAAGCTACCAGTATGCTTAGTAAAAGTTTTACTTCACCAAATACTTACTTCTCGATCGCGTTTACGTAAAAAAAAATCAATTACTATGGAAACATGGACGCGCGCGCGCGTATGCGCTGTCCATGTTAATGTAATTGATTTTTTTTACGTAAACGCGATCGAGAAGTATTTGGTGAAGTAAAACTTATACTAAGCAAGCATACAGAGGCTAACAGCAACAGTTCGTTAGAAAAAACCTTATTTAAAAATTTATTACGCATTAAGACACCACCTTAATCGGAAAAAGGGTGGCTTTCATGGGTATGTTTTAAGGCTTACGTGATATACGAGGCGGCAAGTGAAAAGGTGTGCCTTAAATCAAACGGAGAAAAAAAACCGAACAAAATGGATGGTGTGGTCACAATACCGCAGAGGTAACGTACTGATATGAAACGCATTCGTATTTTCCCGTATTTTATGGTTATCCAACAAACTTTATGCCGTCTGCTCTCAGAATGAAAAGATTTGAGTTGCAGTTCTCGGAAGGGCCCAATGCGGATTGGGAACTTCACATGCACAATACTACCACTATGATACCACGGCATAACTTCTTATAATTTGAATTTACTTCGTTAGAAAAAGAATAAAAAAATCATTTTGACGTAAATTTAAATCAATAACAAACAAAAAAACCTGCCAAGAGCGTGTCGGACACGCCCAAGATAGGGTTCCGTAGCCATTACGAAAAAATCAAGTAATGTTTTTCTAAGGATTTCGTATGTGTACGGAATCTTCCAAGTTTAGGTATGTTTTATACCTTAGGCTACTATTTACTCTTAAACTACAAATAATTCCCAAGCAATCTTAGCCGCTATAATTTTCCTTGTAAATTTAATATATTTACTACCATTCTGAATTTTTTCAAATTTTTCCACCCAACAGTTTAGATTTTAGAGGGGGGGGGGGGGCGGTCGATTTTAATGAAAATTTTCACTTTAAAGTTGAATATTTCGCAAACAGATCACTGAATAGAAAAATCATGTTAGCAACCCCCTAATGGTTTTAAAAGACCTATCCAACGATACCCCACACTATAGGGTTAGTCGAGAAAAAAAAATCACCCCCACTTTACGTCTATGGGAGGTACCCTAAAAAAAAATTTTTTTTTTTTTATTTTACCACTTTGTTGGCGTAACTGATATGTATATTCATGCCAAATTACAGCCTTTTAGTACTAACAGTCTCTGAGCTTAGCCGCGGAAAGACAGACAGACAGACAGACGGACAGACATGGCGAAACTATTAGGGTTCCTAGTTGACTACGGAACCCTAAAAACCGGTCAAGTGCGAGTCGGACTCGCGCACCGAGGGTTCCGTACAAATTTATATGTACTATCTACCCCAAACGTATGAGTTTGATGAAAAAAAATTTATTGAGTTTCAGTTCTAAGTATGGAGAACCCCCTAAATTTATTGTTTTTAATTTTTTCTTTTTTTGTGTGAAAATCTTAATGCGGTTCACAGAATACATCTACTTAAAAAGTTTCAACAGCATAGTTCTTATAGTTTCGGAAAAAAGTGGCTGTGACATACGGACGGACAGACAGGCAGACAGACATGACGAATCCATAAGGGTTCCGTATTTTGCCATTTGGCTACGGAACCCTAATTAAACGCGTTAAAACTACCTAGATTATCGGGTTAAAAGAGCACTGGCCTAGGGTGGATATAACGATAACCACAGAGAAACAGTTAAGTGCTACGAATCTCGCTAATATGTTGAATTCAAGACAACGATCTCATTATCGCGTTAACTAGCTCCACTAGACAGTTATTCAGAGATTGCTTTGAGATTTGGGCGTAATTATACCGTCTGCACACAGATGGAATGCCTACGCCACTGCTGCGCTAATAACTGGATGCGAAACACGAGAAGCTTGTGAAGATGTTTGAATGTTTAAATGTTTGTTACTCAATCACGTAATAACGGCTGAAAGGATTTGAATTAAACTTGGCGTACGGATAACAAAGATTTATATGTAGACTAGCTTTTGCCCGCGGCTTCGCTCGCGTGTACCATGAGTATTCCAAAGAACTAAGATATCAAGCAAGCAAGCATGCACGCAAGCAAGCAAGCGTGCAAGAAAGCGTGCAAGTAAGCGTGCGAGCAAGCGTGCAAGTAAGCCCGACTAAACTTCAGGTAGATACGGTCCTTTACAGTATTTCTTTATATACAATGTTTTTCACTAATTCGGAAGCGGGCACTAAAATAACCAGGCTTGTTAATAACATAAAACCTATTATTACTTTCTCCTGTCCTGCATTAGGTATAATTCAATGTTTTCTTACCTTCTACGGAAACTTGAGTAACTGGAAGCGCTGTGTACCTACTTAGCATTGATATTATACATATTATAGTATTTTGTAAAGGTGTTGCGTGACCTAACCGCTAAGGAGTTATACCTTCCATCATCAGCTCATCTGAATAACCAGAAAGAATACAACCAAAGATCTATACGTGCATATGATATTTAAAGAAACTTCCTATAACTCCTAACCGTTAAGGAGTTTAACCTTCCATCATCAGCTCACCCGGATAACCTGAAAGAATACAACAATCGGTCTATACGTACCTATAATATTTGAAAAATTATCCTCAACTCCTAACCGTTAAGGAGATTTACCTTCCATCATCAGCTCATCAACATGAGATGATGTCTACCAGACGCAAACACTTAAATAGCTTGAGAAAATATATGAAAAACGTAATGCGTGCCTACAAAATTTGAGGGTTGCCCTCGATTTCCTTGAGATCCCGTCATCAGATCCTGATTTGGTGACAATGGGACCATCTCAGGAGTATATTGTATTCTTTCGAATAAAAAAATAATTTTTATAATCGGTCCACAATTGACCGAGAAATCGGTGAACATACCTACATAAAAAAATACATAAAGTGGAATGTAAAACCTCCTTTTTTAAGTCGGTTAAAGAGCCCTTTGCGGCCTACTTACAGTATAAACTTATGAATTTTGAAATTTTATCTTTCTACAACCAGTAAAACGCAAAATCCCGTTTTTTCCCGTTCCCGTAAGAATTTCGGGAAATGCTTTCTTAATGCTCCTCTACACTCCCCAAGCAACCAACATGCCGAATTTCAGCTTTCTACGACCAGTAAAACGAAAAATCCCGTTTTTTCCCGTTCCCGTGGGAATTTTGGAAAGTCCTCTCACAATCCTCTACACTGTCCAAGCAACCTAGATGCCAAATTTCAGCTTTCTACGACCAGTAAAACGAAAAATCCCGTTTTTTCCTTATCCCGTGGGAATTTCCAAAAATCCTTAAAACTGTTTTTTACTATTATAATTACCTACTTCTATGCCAAATTTCAAGAGTCTAGTAATTATAGTTCATAGGATCCCGTTGAACTGAATATATAAATCCCGTTTTTTCCTTATCCCGTGGGAATTTTGAAAAATCCTAAAATTAATGTTTTAACTAATATAATACCTACTTGTGTATCAAATTTGAAGAGTCTAGTTATTATAGTTACTGAGATAGGGTCACTCAGAATCGAATTTATAAATCCCGTTTTTTCCCGTTCCCGTGGGAATTCCCAAAAATCCTTCCTTAGTGGATGCCTACATTGTATAAGGTATCTATGTGCAAAATTTCAAGTCTCTAGATCCAGTGGTTTGGGCTGTGCGTTGATATATCAACAGTCATTTAGTTTATTTAGACATTTCAACCCCATCGCACCTCATCCAGGGAGATGGTATTTTACGTCCGCCACGTCAAATTTTAAAACCGTTGTTGTTTTCATAACCAGCGACCCGATAAACCATAGAAACAACACCCATGTTGATTTTCAGACTTTGTTACCCCTTTTCCCCCTTTTACGGGTTGAATTCTCAAAAAACCTGAAACACGTGTTTACTCATTTATCATTAAGAGTACTTCTGTGAAGTTTCGAATAAAATAGTTGAACGAATCTTGTTTCCCCATACAAACTTTGGGCCCCCGTTTCACCCCCTTAGGGAGTGAATTTTGAAAAATCCTTTCTTAGTGCACCCCTAGACCTTATAACGAACCTACATGCCAAATTTGGAATCTCTAGGCCCAGTGGTTTGGGCTGTGCGTTGATATGTCAGTCAGTCAGTCAGTCAGTCAGTCAGTCAGTCAGTCAGTCAGTCAGTCAGTCAGTTTCTTCTTTTATATATATAGATAGATTGAGACATACTAGATTATTAATATCCCGGTATACGTTCCTGCAGGATAATATTTTATCTTTAAAGAAGAACAGATACTTAGCGCTTTCAAAGAACATTGAAGTACGTGGGTCAAACTGAAAGTTTCGGGAATACAAAAAATGGACCAGCATAAAGAGTTCAATGTACATTTACTGTTTTTTAAAGTATTCTCCAAGCATATTTATACATTTTTTCATTCGCTTAGACCAATTATTGAAACAGTTATTCCACTCCAAAGATGTAGTCCCCGAAATGGCACTAATGAAGGTGTCCACTGCTGCTTCGAGTGAAAGAAATCGCTGAACGCGTAGCTTATCTTTAATTTTAGGGTATGTATAGAAATCATTAAGACTACAAGTCGTGGCTGTATGGTGGATGGGTCATTAATTCGGCGTTATAATAGTCCAAATACTCATTTGTTTGACGAGCAGTGAAGTCGCTAGCGTTGTCGTGATAAGAATGATGCATCCGTTGGAGTTTTCTATTTTGAGTATATCAACGATTTCAGGCAGACTATTTGTGGTACATCAGTCTGCATTAACCGTTTTGCGATCCTCAAGTGCAATAGTCGCAACTTGCCCTGATTTCGAGACAAAAGTGGTGACCATCTTTTTCGCCGTGCTTCGGGAGCGAACAATCTTGGTCGGTCGCAGTTCGTTTTCGAACACCCAAACTCGTGATTGGTTTTTATTTTCAAGTTCGTAAACATGTATCCACGTTTCATCACCCAACAAGATTTTATATACTGCGTTGGAAGTTCCTGTGTTAAACCTTTCTAAATTTATTCGGCACCAATTGACCCAGGCCCCCTTTTGTTCATCAGAAAGTTGGTGTGGGGCCCAACGGGAAAATAGCTTTCTCACGATCAGTTCTGTTTGCAAGGTAGTTTGGATTTGACTCATTGCAATCCCTAAACATGACTGAATTTCACGATATGTGACATGACGATCTTTGTTGATCAGGTCCCGCACTGCATCGACATTTTCTTGAGTAACCCCAGATTTGGGCCGCCTTTCACGAAAATCTTCACTGAGTTTCACACGATCGCGATAAAATTCGGAAAACCAGCGATACACAGTCGTCTTTCATGCAACTCCCTCCCCAAATGCATAAATCGTCCGATCAAGGCATTATTTTTGAGATAAACCACTCTTAAAATCATAAAAATTCATAGCTCTTAAAATTTCTCGCGTTACTTCAATTTTGGCGGCAACAAATCAGTTTTAAAAAACAATTACTAAAAAGTGTCTACTTTTTTTTTCAAACTGCCTGCTGTAATGAGTTGACAAGACCTCTATGGTTATAAAAAGGTTAAATTTGAAACACTATCGTACCATTAAATAATCGATTCCCGAAACTTTCAGTGCAGCCTAGTATAGTCGAAGGCATAAAATATCTAGATACAGCCATCGCGTCAAAAATAAACAAACACCAACCTTATGTTTAGAGGCATAGAGTTGTATAGATATTTGTGACGCCTTGGTAACGTACATAATAATATTTATGCCCTTTACTGTACCTTGGCTTTAAAGATCGTGTTAACTTAATCTGCAATCAATAGATGGCGTTGTCCGAAGGAGCGTTGTTAACGTAATCGTTTTTCAGGCTAAACTCAATGATTTTAAATATTTTTGTGAAGATATTAACGCGGGCAGAGCGGTGGGTTAAAGCTAGTTTAGAAGAAATCCTTCCTAGACTCGCACATTTTTAAAAGATTTTAGACAAGGTCGCAAAAAAGTGAAATTATTATTAAGTGAAATTAAAAATTAATTGTTGTAAAATAAATGTTTCCTTTCTTAGAACAGAAGAAGAACGTTTTTTTAAGTGTTATTTTGTTGTATACTAGCTGCTGCCCGCGACTCCGTCTGCAAAGAATCCTTTTATCGTTATCCCGCGGGAACTATGCAATTTTCCAGGATAAAAAGTATCCTATATGTTAATCCAGGTTATAAACTATCTGTGTGCCAAATTTCATCCGTCAAACCGTTTTAGCGTGAAAGAGTAACAAGCATCCATCCATCCATCCATACTTACAAACTTTCGCGTTTATAATATTAGTAGGATTGTTGATGGCCATTGTCATTTTAAGGTTGGGTGGGACATCAAAAAGTGTCACGTTTCTTTAATTTTCATCCTCGAATAATGCACCGTTAAGAAAATATCTACTAATACCATGAAAGCAATAGCAAGTAGGTAGGTTTTTATTTCATTTGCTTTCCAATACAATTCTTCCCGATCCGAGATAATATGAAATTCGCGTTGTTTTTCCGAAGGAAACGTGAAAACAAATACCCAATAATGGCGGGACGCTCGGCAGCAGTCGCCACGCTGGCGGTAACTGTTTCTATCAGTGTTGCCAGGCCAAATAAATGGATTCTTTTAGGTAATACAAAACTGGGAAAATCGGAAAAACATCGTGAGTATTTTAATATTTAACCGACTTCAAAAAAAGGAGGAGGTTCTCAATTCGGTTGTATGTTCTTTTTTTTTTTTACGTGTGTTACCTCAGAACTCCGTCATTTATGAACCGATTTGGAAAATTTTTTCGTTGTTTGAAAGCACATGCTTCAAGGTTGGTCCCGTTGTTACCAAAATCCAGTTCTGATGATGGGATCTAGGTATGAGGAATTGAAGAAACTCCTCAAAAATTCAAGAGAAACGTATATATATAATAGCGATTTTAGTATTTTCGGTGACAAGTCGAGCATTTGCATTCAAATGTATCATGGAACTCTGTAATAAAACGACATAACCCTGTCGAGTTTTAAAAATAGAATTTTCAACATAAACTTATTTCGAAGTCAAACTGATGATTTTATCCTACGCATCTATTTTATACAGAAACAACTAAAAAGCAAAAAATAAAAAAATTTAAATAAAAAATAAAACCTCCTTCAAAAAACATCCAAAAAACTATGAAATAATAATTGAACCGAACCGACCACAATAAGCATGAAAATATCTTTCTTCTAATCTGTTTTAAGTCGGTGCCTCAGCACGAGCCAGCAGGAGTGTAGAAGCCCTATAGATAGTAGGTATGTAGGTAAGTTAGATTACTAGGTCCACTCCTGCTGACTCGAGCTGAGGCACCGACTTAAAACAGATTAGAAGAAAGATATTTTCATGCTTATTGTGGTCGGTTCGGTTCAATTATTATTTCATAGTTTTTTGGATGTTTTTTGAAGGAGGTTTTATTTTTTATTTAAATTTTTTTATTTTTTACCTTAAAATAACTTCACTTGGCTTTTGTATTCTTGCGGTTATAAGAGTACGCGACTCAAAAGATTAAATTTCCTGAGAGCTGAGCGAAGAACGGGCACTAATTTAATGGCCAACTGTTTGTTCTATCCTATCCTTTTACATCCTGTTTATCTTTATCCTTCGTGTTGTCTATTTGCTGTGCATTGTCTTGTTTGTAAATTTTCAAGCCCGTGTAGGTAGGTTTAACTGCATTGTTGCCCAATGACAATTATTTAGAATGTATTGTTAGTTGTAGAATTTGTAACCTATTTGAGCACAATTTCCCTTCAGTTAAGTATACGCCTAAGAATATAAAAAATATACGTCATACGTTTTGGTGACGGTTAAGTGCCCGTTTTGCTTTGAAAATGAACTCTTATATCGGTTTTTGTGTGACGTGTGCCGATTTTTGTGAGTTTTTGAGGATGGGTCTGCATGAAATGTTATGCACGTGTGGAGGTGCAAGGTAAAAACGTTGCAATTCACTATAAAACGACGCATTTACCCACAAAACAGCCGCATCGTGATGTTTTCTACTCTAACATGACATGATGCAACTTGGCATGTCGTTCGCTGATGTAGGTTAGTTTGCAATTGGACAAAAATCGATAGGCCAATGACAAACTCCGAGGTTCGCGTGACTCGCGCGTCGGCTGCGGCGCCGCACGAGCCTCCGTATTAATTCACCAGAGCATTTTATGTCATGCCGTGCTTTCTGGATTCTTTCACCCTAAATTGCTGCATGGTTTTACAATATTCCGGCTTAATTTCGTAATTACGTTTAGATTAAGAATTCTATTTATGTTATAAATGCTTGTGCGTGTTTGTTTGCTTGTTACTCTTCCACGCTAAAACGGTTGCACGGAAACCATGCACGGTCTTGAGAATATGATATTATTTTTTTATTCCGATGTTCCCATATGATTGGGACGTACGCATGTAAAATTTGGAAATTTTAACCACTTTGCCTATGGAGACAATGAATTTTGCACGGGTGTCTTTATAGAACGTAATTTCTTTAAATAAGTGTTCTTTCAAACTAGCCTAACCATTTGCTAAAATATTCCAGAACAATTTTTAAAACACGTTGCATGACATTCTGTATTTCTACCACCTAAATATGTCAAGAAAGATGTGGAAAATATCGTTAACAAAATAAATTATTCAGGATTGAAAGGGAAAAACGATGACAGTCCATTTTATAAAGAGATAATGATTTCTATAATGATGATAATGATGTTCAAAGACTTTAAGTGTAGTTCAAGTCCCATAATTTACGAAGCATTTTCCTGAAAAGTAAAGTGGGCCCAGTATAAGTATTACAAGAACATATAAAATGACCAGAAACTAAACAAAATGAAATATGAACTCGCTTCGTTTTTCCCTGGGCTCATCCAAATAATTCGACAAAAATTTTCTTCTAGGAAAAAGGTAGCAAAAACGGATTCGTTACGATGTCAAAGCAGAGTATTAAATCAATCTTTGTCGGGCTTCTTTATCGTCTTTTAGAAAGGACAAATAAAAAGACGAGTAAGCTGATTTTGCTGCTTGATTTGAAACTGGCTGATTGACGGAGTACTTACTTACTTATATAGGTTCAGTTTAATGAACTGTTAAACGTGTGAAACATTCTAGCCAAGGATGGTTGCAACGCAAAATATACAGAACAATTGAAAAGTAAAGGATTGACAACACCGTTGCTCGAAACACGCTGACGCACCGTAAATGCAGTGACGTACGTCTCATGCATCACTTTTTTGATGCATAACTTCCAAACCGTTGCTTAAAATAGGTATTGATAGCATGTACCGACATGTGAAACGTAAACAGTGAAGATAAATGTTTATTGTTCTTATAACTATGTTAACCATTAAGTATTTTGTATGAGTAACATATTTTTTTATTAATATTACATCGACTGTTGCAGTCACATCCTTCAGAGCACCATGTTACGTAATTAGTTAATTACTTTGCAGGTGGTTCTACGAGCGTTTCAACCGCTATCAGTTTCTTGTCGCATATATACGTGTACATAAAAGAAATGAACTACAAATAGCAGGAAATTTTAATAAATTGAAATTGTACCGTAAGCACAGTGTATCGTTTTATATCATTGCGCTCAGTGTGGCTCATTTTTTCAATATATGTGACAGGATGCTGTTAGGCCGGGGCCGCACTGGTAAGGCGACCGGCGACGCGACGCGACGGCGACTAAATCAAACATAGTTCGAGTTATGTGAGCGGCCGCAGCGGCCGCAGCGGCGACGGCGACTAAGTCAACTATGTTTGATTTAGTCGCCGTCGCGTCGCGTCGCCGGTCGCCTTACCAGTGCGGCCCCGGCCTTAGAGGTTGAAACGGTAGTAAAACTACTCTTGTGGTATTTTGACACAGCCCTAATTACGGTGCGTCAAAGTTTTTTTAGCAGTGGTGTGAAAAGGACACGTTAATAACGTGACACATATGGCACGTTCTGCGTTTACCGTGCGTCAACGTATTTTGACGAAGGAAAGGGAAGGGCGGGAAGGAAGGGTCATAAAAGTCAAAGTCAAAGTCAAAATTCTTTATTCAATTTAGGCATCAAATTGATGCTCCTATGAACGTCGAAAAATCTACCACCGGTTCGGAAAAAACCCTGTTGAGAAGAAACCGGCAAGAAACTCAACAAGGTATATTTTTTTCAATCAGATCTACATTGTTATTAAATGACATACATCTAAAGTATTTAATACAATTAAATTTTTTAACACAGTAGATACGCTATTTGAGACTAGAGATCGCCAATGCGGATCGGAATTATTTCCAAACATCCCTGTCCATGATATAGTCATTAATTTTATAGTACGCCTTAGATATTAATGTCTTCTTCACAATGGATTTGAATTTTGTATCAGTTTGTTCGGTTATTGTTTTCGGAATTTTATTATAAAAACGTATGCATCTTCCCAGAAACGACTTTTTAGTTTTAGCCAGTCTGTAAGATGGAACTTTAAGCTTCCCTGTGTTTCTAGTAACCTTTGGCTTATCGACGTTAGTGGGAAAATCACATATGTTTTTTCTTACATACATGATTATTTCAAATATATACAACGACGGCAGGGTTAGGATACCTATTTCTTTAAAAAAAGATCTTAAAGAATCGCGTGTCCTTAAGTTATATATCGCTCTGATAGCCCTCTTTTGCAAAATAAAAATTGATTCCAAGTCTGCAGCAGATCCCCATAAAATAAGGCCGTATGAAATGATGCTATTGAAGTAGGAAAAATACACCAACCGTGCCGTCGCCACATCGGTTAGCTGCCGTATCTTTCTGACTGCAAACGCAGCAGAGCTCAACCTATTCGCAATTGCTGTGGTGTGCGATCCCCACTGCAATTTAGAGTCCAGTGTTATTCCTAAGAATACCGTAGATTTTACAAATTCAATACTTTGACCGTTAAGTTTAATATTTGAGACCGAATTTGAATGAGGCGGATTTAACAATGAAAATTTAATACATTTTGTTTTCTTAGGGTTTAGTAACAAGTTATTGGCAGCAAACCATGCGGATATCATGGACAGAGTTTCATTGGGTTCAGTGAAATCGGTGTCTTTTCTACTAACTTTGAACAGTAAAGAGGTGTCGTCAGCAAACATAACTATCCCTGATTTCTGACTCACGGTATAAATTAGGTCATTTACGTAAACCAAATACAAGAATGGCGCTAGAATAGATCCTTGAGGCACTCCCATTTCGACCACAGATCCCTCCGATACCGTTCCATTAACCGCTACCTTTTGTTTTCTCTGTGTGAGGTAAGATTTGATGAGTTCTAAAGCGAGGTCACGAATACCATAGAAATTTAATTTACGAATTAAAGTGTCATGATCCACACAATCAAAAGCTTTCGAAAGGTCGCAGAATACACCTATAGCATCATGTGATTCCTCCCAAGCTTGTAATATGAATTTAACTAAACTGTAGCCCGCATCTGTAGTAGATCTACCTTTCGTGAATCCGAACTGCTGTGGATGCATGATTTTATGTGAATTGAAATGTGACATTATTTGCGTTAGCATTATTTTTTCGAATATTTTGCTAAACGCTGATAGGATGGATACTGGGCGATAATCAGAAGGATTATCCCTATCACCTGATTTAAATATGGGCACTACTTTACTATATTTCATTAAATCGGGAAATACGCCTTCATCTATGCAATTATTAAATATAAAAGCCAAAGTTGGAGCAACGACATCTAAAACGGATTGTAGAACCTTAAGTGCATTATCCGCCTTATAAAATTTATGAAAATATTTCTTAAATATTTACATATTCCTGAATGATCAGCTATGTATGACATACAAATTGGTAGTATTTTTCGTCAGTTGGGTTTATAACTAATCAAACTTCGCTACCATACACGTAAGATTATAGATTATTACCTATGCTTATGTTTGTTGATCGTAAAAATATGTTCCATCCAAATCACATTCTCTAAATCCAATTTCAGTCCGCACAAACAGGGGCTCGCTCGGTACGTGTACCCCTCGTCCGCATTTACCTCTCTAGTAGGCTTATACGACAAATCATTGTTTTTTCTCATTCTTGCCATTAGACGAACAATTTTAGTTGTTTGTTCAAGCTGCCTGCCTAAAAATAACAATGACGTCAAGCGGACATAGACGTTGCTTGTCAACTAGAACTTAACTAAGTACACCGCTTACTAGTCCCTCCCTAGTAAAGATATAAGGCAATGAACTGAAATAAAAAATCGTGCGTGCAGCTCCTCCGCGCGGAAGAAGTGAAATTTTGTAATGTGGAAATGAAAAAGGCACTTATACATCAATATGAACCTTATTGCAATAACTTAAAGAACTAAATTTACTTAAATGCATCGTGTTTAAATTACTCACTAGATGGCGCTTTTATCAAGTCTCATACAAATTTGCACAGACAGTATGAGTTCTGCATCGCACTGTCGAAGTTTTTAACATCCGTTAGTATATATACAATGCAAGATTACTTGCTTCGGCAGTACATATACTAATGCTTTTATACCCCCTCCATGGTAGCGTTAAACGTTTAACGCGACCTTGTTGGAAGTCGCATTAGAAGTTTCACTTCAAAAAATATATTTATTTATTTATTATATCAATACAAACATTAATTAAATTACACTGTATCACTTCACACTCATAAACTTTACACAAGTTTTTGCGAGTGTTGCACATTCCCTTACCTCGCGCTATAATAACATCGCACGGGGAACCGGTTTAAACCACATTACCTGCTGATAGCGCGCGGTTCATATAATATTACAATACTCTTTGAGCGCGCGGGCTGTTCCCATTCGCACCATACTCGCTATGAAATTTATGTATAATCTTGGTTTTGAGCATATTTTTTGCATTTTTTGGAGTAAGTTTACATTTAATGTCCTGACTTTAGTATCTAGGTACCAAGTATGCCGTAGTTTGTTCACCATAGTGGTTGACGGCACCTATGGTTTTTAATTTTTCCTGTGTCACTTGCCTAGTTACTTTAGTATGTTTTATGGTATCTTTATGAAACTTGAAGTAATTTTCACCCAAAAGTAGCAAGTCTCTTTTAATATTGATTGGTAGTACGTGACAATATAAGAAAAGCCCCATCTCACTTCCACTGTACTTTTTCCTTATTTTACAAGGAACCACAGACTTTAATACCCGCCTTTGGAGGTCTAGTATTTTGTTAATGTTTGATTTAAAGGTACGACCATAACTACTGAGTCCATAGCAAACAATAGAATCGGCGAGTGACTTATATAGTTGAAGTCGTATTGAGCACGGAATTTTCTGTTTCAATACGTAAAATTTCGCTATAATTGCACGTAATTTGTTACACACATTTTCAATGTGTGGTTTCCAACTAAACCTGTTATCGATGGTCAGACCCAGGTATACCTGTGTAGGACCCATTTCAATGTTAGCACATAAACACACCACATCCTGTCTATGAAGACACTCATGATTGTGCGCTTTAATTACGGGTAGCGTTTGAGAGGTGTTATGACTGGAGTGGATATGCATGAGTTTAGTTTTTTCCTTATTTAGGACTAACCCGACATCGTGCGACCATTTAAAGATAAAGATATAGTCGATCAAGTAAGTGCTTTAACATTTTAGTGACAGTTCCTACATCAGTACGCTTAGTATAAGTTTTACTTCACCTAAATACTTTTCGATCGCGTTTACGTAAAAAAATCAATTACTAGTGAAACATGGCCAGCGCCTCCGCGCGCGCGCGTCCATGTTTCCATAGAATTGAAATTTTTACGTAAACGCGATCGTTAAGTATTTTGGTGAAGTAAAACTTATACTAAGCGTACTGAATAAGAACAGTAAGGCTGACTATCACATTAACTTATTATTATTATTATTATTATTTACATTATCAGGCAGACAGTTGAGGGCAACTGATAGGTGCCTGTATCTAGCTGTTCCTTAGTCAAGTATTCTGTGTACTGCTAATGTGTTGATCTAATCGGTTTTTAAATTGATTAACATTCAGTGCTGAGACTACATGTTCTGGTAGTTTGTGAGTGAAAATAAATAGCCTTTGATATTTTAAGCCGTAACTGACATTGAATCTAAGGGTGGTAAAGGAATTTCTTAGTCGACTATACAGGACTTTGGCGCTGCTTATACGCCATGAAAAACCATAAAACGGACGACATTGATAATAAAGGTAGTAATTAATCATGAGCTAGCTGACATACGAATGAATACTTAGGACTAGATATGGGATCTAACAGAGCCATGTTATTATGAGGGTGGTTGTGGGGGCGCATAAGTCCGCTAGGATCCATTGTTGCTATGAAGTCGAGTGGATCCTATCTATAGATCTTAGTGGATATGCCCTAACAGTCAGTCCAACTTGGAAAAGTTATCCTAATCAAGATGATCCCGTAGCGTTGTCAGTGGTTAGACGACGGCGACGGCCACAATACCTTTCCTTTTATAATATGGAAGTCATATTTAATTTACCTACTAACCAAATAAGTATAACTGAGTTCTCAAGGGGGCATTCATTAATTAGTTGGTGATTTTTTGAACCCCAGGTGATATAAAGATGTCATAACATTTAAGTTACTCTCATGATAATCTGTACTTGATCGGGTGTAGCATTTACCCATAATTTTAGCGCAAAAATATGTTGTAAGTACTTAATTTAACTCAATTTTCGCTTAATTTTACATTGTTTAGATTCTTCTCACGTGAGATTGGTTGAGATTCGACTCGACCCCCTCCTCCCTTCTAAACGCCTCATGTAATTTATGGACGTCACATAGCAAGACATAAAAATTAATCATTTCACAAAAGGTAATTTGTAATAGTTATCCAGTCCACTGCTGTCATCTGTCATTTTAATTATCTCGGAGTCGTATTCGCTAGAAGCAAAAGTAGTTATCAAAATAATATTTTCAGCGCGCTGCCAGGCATTAGTCTAATTAAACTCATCAACTTAATTATTTCTCTGTAAATTAATACTGTTACCTTTTGGTTGCCTTCGCAATTAGTGTGAACTCATTCATCAACTTTTTTCAAATTTCCATAGATGAATTAAATTAACCAATGGAGTAAAAAAAAATCGCAAGGGCACTTTGGTGATTTTTGCACTATTCAAAGTCGAGAGAGATACTAAAGTTAAACAAATTAATAAATTATGTATGATCAAATTGATCAATAATGATAGTAGGGAAATATTAACAAGCCCACATTGAAACAACTCAGCCTATGATTAACTGAGTTGGTTAGGGTTGTTTTCGATCACCTCTCCAGAATCGCTCTGTATAAGTCTAATAACGAAAATCGTTTAAAAAAAACTATCACGAAAAACTAATGATGTAGGTAGTGTGTACCTAATTGATAGTGTCGCTTGTCTATGTGACATGCAACGAAATGACCCCTGTCGACGCATTTACCCCAATGGCCATAACGAATGTACTTTTTTCACGAAAGATTACCGTTAGCGGACAAAACCTAAAGATATCTGACGCCCAGAAGGCCCCAGCTGGGCTCAGGCTAGGTCGTAAAAACTGCTTACACAAATATTTTCACTGGCTACCCAATTACCTTCGAAGATGTTTTTGTCATTATTTCACTGGGTAGATACAGTCGGCTACAAAGATACGTATCCACTTTTTCACCTTATTGCATTGGAAAATTGAAATACGAGTAAAAAGAAAAAAATGTAGGTACCTATTAGTAGGGGAGAAGTGGCATGAAAGGGACAATTCAAAATATAAATCCATTAATAAAAGAGAAAATACCTACACACTTTTTAAAGATGCAAAAATAAGCAACTAACAATTGATTAATGACAATGTTATTATTGTAAGTATTTAATTATGGTATTATTGTTTAGGAAACATCGCGAGAGAAGAAATTCAATGGTGTGTGTTGTGAAGTCCCCAAACAGCACTGGCATTGCGTGGGAACTACGGCCCAAGCAAGCCCTCTCATTCTGAGAGGAGGCCTGTGCCCTGCAGTGAGACGTTTATAGGCTGGGATGATTGTATTTCATTTCAATAGTTTAAATAAAAACGCTTTCTATAGGAAGCTTCCTAAATTTCAATACGTGTCCCATTCATGCCACATCTCCCCTACAATCAAGTTTGACATTAAAAAAATCAGGCATTAAGTGAAAAACAACCACGAATTCCAACCACTCGAAACGCTTTCCAATGTGGTTCTTTCTCTCGTCTACTACCTAATAAATACTTGGGATTCAATAGGAACTCTCTATTCATAAAAGTCTATTTTGTGGTGTTTAGAATACCGGCCATTCAGCCCTGCTTTCAATTGACTACCTACCATTTGGAAGCGCCGGAATATTCTGGAACATTTTTCAATGCTACGTTTCACCGCTTGCTTATTAGAATTTAATATTGAAAAGGAATTCCAGTCCCGTTTTGTGCCATCTTAAGTCCTATTAACGTTCGCCTTTTTCAATGAAAAAAGGTATAAATACCAGCTGTTGCCCGCGACTCTGTCTACGAAGAATTCGTTTATCGTTATCCCGCAGGAACTATGCTGTTTTCCGGGACTACTTATCCTACCTCTCCAGATTATACTTAAACTTATAGTTATAAACTCTCTACAGGGTGCTAACAAATTAGTTACCAATATTTCTATGGCATAATCTACTCATCAAAACAAGTCACTTTTATTCTAACTTTTTGAAAAAAATCTCGATTTTCCATTTCTAAAGCAGTAATCCGTTTGGATGGATATGTATGAAAAGTTTGCGGTTTTTTTTTTAAATTTTGAAAAGTTGTCTGAGTGAAAGTGACTTGTTCTGATGAGTACCTACCTAAGTTGCGCCCTGGAAATAAATATTGGTACCTAATTTATTATATTAGCACATTATATGTATATGCCAAATGTCAGCAGAATCCGTCGAACCGTTTTAGCGTGAAAGAGTAACAAACATCTATACATCCATTCATACAAACTTTCGCGTTAGTAATATTCATAAGATTACCAGCTGAGATGATATAAGTAGATTCAAGTGTTTAAATATGGGTGCACACAACTTGCTCATAAATATGTCTCATAGCTCTTATGTCGTGTCGGTGAATTAAGGTATCGGTACATAATTAAGTATAAGAGGATTTAATCTATACATATTATTGCACATAACCGTACCTAACATGTGTAACATGTCTTGACGGAGTAAAATTAGAACACGTATGCCACATACTAACATACTCGTAGCAAGGCAAGATCAAAGCTGAATTGGATAGGTGACAGGGACGGCCAACTTTTTTCATCATATGCTAATGCACTGTACTACAGGAATAATAAGTGAAAGTATTTTTAACGATCGATACCGTTAGCGGAGCGGTAAAAAATAACGTTATGTCATCCGACTTCCGACGGTTTATGGTATGAGTTATTGCTTGTAGGCCCGTTGCCAAATTTACGATTCCCGTTGCCAATACCGTTAATACTTATGAGGCCGTTTTTAGCATATATTCGATCGAAAGCCGTGACGTAGGTGTTTTAATGGAAGCAGGATAACTGCCAATGATGGCGTTCAGCGTGAATTGGACTTTTATTGTTTGATGCTTGCAAGTTTTTCTACTCGCTAAATTATTCCTTGGCCTATAAAGATGGGCAGATAAAATGTATGAAACCCAGCCTGACCACCAATAGAATTATTATGTATGTAGACTTATCGATCCTACAATTGACTACAATTATTGACTAGACTGTGAAGGCTGGGAGAGTCAACATGGTTTTAGAACGCAGCACACGCAAAAGCAATGTCTTGTAAGCTCACATATTTGGGGGCTGATGATAATAACTCGCTTCTCCAGGGTTTTTTTTTGGAAAATTAAGCTTAAATAACTAGTTTTCGCTTGGTTGTGCAGGCCAATTTGCCCATCATTCTTTACACATGTATCATTTCATTTCAGATACATAGATTCATAGCTCTTCTTAAAGCGGTAATTATACTATTTCGTTCACCTAATGCGGTCGTTGAACTTGCTACGAACTACTTCACTTCAGTTAACACACGTTGTCTTTACATTAATTTGTCCGCGTACTGCGGTGCGGTGGCCATAAAATTATAGCCTAATTTTAGGCGATTGCAGCTGTCGCGCGCCGAATGCAGCCGACTATCGTGTTCCTTGTGCTGTTGCGGTCAACTTGGTGTGATTGCCGCTTAAGATCACTAAGTACTTACATAAACATGTGCCTACAATATTTGAACAGTTCCCGCGATTTCCCTGGGATCCACAGATCAGATTATGAGTCGGTGACAATGGGACCTACCTTATTGGAAGTATTCCGCTTTTATATAAAATAAAAAAAAAAAATCCAATCGATTTAAAAAGTTGTGAGTAAGAAACATAAAAAAATACCACTGAAAAAGACCTTCCTCCTTTTTCTGAAATAAATTAAAAATATTATCCCCGAATCAATAACGATAATGTTAATTCTATAAAAATGTTTTGACAATAAGAAAAGATACGGTTTCCTTACGGTTAGCAAAGTGCTAACCGTCCGTTCAAACTATTAAATCGTTCCCACAAATTCATACAGTTTTTTGTAAATAATTTGAGCGGACCAGCAAAAAATTTTATAGTAAGTATCTTATTATGGATCGGGTGTTAGTGACACAAAAACGTTTGAACCTGTCTGAACGAAGATTTATAGGTACGTGCTTTTTCACATTGACTGACAAGGGTATACAAAAGAAGTAAGACGTCTAGTAAATTATCTAAGTATCTTCATATCAGATATCTAAACCAAGCAAACTTACCCAACAGAGCCTAATGCTGGCACTTCACTTGGCGTATTTGACGAAATAGTTGCGTGTGCGAGAGAGGAGCACTATGCCGATTCTAGCGTGAAAGACGGAGATGGCAATAGCGCAAAGCGAACACGCAACGCCAAGTGAAGTGCCACCATAAGAAGACTGGTCTGAGCAAAGTAAGCAAATTACCTACACCAAAAGTGCCTAGGAATCAATCTCGAACTCTTATACACATTTGATGCATTTGTTGAGCATGCAGTTTCTCTAGATATTGTGCAAATATAGACTTAGCTATGCCTACCCAGGTAGGCAATAAAATTACCAGTACGCAGAAGGAGTATGTATGTGTTAATCACCATCTGTTAAAATTTAACTTCGTTAAACGTTAACTTTGAAAGATTTAAGTTGTGGTAAAATGGATTTTACATTACGAGTATGTTATTAGATTTGTGATTTAGGTACTTACTTACATATTTTACATACGACACGATAAATGGAGGAGGTTATGGAGGTTTAAAAATTGAAGAAGCAACGATGTCAGTTAAAAATAGGACGATTCTGTGACGTATAGTGTGTAGCTGGGTAACTTTACCACGTTGAATAGATTACACATACTTAGGATTAATACCAGGATCAATTTTTACACGGATTACCACGGACGAAGATGAGATAAACACAGGATATACGCCCGTATCACGCAAGAAAGTAAAATTCTCCTACAATAAAGTGTCGTGTGTCACGCAAAATAAGTAGATGTAAGAAAGACATTCTGAAAAAGACCTGTAACATGGCGTCTTTGTTACCAATTATGACTGTAACTATTAAGTTTTGAGTCTTTCTTGGATTTCAGAATTCAATCAAATTGATGTGATGAGATGACCTTTAGGTTCATTAAGCCAAGTCAAATTTTATCATTTTCTAAGTCAAAGTCTTCTCAACTTCAATTTGATATTGTGGCGGGCACTTTATTCAATTTATATTGTCCGCTCAAGCAGTTCAAGCGTTTTAAAATGAATTAGAATCCACAAAACGCCAGGTGGTGACAATTCGATATTAGAATTTTATTTAAATAACTAGCTTTTGCCCGCGACTTCGTCCGCGTAGAATTCCAATTTGTGGTAAAGCTTCTTCATCTCTTTCATTGTATAAAACAAAAATCCGGCAACGGCAAGATCCATCATTATTATCATTTCATCATCATCAGTATCAGTTAGTGAATATTATAAATCCCGTTTATCCTCTATCCCGTGGGAATTTCAACAAATTTGTCCTTATTCTATGCAAATTTTCGCTTATTTTTGTCCCGCGGGAATTTTGCATTTTCCCCGAGAAAAAGTAGCCTATGTCCTTAAAGGTGTAGCTTTGTACCGGTAAAAGAAGTTTTAAAATCAGCCCCGTAGTTGAATTCACTTATTTTTTCCCGTGGGAATTTTGCTTTTTCACGGAGAAAAGTAGTCTATGTAAATAATGGTTGGTGTAGCTTCCTATTGGTGAAAGAAATTTTCAAATCAGCCCTCAAGTGATACTTATTGACTTCTTTCTATCCCACGGGAATTTCGCATTTTACCGAATAAATAGTAGGTAGCCTAGCCTATACCAATGAAGGATAGTGTAGCTTTCTATTGGTAATTTTTTTTAAACTCAGCCCCGAAGTTAAATTTACTATTTTCTATACCGCGGGAGTTTGCATTTATCCGGAAAATAGCATCCTATGTTAATCAAGGACAGTGTATCTTTTCTATTGGTGAAAGACATTTTAAAATGAGCTCCGAAGTTGATTTTTTTTCTATCCCTTGGGAATTTTGCATTTTTGAATTTTTGGACATAGGCCTCCCTCATTTACGCCCAATCATTACGGTTGGAAGCGACTTGCATCCACCCTGAACCTGCGGCCTTCACCAAAACGTCCGTCCATCTTGTTGGTGGACGTCCCACGCTGCGCTTGTAAAAGCAAAAGCTTGGTGAAATGCAAATACTTATATGTACATATAATTAGTTATTATCAGAGATCAGATCAGGAAGTGGTTGACAGACGTAGACAAAATGGTTTGCAAAATTTGAAGATTCGTTTCGTTTACAAAGAAAGAAAGAAAGAAAGAAGACATTTATTCACTTTCACAAGACACACATATACAAGAAAGTACACACAAAAAAAAAAAAACTAAGATAACAAACAATGGAGGAATAAACATGTACAATACACAGCTCAGCATGTGTGTCCCCGCAAAAGTGAAACGGTCGCTGACTCAGCATTATGCTGAGGCGTTAGACGCCTGCAGCGCTGATTTTCTGTCAGAACCGTCTGTGACTCACGGAACGATACACAAATATACTATAATGAACCACTTACCTATATAGAAATAAATTAATAAAGTGATAAAGAATTGATAAATAGTATAAATTTATTATAGAGTAGCATAATAAGTTAATAAGTAAATAAATAAATTAAAATAAAGAAAAAGTAAACGGAGAAGATGTTTAAAAACAACAGGTTGGCATATCAATGTGTAGGTGCTGGTTTTTACGGATAGGATTTTTGGAGCGTTAAGAAGTGATCCTTCAGCTTGCGCTTGAAGGTGTACCTACTTGACGCTCCTTGGATAGGGGGAGGAATATCATTCCAGCACTTGGACGCCGCGAACTTAAAACTTCCACGGAATGCCGCTGTCTGGTGTTTAGGCACAAGAACCATAGCTTTCCTGCGCTCGCTCTTCGACCAAACAATTTTATTGAAGAGGTACAAAGGTGTCCTGTAGCGTCTCACACCGAACAGCAAAGTGGCGAGGTGCATGCGCCTGCGTGCAGGCATGTTCAGCATGTTAGCGGCGTTCAGGTACGGAGTGATGTGGGACCGGGGAGGGACACGGAAACAAAAGCGAGCGCATGCGTTTTGCACTCGCTGTAGAAGCCTCTTGGAACGACCAACAATGCAGCCGTCATAAACAACATCACAATAGTTTAATCTGGACAATATAAGCAATTCACAAAGGTTAACACGCAAATCAACACTAAGGTAATCGCGTATATTGTACAGAACCTTGAGGCGGTAGAAGCAGTTACTCACAACCTTTAGGATGTGGTTCTCAAAGCTCAGCTTGCCGTCCATAAGTAGACCAAGGTTATTGGCTTCTACTACCCGTTCTATTGGTTTACCCATAACGGCAACATTACCGGCAGTCAGAGCATCAATAGTATTCCGGATTTGATGTCTCGATCCAAAAACTATATACTTCGACTTGCCGGGGTTGAGAACCAAACAGTTCCTCTCCGACCAAGCTGAAATACGATCGAGATCTGCGTTGATGGCGTCTACAGCAATGGAAGTTTCCGACGGCGCGCAGGAGACGTACAGCTGCAGATCGTCCGCGTAGAGATGGTATCCACTGCTCTTTATACTGCTGACAATATCAGAACTGTACAATACAAAGAGCAGAGGACCCAGTATCGAGCCCTGCGGCACTCCCCGTGTCACAGGGCAAAGAGAAGACCGCAGAGCACCACCATCCACCCCACGCAATACGATAGTCTGCGCACGGTCAGTCAAATAACTGCTAAACCATTTTATCGCCGTGACATCAAATCCGTAATACGACATCTTGGATAATAGCAAGGGGACGCTAATGCAATCAAAAGCCCTGGAAAAATCTAAAAGCACTAAAATAGTACTTTTTCCAGCATCCCTAGCCTGCAAAATATTATCGACTACATCGAGTAACGCAGTAGCTGTCGATCGACCCTTGCGAAAACCCGATTGCAGTTCAGGTAGGATGCTGTATTTCTCCAAGTATTCCGACAGCTGTTCGCAAACTACCCTTTCCACTATCTTCGACGCACAGGGAAGGATACTAATAGGACGGAGTTCGGACAGATTAACAGGATTAGGTTTTTTAGGTAACGGGGTCACTTGAGCGATTTTCCAATCAGTCGGGAAAGTCATAGTCTCAATACTCCTATTGATAATGAATGTCAGTATCTTCGAAGTCACTGGAAGAGTCATAAGTAACATGTCAATAGCAATGGAATCATGTCCCTTTGCAGTTGTTTTAATAGAGGTCATAATTTTTGTTACAGTTCCTATTGTTGTTGGTAAAAGAGTAAATTTTTTGTCACTATGTCTATCGAATTCATACCGTGTCAGGTCAGATATAGATACGGCTGGTTTACCAGGTATATTTAAGAAATGCCGGTTTATTAAGTCGGGGTCGTTAAAGTGTGTCGGGAGGTCAGTCTGTGTCTGTGGGTCTGGAAGGACAGTGCGCTTTAAGTTTTTCCAGAGAGTCTTTGAGTCGGTAACGTCATTGATGTGGTGCTCGAAGAAGGCACGTTTCTCGCTATGGATGGCTGCGATTACTAGGTGTTTCAGGTCCAGGTAGTATTGCTTATGAACATCAGCTTTGGTTCGTTTGTATTTGTCGTGGGCTTTGTCCCTTAGACGCATCATAAGCTTTACATTGCTCGTCAGCCATGGTTTAAGAGCCTCCTTCACCACAATTGTTTTTTCAGGTGCGTGTTTGTCAAACAGTTGGAGTATAAGTTCATTAAATTTTCGAACCATATTATTCACGTCATTAAGTAATAGTATTTGGTCCCAATTTAAAGATTCAAGGTCATTGTCGAAGTCACTTAAGTTAATGTCTTTAAGAGGTCGGTAAGTAATACGCCTCGGTGTCGGTTTCTGTTTTTTTATGTCAAACTCGGCTGTGATGAAAGCGTGTCTGCCCAGGCTGGGAATGTGCTTCACATCGACATTCACAACGTGAGCGTCAGTGCAAATCAGGTCTATGGTCGTCTCGCTGTGGTCAGTAAAATGCGTTGGTTCACGTACGTGTTGAGTTAAATTAACTGATGTTAAGAAATGCATCAGACAATCAAACTTTGTGTACAATGTCGGTAATTCGCAAATATTCGCTAAGTAGGTAATCTAAGAGATTTCCAAGGAATTTTCTAAAGAAAATCTAGGTATAAGGTAAGTTTTTCATTCAAATATCCAAGAACAAATAAAATTGAAATTTCGAATTCTAAACCGATTTAAATATTGTTTTTTTTTAATATGGAATGATTTGTATGTTTTATAAAGCTGCGTTTTCACTGAGGGCCGATTTTTCAATCAACGCATAAATGTCATCAACTGGTTAAATTATAGAATAAGTTGACTAAATAAGTTGACTGACAGCACTGCGTCAGTTGCACTGTATGCATGACGCTACAATTTAGCCGCTTTACACGTTAGCCGTCAGATAATATTTATTCGATGATTGAAAAATCAGCCCAGTGTCCTGAACAGTTCTGAGCGAGCGAACGTGTTTATTCAGTGATAATCGGCTGGACGCGGGTCGCTCACTCATTCATCCAGTGAAAACGACGTCTGTGGCGAGCGAGCTGTTGCTCTGTGCATTCGCTCGACATTGTACGTGTTCGGTGGGTCTCCAATCTTTGTTTACGATTTTGTTATAAACAACTGTTCTCTTTCCTCGTTGAATGAAAACGGACATTTTCTATTCAAAGTCAAAGTCAAAGTTTTTTATTCAATTTAGGCATCGATTGATGCTCCTATGAACGTCGAAGAATCTACCACCGGTTCGGAAAAAACCCTGTTGAGAAGAAACCGGCAAGAAACTCAAAAAGGTATATTTTTTTCAATCAGATCTACATTGTTATTAAATTACATACATCTTAAGTATTTAATAAAATTATTATTTTTTAACACAGTAGATACGCTACGTTGATGCTATTTTGAGCGAACATCGGCAAAACCGCAATCATATTTGCTCTAAACAAATGTTTGTTCAGAACACTAAGTGAAAACGCGGCTTAACCAAGATGTCTAGTCCTTACCATTTCAAATTTCGAACTCTACGTTCCTATGAAGCCGTGTCTTCGGATCGAGTATTCAAACATGTGTCAAAATAAAATGTAATTTAAATCAAAAGCACTAAGGAGTATTGATATCAACTTCGAAGCAAATCACCCCCAAAATAACTTTCTACTCCTTTTTAACCCCGTCAAGTGATGAATTTCAATAAAATACCAAACACGTCTTCCATCAATTCTGTTAAAGAATGTTTATGCAAAATTTGAAGCAGATTGGACCAAGGAATCACGTTGTCCCATACAAACTTTGCCCCCCCTTTTTACCCCCTTCGGAGTAGAACTACGAAAAATCCTTTCTTATCGGATACCTACGTCATACAAAGAACACACCCTCCAAGTTTCAGGTCTCTACGATCAGCGGTTTAGGCTGTGCGTTGATCCGTCAGTCAGGACAAAGGATTTTATATGTATAGATAATGCTTTCCCTCGGGAGTCCTTAATTTTATTTTTAGATAAAATTAAAGTTTAGGTATCTGTAAAAAGAAGTTTATGTGAATTTTGGAAGAACTGTATCAAAATTCGTAATTAATAGAATGATTTAAGGGTAAATTAATTTTTATGAGTACTTCGAGAAAACATAAGAGACATGAAATTTAAATAGGGATGGGTGTCGGGTATCTTCTTCGAGTGTCCACAAGTTGCAGTTACATCGTATCGTGAGTGTATAGAATTCTTTCGCCGAACAACGGCTGACATGTTTTTAAATTTTCTTCTACTTGACTTTGCCAAATAACTATATCTTCTAATATAAAAAAAGTTTTTTTTGTATGTTTGATACGTATGAAAATAGGTCTTAAAAGATTTTTCACCCTCCTCCTACCCCCACCTCCCATTTTTAATCGCAATTTTTATATAGCAGAACAACGTTTGTGGGATCAGCTAGTTTTTAATAAAAAACTAACTACCTAACTAAAGTACTAAGAAAAATATTTTATCGTTCTTGTAAAATAACCGCTACGAAGGGCTACGGGCTACGAATACAACGCTACGGAGCTACGAGCTCGCTACAGCTACGAACGAAAACTACGGTCTCTACGCGACGTTACGTAACCGCTCATCCCAAAGTTTGCTCATCAACAACATTCATCAACATCCAAACTGCGATATAAATCAATTTATCTTAACACTCACCTTGTTCATCCCATTTCCCATTTTCGTTGCAACACTTAACGTACCAACAATATCATAACAATATAACAAACACTCAACGTTGAATAAACTTGTTTATTAATAACGGCATCGTAAAGATTATAAACTGTCAATCTGTCAACAGTAGCGTCTCTATGGCTACATTGTTGACGCGGCGTAGTGCGGCGCGCGGTATCGATAGTAAAATGTCGACAGGTTAAGTTAGGACTTCCCGTGTGGCATGGTGTTAGTGACACGTGGTTTGTTTGGCTGTTTGTTCGCGGGTTATCGATCGCCGGTTGCGGGGGGCGCCGAGAGGGACATGCGACGTCCTCGGCCCGCGGCGCGCCACTGCCGCCACGGCCGGCGTCACTGCGTCTATTAGCTTGGCTAGAGGGTGGAAATGTCGATAAAATGTTGACGATAGGTTTTATTTTTACAGAAAAGTCATAGGAAAAGACTTAGATTATTTATACACTAGATAGAGCTTCGGCGGCATGAAAACGTCCCGAAAAATATAAGCCAACTTGGCTTATATGTCATTTGCCTCCCTTCAGTTTGAATGACGTAACGCGATCGTAATATGAAGCTGTCAAAAGAAATTTGTGGACGTTTTCTATCGCAATGTTTGCTACTGACACTCTATCTAGTGCATAAATAATCTAAGGGAAAAGAACATGAAAGTAAATTTAAATGTATAGTATAACTTTATTTAAGATTAATTATTTAATATTCGGGTATAATGGGTAGTTCTACTAGCGTTGCAACCGCTATCAGTCTCCTGTCGCATATACGTAAGAAATAAGCTACAGTTAGAGCGAAATTTGAACAAATTAAAATTATACCACAAGCACGCTGTATCGTTATATAAAAACCTTCCGCTATGTTTAGCTCTTTTCTTTGATATATGCGACAGGAGACTGATAGCGGTTGAAAAGCTAGTAGAACTACCCATTCCGGATTAATTTTAAAATACTTCGTATAAGAGTCTAGATACGAGTACCTAAGGCTGGTTTCTGCATGAAAATACATGTGTGTCGCTCGCGTCGCACATCTATGTTTTAACGTGTTTGATAGCGAAAGAGCAATGAACAATTTTATAGTTCATTAATTAGATTTTACAAAGAATGGTTGCTTCGTTTACGAATTGATGTCACCTTGTTCAGTTTGTTTAAATACCTACTAATAAAAAAAAGTGTACCATTAAAAAGAAATATATTCAAAATATTATATTTTTGCTGTTAGGCTGAAGTTTATTACAATAACAAGCTTCTTGATTTTATTTTATATCGCTCACACATTTACCGCTCTAAATACGATGCTCTTAAGATCTGTGTCTTTGAAGATTTATTAGGTGAGCTTTAATGGATATTGACAGTATGTTCAGTTGCCAAGGATACTTTAACCTAAATAACTTACGCAGTAAGGTTAACTACCCTTTGGTTGGTATCCCTCCAATGATAGGAAACACACATGCCTATAAAGAGCTGCGCGTTTTTGTCACTGACCAACGACTTTTGGAAAAAGGCTACCTCATTTATGAAAGCAAAACTCATCCTTTGCTATCGATAGTTCTTCTCACGATAGCGGCGCTTGGAACACCAGCGCCTCCCTCATTCCAGATATACTCCTTCCCATTCCAGTGCAGCTCCTCTCTCGCCAAGTTGCAAAATCTAAAGTCAGTAAAAACTAGGGCATCGAGAACCGGTTCTTTTGTATGGAGGGAACCAAAAAAACCGGTTCTTCCCATACATCAAGAACTGGTCTGGATGCCCTAGTAAAAACTTCAAAACTCATTCTAGTTTATCGATGTTTAAAATGTGGTGAGGGCGAGCTCTACCCACCTCACGATAGCCGGGCGGTGCAGGCGCCCCGAGCATTCCAGCTAGACTCGTGCAGCTCGTCTCTAGCGGCCTCGTCTTCGGTCTAAATAAATTTAAAACTAAAAAAATATGCCACTGGCTCTGCACAAATTACTGGCCGATTGGTTCGAAAATTGAATCGTTTCTCATTGCTTCGTCTCTTTATTCTTTTGTTTTAAGATAAAGAAAATAGATAGAATTAATGACCGTCGTGATCTGCCACTGCAAACAAGGCTCGCCGTCAAGTTCGAAGAAAAATAGTTAGATACCTAACCAAGCCTACATACTTATTTAACATTACCGTACAAATTCTTGATTTAACAAGAATGAAGGAGGGTTGAAATTCTTAGGGTGCGCTTTAATAGAAGCTGAGACTCGACCAATCATAGTAAATGTCATATTACCGTGAAAAGCGGGGCTAGACGTAGATTGCAAATAACTATTATGATTGATCAGATCCTACACGTCTCCACTCTGTTTCATGGAAGCGCACCCTCAGATATTTATAGAACCGATCCGTTTTTTATTACTCAGGAGTACATACAGTTGGTGATCTAAAAGTACTTCCAAGGTACGCCCCTATCAAAGTACCTACATCATACCTACATGTCATTGTTATTTGGCCCAAGTCCAGAGGGTTTACTTTCGTTTCTCTATACATATAGGTACAGCTTATATTTTGATTCAATGTTTAAGCCATTAGGCTGAGCAGATTTGGTTGAAACTTGGCATACAGATAGACAAAAAAAACTGGATTCAGACATAGTATTCATATATTATAGTAATATTATAAATGCGAAGGTGTGTCTGTCTGTACCTCTTCACGCTTAAACCGCTGAACCGATTTACGTGACATTTGGTATCTCCATACCAAATGTCACGTAAATCGGTTCAGCGGTTTAAGCGTGAAGAGGTACAGACAGACACACATATCTCCATAGAGCTTGAGAAGCTTGAGAAGGGCAGAGGATAGCTTTTATCCCGTAAAATTGTATAGTAGGTACTTTAATATTACGGTAATGCGTTCCTGTGGGATATATTTTAACTTTAAACAAGAATTGATGGTGCTGTCCAAGAACGATAAAGTAGCTGGCCCCATATCTCAGGGCCAGATTCGTGGTCACACCAGATTGTCACACCACTATAGAGACTTATCCTTTCGCTTTCGTCGGTAATTCGTCTGAAATCCTTTTTATTTCGTAAAAGTAGGTAGGTTAGGTTTGTTAGGTTTCTATAGATGCCCGAAGGGTAAATGGGCTAGGCGGCAGGGCTCCGCCGAATAGCAATGGTGTGACGACGAGTCTGGCCTGGTTAGAGCTGACAGTACTGGTCCTTAGAAGTAGACTTCAACTTCAGTATTAAACTAATTTGAAGTTTATTTTAGATTTTGGAGATAATTAGGAAAACACATGGGCCACTCTGTTTCTGTTGTTTAAAGTTAATTATGATGTTCTGAAAATGAAAACAAAAATTTCATATACCTACTTAAAAAGTTTTCTTAGTTCCTATTCAATTTCAAAGCTAATTATTTCGATGTAAGTTAACGTCTCTTAAAGTATTGGCATTTAATTTGGAAGCACCTTATATTATATAGTCTACGAAAGTTTCTTCAAATGCACGTTACGTACCTACCTATCTTACTTCGATTTCTGCATATTTCATGTGATCTCAATGCATAGCAAAGTTTATATTTTTTAATACAACATTAGGAAAAGTTAAGTTTAATTTAACGATCGCCTCAACATTATAAGTTAACTTACGAACCCAAGTTAGAAGCAAAGTTAGAATTTGGGGAGCAACGATGTCAACATGTTTACGTGTTCGAGCATAATGTTTTGCAAATTTTTCCAGCTACGAATGACCTTCAAAATCTTGATAGAAAAGAACATATATAATTAATACTAAAGGTACCTTAGTGCAGAGTGCAAATTCTCTCTTGATGATGAGATGATGGTCATTTGTTTTGGTAAGTATTTGCTTGTTTTTATCACGTTCCCAACCCAGTGTAGTAAAGCATACGTACGTAGGTATAGTCGACCAAGACCTTTTCCAACTTGTGCTTCAATGTCAGTTGTATGGCTTAAAATAAGCTATTGCCTATCAAATATGTTTGCCTGATTAATATCAGTGCAGACGGGGACTACAATGAATACTTACTTATCTATTAGATTTCAAAATGAATTGGGATGCTCAAGGCCCCACACTGCGGCACACGCCAAAATGATTAATAGTTATTCCTACCATTTCACCTCTATTAAATCGTACGGTTTGATTAACCCATTATACTATCTAATGTATGTAATCTAGATATATGGGTAATCTAGATCTAATCCCCTTTCTAAAAACAGTTCTACAGTGCGGTTGATATTTGGCTGAAATCTTCGCCAAAAACTAATTGGTATTGATTTTGGGTGGCTACTTTTTCTGTCATTTCCGCACAAATAAAAGTGTTCCCTAATGGTATTAAATACAAAGGATTTGTGGGGAGATGGGGGCGCGAGGCACTCAAATAATGGTGTCGAGAAACAACCTCAACCTACACGTCACACATGACATGTACAGCCAATCTCTCGGCCATCAAAATGTCTATTAGCGTCACGACTAAAATCTAAAGAAAGATTTCTTCTACTGTGACGTAAGACCTTGTATCAATCAGAGATAATCCGAAGATCGGGGTCATGATGCGTCGCGTCGCGTCCCCCGGGGCCAATAGGGTTACCAGTTATACTTACTAGGTACTAAAACTGCTGATGAAAGATCTGAGGCCACGGACGACTGACTTCAGTCGCTTTGTCTCCCTACTGATTGTCAGAATTAGAATAAAGGCCATCAGTAATCAGTGATTTATTTGCTTAAACATGGTGAACATTGGCAGTTAATAGAGCTTTACATGTGTTTTGTTGTTGCAAATATATGCTACGTATCCTGTTTCATGGCAGTAGGTAGCGATCTTTTTCGTGCGATTGATCAGGGATATTAAGGGGTTTTTTAAACGAATGGTGCTTCTCTCATACTTCTTTCGTGAATTAATAACTTGGACTAAGACCAAATAGATGACCTGAAAAACTCTTAAAAACACGTCAGGAAAAACTGTGATCTGATAACCCTACCACAGCTCGCCAGTTATCGCGTTACGTCAACTTCACTGCCTCCCCAAGTTCCCACTAGACTCACTGCTAAATAGTCATCATCGTCATCCTAGCCGACATATGTACGTCACACTGCAGGACTTCTCCCCTTCAGTCAGAATGAGAGGGCTTGGACTGTTCCCACGCCGGCCCAGTGCGGAATAGGAACTTCACACAAACTATCGAAATTCTTAGCAGGCGTGTGCAGCTTTTCTCACGACGTTTTCCTGCACCGTAAAGCTCGTGGTAAGTTTTTAAAGTGATTTCACACAACAATTTCGAAAACTCAGACGTGCGAGTCCGGACTCGAACCCACGACCCTCTGTTTGCGAAGCTATAGGCGAACCACTAGGTTACATACATAGGCCAAATAGTATACTAAGTGAAAAGATTTTCATTGGCTACTTGCGTGGCTATTTCTCTCCCACGACGCGGTGAAACTGTTAAATTTCACGCTATCAGGGAGCGCATGCGCAATTTGTTCTTAAATAGACTAACGCCAGGTATCTACCAGCTAATTATTTTATTATTTCTCGACGATTATTATTCAACGAGAAATAGCAGCGTTTTCTCGTGGTAAATAATAAAATTATTAGCCATTGAGGCACAATGCCACGGGGGTAATTATTAAATTTAATTTACTTTTAAGCAACTAAATTTTATTTTAGTATATTTTAGTTTTAATTAAGTACTTTGTTTCCATGTTTAATATTAAATATATAATACTAGCTGATGCTCGCGGCTTCGCCCCCTCTGATTTTTTTTTCATACAAGCCTTGTCCTGATAAGTAATTACGATCCCAAAACAAAAATAATTATCCAATTTGGTGCAGTCGATCGGAAGTTATGCGCGTACATAGTTACATTTCAGTCTATTATTTCATATATTTACTACCCTCTCGGTGATACTCTGACTATAAGATTTAATAATTTGACAGGTGACATACCTGTATCTGAACACTGAAGTCTAATTAACTTTAACATGAGTGTAATGTTTCCTTTGGTATCTATTGAAATTAGGTAAAAGGCATACTTAGATGCAAAACGACAAATAAAAAAAAAATTTAATTAATTCAATGATTAAGTATAAATAGTTAAGAAGGTAAATTATTATTTTTTACTAAAATACTGGTGATGGAATGACTAATGGAATATCTTCGTAATTGTTCAAATGACGACGATCATTATCGTCAATAAACTTTAGTTTACATAAATTAGATGATAAAATGGTACGCTAAGGCGCAAGCCACACAGAAGAGACGTGGGACGGCGGCGCATCGCGTCGCGACGCCCCTAGAATCAGTTTTCATACTAAATGTATTATTATTATTTATTTAAAATATGGCTTCTGTCCCATTACAGGACAATTTCGCCAGTGTCAAAGTAAGCTCTCTTTGGGAGCGACGTTGTACGGTGATTGTAGTTTTTGCAACTTGATAGTTAAATTCCAGAAACCACGTGGAGACAACTTGCGCATTAAAAAATGTCAGACACGAGAACAATATAGAATTTTGTGATCACTGTTAATTAAGGTTAATCGCCGCATAAAACACTATCAAAATTATACTTCAACTAGCCAAAGAAACAGAAATACCAAAATTATATACTTTCTACATCCGCCATGTTCGAATGCTACAAATCGAATCACCATAGGTATACTAAATGTATAGAAGCGTCGCGATTCAAAGCGGACAGAAGAGACGGGGCAGAGACGCGCCACCGTCCTACGTCTCTTCTGCGTGGCTTACGCCTAACCGTATTAAAGTTAGTTTCGTATCACTTCATTCTGCGATAGCTTAAATACTTGGAATATTACATCATAGACACAAATTCTTGAAAATATCTCTCTATCTCTCTCACACGACCAACGGTGACCTAGTCCCAAAGTAAGCTGGTCGAAACTAAATACTGACAAAAATTGGCAATCACGAACAGTTATTCGCCACGACATGCGACCAAGGGGTGTTTCACGGGTTAAACAACACTTATTTATTATTCGTCGTTTTCCTTTTTCCTTGTGCGAGCGACAAGGGCCAGTCCCAGCACGATGAGTAGCGCGCCTCCCCACCATCTCACTGATGACAGTTCGCCAAACACAGCAATACCGATTATACCCTGGGAACCAATGGTAATATTAGTACCTATCTGGTATAAAATCAGTGTCTATTCTAGCTTACTTATAGCTTCTCTACACGATGGGCCATTAAATGGTCGGTGCGATGGCCCAGAGTCGGCTGCAACGCATACACGATGGCGACGTTCAGTTGTGATCGTATGATTATTTTGAAGTGCAGCCAGAAACCGACACCGACGCCATCCCACGACCATCGCACGCGCCATAAGCTACCCGACACCACTACGCCCTCGTCCACACGCTGGCATCATAGTGAACCACCGCGATGACCCCATCGTGTAGTGCCAGTATTATACTACGAAATTCAATTTTCGAATTTCCTATTGTGCCGTTCCGTTCACGCTATAGTATGCAACAGCAGAGTGACAGGGACGGCACGATACGAACTTCAAATTTCGTAGGTACTCCCCTGAATCTGAACTCACCGACAGCACATAGCTAGAAGCTGCGGAGATGACGGTGGGCGCGGCAGTGTTAGTGGCGGCATCCAGTGACCGAAGGTAGTATCTGCAGCCCCACGTGTTGACTGCCACCATAACTACTAGCAGGCATGCCCAAAGTACGTACCCGTCACCCTGCCAATGCGAAGTGTGATTAAGAGTCCACCAATGCCGTTCAATGCTATTTTTAAAAAGACTTTGTATAAAATTAGTCCATTTTATGGAAGTAAAAAAATATTAGGATAATCTTGGTCGTATTCCTTAATAAGTTTTTGCTTCCGAAACACGATTAAACAAAGGCCATAGTCGGGTTTCCATAATAAGTCGGCCCTTACATCAAATCGGCTCGGGCACGCTCGGGTTTTTTTTTGTGAGTATACCTCTTGCAGTGAAGAATACTTATTTTAGCCGAGTATGAACATCCTACTTGCGATAGTTTTTGACTTATGATTTTTTCAAGTTTTTTTTTAATGTAGTATGGTTTTTCAGGATGTATTCAGTATTCAAGCGATTTGTATCGCCAATCAAAAACTAATACTAGTTATCGTATAAAAAAAAACAAATTAAAAAATCAAAAAAACATTTTTTTTTATGTGGTTGTGAAGTAGTGACACCTCTAGATTTTTTTCTCAAAATAGACCTTAGGTACATTCATTGGCCTAATATTTGCCTAAATATCAGGAAAAAAAAAATTTTCAGGGAAAACCATTAAAATCATAAGTCAAATCAAAAACTATCACAAGTACGATGTTCATACTCGACTAAAATATTCTTTACTACAAGAGGTACTCACAAAAAAAAACCCGAGCCCATTTGATGTAAATTTCCAACCCACCTAAGTCAGAATATCGTACAATCAGCAGTAGAAGTGGATGAGCGGTTGTGACTTGTGGTGCTCAAAATTATTTACTCTCTTATCCTTGGAAATAGAGTCGTGTGTCGTTTTGAGCACCGGAACCGCTCATCAACTTGTATCTGCTGTCACCATAAGAGCCTAGCTACGATGTTGCTTTGACGTGTTGTTTTGATATGTCGACCTTAATGCATAGCGAATGTTTAACGACATTCTTACGAAATGGGTAGGGAATTAAATTCGTTGACTATGTATATGTAGTAGATTGTAGATTTACTTATTTGTACTTATTTTCATTGTATAGAAGGCTACGGAGACGGTCAAGCGGCTTGACGTCAAGTATTTTTCACCTATTTGCCTCTGTGGAACTTAACTTTTTATGGATTAGGAGTGTGATAGAAGAATTGAACCCATGAAAAACATTACATGTAAAAAGATGCAAGTCTCGCTAGGCAGTTCTTATACTGCAAAAAAGTTTTGAGATGCAATGTTAAACCAAGTCGGTTATCTTAGTCAGTACCGAGTGGTGTCCATAGAAATCGTTTTCCACCGAGTTGCTTATTTTAAAACCGTTAAATTAATATTAGATATCTTTATTTTTAACACACAAAATGACTTGGCAATCGCATGGATACCTAATGACTTAAGAATAATCGTTAACGTCAACTATTTATAACAATCCTAATTGAACATAGCGCTAGCCCTAACGCCATGCAGTTTGAGCAATAGGTAACACATAGGTACGAGTATGAGTAAAGCGTTGTGTGCGATTGCCAAGTCATTATGTGTAGTAAAAAAATAAAGATATCTAATATTAATTTAACGGTTTTAAAATAAGCAACTCGGTGGAAAACGATTTCTATGGACACCACCCGGTACTGACTAAGACAACCGACTTGGTTTAACATTGCATCTCAAAACTTTTTTAATAATAATAATAATAATAATGGGACACCTCGCCATCCTTAGCCGTTCACACCAATGTTGCCGCCTCGTTGCCCCGAGCGGGCAATAGTTTGAGGGGCCCATTTAGTGAATGGCGAGTCACCGCCTACCAAAAGTTCAGTTTATGAGATATTGAAATGGTAGGTGTCCGTTATCTCACTCCATAGCCCGGTAATCCTGTCCACAAAATCCCAACCCCATAGCCAATTCCACGTCGCTTCCTACCTGGCAATAGATTGGCAACAGTGGAGGACTGTCCGCTAGCACATCCTCATGGTGTATTAGGGGATAGACCTCCATAGTTGCGCCCATCTCATTTATATTATATGGTTCCAAAGGCCTCTTCATGTTGGCTTCGGCCCCATGAATGCCTTTCAAATGACCGGGTCCCCATGGGCCCGTGATCGGAAATCCGTACCAACATAATAATATTAGGGGACAATCTCATACAAATCGACCTAGACCCAAACTAAGCAAAGCTTGTACTATGGGTACTAAACGACGATAGACATACATATATAGATAAATAAATACTTAAATACATAGAAAACATCCATAACTCAGGAACAAATATTCGTGCTCATCACACAAATAAATGCCCTTACCGGGATTTGAACCCAGGACCTCTTGCTTCGTAGGCAGGGTCACTACCAACTAGGCTAAAGCGGTCGTTTTTGCAGTAAAAGAACTGCCTAGCGAGACTTGCATCTTTTTACATGTAAAGTTTTTGATGGGATCTCATTGCTTTTTGTAGGCAGTTCTTTTTTTGCCATCAACAGACCATGGTTATGATCTAGTATGAAAGAACTTGTCATGACAAATCGAATGAGCCTAAACTCGATGGGGTTGAGTCATTTTATTACGGAGTGCCTGTCTATAGCCACCTTCCACCTCCATCATCAGACCCTGTTTACCATTCAGGACCAAAGTACTCGTCGAGATGAATCAAATGAATTTAAACTCAAAAGGGTTGTGTCGTTTCATTACGGAGTTCTTGTGGCCAACTTTCAGTTCCATCATCAGATACTGGTTACCATCTAGGACCAAAGTACTTGTCGAGACGCATCAGATGAGTCAAATCCCGATGGCAGGCCTCATGCATGCCATGTACTTACGCGCGATATTTACCTACCGCGGGGACGATCTGCTAAGATCGAAATTCCAGTAGGTTGTCACAAGCGCGCGCCGACGCACGTTCATTCGTGTTCCACGGAAAAAATATGCCGCCTGGACTTTTATAAGTGAATGGTGAAACAGGGGGCAAATTTTAATATGACTATGCTAGAATTAATAGCTATATAACAATTTGGAAGTTCGTATCGTGCTGTCCCTCTTACTCTTCTATAAAAAGCTATAAGCGTGAGCGGGATGGCACGATGCGAAGTTCGAAAGTTGACCTTCGTATTTAGTATAACGCTAGGGTACTGTGAGCATGGCAATGTGTTCTGCGCATTACAATAAATATCCTTTTTTGTTAGGATTCCAGAGCTAAAATGGCAAAAACGGAACCCTTATAGTTTCGCCATGACCGTCTGTCTCTTTGTCCGTCCGTGGCTTAGCTTAAAGAATATTAGTGCTAGAAAGTTTGCATGGATATAATATATAGCAATTATCCCGACAAAATGGTCAAACAACATGTAGAATTTTTTTTTTAATTCAAACTGCCAGCCCTTTTCACTGTCGGCACGCACACATTCTTAAGGAGACGGAGTAGTATAATCTGTGGCTACAATCGCGGTAAGTACCAAGATTTTGTACGGGATGCAGTATCTGTTACGAAGTAACTATTAAGTAATCTGTGCCGATGGCCTTTTGTCTTTTTATTATTAGAGTGCCTTTGACCACCTTCCAGGTCCATCATCAGACCCAGGTAATGATTTAGAATCAAAGTAGGTACTTGGCAAGGCAAATCGTTGAGTCGTTTTATTACGGAGTGCCTGCCCATGGCTACCTTCCAGCTCCATCATCAGACCCTGATTACTACCTATTAAGAATAAAAGTAGGTAGGTAGGTTGTGCCATTTTATATAGAGAGCCTTTGGCCACCTTCTAGCTCCATCATGAGACCCTGGTTACCATCTAGAACCAAATTACTCATCGAGACGAATCAAACGAGCCCAAACTCGATGGGATTGTGTTGTTTTATTATGGAGTGCATTTAACCACCTTCCAGCACCATCATCAGATCAGCTTAATATCATAATAAAATTGTATTGTAAACCAATTTACACATGCATGCAAAATTTTAGCTCAATCGAAAATCAAGAACTCATTGTTATGTGTAGTATAACTTTGTGATCGCTGGTATTTAAATGGGATTACAAACTTATATACTGTGCAGTTTCTGTATCTTTGAAACGTGACTGAAATTTAAATATTTTAGGTTTTCTATGACTTTGTAGGATTAAATCTATTTATATTTAAAAATTGTAGCCTTTAGGTCTACTAGAAGTACCTTAGAAATTGATGATCGTGAATAAGTGTGTCAGTGACAAAACTAAGGAACTTTGACGTCCAATAGTTCTGAAACTGCCAGTTCAAATTGAATGTTATTGAGAATATATCTAAATCTCATTATGTCCAACATGTAACTGAAAATTCAGGGCTCTAGGTGTAGCCAGCATAAAATTACAGGAGGTGCCTTTGTTTTGCTCGACTTGGCGGGGGCACTACCGTGCCCTCAGATTTCAAACAACCCGCTTTCATTCCCATGTGTATGGGTGAAGCCGAGGTTTTTGCCACAAAACGTATAATTTAACTGTCCGCCACTTTTTTTTAAATAAATCTTATACATATACATATATATAAATTCCAACGATATCATTGTATTTCCTATGAAATGGTGAACCGCGACCGCAGCCACTGAAAATGATTAAATAAATGCATAAACTTTACATATTTTGTGTAAATAAATACAATGCCTACGAAAAAAAAAAAAAAAAACTTGGAAAGTTATAAATTATTTTACTACATAAATGACCAAATTTTCACAAAAAACGGATGTCCGCTTTTGTAGTAGTGCACTTGCGCAATCAATAAAACAATATAAAGACATCTTTGTGATTATAATTAAATATGTTTGATTCAGTATTATGAAATAAAAGTTCCAATCCTTTTCCTATCGTCTCGTGTTTTCTAAGAAAATTCATTAATTTTCAAACAATAAAAAATTAAATAAATTTTTTTGGTTCCATTTCTTTGCGTTATTTTTGTTGCGCAACCATCATCTCCCTATTTTGTGGAGCTAACAATAAGCGGATTTATATCTGAGTAGTGGCAACACCAACACCAAATTATTTCTTGTCTATGGTCAATGAGGCGGTAGCGGCGGCCATATTTTCCCAGTCCGATGTTAACTTCGTTCGGAGTGAAATGTGAATGTGTCCAACCTTTTACACGGAGTGCATTTTTGAGATTCCAAGGTAAGTTTTTAATTAATATCTGTTATTGTATTCGCGCGCTATTTATTAAGGTGTGTGTAATCGTTTAAGGCTACATTAACCTGCATAAACAGCTTATTTATCGAATTACTAAGGGTTCCTTTTGCGCCACAGTCGCGCAGCAACTACTTTATGCCACTTTGCGATACCAGTGGTGTAGAACTTGCGCCCTTTTACTGCGCGCTACCGAATAAAGATGCATGCACACATAAGTTTTCGGTTTTCGGATATTTTCTTTTGCTTCTGACATGGTTTCCAAAGCACTAATGATAAAAGAATAACTATCTTTCTATCTTTGGGGTTTTGTACCCGAATGGATTAAATCTTAAAGTAATTCAAGTCGGTCGGTTTTTCCATATAAATAAAAGTAAAGTACGCCATCAATTATTTTTCCGCAAAACGACAGTAAGAACTGTCAAACATATAATTTTAGCAAATAAACACCTTTCGTTTCAAATGATGCTACATGTACTTACCTATAGCATTATATTATCGACGATTCCAACTAAGTTTCTATCGACCAGGGGGTTCGTTGGAATAAATTACGTTTTATATGCTTTGGTCTTGGCATTAGCTAAAAATACTGGACCCTTAACGCGCTTTATGTTTATGAAGTTATATTAATATATACAAGTACAACCACTAAATACAAAATATTTATAGATTTACCTGACTATACATTGCCTATTTTAACCTTCTGTACGCTAGTGTAAGCTATAACTACGATATTTCTTTTCAGATGCCTCTGACTCAGTCAGAAAAATCAAGAAGATATCGGGAAAAACTAAAAAGAACGGATCCCCAAAAATATTTAGAGATGAAAAAGAAAAATAAATTAAGAGCCATAAAATCTTACGAAAATAAAAAATCTTTAACTGATGCACAAAAATCTTTAACTATGCAGTCTACATCCAATGAAAAATCATTCAATATGCAGCATCAGAATAATACAGAAGACTGTTCAAATGAGAAAGATCAGGAAACTCAAAACATTTTGATTGTAGAAGTTCGAGGCAGATGTGACCTAAATGAGACGGACATATCTGACCAAAATTTAAATAGGACGAAGATTAGAAAGATGCAAAGGAGTTTAGACAAACAACGATGTGAAACAAATAACCTTCGTGAATACGTTCAAAAATTGATAAGAGGTTATAATTCTCTTCAAAGACAAATGCGTAGATTGAAGAGTGACTACCAGGTTTTAGCGAAGAAAGTTCAAGATAAGGAAGCTAAAACTGATAAGCACGCTATCGGACAAGAACGATATACACTCCGTTTAAGAGATCCGAAAACTTTGATGAACACCTAACTAATGTTTAAATTTTATTTCGGATGACAAATAAATGTATTGTATCTTTAACTTGTTGTTTGTTAATTCACTTATTATTTGATATATTTGGTATATTTTTTTATAATGTAGGAGTCTTACTTATTTCCTTGCACTGTGTCTTTTCTACTTTCCTCATAGGTATTATTCGAAATAAACAGTAGACTGTTTAATTTGGATGATACAATCTGAGCTTCAAGTGGTAAATAATATCTTTGCTGTAATAAGTTATTTTCATCCATTGGTTGTAACAAACAACTATTATTAAATTAAGTAATTCTAAATATTTTATATGAAAATCACACTGTAAACGCATCTTAATTATTTTGCGTTACCGGTTTGCGTCACTCTGCGTGACCGACTCTTAGAATATTCTGCGTCACCGTTTGCGTTGCGCTATTTGTGGTTTGTGGCACGTGTGCGTGCGTGTGCTTGTGCATGTGATGTATATTATAAGATTGATAATTGATACTCACAACCACAGTAGGTGTCCCACTTAATTTCCCAATGGTACTTCCAATCGACGCCCACGTCCCCGCCATAAAAGCTTCATATAACATTTTAACTTTTCCGATAGTAGGTAAAACAAATTATAATTATAAATGAAGCAAATCAAGTTTATTTTTGCTTGTTATTGAGAAGATTTTAGGTTATGTTAAGGGCGTATTTTAAACTAATAACACAAGTTAAGGCAGGCAGATGATTCATCGTTAAGGTTCAACGTGAATGAAAAGTATAAGTAGGTAACTTCAAAATAAATGATAATTATACACGTGTGGCTATATTGCTAAATAAAAAACTAATAATTAAAGCTGGCATGAAAGCACTACTTACTTTGATAAATAAAATAAAAAACACCTAAAAACTGTCATGTATAGACTTGCCAGTAAAATAATAATTCCCAAAAATTTGACGAGAATCAAAATCAATTTTATTGGTATATTTAATTAAGCTAAAAAACTCGTGGGCTTTATAAATTTTATCATATAATATTTAAATATAGTAATAATAACAATAATATAATAATATAGTGCATTTTATGTAGGTATTTGTTTGTACATAAATATATATGACGGAGAAGGAGGTCTCTCTTGCTGGATATCACTCATATTGTCAAACACAGTAATCTTAAATAACAGTTTTAATTGTCTTTCACTGTGGGCTTCTTATTAATTACACTATAAGCTACTGTAAATGTCTTAATTATCAATAACTACTGTAGACTAATTATTCTAATGGACACTACGAAACGTAAGACAGTTCCTCGGTATGCGTCTGTCGCATGCTCGCTCCAATGCTTCACTGTCCCGAGACTCTGCCGAAGCAACACTTATGGCTGTCATATTGTGTTACTTGCGCTTGTAGTTCCATGGTCTATGGCTACACTCCGACCGCCATGGTCTATAGCTATACTCCGACATATATAATAAGATATAAGCGCTAATTATTATTTATTATTTATTTAATCTCTGACAATACTATCATATTTTACTAATGTAAGGCTACGCTTTATATACCTATATGTGATTAACTTAGGCTCCATTTTATCCCAGAAAAGTGTAAAGATTCCGCTTAATGAAGACGAAAGTTGAGGGCAACAGCTAGTGTTGTTAAGTAAGAGTAAGACCACAGATTACTTAATAGTTACTTCGTAACAGTGCCTCTACCATGAGTTACACTAGTTTACAGTGACCGTACTCGCTAGCGACGGCGTAAATGATTTGTATGGAGAATTGTACTTCCGTAAGTGACCGCTAGAGGCGCTGTACACAATTCTCCATACAAATCATTTACGCCGTCGCTAGCGAGTACGGTCACTGTAAACTAGTGTAACTCATGGTAGAGGTACAGATACTGCATCCCGTACAAAATCTTGGTACTTACCGCGATTGTAGCCACAGATTATACTACTCCGTCTCCTTAAGAATGTGTGCGTGCCGACAGTGACAAGGGCTGGCAGTTTGGATTAAAAAAATTTTCTACATGTTGTTTTACCATTTTGTCGGGATAATTGCTATATATTATATCCATGCAAACTTTCTAGCACTAATATTCTTTAAGCTAAGCCACGGACGGACAAAGAGACAGACGGTCATGGCGAAACTATAAGGGTTCCGTTTTTGCCATTTTAGCTCTGGAATCTTAACAAAAAAGGATATTTATTGTAATGCGCAGAACACATTGCCATGCTCACAGTACCCTAGCGTTATACTAAATACGAAGGTCAACTTTCGAACTTCGCATCGTGCTATCCCACTCACGCTTATAGCTTTTTATAGAAGAGTAAGAGGGACAGCACGATACGAACTTCCAAATTGTTATATTAACTATTAATTCTAGCATAGTCATATTAAAATTTGCCCCCTGTTTCACCATTCACTTATAAAAGTCCAGGCGGCATATTTTTTCCGTGGAACACGAATGAACGTGCGTCGGCGCGCGCTTGTGACAACCTACTGGAATTTCGATCTTAGCAGATCGTCCCCGCGGTAGGTAAATATCGCGCGTAAGTACATGGCATGCATGAGGCCTGGTAAGACCTTTAGACCTGCACGAAAAACGGTGCAGTTTCATTACATTGCGGCGCTCGATTCACAATTTCAATTTCGTTCGCTTTACGGTCTCGCAATGTAACGCAACTTGCTCGATTATTCTTGCGTCTAAATACTTCAACTTCAACTTGTTTTGATTGTGGCAACCGGTCGCTTGAGGTTAGCAACCATTACTGCCAATGACACCTGACGGCAGCAAAGTGTATTATTGTGTTTGACCAGTTATAAAAAATAAAAAAAAAAGGGGGGGTTCCAAACAGTGGTTGTAGAGGCGTGTTTGTTGCGAATCTGGAAAGGACGTATACACAACATATAGACAACACAAACATATAGACAGTACAAAACATTTAGACAATACAAATAGGATCGATAGGAAAGACAAAAGCGAGGAAAGCACCTAAAGTTTAATTTTTTCTTTTGTGATGTATTTGATCAATAAGTTTAGGATTCTCTTATTAGAGGAGGCGAGGAGAAGAAGGGTTTTGAGGTTGGTAGGTTTGGGGATCCAGGAGGGTAAGGCATTATAAAGGGGAGTTGTTCTCATCGGGCAATTCAGAAGGATGTGGTCTGCGGTACCCTCCTCTAAGCCGCATGGACAGAGGGGGGATTGGACAATGCCCCATCTGTGCAGGCGGGAGGGGGTGCATGTATGCCCAATACGCAACCTGCAGACGACTGAGGTGGTCTGTTTGTTGGCTTGGCGAAAACGGTAGAACCATGGCTTGGGTGGGATATTGGGTTGAATGTCCCCATAATGGCGACCTTTGACCAATAGTGAGCGCTCATATTGCCGGAGCCAGCTACAGTCGAGATCTGATTTTGCAGACGAGAAGAGGTCATAGAAATAGCAGCATGGGTGGTCCAAACTGCCGATCCCTATGGCCTCCTTAGCATGCATGTCGGCGATTTCATTGCCCTGTATCCCCGAGTGACTGGGAATCCAGGCCAAAGAAATCTCAAGATTGCGTGTATGACATTCCCATAAGGTTTGCCTGATGATTAACACTAAGGGATAACTAGCTTTGGAGGAGTACGGATTGGCCTTGATGGATTGTAAGCCGCTGAGCGAGTCCGAAAAAATTATTGATTTATTAATTCCGTGGGAGATCACGTATTTAACTGCCTCCAAGATAGCTACTAGCTCTCCGGTAAAAACTGATGTAAGGGCAGGGCATTTGTAACTTAAAATTACAGAGTACCTCGGAATCCAGACTGCTGAACCCACTGCACCGGAAAGTACAAGCCTGGAGGAATCTGTAAATAACAGCGTCCAACCACGCCAAAAGTTGTTAATTTTGTGCAGGAAGGAGTTGTTAGCTCCTGGTTCGTTTTTAGCTATTCCAAAGTCCAGAATTATATTTGGTTGGAAAATTAGGGCTTCGTACGTGTGAGAAAAAAGAGGGAGTAGAGAGCAGGAGTAGGAAGGATCTGGGAGGTTATTAAATTTTCGTAAGCTATTTATCAAGCAGGGTGGATTTTTGTTAAACCAGAACCCACTGTCAGTAATCAAAGTTGAGAGTTCTTGGAGTTTTGGTATAAGGGGGTGATCATCAAGAAGAGAAAGCCTAAGGTAGAATCGGTCAGCAAGGTATTGGCGTCGGAGAGAGAGAGGGGGGTCTGTTGCTTCTACTTGAAGAGCGTTGGTTGGAGAGGATTTCATAGCTCCCAATATGGTTCTTAACGACTGGTATTGGATTTTGTCCAGTTTACTCAAGGCCACCTTACTACATGGTTCTAAAGTAAAGGAGCCATAGTCAAGAACGCTACGGACTATGGCGTTATAGAGGAGTTTTTGAGAGTAGGGGTGGGCACCCCACCACACTCCCGAGAGACAACGTAAGACGTTAATATTTGATTGGCACTTTTGAGCTGTGAAATCAATATGTGGGGAACCCGAAAGGCGAGAGTCGAGGATAACTCCTAAAAATTTTACCTGTCTGCTAACAGGGATCAGTTGATTATTAAAAGCTACTTCCACCGGGGGGAAAGATCTTTTTCTGGTAAAGGGAACTACAGTGCATTTGGACACTGAGAGGGAAAGACCGTGGACAGCAAGCCATTCTCCTAGATAGAATAGAGCTTGGTTCAGGTTACACGTGGCTACTTCGACGGAGTGCGAGGAGGAATACAGGGCTATGTCATCGGCGTATTGCAAGATGTTGCAGAACGGGGAAACTGCCTCTTCTAGATCGTGAGTATACAGGCTATACAGTAAAGGGCTTAGCACGGATCCTTGAGGAAGCCCCTGCCAAATGAGTCTCGGAGTGGAATGGGAACTACCATGTCTCACTTCGATGGATCGTTCCATAAGGAAGTTGCATATGAAATGCGTCAGCCTCTGCGGCAAACTCAGCTTTGAAAGCTTTTCTCTGAGTAAGGAGAGAATGACATTGTCATACGCCGATGATATGTCCAGGAACACGCCGACAAGGAACTCGTTCTTGGATAGTGTGATCCTGATGTCCGTGGTCAGGATAGATAGGCTATCCATGGTACCCATTCCCTTCCGAAACCCAAATTGGCTTTTGGCCAGGATTTTTTTTGATTCGACAAACCACTCTAACCGTTTCTTGATCATGTGTTCCACGACTTTGAGAAGACAGGATGACAGAGCAATAGGGCGGTGGGAGGATGGCAGAAGGGGGTCTTTTCCTGGTTTAGGTAACGGGATAATAATTTGTTTTTTCCAGACCTCTGGAACGAAACCAAGGGAAAAGAATATATTTATAAGGTCTAGAAAATATTTTTTTGTCAGCTGTCCTGATTTCGCTAGGAACGCATACGGGATATTGTCTGGTCCCGGGGCAGAATTTTTGAGGTGGTCCAACGAGGCGAGAAGTTCGAACCAGGAGAATGGTTGGTCAAAATTGTTGGGGGGCTGATTGAGAGGATAAGGGGAGGGGATAGAGTTTAGATGAGGAACAGAGGGCGGAGATAACGCGTCGATAAATGGGGTAAGCCAAATTGAAGGGTCGTTGCTAGGTAAATCGCGACTTACGAATGAACCCCGATATCGTTTTATGGCTCTCCATAAAACTGTTGCTGGGGTGCGGGGCGAAATGCTTTGGCAGAATTTAATCCACCCATATTTCTTTTTTTTTTTGAACATTCGTTTTGCCAAAGCCGCAGTTTTCTTGTAAGCAAGGAAGTTCTCTACCGACATGTTCTGGCAGTATTCCTTCTCGGCATTTTCTCTCAGTCGAATCATGTCTGAACATTCCGGGTCCCACCAAGGGGGAGAAGACCTACCTGGTTTGCGCTGCTTTTTAGTTGGGATATTAGCGTCGGCTGAACTTACAAAGGCTTTGTTTAATTTTGCGTGACATGTAAGTGCATTTTCGGGTGAGACAGTCGGCATCGCTCTGACTGCTGCATCCATGTCCACGGCAAATTGGTCCCAATCTGCCTTGGCTAGGTGGTACCTATTGGGTATTAGAGGGGGAGATACGGGTTGGGAGAAGGATGAGGGGAACGATATTAGGATGGGAAGATGGTCACTGCCATGGGAGTCTTGGATTACGGACCACGAGAGGAGGGTGCCGAAATTAGGAGAGCAAAGCGAGAGGTCAACTGCGCTAGGATTCTGACCGGGGGCCGATCTCCGTGTAGGAGAGCCATCATTGAGGAGGCAGATGTTCAAATCCTCCATGAGGTCTATGAGATCGCAGGCCAGAGCGTCGTAATCAGCGCTGCCCCACATAAGGTGATGGCAGTTGAAGTCGCCTAAAATAAGGAACGGGCCCGAGAGGGCTGAAAAAATGTGCTCAAGGTCAGAAATTTGGATAGAGTGAGGATCAGAGACATAGATAGAGAGGACAGTAAAATCCATGACTTTGGCGGCGACAGCATTAATGCTGTCAGGTATAGACGGAATGGTTACACGAGTGTATGTAACAGAAGATTTAATAAGAAGAGCGGCTCCTCCATACCCGTCATCTCTGTCATGTCGGAGACAGGTGAACCCTGGCACCCGAAAACGGGAACCCGGGAGCAACCAGGTCTCCGAAATGGCAAAGACAACAGGATCAAAAGAGGCTACCATTTGCAAAATTTCATGTTTTTTGGGGCGGAGACTGTGACTATTCCACTGGACGAGATGGAACATTAAGAACCTGAAGGAATTGGGAAAGTTTATTGGCAACGTTGGGCGGTAGGGGGAAATCATCCATTTTGCTGAACATATTGATCAGCAGCGAAAGTAAAACATCTAGGAGATTGTCGTTGGAATGTGATTGATGGACGGGAGATTGTACTGATTCTGGGGATTGGAGAGCGGCACCATTCCTCGGTGGAGGGGGGTCCCTATCTCCAATTATTGCTTTATGAGCTGCACGGTCGTATCCTTGGGGAAGAGGGCGGCGTGGGGATCTTGGGATTGTAATTGATTTCCTGTAACTATATGACTGGATTTGGGTGTGGGGGGAGGGTACAATGGGTTGGGATTGTGGTTCAAAAGAGTCAAATTGGGATTGGGGGGGGGTTTGGGCTGCATCTGCATAGGACCTCTTAACCGCTGGGAACCTTTCACATGCATCAAAGTACGAAATGTTCTCCTCAGACATAGTATCTTTTATCGTTCTTTGCCGTGTATGTTCTGGGCATGTTCTACTTGTGGCAAAGTGTCTGCCCGAGCAAAACAGGCAAAATGCATCGTCTTCATGGATGTCGCAGGATATTCCCGTGTGTTCTTTTGCACATTTAAAGCATTTTGGTTTTGATCGGCACTGATCTGCCACGTGACCAAATTTACAGCAGCTGTGACACTGTATTGTGGGAAGTAAGTATTTTTCCACCACCAGGGAGGTGTAACAGCAATAAATTTTAGTGGGCAATACTTGCCCGCTAAAAGTTATTACCACCGTCCCCGTGGGTATCCACTCAACGCCGCCGTCAGTTTTTCGAACCTTCCTGTTGAGGCGTCTTGCTTTTAGAATTTCCCCACAGCCGGGGGGTAGTTCTACCTCCTTGACGAAATCTTCTAAAACCAAGTCGGTTGGGACTCCTCTAACCAGGCCCATGCGGGTGATGTTAAAAGTGGGGATAGAAGCTTCGAATCTATTGGCCGCGAGCAGTGGGTCCCCCAGGAATGAATTTGCCGACTCTGCGGAATTGAACTCTACACACACTCTGTTTCTACCCACTTTCTTGATACCATCGCGGGCAATATTTTGTACACGAGAATTTACCATCACTTGGCCGAACTTAATGGGATTTAGGGTAGCGCCGGAAGCGGGATCGGATTCTGTTCTGGACACATGAATAAGGAAAGGACCTCCATCACTGGACGAGTATTTTCGACCGCCTTTAAGGTCAGGGTGTTCGTAAAGGTGGGCTATGGAGTCTGAAGGCGCCCTAATCCCCAACTTAGTTGGGGGTTCGGAACCCCGTGCCGTAACCCTCCGTTTTCCCTTTAACATGGTTACTTCCTCGTTCATCGGCTCCACCGGATGATTGTCCTGCGACACATCATTCGGGGTGCCGCCAGCGACCGGGACCCCAATAGAGGTTATGTCTGGAGGTTTTGGAGGAAAATGCGACATAGCGGTGTTAGCAGCGTACAAAAATTGGTTAGAACACTTACTGATCGCCGATATCACAGGATCGCACAACAAACCACGTAAAAAATAGCACTAAGCCACAAAATTTCGTAGGTCCGACACAAGCACGAGCTGTCACCAAGGAAGCCAAGCGGTCAGTCCTGCGTCTAAATATTTTGCGGGTTTGCTAGAACTGTCAGGCAGGCAGCACTCAAATTGTCACTTGACTGTCAACGTCAGTTGATTTTGCTGTGCTTGTCGTGTTTCAGTCAGTCCAGTCAGCTGTCAGTCTGTCACTGTCATTGCTTGCTTCTGTCGTTGACTTGTCTACTGTACTGATTGTTCGGTCGATTATAGAATTTATAGAGGATAGGTGTAGTACGCTGAGGTAGTACGTCACGTACGCACGGTTTAATTTTTCACAACATTATAAATTGCCTCAAATCGTTGTCGACAGCTTAGTCTGACTCACGTATTTAATCCTCTAGCAATCTCGTAGTCAATACTCTCTTAAGTCACGCTATAGTTTCTTTGTTATTTTGTATGATTTTACTATTTTACAATTGTATTCATCCGCTAGTTTCAAGAACGGAAGGACTCTATTACAAAAAGTGTAACTATATTGATCGTAACTTTGCAATGCATAACTTAAAGAACGGCGATAATGTGTTGGTTATCTGGAGGAACAGCGAAAAAGACGACCTGAGCAGGGTCGTCACTGAAATTAAAAATGCGACAAATAATGGCTCTATCGTTCTGGAAAATTCTGAAATGATCACTGAAAGTAAGTTGACCTATTCACCTAATTTTAATTTTTTTTTTTTTTTTTTTTTTTTAATTTTTTATATAAATCAAGTAGTTTTTAATGCAGTAAACTGTCCTTATGACTAGAGATTATCATTTATAAAAGATATCATGGCTAAGTTGGTGTAAATGACATGATGGTAAGTATGTAATTTCCTTCAGTAATAGCTCTTGTTTTGACCCAGGGTGTGTGATAGATTTGTGTATGTAATTTTTATGTGGCTGGTATAGTGACAACAGTTGTTAACATAACGCACCTAAAAAGAACTGCATTCTAGTCTCAACTGCCTCATAATTCGAATCTTACAAATAGCCTTAAATTTTGCATTGATCATCGTCTAACTCATTAGTTCCCAAACTTTTTTTTTTTCAAAGACCACTTTCAAAATTTAGCTGGTTCTGGTGGACCCCTTGCAGCTACATTTGTACCATGTTACCAAAACTCAACAAACACGTGAAGATTGGATCTAAATCTAAATCCCTTTGAGTCTCCCGTGGACCCCTGGGACCTGAGTGGGTGTACCACTTTGGGAATCAATGGACTAACTGTATAAACGGTTCAAGTCATAAATAATACTAATTAATATTACAAGTGTAACTAAGTTTGTTAGTTTGTGATTCTTTAATGCTCAAAGTACTCGACCAATCATGATAAAATTTCACACAGAGGTAGTTTGAGACTTTGAGAAGGACATAAGATAATTTTTATCCTAGAAACATAATTCTTACCCTTCTTAAACAAGAGTTATTGTTCCCTAGACTCTAGACCACAGTCATCATTTGATGTGATATTGTCCAACTGGATCACTCCTCACTCCGTCAGCCATGATGATAGCCTGTTAGCAATACTCATCAAGCTCCTCAAACCCAGTGGCAAACTCATTGCAAAGGATACTTCAGATATCAACACGGCTCTCAAATTAAACGGATTCTTGAATATAACAAAGGATGATGATGTCTACACAGCTGAAAAGCCTAAATTTGAGGTAAGTTCAAATGATCAGAAACATCTTTTGGATAAAAAAAGAATTCAGTGTTACAATAATAAGATGTACACAAAGGATTGTGAGTTTGTGGGGCCTTTGATTAATACTAATTTTGATTTTGTTAAATTGCAAAAAACTGTCTTCAATAATGATATATTAGTTCTCCAATGTTGGGAGTCTTTTATACCCAAGGAGCCCTGTTCTGCAGCTCAAAAACCCCTTATGTAGATCAGGGACGGCTTTACTGTATCTAAAGTAACATATAAAGAGAAAAGATTTCCTTGTGTATTTATTTGGTTGTAATGAATAAATAAGAGACTACTGTACCAATTTTAAAAATTTTTCACTAATAAAAAGCTATACTATCAGCGAATACCATAGGCTATATCTTGTCCTGGGAGCATTTAACATTTCCACGGGGCACAGAAGAACTTGCGAGGAACAGTTAGTATATTTAACAATTGCAAAATAAAAGTACTTTTACACTTTTTATTTGTGTGTATTTCCAACATGCCAAGTGATATGTTATTTACGATTTATTCTAATTACAGGTAGGCTCAAAGGCTCAACTCAAGCTAGGAAACAAGCCTGCAGTGTGGAAACTGGATGACACAGTGGAAGCAGCTTGGACGGGAGCTAATGATGATGACATCATTGACTCCAACCAGCTGCTTGACGAGGATGATCTCAAAAAACCAGATGAAAAGGCACTAAGAGGTACTTAATAATATCTTATCTTACTTATATCTATACTTATAGATACTTATTTATCTATTATAAAGACGAAAGATTTGATTGTTTGTATGTTTGCATTGAATAGGTTCCAAAACTACCAGAGCAATTTCAAAAATTCTTTTGCCGTTAGATAGCCACATTACCACAAAGTGACATAGGCTACTTTATACCGCGGGAAAATACCTTTTCCTATGGGAAAATTAATTTTATCGCGGGCGAAGCTGCGGACGGAAGGCAAAAGTTTTTGTGCATGTTTGTTACTCGTTCACGCTAAAACGGTTTGATGGATTCTGATGAAATTTGGCACACAGATAGTTTATAATCTGGATTAACATATATGATACATTTTATACTGGAAAAGCATAGATAGCGATAAACAAATTATTTGAGGGCAACAGCTAGTATAAGAATAATTATTCAACTTATTGGTTCTAAAAAGGAAGAGGCAATAATTATTTAACTTTACTCATTATATTTATTTTTAAGGGAATGAAATAATTTTGGTATCATACAGTTGTAATGTTTTTTTTTTTTTTTTTTTTTTATATAGGCTATAATATGTCCCACTGCTGGGCAAAGGCCTCCCCTTTCCTCCGCCATTCTTCCCTATCCTGGGCATGCACCTGCCAATCGAGCTGAAAAGCGCTCAGGTCGTCTCGCCATCTCCTCTTGGGTCTGCCTCTGCTCCTTTGGCCATCCCTCGGAACCCATTCGGTAACGATTCGCGCCCATCGGTCCGGATGCATTCGACAGACATGTCCGGCCCAGTCCCACTTCAGCTTGGCGGTTTTGACACCCACATCTGTAATACGAGTTTTGGAGCGCAGTGCCGTGTTTCTGATTCGATCAGTTCTTCGAACACCCAGGATACTGCGCTCCATTGCTCGTTGGCAAACCTTAAGCCTGGACTTTTGAGCTTCAATTAATGACCAAGTCTGGGCGCCGTAGGTTAAGATGGAAAGAATACACATGTCGACGAGTTTGCGCTTAAGTGACAGAGGAAGGTTGCCCTTCATTAGCGTCTTCATGGACCAGAAGCTCTTCCAGGCATTATCGATACGCCTATCGATTTCTCTTGACTGCCTGTTCTCGAAGGATGCTATCTGGCCCAAGTAAATATACTCGTCGACGTATTGTATGTCTTGGCCATCCACCGTAACTCTACGTTTCACGCTATTGGTCATTACCTGTGTCTTTGCTCTGTTCATTGTGAGTCCAACCTCAAGGCTCGCCGTGCTCAGATCTTGGAGCATTTGCTGTAGTTGTTGTGGTGTTTGGGAAAATAAAACGATGTCATCGGCAAAGCGCAGACAGATAGTTTATTTTGATAAAGGTTAATACATAAATACAAAGGCACTTATCAATTACTATAGTTTCTTTTTTTACCTTGAATATATGTATATTATAAATTAGTTTAATTCTTAGTCCTAAATTTGCGATATTCACAACCATATGGGCGCGTTTACATAAACAGTCTCATATCAGATAGTGTGAGGAGATAAACATCGACGTTTTGCGTTCCAAATGACGTGATGCTTGAGGTTTTGTGTTGCAAATTGGCTCGACGCCGTTACGCGCGGATGACGCGGCGTTTCAATTCAAGCCATTCTTGATATTTTTTTAATGCCTTAGTTTCTAACTGGTGCAGTTAGTGTACGACCCGGAATGAACGACAATAATGAACGACCTGATAATTCAAACCCTTACGGCAAATACATGAGGATTTGAGTTATTAGGTCGTACATTATTAAGGGGGTACCGTGTTTTTGGCGCATTTAATGCATTCATTTAAACTCGTGCTGTATCATTACAGCAATGCTATAGTCCTGAAATTCATATGTAAGATAGGCGGCCCCCTACACCTACAATAACATTGTACAATACTTTTTATTGTACAATAAGATTGAAAGGCGCTCTGAATCCAAACGAGCAATTATATTGCACAATAATACGAACTGCACAATGTTTTCGTGTTCAGTCGGATACTAAAATATTGCACAATACTGACCCTACACGAAGCAATGGAAAAATATTGTGCAATAAAAATTAAACTCGCTCAAACTTTCGGTCAATCATTGCGCAATCTTCGATATTAACCCTAAACGGTCAATAATATTGCACAATTCGCAATATTGCGCAATATAATTGACCGTTTAGGGGCTGCCATATTTGAGAATTCACTCTAGCGACTAGTCTTTTTCGAAACACGATTACGTGTAGTTCGTCGATAGAAAAAAAATCCAAAGTCGTCTCTTAAATATAAATTAAACTCGTAGTACGACGCTAATACTGCACGGAAGGTCATGACTTTTTGAATGTTAATAAAACAAGATGTTTTCTAGTGCGTAATCTGGCTACATTTTTAAAATATCCATTTGTTTTATAATATGATGAAAATACTCAAAAACACGCGCAGTCCAACCAACCTATCTTGAGCCATCGTGCCTCCCCCAAGCGGCCCCACGCTGAAATCGCCCACCCAAAATCGATTAGCGCGAAAAACGCGGTACCCCCTTAATTTACAGGTCCTACTGGCTTTAACCACACCCGTTTCACATCGAAACAGAGGCGTAGCTACCGCCGTATCAGCCGTATCAATGATACGGGGCCCCCGGGCTACAAAGGCCCCTAACGTGTGTAAGCAAAAATTAGTAAAATGTTATCTACAGTGTCATGCTTCCTGGGAAAGCCCCCCAACTTATTTTGATACAGGGCCCCTCCAAGGCACGCTACGCCACTGGATCGAAATGAATGATTTAAGCTGAAAATGTGAAATATTCATTTTATTTATTGCGTCTGTAAATTCCATCACGCGAAATATCAGTTTGAAATGTAAAATAATGTATGCAGTAATTTACTAGGTCACCTTACCCGTAGGCCGTATGTAGGTGTAGTTTAAAGAGAATGGTCAAAAATCTACTTCTCTCCTGAAGTGATTGATGGTTAAACTAAACACTATAACTTATTTCATTGTTGGTGCTAGTATTGCCTCAGAACTTATGTTTGTACAATACGTTTTCTTTTAGTTTACCACTGACAGATGGCTTGCCTACATTTCATTTCCAACTAAACACCATACAAATAAAGCAGCTATTACAAAATCTGCAAAGTGGGTAACAGTATTCTAAAATTGGCTTTATTTGTAGGTAGTTAAAGTTGAATATGAAATGAAGGCAAACCATCTGTCAGTGGTAAACTTTATGTAATTTTACTGTACATCAGAAGAAAAACAATAAGGCTGATTGTCACATTGATTTGTAAGTGAAAATAGCCTTTGATATTTTTAAGCCGTACAACTGACATTGAACCTTAGGGCCTTACCTTAGGGTGGTAAAGGACTTTCTTGGTCGTCTATATAATTTATATTCCAGAAATACTTGGAAGAAGTAGATAGATCAGTTTAGCTGATGTTAAACTATAATTTTATTCTCGCGCCTAGAACCTAATCTTTATTTTTTTACTTTCTTCACTTATTTATTTTTAATATCTACTTAAATGTGTATTTCAGTGTGTGCAACTACGGGCAAGCGCAAAGCGTGTGCAGACTGCTCGTGCGGACTGGCTGAGGAGCTCAACGGAGAGGTTAAACAGACTCCAAAGTCTTCTTGCGGAAGTGTACGTATCTATCTATCTTCTTAACCTTTTCGACGCCAACGACGTATATATTTGCACCGCTCTGGTTGAACGCCAACATATGACTTACAGTGAGCAGAGCGATATCTACCTACATGCATTTCTGGAGGGTTCAACTTCACGTTTGACATTCCGATGTCATGGCGTATGAGTGAGAGCTGTTGTATTTGACAAAGCGTTGAAAAGATTAATGCCTAAATAATAAACAGGAACCATTTTTTAATCTTTTTAGATATAGAACCATTTTTGGGATTTGGATTATCTATAACAATGACTATTCTTTAAAATTTTATACTTAAGTGCTGTAATTTCATTAAAGTCGAAAGTAGTACCTAAAGATATTTCTCAAATGGTCAGCTATTTAGCCATAGAGATGAAGCGACGACCTGGTTAAGGTTGCGGGTACGCGTTGGATGCGAATAAGAATAGAAAAAGAAAAAGAAATCTTTATTTCGCATAAGTAACATGTACTTGGGTGAATCAACATTTAGTGACACCCGTTGCTATGGTTACGTCCCTTGGACAACCTAGAATTTTCTATGAAACAGTATGAAGCGTCACTTGGACAACTGTGGACAGAGTAAACAACATTAAAAAGTTGATTCACCCACTTACATGCTAAGAAGAAAAGTAAAAACAATAAATAAAAATAAACATAAGATACATATGCGAAAAAAAGAGTCCACTCAGGATTCGTCGAGTCAATATAGGTGGCTCGACGCTGATATTATATAGATCCTGGTATACAGGGTTATTCACTGACATCCTCTTAATCCTGAATTCCTAACACTCAAACAAATGTTTTTTGTTCTACGACTTTTTAAAATGAAGCACTTTTTTCCCATACAAATACACAGAGTATCGTAAAAATAAGAGGGAATCTCAAATTTTCAAAACGTTATTACACCAAAAATATTAAGTTTTGACAAAAGCTGTAAAACAAAAAACGTTTGTTTAAGTGGTAGGAGTTTAGGGTTAAAAGGATGCTAGTGAATTACAAATAACCCTGTATTATGTGGATCCTGGTGGCGCAGGGCCGATCTGTTTGGCGCGCCTTGGGGGAGGCCTGTGTTCAACAGACAGCAGTGGACGTCTTTCAGCTGAAATGATGATGATTATTGTGATGAAACATTTGAACGACCGCTTTAACCTAGTTTGTAGTGACCCTGCCTACGAAGCAAGAGGTCATGGGTTTGAATCCCGGTAAGCGCATTTATTTGTGTGATGAGCACGAATATTTGTTCCTGAGTTATGGATGTTTTCTATGTATTTAAGTATTTATTTATCTATATAAGTTATATAACACTTTCAACTTCAACAACACGTATAGGTGTCACAGAGTACAGTGTCAAAGTGATCTTGACACAATGACATAAGATTCAAAGCAGGTTTACGTTTTGTCGAGGCGTGGCGTTGAAAGGGATAAATAATTGGGAATGTCTAAAAAAAATTACCAGTGGTTTTTATATTTTTTTTGTATAGAAAAGTCAATTATAAGGAACTAATTTCAATATTTTGTCATTTAGTTCTCTACTTTTTTCAAAATTAATTATTGAAACTATTTCAGTTGATGACGTCAGATTATAATTGAGGGCTCCCACAATGCCAAATTTCTAAATCTATCTAAATGCGTACGATAAGGCAACCCCTTTAATTATTTTTTGCGTAGTGGTACACTATACACTGTGTCACTTTACTGGCACTGTCAAAGTGCTAGATGTCAGGCAGCGGGTCCAAATCAACTCCGTAGTATAATCCACGCGTAAATTGTGAAGAATTCTAACCACACAGAATAAAGTACGACTTGAACCGGTCACGCAATTTACACCAATGTCAAATGAAGGTCATTGCTTATTTGTTATATAATAAATTCATTACATAATATTAAAATTAAATAACTACAGAAAACGAGTTAAAAAGCATTTATCTCGAAATGGTTTTCGATTTACTATACATTGCAAAAAAATAGACATCCCCAATTATGTTTATCGTCATCTAGTACCCATAATACAAGCTTTGCTTAGTTTGGGACTAGGTCGATTTGTGTAAGATTGTCCCCCTAATATTTATTTAATTATTTTTTCCAGTGTTACCTCGGCGATGCTTTCCGCTGCGCTTCGTGCCCCTACCTGGGTATGCCCGCCTTTAAACCTGGGGAGAAAGTGCTGCTAGACCTCAACTCCGATGTATGAGTTGGGAAGCATATTGACTAGTATTCTGTTGTGATTTATTATTGGTAATAAACTTTTTGTAAGTGCCTTTAAACTGTTTTGCTTTCGTAGTTTTAGTGCATGTAGCTCATCATATTTAAGTATTGTAGATAAATAAAGGATTGCCATTCTGTTTTCTTCTAAAACAATCGTAATTTGACGAAGAATATAAGTTAACGTCTCAAGATTATACACCGTGGCTGACGAGTAACCAGACTGATTTAAAACATAAAGTAGGTTTCTTAGGTTATTTCAATTAAGTACCTAATTAACTTTTTAATAAAAACTTTTTTTTTTAAATTCTGCAGTGCAACATCATAGTGATAGGCAACGTTGCCGCTCTTCAATTAAAAAAGTGTTTTTTATAACAGATAACACCATATCGATTTAGAATGCGTTGCCAGAGTTCGTTCTAGATAAGGCTTTGCTATCTTAAAGTTCGAAATTATTATTTTTTCTTAAAAAAAATAATTAAAATAGCCCATTAGACCCTACGTTCATATAGTTTTTTACGTCTAGAGGCTCAGAAATCTGTCTTATGACTTTGGCGCACCCACGGTGTATAAATAAACTCTACTTGAAGACTTTCGAAGAGTCATTACTAAAGGCTTCGGAAATTACCAAGCGATTAGAGGTTTTATGAGACATTAGTATATTATATCAAATGCAACTACGATGCAATCGAATTAGTAACTGTATTACTTAGTTATTTTGAAACTAAGTAAGTATACATATTGGAATCCAAAAATAGTGACTTAGTTTTGCAAAGTTTTACATCCCTGTATTGTTTTTTTATATATATATATTTTTTTTTATTTACTTAATTCTATATTTTTATGATTTTTTTAATTTGTAATTTATTATATTTTAATTTGAAAAGATGACTTTCTGCCAAGTTTCTTGCGGCGCATTCTTCTTGGCAATGATGGTCCTTACGAAAGCGCTGGTAGTTTAAAAAAAATGACATGTAAAAGAGCCCTTTGCGGCCTACTTGCAGAATAAACGTTTTGATTTTTTTTTTGAAAGGTTCAGGGGTATTTGGTTCGGAAAGAAAACACATTGATAGCAAATATTCAGTTATACATATTTTCTCTTCTTTTTACAAACAGTTAACTTATTTTTAATATATCTCGGTCTATAACATCTTCAATTTACATTAATCTGAAGTAGTACTCATTCCGCTATACAATAAAATATACATATATATATATTTTCCCATTCGTCATATAATTATATAACAATTTTATATTTATTTTTCTATTACATAAATGACACAACTTTTCAAGTGCCTATAAGCATCTAACTGATTGATTATCTATTACAATTTGGAGTTTTTGTTGTTTAATTAAACTAAAGAGAAGAGTGAATCGGATCTCACTGTATATTCCAATAAATCCAAGCCATGCCTTGACTCGGTATAGAAATGTGTGGGATGAGATGAGGGTGTAGTATCCACCCTTTCCTTCTTTTTAGTTTAATCAAAGCCATTTTGATAATAATTCTGTAACAAAGCTCCAATATTGGTTCTCTCTGCGGCTAACCATTCCTGCAGGCTTATTGTCTAAAGCTTCTGACGCTTGCCTTCGCAATCACTATTTCTTTCTATCAAACGGTATAAGATGATGACAGAAAGAGATGGTGAAAGCGAAGGCAAACGCCAGAAGCGTTAGACAATACAGCCTCGGGTTTCACAAGATATATCCCTTTCTCACTTCATTAGTAAGAGAAGGATGCATGTTGCAAAAACTAGGCACAAGTCACGACAAGATGTAGGTATCAGCCGTGCTAGCGTGACGTCAAAACCTGTTTATGATAGTTGATAAGCTGAATATATGTAGTTTCGAACCGATAATTAAAAATATGTTAATCATGGTAATAAATAACGTTTATTTAAAACAGGTATTTCTTGGACATTCATTAATATTACCAAAAAACAGCTCTGTACAACAATAAGATAAGATATCTGAAAGATGGCACAGCGTTGTGTCGGAAGTTCTTGTTAGTGTTTGGGAAGGTTTAACTATTATTATGGACTGCGAAAACCATTACTGGCCGGCTCAAGTTGTTTCTTGACGTAGGAACTTCATAGGATCAGACGATTTACTGTCATTAACAATAAGAACAAATGGAAAATCATCTACTTGGACTGAATTAATTAGAATTTTGACAGAATGGAATTATATTTTTTTTTCGTCATAAATGAATTAAGCTTGAATGGAATTAATTGTATTGGTTAATTATTGTCTTCCGGCCTAACTATATAAATTATGACAATTTAACCATGGGACATTTAAATGTTACAACTTTACTTATTGATGTTTTTAAAATTGTATTTTTTCTGATTTGACGTATAATTTCGAGTGGACAATTTCCCACTTATACTTAATGAGAATAAATCGATCAGACTTAAGAGTAAACTAATAGCCACGTGGTTGAAATAGTCTGAATGTTTCAAGCCCAAGGTAAAGCTTCACGCGATGCTAATGAACGATGCAAAGTGATTGACTTCTGAAAGTCTTACAACTTAACGTTTATGGGTCATTTTCAAATTTTGCGCAGGTAAACTTGTCCCAACCTAACATAAATTGATTCCATTTACACTGTCTATTTTCTGCGGTTATTTGAGTTAAATGATTTATGATGGCAATCAGCTATATATATCATAGACAATTATTGAGTATCGGAATCGAAAAAAGATGCTTAGTTTTTATGTAATATTTGTAATAATGCACGGTAGTAGCTCCATACAAAAAGTAACAAGAGTGTTCTATGCAAAATCTGAAAACGGCCCTTATATCACCTTCAAGTTCTATAGCCTTAGGTCTTCAGAAATGAAGCTTATTATTTATTTATCCTCTTCTGAATACTATCCGGACCAAGTTCGAGCGTCAAGGAACATTACTACTGGCAACGATGAAACAGAACCGCCTAGGCTATTTCTATTTTCACTATGCAACGCCTAGGAGGTCAAGTCATTCGTGCACCTAAAAAATAAGACTATTTCTATCACACACACAGAATTAACCTTGCATTACAATGTAAATCAAGAAATATGGTTTAACGTACAAGATAGAGAAATGAACTTTGTAATGGGCTTGATTTGTAGTAATTATATGTATATATACGTCTGTAGAACTTGTTTTGTGAATGTCTACTTAGTTACAGCTACTTCACGACAGAAAAAGAAACGATGTATTATGTATGAGACTCTTAATACTTTCGTACAAGAAAATAACGTTTGCAGAATACTTTAGGGTCATTATTCGACCATTGATAGAAGTATAGGACCTCTAATAAATAACTGAAAATACCATCACAAATACAGCCAATTCGTAAATAATGTGACCACGGAAGTGAGGCGGTTGAAATGCTCGAACAATGACCCGTTAATGAGCGCTCATAAAACAATTCAATAAGATTTATAGTTCTACTTCTAGGTATATTTTCAGAAACTGCTCAAGTTTTATAGTGAAGAGTTGCTTACTTTTGAGCAAAACATAGTTATCTGCGTGTGTTTCTAATGCGAACATTAATATTAATCTGCTCATCTTCTTTCTGTCTTTCTCTCTCTCACACACATGCACTCACTCACACAAATGACTTTTTTACTTATACATATTTGGATAGGTATTGTCTGATCATAGTGTAAATCGATGGAAAAATATAACTTTCGTGACTTGTAGCATTGGTATTGTAAATGTTGTGAAAATTATTACATATGAATAAAGTAATGGATTGTTATGATTACAATATTATAGCAGCAAGACAGTTTCATTCAATTTAGTTTTACTAATTTACATTACGCTGTCCAGCCGTGGTTTACATTACATTGTTTTCCTTTGTTACAATAAACATTCGTATTTTGGTGAAACAAAAATACGAAGTTGTTTTTAAAATATAAGCTATAATGACATTTTAATCTATTTTAGTCGTGGAAGAACTTTGATTCTGCCAATTTTTACAATAAATATTGCGAATTTGGGGAGTTAATGGCCCCAAGCTTCAGTGAAAAGTTATCCAGCGTGCCTGCACGTCCGTCATCGAAACAAATTGTTTAGCACCCTTCATTGGAATTAAGTTAATAATTTCTGAATTGAAAATTTTGGGAAATAATTAATACTTTTAGTAAGAAATTTTGTACTAATCGAGTCAAGCTTGGAAATGGAGCTCGCGACATAGCGCGACGAGAGCGCGCCAATTTACGTAATAAATGCTCCTATCTCATAATTTAAGTAATATCTTGAAAGAAACAACTATCCCACAACATTCAGTAAAGCGTCCCAGTCTTTTTATAAGTTTATTTTCATCAAATTGAGATCTTGTTTAGACTTGTTGGCGACTGGCGCGCGCGGCGGCGCCGGCGCGGCTCGAGTCTTAAAGTTTGTGAGGTAGGCTTAGTCATGATCTAATGAAAGCGCCTTGTTAGAAAATACCGATTAATAAAATGAGATCTTTCATTACAATTACAAAATATAATAAACGTGATATAACTAGAATTACATACATTATACAACAAGTTTAGCTTTACCTACGCTTGCGGCGGCGCCCGCGGCCGCGGCGCTGTCGCCGGCACTAATAATTAACATACAATTAACAAGCACGTAACACTTTACGGTACAATGAAAGAACTACCCTCCGCCTCCGAACTCGCTGCGGCTACTTGTATGGCAACATCCCGTACGTCCTACAGGAAATGTTAACGCCTACGTATCAGGTAGGCTGAGAAAAATCAAATTCAACGTCCAATTTTATATTATGCAAAACAATTTTATTACAAACCGAATGAAGAAAAAGTTAAATATGTTCGTTCACTTAATAATATTTAAAATTAATTGGATTTTGATATGGCCTTTGTATTAATCGTTATTTGGTATAACGATATACATATGTATATAAAATCACAGACACTACTTGTTTATGTATTTTGTTTCCGATTTTACTTAATTCCTTCAGCGAAATTTTGAGTATACAACAACTATACAGTTCCTTACCAATAACGCACTTATTACTCTAAACATATATTTCCTTTATTCAAGCAATACTTCATGTCTACTCTGACCAATAACTACAAAATATCACAGACTGTGTGTTTATTATGTATACAACAATCTTCTCATAGAAAAGTTATGTGTATTACACATGGACGTCTAAATAACAATAGAGATGACATTTAACAACGTCATATAAGTAATATAGATACATATATATTTCTTTTGGTAACTCATCCCAATCACTAAAAAAATTGGACCGAATTTCATTTCACCGAAAACATTTGGTACTGTTATCGTTTTGCCGATGATAGTGTTCGTAATTTTTTCATTTTACTTTTTGACGTTACGTCAATGTGTCGTTTTTCCGAATAACTTTTCTCGACTTATTAATTTTAACCTATGCAACGTTCGTCCATTTTTCACCCTATGTTACATTTGGCATTGATGCGCTTCCCCAAATTTTCACTTTACCTATGAAAAAGAAATTTTAAAGACATTGAAAATTTGTAGAGTAAATTGGTTAAGGCTAGAGTTGAAGAACGGAAGTGCCATAACCAAACAAATAGGTGCTCCCTCAACCACGTCCCAATTGTCTAGTAAAATAATACAAGTAAGTTCGGATAGCAACAAAAATCGATATGTAGAACAAATGTTCTTAAAACAAATAAATAAAAAATCCAAACACTAAATTTCTAAGTGTAAAGATCCTAACTTTTAGTCTTGCAAAACGAAAAAACTAAAACAATAAATGTCGAATAGTTTTTGTCGAACCGAAATCCGAACAAACTTTTTCAGTGATCAAGATAGGTAACCATTTATTTTTTACAATAGATATTAATAATGTATACCATCATTAAATAACACGATCAAATTATTTGTCAGATTTTGCCACCATTCAGCAGCGAAGTGTTCCATCCACCTTTAGCTACTAGCAATAGACCAGAGTTGGAGCGCTGTGTCCGTTTGGTTGTCGGAGAGTATTGCGCGGGATATGTCTGCAGTCACAACCTTGGGAGGGGGCTCCGCGTGACCGTCTCAAAGCGTGAGTGAGGAAAAGGCCGCTACAACGAAAATCCGTCGAAACTTAAGCACACGTCAGCCCATAGCTACCCTACCTAACATTCATTGTACCTTTAACATAATATGCATTGCCGTCACGGAGACTGGCGATTTAAAATCTCATTGATTATCACAAAATCTAACCTACTATAAGATCTGGTAGAAACTTACACATTGTTATTTTTGTGCTCATTGAAAGTTTGTTACTTTGTACCTACTCCACGACATCTTTAAAAATAAACATTTATTACTCATGAATCTCATGATCCGTGTCGGTGTAATAGATACTTACGTGCAAAAATATTTTGTATTCTCCTACGCGTCTCGCAAACGTTCGAATTTTTACCATATTTTTGTGATACATCTAGTTAGTCATGGAGCGTAACATTCAACTCGACCTAGGTATCATTATTACATACATATTTACATAGTCGTACGATACGACAGAAGCACCCGACAGTAAAAAGCACCTAGAGTTCCCAAAATCGTAAGTAAAGGACCGCGGCCTGCCCGGCGCGACACTCACTATCGTCACTGTACACTGAGTTTTAAAGTCGCGATTCCGTCAAAATAACAGTTATCCAAGCGTTCACTCACTAATGAGCTGGCAGGCCCCGAAACATTTCAACCGAACGGGAAGTATCGAAACGAACGAGAAATTAAGTCTACATGATCACAACACATCCATGTCTCCGCGAGCGTTGATGTTCAGCGTTTCTTTGGAGGCGGGTGGTCGTCTTCGAGGACATCGGAGGCTGACCACCGCCGCTTGCGAGCGTCTTCTTTGACGCTGAGGTTCTCGGGGTGTGTTTGCGGCGGCGCGGAGGCGGGGTGCGCGGGGTGTGTGGGGTGGGGCGCGTGTTTGCGCGCCACCAGCGACACGCACACGTCTCCGACTTGGAGCCGCTGGACGCGCAAGCCGTAGCGGGCCAGAGTGCGCTCCGGCTTGCACGACGCCCAGCCGCGCCCGTACACGAAGAACGGGTGCTCAACCGTCGACTCCAACTCCACCTGGAAGCCACGCACGTTCGGATTAATACAATGTGGTTCGACGTGTTAGGTACTGGCAAGGATGATATAGACTGGATTAGCAATCGACATAGTACAGATCGTCCGCAGAAAAATAGTTCGATTATTAAATCTAGATGGCGCTGAAATATAGCCCGAGGCTTTGAAAGCAAAACAATAAGACTACAGATGTTTCATATTACAAATGTATTATTTTTCAAAAATATTGCAGTAATATGAAATATCTGTAGTCTTATTGTTTTGCTTTCAAACCTTTGGGATATATGTCAGCGCCATCTAGATTTAATAATCGAACTATTTTTCCGCGGCCGATCTGTACTATGGCGATTGCTAATCCAGTCTAAGTATATCATCCTTGGTAGATACTGGCAGTAAAGTGACATTATTACTTAAAAGTATCTCTACCTATGCCTGGAGTAAAATTTTTCGTTAGGCAACCCGAAGAATGAGGGAAGTGTGGATTAGGTATGTTTTCGGACACAACACCTCGTAGTTAATATACGCTAACATCGCCATACTTGTCATCACTGACATCACGTAAAAGAATCACTGATGTGTAGGTACGCTACTGTTTATGAGCTTGGTCTGCGGTAGGTCAGGAATCAAATACTTAGATCAATTTTATTAATAAAACCAATGCTTCCATTGTCACTTCGTCGGCGGGAGCTCGCCGATCCACTAAGTCCTCAGTCGGTATCTCCATGCGCAGAGGAATTCGACCTCGAGACGATTGCGGTCTGAGATGGATACTTACTAAGGTTGATAATCTCTTCTTAATAGACTTATTACGTGAAACCTCATTCAGCCGTAACATTGTGTGAGCTCGCCCCTGCGGTCGGCACTCATCACAGTCTTTCGTATGCATCTCCTCCACGCCGGAGCGAGCCGACCTTGAGACGATGGAGCACTGAGATGGATAAGTACTAGGTTAATAAAAGTATTAATAATACCTGCGATCGGTTCCTATCATAAGTCAGCGTGAGCGCGAGTCTGTCTCCGCGCTCGTCCAGCCGCAACAGAGTGCATTGCGTGAGCGTGAGCTCGCCGCTACGGTCGGCGCTCATCACAAAGTCTTCTGTACGCATCTCCTCCACGCGTCGGAGGGAACCGTCTTCGAGTCGGATTAGTGCCCCGCGGCAGAAGTATGCTGCTGGTGCGCTGCGCTCTGGTGACATTGGCGGCTCCTGAAATTGACAATGAATACGGTTGTAGTGTTAGAAAAAACAAAAGTACCTACTTACACATTTACATACAGCAAGTATTTACTATTAGTTAAAGCATTTGTATCCGCGTTACCGAGCGGTATTCTAATTCGGTTAATTTATTCAAGAAGGCAGCTTGACTACATCACGTTGTTGCAAGAAAACAACCGTTGGAGATGAAATGTTCTTCAATAGTGATCAGACAAGTACATGGTATTTTATGTAAAATAATTCGGAATATATCAACGGATGCTTAGTTAGACTGAATACCAGGTTTTTGATCGAATTTTTTCGTTAATAAATCTACTAGTCATACCATTGATGCGGTAAACTTTCAACATTGATCTATGTTTGGAAATATGTGCCAATCACAATTAATAAATCCTGAAGAGCTTTTACAAGGGATTCAGTCAAATGAATTCAACCCATGCTGAAATATACGTTGTATAATTACCTACTCCGGCTGAAAGCCTCTCGAACAGCTATAAACTTTGGTTTGAGAGACAGTAGGACCTGTACCATCTTTACTATGGTTATACGGGGTTCGTGCCCAGGGCCCCCGTCCTTACGGAGGCTCCGAAAGTCAGATACCAGTCAGGTACCTATTATTCGTTTGATATTTTCCAACGAGGCCCCATATTCGTTGGTGCCCGAGTGCCCAGCGTGCCTTAAGACGGATATGAGTGGGACCACATGCCTTTCTTTAACTATTAACGTGTTGTTTAATGACAGTTGGATACTTACATCTCTATGAGGAGGCAAAGGCGCCGGTGCGGACACGGGCGGCGAATGCGACGACGCCGGCGCCGGCGGCACGAAACCCGACGTGGGCCGATGCAGCGGATAGTTCGGCGATTGCGGCACCCGCGCCCGATACAAATACGACGCGTACGATGGATGGTGGAGGAAAGGCGCGTAACTCGGCACGGGGGGGAAAGAGGGGGATTGGGGCGCGGGCGGCGCGGGCATGTCGCGCGGGCGGCGCGGCGCGTACCGCGGGTACGGCCGCGGCGGCGGCGCCAGGAACTCGGGCGTCATGCCGGGCGGCGGCGGCGGCGGGAACAGACCCAGTGGGCCCAGCGGACCCAGCTGCGCCAGCGCCTCGCCGGGGAGCCTCGCCGAGATCATCGGACGATCTGTAACCAAGACAAACGACACATTAGCACTCATCACTACCCAAACTATAGATTATTTAAAACTTACAAGTCTCAAGACCCGCTTCTTTTTTTTGGCAACATTTTACCTAGCACTGCATGTCGATGAGATAATTCTTCACTCGAATAAGTAAGTCGTACCTATAGGAGATCGCGTGGCGTCAAAATTTTACACGATGTTTTCCGACACTTACAGTTTTTTTTATAGATGCAAGACTAAGCGTGGGTAGGTCGCAAAATGCACGCGGCTAAACAAATGTGATACTCTACAGTTCAGTCAGTCTACTTCGGACCATGGTCGTTGCAATGGCTGCTAAAAACCTCCCTTTTCATTAGTAGGTATTTAAATAATTCATGTTTCACAAACTAATCCTCTTAACGTCTTTGTTCATAAGTCTTCTTAATGTTAATTAAATAGCTGTGAACGCTCTACAACTGCTAAGAGCTTCAATTAACATATTAAAACAAGAAATAAAACATTGTATTTGCACCCAATAAAAACAACGTAACAAAACTATTACAAGTCGCTCTTATCATAGCTTTCAAGCTCCCTATTATTAGTATTAAACGTTTATTTATGTATGCGTGTATGTATAAATTACACCCAACATCTGTTAGGTCCTTGAGTCGTGTAGTATGCACGAGATAAGAATGTAGAGCGGGCAACGTCAACGTTATAAATAGACTTATTCATGTAAAAGTTTAATTCAGTGTGCAAGCGCAGCAACTCGTTGAGAGATGTAACCTTTTTCGTCTTACGCTTTTGTTCGTACTAGCAAACGTCGTAACTATTATATTTTATTATTTTCCTACAGAAATTTCAGTGCAAAGGTTTATTTACCGAATTAAGGGAAAAAGGTTTAATATAAAGGTTTAATATTGTAGGTACCTACATCGAATGGCTGAACAACGAAAAAGAACATCAGTTGCGGAAAAGCTCTTTTAAAAAACAAAATGAGTTCTCGTTAAACATTTCATTTGTACTTAATACAAGTTTTATTGATGACTTAATTTTTTGTTGACTGTGCTTGTATAGTCATCCATCCAATCTACAAATTATGACCAAACAATAGTGGCTGAAATTTGCCTTGCAGGATTTGAAGGCACACGAACATTGAAAGTTAAATAAAAGCTCTTAAAAAATATTTTATTGTAACTCAAATGGCAGAACAACAATGCACAATTAGCGAAAAAAATGTCTTTAAAAAAATTGCAAAACAAAAAGAAACCGAATTGCATCCCATTGTCTCACCTACAGATATGTACTCAAAGAGACGTTCCCCAAGTTCCCTAGTTAAATTCGGTTGTGGAAGACAAATGTTTATTATTATTTATTTTGTATTATGTACATTAGCGTTCAATGCTGACAGGTTGAGCCTAAAGGTTTTATTAAACACAATCAAGGGTTCTCGACTCGCATTCCTGCACGACGACGATAATTCGGAGAACAAAGATGGATGCACCTGCGCAAACACTACGCGTCCCGCTCCTGTACGAGTGTCGATTGTTTATTTACAATGCTGTCCTATAAGATGGTGTATATGGCATACCCTCGCCGCGTTTCTCTTTAGTCCTATAAAAAATAAAGGACATAAAAGCCGACCACCAGACGACCAGATGGCCTAGTGGTTAGAGAACCTGACTATGAAACTTGAGGTCCCGGGTTCGATTCCCGTGTCGGGGCAGATATTTGTATGAAAAATACGAATGTTTGTTCTCGGGTCTTGGGTGTTTAATATGTATTTAAGTATGTATCTATCTTTATAAGTATGTTTATCCGTTGCCTAGTACCCATAACACAAGCTTTACCCAGCTTACTTTGGGACTAGGTCAATTGGTGTGAATTGTCCCGTGATATTTATTTATTTTATTTTTTTATTTTTATTTTTAAAAGCTCTATTACAAACCAGCGCTTCTCTTTTTACCATCGCCTAGGTGTAGTAGAAAATACCGTTTTTTATTTAAAACAACATTTCTTAAGTTGGAATGGGAATTTAATGTTAAAGAATAACACACAACGTCTGCAAATAATATATTTTACTCACATTATTCCATCATCTCAACATTTAAACGTACCTAAATTTAATATAAACTAAAATAATGATAGTATACGTAAGTTTAAAAATGATAATACATGGACATAAAACATCGTTATCACGTAAACCTAGAGAACAAAAGTAAATTCAACTTATGGTAAAGATAAAACAGCCATTTGCTACAGTATGGGGCTTTCGAGCGCGCTCCGACTAAATTTTAGTTAGGCTTTTTAGGTTTTACGACGACTCCCGGAGGCCCTACCTGCGTTTATCGCGGACACAAACGCAACCATCTCTTTTGCACACGCAAACTGGTTAGAAAGGGGTGTTTGCTCTGTGACAGCGGCAATACCTAGCGTGCTATGACCCCAGCTGACCTTAGCTGCTAATGCTATCATCCCACTAAGCCTACATTAGTTTACGTAACGATAACCCAAAACCAAAGAGTATTGTAATATTATATGAACAAGAGTGGCAACTCTATGGTAAAATTTGCATGTATGGAAGGTGCTGCCGCCCTACGGCTGCTCAAGAACTAATGTGACGTTTCTATAGATGTATACCTATCTATATGTATATGTTGGTAGTGATGTACAGCTATAGATACGCGTACCTATAGCAATATATAGTCAAGGATTTTATTTGATAGACTAATTGCCACTATTCGCATTTTAGCCGTCTAATTCAAATCAGCATATACGAAGTATAAGCGGCTAAACCCGATTTGTATTATACGGCTAAAATACGAACATTGGCAAGTGGCCTATCAATTAAAGTCCTTGACCGTACAATTTGGTACGCCATGGCCATGGCCGATGAATGACAACTGACAAGTTTGACAAGTCAACCAAGATGGCCGCTAATTTAGTTCTTCGGCAAACACCAGAGATCGCTGTAGTCGCATGAAAAGTGATGATATATGTAAGTGTGCCCCCCCTGCCCAAAACGTACCTGAGGTAACCCATCAGGATAAGTTTGTGAGACCCATGACGTCTAAAATACTTCTTTTACATTAGGTACTCAAGAGAATTTCTCAAAAACTTTGTACATTTATAACTAACACAGCCTCCCAAAATGTCTTGGTTTATTTGTATGGAAATTTCCTTTTTGTTACCAACAAACAAGGGTTTTTCTTACAAATTAATCAGGACATTGGGAGGCTGTTAGTTAGGCTCCGTTGCATTCACTCTACTTACCTACCTGTAAATTTTTATGCAAATTGGAGTCCAAAACTAAATGTACGGTCAAGTGCAAAAATATATAAACAATTCTATACCATTAACTATAAGGTTGATATTTACATATTTTGATGCGATGACTGTAAACAATTTTATCATAATTACTTTCGACTGCAAAATTTTTGAGAAATGCTAAAGTACGATTTGCACGTGGTAGGTTTATTTTTGAATGTGGTTTACCTTAGTGTATTGGATTGGATAGGCAGTTCAAATTCGAGCGAAATAAACCGCAATGCCATGTTTGATATGAAAAATACTAATATAAAGTGAACTCGTGCCAAGTCAGTTCCTCGTACTTATTGTGCCATAGTAATGTTACTCAACTCAACTGTATACTTTCTAGACAGCTCACGAAACTAGTGACCTTCACGATTGTAGGTAAGTATTTATAGAAAACCTAGAAAAAATCGATCTGTCAAGGATTATTTTGCAATGTTTAATTCGATAAAATAAATAAATAATAAAGGCAATAAAATAATCAAATGAATTTGCAAATTAGTTTTTCGTGAGCTTAGTCATCGTGTCTTGAGGCATTGGCTTTAAGTATTATGATAGGTACAAGTTAGGCGCTCAGAAACCTGAACTAACTTCTAAATTGTTTATTTGCCGAAATTAGAAGGCAGCATGGAGGTAAGATTTCTCGCTCGCGTCTTCATTGTGTGCAAATATGACTCACACAGAGATGTCGGTCGTGACTAACTCGTTAAAAATTCAAGCCGATGAGCTAGTTCGCGAGTTTACCGGGGTACCTACATGGACTATATTCTTGTCCTTTCCCGGAAAACCTTAAAATAAGTCTGAATCTTCCACATTTATGTTTTTGTTTTCCTGTTTATTTCTATTTTCTACCCGGATAAAATTGCTCTCCTTCAACTTTTTGATTGCAATCAAATAGGTAAATTCGTGACTTAAGTAAATTTATACTAAAATAAAAACCGGGCAAGTGCGAGTCGGACTCGCACATGAATGTTTTAAACATAGTTAAGTAAAAAAATATAAAGATTTAGTAACTAAAATCGCTGAAAAAACACGTTTCTTCTACATTCTACAACGGCCCCCTTTAATTTTTTAACTTATTTTAATTTCATGTTGTTGTGGTAGTTGCCACAGTAATATATTCATACCTAATCGGTGAATATTTCCAGAATCTAGCTATTTTGGTTCAATAAATAGAGCCCAGCGACAGATGGAGGAATGTCAGACAGCGGAGTGTCAGTAATAGGGCCTACGCTAGCTGACGCGGACGCCCGCTCGCGGATCAAAAATGTACTGAAAATCCGTCGCACGCGCCCGCGCCACTTAGCGCTGTTCATACAATTTCTTATTAGACGCGCGCACGACGGGCGTCCGTTCCGGGTAATCCGCGTCAGCTAGCGTAGGCCCTTAGTGTCCCATTGGCACCCTTTGGGTACAGAACCCTAAAAACTCAGAACTCCTGACTGCATTCACTCAGTTCTTTACCAACCTTTGGGCATCTAAACCTACATTTTGCATTGCAGTAATACCCATTGTGATATGAACAAGAAATACAGACTGATTTGGCGAAATTCTCACGTGACGTGATAGGGAATTCTGCAACGAGGACAAAGCCGCGGACTTAAGCTATGGTTAGGTACTATTGCAATGCGATACCTGCTAAAATATTTTCGTCAGTTTTTCTCATTAAAACAGAGATAACGTAACAGCTGATGATTGACTGGCACTAGTAGTTTTTCTCCAAACAAAAAATATACAAAAAATCTTATCCTGTATTTTTTCCAATTGGTTAAGTTTCACACATATTTTCACCTCTTATTCTGCTCTAAATGTAGCGAACTAGGGATAATGTTGGCCAACCTGAGCGACGCCGTTACGCGTGGTACGTTACAGGGACTAAATTCAGAAACGGCTCAACACTATTTGCGAGCGGTAATTCAATCGTTTGTGAGAGGATAGGGATGAACTGCTATTCAGGAACGCTTAAAATCACTGGTTTGCGAGAGGTTTGGGCTGAGATTGGGATGAGCCTTATTTATTAATTTATTCATTTATTTATTTACAAAGCGAATTAACAGGAAAATAAGGCTCATCCCCATTGACGTACAATAAAACAACTAGACTCCCAATTGCTTAACAAAAGTTCCTCAAAAAAAGTCCGAGCGGCGTTGTGTGTACGTATACATCAATTTATACAGATAACATTAACAGCATTCATTCAAATTAACACCTTATTTCGTAGCAGTAATGTTTAATGTCAATTGTATACGATAGAAGAGTTCTTAGTAGTGACATGACGTCACGCGCTGGAAACCGCACTCCACTGTGGCGTTCCCGGCACTGAATGTGCTAAAGAGTAAAGAATGCAGTGGAGTGGTCATGCGAAGCGGAAGCTAGACTGTCTGTCTCTTTTGTTCTCGTGAGTTTGATTACGGTGCGAAAGAGACATATACGAATACGGGCCGAGAAGTGACGTTGTAATCAACGCACGGTCGAAACACAACTGAACCAAAACTCTGCACAATAGACGCGTGTGCAGACTTTTGCTTCGGACAATTTTTGAGCGTGATTGGGAGTCTAGTTGTTTTATTGTACGTTAATCAATGATATTATATACAAAAAGAGGTAGATACGCCACCAACGCACCAAAAGTGTGCCGCGAAATGGTCCTAATTGTGACCATTGGAATCAGTCGGATTGTGACGTTTGCTTACACTTTGCGTGCAAGTGATAGACTATCTTTGTCTTTTTTCTTCATATCGTCTTAATGAAGCCATCTCTCTTAAAACCGTCTGTCAATGTAATAAAATGTAAGTAAAATGAAACGTGTATGTGTGTGTGCCTGCTGCCGCGTGCGGAGCATTTTTTTGGGCATAATGTGAGCATATAACGTATCTACACTTAAAATATCATTGACGTCAATGCTCATCCCAAGCTCAGCCCATTCCTATCCTCTCGCAAACGATTGAATTACCGATCGCAAACCGTGTTGGGCCGTTCCTGAATTTAGCCCCTGGGCCATGTACTTCCAAGCAGCAGTCGGGGTACGAAAACCTTCGTCAGTTATTAAATTGATCCCTTTATCAAGTCATAGACTCTTAGTACCTTTTGAAAAAAGGGAAACGTCAATGCGGTATTGTTTCGTTTGAAATAAAATGTTGACATCACTGAGAATTGTGTTGGTGCAAGCAAATGTCAACTTTAAGGTGACGAACCTTTTTTACCCCGACTGTACCTACTTGCACTACCGTTTCGGAAACATTTGGGAAAATTACTGGCATACGATTTTTGACTTTTCACTTTTTTATCCTTTTTCTACTCTTTTAATATGTATAAGAAGCTACTAAACGTTTAATATACCAAGTGTAACGTATAAGTAAAAAAAAAGACAAATCAAGTAACAATTAGTAAAGACATTATGGCCATTTAAATTGTTTCGGTTTTTGTCAACAAAAAGACTCATCAAGATTATTTACCCTTTTTAGGGTTCCGTAGTCAACTAGGAACCCTTATAGTTTCGCCATGTCTGTCCGTCAGTCTGTCTGTCCGCGGCTAAACTCAGAGACTGTTAGTACTAGAAAGCTGTAATTTGACATGAATATATATATAAGTCATGCCGACAAAGTGGTTAAATAAAATAAAGTAAAAAAAATTTTTGTAGGGTACCTCCCATAGACGTAAAGTGGGGGTGATTTTTTTTTTCTCGACTAACCCTATACTGTGGGGTATCGTTGGATAGGTCTTTTAAAACCATTGGGGGGTTGCTTACATGATTTTTGTATTCAGTGATTTGTTTGCGAAATAAAATATTCAACTTTAAAGTGAAAATTTTCATTAAAATCGACCGTCCACCCCCCTCTAAAATCTAAACTGTTGGGTGGAAAAATTAAAAAAAATTCATTTGGTAGTAAATATATTAAATTTACAAGGAAAATTATAGCGGCTAAGATTGCTTGGGAATTATTTGTAGTTTAAGAGTAAATAGTAGCCTAAGGTATTAAACATACCGTCACTACTTAGAAAACTCGTACCTCAAATCTGCATGTAAACAAAACTGAACCTTGATGCGCGCGTAATAAAGTTCACTTTGCCAGATTAACGATTTTGAGATACGAGCTTTTTTCAAAGTATTGACGATACCTAACTTGGAAGATTCCGTACACGTACGAAATCCGTAGAAAAATATTACTTGATATTTTCTTAATGGCTACGGAACCCTATCTTGGGCGTGTCCGACACGCTCTTGGCCGGTTTTTATAATACTAAAATAAACGAGGTATAGCAAATAAACATGTTAACACGTAATAAGTTCGCGATTGGTATTAAAGTAATAGTAAGTTGTTTCTAGTTAATAAGTACAAAAAGCACCGTTGACCGCCATTATTAATATAACAACCTCTTTCATAGCACTCGGGCGCGGCGTAACACAGCAGCAAGGCCGCGGGTTCGCCGGCCGTCGGCAAAAACGCGCAATGAATGACGGCCAAATTCCCAGCTCGCGAAAACAAATTACATCACCGCGACGCGGGCGCAGTCCAGTCGCCTTTCCATTCAAGCGTAACGTCGCTAAGTGTTGGCCAAATATATCTTGCACCGTTTCTATTCTACAAGGTGTTTTAAAATTGATCTATAATACTGTAAAACCATATAACTATAGTCCTAGCCTGCAACAATAGTCCAATTTTCATCCTTACATTATCCTTAAAATTGCTACATGGCTAGACTAAAGCAAATTATTTTAGGCCTAACAACATAATTATATACCCTGAAATAATAGCAGTAAGCTATAATATTTTAAGGATAATATAAGGACAAAAATTGGACTATTGTTGCAGGCTAGGACTATAGTTATGTGGTTTTACGGTACTGTCTTCATGCAGAATAAGTTTTTCTTAAAAATTTCATTTTCATTGCATGCTTTTTCGCTGACTGTACTTTTTGTTGACTGTACTTGCATTGTCATCCAACCTACATAAGTATACCAAATTTCAAGTTAATCCGACCACTGGAAGTGGGTCGAATTGAACTTCCAAGATTTGACCCGTAACATATTATGTACATACTTACATACATTGCAATTAATAAAAAGCTCCTACTACTATTCAGATATGTATGTTTTGATTAATTACGAAAAAATGACAAATACGTCATAGCTGGATTGCGCGTCTCTCTAAAAGTTTTCGGGAAGGAAATGGTTCCATATAATATAGTGTAAGTGTACAGCATCAAAGGCTGCCTGCATCATAAATCAAAAATTCCGATAAAAACCTTTGCACAGAGGTGTTCAATCAACTTACGCGACGGGTGAACTTTCATCGGAGCGGGGACTTGGTGCAACCGACCTATCACATACATAGTTGAAAACGACATCTTACCCCATTCATTTCGTGAGAATCAATGACTGAATGAATGAAGGAAATAATTTATTTCAGGAATTTCTCCCATATTTAGTTAGGATACGCCGGTTAGGTTGAATGGGTTAGGTTATGCGACTGAATTTTAACGTCTGTGGTTGATTTACAGAATCGCTTTGCTCTGTTTTTATGGAAGCAAACCATAGTGTTTGAGCGAAAATGATAGAATCCTATAGAGATAGAGAGGCCGAGGTCCCATATTTTAATGATGGTTAAGCCGTTGCAATTGATGCCAGATTTAGGACTAGTGACGATTTTCAAGTTCGTGGTATGTCTAGTTGGCTCGAAATGAAATGCAATTGGCAACGTCCAGACAAAGACCGACAATATGCGAAGATTGTCGATGCACGGTGGTCGGTGATGCATTTTACCGAGTCTATACGTAGGTAGGAAGGTAGAGGTAGGTAAGAGTTACACCAAGTGAATCTTAGTCTTAATACAATTTCAATTTCACAATAAAATGTCACACTAGACAATAAACGAAATATTTAGCAGCCATTAACTTATTCATCATTACGACATAGTGAAAGATAACCGTAACTCATCTTATAGATATGTAGTTTGGCTCTACCCATACCCTGCCTTCTAAAGGTTATACGGAAGAGATCGGTTTTATCGACAAAGAAGCTAATACCAATAAATCCTAATGCCATTGATGAGGCATTCTGCTAATGCTTTGAAAGCTTCTTAATCCAGGTGCTCTTAATGGCACTTTACGCGCTTGAATGTTGTTTTCGTTACAGTAATTTGTATTCCGCTGCGGCGTTTGTACGTTTACACAAAACAATTGCTTTCGTAAATTAAATAGCAAATGCTGTATTACATTGGCACAGCGTAACGCAGACGTTGGTCGCATTGTGCTGGTTATGATAATATAATGGTGAGACGGCGCGTGTCGCGCTGAGCGCCGGGCGGCGGGCGGCGGTCGATAGGGCGCCGCCCGTAACCTACTTCCGGCGCCCGTGACCTTGCGCCGCCATTCACGCCGTCGTCTTACCTCCCTCCACCTCCCACACACCCCAAACCCCCCCGGCTAGCCCCCAAGCTCCCACAGACAAACTTTCATAAACGAGAACATTTCGCTTTCAGGTTTTATTTTTTGTTGAGAAGTAATAGGTAAGTCCTTTAACCGGCTTCCCCGGTCGCGTGTAAAGGCGGAGTTAATTATAGGCTCTGAAAATATACTCTTTGTGAAGTTTAGCTTAAAAATTATGATTTTGTTAAAATTTTCAGTCTGCGCAAAATATTTTCACTAAGTCACTTTTTATAGATCCGATCCCTGCAGGGATTTTTATAAATATTGATGAGATTATTCGGCCGTTAGTCCAATATTTTCCGAGCGGCCGGCCGCTGCGCAGTCACTCCACTAATAGCACTCGTTCATTCTTCAAACCTAAACCTGTCCAATTCAAACAACCCTTATAAGTTTCTCATGAAACAGCATGATTTGCGTTTTACTATCGGATCTTTACTTAGATGATTTCACCAAAGGTATTTTATCTCCGGGCCGCGTTCCTAGAGTTGCACAATGACTATAGTAAGAGTGTCTTGTACTCTTTGTTCTTTGCATAATTTTATTATGAATCAGCTGCTAAAATATGTGGTAAACATGAAAAGCAAATGTTACTATTACGCGTATATTTACTTGTGGAGATGATGTAAGCTTTGGGATGGGTATGACGGTTGCCACTAGCTGTCGCTCCAGCCCACTCCCATTGAACTTAACACAACGAAACATAATAGATTAACTGTATAGAAGCAGTATCGAGTACAATCGATTCGATGGTAAATTACGCTCGAATAGATAGCAAAGTGATACGATTGTGAATGGTCCTGAATCGAAAGGCTCAACCGGTGAAAGCGAGCGTGGCGCCGTGTAAGGGTGAAAACGGGAAATTCAGTTAATGGACGGACACTTGAATCCGCCGCGTGCGAGGGAGACGAATTGTTTGTATTGCCGATTGTTGTATCAGTTCCATGTTTCGAGTGGCCATCCTTGTTTACACTACGTAATGCAATCATAACAATACAGAGAGCGATCGTGTTTCAATCGGCAGTAAACTGCTACTACCCACCTGTTTCCGACGTCCAAGTGCTTAACGTATGAAATAGTACTTTACTACGGTAAGCATACAGTTGCATGCATACAAGGAACACTATAAAAAGAAACCGGAAAGAATATACGTGTAACAGCAATAAAAAGGAAAGGCATTGGCGTTAAATTGTTACGTCGGATTCAATGACAGATAGCGCAATAACGTGATAATAAACAGCACAGACTCGACGCAAGTATCAATAACGTAGCATTCATTTTATTCATGTTTCGATCGATGAATGGGTTTGCTTCTGTTGGGGACTGCCATTAATACTAATTCGTTGGACTTCTACCTAATATGTTTCGTTTAGTACTAATTTATTTACTTTAAGCACTTCGAAATACTACTATTAACTACCATTGCGGTCACTTTACGTCCATGATTATAGCGTCGGAACTGGCTCTGAGCACGACTATTTACATTAGTAGTTAAATTAATTAGCGAGTAGGTACCGAGTCGCTACGCCGCGTGATACGATCGCACCTGTTCTCGCAGCTGTCGCCGCGGTACAACACAGGCGACAATAAACGTACAAACAACGCAAATACACAAAGACTATAGCCGATCGCGTTTCAGCTGTTTTCTATGCGCAACACACGGCCACTTCTCCACACTGCCCAGTTTTCTATTTTACCATTTAAATCAAGGCGCTCTTGCATAGTGCCGTGCATATTTGCTTATTGCTTGTAATGACAGGATCAAATATATGCAATAGCCGAGGAAGGATGTAATTTCAATTTAAGCATGGCTTGTTTAATTTACGCGAACAACAGCAAAATTGCGTAAACCTCTGGCACATTTCTTTTAGATTAGCTTAGACCGTATATGGTGACAATTATCCGGTAATCTGTGTAAAGACGTGTTATACGGATTCGAACAACCCTTTACGGACATTCCCATAAATCTAAGCCAAATTTAGGAAGATTAGCCGAAGCTAATTTCTGTGGTACTTAGTCGTACAATTGATATACAGGATGATATGTAAATAGTATCCACAAGCCGTTTTTTTACTTTACAATCGATGGCAAACACATTTAAACTGGAGTTACAAAAACGAAAAATATTTTTATTGTTCATTGTTTTTAATTTAAATTTTAAGTTTGAACGAATATAATATAAGTTGAAATAATATATTATTTAATATATAATTTGTAACACGTCTTTTTAATCGGGAAAAAAGAAAAAAAAATAAAGAAATTTATTTTGATCAAACCCAACACAAGTACAAGTTAAATCCTTAGTTGCTTATAATTACAAACAAGATATTCCTATATTATGTTGGAAGTTATCTCAAAAAATCCACTCGGGAATTTTCAGTGGAATATACAAAACAATAAAAATAACTCGTTTATCGCTACCCCGCGGGAACAATTCAATTTTACGGTATAAAAAGTATCCTTTATACTTTTCCCATCCAAACTATCTGTGTGCCAAATTTCATCCGAATCCGTCACACTGCTTTAGCGTGAAAGAGGAACAAACATCCGCACGCCACAACATTTAATGTAAGAAAGAGGTTGAAATTGAGTTTATATACGACTACAAAATCATCCTGTAGTTGTACGTAATGTACTTATGCATATGTGGAGCGAGTCGTGCGGTCCGCGCTGAATGAACGCCCGTACAGTCACGCGACAGCCGTTACGTAAAGTTTCCACAACATTACTTAGCTCACTTGTTTGCGGTAAAAAAAGCAACTGACGCGTTAATTGCCTCGTAGCTAATTTTAATACGTTTCAAAGTTTGCATTTTGATTGGTTAAGGAACCGGCAGTGTGTTAAGGACAGTGGGTACGCAAGTTCCATTTACAAAACTGCAATGTGATGTCGTTGATCTTGAACAAGTTTAATTTATAGGTAAAAAAAACATTTGCTTCACCGTGCTTGAAATTGAGCTCAAATCATGGAAACTGATAATAATAAGCAGTGACGTGTCAACCCACAAAAACTCGAAAACTGAGTTTTTAAGACGAAATTGTACCTTGTCATCTGCTCTACATTGTACAAAAACGAGTTGTGTGACTTAACACCTTCACAATATCTAAAAATAGCTAAAATCTTTAGCAGCCTCTTTGCTAAAATGATGTTATACTTTGGGTTGACATGTGTGCTTTTCAGCATCCTAATGTTAATTAGTCAATGAAACTGAAACGCATACCAGGGAACCTTTTCATCATTTTTACATTCCCTACGTCAGTCAAAGAAAACAATGTGAAATTGACGGCGAAAAATTTCCACTCTTGTACGTTATACAGTTTCGAGTGTCTGTAATTACACATCGAAAGTGCGATTAGTGTACGACCCCGTATTTGTCAACCATCGACACGGAATGAATGACAATAATGCACGACAATTCACAGCCTTATGGCAATTACACGAGTAGAAGCTGGAATTCTCGTAGCACTTTTGAAGGGACTTATCGACTTCCGATATCCATATTCTGTAATACAAGATTTAAAGTATGATTAAGAGTACAATTAAACAATAGGCAGTTTTATGGCTGATGAGCGATCTCTTTGAGATAACCTTTTTACTAACTTTTTGGAAACTTTAGACAGGAATCTTTCGGTCTAATCCGTAACTCTTCATCACGGAGCACACGCCACGGCAGCTGTTGTCACTATGAGTGAGTCTCACGGTAGTTTTATTTTCAAAGTTACACACATAATACCTACTGTCAGGGATCGTCATAAAATATCTACCATATAAGAATTGTCGTAATATCTATGATACAGAAATAGTTCTAACGTAGGTATTTAGCTAATACTTTGAAACTGCTATTGCAGGAAACTCTGACTATCTGGACAGTAAAGTAAATTGCTAGACTTAGAGCTCAAAGCGGACATACAAAGAGGCGGTACATTCGTTTAAAAGGACAATTCGAGACTTAACAGCAGTTTTATTGAGTGGATCACGCAACAAGCGTCGAGGCAAGCCGCCCCGCCTACGTGCCTGCACTAAAGGACAATCTTGTATTTTAATCAGGACTACTAACATCTCCAAACAAGGCCACCGATACGCTTAGACCTCGAGTCTTTGTCTGATATTTGAACTGGCAATGCTTATTAAAGTATCTAATCTATGTGCCAAGAAAACAACTAGAAATACAGAGTTCAATTTCGCTTGTAGAGCAGATTTGTATAATGGCTGCGTGTGAATAAAATTACTATTTTATTAACAAAATTTAATCTTTCGAGTTTAGAGAAGTCGAGTCAAGTTCTTCGTGGTAAAAGGTTCATAGTATTTGAAACTAATCAAGTTTTTAAAATATTCAAGTTGTTATAAGTGAATTCAGAAATTTCATCAGTATTTGGTTAAGTTCATCTCACATCTAAGACGCTTTGAATATCGAACTAATAAAGAAAATTAAAAAAAATAGAAGGTTGTTCAATTAAACAAACCAAATCTCGGTTGAATTCAATTCTCTTCATTCATCAGAGCTATTTGATATGTGGTATAGGATGAAAGGCATAAGTAAAGAAACGGAGTAACGGTACCTAAGTTCAAAATTTTTAGTCATCTCGACTTATATACGTCTTACTGCAGGGCACAGGCTTCCTGTCAGAATGAGAGGGTTTAGGTTCGCACACGGGCCCACTGCGGATATATAGCGAACTTCACATACACCATTGACTGTCATCGCTGATGTGTGCAAAACTAAGAGGTGCGAGCCCGGTTTTGCACCCGCGACCCTCTGTTTGATAGGTTAAACCACTAGCCTACCACGACTTTATTTACATTCTCAGTAAATAAATAGGTACATTATGTTATTTACGTGTAATAGTAAGATTGCTCAGTTAATAGAGCTTAGAGAAAAAGCAGCAGATCTCTTAAGCACAACCATTTAACGAGAGCACCAAGAAAGATACGCACAAAACAAAATTTCTTATACCTACCTAGGCATAACCTTTTAAAGAAGGAGGATAACTAGTTAAGCAAAAAATCGCGTTCCGTTCCTGTTTTTAACAGTCTTTAGAAAAAGGAGGAGGTTATCAATTCGGTTATATTTACCCGACTGTTTTTTTTCTTTTAAATGTTTGTTACTTCAATGCTTCTTCGTTTATGAACTGAATTGTTTTTTTTTTTGGACAGTAAGGATGATGACTAGATCCATTCCTGCTGGCTTATCCTTAGACACCGACTTCAATCAGTAGAAATTTATATTCATGTTTATTTTTGTAGTAGTTTCAATTTTTATCTTTAGAATTTCGTTCACTAAATATATGTATCTAGATGGAAGACTGGAAGCATCGAAGTAGAAACCAGGGAATACATAAAGATGCTATGCTAACGTGTTATGTTAACAGATATCAATATTTATGACTGAAGCAGAAAGCAATACCTACTGACGGCGTTGCAAACAGCGCCCACGCCGGGTGATGTAGTTACCTACCTATCGAAGTACCGACTGGCGCCAGCACTGTCGCAATAAGTACCTTCCACTCGTCTGGATAATCGCTTGCATCTTAACATCAATTCTCCACCCATGCGTTAATACCCGCTATCGAGCACATGCTTTCAACGTCTCCATCAAAACTACCGCTCTCTGAGACGTCAATTAGGTAATATTTAACCGTCGATTTTTACAATTCTTTAAATGGAACGAGATTACAAGCTATTGACGTCTCTTAGTGCTGAAGTAATTTTAACATGTGTGTAAAACTTGATAGGTCGAAATATTTTACAGTTAATTTGTAGCAAAGAACTATCGGAATGCGTTAAAAATACATTCAAATTGCATTTAATTAGGGAGTTCAATGACCGGTGACTGGCAATTAGCTAATTTGGTTTCAATCTAGTTTCCATTTGGACTTGATACCCGTAGTGCTGCGCTGCAATATTGTAGTATTCGTATGTTATGTCTAGTCAGATGTTGCCTAATGAGTAACACTTGCACGTGGAAATCTTTTCTCAAATTTAAAAGAAGGAAAAAAACATTGGCGTTTTAAATAATTTTACACTCAAAATAACCGGTAGCACAAGCAGTAAAATGTTCAATTAACTGTTGTGCTAAGTATTTTTCTGCAAAGCTTACAAAGCAAGTTGATAATAAAAGGTAGGTTAATAACATTTCTCATTTTTTGATATGCCGTTATACTTAATAAGAAGACAAAAATAATATTGCGTAGATATTTTTTTGTTTCTTATTGACACATTCGAATTAAGTTGGCAATTTACTTCTTAGCAAAGTTTTTCTTTTTTTTTCTATTCTTTAACAGCTCGAGCTCACATTTTGTACTCAAGATGTATTTGGGTACGGACCTAGGTAGTATCCTCTGTTTGAAAGTATCCACTAGGCACCATGGTTTTTTTAGCGAGTATATCATTTAGTTGACTTACATTATTTATACTCGTAAATATGTATAAAAAATGTACAGATATGAAACGAGCTGTGTCAGCGCCCACGCGACATGTTGTTACTAAGTTGTCGATTACTATATAGCGAGTAAAGGCCTGTGATATAATTACATTGCGGGGCCACAACCGTTTCCGAACGAATACTATGACGTCCACCAGTCAATGTATTACTAGTTGTCAGCGTTTACGCGTTCGCTGTAAACGATGCATCAAACGATCGTTATTTCAGAACGCTACGTTGCCTGAACCGCACCAGCCTAACGAGGAAAGGCTTTAAATAAAATGTCTCCTTGTGACATTTTCATGTGAACTTTTTTAATAACCGACCCAGATATGCATTCGATAGCTATTCCTGGAACGCGGCGCGCCGCCATCCGTTGCTCTATCACTAACCGCATTGAACGAACCAAATAATACCTAGTAGCTATTCCTACCGGGTATGTATTACAATACCGAAGTACGAAAGACCGAATGTATTAAAACATCGAATGGGTCAAAAGACCGACACGATTTTTTTCTGAGACCGTAAATTTTTTAAGATTGTTATAAAACAAACCTAACCTAACCTAATGGGTTCTGTATGATGCCGTTTTAATAAATTCTGAAAAGTTTACGGTTGCTGAAAAAAATCGTGTCGGTCTTTTGACCCATTCGATGTTTTAATACATTCGGTCTTTCGTACTTCGGTATTGTAAAACACACCCATTCCTACCTGTATCATACTTAGAAGACTGCCTACGACTTTTTTCCTTATTTGCTTCAGTTTCCTCATTCAATTTTCTGCTACAATAGCCATCTGTTTGTATTTTGAATTTGACTGCTTTGTAAGTAGACTAAGTTGCTAAATCGAAGTGCACGTTTGAATGTTTGCCGGCTTTGAGAGATATTACATTATCGTACAGTATAGTCGTTGTGAGCGGTTCTAAACAGGCTGAAATTATTCAAAGCAACTTAGAAGACGGGGGAAGCGAAGCGTGAACTACCGGCCGGCCAGTTGCGCGCTATCAAAATTAAATTCCCATTGAACCTTCTAATAATGTTTCAAATGGAGAGATTGAACCGTGAAAGACTTGCTCGCTTCACAGCCGGCTGGGTTCGCACTCCGTCTAAACTTAGACAAGTTCTACGAGACACCTAAATAAAATAGGCATAACATTTCACCATTATGTTCGTAAGTTGTAAATGCAAAAATTTCAGACTAACCCTAAGAGTTTATTTAACAATATAAGCTAATGAACCACACAATCAAAAAGATCATGCTAGGTAATCATGGCTGACAAATCAAAGTCCAAGGAAAAACGGAACCAGTGTAATTAGTCACTGACGTCAATGGTGAGAGCTTGAGGACATTCGGTGGCCCCAGGTATGAGCGGCTCATCCGCTCGCTACCAATAAAACGTGTGACGTTTACCGAAAATCCGAATAGCAAATCTCTTTCACCTTTAACAAGTAACATGGATGATTTACTTCTAATTAATTAACAAAAGCTTTTGTGTTTGTAGAAACGAAAGGTTAGACAGACTGCGTGCCGCGGGCTGTTAAGAGATAGTAGGGCATCGCTTAATACAGACTAGCCTGAATTTGTCTGAATCAAAGTTCCATCATCAACATAGCTTGTTGACTTTGTGTTAACTTTGCCTTTCCTGGTAACGGAACCTTCGAAGCCAATTTTTCAAAGAAGCCTTTGTGTGCGTTTGTGAGCTGTTGCCAATAATAGAGTGCGATCAATCAATCCGCTTGTGAATAGCGGTCAATAGTCACACGACCTGCCAAGACTGCTCGAGGATAGCCAGCCATGCGGCAATCACATTTGTTTTTGTTCACTCTCTCCTGTTCGTGCAAGGTATAATACCGTAATTAATTAGATTAGAACACCCTTTCATAAAGCCTTTACTCTGACGTGGCATTTCAGCCGAAAGACGTCCACTGCTGAACACAGGCATCCCTCAAGGTTCACCAAACAGATTGGCCCTGTGCCATCCGCATCCAACACGTTCCACCAACTTTAATCAGGTCGTCGCTCCATCTTGTTGGAGGCCTACCTACACCGCGTCTTCCGTTTCGTGGACGCCACTCGAGAACCTTTTGGCCTTGCCCACTGCCACTTGAGTGGCGAATTTCCAATCGAGCTATGATTCATGATTATTTTACGATAATTATTGCATTGGATGCGGATGGCGCAGGGCCGATCTGTTTGGCGAGGCTTGGGGGAGGCCTATGTTCAGCAGTGGACGTCTTTCGGCTGAAATGATGATGATGATGATGATTGCTTCTGAAATATGAAATACTTTTAATCCAGGACATTGGCTCGACACTTCAACGCCCAGTAGATGACACCCATCTGTCACCTCTCTTACTATGACTTAAGATTGAAGGTGCCATGTATTGGGTCAGTGTCGAGCACAGGGACGTTTACCGTATGGTGGCACTTCACTTGTCGTTGCGTGTTCGCGTTGCGCTATTGCCATCTCCGTCTTTCACGCTAGAATCGGCATAGTGCTCCTCTCTCGCACTCGCAACTATTTCGTGAAATACGCCAAGTGAAGTGCCAGCATTAGATGGTTAGGTTAGTCCGACTAAACATCCCTGTAAAGATTTTCATCGGAATTTTCTTTCCAGAAGTACACTTTAAACACCGATCAATGTATGGAATTATTTGTCAATCACAATTAAAATTAAAAATCTAGAAAATTATTTACAGGGGGTTGTTCGTTTATCCAAATAACCCAATCACCTACTGAAGTATTCCGTGTGTATTTTTTTTTAAACGCGTTATATAGTTTTTTTTTCAGCAGTCTATAACAAACACAACAGAGTTTTTTACCGCGCCTAGTCTTTGTTGTCCCACCTTGTATTTCCAAACATATCAGGCTGACCTCGTGTGAACAGTTACCGCTTCATTCAGATTCCATCCAGCCATCAACACGCGTAGGCATATAGTCGTCTCTAGAATACTAAGCAAGATAGTGGCATGACTAACTAACCGAAGGAATTACCACCGATTGTATGCTAAGTAGCCACCGATAAGTCGCACTCGCCAACCGCAGTCGTTGATAGTGGCCTTACTGCGCTATTTATTTAGCAGCAGGTATGATAATATTGAAAGCTTTATTGCGATTCGTGGGTGTTTAGATTGTTCTGTTACTATACAGAATATTAAACACCAAAACTCTAGATCAGAGCTGTTATCAGTATATCAGTGACCCTTTACTGACTTGAAATTATCTTGTTCCTTCTTTAGTGAGGTGAATGTGTACAAACATAGCCGAGGCGTGATGATTTGGTGATAAAGTGTCACGTGTACAATGTTTTTGCTAGACCCGCACCGAACGAATCTCGCCGTTGAAAACAGCGTTATCGTACTTTTATGTTGATAGTTTGGTTAAAATTAATAACGTGCCGACGTTGTTTTGTACACAACTCTACCGTCTCTAGGCGACATTATTGGAATGATAAGTTTTGGTAACTATGCCAAATAAAATAAATAGAGTTTTCATATTGTGAAGAAAATTGATAGAAAAGGGAACGTTTCTACATTTTATGAAGCCGTAGACAATCCTACATATTTTATGCGTGATTGTGTTTAAACAAATACTTTTTTAGACATTGGAACGTTGAATCAATCCAACGACAAATTAAGTATCTATCTAAGAAATATTTAAACTGTTACCCTTTCAACGCCACGCCTCGACAAAACGTAAACCTGTTTTGAATCTTATGTCATTGTGTCAAGATCACTTTGACACTGTACTTTGTGACACCTATAGGTGTCGTTGGCGTTGAAAGGGTTAACATGTAGCAAAATTGATTTACTTCTTTAATATTTCGTTCAAATGTTTAAAACGATGCACTTACACATGTAACAACATTGTTATCTAGACATATAACTGCTGCATACTTACATATATAATTTATTGGTATCATGTTGCGATAAGATAGCCAGCGGTAAACAGCTGCTGTCGCTGTATCAGATGACCCGTGCAAAGTGGGACTGGAAATTGCATGCGACACATTTGTGCGTGGATAGGTATAGGTATAGCGTCTAAATTAAATACCGCGAGTGATAAACTACCGTCCTGTTTATCAGTGTTTACGAGCCGCATACATTTGGGCGACATTAAATTAGCCGAATATTATTTATCTCCAGGGGAATGTATTTATAACCTCAACGTCGAGAAGCGAGCTGAGAATCGATAACAGGCCCAGACTAGACTATTTGTGTGAGCTAACAGTGATATTTGTTAAAAACTGTATGTAACTTTTATTCAGAAGTCGATAAGACAGATTTGCGGTATTTTTAATTCACCATCATCAGCCAAAACACCACTAATAGGTTCAAGCCTCCCAGTTTACCAGTTTATCTATCAGCCCACCTTGTGGGATCCTACTTACGCTGCGTCTTTCAGCACGTGGCGGCCATTCAAGAACACTTAGTACCCAGCCCCCAACGGCCATCAGTTCTTACTTCCTTTAAGTTTGGCTATTCTTCGGGCTATGTCACTTATTTTTGGTTCAATTCTTCGGGCTATTGCACTTATTTTTGGTTCTTGTGCGAATCTCTACATTTAGAATTCAATTTTGCAGAGAAACTCCGAGCATAACCGTCTCCATTAACCCTTTCAACGCCGCGCCTCGACAAAACGTAAACCTGCTTTGAATCTTATGTCATTGTGTCAAGATCACTTTGACACTGTACTTTGTGACACCTATATGTGTCGTTGGCGTTGAAAGGGTTAATCTTTGAGTGACTTTGAGCCTCCGTATAAAGGCCATAGCGAGCGACCAGATTATAATTAGGTATACCTAGTTTATAGTTAACCAGTAGGTACTAGCGCGCAACAAGCAGCAACATTGTGTATCGAATTGAAAGCGTAAATAATAAATATTTGGAAGTGAGAGCGGGTAACGCGGATGTGGTCGGGATGACGTCACAATGGGCGGCGCGGTCGGTCGCGATCGCGCCTGTTGACAGTTGCGCACGCGCTTCAAAGAACCTTTGTCAATGGGCCGCGCGAGCGCCTGTTTTCAAAACGAATGTTTCATGGAACGAGACGTCTGTTGAGAGACCAACGATCTCAAACGTCTGTATAGTTATGCAGGTACACGTCAGTTGACATGCGGTTCTAGATTGCTTTCATAAGATTCTGATTTTACCTACACAATATGTAATCCTTTAACGTGGGCGAATGAGTTTTTAAGCGTAACTTTGCTTTGATAAGGACAGGTCAAAGTATTTTTTAAGTGGCAAAAGTACCTACTTTATTTTTTTGTAAATACGTGGGGGCATAACTTAACAATGTTTAAAAAATATCACGTTTTTAAACAACGTTGTCGGGTGCCTGTATTGTAATTTTTGTATAACAGAAAAACTATGAAAGTTACAAATAACGGGATATGTGAAGGTAAGGTAGACTTTGTATGTGACGACAACACGCAAGTGCAAGTGTGTAAGTGCACGTTTTTGTAGTGGTAGAGCCATGTTGTAGCTAGCCGCTGCATCACGAATGGGCCGGCTCTTCCGGGGCAGTACCACCCTCTCACAGAACACCGGCGTGAAGCAGCAGTAATCCTGCTTGCGTTTTGTACGGTCAGTGAGAGTGCCGGGGGCCCAATACCTCACCCCTTCCCTCTCCCCCTCCCTCTCCCCCTTCCCCTATTCCCTCTCCTTTAGGGCCGACAACGCACTGGCATCGTGTAAAGCGCTGCGGGTGTCTATGGACAGTGGTGTTCATTTAACATCAGGTGACCCACTAGTTCGTTTGTCTGGCCTATCTAACATAAAAAAAAAAAAAAACACTAATATGTAACCGGCCAACCCTAGCCTCTTAACCAATTAATAGCTACCTATAATTATAATCCAGCAGCTCTAATAGATTAGCCAGTTATATACAATATGTGCCTATATATACATAGGCGAAAGCGACTCTACCAAACACCTATCCTATATATATATGTATCTAATTGCCGCATATGTACGAAGTTCACACACCAGAAATATGTTAAACACAGCCTTTTATTCCAGGACTAGCTGTATCCCGCGGTTTCGCTTCCTTGGAAGAATAAAAACCGGCCAAGTGCGAGTCGGACTCGCGCACGAAGGGTTCCGTACAATTATCTATAAAAATCACGTTTGTTGTATGGGAGCCCCTTAAATATTTATTTTATTCCATTTTTAGTATTTGTTGTTATAGCGGCAACCGAAATACATCATCTGTGAAAATTTCAACTCTCTAGCTATCACGGTTCCCGAGATACAGCCTGGTGACAGACGGACGGACGGACGAACAGCGGAGCCTCAGTAATAGGGTTTCCGTTTTTACCCTTTGGGTACGGAACCCTAAAAAGCAGGCTAGTCCACTATTCCATAGAAATTGCGCAGAATCTCTCCTTACATATACCAAATTTCAAGTCTCTAAGCCCGAGTAATTTAAAGAAAGGAAGAAAATAAACACTTTTGGGTCAATTACAAACCGACAACAGTTTTGTTACAAAACAGATATGTAGAAACAAATTATCCCGTAACAGTCCTAACTCTGCATGATGCTAATGTAATGTTAGACTGCGTGTTACCTCTGCGTCGGTAAAGTTACCTACTCATTTATAAAAGCCACCGAAGGCTACAAATATCTGATAGCACACGCCTAGTCCAACGCTTAACACTAGGTGGCATTATAAATTAAAAGACAGCATTGAACTTGAACGCGCCGTCGGTGCGTGCGTGTATGACGTCACTGCTACACGTGCGCTCCGCGGCCTTGCTGCCTGCCGCTGCGCCGGCGCACCGCACCACACTGCTAACTAACCGTGAACGATACTAGCCAACCTTGCCTAGCCCACACTTAACGAACGCCATCAAAACTGGTATGAAACTTAATTGACCACGCCGCTTAACTTATCGGCGAGGTAGCCGAATCTCAATCAAGTTTTAACTTCTCCATAGAACTAATAATACGGAATCGCAATGTTATAGCGTGTATTTCCTTCCACAATCGATGTCGCTAGTTTTTAGCCTCCCCCGCTGTCAACGAGCAAATTTTTATTGTTTTCATACCTTTTGGTAGATGCAATAACCCATTTTGTGCAGTTTGTATGTCACAGACTGAGCTTGGAAAAATTGGTGCGGTAAAAGTACGACCTGATAATTCAAATCCTCGTGTAATTTCCGTAAGGGTTTGAATTAACAGATCGTGTATTATTGTCAGAGCTCGCCCCTGCCGAGCTCTGATTATTGTCGTTCATTCCAGGTCGACAAATACAGGGTCATATACTTTAGGGAGTAAGCGCATGTTAGTCATTGATTTATTTATAAGTAAACGATGTACGCTTGCTTCTGTTTTCTCTCCTTGAATAAATAAATAAACACTAAACGCACCAGGAAAATGAATATTGACTTTTTAGCTACAGACACGGTCGCGTTATTATCTGGCTTAACATTTCTAATCCCCTTATTATTAGTTCTATGTTTTACTCGTACGTTGTTACTTATTGTTTCAGGGGTAAACGTATTGTTATTTAGTAAACTAAGTATACCTTGTAGAACAGTTGTTCGTTTTCAGTTTAAGGTGCTCATTGTTACTTGTTGCCAAGCACTATGCTTATGCGTGTATGTTAAGTATCCTGCTTATCGATCAGCCACGTCGAACTACTGCGAGAATTTGCTACTGTCGAGTTATATAATGGAATAATTTTTAGTGGTCGTTATTAAGTAGTTTAACGCTGACTGCTTGTGCGCCTATTGACTCACGTTAATTAGCGGCTGGACCTACACACCCCTTATCGTTTTCTATTTATAAGAGTGACACAACATTCTACCTACACCTACTGTGCAACATCTTAATTGAGGCACTGTAACCGCGTAAGTATAAAACTTAATAAAAAAGAACCACGCATAAGAAGTGATGTGCATTTTGTTGTTGAAAACAAACCTGCCACGTGAACATTGTTTACCGCATAGTTTACGAATATAATACGAGAGTTAAATTGTACTCACAAAATTCTTTACGACGAGCGGTTTCGCAGTACGTCTAAAACCGTGAAAATACGGTCCGGAGTATTGTAGAACAATTTGTATGGTAGTTTATGCACTATATCTGAGAGAAAATGGATGACGGAAATCGGATCTAGTGTTTAGACTACCATAAAAATAGTTCTATGACTACTCCAACCGTATTTTCACGGATTCGAATCGGACATAGTGCGACACTTCTCAAATCGTATGTCCCTGTTTCGAGATTAAGTTCTCATATTCATTGGGTAAGCACGGCAACAACTCTCTGGGTAGATATTTGCTAATGCACATAGATTCCGAAAATCTTTGAGTTGCCAGCACGGGTTCGAATCGAACCCACGATGCTCTGCTTTAGAGCCCATAGCATAGGTCAAACCACTAGATAATCACAACTTTGTGTACAACTGTGGAAATAATGAATAATGATTCAATGTAGAGTTTTTAAATGACGTGATTTGCTAACGAGTGAGAAACGGAAATACCGAGTACCTATTATTAGAAACAGGTTGCTATAAACCTGTACCTACTCTGATCTTTCTAAGTGATGTAAGGCTTCTTAAGGTCGAAGTTGAAATGTGGTTCGAAAGGCAACAAATACGCTTTTATTTCTCAACTAGCTTTAACTTGCGGCTTCGCTCGTGTTAGGAATCCATGAAAAAGGTAATATTTTTAAATCAGAATGGTCGCTCGGACAACGCCATCTATGGACTGCCGACGACCTTTACTCACATAGGTATTATACGACAGGTCATTTACTTAACAGATTCCCTGTCCCGAAGCATTGTGCGGCATTCTTTCGACACGTCCCCATTAACAATGAAATTAAACACTCATAGAGTCATGACTGTCATGAGACACAGACGTACCAGTAAAGTCACACACGAGGTGCATGTGCCTCATAGGACAGGGAACCTGTTAAGTTTTTCACCCATACAATATATGTGATAATTCACTAAATATTACAGAATTGGAACATTGCGCTAAGATATACTAATGTTAATATACAGGGTGTTTGGCAGCCGAGTGTAGGGGTCTAAGGGGTGATAGTTAGGATCATTCTGAACATTTTTGACCGCAGTTACTAGGTATTATGCCAAGTTGCACGGTTTTGCAATATAGTGTAAGTATACTAAAGTCAAAGTCAAATTTAGACTTAGGTAACAGGCACTTATGGATGTCGAAGAATCTAAGTGCCACCGGTTCGGAAAAACCCTGTTGAGAAGAATCCGACAAGAAACTCAACAAGGTATATATATTTTTGTTAAACAGATCCACAATGTTTTTAAATTACACACATCTAAAGTATTTAACAAAACTATTTTTTTACACATTAGCTATTTAAAACTAGGAATCGCCCCGCCCATGCGGATAGGAATTATTTCCAAACATCCCTGTCTATGATAGGTATAATCATTAATTTTATAGTAGGCCTTAGATAATAATGTTTTCTTGATGATGGACGATACTACCACACTACTATACGAATACCACATTACTATTTTAATGAGTATCACATGTACATGCGTGAAAAATAGCAAATATGTTAGCTTAGTTAGATAATACTTGCGCGCTCCCATCCCTTTTGGAGCTGCGGTAGTTGCCAAGAGCGGTATTTATACACCTCAATCGATCTGTTTCCCACTTTGAAGCTTTCTTTGGGCACAACTGAGGACGGATTTCATGTAAAGCTTGACAATAACCACATTTTACGTAAGTTTGCTTAACGCGAAGTGCTAATTTCACAGCAGTGTGCTAATTATGCACATGCAACTGAATGTGGTTAGAGTAAATGTAATGAAAAGCTAACCTATTATGTATGAAAATCAATAGCTGCGTGTATGAAAGATCACTGGAGTGTAAACATGAAAAGAGCAAGCATAAATAATCGGCCAAGTGCGAGTCGGACGTACAAATTTGTAGGTATGTACGTTAAAATATACGCTATAAACGGCCATATGTATAAAAAACCATTGCCAGCAAAGCTCTGTTTCTAAGAATTTTGTGTATAAATCTGGGGCCCTAGTGAAAAAGGAGTTAATTCTGCAGAAGTTGAACAGCTGATTTCGACTTAACCCCCTTTACGCGTAAAATAGAAAATAGCTGTTTAATTTCTGCAGAATTAACCTATTTTTCACTAGGGTCCCAGAAATTTCAGCTGTCTATCTATTACTTTATAACCGACTTCAAAAAATGGAGGACGTTCCTAAATACGACCGCATGTATTTTTTCTTGAGATACAGTCCCGTGACGGATAATGGCCGGATGGACAGCGTTGCGATATTAATAGGGTTCAGTTTTCAGTGACTTAGGGTAAGGAGCCCTTGAAAACTAAAAATAAAGTCTAACATGAAACATGATATGATAAAGTAACACACACATGCTAAGTAATTTTATCATTCAACCGGCACAAATTAGTCGATTGAACAGCAATTTCATTGCTTCATTGAATAATGCAATAGACGAAAATTATGCTACGTATAGTCGACCAAGAAATTCCTTTGCTAGCCAGCCTAAGGTTCAGTGTCTGTTGTATAGGTAAAATATCAAAGGCTATTTACACTTACAAGTCAATGTGACAATCAGCCTTATTGTTATTTTTCTGATGTAGAAACTGTCATAAAAAAAATAAAGCACTTACTTGGTTGACTATACCTACATTGTTTCAACTTTATTTGCACATACAGCTGATAATCATGATCACTATCGTAAATTAACGTCTATCGAATTCCGAGCTATTTTTACAAAAAATTGGAATGTCATCGTCTACTTTACCTACGTCATCTATATTGCGATAAATAGTAGGATAGTCTGGTAATGATAAAATAAATAATGCCTTCGCAAAATACAATTATCTATGTAAGAAAATTCAAACAATAATGGCTATTTGCTGGAAAAAAAATAAAATTCCGGTTTGGTGTTGTATAGGCAGGCAGCGTCAAAATTTTTTAGCACTGTCAGACTAAGATTAAATTATTATTTTTTCAGCAAGTGGCCATAGTATCTCAATACAATTTCCCAAAGTGTAAAAACGTAGTATTTATTACAATGCACAGTTTCTCTGGTTGCGAAGACAACGTTTCGTTTTTGTATGAATATAAACAGCGGAACAACTGAAGCGTGGAATAAACTAATTTCTCAAATTTGTCACGAGTGACGTAATCTTTTGTAGTCTTACTTTTCCGTGGTACTGGTAAAATTTAAACTGTTTATCTAAGACTTGTTGGGGATATTGGGCGTTTCCGATAGAATTATGCTTTTTATACGAGTCCGCTTAATAGGGTAGTGTCCTGGGTAAAAAAAACACTATTACAATTAGTCCGACATTTAAATTATCAAAAAATATTGAACACATTTTTTTTCTTTTGTCAATTGAACAAAAAACGACAAAGATAAAGGGCGACAAAGTTCGGGAGTGGGGGCTCGTGACGTCACGGTTCGCTAAAAAGTGTAGCGAATCGTGACGTCACGCGGAACTTCAACATACAATATCTCCGTCATTTTTTGTTCAATTGACAAAAGAAAAAATACGTGTCCAATATTTTTTGATAATTTAAATGACGAACTAATTAGATTTTTTTAGGAAACTAGCCTATTGTTACACCGGCGTGACTGCAGTGCATAATATTTGCTTGCATTCGTGAATCAATGCATGCTTATTAGCGATGTAACATTTACTTGGGTATATTTGCCTAGCATTCTTCTTGCATAAGCGTATTTCGCAAGTCTATAGTACAGTGAGTCCGCGAAAGCAGTGACGTAATGCGGCGCCAGCGCACCGCCCACACCCGGCCCATTGATTAGGCGAGCTGTGAATGTAACACATTACTTAATCCAAATAGTTCTTATTTTTGATAAGAATGAACGGCTACATTGTTAGAGACATCCTTTGCATTTGTAAAGTGAGATTATATTACGAGTCCTGGCAGACAGAGCGGTCAAGTAGGGTTTATACATTGACTTAAGCCATAAATTAGAATCTAGCCGTGTAAGAGTAACTCCTAGACGATTGATGAGTATAGGGGAAAGAAAACTATAGTGGGTTGAGTTATTTAAGTCTCAAAAACAATTGAGGACGGCACTTTTTTAGCAAACAGTCTGGTGTTTCTATGTAAGCTTAGGCTCTTTCTTCATAAATATTTGTGAACACTCACCTTTTTATCTACAATTTTAGCAATATGAAAATAAAGCTAAATACTTGATATTTTTATCCCCACGTGGCTTTAATAGTCTTTTTTGACATTTGAAAAAGTTATTGCCAATATTATCATTATTTATAAAGTTATTAAATGATACATTAATACATAGATGCAAGGAAGAAGAATCTATATTTTAATTTAATGAACTCATTTGGATTCATAGGAATTTAATAGCCTTTATTTTAAAACTTTATGCCCAACACTGCGCTCGTTTACGGAATTGAACATGGATGATGTGAAACTAGAAACTACCTTACTCAATACTATGCTTGGAACGGATACTATAACATCTACATACCTCGGCATTAGATTACGAGTCTGCACCTAGAATTGTTTACGTACGCGCGTAGTTTTATTTAAAATTATTTTGGTATTCGCTTTAAATAGATGACTCCCGGCGGTGAACGTTTATGACGGCCTACCGCAACGCGCAGACGATGGTTATTACTGGCCCTGAAAAGATACAGCTCTAACGGGAAAATAAATATTCTTCAAAAATATACAAGGAACAAAATGAATACAGGATATTTTAGTTAGTGGTTGGGTAATTTCAATTAAATGCCCTTGTATGTAGTTCCAAGAATATTTAGGTAATTGAGATTGACTAATGTTTTATTATATTTACCCGATGTTCAAAGTGTAACATCCCAAAGACGTGACGTCGTTTTAAAAGAAAATTTATGGTGAAAAATCTTAAGATTTGATCAACTAATAGACAAATTATTTCACATTCTTACACGTATTGTATAGTTTCCTTTATATTAGACGAAGAATTATACCCGGAGCTTTGAAATTCCCTTTCAAAAGTTTCAAGTCGGTGGCTGTCTTTCAAGCTTTATATTAAATGAACACTAGCTTATAACTAAGATTATTAATACTACGCAGGCGAAGGTAAAGTGCAGCCGTCAGTCACAAACAAAGGGCGTTGTTGAAAAATAACACCCTTTATACACCTCATTGTTTATACAGTAACAATGTACGTGTTTGGTTGGTAAATACAGTATGTTAATAGCGCTAGATCTATGTAGGTATTAAATGTACGAAGAAAAGTCTTTTGTTCGCTGAATTCTTAAAACCTTTGGTGTCATGTTATCCTCCTTCAGATTATACATATAACAAGAGAACACTTAGATGCACTTGATAAAGGTTATAAAAAAAAATTAAAGTAAGAGCTGTATACTTGAATTATTCTAGATCCTGTGCTCACTTGTTTAAATAAAGAAGATGTATCAATATTATTTAAACCAATAAAGACTGGTCTAGTAGTTTGGTTCTAAGAAATAACTTTAACAATTTAATGAAATTGTAGAGCCAAAGAAAATGGAATAGCAGATAACCTTAACTTTGACGAAAAATATGTTTACTTAAAGAAATCTAAATAGCAAAACTATAAATAAAATAGTACGTTCGTTAATCTATCCAAGGCAAAACAAAGTACAAGTGTCTTGTAAGTAACAATGTACTTTGATTACACAATTCAAAATATAGGTATTTTAAGTTTATTAAAGAATTGTGTGCCTTATCTTTTTATCAATTTCGTTTTTCATCGAGTATATACGATAAAATACCATATGTTTGGATTATGCTTAATGATTAATAGCTTAAACAGGTGTCATAAAGTGCACACGGCTAATTAGCTAATCTAAAAATAAATAGAGCCTAAAACCTTTATATTAGGTGAAGTTATATCAAGTGATATTAAGCTGGGGACACTAAAAATAAAAAAATAATAATAAATATCATGGGACAATTTCACACTAATTGACTAAACATTTAAAAATTTAAGAGGTCCTAAGTGAATGAGGTGTTTCTATTGGTTCATGACAAACACATCCCTCGCAACGCATCCTCGCACATCTCTGGTTGAAACGCAGCCTTATTCCAGCGTTTGTTTCGAATCACTTTCGTGGGCACGTTTTTGTACAAAATGACAGAAATTCTGATACAATTTCCAATTATCTGGTAGAAGTACAGGAGCTATAATAAATAACCAAGTACGCCATAAAAATCTACAGCTAATTCGTAAAAAATGTGACCCGTACCTATTCGTGAAGTTCCCAATCCGCAATGGGCCCGCGTGGGAACTACAGCCCGAGCCCTCTCATTCTGAGAGGAGGCCTGCGTCCTGCAGTGGGACATATACAGGCTGGGATGATGATGATGATGGATAACTTATTCGTCGCCGTGGCCGTTAGACCAAGTTTCTTGCGGCACATTCTTCTTGTCAATGATGATCTTTTAGAAAACGCTGGTATAGTATAAATCTTCCCAGGTGAATTTTTCGTTTCGAGCCCTTATCTTTCAAAACAAACGGTATCGTCATTGTATTAAGGTTCAAATTTAAAGTAATGGCTCGAAGCGAAAAATTCACCTGGGAAGATTTATACAATAGTTACAGAATAAACTTTTTTCGATTTTTGTTATTTGATGTAAGCTAAACTATTCAAACGCTCGCTCAGTTACGGTACTACACCGAGTGTTTACCATATTAAGCAAAAATTAGTGCCTGTATTGTAAACTATCTTTCGTAGTGTCGGATACTGTTTTGACACCCCACGCTGCGTCTGCGCGTGCAACGGGACACCGAGAGCTCTCGTTGTTGACACATCGCAACCAGAAACCAACCCGTCTTCACCAAACCGTGAGAATACTAATTGTAACAATTTATTTATGATGTTTTGAGAATCATCGATTTTAGTCATAGGTATTTGTATCGTAACTTATAACTGTAACTTCAAAATCTAAACCAATTGTTTCGCAATAAGCCGCAAAGGGTTCTTTTACGTGCCTTTTTTTGGAGGCTATCAGCGCTTTCGGAAAGATCATGGTTCCAAAAATACTCATGGCAGCAATTTCGTGGATTTCGCCCTTATTTCTTGTCTAGGCCATATATGACACCTCTATGGATGACGAGTCACTCACTGACTCGAACCACGACTTTACTTTTTAAATATTCATCAAGATTTATGAAGGTACCTTATTGTGTTTAGTTCTATCCTGTATCCCTTATAGCGCCTATTTAGCACAATGAATATGATTCACCCGTCAACAAATTGAAACTACAATCGGCATAGAGCGTAAACCAGAAGCCGTATTGTCTAACGCTCGAACGCTCTCAGTGGTATTCACAATCTCTTATTACCTATACTATCCTATACTATTTGTCAAAAAGAAATCACAAATGCGATCGCGATTCAAAGTGCGTTAGGAAATATATTTACCTCTGTTATCATTATTGTTAGTTACTCTACAATTACCACTATTTTTCCGCAACACAATTACTAATTAGTAGCAAACAATAGATTAGCCCTGCAAACAGCATTCATTCATGTATCTTAATTACCTTCGCTGTACTTGAGCGCGTTTAGAGGTAAAATGTTCAGGTATGCGAGCGTTATCGAGCTCAGCTGATAGCTGGTATCGCGACGTAGTAGGCGGTAGCGACTCCTCGATAACCGCACCCACACAGGCGCAATCGCCACACAACCCCGCACTGCATGCTTATATTTTATTAGCCGTGGTGTATCGTTAACACTATCGTATGCTTTGAGGCTATGACACAAGCAATATCTCTTTGTTTTCTTTGCAACCGCCAACCGTTTATCTGACAACTGGACATCGTTTATATAATTTAACGTCGTTTACTCCTTGCATCAAGACCAGGAATGGAATCGACCACTTATCTCCCGGCTAATAAAATGTGGTAGTAATAGTAGAGTGTACACTTGCATCATATTTGTTTTATCGGTTTGAAGAAGCATTTAATACGTAATTATTAATTATTTAGTTAAGTGCTCTATACTGCGCTTATCATCGGTAAATGTTACATGATATTTGATTACTGAGAAACTCGCAAGTCGATCGGTAGAAGATAGCTATAATATTTATTAGTGTACCTGTACCTATGTGTGTATTGGTGTATAGTAGAGTATGTAGTTGATTGATAAAAGTTGAAATATTTTTCTGATTTCCGTTATCTTTATCTTGTCTTTTTCGCGGAACGGGTTTATTTGTTTTCTTAACGATTACAAACACTCGTGCGCACTCGATCTTGAGATAAATCATCATTGTGTCAACTGCTGGCGCTGGTAGTGTGCACATACGTCAGTATGTTATTCATTTCTTGCTAGTTTTTCAGTAAACGTACGTTATTGTTTGAGCAACGTATCAGTTTGTATTTCTTATGATTATGTAAGAGTGAGCGAGTTGAGCGTTGTTTAGGCTCACATCACGTTAATCATTTAACGTGCTACGTAATAATTTGCCGTGTCAAAGGCCAGCTCAGCTGGGGTAGGTACAGAGTTGCACGAGCAAACCGTACACTGTACCGAAGGAGGAACTAAGTATATACTTTAAAACTATAAGAAAGCACACAGTAAACAATATGAAAATATGCTCAACTGTTTGTTTTGGACCACGTAGATAACTGGTAATTAAGTATCTTAGTTTCGTTCCATGATAAATACATTTATATTATAGTATCCAGTATCCACACATGATTTTGATTTTACATTTCGTAACAATACCACGAATGTAACCGGAAATTCTTTGTTAGTTACGTACATATTATGTTAGTAACTAATCATATAAATAATACTAAGAACATAATATAGCTGTCTTAGAAATCAAGTATCTTCAGCTTTCAGGTGATTCCCTTGTGAAGGCAATTTCCCTTAATGATTCACGCAAGGATTTATTTCTGAAAAGATATACCGACAGGGAAACTAATCCAGAAACTTGTCTAATTAATAGCCGTACAAAAATAAACATGACATATAATAATATATCATTTCCGTTCGGATGAAAATGTAAAACTGTGCTTTACATCATAATTAGGTACTATCCTTAGATTTGTTCTCTGATACAACAAGCGCCCCACATCCATTCGTCGGCTGTCACAGCGATATTCAACAAACAGACTTTTGGCTGCTGATCATGACCCATTTTAAAAACCAAATTCTTGCAAATAGTAATACTATTGTTGCAAAGTGAATGAGGATTTTAAGCTTAATATTCATAGAGGCGTTGCCAGTATTGAAATTGATTTTGGGAATGGAAATCAACCTTTTTTGTTTCTTATTTGTTTATATAACTTTTTGGACCAATCTAAATTTGAGCAGAAACCTTCATACTCTCATTTCGTAGAATAAACAGTGAACTGAAGACATTAGAAGAGGATGCATAGCTCTGTGTAAATCAATCACAATTGTTTCCACCATTTCTTTTTGCCACACGGTATTTAAGAGGGTTTATACCTGCTGAGCTGGCAACGTTGCATTTTTGTTAGTTTATCTCGATTATTCCATAAAAATTGAATGAAAATTAAAAATGTTTTGAATACAAATTGTTCTAATATATAAGTTGAACAATTTGTATTCAAAACATTTTTAATATTCATTCAATTTTTATGGAATAATCGAGAAAATAGTTTTTCTCGATTATTCCATAAAAATTGAATGAAAATTAAAAATGTTTTGAATACAAATTGTTCTAATATATAAGTTGAACAATTTGTATTCAAAACATTTTTAATATTCATTCAATTTTTATGGAATAATCGAGAAAAACTAACAAAAATGCAACGTTGCCAGCTCAGCAGGTATAAACCCTCTTAAGATAAACGTAGAAAGAGACGGTGAATGCGAATGCGATGCTAGCGCCCTTGCATTATACAATTCGGCCTCTGATCTTATGTCTTCAGAAATAGTATTCCCTTCTTGTTTAACAAGTTCAGTTTTAAAATTGTATCCTTTCGTTCCCGGGTCGGTATCCTCTATAGGTACCTGCCTGGAATAAAATCTAGTGCTCACCAAACCGCGACGAAGTTTTCTGCGTACCTACATCCTTTGTTTATCCGCATTGTAAGACACCAGCGCGTTTGCAGACGTCAGTTATCTATTAACTGTGATGTGTCCTAGACTCTTTCAATTTGAAATGTTCTTTGTGTACACTCCATTAAATATTAATTGGCTTTTCCGAGTGCAGCGGTAAGTGATCATGGAGTTGCCAGTCGTGAGCCGGGTCGCAGGTTATCGCGCGAGCCGCCGTCGGCTTCACGAGTACTTTTCCTTCTTGTTCTATTTTAAACCACTATTAATTACAATTGAGTATACTATACTATTGTTGACAACACTCATTAAACTTTACTGCTAAGTATCGTTAACGATGATCAGACTGACTGACCTTTTATCGCTAGCTGGTGATTTTAATGTCTTTAATGCAACAGGTACGTACCTATCTGTTGTAAACTCAGGTCTTTGTCTAACACGCGGGGTCGTGACAGCATTTACCATCTCTTTTTACCCTCATCCTGGGCCATTTGAAGGAAAGAAATGGAGACTGCGGTGATGTAGGTACGTTAGATAATTATTATGGTTTCTGTTTTGTTTAACGCGTGACAAATTAATGTGTACCTGTTCAATATGCAGGAGGAAAGTAGAAATGCATTATTGTTATTATAGTCACGATTTATTTAATTAGCAGTTTGAAATCTAATTCCGTTTGTCAGTGGAGTAGAAGAGTATCTATGTAGGATTTGGTATAATCTACAAATTAGTAGAGATATAAAATATTAAAAATATTTTAAATGAGTATCATTACTTGGACATCTACTAATCCCAAACCACAGCAGTGTTTGTAAAGTTAAAGTGTTTTTTTTTATTTCCAGCAGTTTTATAATAGTTCCTTTCTATTAATTTGGACGTTTTAGTTTCCTTCATTTCTTCTTTATTAGTTATTTAATCGCAAGGGACGTTGACCACTTACCTAATGATTACCTGTGTAAGCATTACCCTTCCGCTTTAAGTAAGTATTTAATACTTATTTGGACTTAATATATTCACCCGTTATTAAGAAAATATTTTCAGGTATGAAACACCAAAAAGTACCTAAATATCTGCCACTTCCGCAACTAGATTGCCAATAAAATGAAACCACTCTGTCTGTGCACAGCGCTACAAAAATCTAAAATGCTGCCAAGTCCAAGTTAATCTACTTTATTATTCGTTTACCGCGCGCTGATTTTCATATTCGATAGATTTACATGATTGTGTTTCGAAACTGATTTAAATTTAAAATAGCCTTGGCAGCAGGGTTGCTGACGTTGTTTTGATTTCGTAAAATTTGCAAGTAGGAACTAGTCATTATCATGTACTCAAATATTGATGTTATGATAAGAGATAACGGTAAGACGTTGGTAGATAACTGGATACACATAATTTATCCACAAGCTTATCTGATTCAGGTCGACTTTACTGATCAGAAAGTTTGATTCAAGTTGGTAGGAATGTAGCAAACGGAAAAGGTGAAGCTAGCTGAACTGGAAAAGAAAATCTATCATCTATCACTTATAATATAATTGGTGTTTTTTCCTATCTACTTTGTCATGTTAGATTAGGGAGGAATGATACGTTCCTAATAAGACGTTTTTTGCTAGCTTATTGGTGTTTTATATAAAGATGTGTAATAGAAACCAAGTTTGACTGGCCATATTTAAGGTTAAGATACGTCTGGATTTTGTCGGACATGTCCGGACTTTTGGCCTTTTGTCCGGTCTTATAAAAAATGTGAAATGTTTTTTTACGCGTCAAGTTTTGGTTAAATTGCAACATTATATTCTCTACAATGATGGACTACATTTTTTTTGAAATATGTATCCTGGTTTTGTTAAATTTTTCGTATTTTGATATAGTAACCGTAGTCAGGCAGGATGATCAATCAGTGAATCCAACACAGGGTGCTGAGGAAGCTGATAAGGCGTGGGTGGTAATTGACTTGCTCAACATCTGCCACAACAAAGTTGTAGAGCGAGGAAAGCAGAAGACACGAGACAGGTATAGCAGCCGATACGAACGAGGCGCACAGAAACAACCTAAATAAAGCAGGCCAGCCGCGGGGAGCAGCCGTCTCCACGGACGCAGAACCCACACGCGTGTCCGCACATACCGACACACCCCATACATTCACACGGCACACACACACTTACTCGCCAGACGAAAATAAAATCCACTCGTATGCGCCATGCAAATAGGAAGGCGGCTCGTGCACACCAACCCGACGAATGAACGAGAGATCCTTACGTTTCGTGGCACTGTCGCGGGACGGTCATGGGCGCAGCATCGCAGGCCACGGGTCGCAGCAGCGCGCGCGCTCGCCGGGTATCCGCGAGCCACCGACCACCACTCCGAACTGGTTCCGTCCCCGATGGAAAAATACACCGGCGACGTCCACGAACATTCGGCACACGCGGTTACGCGGGTCTCACTGCGGGCACTGGGCAGGAAAATCAACGAGCGGAGATTAGCATGAATGATATCATACGGCGTAGCGGATAGTACGCGCAGCGTCCGTTGTCGGCGCAGGTCGCGACGCGACTGGCGTCGGCACTAGGCAGGCGGCACTACGGAGCCCCGTGCGTAGTGAGTGGCCATGAGACGCGGGGACGAGGAAACCCGGCGCGAGTACGGCCGGCGAGCAAGGGCCGCGGCGGGGGGCGGGGGCGCGGATTAATCACGTAGTAAGTGTTCCCCGCCGCCCACCGCCCGCGGCGCCGCCAGAACCAGAACCTGCACGATACATAAATAAATACTAATGCAATACGAACGAGCGCTCGTGGTGCCAGACTGAAACCGGACACTTCTCGAGGCGAAATGAATTCCTATGTGAGCATTGCCACTGAATCTTGGCTGGCGGCTCGCCGACGCGCCTGTCGCGTTTGGATAAGCCTTTTAAGTCTGTTAAAACACACGGAGCGCGATTCAAATCGCGCTGCAATTCCTAGGGCTTCCTGTTCCTAAGTCGTACTAAAGATCGTGATAGAGCCATCATAGCGCGGCCGTTAAGCTTCCTTAAACGGCTCTTTAAATGCATTTAAATATGTAACTTATTTTTATGACTCTACTTTTCTGATTGCACAAGAATCTGACGCTTCGATAAACATCTTAACGGTACCTAACATAAATATCTATCCTATCATTGACTTACGCAGGTATACTCGTTTGTATGTATATAGAAACTGTTTAACATATCCTGCTTATACCTAAAGCTAAATGTAAATCGATGGCTTGAAAATTGATAACCGCGTAACATTTTAACTCTAACATTATTAATTCCATATCCGAGCTTCTCTACGTCAAAATAAAAGGTGAAAATGATTGATTCACGCTGGCCTGGGGGTTCACGGTAGTATTTCTGTAACCAGTTCTATTCAATCTCCGCAACCAAACAACGTGATAGACAACTTTAACAACTCCGTTCTGGAAAGGTTCTCCGACCGGTTATTTATGTAGAGAGCTTGTTGTCATTTCTAGCAACATTATGGCGAGAAAAACTCATTTTATCTCTTTCAAATGTATGTTACAAACACGGGATAGCATAATTTTGTTATTTGTCGTTTTCGTTCGATCAGTGCTACAGTTTAATGTTTCTTCGTCTATAAATTTGAGCTGAGTATGTGTAGGCTCGAATTCTTCCAGGCTCAGTGGCTACGCCTCAGTGGCCATTGAGTGACTGAAATATATTTCCTATTGCGCCATAATGTTAACTTTATCTGTGCAATTCGAGCTATATTTGGAACATTTGTATAACAACGCTATTAAGTAGCTATATATAGGTATATATTTTTTTATTATTCAACGTTTAGTTCATATTTGCAATCACTGACAATTAAGGTAATTTTTGTCATTGAAAACGTACTGAGGTAAGTATCCATCAATACCAAAGTTTGTTTAATTAACTTGACTTTAATATAACATCATGGGACAAATTACACTAATTGACCTATAGTATAAATCCTCCCAGGTGAACTTTTCGCTTCGAGCCCTTATCTTTCAAAACAAACGGTATCATCATAGTATTAAGGTTCAAATTTAATGTAATGGCTCGAAGCGAAAAATTCACCTGGGAAGATTTATACTATAACTAGTTCCAAACTAATTAAAGTTTGTAAGTATATGAGATTTAAGCAATGGATAAACATACATACTTATGTACCTGCTTAACATCCAAGATTCGAGAACACATATTCATATTTTTCTCACGTAATGTCTGCCCCGAGGAATTGAACCCTGCTTCAAGCTTTGTAGTCAAGTTTTCTAACCGACCGTCGATTAACTTATTTGAGCCTTGTAGTTATTACATTATCAATGTCTAATATTACTTTTTTTATACTTTCTTAGTTTCTTGGTATTCTCATAAATAATAATTTGTCTCTCAAGAGCGGTTTCTTTCCTAAATATCAATAAACAATAATAATTGAGTAAGCGAGTACTTGAACTTAATCCCGCAGCTTTTGTTCAAGAAACGGTTCCGAAATAAACCCAAAAAGCTCGAGTACCGAAGTACTCTACCCAGGGGCTTAACCGTTAACAACCATTTGTTACAAAAATATACAATGTCCATATTGTTCTCAGAGTACCTACCGAGATAAAGTGCTAAATGTAATGCTATGCGATAACATTTTCGTCTAGCGCATTATATTTGAGCAGTTTTAAAATTGGACACGTGTAGTTAAGTCATTTGTTTTTATTGGCATAGGTATGTATATCTTTAGAAACACAGGAAAGCTTCAAGTCCCATCTTACAGACTGGCTAAAACCAAAAAGTCGTTTTTGGGAAATTGCATATGTTTTTACAATAAATAAGTTTTTGTTAAGAAAATCATTTTTATAGCAAACTTTGTAGCTGACTGTACTTTTTGTTAACTGTACTTGCATTGTCATTCAACCCACATAAGTATTCCAAATTCAAAGTGAATCCGACCACTGGAAGTGGGTCAAATTCGACTTCCAAGATTTGACCCGTACACACATACATAGGCATTGCAAGTTAAATAAAAGCTTGTAAAATTCAAAACTATAGGTAACCGAGCGATCAGATGCAAAATTCAAATTTATCGCCAAGAAAACATTAATATCAAAAGTGAATTTTAAAATTCATGTTTATATCATGGATAGGGATGTTTGGAAATATGTAATTTCGATCCGCATTGGCGATCCCAAATCTCAAATAGCGTACTATCTACCAAACACAACATAACATACACACAACACACACAACACACACAACACACACACACACACACAACATAACACAACAACAACATTTAACATTTGGTAGCATAGCATAGCTGGTTGAGTTCGAAACGCGTCAGTGTAGCTTGGTGGTGGTGATAGTTGTGTTTATGTGATTTGTGTGTGTTCGTACAGTGTGGAGGTGGAGGAACTGCATGAACACACATTTCTTGCATAAACGTAACTATTGTAAGGTCGCGGGTGAGCAAAGTAATTGTTTTAGTTCATTACTATCTACTGTTTAAAAAAAAATAGTTGTGTTTGTTGAATACTTTAGTTGTAGCTATGTAAATTAAAAGCCGTGGTGGCCTAGCGGTTTGACCTATGGCCTCTCAAGCAGAGGGTAGTGGGTTCAAATCCCGGCTAGCACCTCTGTGTTTTTCGGAATTTAGTGCGAAATTACATTTGAAATTTACCTTGCGCTTTACGGTGAAGGAAAACATCGTGAGTAAACTTTCATACACCTGCGAAGAAATTCAATGGCGTGTGTGTGAAGTTCCCAATCCGCACTGGGCCCAAGCTCTCTCATTCTGAGAGGAGGTGCCCTGCAGTGGGACGTATATAGGCTAGGATGATGAAGTTAACCGCATTATTAGATCTGTCTGAAAAAATTAAGAATACTTTGTTAAGTTTCTTGCCAGATTCTTCTCAACAAGGGTTTTCCGAGCCGGTGGTACCTATTAGTATAAATCTTTCCAGGTGAATTTTTCGCTTCGAACCATTACATTAAATTTGAACCTTAAACTATGACGATACCGTTTGTTTTGAAAGATAAGGGCTTGAAGCGAAAAATTCACCTGGGAAGATTTATACTATAGATTCTTCGACTTTCATTAGTGCTTATTATCCTCCTACTCTACTCTTCCTTATATGTTTACTGCTTTTGGACATTTAATTATTATTATTTTGTTTTTTTTATTGACTTTATTTATAGTATGTGATGTGGACCTACGTTGTTCTTAAATAAATGAATTATTATTATTATTGTTGGTACGGATTTCCAATCACGGGCCCATGGGGACACGGTCAATTTAAAGGAATTCATGGGGCAAAGCCGAAACTATGGAGGTCTATCCCCTAATACACCATATTATTATTATTATTATAGCCTAAATTGAATAAAAATACATATTTTGACTCTGGACAGTTCTTAAAATTAACCACCTCATGATATGGCATGGCCAGGTCAATGCATTCAGCGTTTGATGATATGGCCAAGTATTAGTACCTAGTCATATTATAAAGTGGTTGCCTATAAAATGAAATGGCCAAAGCCAACAGGCTTAGCTCATCATATCGTAAAGTAGTTAATAGGTATTAATATTGTCGAAATGGAGGTTAATAGTGCGAGAATAAAATCTAACCTAACCTAACCTTATTACAATTTGGCGTTGTACAGTACACATCGTCCATTAGTAATATGGCTAAAAGTGGTAACCAAATGGCTGGTTAAATCATGAAATAGCGCATCGTGAAGTGATAAATTCTAAAATCTGACCATGATATACACATAGATATCGATACTAAATGCACGTGATTGCAAGAAATCCATTATTGTGCCCCGTACAATTGGAGAATGACTCCTCTTTTCAAGCCGTCTTTTCTCAGTATCATTACATTCATTACATTTTAAATTGATATTTTGAAACTCGTTTGAAACGCTTTGCTGGAAGCAATCTCGAACTATTTGTAATAAAAATTGTTTAAGCTGGCAACGGCCTATGGCTTTTACCACAAAATTTTCTTCTCACATAAAAAAAATCATGGGACAATTCACACCAATTGAACTAGTCCCATAGTAAGCAAAACTTGTGTTATAGGTACTAGGCAAGGGATAAACATACTTATATAGATAGATACATACTTAAACACATATATTATAATACACCCAAGACTCTTAGAGTAAACATTCGTATTTTTAAAGAACTGACACAATTAAAATAGTTACGCTTAGGTATGCAAGAAATGTGTGTTCATGCAGTTCCTCCACCTCCACACTGTACGAACACACACAAATCACATAAACACAACCATCACCACCACCAAGCTACACTGACGCGTTTCGAACTCAACCAGAGCTCATCTTCAGAGTTACCACAACCGTATGCTATGCTACCAAATGTAACATTCAATTGCCTGATTCAATAAATTCGTATTTTTCATACAAATATCTGCTCCGACGCGGGAATCGAAAATCGGACCTGAAGCTTCGTAGTTAGGATTTAACCACTAGGCCAGTTTGTACAGCTCAATGCCTATTTAGTCTATCTCGTTAGATTTTCTATGTATCCAATGTATGAAAACCCATTACATAGGTATTTTCGCGGGTCACTTTGGATCTATAAATCTGAACAAAGCAGCACTCGAAAGCAATAACAGTATCTCAACTTCTCATACCAAAAGTGTTCAAATAAAATCCAATGATTGTCATAATCATTAAAATAAATGAATTTCCGAATGTACGCGTTGAACTCTGAGGGCCGTCGATCGATTCGCTGCGCTCCGGCGCTCGCGCAGGGGGCTACCACGAAATTCGATTTTTGAACTTCGTATCGCGGCGTCCTCTTCACTCCTCTGTTTAATACCCTTAGCGTGAATGCTTTAGCGGCACGATACGAAGTTCGAAAATCAAATTTCATAATATAATATATAAGGCCTGGAACTTTAAACCGACTTTTTACATCAAGACAAAGAGAAAAATATCTAAAAGGTAAAACTTCTTTATAAACTGCTCAATGTACTATCTGACCTAGTATTGAACGCATAGATAGATAGATAGATAGATAGATATAATCTTTATTCTCCAAAACAAAGACATGGCTTAGTAACTAAAGAATAATAAAACTAACAATAGCAAAGAGAAACATAAAATAACAATTAAACATATCAGACACATATTAGATGAGAAGCCATGTGATGCACTGAAGAATAGGCGCTGGCTCAGCATAATGCTGCAGCAAGCCGCAGCGCTGATATTCTGCCAGTACCCATACCGAGTAAGGACTCCGACCAACGTGATAAACTCAGCCCAATCTCGTCATATAATGAGTTTAATTATTAAATGGGAATCAAAAAGTATCAGCAAAAATTATGAATTTAATTAATTAGGTACTATACATACTATAAATCAACAAATCAACATTTTTTAATGGTAATAATCATCACCATTTTTTTGTAGATCATTATATAATCGCACGCGTTGATGTCTTAATTATTTAAATTCAGCAAGGTCAAACGAAGGTCAGGTATTTGAACTTAGATGTCATTATTAAAAAAAAACAAACTTTTATTTCTTCTTATGACAATAAATAATCATTTCAAACTTAAGTCCTTCGAAAAGGGATCTAATAAGTTTTTGTTAAAAATTCTATTTTTAATACAAGCTTTTTTTGCTGACTGTACTTTTTGCCCCTGGTTACTAAAGTACTCGTCAAGACGAAACAAACTAGCCCAAACTCGATGCGGTAGTGTCGTTTTATTGGTTCCTATGGCCACCCTCCAGTTTCATCATCAGATCAGCTCCATGTCATAATAATATTGCATAGTCATCGGATTTATACATGCATGACAAATTTCAGCTCAATCAGTTGAATATCTACTTCAAATTTGAGTTGAAAGATTCTACCCGAACAAACATAAGCTTGTAAAAATGTGTTCGATCCCAATCTAAACCACGATAAACTCCAATATTTCTGGGACTTTACATTCGCGCGTGAATCTGTATCCGTGCTGAACCGAGACGATAAAGCGAAATCCTACGCTGTTAGAGCCTTATGACGTGAGTGTGGAGGGTCTGCAACAGTATACCCAACGCAGTTTACTCGGTTAGTGACAACGCCGGGTCCGAGGGACACCGGTTGAGCGCGCGCGCCGCCACGCGTAACGACCGGTGGGGGCTACTATGAAATTCGAAGTTCGTGTCGTGCTGTCCCTTTTAATCTTCTGTTTAAGACTATTAGGATAAAAGGGATGGCACAATACGAAGTTCGAAAATCAAATTTCGTAGTATAAGCCAACGAACACTGCTAAACCTTGCCTAGGCCTTTGGTTGACACTCGCCAGGTGCTCATCAGAGTGTGAGATTTGTTCTTTATCTGAGTCCGACTTTTATCGCAACTTACTCTAGAATGTTCTAGGTTTGTAACGCATTTACTTACGCATTTGGGTCATACACAGCGTGAATGGGCCAATCAACTTTTAAACCGACGTTTTAGGCGTCTCCTGCGTTACCAAAATTGTCTCTGGCGTTACCAAAAAATCGTACTTCCAACAAGATATTTCACGGTTTAATAGGTTAAACTTACGTAGGATGGCATGTATTCATGCTATTCATCTATTAAATTACAGAAAAAACATGTTTACTTACAAAAATCTGCAATTGTTTGAAAAATGTCGCGGACAGATTACAGTCGGTTTAAAAGTTGATTGGCCCAAATAACAATAGTTGTCTCTCCCGAGGACATAAAATTAGCGACTCTCAGTCAGCAGCAGCGTAGCTACCGCCGTATCAATGAATCGCCTCCCGAGCTATAGAGGTCCCTAATGTGTGTAAGCAAAAATTAGTAAAATGTTATCTACAATGTCACTTAATATCGTGCTTCCCGGGAAAGCCCCCCACCCAACTAATTTACGCACGCTACGCCACTGCCAGTCAGTAAACTTAAGATTTATTTGAATGGACTGAAAGTTCACCAGGCGTCCCACAAGCCGATGAAAAACCGGTTGTCTGATAAGTCGCTTTACGGACGATAGTTTAACGTGACAACGTCATTGCAAAACATTCAAAAACAACTACGGAACCCTAAAAATGAAACCAGGCGGTCACCCATCCAAGTACTGACCGCGCCCGACGCTGCTTAACATTGGTGATCGGACGAGAACCGGTGTTTTGTCAAATATCTTGAAAACGGTGCATGCTACGGCAAAATCAATGAAATTTTCATCCCCCTTTAATATCCCGTAGTACCCGAGCGCTATTACTAAGATTGTACATCCTGGCGCGCGCTGCTGTCTTGTACATCCTGGCGTTCACTGCTCTCTCTTGTACGGGACATGTACGGGACATTGCGTCATCCTTTTTGTGCGTGCAGCCGGCGTTCATCGATTTATTAGATGTTGTCACGTCAAAAATATTTGCTATAGACCCATTTTTTGACATGTCCACTATTGTCAACAGGAGAGATGCGAACAACAAAATGTATGACCCACCTCTTAGGCAGTCACTGGCATATCTGATGTAAGAAAGCACTCAAATAGAAGATTATTCAATAAGGGACTAAAACAAGCCATAATGACACAAGATATTTAGCCACCCGAGCAAAGCACTCTACTTTTCACTTTGAATGCGAGGAAAAAAACGATGTTTTATACAAATTTACAATTTTACTTTTATACAACGTACGCTCAATACGAGCAATGGACGTCTGTTTAGAATTCAAATAGCAATAAAATTTGTTCCGCGGTTTTTTTTTGTTAAGTGTCGCTTTAAATGTTTGCATATTTAGCCAACAGATTCAAACTTGAAAATTATTTTAAAGCTAATCGCACTAAGTATGCATAATAAAACGAATTCATCCTTAATATAATTAAAAAGATTAATATTCGTAATTATTCATCGTGCTTCACGAAATTATTATTTTTTTAAATATTTTTGCACAGTTGTCATTTTGAGGTTATTTTCACGCCCTAAAGGCTTCCACAGACCGAAGCGCAGGGCGCTACGCAGCGCTACTGAGCGTCCGCAGCGCGCTGTGATCTGTGGAAAGCTTTAAAATTGTCTATACCCAGTCACTGAAAATGGCGATAATCCTCCATTCATAAACACCGTGATTGGCAGTTAAGGGGTTTCCAAAGTAAATTAAAAAAAAATACTTTTATCCCTAGAGATCAAAAAAGAGCTTTAGTCCCGATATGCAGAGACTAAAGTAACATTTTAAAAGCATGAGAAGTGAAAAATATATAACGCAACTTGTCGTGAAGCGACAACCAAAATACAAAATGAAAAGAAACCTAACCTAAACTATGAAATGAAAAATAAGATTTAAAAAATTGAAATTTTATTTACAATAGTTTAATTAGAAATATTTACAATAATATTAGGAATGTGTGTGGAGTGGTGAGATGTTGTGGATGGACGGAATTGTGTGTGTGGGTGCGAGTGGGGTATCAGGTGATCCGGCAACGGAGGAGGAGGCTTCGGTGGGGGCGCTGTCAGCGCTCAGTCAGGTGGCGCTGACAGCGCACAACGTGGCAGCAGGCAGCAGAGGGGTCCGGCACGTCAACGCGCAGACCCGGTATGGGCAGCAGGCACGGTGTGGGTGCGACAGCACCCGGAGCAGGTACGGGTAACGCCCGAGTCGGACGCGAACAATGCGCGGTCCAGGCGTGACCGCGCACGAACCGGATGTGGTAGCGCACGATGGAGATGGAAACAGTAACCGGTGTAGGTGGTGACAGCAACTGGTGTAGGTGGAGACAGCGCCTGGTGAAGGCGGAGACAGAGCTTGATGAAGGCGGAGGCGGCGCCTGGTGAAGGCGGAGACAGCGTTTGGTGAAGGCGGTGACAGCGTCCGGTGAAGGCGATGACAGCGTCTGGTGAAGGCGGAGACGGCGTCTGGAGAAGGCGGAGACGGCGCTTGGTGAAGGCGGAGACAGCAGAGAGGTCGCGGAGACTTTGGACAGAACGCGGAGACCCCAGACAGATCGCGGAGACTTCGGACTGTTCGCGGAGACTTCAGATAGAACGCGGACCTTGTAGAACCCCGGGACCAGCGTGGCCCCAGGGTAGGCCTTATCGAGTTATTCCTTATTAGGAAGCTGACGATTGACTGACTCAAGTCGGGATTTGTACTGGCTTATATAGCCGTCTGACGGAGCTCCGCTCCCGAGGGCGACTCGGAAATCAGAACGTATGAAATTTTGAATTAAAAGTAAATTTGTACAAGTGGCCAAATATATTTATTCATTTTAGAGGGAGGTTTAATCTAAAATATTGTTTTTCTGACATGAAAAACGTAAATGCTTGTCATGACAACCGAATAAACATGCTTGTCATAACATGTCAGTTTTTGTATTAACGAAAATAACAATTTTAAGGAGCCATGAAAATAATTGTTATTAGATTAAAAACGCAGGAAAAAATGTCACGCATCAGCACGTGCGAAGCCCGAATCTCCAACATAACCGCAACACATAGAAAAAGACCGAAAAAGTTAGTGTCCGTTTTCATCGAATCAAGAAGTGATTGTAACGTGAAAATACGTAGTGAAAACCAAGTGAAACTGTGTTATTTAGCTTTTGTGATTTCGCAGGACCCTGCAGAAATGAAGGTGACGCGATTCTAATGATATTAAGATCGACGACAGGACGTGAAAAAGATACGATAAGTGAGCTAAAACACGATGTAACGGTAAGTAAACAGCGCAAAACGCTACATTTTCCCCCCGACCCTGGAAAATTTTTGACTCAGCAAAAATTTTGAAATATATAGCTAAAGGAAACAATAAAAACACAGCTTTACAGAAACAGACATCACCAAGCAAAGTCAGATATACTATCTCTAACATTCATCATCTTCATTCAGGTAAGGGTGGAGTTCACAGTCAATGACTACCACTCTAAAAGTGTGTTTTAAAAGGACATTAAGGCTTATTTAAGGAGTAGTCATCCGCTCCAGAGTGGAGAAAAAAATTACTAATCTAAGGCTCATTAAGCCTTAAGAGAAATTAGTCTTAAGCAAACTTTAGTCACTAAGACTTAAGAAAGATAAGAGAAGCCTAGAGCTGTAGAGCTCAAAGCTATAAATCAGCCACATCAGCAATAAGATGTGTCTTGATAGTAAAGAGGCCCAGAGCGGTAGAGCTCAGGACCAGAAGACAGCCACATCATCAGCGAGATGCGTCTGAAACATAAAAGACAATTGTAGACAAAACAACGAATATTAGGTTCGGTGTTTGATGTAAGCGATACATGCTTAGGGGTGTTTAAGAACACTTATTCCACAGAGAACTAAATAACATAAAAAAAAAAATGAAATGATGATGATATCTATACATATATACAAATTTAAAGTTAATAAGTACCGAAAAATTTTTTTATGCTTTCACATCTTTGATGTGCCACTTCACGGAGAAAACGAAGCTTTAGCAAAGTACCCATTTGGCTAGGTTAAAAATTATTTGGCTATATACAACCAAGATTTATTTAAAACGCGCAAAATAAGTGTGTTAAAATTGGCCAAGCAAGTATTGCTAAATCTTCTTGGTATTATTAACAAAGCACTCGTTTCTTTTCAAATTAGCATCTCAGTAAATGTAACCCTTACCGCAGTTGGTTCAAAATAGACAAGCGTACCCTGTTATCTACTAACAATTTTGTTATTTGATTTTAGATCTATAATACTTGGCTAAAATTAGATAAGTCGCTACGATGAATATAACCGTGTAAATTGTTAATAACACACAAGTTACTCATTTATCTTTAAATAATGATAATTCGGTTAGAACACGACAAAGTGTACACTGCTATTTACTTACAAGAAGATATTATTTAATTTTAGACCAATAATACTTGGCTAAAATTAAATAAGTCGCTATAATGCAAATAACCGTATAATTTGTGTAAAATCATACAAGTTACTAATCTATCTTTAAATAATAAGATTTCACTTAAAAGAGCCAAGCATACACTGTTATTTACTAACAATTAGATGTTATTTAATTTTAGAGTATTAATATACTTGGCTAATTACTTGTTAAAAAATAAATATCTTATTTATCTATTTTCAAATAATAAAAATTGCTTAAAAATAGACACGCACACATTGTTTTTTACTGCCAAGCGTGTTATTTAATTTTAGACCAGCGTCGAGTAACTTATTTAAAATTGAACGTGAAATTGGCTGCGAATGTAATCAGAGTAGACTTCCGCGCTTCCGTCATCTTCCTCTTTACCTTCTTACCCTCGATATAGACGGACGCGACCTGCCCGCACAGGGACAAAATAAGTTTCATTTTCATATAAAGGCATTATTTTATTCTAAAAGTAAAAAGTAAAGCAATCCACATACATTAGTAGTAAAGTGTTATTTATTTTATTCTGTGGTGTGACAATAAGGAGGATGGACGAAGAAGTTAGAAATCTTTTGACCGCATGGAGTTTGGAGGAGTATAGCGATGTTTTTAAACGTAAGTAACCAACATTATAATTATTATTGTTTATCTATTATTTGGCGTTAAAATGATGACTTAACTTTATGTGTATGCCGTGCTGTTTATACTATAAGGCTTTTAAAGATTTATTTTTGATCGGACTGGTAGTTCCTAAGATCAGCGTCGTTCTTCAAATAAGTACCTACATTAAACAATAAACATACACGAACTGCTTTATGGTATAAATGGCTAGCTGGATAGGTTGGTATTATAGGTACTTATCGGAAAATGTAAAAAACAGTAAACACTTTCTGTCCAAACGCTTAGTGTCGCGCTTTTGTAAACGCCACCGGCCACGTGGCCCACGCGCCGCCCCTAGTCAAAGCATGCCGGTGTTAAAATGTTATGTGTGGTGCTTAGTTAGGGACTAGGTCAATCTGTGTTAAAATAAACATAACCCTCCTTCGGGCAGTTGGGTAAAAATAACCTAAGATATTATAACTATTATTATTAAATGCTTTATTATTATTTTATAAATAATTTGATACCTTATTATTATTAATAAACGAAACATGAAGTTATCAAGAGGCCCTTATTTTGTTTTGACTAATATATTCACAATCGTACTTACATTACGTACATTAATTTCAGGTTCAGAGTTTGCTGCTGATACCATCTCTCTTGGCTGTCACAAGCGTTCGTCTGAAGAACACAGTGAAAAAGATCTGGCGGCCTTCTAAAGCGGAGGCAACGGCCGGTTTCATTCTGCATATCAAAAACGACTCTGATATTCAAAGTGCAATCACAAGTAAGCAAACCAAATTCCAAGAGTACGAGCTCACTGTGCAACCTTTTATTATTGTTGTAGGGGAATCTCTTGAGAATATCAAAACTTACTTCGTAGTGATCAATGAAGTATTTTATGACGTCTCAAATATACTGTCTGTAGTAAGTCTATGTTTTAAAATAACTTGGGTCGTAAATGCTCAGTACCCAGTCGAATGCCACAGCACTGGATGTTTATACAATTAAGCGTTTTTCTAATTTAGGACTAAGTTTGATAATAGCTCAACCTCTGCTTTAACGCTTTTGGGCGAATTAGGCATTGATACTGAACTTAAATAAATAATACCTACAGTACATCAAACATGCCGGTATTCCTAGATGTTGACAATTTTTTAACTATTAAGGATTTTCAGTTGCTGAAACAATGCAACTGGCCTTGGACAAATACACATTTCATTTTATCTGATAAGTGTTTTGGATGTGGTTTTTTGACTGTTTGTAATGAAGCTCAACCAGCAAATTTTATAATAGAGAACAAAGAATATGTGAAAAGCGTATTGTAATTGTAGCATTTATGATCATTATCCCGATGACGAATATGAATTTTGTTTTAGTTTCAATAAGTAATTTCATAGAATAAATAAATAGCACTTTACACGTTGCAAATAATTTGGTCAAGTCCCTTTGCACTTTTAGAATCATTTAATGCCTACAAACGAAATTGAAACTTATTTTGTCCCACGAGTGTTCATACATACCGAATTTAATCGTTGTTTATGATATGTTTAGTTGTACCAACTTGCTTAGATTTAATTTAATTTAATTTAAAAACAATTGGATATAATGTAAGATGTCACTTCAACATTATTCATTATCCAAATGTGTAATTTAATCAAGATTTTTCTATTTACATTGTATTTATATTTATATGGTATTATGTTGGATAAGATGTAAGATGTCACTATAACGATAATGTTGAAGTGACATCTTATCCAACATCGGGGTCAAAAATAACAGTCATTATCAGCAGAGGCATTAGAGCGTCATATGTTTGAGCCCTATGTTGGATAAGATATTATTTCTGGTAACTGTATTGTAGCGTAAGTTAACATAACTAAATAAAACCTAAATGAAAGGGTGGTATTAGTGTTCTCAAGGAAGTAAAGTTTGTTTCTTCATAGTACAGTTGACGTCAAAGATATGTTTACAGTATTCGCCTTATTACAATGGAATAAGGTGTTGAAAGTGTAAACATATCTTTGACGTCGACTGTACATTAAGACGATTGTTTTCTATAAACTTTAGAACTCTATAAACTCCTTATTGTCTGGTTAAATCGACATTGTTATAAATATATCGTTTATTAACAATATATAAGAACATATAGTGAATTTATTATGTAAAAATACTAATAATTACATGGTTTTATACGTACGGTAAGGTAGCGTTCCCACTATATCGTAAATCGTTGAACGACTATCGTCCTAGCTGTTCCCGACGGTTTTGTCCCATTTTCTTGACAATCTGTCGTCACAACCAAAAAAAGTCGTGGACGACAATCTCTGTCGGTACGACATAGTGAGAACGCGGCCGAAACAGAAACCCTTAGTTGATGAAACACCTGTACAATTGTATAAATAATTTACCTTACGCTACTTATAACATGAATAAAGCTTTTATTCTAATTACATAAACTTTCTCTTAATAATCTTTCAAGTTTGTTCTGTCGGCAAATTAAGCATAAGATCGTTCAGATCTAATAAATTTACCAAACAACTAGCTTTACTACCAAATAAACGATCTTTTTTAATTTCCGACACGCTGACTTTTTTCCCAACTGCAGGTAACCACAGCCATGTACAGTTTGCGTACCGTAAGATAACATCCAAAGTGCTCAAATATTGGACACAAGGACCAATTCTAGATAACGCACTGAGCTATACATTTTCAGAATAATAACCTGACCACTCATCGTACGGAAAGCATAGGCGAGGACAGCTCCTACAGAAAATGTGTTACTTGATAAATATGTTGTCGTGTGTACAACACATCAAGTTGCACATTTTCAGTATGAGCTGACCTCTCTTAGGCATGCCGTACAATGAAAGGTCAGCTTATATTGAAAATGTATAGCTTAATGTGTCATCTGAAATTGGTCCTTGCAACAAAGTATTTTAGCTGTGGTTAACCAACTAACCCACTTAAAAATACCAAGTAACATGGCTAGAATTACAAAGCAGATCGGTTGTAGATACCCAATGAATACGATTAACAGTACAGAGTAACTTCGCTAGGTGTACCGATTTGATTTGACTATAAGTAACAAAGCAGGTTGGTTGTGGGTGCCCGATGAACACGATTGATAGTACCCAGTAACTAGGCTACCTGTACCAATTTGACTTAGCTAGAAGAACAATGTAGATTGGCTGTAGCTACCCAATGAACCCGATTAACAGTACAGAGTAACTTAGCAAAGTTTACCAATTTGATTTGACTAGAAGTAACAAAGCAGATTGGTTGTGGGTGCCCAATGAACACGGTTAAAATTACTTAGTAACAAGGCTACCTGTACCAATTTGACTTTGCTAGAAGAACAAAGTAGATTGGCTGTGGCTACCCAATGAACACGATTAAAAGTACAAAGTACATGGCTAGGTATAACTAAGCAACTTATTTGTGCCTACCGAATTAGTTTCCTAAACACAACAAAGCTCGTTGGTTGTGGTGACAGTTGTGTTTTATTAGTAATAAACAAGTTAATTCGCTACAGTTACCGATTAAATTGGTTTATAAATACTAGGAAGCTTGGGTATAATTAACCGAGTCATTCGGTTCACAGTAACAACTTTGTGTTTAGTAAATTTACTAAGTGTATATGTTAGAAGTAACCAACACAGGTTACTCAGTTTTTAACAAACTTATTTGGGTTTATTTTACCAACATGCGTTAACAAACTTCACGTGTTTAGTTTTAGCTGCAAACTTTGCAGGCTCCCTCCGAACCAAGTCACTAGGTTGTAAATAGAAACAAATTGACTATTTATAGCCGTTAGGTTTTCTCCGTGTTGCCTCTAATTCCATAAGGGTCTTCCAATATGTATACTAATGGTGATAGTTTATCTACCACTTTACATTTGATGAATTTAGGGGCAAGTTTTGCACTAAAGTATGCGCCAGCATTACTTAATACGTGGTTTTTACGCCAAACAGTATCTCCCACGTTAAATTCTTTAAACGACCGGTGGAGATCATAGCGAGCGCTATTCCTAGCGTGAGCTATGTGTAGTTTAGTCTGGACTCTGTGAAAGATAGATGTGAGGAAACCTGCATTAGTCGCGTAAATATCACGGGGCATAAAGATTAATTCCTCGAGATTAAGAGTTGGAGTGTAGAAGGAACCGCAAGGAATTGTTTCCCTACCAAAGACCAAAAAATCTGGAGTAAAACCAGTCGCAACATTTGTAGCACTGTTCATAGCTAATTGAATTTTCGAGAGATGGTTATCCCAAGATCTGTGATCTTCTCCTACTAGGGATGCTAGGGCTGTAATAATTGTATTATTGAATTTCTCTGTTGGATTGACCTGTGGACAATATAATGCTGTATGAAAAATACAAGGAACATTATACCTGTGTAAAAATGAATGGAACTCCCGAGATTGGAATTGAACAGCGTTGTCCATTATAATAGTTTGAGGAACGCCATGAACTAGAAAAACAGAATTTTCTAATATATTTATAATATTTGCGCTTGTAGCGCGCTTAAGAGGAGCAATAATAGTATATTTAGTAAAATTACAGTTAATTACTAAAATATACTGATTTCGTTTACGAGTCATGGGTAATGGACCCATAAGATCTAAAGATATAGTTTGAAAAGGTCTGGAGCAAAGTTTAGGTTTACCCATAAGACCATAAGGAGAATGATTAGGATGTTTGTAGGATAAGCAGGTTTCACAACTTGAGATAAAATTGGCTATGTCCTTAAACATACCAGGCCAATAATATTTCAGAGATATTTTTTTATAAGTCTTGAAGATACCAAGATGTACATCTGAAATAGAGCCATGGTTAGCTTCAATAAGTGCATATCTGTCTTGAGGTAATGGAACTTCTTTCCAAATAAAGTCGTCATTCAGACTATCAGGAGAGTGAATGCAGCGATAAAGTTTATTATCTCTGATGGTATAGTTAGGGTATGCGTCTGGGTTGTTAGAGCATCCGAGGTATATCTTGTTGTAGTATTCGAGTTCGCGATCAGGTTCTTCCAATGCGATAGGATGTATACCTTGAGGTGTAGTTTCTTGTGTATCAGGACATTCTTGAGACTTGTGTCTTGATAATAAATCTGGAACAACATTATCTTTTCCTTTTTTATGTTTCAGGGCGAAGTTGAAGCATGATAAGCGAAGAGTCCAGCGCGCGAGTCTTCCTGATGGATTTGATAAGTTCTGGAACCATTTAAGTGCGGCATGGTCAGTGTATATCGAAAATTCTTTACCATTATCTAGATAACAGCGCCAATGTTCTAAGGCAGTTAGTACAGCTAACGTTTCTCGTTCTGTAGTTGAGTAGTTTTGTTGGTTTTTATTTAGTGCTTTACTCATATAAGCAATCACGACTTCTTTGTCATCTTGATGTTGAGTAAGCATTGCTCCAATACCGTAGTTAGATGCATCGCAGTGTACAGAGAAGGGTAGATTGAAATCAGGGCAGGCCAGGACAGGAGCAGTTACTAAAGCTTCTTTAAGTTTCTGGAAAGCAGCTGAAGCTTCTGGATTCCATAGAAATTTAGGAGCGTTTTTCCCAGAGCAGGTTAAACGGTTGAGTGGAGAGGCAATAGTGCTAAAGTTTGGGATAAATCTTCTGAACCAGCTGCAGGTGCCAATAAATCTTCGTACTTCTTTTCTGCAAGTAGGTACAGGGTATTCTAGAATTGCTTTAATTTTCTCAGGATCAGCACGTAGACCATGTTCATCCACTAAAAAGCCAAGGTATTTTAGTTCTTTCCTGAAAAATTGACTTTTCTCAAAGTTAATAGTCAAATTAGCATAAGAAAGTTTTTCATGAACTTTCATGAGAAGGGATATGTGTTCATCAAAAGTTTCGCTGATGATGATGATATCGTCCAGATAGCAAAATACCTTATTTTCAAATTCAGGAGTAAATAGCATATCCATCAATCTTTGTTGAGTTGCTGGTGAGTTAGTGAGACCAAAAGGCATTACTTTGAATCTAAACATGCCTCTTCCAGGTACATAAAACGCTGTTTTATCTTTGTCAGCAGGATTCAGAGGTATCTCCCAAAATGCTTTCGCAATGTCAATGCTTGATAGGAATTTGGCATTCCTGAGGTTGTCCAAAATTTCGCTTATAAGTGGTAGGCTATAAGCATCACGACGTGTGACTGCGTTAAGCTTCCTGCTATCTACGCAGAAACGCCATTCACCATTCTTCTTCGGAGTGATGAGTACTGGAGATAGCCAAGGACTTTCGCATTGTTCAATGACGTTCCATCCCAGCATCTTGTCAACTTCATTTATTAAAGCCTTTTGTTTTTCAGGAGACAGTCTGTAACATCTTTGTTTAATTGGAAGAGAATCACCAGTGTCAATCTTGTGGGTGATCAAATGCGTGCTCCCCAGAACACCTCTTTCTTCAAAAGAAATCGTCTTGAAGCGTTGGATGATGTCATTTGCAATGTTCTTCTGGCTAGAAGTTAAATGTTCATAAGGTAAAACTTTAATGTCTTTAGATTCGATAACAGAGCACTTAGGATCTGTAAAGTTAAGAGAAGATAAAATACTGGGTAAAAGATTAAACTTCTTCCAGAAGTCAATACCTAGTATTAGAGAAGGAAATATTTCCGGGAAGACATAAGCTTTAATTAAGTGAGTTTGATTATTAAAATTAACAGGCAATTCAAAGTAACCTAAAGAATTAATTTTTTGATTACTAGCAGTAGTGACAGTAATAAAATCTGACTTGAAGAGTTTGCAGCCCAGTTTAAGAATTTCCAAATGAGAATTATTACCTAGAATAGTAATTGAGCTGCCAGAGTCAAGTAACCCAGATAAAGTTAAGTCATAAACTTTGATATTAACGAATGGACGTTTAAAATCTTTTTCTTTAGAGTAGAGTGTAGAAGAGATTTTATAGCATGAAAAGAAGTTTCGAAGAGTTTTAATCCAATTAGTCCAATCGTCATTATCAAATTTTGAGTTACTCTTCAAGTCAGTTTTTAGTTTTTTGAGCTAGTATTGGGTTTAGGAGAGCAGTTAGGGCAGTCTGCAGTTTTAAAGCCCTTAAGACCACATTTGAAGCAAATCAAAAATCGAGGTTGAGTACAAGTGTTCAAAGTATGACCTTGTTTGCGGCAACGAACACAATAGGGAGTTTCTTGAGGTCTAGATTGAGCGAGACTATTAAGTTGTCTAGGAGGGTATTTATTATAATTTGGGTTGAATTTATTCGCAAAGGGAGGAGGAGGAGGTCGAGAATTGATAGAGGGATTGGAAGTAACAGCTGGACTTGAAGTTGAATGTTTATAATTGAATTCAGCAGCTAAAGGATTTTGTTGTAAATTTGGTTCTTTAAATTGTTTATCTCTATCTAAGAATTTTTCATAGTTTTGGCAAGTAGCCAGAAGAGAATCGATAGAGTCAATGTCCTTTAGTGCTACAAAAACTGAGTAGCATGGTCGAATATTTCTTAGAATAATCTGTAATTGTTCCATTTCAGAAAGTTTCATCGAGAGGCGAGAGAACATTCCAGACATGATGGAAATATAGATGACGATAGGTTCATCACGACCTTGAGTACGATTCTTGATAGTTTCGAGAAGCTTATGGTCATAATCGAAACCACCAAAGTCTTTAATTAACAATGAAGAAAGTTCATTCCAAGTTAAGTTTGGATTCTGATTGTATTTAAATCTAAACCAATGAAGAGCGTTGTCTGTAAAAATTTCGAAAGCTTGAGAAATTAATAGATCTTTGGACAACCCTCGGACTAAGCAGTATTCTTCAATTTTTTGAAGGAATGATCTTGGGCAACTTTTACCATTGAAGGTGTGACGTTTGAGATCTTTGAAGAGGTTAACTGGAGGAGGAGGTCCAAGAGGCGGAGGATATGGCGTATGGATTTGAGCAGGAGTTTGCAAAACAATAGGAGGTTCCATAGCGGTCGTTATAGGAGCGCCAAGAGAAGAAGAGTCATTTGCAGTTGTATTTGGGATCAAAGATTCGAATTGTTTATAAATTGAGTCATATTTCAACTTTATAGTCTCGAAAATAGGTTTATAGTCCGGAAGTAAGTCGATATCAATGCGATCCAATCTGAAAAAGGCATGATTAATATAAGTTTCAATTAATTTTAAATATTTAGTTTCACCCTGTATAAATCTCTCGATTTTACGCTCTACGTATGTCAAAGTAGCAGCAATTTGGTCTAAGTCCTCTTCAATTGGGATCGGAGAAGTTATAATATCTTCAGGATGGGAGTTTGAAGTTAAACGTACTATTTGCTTTTTTAAAAGCAAGACAGTATTAGCTGGTTCCTCACATCTAATCCTTACTTCATATTCCAGCTCAGTTTTGTTAAGAAGTTCGTATCGAATTAATTTACTCATTGTAAAACACTGTTAAGAAATAAAGATTTAAGTTAATTAAATATACCTTTCAATTACCTGTAAAAAGGTTAGTAGTTAAGAAGGTGAGTGAAGTGTGAAGTGTTGGATGTTGGCCGAAATTTATGCCAGATAATTATGAAAACACTAGATGAAGTGTTGTTTTAAAATTTTGAAAAGGTGAAGGATGAATACGTCAACGAAAAAGAAAAAAGACCACAAACAACAATAGACAGGAGAAAAAGACAAGGCGCAGAAAACTTGAAGAAATTAAAAAAATAAAATTTAGAGAGAGAGAGATATAGAAAGAGAGAGAGAGCTAATTTCCGTTGGGCGCCAAAATGTCGTGAAGCGACAACCAAAATACAAAATGAAAAGAAACCTAACCTAAACTATGAAATGAAAAATAAGATTTAAAAAATTGAAATTTTATTTACAATAGTTTAATTAGAAATATTTACAATAATATTAGGAATGTGTGTGGAGTGGTGAGATGTTGTGGATGGACGGAATTGTGTGTGTGGGTGCGAGTGGGGTATCAGGTGATCCGGCAACGGAGGAGGAGGCTTCGGTGGGGGCGCTGTCAGCGCTCAGTCAGGTGGCGCTGACAGCGCACAACGTGGCAGCAGGCAGCAGAGGGGTCCGGCACGTCAACGCGCAGACCCGGTATGGGCAGCAGGCACGGTGTGGGTGCGACAGCACCCGGAGCAGGTACGGGTAACGCCCGAGTCGGACGCGAACAATGCGCGGTCCAGGCGTGACCGCGCACGAACCGGATGTGGTAGCGCACGATGGAGATGGAAACAGTAACCGGTGTAGGTGGTGACAGCAACTGGTGTAGGTGGAGACAGCGCCTGGTGAAGGCGGAGACAGAGCTTGATGAAGGCGGAGGCGGCGCCTGGTGAAGGCGGAGACAGCGTTTGGTGAAGGCGGTGACAGCGTCCGGTGAAGGCGATGACAGCGTCTGGTGAAGGCGGAGACGGCGTCTGGAGAAGGCGGAGACGGCGCTTGGTGAAGGCGGAGACAGCAGAGAGGTCGCGGAGACTTTGGACAGAACGCGGAGACCCCAGACAGATCGCGGAGACTTCGGACTGTTCGCGGAGACTTCAGATAGAACGCGGACCTTGTAGAACCCCGGGACCAGCGTGGCCCCAGGGTAGGCCTTATCGAGTTATTCCTTATTAGGAAGCTGACGATTGACTGACTCAAGTCGGGATTTGTACTGGCTTATATAGCCGTCTGACGGAGCTCCGCTCCCGAGGGCGACTCGGAAATCAGAACGTATGAAATTTTGAATTAAAAGTAAATTTGTACAAGTGGCCAAATATATTTATTCATTTTAGAGGGAGGTTTAATCTAAAATATTGTTTTTCTGACATGAAAAACGTAAATGCTTGTCATGACAACCGAATAAACATGCTTGTCATAACATGTCAGTTTTTGTATTAACGAAAATAACAATTTTAAGGAGCCATGAAAATAATTGTTATTAGATTAAAAACGCAGGAAAAAATGTCACGCATCAGCACGTGCGAAGCCCGAATCTCCAACATAACCGCAACACATAGAAAAAGACCGAAAAAGTTAGTGTCCGTTTTCATCGAATCAAGAAGTGATTGTAACGTGAAAATACGTAGTGAAAACCAAGTGAAACTGTGTTATTTAGCTTTTGTGATTTCGCAGGACCCTGCAGAAATGAAGGTGACGCGATTCTAATGATATTAAGATCGACGACAGGACGTGAAAAAGATACGATAAGTGAGCTAAAACACGATGTAACGGTAAGTAAACAGCGCAAAACGCTACAAACTCTATTCAAGTAGCCAATACTGTGTATGATGTTGTTGTCCACTTTGAAAAAAAAACGGTGAGTGAAGATAGTGGTACGGTCGGCCTCAGAAGTCTCTGAACACTTTAGTACTTTGTCTCTTTCACTAACGTTACATATTTCAAACTTCACAATATAACTGGTTCTTGCGACAAAGTACAGCGAGTTTTGAGACTGACTGTACTTTCCGCTTGACCAGAGCATGCACGAGTCCCACTCACAGCTGACCGGTTTATTTATTTATTTTTTTGACAGCAGGTGTACATAAATGATCTTAAAACTAGTCTGAATCTCCACTTTCTATCTAAAAATATGCGTACAAAATTAAATTCTCTATAATATAGCCAAAAAATAAACATGTCATGCATGCATAGGAATAATAATAAAAAAGTCAGCTAGCAAATAGGTACAAAATATATTATAAAATAAGTCAAGGTGATTAACTAAATTAAATGAAATGAATTACAATTATACATCAAATGTCCCAAAAAATTAACTCTGCCTTTTATCAAAATGTTTATCGGGGGTAGGTAGTTATCCAATAATTTATTGAAAAAGTGATTGTCAACAAGATAATATTCTCATTAAGAGATATTCGCTTCAAAGAGACGGTTTCAGTCTAAGATAGCCGGCAGGTATTTAGCGCGCTAAGTTTGTTGACTCGTCTAATCCCAGCGCAGACGTCTACCGGCCCACGCCCTGCTCTCGCTCCCCGATAATTGCCCCCCAATTATTTCTACACGATTTACCTTTACCTTTTATTGCGAAGTATCACGATCTGGAAATTTCTCAATGCTCGTTATTTCTTGATAATCGATACCTCGCCTGTGGCTTGGATATTTTTAACCCCCGACACAAAAAGAGGGGTGTTATAAGTTTGACCGCTATGTGCGTGTGTCTGTCTGTCTGTGGCATCATAACTCTTAAACGGGTGAACCGATTTGGATGCGGTTTTTTTTTATTTGAAATCAGGTATCTTGGCGATGGTTCTTCGATATGTATCATTAAAATTGGTCCAGCCGTTTTAAAGTTATCAGTTAATTGCGTTGGGGGTTTTTAAAATTTTTAATTTATAGTTATTAAAGCAGAGGATTCCGGGTGTAAGATTTGTAGGTTATTATTTTTTGTTGGATCCGAAAGAAATATGTATGTATGTTATCGTGTAAACATCAATATCCTGTGTGTATGTAGTAATAATGTGTCCGAATAGACGAGTTGACGTACCAAATAAGAAACATGAGTTTTTTTTATAATTTTTTTTTTTAATTCCATCTTTTTTTGCTGACTGTAGTTGCATTCCAATCTTACTTAAGGCCGCACTAAGCTTTCATTAAGTAATTTAATTCCGCGCTGTATCATTAATAATCATTATCATTACTAGCAAAGCTTTAGTTCTGAAATTCATGTGTAACAAATTTGAGGATTCACTAATGATCAGTAATTTTCGAAACACAATTACTTGTAGTTCGCTTGATAGAAAGTAATCCAAAGTCGTCTCCAAAAAATACAGTAAATCCTTAGTAAGGCGTAAATATTGCACGGCAGGTCATGAGATTTTGAATGTTAAGAGGGTTTATACCTGCTGAGCTGGCAACGTTGCATTTTTGTTAGTTTTTCTCGATTATTCCATAATAATTGAATGAAAATTAAAAATGTTTTGAATACAAATTGTTCTAATATATATGTTAATGTGTCTACTGCAATAATAATTCGTGATAGACTTTTATTTTCTTTTAAAACGAACAAATTATTACCTAACGGTTTTTAAAGAAAATAAAACAAGATGTTTTAAAGGGCCTTTAATGCTACATTTTTAAAATATGTATTTGTTTTAAGTAATACGTTGAAAATACCTAAATACACGCGCGCTCTGACCAACCTATCTTGTGCCGCCGTGGTCCCCCCCCTGTCCGCATAGTTAGTTGCGTAGTTCTCCTTCGGCCATCGGACAGGGAACTTGTATCGCTTGCGCTTACGCACGGCTTTGATTCTAGTCGCTGTCAAGCACCCATACACGTGTGCGTATGAAAAATATCTTTCTTCTAATCTGTTTGAAGTCGGTGCCTCAGCTCGAGTCAGCAGGAGTGGACCTAGTAATCTAACTTACCTACATACCTACTATCTATAGGGCTTCTACACTCCTGCTGGCTCGTGCTGAGGCACCGACTTAAAACAGATTAGAAGAAAGATATTTCATGCTTATTGTGGTCGGTTCGGTTCAATTATTATTTCATAGTTTTTTGGATGTTTTTTGAAGGAGGTTTTATTTATTATTTAAAAATTTTTATTTTTTGCTTTTTAGTTGTTTCTGTATAAAATAGATGCGTAGGATAAAATCATCAGTTTGACTTCGAAATAAGTTTATGTTGAAAATTCTATTTTTAAAACTCGACAGGGTTATGTCGTTTTATTACAGAGTTCCATGATACTTTCTGAATGCAAATGCTCGACTTGTCACCGAAAATACTAAAATCGCTATACGTTTCTCTTGAATTTTTGAGGAGTTTCTTCAATTCCTCATGGATCCCATCATCAGAACTAGATTTTGGTAACAACGGGACCAACCTTGAAGCATGTGCTTTCAAACAACGAAAAAATTTTCTAAATCGGTTCATAAATGACGGAGTTCTGAAGTAACACACGTTAAAAAAAAAAAAAGAACATACAACCGAATTGATTCCTTTTTTTGAAGTCGGTTAAAAAAGCCTTTTATCGCTTAACCAAGTGACATGGTGTTTTTTGTCAGAACTGTGAACTTGGCTCTTCGCCCGGTACAAGGTTGTCTTTAAGTTTTAGGTCAACCCGTAGGTATATACCATAAATTAATCCAACCAATGAAAAATAAATACGGTCGAACATACAACCTCCACTCCACGACTTAAATTCCATACCAGTTTTGTACACAACCCACATAAGAAGGATATTTCTTAAGTTTTTTTCACCTATGGAATTTTGTACAATTAGCTCACATTTAACAGTAAATCTAAAATATGGACTAAGTATAACTCCAAAAAATCTTAACAATTCTCTTTAAAGTGAGCTTATAGTCAGGCTAGCCATTAGATTCCAATTAGTCGTGCTCTAGTTCTATTTTTAACTGCTGGTTTATTAAACTCTATTCTGTAAACAAACTGAGTAATTCGATTGATTGTGTGCCCATTACAGCTCTCATTGCACAGCCACAGTTTACACCGTTAGTCGGCTAGTAATATTCAACGCACCGTTTGCCATTTCAATCTCATATCTGAACAGATTATAATTATTCATGGTTAGTTACATTAGACATTAAATGGACGATGGAGAGGGCTATGTTCGGAGTTTCTCTACGGGATCAGTAGAAATGATGAAATCCGCGCAACTAAAGTCACCGACATAGCTCGAAGGGTCGCTACACTCAAGTCGCAGTAGGCAGGGCACATCGCTCGTAGAACTGATAGCCGATGGGATTAAGAGGATACGATGCGCACCATTTCTCCATACAAACGTAGTCCCGTTTCCTCCCTGGATAATGGCTTTAGACCCAAATTTTTTTTACTGTGTAATCTGTATCTACCACAGCTATGCCCCTATGTTTCGTTTTTTTTTTCCGTATTTCAATTATCATAAGAAACATGAGCTTTCAAAAACTGAAAAAATTGCCCAATTTCAACGTCATTTTCAGACACTCATCAGAAAAGTATCCCTCATATAAACAAAAAAAGAAAAACATAGGGGCATAGCTAAATCTGTCTTCTAATTATTTTTGAAAAAAATAATTTTATTCGTCCAGTTTTCGAGAAGAAAACAGGGGACTACGAAATGCTGTTTTGATCAATTTTACGCGCCTATTTACGGTCTGAGCTGCAGCTGTCCCGCTCTCGCTGTACTGCCACGGAGGGGTTCGGGCGAGACAGCGACATTTCATTAAAATACCTATTTCTCAAAAGTCTCTCAGCCATCGTATCCTCTTTAAAGGTTCTCGAGTGACCTCCAACAAGAAGGAGGATGGTGGATGGTTAGGGTTGGGGAACGCGTTTAATGCGGATGACGCAGGACCGATTTGTTTGGCGAAACTTGATAACTGATAATGATGGTGATGATGATGACGATAATAAATTTACATTAGAGATATATTTGTTACGGATTTAGACGGGCAGAGTCTGGCCATTTACTGAGCAGAGACTTGATTAATGCTAGGTTTACACGGGCTTAGTAGCTAATGCTTAGTACTTGTCACTTACACTTGTCACATGTGTGTAAACATGTTGTATAAGTTTCTCGGCACGTTTTTTTATAAAATCCAACTGCTTGAAATTCCGTAGGATCATTTGCTAAATATATATTTATTCCGCAAAATTATTATTCCGCAAAGGTCAGGGGTACAAAAGGCGACCATACAATAATGTGTGGAGCGTAAAATATTCATTTTGTGGTTTAATGTTGCCTAAATATTTTATTGAGTTTGCTATGTGGGTAGGGGGTTTTGTAGGTGGTTATAAAAAAAATAACTAACTTCAAAGGCTAATGGGAGCTTCGCTCCGCTACGCTCCCGCGTTAGCCTTTAAACCTAATCTATTCGAGTCGCTTCCGCTCCGAACCGTTTTGCTCGCTCGCTTCGCTCGCACGCTAAAAATTAAGCAATGTTGTCTTACTCTGATGTTAGATTAGGTAGATATAAAAACATACTTTCGGCTTTTCGTTACATTTAGATTTTGAAAATATGGCAACTGATTAGGTTGGCAAATAAAAAAATGGATTATTGTAATTCAGGAGTTTGAAAATGTTGGCAAATAAAACTGTGATTAAATGAATCCGTGGCATTGTGAAGTTGCGGAAAAACAAAACATATGGATTTTAAAAAGTCGGTGAACCTTTTTCGGATAAATTAAATTCGAGTAAAGGAGTTTCTAAACATTGATAGGTTACCCTAAACTGGGTTTTATAATGAATAATGACTATTGCAATCAATATCAATGATGTAAAAAAATAAGCCTGAATGCTTTGTCGGTATCCGGATAGATTTGAAACCGTGCTCTAAAGGTAGAGTTTAAATTCCGTGCATTTAAACTCTACCTTTAAAGCCGCCAGTCAACCCCACCCGATCAATTCAGAGTTAAATTAAACAATTCAAACCCAAGTATAGGAAATTAAATACGAGCATTTTTTTTACAAATAAGCTGTAGGTATCGCGCTTTTTGCCACAATACTTTGTTATAAATTTTGTTATAAATTATAACAATAAAATTTATTTAAATATATATATATATATATTTCTGATATAAAAAGGATTAGACTGATCACAGAAAATAGAATCCTTTGTTATTAAATATCTTCAGATCTGAAAATTTTCAAACTAATCCGACAGCTAGACGTAGAGTAACTTAAAATGCGGCTTCGAATATTGTTTCCATACATAGTTACTAGTTGGTTAATTACATATGAAACAAATAAAAGCGTGTTTATAACGAAATAAATTAAATAGGTAAGGACCATAAAGACATTCGCCTTGTTAACTTTAAATTCAGATTTGTGAATCGCTTTACCGACCAACGCTCTTTCAAAAGACAAATATCATGTCTAAACTGTTGTATGCGGAATGTGTTTTCTAGGACTGCTTGGATTTACATGCTCACAGCCGTATGTATATCCTAGCAGTCGTCGGCTCAGGAACGGGAACACATTGTAAATATCACAGAGAAGAAAACGTTCTAACAACAGCGCTAGCGCAGTAATATGTATGCTTATGTACACCCAGTTAAAATACAGAACTGTTAGGTGATATAGTCGAGTGAAACATGTGTTGTAGGCATACATTTTTCACTTTATTTGTGTTGTAACAAGGTGCAAAAATATACCTGGATCTTCTACCGCAGGTTCATTTACCTTACTTGTCACCATTCATATTTTTATTTACCGATTCGTAAAAGTACATTCGTATTCATTGTTTGCTCCGCTTACTTCGGTTTGAGTACGCCCATCTAGTTTCGGCTAGTTTCGGTTTCGGCCCTCTGTGGTAGCCTACCCGCCTCGGTGCAAAAACGAAATTGGGCCCAAAAATTTTTGCATACCTACTTCTCTTTTTTTTGCGTTGTTTTTGCTTAAAGGCACCCCTAGGTTTTTTTTAACCCCCGACCCAAAAAAAGGAGTTTATAAGTTTGACCGCTATGTGAATGTATGCGTGTCAGTCTGTGGCACCGTAACTTTTAAACGAGTGAACCGATTTGGTTGAGTTTTTTTTTATTTGGAATCAGGTTTCTCGGCGATACTTCTTGGATATGTTTTATCAAAATTGGTTCTAGCATTTCAAGGTTATTAGCTCTGTGGAAGGGACCTTAGACGCATAATGGCCATTTACTTTAGTTTCAAACGTGAGCCCAAAAATTTAAAATACACAGTGGTATTTTTGACTTTTTATAAATGTCCGTTTTTCGTCTTAGCGTTGGATTAACATTGACATTATTTGTATGTTAGGGTCCGAAGGCCCTTTAACCCCTCGTCTGTCAGCCGTAAAAAAATACTGCATTCAAGTCTCGTTTGTTTCAAATAATACCAATTATACGGATTGAAATAAAAATAGAAAAAAGCAGCCTTAAATTTGGCACATATCTGTGTCTGGACATACCAGAAGTTAAGTGTGAGGGCCCAGGTGCTCGGCACTGCCTAACCCTCCGATACCTGGCTACTGTTTCGACCAAAAATCGCCCGAAATTCTGGTCGCGCGAAAGAGTGTTCGAATAACTTCGTAGTACGAGTGTGGTTGTGATCGATCGCTCATACGGAATGAAAATGTAGTTATATTGGTAGGTATTGTTATTTATTTATTTCATTATATCCGAATCTGTCTAAAATTATATGAGATGCCAGAATATGAAATAAATTTTGACATGTCGAAGATTCAGTCTCGGTTTCGGCCAATAATCCCGTTTTATTCAAACATTTGTTTCTCGTGTTGTTCTAATAGTTTGTATAATTTTTGTCTCTGTTTCGTGTCTGTTATTTCCTCAATTTTCCTCATGTGGTTAAAATTTGCTTGTGATATTATGACCAAAACACGTGAAATTGTCTTTCCTTCTCGTATCACCAATGTGTGTAAGTACCTATCATGTTTTATTCGAATAAATTGATTTATGATTTATTAATAAGCTGAAATATAATGTCAATGTTTTGTTTTAAATATATTTTCAATATTCTTCAGTCGTCTTGTTTACGCAGACGCTGGCCATGCCTGTTGGCAGCTAGTCAGTTCTGCAACGTTTTTATCTAGAATAGCAATTCTGAATAAGTAGGATTTGGCTTGCTTGCAAAAAAACATGTAGGTAGTTTTACACTAAATACCTAGAATGGCACATTTACAAAACGAAACCGTGGTTGTAATGCCACTTTCAGTTTAAAAATAAGGTTTTGTGAAAGAAATCCTTTTTAGTGCTAACTTTTTTTGACTGTAGATACCTTTTTGTTGATCAAATTTCTAATCAATCCAATCACTGAAAGTGGGTGAGATAGCTAACTTACATAAGTTCATACGAACCATGTAAGTTTAATAAAAGCTTGTTATAATCATTAAGTATATAAGTAAATGGCATCTACAAGACAAAAAGACAGTAAACATAGCGATTAAAATAGCCCCAAATTGGGTCTTCAGAAACTTCAATGAGTATAAGTAGCGCCAGAAAACAAACATTTACGAGCAAGTTTCATCTCCAAGATTACCTAAACGAGCGTGTTTTTCACACACAATTCACGTGACTCGCCGGCTATTTGTTTCCATATAATTTAGGAGCTCGCATTAGCTTACATAACCGCCGAGTGGATATTATTAATAGGAGATCGTGATATAATTTATCAAGAGGCGAGCTTGCGCCGGCCGCGTCTGCGGCTACGGCTATTTCGGACAGAACCTACGCATCGCCGTCTAGTTTCTATTTATCGGCCACATAAATTGCTGTCATTACATATCCACTACTTACCGTCTGGCACATCCCAAGCATAATTCACTGCGTGGCAAAAATAGACAGTCATTTGTTTAGAGTTTATCTTTCGAATCCGTTACCAGCTGTTCGTTAGCCACAACAATGCCGCAAAACCTATCAGGGTGGATGTTCACAGGCATACTATCGAGGTGGACTTACTTAAAGTAATTATCCTTACTTCAAAGCAGTCCACCGGACTATGTAAGAACCGAATTGGTAGTATTTTGCATGCCTTTAAGACGTTACGAGATTTCATTTAATAAACACGAGCTGCGCATAATCACCTCGAAAGATCCACCCGCATTAAGATCGAGTCAATGCAATTCAAATGCTATTTAAAAATGTAAATAAAGCGAGAGAATATTCAGTACTTGGAGTTACGACTGCGTTCATGCAATTGCATGCAATTTTCCGGAATAAAAATCGTATGTGCTAATCCAGGGGCTAAATTCAGGAAAGTCCAACAGGTTTGCGAGCGGTAATTCAATCGTTTGCAAGAGGATTCAGGAACGCCAAAAATCACTGGTTTGCGAGAGGTTTGGGTTGAGCTTGGGATGAGCCTTATTTATTTGTTTATTCATTTATTTGTTTACAAAGCGAATTAACAGGAAAATAAAGCGCATCCCAAGCTCAGCCCATTCCATCCTCTCCCAAACGATTGAATTACCGCTCGCAAACCGTTTTGGGCCGTTCCTGAATTTAGCCCCAGATTTAGTTAAACTGTGCGCCAAATTTCATCGCAATCCGTCCCCGTTTTAACGTGAAATCAATCACAAACTTTTGCTTGGATGTAAAAAGTTTGGATTTTGGCGAGATCTTTTTGTGTTAGTGAAATTCTTATTTACTTGTCTGTCACTTTAGTACCTAATGTACCCGAAAACGTGACGACATGGCATTGTTTCATTTTGAACCATGTAAAGTTTATTCATTTGAGATTCAAAGACAAAATAGACTTTAGGCAGCGTCTGTGTGCAAAACCCATCCGGGTTGCAAACGCCAGCGCCATAGTAAACGGCACAGTGCACCGGCGTGTGAAGATTTATTTTTCCCAGAACGACAAAGCAACATTGTTCTTTGCCTGAAATAGGTTCGAGTTCAAAGCGGCGTGCCAGCTCATTAGGAGGCGTTGTTTACGCGCACACTACGTTCACTGCCCGCTAACGTCATACAATATATGGCTAGCACACGCCAGTTTCCGGCTTGTCACTCAGTGTGTCTTTTTCTCTCTAACGCAGACAGAAAGAGCCGCACTAAGCGACAGACGTAAGATAGCAAGAAAAATTGCGTATGCTTGCCCCTCTAGACTCAATTACTCAAGCATTCACATTCGTGATGACGCGAATCTCGAGACTATTTATTAAATTTAAAATAGAAATGTTCTATTATTGTTTAGTGTCTGAATCTTATTTTTATATGATTAAAAATAACTCTAGCTGTTTTTACGAGCGCTGGAATATACGAATGAATGAGAATGTTATCTATTTCAAAGCTTTTTAATACTACTAGCCTGTGTCCACGGCTTCGCCCCCGCAGCAGAACTTAATAATATTTTTCTAGTCCTAATAGTTTGGGATGTTTTAATGTCAGTCAGCAAGCTTCTTCTCTTATTATATTACTATGTATACATTTCATTACTATACACATCACTCAATAAAAAATTCAAGACCATCGAATCGTACTGAAAGAATCGAACTGAATGCACGAGCGCCGTATTTTATCATAAACTAGCTGATGCCCGCGGCTTCGCCCCCGTTCTATTTATTCTAATTTTTTTTTCATAAAAACCTTCTCATGTCAATAACAAACGCAACAAAAAAAGAATTATCCAATTTGGTGCAGTCAATCGGAAGTTATGCGCGTACAAACATTTCGGTGATTCATTTTTATTTATAGAAGAATATTTATATAGCATATACATACTCGTACCTACTCATACGGATCGATATTGTCTTTAAAAACATCGATAGCTCTGATTTGTACTTTAATTTTAAGTCTTAACTCTGTTTCTCTATATTATTCAGAATAGCTAATTTAATAAATTAAACAAAAAAGGCCGTGACAGCCTAGTGGTTTGACCTATGGCCTCTCAAGTGGAAGAACGTGGATTCGAGTCCGGGCACGCAACCCTTAGTTATTCGGAATTTGCGTGCGAAATTACATTTGAAATTTATCATGAGCTTGACGGTGAAGAGAAACATTGTGAGGAGACCTGCTCACAACTACGAAGAAATTCAATGGTACGTGCGAAGTTCCCAATTCGCACTGGGCCCGCGTGGGAACTACGGCCCAAGCGTTCTCATTCTGAGAGGAATCCTGTGCCATGTAGTCGGACGCTGGGATGATGATTAATTTAAATACAATGTTCTATCATTCAATTTAAGCATTTCGGGTAAGAATAAGTCTTATGAACATACTACAGTCACAGAATATATAATAGTACTGACGTACAGAATGGAAACGGTCCGCCCCGCACCGATTCGATTTACCCCACCCCTCAAGGCGCAGATAGCCGGAAACCGCCAGAAACCAGAAGAGTGCGCGCGCGATGTATGTTGGCGTACGCGTGTACAGACGTCGTCGTGCTTATGTAGATTCAAGAACGCGTATTTGTACGTCGTGTCCGCCGCGTGCTACAGTTAGACAAAGCACACGAAACGTTATATTTACGGTTCGAGGCCACTTTAAGCAAATTTTAGGTTTAAAGGTTAAAGTGGTATAATAGTGACAGGTATTACAACCTGGTAGGCAGGTAGGTAGGCCTATTATATACCTTAACCTATGTCCTTAGTCGCTTCTTACGACACCCATGGAAGAAATGGAGAGGTGTTATTACATGTGGTGTCCTTATAATAACAAAATATCCATCAATAAACTATATTCAAAGTATCGTAGAGTGCACGCGCACCGATCGTACATCACCGTGTCGTGATCATGACTAGAAATGCACCACTCATTACTAGTTATTTTAATTGCTGCTATACTTAAGCCTAGGTATAGGTATGTACCAGGAATAAGCCGCTTCAACTCGAGGAAGTTAGAGTGCGAATGTCTCACCAGAACCATTTAATAAGCAGGAATTTATAGTTGACGAGCTGCTGCCCGCGACTCCATCTGCGAAGAATTCGTTTATCGCTATCCCGCGGGAACTATGCATTTTTCCGGGATAAAAAGTATCCTATATGTTAATCCGGATTATAAACTATCTGTGTGCCAAATTTCATCAGAATCCGTCAACCGTTTTAGCGTGAAAGAGTAACAAACAAACTTTCGCGTTTATAATATTAGTAGGATTATGATCAGTGATCGGATCTAGGATGCAATTTGGGGTGAACGACCTCATACGTTATGCTTAACATAGATGTGACTCGGGGTTTCCCGGGATTTTGGGAAATGGGTTATTGTTCATGTTAAAAATTAATAACTTTTGTCGAGGGTTAAAATAAATAAACAAAATGAAAAGGTTAATTTATTTTACATAAACTTTAAAAAAATATTTTAGATACTCTTAAGCAGAAATGTAATTGTATAAATAGTTACTACTTTTTGAAACAAAAATTAAAAATAGACATCTTATTACCATATAATACAACACAATAGCATACTCATTATATCCCTTACATAATAAAAAAATAATACCTAATCGTAGACAAAAGGAATAGTAACATGACAAAAACTTAACCTAAAAATAAATTAAAAGTACTATTTTGTAGTCGTGTTAATTATTACTTTAACCTGCTTTTACCATAAAAGATAAGACGAGCAATTTACGTTTATTTTATAGTGTAAACTACTTAAAATTAAATGATATTTACTGTTTTATAAAGGTAGGTAACAAAAAGACTCGCGGTATTGTTAGTCATATCCAAGTTAAGATAACGGACTTAAACCCCGGGAAATTGCATCCTAGATCCGATCACTGATTATGATATATTATATTCTATTTGTCTATCTTTTTTTAAGCCTATCCGAAGCCTATTGTTTTTAGGGTTCCGTACCCAAAGGGTAAAAACGTTACCATTACTGAGACTTCGTTGTCCGTCCGTCCGTCCGTTTGTCCGTCTGTCACCAGGCTGTATCTTAGGAACCGTGATAGCTAGGCAGTTGAAATTTTTGCCGCTATAGCAACAAATACTAAAAAAACAAACTAAAGTAAATATTTAAGGGAGCTCCCATACAACAAACGTGATTTGTTTGCTCGTTTTTGCTCGATATTGATAACGGCAACCTTAGAGATATCTTTGCAGCCCGCCCTCGTGTAAGTCGCGCTGCGCGGTGGCAGCGAAAAACAACCTCAAGGTACTCTTAGTATGCAGTAAATTTAATGCAGCTTAATGGCGCAAAAGTATATTAACTCTTTGATTGGAGATGGATCATTATTTGAGCGTTATAGATTTAAGTTGGATCCCGACTATTCGAGATCCATGCTTTACTTGGATTAATCCCAAATAGACACAGCTAACAACATGGAACGGCAATTGAAATGTTTAATCATAAGTGATTACGAACAGAAATAAGCTCAACCTCTGCTTTTAACAGCGACCCAATTAATTATATAAAAGAACTGTGTTATAAATAACTTATGTCAGTTTTAATTAACAGAGCCGCCATTTTAACAAATGACCGTATGTGGTGAGGTCACTGAAAGATGGACTGTTTATTTTTGCCGCGCGCAAATATATCTATGCATTTTCGCCTATGCCTGGATCGATGGTTACACAAAGGGCGAATTTAGGTCCGTGGTGACCTAGATCTAGACGACAATGTACCTACCTACTTTGACGATGTACCTATTTGTTTGTAGTACTAGCTGTTGCCCGCGACTCCGTCCGCGGAGAATAGTATTGGTTTGTAGTACATGCTATGTATCAGAGATGGCGCTGTATGTGAAAAAAGATTTTCCCGCTTTTCTGTTGAAATTTTTCGTGAATTTTCTTTGCTATAAACCTCACGGAGCCCGAGACCTTTCCAACGAATGCAAAACCGTGGAAATCGGTTCGTGCATTCTGGAGTTATAGCGTCAGGAAGGAAAACCCGACTTATTTTTATATAGTAGATTTGGTTGATGCTTTCTACTTCCTGTCTTGTATTATGTATACGGAAGCCGGTAAGTAAAATGTAATTTCATATTCATAAATCGGTCAAGTGCTAGTCGGACTCGCGCACTGAGGGTACTGTACAGTCAGGGGCAAAAATACACACCACAAAATTTCAAAAATCTAACTGTCAACCTAGTTATGTTCATAAAGTGCAGCCGCTGACATACAAAATACAATTTTTTTTCTCTTTTATTGTTTGCTTATATGCATAATATTTTTCTCTAATATCGTTACAAATGTGAGGTTTATACGTTTCTAAATTACAGCTTCAAGTTGTACAATCCATGGAAGAAAGATGTATGTCAGATTTAAATCTTTCTTCCACGCATAGTGGTAATTTTGGCTGACATTACTGGTAGCTTTTAGACATAAAAGACAAAGAAGAGGTTGTTTTTATAAGAATAACTTTCAAATCTATATCTATATGTATGTTCTTAAAAATTAAAGTAATTTATGTACATCTCCTACCTCTTTAACTTACTTGTGACGATGTTTTTTGGCAAAAGAGCCCGTTTTCGGATCATTAGGGCTGGCATTGGACCGAAGCGAGCCAATTGCTGCTTTAAATCACCACACTAGCTGAACAACTTGACATTATGGGTTCCACTATATACTTTAAAATGACGTAGGAAACGGCTGTAAGTAATTTAATACTTACTTAATAGATAACCTTCGAAATTCGGTAAAAAGGAAATCTTGGTACAGTCAGTTGCTGAGAAAAGGTAAACGTGTGTAACGGCGGTAACCACATTGGGGTACCTTTTCTCTGCAGCTGACCATACTGTACCTAAAGCTAAAAAGTAGCTAACGACTTTATCATTATCACAGTCACTAATTTTAACGTGTCAAACCATAGCATTATGGTTGTTTACTGCGACCTGGTACGGTCAAGGACCATTTTACAGTAAACGTCATAGTGACATAGCATTAATTAACAAGGAAAATCGGTAATGAACTTTCCTTTAAAAAGGTTCCATGGTGGCTCATGAATTAAAGTCCTTGACTGTACTAAAGGGTTCAACTACTTTTGAGCTTGATTGTAATGGAAAATTATTTTTACGGAGAAATAGGGTCAGTTCACACCAAAGCGCGACATATTTTATTGAGAAATTACGTCAAATAATACAGTAAATAGTACTTACTTCGTTTCGCGTCACATTGTAAACAGAATTATATTAATCAAATGTGAAAAGCTTGAAATAAACAGAGGTAGGTAAAATATAAATTTTATAACAATTTTAAAATGATATTATTAATAGGTAGGTAACCGTGAAAAACATTCCCCCTCAACTCTGTTTATTCTGCAACAGACTAAAAGTCCAATGATTCCATATTCAAAGTAAATATTGCAACTGATTTTGCACATTTCCTGACGAAGAGCCTCCTGAAGAAATAAACATAGCCTATTTGCCCATAGAAATAGGTCAGGTCGGGTCACCTCGGCCGGGAATGCAGCGGCCTCCTGACCCAAATCCCACAAGGGCAGTAGGGTACTGCTTCATAACAACCTGCGCCTCGTGTGTCACGTGCTTTTACGCGTATTCAAAGTAACGTAACCTGTAATTTCAACGTAACACAGATAATACAATTTATCAACAACGGTAACGGCATAGGATAAAGCATGAAAGGATGATTAAGTGTAAAAGCCAGGAAGGAATATTGAGGGAGGATATGCAAGACTAAGGCCGGGAATACACATGCCTGTAGCTTGCACATTTTTGTGCATTTAGCTTGCATGTTTTTATCATATTTGTATGTCACTTCCTAGTGCCAGCTATTTGCATAAATGCAAGCTACACGTGTAACACGGACCTTACATGAGCTACTGGCACTGTAGATGGACACAGGTACTAGATTGATTCAAGCGTTGTCGATGAGCTATCCATTAGCCTGTTTGAGAAGTTTATTATTAGACATCATATTTTTATTATTGTCAAAAGATATCACAGTGGATCACGATTAACATTGTTCTACTAGGTATACGCTAGGACTGAGGATACAATTTTCATGAATAATTCAGAGCATTTTTCATACTGAGGACATACGTAGTTACAGCTATCATGTCCTGCACATTGCAATCCTAAACTTTCAGACAACAGCAAAATTTGAGTACTGAGTATGTTTAGGATATTTGCTCTGATTTAAGTTAGTCGGATTTAAATTAATCTAGTGCCTCGATAAATCAAACTTGTGTTAGGAAACACTGGTGGCCTGACCTAAATCCTCTGTTTGGATAGAGGAAGACGCTGATAGTTTTAAATTTTCACTAGGATTATTAATTAATTTATTACAATTTTTTTTAAATGTGCTTATTCTAAAAGGGCATAACTCCAAAACTACCACACAATAGATCCATTACTTTTGTCTAGTCTCTATTAAAAAGAAGTGATGACGTAAATCTGACGTTGAGGGTTATCAAATTTAAAATTATTACAGCTCTTTTTTCTGGTGAAAAAGGCAAAGGAAACATATCTATTCTGTGGTAGTATTGGTAAATACAGATATATTTTTTAATTTCTTGTATTTTTTTTTAAATATGGAGAAATAAATTATAATAAATATTTTTCCGTGTTTAGGACGCAAAACTCTTTCGATTCCTGTAGTAATTTTCAGGTGTTAAAAAAATGTAATCTCGTCAATTGGTCACGTGTCTGGAGCTGCAGCCAAGCTTTGTCCCATCCGGCTTTCATAACAATTGGCAATCGATGAAAATTTTAAATGTGCTTGAATATTTTTATACCGGTAGGAATAACGTTCCTTATTAACAGGAAAAAATTACAGATTTTTTGGTTGCGTCATATAATTATAAAAAATAAAAACAATTTAATAAATCTGGGGCAGCTTAATACGGGCACGAACCATAGTCCCGTCGCATATTGAAAAAAAAAACCAGATGTGACATTGACAGCTTGTCATAAACAAACGTACATAACCTTAGCTTGCGATTTTGCGCCCGTGTCTTTCTCCAAGTTTTCGGTATTTTCCCTGGATATCTTTTAATTTTTCGACTGCTTACCCACACCGGACCTTTGATATTGCCTGCTACGACGATAACTCTTGCTTTGAACCCTGGACCTGACCTTTATAGCTGCTACGACGACTTGAAACTGATATACTGATTAACTCGAATTTGAAAACTGTGAAATATGAATAGAAACACTGATTTTGTTAGAGCGGACTCATCAAATCTGCCAAAAGTAGATATGATTATGCTCATGGAATTTATGAAGAGTAGTGACAAGTATAATGTCGCTGAAATTAGAGGTGCTAAAGCTTTAATGTAAGTACTGTACTCAACCTAATCGCGTGTTTATCTCAGTATTCACGAGTTTCATTTCTATTATTTGTAAAGTAATTTCTGAATCGAATTTTATTTTGCTTTTAAGGTCATCACGGCAGTCTTATGTGGAGAGTGCAGTTGGCTATGTTGAAGTAAAAAGAATTGGAAGCCTGTGTGATGTACGAGCAAAAATTGTTCCTGAACATAGAATAAACAGCAAGTACTACACTGTGACGGTCCATCTCAATGAAATAGAGGATGTCATCACAGACACATCATGTGATAGTTGTGCAGCTGCAGCTGGTAAGTTTCATTGATTAATAACTATCACCTCTACTCTACAATGTGTACCAAGAAAATACCTTATATATATATACAATGATATATGCAAGTTATCACATTATAAGGCATTTTTAGGCTTCCGAGAGGAAGGGCTACGGATTAGCCTGAAACATGTTGAGTTAAACTCATTTTGAGACGTGAGTGATCCGTTTATTTTCACTATGAGTGAGTCTCACGGTAGTTTCATGTTTAAAATTATAAGGCTTCAACCTTGCAACTAGGTACCTGTTATTTTTACCTGACTATGAAAATACTATTTTTATCTTGTGAATTTTCAGGTGGGTGTAAACATACACTTGTCTTTCTGTTTTGGCTGCAAACACGTAGTGCGGAACCATCACCTACAAGTGTGGAGTGTTATTGGATGAAGCCAAATTTGAAACGAGCTCAAGACGGAGTTATATTTATTAAAGATTTAATAAACAGCAAGGTGCCACGGAGGGGCCCAAAGGATGCGAGCATTTTAGAAAAATTCCGCAATGAAGCTCACAAACATGCTTGTGGAAAGAGTCTGATCATGACTTATGATCAGAACAAGCAAATAGAAAAATTAACAAATTACTGCATTTTTGATATGACAGTTAAGTTTGTAGAAGAAGAAACTGATCATAGTTTTAAAAATTACAAGATATTTATCAACAAAATTGTATGTGGTAAAGAAAATAAAATAAGCCAAGAAACAATTAGCCAGGTCAATTCAAAATTATGGCATAGCATGAGGCAAGGTCGATTTACTGGCTCCAAATTACATGAAATTGCTCATTGCAAAACTCCAGCCGGTAGTCTAGTAGAGGAGATATTGGGGGGGCACAAGGTGCAGGAAACAAAGGCATTGAAAAGGGGAATAATTTTAGAGAAAAGTGTTCTGAAAAAAATTCAGGAAGAGACAAACAAAAAAATTAATGAATCAGGACTAATATTGATAAATGGAATTTTTGGTGCATCACCTGACGGCATTAGTAATGATTCTGTTATAGAGATTAAATGCCCTATTTCAGAAAAAACAAAACAAAATTACATAAACAATGGGCTTATTTGTAATAAATATAACTCCCAAGTTCAGCTAGAAATGATAGCCACAGGAAAACAAAAATGTTTATTTTGTGTGGCAGACCCAAAGTTTGAAACCAATGGTAGGATAGAGAAGGTGGTGGTGAACTTTGATGCAAATTATATAGAAAATGTGATGGGTGCTGCAGAAGAGTTCTGGAAAACTAATGTGTTTCCTATCATTTTGAATAGTGCCATCACATAGGTTTTAAATATAAAATAAAACAATTTAATTCTATCAAATATCTTTTATTATAGGATCCTGAAGATTAATCAAGCCACATGCAATTGTTACTAATTGGTCCAAGTATTTTAGATGCTTATTATTGATTACCGAATGAGGTTTCAACATTTGATACTCCCTAACTCTCCTTATAACTCTTTCTATGTGAACTCTCAAGCTCGCGATTACTTTGGTATGAATCACCTCTTTTTTTGTTAATGGTTTATTTGTGAAAACAGAAGGAGGTCTTAACAGTTTAATATTTTTTGAGCTCAATAAAGATTCTATTTCCTTGAACCCTCTGTCTGCCATAATGACAGCATTAGATGGAAGAATATCTATAAAGCCACTCTTCTCTGTAATCGCTTTATCTGATATTCTTCCACCAAAACCCTCAGATATAAAGGATATAAATCCGGCGGGAGTGCAACCAATTAGATATTTTACAGTGTTGCAAGATTTATACTGGGACCAAGTTTGTGCTTGTCTAATGGGATTACTAGGTTTTTGAATTTGAATTTGTTGTGATTTTGGTTTGGATTGGCGTTATTATATGCTAGAAAAAATATAAAGACGTGTTGTTTGTATAGATGGTATAATTGAAGTGACTTAAGATATTCAAAATAAGAAAAGTCATAATAAAAAATAGAACATTATTTGAATACCTATTAAAAATAATTTAGATTAGCCAGTACAGTATAAGTATTTACAACATTCCCCCTTAATCGAAATTATCCCAAGAGCAAAATAAAATAATACAAAGAACTATACAACTAAACCTATGCTAGCTGTACATCTCTTATGTGCAACAGGCCCAAGAGGTTTTGTTAGAACGTCTGCAGGCATGTCACTACTCTTTAAATAATTAAGGGTAACGATGCAGTCAGATACTTTTTCTCGTATAAAATGGAAACGAGTATCTATATGCTTCGTCCTGTTGTGGTGCACTGGATTGAGTACTAAGTTAATGGCACTCTGGCTGTCCGACATTAATGTAACTGAACTAAGTATACCTGTGATTTCCGAAATAAAGCGACGTAAATAGCAGGCTTCTTTTGTAGCTGCTGTAAGTGCCATATATTCAGCTTCTGTCGATGAGAGAGCCACGGTGGGCTGTTTCTTTGATTCCCATGCCACCGGTCCGTCAGCTAACTTAAACACGAAGCCCGTGTACGACTTCCTATTAATCGGACAATTAGCCCAATCCGCATCAGCGTATCCTTTCAGAAGGTTTCCTGTTCTTCTGTAAGTTAAAGAATACTGTGAAGTACCTTTTAGGTACTGTAACACCCGTTTCGCAGCATTCCAATGCTCCTTAGTAAAACAAGTATTGAACTGACTAAGATAACTAGCCGCGTATGCGATGTCAGGCCGTGAGTTTACTGCCAAATACATTAAAGAACCAATAAGGTTTTGGTAAGGCAATAACGGTGACTCACTATTTAAATTCCTTTGCAATTTAGATTGCGCTAAAGGAGTTCCTGTCGTCTTACAATCACTCATATTAAACTTTTCTAACATTGACAATATGAAATTTGATTGATTTATTTTAATGCAATCTTTGTTGCTTTCTATTTGCAAGCCCAAATAAGATTTCAAATAGCCCAAATCTTTAAGGGAAAAATATGTCAACAAATCATTTTTGACAATTTCAAATGTCTTGTCAGAGGAGTAATAGATAATCAAATCGTCCACATAAATACTTAACAATACAAGTTCCTTGTCAAAGAGTTTTGTATACACGCAAGGTTCAGAGGGCGTTACAATAAAACCTATTTTCGAAAGAGTTTCATTTAACTTTTTATTCCAGGCGCGTGGAGCCTGTTTAAGACCATAGAGCGATTTCCTTAATAAGCAAACCTTATTTTCTTGGCCTTTTGCCGCAAAACCAAGAGGTTGCTCCATGTAGACTTCTTCTTGTAAATCGCCGTTAAGGAATGCAGTATCCACGTCCATATGCCTCATCTTTAAACCCATTTCTGCAGCTAATGCAAATAAAGTACGTAGTGAAGAATGACGTATTACCGGCGCAAATGTCTCATGATAGTCCACACCTTTTGTTTGACTATAACCTTTTGCGACAAGTCTTGCCTTATATTTGGTGATATTTCCATACGCATCTTTCTTCACTTTATATACCCACTTACATGGAATAACCTTTTTATTAGGTCTCTCCACTAATTCCCAGGTATGAAGTTTCATAAGCGAATTATGCTCATCATTCATGGCTAACTGCCACTTTGCAGCATCATCGGCATGAATAACTTCATAATAGCTAGTTGGTTCATCCATATCGTTATTTGACACTTGATACGAAAGGTAATCGGGTGGTTTTCGATTCCTTGATGGATATCTTGACTCACACAAAACTTCAGGGTGTTCCACATTCTCTGTCTCTGTTTCCACTCTCTCTGGAATATTCTCAGAGTCCGTCTCCATTCTCACTGGATTCACGGGAACAGAAGATTCAGCACCTGAGTTGGAACTGTCAATACAATCGAAGTATTGCGAACCTTCTTCTTCAGCATCAAATAATAAGATGGGATTCGATTCAACATGTGAATCAGGTTCCCTTTTCTTCAGAGATGCAAAACGATTCTCAAAGAATGTTGCGTCTCTAGATTTTATTACCCTTCTAGGATTTTTAGGATCACGGAATAAGTACGTGTTGGGATCAACTGAATATCCAACAAATATGCCTTCCTCAGCTTTTAAATCTAGTTTCTTTCTGTGAAAATCAGGTATATGAACAAGAGCTCTACATCCAAACACTTTTAGATGACTCAAATCACTTTTACGACCACACCATCGGTCGTAAGGTATCTGTCCGTCTAAGGCTCTATGAGGAGACCTATTTTTCAAGTATACTGCTGCCTTGAATGCATCTTCCCAGTATGCTTTAGGTAATGAGCTCTCAGCTAACATCGATCTTGCCTTTTCTACAATTGAGCGAAAAGTTCGCTCCGCAGTCCCATTTTGTTGCGGACTGTACCTAACTGTAGTTTGATGCTCGATCCCTTTAGAAGCGAGATAATCAGCAAATTCTTTATTTACATATTCTTTACCGCCATCTGTCCTAATAGCCTTTATTTGTGAGCCTAACTGTTTTTCAACAAAAGCTTGAAATAAACAGAACTTGTTCTTTACCTCTGTCTTAGAATTAATAAAATAAGCAAAAATTTTACGTGTATAGTCATCTACAAAAATTAAAATATATTTATTTCCTTGGAAAGATGACGTGGACATTGGCCCGCAGAGATCGCTATGGACCAATTCCAAAGGTGAAGATGCTCTTTTGTGTGCAATCTTCTTAAAAGGTTTTCTGGCTTGTTTGCCTTCTACGCAAGCGATGCAATTATTTTTGTCTACCTCGGTAAAGCTTATACCTACCTCATGATTCCTCAACATGCTCAATCCGATACGACATAAGTGACCTAACCGTTTGTGCCAGAGTCTGTAGTTACTCGGACAGTCAGAGTGCTCATGTTGTGTTGCATTTGCCCGGGGAACATTTACAGTGCAATCTAATGTGTACAGACCACCACAGGGCGAAGCATGAAGAACTGAATCACCTGTAACACAAAAATTTGCATCATTTTTATAGAAAGTACAACCATTATTATCAAAAATACATATAAAGCCCTTTTGAACTGCTTTCTGTACAGATAATAAATTAGCTTTTAATTCTGGTACAAAAGCTACATCTCGTATCATGTCCACCGATTTATCAGGTGTATTAATGGAGATATTGCCTACTCCACAACACTTAATTCGTTCGCCATTTGCGACAGTAACATTTCCATTCTCTGAAGTTGTAAAACTATGAAACCAATCTCGTCTAGAAGTCATATGTTTAGTAGCACCAGAGTCAACGTACCACACATCCTTTTCTGAACCAGAAGTATTCAGTGCTGTATACGAAGAAGCTTCTTTCTTAGGTAAAACATTTGTCTTTTTATTACCTTTATCTTCGTAGGCTTTCTGTAAGGACTTCCAGGCTTCGGCTGCAGTTTTTGCTCCCTTTACGTGAGTGATAGCAGCACCGTCTACTGTAAGACATATTTTAGCAAGTGCCTTACAATCATACCTTGCCTTTAATGATGTGGATGTTCCATCGCCTTCGGGATATCCTATTACGGCATACCATAAATCTTCGTGGATAAGAAAATTTCGCATTTTAAATTTCCACGTTGGATACCCATCTCTGTTTTTAAGGCAGAATGAGGGAACTCCGGACTGCAACTGTTTGTAAACATTACCACTATCTCCACTTTCGCTTGACATTTTGTCACGGAACTTTTACTTTTCCAGGATGCGAAAAATAAACACACACGAAAAATAAATCAATGCAATAAATAACGCACACCTTCGTGCTGATAACGTGTTGTGATTTTGGTTTGGATTGGCGTTATTATATGCTAGAAAAAATATAAAGACGTGTTGTTTGTATAGATGGTATAATTGAAGTGACTTAAGATATTCAAAATAAGAAAAGTCATAATAAAAAATAGAACATTATTTGAATACCTATTAAAAATAATTTAGATTAGCCAGTACAGTATAAGTATTTACAACAGAATTTCAAAACAATCTATTATGCATTGTACATTAGAGTACCTTATTTTAAACACAAGTGGTAGATTTTTTTTTATTTCTAGAGGTGTTGGTAAATATATAAAATTTTGAAAATATGTAGCTAGTATGACAACATTCTTTTGAAATAACAATCTGATAGTTGATTGAGCCATTTCAAATTCTTCACTCATTCTTGCAAATGTGTCATTAGTTTTTAACTTGAATAATGTCATTATAATGTGGAGAGTGATACATGAACATTGTTGTGCAATGAAATCTACTATCCACCAAAAGTTCTTAGGCACACCTATATACATTTTAGGCTTATTTTTAATCCTTTTCATGATGTGTTCCCTACCAGATTTATCATCATAATTTCTAACACTAGATGATGATGTAGATTCAAAATTGGATGTTCCAAAAAGATAAGAAGATTGACCAGGAGTCTCATCACTATCTGGTAAATGTGACATCAGTGATGGCATCATTTTTTGTTTTATCTTCCGAGCGCGAAAGTTAGTAGTTTTTTCTTCAGTTGTTGGTTTGACCATCACATATTTATTTGCAACTGCTACTATGCTATCACACTGCACAGCAACATCAGCCTGAAACAAAAAAAATAGTATACATTTAGATAGATAGATAGTATACAATAGTATAAAATATTCACTTTTATTAATGTCTTTTATCATCTGCATGGAACTCGTTTACCTTACATAGAGCCCTGTTTCCAGTCTTTTACCCTGATATGACCCTCTGGCCACATTGTCTGACTGCCTTTGTCCTACCAATCGGACCACAAGAACATTTTTTTCCTGTTGGTTCGATTAACTAATCGGACTATTGAAACTACCATTATTTTAGACCATGTGGTCCCACTGATCGGACAACGTGAAATTTTGATTTCCGGTTAGTTTGATTAACTAATCGGACTATAGAAACTATCATTTTCTTAGACCATGTGGTCCCACTGATCGGACCACGCATTCTAGGCATGAGTAACGCGACTTGCATACTGCATATTAGGTAACCTTCTTAGGAAATAATATTTAAAGACAATGTCAAATGTAAGTATTTACTTTAAGGTGGAACAGCACTCTCTAGGCGAGAAATTGAAATTTTTTGCAGTTTATTATTATTTATATTTATATTATCAGGCAGGCAGTTGAGGGCAACTGATAGGTGCCTGTATCCAGCTGTTCCTTGGTCAAGTATTCTTCGTACTGCTAATGTGTTGGTCTAATCGGTTTTTAAAATATATTTATTATTTGGTTATTATTGTGTAAAGCTTTTTAAGAATAAAACTGTTAGCTTGAAATTAAAGTAATCAAACATAGATATTCGGACTTTCAACGTTTTGACAACTTTTATTTCAAGCTAACAGTTTCATTCTTAAATAGCTCAACATTCACACTTTTTCATTGTCATACGCTATGACAAAAAATAGTAGTCAAATGAAATTATGATTGGACAGTCATTCTTACTTTCAAAAAGTTTGGAACCCCACACCCACACCTCCAGGGTGCAATACGAAATTTTGTATTTTTTTTTTACTACCTTCTATTTATTTTTGCTGTGGGGAAAATCACTGGATTCGAATGCAACGGGGATTTAGCACTTTAAAATTAAACCACAGAGTATAAAAAAATTTAAACGGCATTAAAAAAATATTGAAAAAATAAAACATATGAAACACAAAATGCACACATTTGTGTCCTAGGAATTCAACGAGTAATTGAACTGGAATATCAGTGGGGAATGTACTACAGTCAAGGGCAAAAATATGTATACACTTTAGTACCTTGTCACTTTAACCACTGTGATAGTTCATATATGGCAGTTCAAATATGACGAAAATAGACAAGGTACTAAAGTGTATACATATTTTTGCCTTTTTGTCTGCTCGGCTAGGTTATTGGAAAAAAAGCTCATGTTGTCCGATCGGTTGGAAAAACCGGAATCACAATTCCTTGTAGTCCGATTAATCGAAAACAGAAAAAAAACTTCATATTATCTGATCGGTAGGACGAATCGGAATTACAATTTCTTGTAGTCCGATTAATCAAACAAATAGGAAAAAAAAGTTCATGTGGTCCAATCAGTAGGACAAAGGCAGTCAGACCATGTGGCCAGAGGGTCATACAGATATACTGCTACAGTGCAATGAATCATATATGAATTCAGATCAGCCTTTAAGTTTAGCGAGAACTAAGACCTCCTTGAAATGAAATAATAAATTGAATACTTACACTGCAAGCAGTTTGAATGACAAAAGTGCCACTCGCATTGGAGGTTGATGATGATGACATACCAACATTTCTTATATTTGAAGAAGTTGGGTTTGTTGCTTGAAATGGTATATTTTTTAGAGTTGCATTTAAGTTCAGCCGTGGTTTTGCACCACATATCCATTTGTTGTAATTTTCTAGGTCTTCTTCAACCTGAAAATATTAAAAACAGATTTAGGCTACATACTAATTTATAGGTGCCTGCATTACATATATCACACTGTTGAGAATGAGTGAGAATATAACAGGCATGCAGACAATCGCCAGTTGTGTTTGTGAATGTATGATGATATCTCCAACTGCAATAGCAGGTGGCAGATAGGCAGATCACGCTTACACATTTACGAACATAACATTCGACATTTGCGTACAGCGGTAAATCATCGGTCGACGTATGGTCAGACAGACTGCAGCCGTAGGTGCAGTGCTCAAAACAGTAATAATGAACAGAGTAAGTGGCAACTTACGTTAATATGGTCTTCGCAACAATAAAGATGTCGTTTTGGGCAGTTTCTCTCAGCCATGTCGCACCAATTTTCCTTTAGTTCTTTCCTAATAGTAAAAAACTTCTTCTCAGGGTTTTTAATATCGTTATTGGTGCATGTTGGTAAAAAACACATTTTAGGTTCCCTCCATCGTTGATGTTCGTTATTATTCATTGTAAAACAATTGAATAAAACGGAAATTCAGTCCAGAGTACAGAGTTCGAGTTAATCAGTATATCAGTATATCAAAAGCTTAGGTTATGTTATGTACGTTTGTTTATGACAAGCTAAGCTGTCAATGTCACATCTGGTTTTTTTTTTTCAATATGCGACGGGACTAAGGTTCGTACCCGTATTAAGCTGCCCCAGATTTAATAAATTGTTTTTATTTTTTATAATTATATGACGCAACCAAAAAATCTGTAAATTTTTCCTGTTAATAAGGAACGTTATTCCTACCGGTATAAAAATATTCAAGCACATTTAAAATTTTCATCGATTGCCAATTGTTACCTATCTTTCTGCTACTTTTTAATTTGATTTCTCCAAAGGAAAGGAGGTTTACGAAACTACTTAATCAATATGACACGTTACTCTGAAACTCATAATTACTTTCCTATCTTTTCGGTTCGTTGCATAAACTCAAGGAATGACAATTCTTTTGTGCCCGGTCCGGTCCTCAGAAGCATTCACTGTCCCCATTCAAAATGATGTGATAAAGTGTGCTTCCACTTTGAAGTTATGAACACACAGTGAAAGCACGGACTCCTGTAAAAAGCTTCATGTCCCCACACTGGGAGCACCCACAGTGGGAGCACCCGGACAGGGAAGATGTTAAAGAAGTCACTAGTTGAGTATAGTATAAATCTTCCCAAGTGAACTTTTCGCTTCGAGTCCTTATCTTTCAAAACAAACTGTATCGTCATAGTTTTAAGATTCAAATTTAATGCAATGGCTCGAAGCGAAAAATTCACCTGGGAAGATTTATACTATACTGTCGCACAACAAACTTCTCGCCTCTTTACGCCTTCATCATTAGAGGAATTAGTTCATTTTATACCAAGTTCCCTCTCAAGCAGTACAATCGTGGCAAAGCTAGTTCAATCTTTTAGTTATTTTAGTACTAGTACAGTAGTAAGTAATAGAGTGTAAGCATAATTTATTCCCGTTCGTTCCAATATCCGTTCCGTCTCTTTTAGCTATCTCACCCTCATTTAAAGTAGTAGATACATTCAAGGAATCGTTCACGAAATCCACTTCAGTGTGATTCTGTAGACACTTGGCGGTCGGTCAATTAGAGTTATATACAGTATTTCGAAAAAACTTGGTTCGATTGCTCGCTCTCGATTGTACTACATGTATTAAGAGCAGAAAATAGATTGGAATAGTTCATTCTAGTACCTACTGCGTCAGGAACTAATTATTTTTAGTACTTAGTATGTGTACTACACAAGTTTAGTACCTAGTGTGAGTGGATGGAGGTGACTGCATAGAGTTACGATGATTCATTTAGATCTTGGATTTTCCAGCAATGGCGTGCACTGTATATTCGTGAAATGCACTATCTAAGCGAAGTACTTAACTTAGACTTAATCTAAATTAGTTAACTGGATACCGTGTCATAGGTAGTTAAGATTGAATTAAGTGCACGGTGATACAGTTTTTTATATTTGCAGGACGCGTTTCGAACTGGGAATTTAGGCTTTTGTAATTTAATATACTTTTATTTTAGTGTTGATTTTTGCTTTGATTTAATGCAGTATTAGCATCACACCTTAATGGTTTATATCGTAATACCATTATCTTTTATAAAATTTTTTTTAACACAAAAAATCAAGCAAACGAAATTCAGAACAAATAATCCAAAAATCCTTGGAGTATTTCCATGAACATGACATCAGCTAGGGAATCGGAACCTTTTATTTATCTGATCAAATTAATTTATTATCCGACAATAATAAGTAAGTAAGTAGATAATATATACGCCTCGAAGCGATAGAAGGATTTTATTTAATACAATCATCGATGACATAAAACGTTGAAAAATGCTAAGTCTCGCAACGCTGTTCTTCCACTACAAAAAGCTGTAGATCTCATGTAAAATCAAATCAGTAATTTTAGTAAGTGTCTATGGAAGGTATTTAACAACTTTGTTATTAATTGTTATAAAATAGTACTGTTACTGTATCAATATTAGAAACCTTTAAATATCTTAAAACTAAATACCTCAAGAAAAAAAATGTTGTGGAATCAACTTCCGGCAGCGGTGTTTCCAGACAACTATGGCATCAGGGCTTTCAAGAAAATTGGTTAAAGGCCGGGAACAGATTGGTGACTCTCTTCGAGTTGTTGATATTTATGGGTGGTGGTGATCATTTCCCACCAGATGACGCGCTTGCTCGTTTGCCTCCCTCTCATAATAAAAAAAGTGTGAAAATGGTCCCTTTAGGCAAGATTCCGAAGGTACCGGCAACGTTTTGAATAGCTAAACTAATTATTTGTCCGACGTAGCTGCCAGCTCTTCGGCCTCCCGTGACGTCGACTAACTTCGTCGTCATCTCGTAGCGTTATTAGACTTCTTTATTTCGGTAATTATCTTCATCTTCTAATATATAAAAATCTCGTGTCACGGTGTTTGTTATCGAACTCCTCCGAACCGCTTGACCGATATTTATGAAATTTTTTCTCTATATTTGGTGAGAATAGGTCGTAGGTCGTAGGCTATTTTTATACCCTTATTCTTCGCGAACAGAGTCGCGGGCAACAGGTCGAATAATAAGTGAATTTGTAATAAGACCACGATGTACACTACCCGGCCATAAAGATTGCACACGGTCTTTGAAAAAAGACTCGGCAAATGTCGGACATTTGCAGTCTTTTTCCAAAGACCGATATGTTTTTTTTGTGTTTCTTGTGTGTGTGTAACACACTAGTGTAGTATTTGGAAAAAAACTGCAAATGTCCGACATTTGCCGAAATGCCGAGTCTTTTTTCAATGATCGTGTGCAATCTTTATGGCCGGGTACCTTTGATCAATTATAACTGAAGATACACATTGCCGAACAAAATCCCCTTCAAAAAATGTCCGAACTTTTTTATTTGTTTGCATAACAATTAAAATCATCACCTACACAGAAATTTGAACCTAATCTTTACTTCATTACAGTCGAATTTCGGTTGACACTTGACAGCTAAACTTGACAATTTCACGCAACGTACTAAGAAAAAAGAAGGCCACTGGCGCTCATTTGGCTCGGACATTTTCGGGCGCGCGACTGTGGATCTACAGTTATAATTGATCAAAGCCGGGTACTGTATTCTTGGGAATTTAGTAAAATTCCGGAATTTCAATTCGACTGCCAGATCTAAAGACAGCCACAGCGTAGAACGCGAGCGAAGCCGCAGATAAAAGCTAGTCTAGATCCTTAAGTCTTGATTTCCGATTTTAAATTACTCGTCATATTTTATAGATATTGTGACGTAAACAGGGATTGCGAATTAAAAGGTTAACGAGTGTCTAGGACTCCGTCAGCGTGGGTGGTACTAGTCAGCTTTCAGCGGACGATGTCGGACGGGCGTCATACCCTGGTCACAGTATAAATCCAGTTGTTATATATAAATTATATTATACTAGCGGACCCGACAGACGTTGTCCTGCATGAACTTAGATACCGACTGCAGCGCCATCTGCCGGGCTGATTTGTGAATCTAAACCATCCAGGGCGCCACCCAAACGCATACAAAAAAAAAGCCGTTTAAGAGGAGTTCAGTGACATACACACGTACAGTAGAATTATATAGGTATACTAGCTTTTGCCCGCGGCTTCGCTCGCGTGTACCATGAGAATTCCAAAGCACCAAGATATCAAGCAAGCAAGCATACAGGCAAGCAAGCAAGCATGCAAGCAAGATGCAAGCATGCATGCGCGCTTGCTTGCTTGCGTGACAATGGGACCATCTCAGTAGTATATTATATTCTTTCGAATAAAAAAATAATTTTTAAAATCGGTCCACAATTGACCGAGAAATCGGTGAAAATACTAACATAAAAAAAATACATAAATAAATGTATTTTTTTATGCATTCGCATAACCTCCTCCTTTTTTTGAAGTCGGTTAAAGAGCTCTTTGCGGCCTACTAACAGTATAAACTTATGAATTTTGAAATTTTAGCTTACAATCAGTAAAACGCAAAATCCCGTATTTTCCCGTTCCCGTAAGAATTTCGGGAAATTCTTTCTTAATACACCCCTACACTGCCCAAGAAACCCACTTGCCAAATTTCAGCTTTCTACGGCCAGTAAAACGAAAAATCCCGTTTTTTCCCGTTCCCGTAGGAATTTTGGAAAGTCCTTTCTCAATGCTCCTCTACACTCCCCAAGCAACCTCATGCCGAATTTCAGCTTTCTACGACCAGTAAAATGAAAAATCCCGTTTTTCTCGTTCCCGTGGGAATTTTGTATAGTCCTCCCTTAATGCTCTTCTACACTTCCCAAGCAACCTACATGCCAAATTTAAGCTTTCTACGACCAGTAAAACGAAAAATCCCGTTTTTTCCCGTTCCCGTTGGATTTTTGGAAAGTCCTCTCTTAATTCTCCTCTACACTCTCCAAGCAACCTAGATGCCGAATTTCAGCTTTCTACGACCAGTAAAACGAAAAATCCCGTTTTTTCCCGTTCCCGTGGGAATTTTGGAAAGTCCTCTATTAATCCTCCTCTACACTCTCCAAGCAACCTAGATGCCGAATTTCAGCTTTCTACGACCAGTAAAGCGAAAAATCCCGTTTTTTCCTTATCCCGTGGGAATTTCCAAAAATCCTTCAAAGTGTTTTTTACTATTATAATTACCTACTTCTATGCCAAATTTCAAGAGTCTAGTAATTATAGTTCATAGGATCCCGTTGAACTGAACATATAAATCCCATTTTTTCCTTATCCCGTGGGAATTTTGAAAAATCCTGAAATCAATGTTTTTACTAATGTAATACCTACTTGTGTATCAAGTTTCAAGAGTCTAGTTATTATAGTTAATGAGATAGGGTCACTCGGAATCGAATATATAAATCCCGTTTTTTCCCGTCCCCGTGGGAATTCCCAAAAATCCTGGATGCCTAAATTGTATAAAGTATCTATGTGCAAAATTTCAAGTCTCTAGGTCTAGTGGATTGGGCTGTGCGTTGATATATCAACAGTCATTTAGTTTAATTAGACATTTCAACCCCATCCAGGGAGATGGTATTTTACGTCCGCCACATCGGATTTTAAAACCGTTGTTGTTTTCATAACCAGCGACCCGAAAAACCATAGAAACAACACCCATGTTGATTTTCAGACTTTGTTACCCCTTTCCCCCCTTTTAGGGGTTGAATTCTCAAAAAACCTGAAACACGTGTTTACTCATTTACCATTAGGAGTACTTCTGTGAAGTTTCGAATAAAATAGTCGAACTAATCTTGTTTCCCCATACAAACTTTGGACCCCCTTTTCACCCCCTTAGGGAGTGAATTTTGAAAAATCCTTTCTTAGTGCACCCCTAGACCATATAAGGAACCTACATGCCAAATTTGGAATTTCTTGGCCCAGTGGTTTGGGCTGTGCGTTGATATGTCAGTCAGTCAGTCAGTCAGTCAGTCAGTTTCTTCTTTTATATATATAGACTAGCTTTTGCCCGCGGCTTCGCTCGCGTGTACCATGAGAATTCCAAAGAACTAAGATATCAAGCAAGCATACAGGCAAGCAAGCAAGCATGCAAGCCAGATTGCTTGCGTGACAATAGGACCATCTAAGGAGTATATTATATTCTTTCGAATAAAAAAAGAATTTTTAAAATCGGTCCACAATTGACCGAGAAATCGGTGAACATACCTACATAAAAAAATACATAATGCATAACCTCTTCATTTTTTTGAAGTCGGTTTAAGAGCCTTTTGCGGCCTACTTACAGTATAAACTTATGAATTTTGAAATTTTAGCTTACAACCAGTAAAACGCAAAATCCCGTTTTGTCCCGTTCCCGTAAGAATTTCGGAAAATACTTTCTTAATACGGGGAAGTCCTCTCTCAATGCTCCTCTACACTCCCCAAGCAACCTCATGCCGAATTTCAGCTTTCTACGACCAGTAAAACGAAAAATCCCGTTTTATCCCGTTTCCGTGGGAATTTTGGAAAGTCCTCACTCAATGCTTCTCTACACTCTCCATGCAACCTCATGCCGAATTTCAGCTTTCTACTACCAGTAAAACGAAAAATCCCTTTTTTCCCGTTCCCGTGAGAATTTTGAATAGTCCTCTCTCAATGCTCCTCTACACTCCCCAAGCAACCTCATGCCGAATTTCAGCTTTCTACGACCAGTAAAACGAAAAATCCCGTTCTTTCCCGTTCCCGTGGGAAATTTGGAAAGTCCTCTCTCAATGCTCCTCTACACTCCCCAAGCAACCTCATGCCGAATTTCAGCTTTCTACGACCAGAAAAACGAAAAATCCCGTTTTTCCCGTTCCAGTGGGAATTTTAGATAGTCCTCTTTTAATGCTCTTCTACACTCCCCAAGGAACCCACTTGCCAAATTTCAGCTTTCTACGACCAGTAAAACGAAAAATCCCGTTTTTTCCCGTTCCCGTGGGAATTTTGGAAAGTCCTCTCTCAATGCTCCTCTACACTCCCCAAGCAACCTCATGCCGAATTTCAGCTTTCCACAACCAGTAAAACGAAAAATCCCGTTTTTTCCCGTTCCCGTGGGAATTTTGGAAAGTCCTCTCTCAATGCTCCTCTGCACTCCCCAAGCAACCTATATGCCGAATTTCAGCTTTCTACGACCAGTAAAACGATAAATCACGTTTTTTTTTTTATTCCGTGGGAATTTCTGAAAATCCTTAAAACTGTTTTTCACTATTATAATTACCTACTTCTATGCCAAATTTGAAGAGTCTAGTAATTATAGTTCATAGGATTCCGTTGAACTGAATATATAAATCCCGTTTATTCCTTATCCCGTGGGAATTTTGAAAAATCCTGAAATTAATATTTTAACTAATGTAATACCTATTTGTGTATCAAATTTGAAGAGTCTAGTTATTATAGTTACTGAGATAGGGTCACTCGGAATCGAATATATAAATCCCGTTTTTTCCCGTTCCCGTGGGAATTTTAGAAATTCCTCTCACAATGCTCCTCTACACTCCCCAAGCAACCTTCATTGCGAATTTCAGCTTTCTACGACCAGTAAAACGAAAAATCCCGTTTTTTCCTTATCCCTTGGGAATTTCCAAAAATCCTTAAAATTGTTTTTTACTATTATAATTACCTACTTCTATGCTAAATTTGAAGAGTCTAGTAATTATAGTTCATAGGATTCCGTTGAACTGAATATATAAATCCCGTTTATTCCCTATCCCGTGGGAATTTTGAAAAATCCTGAAATTGATGTTTTCATTATTGTAATACCTACTTGTATATCAAATTTGAAGAGTCTAGTTATTATAGTTACTGAGATACGGTCACTCGAAATCGAATCTATAAATCCCGTTTTTTCCCGTTCCCGTGGGAATTCCCAAAAATCCTTCCTTAGTGGATGCCTACATTGTATAAGGTATCTATGTGCAAAATTTCAAGTCTCTAGGTCCAGTGGTTTGGGCTGTGCGTTGATATATCAACAGTCAGTCAGTCAGTCAGTCAGTCAGTTTAGAATTTTATATATATAGATAAAGATATAATATTTTCAATATTGCACTTTTGCACGCATAGATAGGGTAGAGCATAAAAACATCCTGTACTGACCTATTTAATTGTATTTACTCTGTTGTTCTGGCAATCGAGGTATGTATTTGTATTTATTGTTATTGACTGTATCTGGTGCACTAACGTGACTCTGTGCCGTATGTTGAGTTTCTTGCCGGTTTCTTCTGAACAGGGTTTTTCCGAACCGGTGGTAGATTCTTCGACGTTCATAGGAGCATCAATTGATGCCTAAGTTGAATAAAGAATTTTGACATTGACTTTTTGACTTTATGGACATATCGCTTGTACGAGTATTCGGTACGCTGCTAGTGGGTTATATACTGGATTTATACTGTACCGCAACCCTCCCTTAGGACATGTCCCTAGTTAATATACTCATTGCGAAATACTAACACTAATCACCTTTGCTACAATGCTGTGTGTATTATATAGCGGATTTTAGATAATTAAGCTGGTTTGCGGTTATTCTGAGCACAATAATTTTGCTAGAAACTTGAAATGTGCCAGAATGATAAGTTAAACGTCCCTGTACTCGACACTGACCTAATACATGGCACCTTCAATCTTATGTCACTGTAAGAGAGGTGATAGATGGGCGTCTCACTGTAAGAGAGGTGACAGATGGAGTCATCTACTGGGTATTGAGTTGAGGTGTCAAGCATTGGTACCGTATCGTAGAGATTCACTAAAAAGGAATGTGTCGAAATTCCGACGGGATAGGGCATTAAATCGAATTTTTATATTTGTGCTGGGGCGAAGTCGCAGGCATAAACTAAAGCCTACAGTGGAGATAGAAGCTATTTGGTAGATATACACATTGAGTACCTAATTTGAGGTGAACTCATCATCATCATTCCAGCCTATTTGAGGTGAACTAAGAAGGGATATTCCGCAATCACATGGAATAGGGGGAAACCTTGGCAGCCTAATTGTTTGGCCTATGAGCGCTCAAGCAGAGGGTCGTGGGTATGAGCCCAGGTTCGCATTTTTTAATTTTACGGAATTAATGTGCGAAATTACATTTGTTCACCATGTTTACTGTGAAGGAAAACATCGTGAGGAAGCCTGCACATACCTGAGAAGATATACAATGGTGCGTGGGAGTTCCCAATCCCCACTGGGCCCGCGTGGGAACTACGGCCCAAGCCCTCTCGTTTTGAGAGGAGGCCTGCAGTAGGACGGATATAGGCTAGTATGATGAAGGTAAAATTAACAGGCAATCCAGTGAAAATCGGTTGTCACGGGCCCGTAAGTTAGCTAGTGGTCTTTTCCCACTGGTTCTATTATAAAAACCTATAATGGAATTAGTTGGAATTTTTTGGCCCCAGTTACATTGGAACAAAGTTTTTAATCAATGGAACTTTGACTGCTGCTTTCAAATTATATTTAGTTCCATTATATGGAACCCACAGTTTTAATTTGACTTGGTACTGGGACAAAAAATTCCAACTATTTCCATTATTGGAATGATAATAGAACCAATGGGAATAGACCTAGCTAGTCGCCTTTAGCCAATGGAGTTCAGTAAAAGCTGCGACTCATTAGAACTAGATTTATTTCAATTCCCTATGTCCTTAGTATAGTAAACCAGAAACTGTAGAAAGCTTGCGTTGGTATTCAACTAGTTTACCTATAGTAAAAGTTAACGCGTTGACACTTAAAGACATCTGAGAACTAGGCTAGAGAGTAAGTAGTTAGATAAGTTAGGCTTGTCTGTAAAACAAATGTATGCGCACCACACATTGACATAATTTAATAAGCAAAAAAAAACGAGGAATTTTCGTGGCACCATATCCAGGCCCCTCAAACCGCGAGGCCGTACTTATGCTCCATTTAATTTAGAATTTTAAACCACAACAACATTATATTGCGGCTCGTGAACTGTAATCTCTTTACAATTTGTACTAGAGTAACAATTGACGACACGCAAATAAAGTGACATTAAAACAATTTTATTTTGCGGCTCCCAGACTATATTGTACTGTACTATTTGCTAGGTAAGAAAAAGTTGACGAGCCGCAATATAATGATGTTGTGGTTTTCAATTCTAAATTAAATGAAGTATAGGTAGCGGTCCATAATGCCTACGACTGGCACCGCCTATAATAACAACAACATTTTTAACCGCGGGAGTCACACATTAGATGGTGGATTTTTAAACAAGTATAAAAACCGGCCAAGAGCGTGTCAGACACGCCCAAGATAGGGTTCCGTAGCCAGGGCTGGGCAGTATTTGAATTACTTGTAATTGAAATACGTAATTGAAATACAAATACGTATTTGGTATTTGTATTTCAATTACTCACTGAAAATGTAATTTGTAATTCGTATTTCAAATACCTGACGCTAAGGTATTTTGTAGTTAGTATTTCAAATACTTATGACTTCAAAATACATTTTAACAAAATACATTTAGATTTCATTTAGCGATCTTAAGTTGAACATGAAAACGCACCGGTGTAGACATGACTTTATTCATTCCCCTATGAGAGGCAGAGCTTTGGGCTTAAAACAACTAAATTTCATAATACCTTATTCACTAATACCCCTAAATTTCAAATTACCATGGGCTCATAATACCTAAAAATACCTAAAATTTCAAATTTTAAGATGAGACAATTTGAAAGTTTAGGTATTTTTAGGTATTATGAGCCCATGGCAATTTGAAAATTAGGGGTATAAGTGAATAAAGTGTTATGAAATTCAGTTGTTTTCAGCCCAAAGCGAGGCAGATAACATTTAAGTCTGGTGTTTAGGAAAGGAAACTCTGCTTTTAGTCAGTAAAAGTACCCAGTTTCCTTTCATGAGCGTAATTTTTAGTAAAATAATACGGATTACCCACGTCTCAAAACTAGTTTAAGACGACATAGGTATTTCAGGTCGTAGCGTACTTGAGTGCACGTTTGGCACAGCCGTAGCGTGCTCTTCCGAGAGGCAGGGTTACGGATTAGCCCGAAACTGTCGAGTTAAACTCGACTCGTTTTGAAACGTGAGTAATAGTAGGAGAGCTGGCACCAATTTTTGGGTAGGTGTTTGAGGCAAGCTGAAAACTTGTCACATACTTCTCCTATTATACCCCAACACGAAACTGCAGACCTGGCTGGTGAGTAGCGGGTCTAAATGAACCTATGAATTTTTAATTTTTATTTTTTTTGGTTCCAAAAATATATTTGAGGCAATATGCAATTTTTATATGTTGTAGTTTAATGTTTAAAGAATAAAAAAATAAATAAGGCAGACGATTTAGTCGGGGCTTTAATATTGCCAGGCGCGTGCAAACATATTTTTGAAAAAAATATAAAAAATGTATATGAGGCAACTTGAAATTTTAATAGGGTATTATTTATAACTAAAAAATATGATTCTCAAAAAGACAGGTCATTTTGGTGGGACTTTCTACCTGCCAGGTGATCTAACAAATGATGTATCGGTGCGAGTGAGTATATTTGTTAGATAACCTGACAGGTAGAAAGTCCCACCAAAATGACCTGTCTTTTTGAGAATTTTATTTTTTAGTTATAAATAATACCCTATTAAAATTTCAAGTTGCCTCCTATACATTTTTTATATTTTTATGAAAAATATGTTTGCACGCGCCTGGCAATATTAAAGCCCCGACTAAATCATCTGGCTTATTATTTATTTTATTTAACGACCGCTTTAGCCTAGTTGGTAGTGACCCTGCCTACGAAGCAAGAGGTCCTGGGTTCGAATCCCGGTAAGGGCATTTATTTGTGTGATGAGCACGAATATTTGTTCCTGAGTTATGGATGTTTTCTATGTATTTAAGTATTTATTTATCTATATAAGTATGTTTATCGTCGTCTAGTACCCATAGTACAAGCTTTGCTTAGTTTGGGACTAGGTCGATTTGTGTAAGATTGTCCCCTAATATTTATTTATTTATTTATTTATTTATTTATTTATTTATTCTTTAAACATTAAACTACAACATATATAAATTTCATATTGCCTCAAATATATTTTTGGAACCAAAAAAAAAAAAAAAAATATGGTTTCATTTAGCCCCGCTACTCACCAGCCAGGTCTGCAGTTTCGTGTTGGGGTATAATAGGAGAAGTATGTGACAAGTTTTCAGCTTGCCTCAAACACCTACCCAAAAATTGGTGCCAGCTCTCGGGCCATAATCTGTATTGTTTCACTATGAGTGAGTCTCACGACCTCACGGTAGTTTCATGTTTAAAGAGAGTAATTTTCTTTTACTCTGCTTGCCCATGCCGGGTTAGATTCGTTTTAATTCTACTTAGTATTTTGTAATTTGTATTTTGTATTTTAAATAAAAATACCTGAAATACTGTATTTTGTATTTTATATTTCAAATACCCGACTTAAAAGTATTTTGTATTTCGTATTTTAAATACATGCGAGATAGTATTTTGTAATTTGTATTTTAATTAAAGCAAAGCATGTATTTTGCCCAGCCCTGTCCGTAGCAAGTACGAAAAAATCTTTGCATATTTTGGTTCCAACGCCGGCGGTACAGCGCCATCTATCGGCGAATTGGGTAACTAAGAACTAGTATGTATGTTGATTGTTTTTCAGATGTATTTTATTTGAAAGAAGATACTAATAGCGTGATCTTATAGGTACTTTAAGAAAAAAAATGCTTGTAAGGGCGGTTAAATTACAAACTTACTTTAGAAATATTTTTTTACAAAAACTTAAAAAGTGCTCAACTGATTAAGTTGAAAATAATTTTCCTAGAAAGTTTTTATTAAGTTTAACTTACATGATTTTTTCATATTTTTTAGACGTGCGGTTCAAAAGTTAGAGCGGGGGACATTATTTTGAACTTTCGGAGTGAATATCTCTTAAAATATTCACTTTGTCAAAAAATGGTTTTAAAAAACCCCTATTTATTTTCAAATACCTATCCAATTATAGCCCACAGTATAGGGTTAGTCGAGAAAAAAAATCACTCCCACTTTACGTCTATGGGAGGTACCCTAAAAATTTTTTTTTTAGTTTTTTTATGTAATCACTTTGTCGGCGTTACTGATATATATATTCATGCCAAATTACAGCTTTCTAGTACTAACAGTTTCTGAGCTTAGCACAGACAGACATGGCGAAACTATAAGGGTTCCTAGTTGACTACGGAACCCTAAAAACGAGAATACGATAAAGGCCAGGGATAACCAATTAGGTACATTTTCAGGGGTCCGGTTTTTAAAATAAAATTACCATCGCGGTCCGTTCCTGCTTCAATTTATTAAATAAACAAGAGAAAAAAAAAGAAAATGGGAAAAATTAAATTTTTTGCCTATTTGTCTGAAGTTTGGAGTAAAGTTCGTGCAAGTTCTCGTCATTAAATCCTGGAGAATGTTCATCAGTAGGTAAGTCGAATTGGCGGCAGCAAAGACAAAGCGCTAGATATATTTTATTAAATTACGTACTCGGCATAAGTAACTGTTTACTGAAGGTCCACATAAAATTGGTCGGTGGTCGGGATCCGGACCGCGGTCCGTCATTTGGTGACCCCGCCGTAGGCTATGATCCACCTTGCCTACGACTAGCGCCATCTCTGGTTTCTGAGATTAACTACTTGAGCTAGACTTGAATTTTGCTAGAGATTTTTATGATAGAGATGCAGTAAGAAGGGATTTTTCGAAATTCCCACGGCATGGAGAACAAGTCTGTTATTTGTTCTTCCTCGAGACCAAAGCCGGGGACATAAGTAAGCCCGAAGGTCAAGAAATTAACTAAATGTTAAATGAATCGCACGATCTCAGAACGGTATAAAAATAAAACACAATTTAATGCAACTAGCCAGGCACTTGACAGCTAAAAATAGGACTTTTTTAATTAGTGCTAAACTCAGAAAATATGTATCATTGTTGTCGGTGGAGGTAATTAAAAAGCTTATCTACCTAGCTCGTAAATCCGACGAGGGAAAATAGTTTTGCAAAGCCTTTGTTTCCTCGCAATAACGCCTCGTGGGGCATAAGTTAAATCCACAATGCAAAGAAACTTGCTTGAAGTCGTCATAATTTTCTGTACCAACCGATCAGAAATAGTAACAGTTATGTCAATTTATTATGATGGCTTTGGTTTGATTGACCTTTTTTTTCTTCAATAATATAAAAAATTGGCCAAGTACGTGTCGGGTTGTGCGTACTGTACAGTACCGTACAAACATGCGCCAAATATTCAATATATATTTTGAACGACTTTGTATTACTTGTAACTTGTCAAACTGTGATAGTTTTTCATTTAATCATGATTTTTTTTAACTCCCGAAACAAAAAGAGGGGTGTTATAAGTTTGACCGCTATGTGTGTGTGTGTCCGTCTGTCTGTCTGTGGCATCATAGCTCTTAAACGGGAGAACCGATTTGGATGCGGTTTTTTTAATAGAAAGCAGGTTTCTTGGCGATAGTTCTTAGATATGTTTCATCAAAATCGGTTCAGCCGTTTCAAAGTTATCAGCTCTTTTGTTAGCTGCGGAAGGGATCTTAGACGCATAATGGGCATTGACTTAATGTTCAAACGTCATACGAGTGACATAATTGCGTTGGGGGTATTTAAAATTTTTAATTTATAGTTATTTAATTTTCAAGCCAGTTTAGCTAGTAGCGAGGGACACTTGACTCTAAAAAAAATTATCATTTTAAAGCTTAATATTTTGCAAACGGATCCTTAAATCTAAAAACAATCATACACCAACCACCCAACCTACCTACCTAGTTACAATTTTTTTAAAAATCTGTCCAACGGTACTTTATCTACGACTTTAGGCGAGAAAATAATTCATCCAAACTTTATGTATTTAAGGGAGTTAGATGTGTTCTAATTTTTTTTTTGAATTAGTATATTTTTTTATTTTCTACGAGTAGTACGTATTATAACTTTCTTGAACTAACAGTTTCTAAGCAAAGTCGCAGGTGGGCGGATGGACATGATGGAACTCTAAGGGTTCCTTGCAGGACTGCGAAATCCTCAAAAACGCCTTTTGGTGCCTTTTAGAATATTCTAAATATCTTGAAATCCATGTGTCTTCCGCTCAGCTCCCATTGTAATGCGACCTTTACACAATATAAGAACAAAGAACAGGAAAAGTAAATAAATGGCTTCTTAGCCTTTCATAAACATTCTAACTATGTACAAAGTTACGTCCAGGAGCTAGGTAAATAAAACCTTAATAAAACCCACTTTTCTCGTTCCGGTCGCTATGGAAACATTTTACCCGAGACATTTAAAGCTCACAGGCTCACTGCATTAGATGCCAAGACAACGGTTCTGGCTTCCGCCCCTTTGGTTCCTATGGAAACCGATTAAAAAGTATTTTTAAAAGAATTTTTAGCAGGTATGGCTACTGGGAAAATGTGAGTAGGTGTACCGACCGTTACGATAAGTACCGGTAAGACGGGACTTGGTTATTTTGTGATTTTCTCGATGTAGGGTTAAGAAATTAATTCGTTAACCGTGGGTTAAAATGAGAGTTCTATACGCCCTTAACCCTGGGTTTGCAGTTAACTATAGTCCGCCCTGTCCACCCAAGCCCGCTTGTAGGTCCTGTCAGACTGAATGCGTTCTGCCTCATGCGTATCGGTCCTCTCAAAATGGAATGTCCGGACCGCAGGACGGAGAACGCGTGTGACAAGGCTTTAATAAAGTTTCTGTATAAGCCGAGTTTAGACCTGCAAGAAAAATCGTGCACGTTGCATTACATTGCGAGGTTGTAAAGCGAATGAGTTTACAGTTGTCAATCGATCGCCGCAATGTAATGCAACTTGCGCAACATTTCTTGCAGGTCTAAACTGGGCTTTATATACTGTGCGAAGTTTGCACAGTTCCTAGGTACCTTGGAAGGAACTGAATAGCGTACCAGGGTCGTACAATAAATTTCGCGATTACTTCTTTATCAAATGTGGAATGTCAACGTGAAATTTACAGCGAAAAGGTTCCACAATCGCGATTCACTTTCTTCGACTATACATTACATAAGTAATTTATTGAATCAGGCGTTACTTTACAGAGGTCCATGTCAATGAACTAAAAAAAAAAAAAATTAGGGGATAATCTCACACAAATCGACCTAGTCCCAAACTAAGCAAAGCTTGTACTATGGGTACTAGACGACGATAGACATACTTATATAGATAAATAAATACTTAAATACATAGAAAACATCCATAACTCAGCAACAAATATTCGTGCTCATCACACAAATAAATGCCCTTACCGGGATTTGAACCCAGGACCTCTTGCTTCGTAGGCAGGGGCACTACCAACTAGGCTAAAGCGGTCGTTAAACTAAAACAGTTTGCTCACCCGCGACCTTATGATAGCTACATTAGTGCAAGAAATGTGTGTTCATGCAGTTCCTCCACCTCCACACTGTACAAACAGACAAAAATCACACAAACCCAACTATCACCACCACCAAACTACATTGACGCGTTTCAAACTCTACCAGTGCTCATCCTCAGAGTATCGCAACCATTCACTATGCTACCAGATGTTGGACTCTCACATATAGGTGTACATAAGTATTTAGTTAGGATTTACACGAACCTCTAAGGTACAGGAAAGTTTGTAGCATAGATCATCGCATTGAGTCTTATCGCTTCCCACTGACATTTAACGTGGTTCTTAGAATTTGTTCACCAAACAAGTCGTGAGCGTCCACCAACACACTTGCAGATCCGACGAGTTCGGACGGTTCCACTTTCGTCCCATATCACAAGATTTAATTTTAAATTGCTATTATTTTTTAAACTGTGTCTTAATCCAAAACTTACTCGTACAAGCAAAGAATCTAAATCGCGTGCCCAACGACCTTTACGCTTCAAATGTCATTTCATTGCAAATTGCGTAGAAATTGATTGTGAAAAGGTTTCACCCAATGTGTTCCATATGTGACGCTGAAACGTATTTGTAAAAGTACCACACTCACTGGGTACAAATAATAAGCAACCGTATCCTACAGCAGCATCAAGTATACAAAGTAAAAATTTGAATAGTTTTTTATTTTGTTGCAATTTGCTAACAAACCAACTGAAACGTCACCTAATATAGAATCTTTTCACAGAAAAGCTCATAGTTAATTCGTATTGTCCGACGAGGAAATTCATTTTGACACTTACTGTGAGAACTTTCTACGTTGGGTCAGGAATTAAATGGTTCGACTTTGCTTTATTTTGCAACCCTTTACAAAAACCGCCCAAATTTAAATTTAAATTTCAAAAATAATTATTTATTTATTTCATACTTGTTAGTATCCATAATTTGTTACGCAGACACAAATTTACATCTATGTTAGTGGAAATTCCGCTTATCTAGCATAATAGTGTAAATACCGTGTATCTACACTACACGTAGTTTTACAGGGGATGGTTTTAACTTCACATTTGTTAGATTTTAACGAATTGGGAGTACTTAAACATAGGAAATAGGCTAAATTTATCCAATACCAGTTAAGAGGATTTGCTCTATCACCGACATTTTTTAATAAAATCAGTTGAACATCCAAATGAGATTAAAAATTACATTGAATCAAGAATTAAATAAAATTAAAGCACTTTCAGTCGAAAGCACAGAGACCTTGTCAGTTGACGCACACTTGTAAAGTTTACTCCGTTCGTTGCAGCCTCTCGGAGGCTTGATATAGTCGAGATGTAAGCCTGGCAACAGACGCACACACCGCCGGACTGTGTGGGTGTGCGGCTGTGTGCGAGTGTACAAACACAGTGCTTTCACGCAGCCTTGGCCGCTAGACACGTGCGTGGTTAGGGCTGGCCCTTAGCATCGATGTGTAATGGTTTTTGTTTTTATCGTAGTCAAGTGTGCACTGAGCATGGGTTCCCAAACTTTTAGCTCCTCGGAATCCTTTCTTCAAGGTACTTATTTGACGGAATCAAGCATTCGATAGCATCCTTCAGAATCATAAATCATATAGATTTCTGCCGGTGGATACGCGATCAGTGAAGGATGCTGTCGAATGCTTGGGGTTCTATAATCCCTAGCAATGTGTTTGTAAATTTTAACAATCAAAGTGACTATCGTTCTGCATTTAAAGCAAAAGCTACTGGTACAGAAAAAGATACAGCACTCTTTATGGATTTGCATCAGATTTTAATGTGCAATTTCCGTTTTTTGAGTGTCGATAATTCGCACCTTTAGAATTGGAGCGACACAATTCGAATTATTCTAGTTTCAAAAATAAACCTGATTTTCTTTTGACACTAAGTTTATTTCTGAAATGAGAATAATTTAGATTGTGCCAGTCTAATTCTAAAAGTGCGAATTATCCCTTAATTAATGAGTAGGTACGTTTTGCTCCAGGAGACTTAAAAAAATAAAATTAGAATAAAAACATGTAAGTAATAATCGAAGTTGAACGCATGAAAGTAACAACTAAGAACGGTCTCATTAATATCAAAAGTATGCTTAATCAATAACATTTTATGATAACTTTAATTTGATCGTTGCATTGTCATATAAGCTCTAAGTGCGAACCAAAATTCAAGCCAATTCGACCACTGGAAATGTGTCAACAAAATTCACATGCAAGATTAAACCAAACAAATGCATAATAAGTACCCGTGAAAAAATACATTTTTCTTGTAAATTTTAAATTCCCTATCGACATGAACAGATAGCAACATCACTACCGGGAGGCATCCCACACTCTTCCCTCTCGCTCTATCAGCTGAGTGACACGTGCGTCGCTATACTATGCCGTCTAGTGTACTCTACTAGAGGTCAGCCAGGCCGAGCATGCTCGGGCTGCGAGCGCGGCCATCTTTGTGCACGGTCAGCAGGACAAAACAACTTTTAAATAAAAAAATCGACGAACATAAATTTTATATGGGAAATAATATCACCCTTACTTTACACGTTAGAGGTTGTTTTTTAAAAAAAAAAAATAAGTACAGAAGTGCATATCCACTAAAAAAAAAAACACCAAACTCGGAGTACTCTGTCAAAAAATATGCGTGATAAAAAATGTATTATGTAGGTACATATTTTAAAAAATGTACCAAGTTAAATTGTAGTCAACCATACAAAACGGCTTTTTGGAAAAAAAAACCACTGTGATGGAAAAATCACACTATTTTGAACTTTAACTACCAGCACTTGTCAATTTTTTTGAACTCTACGCATATAAACGTTGACTTAAGGACCTCTTCCTTTGTTTTTGCCGATTAAAAAGATCAATACATCACAATATATTCTAGTGCACTTTTCTTTTCTTCCGATCACGATGAAGCCAAAAACATGCCCTAATGAAGAGTTTATTTATATCTCGTTAAGGTATTGTAAAATATAATTCAATCGTATAAATATTTAAAAAGTAAGACTAAAACGAATGTTACAATACTTCGAGTAAACAAGGAACGTTTTAAAAACGAGCTCTTATTTTTATAAAGCTTTACATCTTTAAAACTTATTAAGTCGACAATAAATAAACATCCTGTCTGAAACTGAAAGTAAGCCGATCCGGATTAATCCATTTTGTTCCATCAAATTAGCAAAACAATATCCTTCCTGGAATTTCGTTAAAAAATACTTTTATTTTGAAGAGCGATGGTTTTCCCGACGCTACATTTTAGTCAAGAGTTTACATATATCGAGTCGTATTACTTGTTTTTTCAGCTGTCTCGTGTCACTGGTGGGTACTCCACTTTGATTGTTGGCCGTTGCAGGGACCAAAACTCATTACTTGTTTATGTCAACTTGGTTTTAAAAGTAAAAAAGTGGCGACAATGGTGACTTTTACCTTACTGCGATTAATATGAGTTAGTGAACGCTTTAGGTACCTTGTTACTCCTCTACCATGTATACCTATAATACAGCTATGTCTGTGCGACGGATATGATTTAAGTGGAATTGGGGGAAGTTGGGTTTTTGGGGTGCCCCCACTGGACCTAATAACGTTAGTGCTAATTTCGTTACACCTACCAACGTTTGAACTTTCCTAATCTTTACTAATACTAATCATCACGTGTGCTAAATGAAAGTGGAGGTTACCTCTTACAGCTACATAAGTAGGTTAAGTTAGGTTAGAATAGACCTACGACCGCAACAGCGGGCGAGCCGAGCGAGCGAAGCGAGCGTGCCGCGGCAACGATTCGCAAAGCGCCATTTCGGCTTTTTGATATGTGCTAGTGAAATTACTTAGGTACAACGTACAGGGCCGGCCCGTCCATATAGGCGAACTAGGCGATGGCCTAAGGCACTCGTATCAGGGAGGGGTGGGGGGGGGAAGCAATCGGCGGCGTCGAAGTTCAAAAATGATACCTAAGTACTTAAAGTTTTTTTGATTTACAACTTGAATACGCCCAAATTTTACAAAAGTAACAAAATAAAACAAATGCCTGTTACGAATACGTATCTACTCTATTTTTTCTATTAAAAAATACACAGTCTGTTTATACATACAGGTTGTCCCGTAAGTAGTGCGACAAATTTTTAAGGGGAGATAGGTGGTGGGCAGCTTATCTATCTACCAAATATGAAAAAAAAAATACCTTGGTAAAAGTCTCACCGTTTTCGAGAAATTAAGATGTTTCAGTTTTTTTAAAGGTATTCCGATACTAAGATTTTGAGTTATTCGGAATTAATTATTTTTATTTTTATTGTGATGTAAATCTTGATATGTACATATTTTAGACGTGTTTATATAGAAGCTACTTAGGTAGGTACAATGAATCGTCAAATATTTCGCGCATGCGCGGCGACAAACCTTTGATACTTTGTATCGCAGCACTATCGCGCACAACATTACAAACCGGCTGTCATTTTTATGTCGTAGCCCGGCGATCTGATTAAGCGCGCGCATGAATGCATTCGCAGTGTGACGGCTTCCCCATATGGCCAAGGCTAGGCCTTTTATGGCGGACATAAGTGGCCACTCACCCACCGCTGAACGAGCCAGCAATATCAATGAACTGGCCATCAATAAAACATGGCACTGAGCCAGAAAAGGAAACGGCGAAATGAGAAAAAGAAATATTTGAAAAAGGAATGCGATGCGTATAAAGCTGCGATTGTTTGTGCGGGTGGAAAGCATTGAATGCGCTGCGCGGCGCATACGTGATACGCTGGTGTTTTTGCAGACATAATGTAGGCACTCTGGCACTCTCAATGTAATTGATTCAATAAAGTTACATAAGTTGCAACGTCGGTTGCGTACTGCTGCGCTGCTATACACACGTAGCTGTGTAACGAACTCTCCGCAACTATTATGGGCACACGACAAGGTTCAATTCATTCAACCTCTGATCCCGGTTATAGCGAGTGATGCTATTTCGATAGTGGCACTGAGTAGGCAGAATAATAAAAATAATGAATGCAGAGTGAGATTTCCTGAGAAATACAAGTTGGTTGAGACCGGTCACGACTTACGGACGTTGCTCGCGATCTTTGGAACAAGAATATGGCTAATTCCGCTGATCCCTCATAATGAGATTATATAACTATATAATCTCTCTCGTCTCTTAAATCAGGAAATTGAAAATCTTCTTACTGAAAATGAAATTCTAAACAATAAAATAAAAGAGTACACTACAAAGATAGATAAATTAACACACATTTGCAGGTCTGACTCAAAAATATCTAGGAGTCGACGTAGTTCAAAGTCGAAACTCACGTTCTCAAATAGAGTGGATGCGCATGCGACAATTCTGAATGAGAGTTACAGAATAATAAACTCCAGTTTACCTGAACAGTCCAATGAACCTCGGATGGTCTTGGAAAGGGATCTAAACCTTAATAATATAGGCAGTAAAAAGACTACTGAGGGGGCGTACAGAGGATCAACAGCGACGCCGCTAAATGTCAGCCGTTCACCAGGATCACCGCTAGATGGCGCTGCATGTCGAAGCGAAGATGCGGTTAATAAAATATGCATACTAAGCACGAATAAACATAATAGTGTACTTAAGATTGCTGATCAGTATTTAGGCAATAGATATAATTTGTGTCACTTTCTTTATCCGGGAGCTGGGGTAAGAACGCTCCTACATAGTATAGAATCTAAGTTAAGTACATACACGAAACATGATTATTGCTTTATATTAATTGGAGAAGAGGATTTTAAAAAATCTTATAATTATGACAATTTAGTGCTACACATTAGAAACAAAATTTTAAAATTAACTCATACAAATATCGTAATTTGCTACCCCACGTTCAATATGGGAATATATTCTAATGTGTATAACTGGAGAGTGGAGACTTTCAACCAATTACTGTATATAGATAACACAAAATACAATTATGTTTACTTACTGGATTGCAACAGGAATTTAACATATGATTCTAAAATGTTCCATTACAGAGCTGGTCATGTAAATGATACTGGTCTAAGGACTGTGTTCAAGGACATCCGTCTTATCATTGAAATAATACGAGAGGAAAATGATATAAATAATAATGTCAGTATACATAATAGTACTCCTATACCAGTTAACAATACGGGCCATAACACTACTCGTGACTCGTTAAAGTTTTTTCGTAAATAAGCGTGAAGCATTGTCTGAAAATAAAGTACGGATAATGCACCAAAATATAGGAGGATTACTGTGTAAGCTCGATGCGTTACAGATTGCACTAGCCGAATTTCAAAAGAATAAACAGGAGGTAGATGTCATTTGCCTTAGTGAGACTTTTTTACGGCGTGCATCAGTTGGCAATGTAAATATCAAAAACTATAAATTGGTCGCATCTTATTGTAGGGATAATAGTAGAGGTGGCACGGCTATTCTCGTACGAACACCTCTGTCAGTAAAACCTATTACGTTAGATTCGAATTTGGCAGCAAATTTCTATTTCGAGTGTTGCGGAGTCGAACTTGTAGAGCTGGGTCTCATAGTATTTGTTATATATAGAATACCTGAACAAACTAAGTCTCATGTCGGTATTTTCATGCACAAGCTAAACAAAACTCTTTGTCACTTAACCTCTAAATATAAGAAAAAGAACATAGTAATCTGTGGTGATTGGAACGTTGACGTATTAAAAGATACCACATATACCAAGGAACTGCAAAGTACATTGTCAAATTACAACTTTACAATGCATATAAATACCCCCACTAGAATTAACGCATGTATCGATCAAATAGCGAGTAACATAGCAAATGTAGAGGCAATGACTCACAGTCTTTACTTATCTGACCATGACAGAGCTCAGACAGTAACAGTAAAGCTTAAAAATAAAAAGAATAAACCGTGCTTAATGTATTTCGACTTCAAAAGGGACTACAGTATTGATAATGTTAGAAAGTTCTCCCAGAGTTTAGCTGCCCTTTCATTTGCAGAAGTCTTGAGCTCACAAGACTTGATAGAGGCGTTTAATATATTTCATGAATTGCTGTGCTTATTCTTTGACTTGTGTTTTCCGTTAGTAAAAGTAAAAGTAAGCAGCCACCAGGGAAAACTTAAGTGGCTAACAAAAGTGTTAGTAAATAGGAACGCAACCATTTTAATTATATTTTTATGCACCTGTGGCGCTGTGTTCGCCGCTAGGTCTCTTCTCTCATCTGTCAAGTTGTTGCCGCGCTTTTAATCGTACAGTAATAAAAGTCTTAATATTTCTAAATAACAAAGTTTATTTATTTACCACAACCACGAAATATTCCTACATGGTAGCAGAGCGTGGTTCCGAAGTGGTACAGACTGAAATAATAAGAAAGTGATAGTTGACTTCAATCAGTGAAATTGTCGTTGCAATTTGAATTTGAGGTTAAGAAAAAACGATCGAACAGTTGCATCCGAAGATACATATTTCTGGAAAAATCCCACAAGATGGGCTCAAATATGTTTAATTTAGAGAAATTGATCGGAAGAGAAAACTTTGCCACCTGGAAATTCAGTATGAAGACATACTTGGAACATGAAGACTTGTGGTGCTGCGTCGAACGAGCTGATGACAAACCTGTAGATACTATTAAAGACGTAAAAGCCAAGTCAAAGCTGATTTTGTTATTGGACCCACAAAATTACGTACATGTTCAGGAATGCAAAACTGCAAAACAAGTGTGGGAAAATTTACAAAGGGCTTTTGATGACAACGGTTTAACCAGAAGAGTCGGTCTGCTTAAAGATTTGATTAATACTACTCTAGATTCAAGCAACAGTGTTGAGGATTATGTGAGCAAGATAATGAACACTGCCCACAAATTGCGTAACATTGGTTTTGATGTCAATGATGAATGGCTTGGCACTTTGATGTTGGCCGGCTTACCTGAAGAGTACAAACCGATGATAATGGGATTAGAGAGTTCTGGTATTCAAATAAGTGCAGACTCAGTTAAATCTAAACTTATACAGGAAATTAACACATCAAAGTCTACCGCTTTTTACTCAAATACTAAGAAGACTAAAAATAATACACATCAAGTAAAATCTAAAGGACCAAGATGTTTTAACTGTAATAAGAATGGTCATTTTGCCAAGTATTGTAAACAGCCGAAGAAACAAACAGCAGGCAAAGCGGAAGGCTCCAGTTTTGTAGCAGCATTTTCAGCCACTATCAAAGAAAGCACATGTGATCAATGGTTTATTGACTCCGGCGCATCCATGCATATGACAGGCAGGAATGATTGGATGTATAATGTCACCAAGCCATCAGTAATGAATATTACAGTAGCTAACAGAGAGCCGCTAGCGGTGAAGGGAGTTGGCTCTGTTAACATACATATAAGTCAAGATAAGGTAATACAAGTGAATAATGTGCTATTTGTTCCCGGGCTAGCTGCTAATCTCCTTTCAGTTAGCACTATTGTGAAAAATGGACATAAGGTCACATTTAATGACAGGGGCTGTAAAGTTGAAAATGGTGAAGATGAGATACTATGCACTGCAACGTTGAACAAAAACTTATACATCATGGATACTAGTCAAGAAGTGGCTCATTTAACATCAAGTTCTCAGAATTGTAGCAGCACTTACCTGTGGCATCTGCGAATGGGCCATTTGAATATCTCAGATGTGAACAAGTTGCCTCGTTGTACTGAGGGTGTGACTCTGACTCAGGAACAAAGTAATGTCACCTGCACTTATTGTATGGAAGGCAGGCAAGCGAGGATGCCATTCAAAAATGTTGGTTCAAGAGCAACAAGGCCACTAGAACTAATACATTCCGATTTGTGTGGCCCCATGGAAGATTCATCATATGGCGGTATGAAATACTTTATTACTTACATCGATGACTTCACACGAATGGTGCATGTCTATTTTCTCAAAGATAAGTTGAATATTCTAGAAACTTTTAAAGATTTTAAGTTGAAAGTAGAGAATGAATTGGATCACAAGATAAAACAGCTTCGCACTGATAATGGCAAAGAATATTGCAATTATAACTTTGAAAAGTTTTTATCCAATCATGGTATAATTCATCAGACCTCTACCCCGTACACTCCCCAGCAAAATGGGATGGCCGAAAGAAAAAACCGAACTCTAGTAGAACGTGCAAGGTGTATGTTGTTCTGTGCTAACTTGGAGAAGAAATTGTGGGCTGAAGCATTGGCAACAGCTGCATATGTTGTAAACCGTTCCCCAACAAAGACGCTAAAAGGTAAAACTCCATATGAATTGTGGAAAGGCGAGAAACCAAACTTAGCACACATGAAAATATTTGGCTCTGAAGCTATGGTCCATGTACCTATGGTTAAACGTCAAAAATGGGATAAAAAGTCAACAAAAATGATATTAGTGGGATATTGCGAAAACACTAAGGGATATCGTTTCATGGACCCTAAAACGCACAAAATAGTGAAAAGTAGAGATGTTGTCTTTATGGAGAAGTACAATGAAAATGTGAGCATACCTGTGAATTGTGAAACTAATGTTACAGTAAAGGATGATCAAACAGCCACTACCAGTTCAGCCCCACCGGAAAGTACTAACTTGGGAAGTCAAAGAAAAGAAATACACACTCAGGAGTCGTCCACATCCGCACCTGTAATGTCCAGTAAGGACTCAGATAAACAAGAAGGTAAAAGTGAAGACTCAAGTGAGTATGACACTGACACTGGGGAACTAGATGCTACTTACTATCCTCCATATCCTATAAGACAGGATTATAGTAGTAATGTAACATTGAGATCTAAGAATAAACACACTGAGACACCGAGTGGAAAAAGGGGCCTACTGTGTTTATTTACTAATTTGACTGATCCGCAGACTGTTGAGGAAGCGCTCACATCACCACAAGCTACTGAATGGAAGAGAGCCATGGATGAGGAATATACTTCCATGATGAAAAATAAAACTTGGACTTTGACAGAGCTCCCACCAGGTAAAAAGGCTCTTCCATACAAGTGGGTGTTTAAAACAAAAACTGATCAGAGTGGAAATGTTCTCCGATATAAAGCAAGGCTTGTGATAAAAGGTTATGCACAAAGATGGGGCTCAGACTATGAAGAAATATATTCACCAGTTGTCAGATACACCACTATTCGCTACTTATTTGCTTTAGCAGCCAGATATGGATTGGCAATTGATCAAATGGATGCTGTATCTGCTTTTCTGCAGGGAGAGATTGACAGAGATATTTACATGCAACAGCCAGAAGAATATAAGGAAGGATCTCAGGTATGCATGTTGCATAAATCTATATATGGGCTAAAGCAGGCCAGCAGACTTTGGAATCTAAAATTAAATTCAGTTTTACAAGAGTTGGGACTGAAACAATCAAAAACAGATCCTTGTGTCTATTTTAATGCAGCTAAAAACACATTTATAGCCATTTGGGTTGATGACTTAATTTTATTTACTGCTGAAGAAAATACAAAAATTGTATTTAAAGAAAAACTAAAGAAACACTTTGAAATGAAAGATATTGGTCCGGCAAGCCAATGTGTTGGTCTACACATTACCAGAGATGGTGACACAGTAATGCTAGATCAAGAGAAATACATTAATGAAATACTAGCAAGATTCAGAATGTCAGATTGTAAACCTGTGAAAACGCCATTTGAAGTTGGCATGAAATTCAATGAAAATGAAGAAGAAAAACTGACTGACTGTCCATATCAACAAGCCATTGGTTCCTTACTGTATGTGGCTCAAGGTACCCGACCTGATATATCCTTTGCAGTAAATACACTGAGCAGATTTAATAAAAATCCTACAGCTGCACATTGGACTGCGGTGAAAAGAATATTCAGATATCTGCAGGGTACCAAAGACTTGAAGTTGATTTATACCAAAGATGGTAATGAGAATATCACAGGATATTGCGATGCCGATTGGGCGAGCGACGTGCGCGATCGTAAGTCGTGCACTGGTTACATTTTTTTGTTACAGGGTGGTGCTATATCCTGGCGGTCACATAAACAGCAGACCGTAGCACTTTCCACTGCAGAAGCGGAATACATGTCGATGTCTTCGGCGGCGCAGGAGGCGCTGTGGCTTCAACAGCTACATGCTGAACTCGATCGACAACAACAGAGCAACCCATTCGTCATATTCAGTGATAACCAGAGTGCCATAAAGTTGTCTAATAATGATTGTTACTTACCTAGGTCAAGACATATTGATATTCGTTATCATTTTCTCAAAGACCATGTTAATAAATTAGAGATAAAGTTTTGTTATGTTAAAGGTGAGGAAATGATTGCTGACAATTTAACTAAAGGCACTACTGCCGATAAACATTTGTATTGTGTAATGAAAATGGGGTTGCGTCCCAAGGGAGGGTGTTAGTAAATAGGAACGCAACCATTTTAATTATATTTTTATGCACCTGTGGCGCTGTGTTCGCCGCTAGGTCTCTTCTCTCATCTGTCAAGTTGTTGCCGCGCTTTTAATCGTACAGTAATAAAAGTCTTAATATTTCTAAATAACAAAGTTTATTTATTTACCACAACCACGAAATATTCCTACAAAAAGGAATAAGGAAATCATGCTATGCCAAACGTAAACTCCATATGAAAGCTAGAATGAAGAATGCTAATTCATTAGCCAATAAGAAGTTACTTAAAATATATAATAATGTGCTTAGAAAATGTATCAATAAATCTAAAAGGATAGTCAATAATAATTACATCTTGACTAATAAAAATAAATGTAAGGCGACATGGAATTTAATATCTTCTACTACTTCCAGCAATATTAAAAATAAAGACATTGACTGTATAAAGTATAATAACTCAACATATCGACATCCAAATGACATTAGCAATATTTTCAATAATTACTTTACTGACATTGTTAATAATAACACGAATAATTATAACTTGACTTCATCAGCTAATAGTATACGATTTAAACACCCATCTTCAATGTTTTTAAAACCGGTTGATATTAGTGAGGTTTATAAAATAATAATGTCTTTGAACAACAGTAATACCTGTGGTTATGATAGTATTTCAACAAAAATAATTAAGTTGAATGCTACCTACTTGAGCGCACCTCTAACTCATTTAATAAACCTTTCATTCAGTCAAGGTAGCTTTCCAGAACAATTAAAGCTATCAGTAGTTAAACCTGTATTTAAGAAGGGGGACCGTTGTGATCCCACTAATTACAGGCCTATCACAATAGTTCCAGTGATCTCCAAGATCTTTGAAAAAGCCATGTGTAAACGATTAAATGATTACTTAGGGAAACATAATATTTTGCAACCAGATCAATACGGTTTCAGAAAAGGTCACTCAACTGAATTGGCATGTTTTGAGTTAGTGAAGTGCGTGACATTATCTATAAATAATAAACTACCAATAGCGTCAATCTTTCTTGATCTAAGTAAAGCATTTGATAGCGTTAATCACAATATACTTCTAAGTAAGCTTGAAAGCAATGGCGTTAGAGGTATAGCATTAGACTGGTTCAAAAGTTACTTAGAAGACAGAAAGCAGTGCACTGAAATCTCAAAAATTGTCCCAAAAGGTAACAGTTTCGTGAAACAAACATTTAAGTCGGAGATTCGCATCAATAAGGTGGGTGTGCCGCAAGGGAGTAATTTAGGACCACTCTTGTTCCTTGTTTATATAAATGATCTTTCCCAGGCTACGTCACATAAGACCATATTATTTGCGGATGATACAACACTGATAATCAAAAGAGACAATGCTAATACGTATGAAGCAGATATAAATAATGCTTTGACTGACATAAAAAATTGGACTAATAATAATAATTTAAATATTAATTTAGATAAAACTTCATTAATACAATTTCATTCATATAATAGTAACCCCGTGCAATTAAACATTAATTATAAAAATAGTTCAGTAATGGAGACTGATAGTGTTAAATTCTTAGGCCTTTATATCGACAAACATCTAAATTGGAAAGGCCATGTTAATTTTGTATGTACTAGGTTGGATAGGTTTGTATTTGCCTTAAGAAAACTGAGGAACACTGTTTCTCTCGAGGCAGCTATCACCGCCTATCACGGGTATGTGTCGTCGGTGCTTAGCTATGGGTTGCTTCTTTGGGGCAATTCTGTCGAAGTTCAAAGAGCATTTGTTTTGCAAAAGAAATGTATGCGTGCTATAACTAATGCTCAATTCACAGACAGTTGTAAGCCCATTTTTAAGAAGTTGAAAGTTTTACCGCTTGCTTGCATTTATATTAGAAAGGCTTGCTTATTTGTTAAAGACCATCCAGAACACTTTCAAAGGAGGATTGATGTTTTCGTGGGATGTCAGAGAGCCCAGTACAGAAATCTGTTGCATAAACCTCGCTGTTGTAGTGCCATTTACAGTAAAAACGCGTACAACATGTGTATAGTCGTGTTCAATCACCTCCCTGAGGTATTTAAAACCTTGCAGGGTGGTGAATTTAAAAGAAATATTACTAAATGGCTCTTGGAACACTGTTTCTATAATGTGAAGGAATATTTAGATTTTAATAGTAATACATAGAGTGTTATAATGTGTAAATGATTATATATAATATTGTAAATTGGGCTCGACTTTTGAATCATGGCTGTTATTATAAGTCTGAATGTGATTATTGACATGCTGACAAACTATTGTTACTATCATAGTTAATAGTTATATAATGTACCTTAATTATTGTATTGTTATCTCATCTGAAAACAAAGATTTGCATGTCGTTTTATTATCGACTGGATACTTGTACTATCATATACTGTAACAACTTGTATACCTATATCTAAGTATTCTGGCAAATAAATAATTCTTATTCTTATTCTTATTCTTAACTAAGAGACGGCTTACGATTAATCCGTTCCAAATAAATTATGATAACCATTGTGATGAGATTTTTTTTAGTTAAAAACTGTTATTATGAAGAGCATGATGTTATTTATTCTTCGAATAAAATTAAATTACTTATGCAAACATAACATACACAGGGTTAGAAGTTTGTTTTAAATTTTCGCATCTGCATTTTTATGCATTATGAATGTTTGACAAGATTTTTTTGTAATCAATCAAAAAGTCAAGTATTGTACGCATTAGCGAACATTTCATTTGCTCTGTATACTTACATAATTTGATATAAGTATCCTGGTCTAAAAGTTCTAGGTAACATTCCTCCATTAGCTACATGGTTGACAAACGAGTATTTTTTTCTTATAGACACTGGTGGTTCCGTAGTAGCTAATATTCTACATATTCTTAATTTTTTTATTAACTTAATCATCAATTTAGGTAGGTACCTATTTGATTCATAGTTCACCTTATAAGTAAATTTATGCAAGTAATTTTAGTTTAATTTACGTCAAAATTTAATACATATATTTTTAATTTACTAAAATGTGCGCAACTGCAATGTACAGCAAACACACAGCAAAACAAAAACACAACATGTTATGTTATGACTGACTGACAGCAATGACGGGTGACCATACCGCAATGTTAATTTTCATTGACTGATATTAAACTTGAATGACTATTTTCTCAATAACACTTAACATTTATGTGATGATTTTTTGTCAGTCGGCAAATATTTTAGCTGCACACATTTTAAAAACTTATATGTACTTCGTTTTTTTAGCATTAGAAAGAAGGTAAAGCAATCTTGACGTGTCTTTTTATTAAAAAACCACTTTTGAAAAATAAATCACAGCAAACATGTAACATTTAGCAAGGACAGATGGTCATTTACATTCTTTTGGTTTCATATAAGTATCTAAAAGCGTAATCTTAAAGCGTGTTTCGATATAAAGACTGATAATATGTTGTTTACCCTATTTTTTATGTTAAAAAACGAAGTGTAATTAGGTCATTCTCCAGATTTGTGTTCTACATATTGCGACGCTTTTTTTCCACTTACTTTTCAAGAATTTTATCTTAAATATATCGATCACTGAAACTTAAATGTCCGTAGGACACTTTATAATTATTATAGGTAAATCCATAACTGAAAACTGTATCAGAATCTTCCGCAATTTCTTCAAAAATTTATCCACGAAAGTTATTCGAAACAAACGCTCAAATAATGACACTTGAACCCTGTTCCAAACTCGATTGGGGCTTACATAAGTAAACCTAAAAAAAAGTAAAACTTAAATGGTTCCCTCTATTCCCCGCCGACCCCTAATGAAGCCTGGGCACAGCTGCATTCCAGCCGCGCATTTTCTGGGAACACGCCTCTTTAATGGTAACAAGGAATGTCAGCCTCAAACCTGCGCGTACGCACTTGTGCCATAACAAACGATTGAAACTGATTTGGCTTAAAGATCCTCGGTATATCTGAAAAGCTACCTAAATATTGTAGCAAAAGGTAAATCGATGTTAAAAGCATTGTGTCTCTCATAATATAATGATATAAATAAGGTATAAAGATGTCAAATATTATGAAATACAGTGATTTAAAAATAATTATACGTATAGCGAGCTACTGTTAAAGTCACTTGACGACTCTTGGTGACCAGTCGCCAAGTAACTGGGGCTAGGTTATTAATTTAGTCGCTGTATTTGTGATTTTGTAGGTTAGGTTAGGTTATTTTTGTTGCTCATTTAATGAACACCCATTTATTAAAGTTTAATAATTAAACAAAGTTATGTAAGTATAGACAACCAAGTACCTAAGTGCTTTATAATTTTTACGGCAGTTCCTACGTCAGAAAAAGAAAACAATAAGGCTCATTGTTAAGTTCACTTGTAAGTGAAAGAAAAATAGTCTTTCATGTTTTAAGCTATTACCATTAGATATTGAAACTTAGGGTAGTAAAGGAATATCTTTACCGACTACACCTAAATATGATATAGGTATATTTAAAATAATCAAAGATGTATATATTCCGCTGAACCAAAGGTTATGATGATCAATATCCCATTGAAAACATGCATAATGCATTGGTCTTGTACCTAATTAACCGAGAGTAATACTTTTGTTTAATAATCTTTTTGTTCAAGTTTTTACGTGAAAATTGATGTTATGTTAGTCAGTTAAAATTTTAAAAACAACTGAGCTTCATTTGCTCGAATGCAGCGGCCGCATCGCGCGGTTGTTTTTATACTCTTAGAATGTGTATTACTTAAAAATTTTTAGTACGTCGTACGGAAATAAAAATACACTATAAATAACTTGGTAAAATAGGCATCCAGGTGTTTTAGTTTCGTTAATTATTAGGGGGTTTTCAGAAAAAAAATGTACCCGTTTGCCTTAATTGCCTTTGGTTAGAAAAAAAAATGTATTTTTTTATATTTTTTTTCTTACAGATTAGGCCAATCTATGAAACTAATTTGAATATTTTAAAATTTGGTCGCGTATTTTTTTTTAAATTTAATTTTTTTAAATACCGGGTATGGTTGACCGGATATACGTCATCCAGTAGCTCGAAACTCTTGATTTCCTCTGCCCATCTGCTTAGAGAAAAAATACTGTTATCTGTCATTCGTACGTCGTCATGTCGTCAATACGTTTCTAACCTTCTGATTCTGAAAGTCTATTTTCCACGATAATTTTTGAAAAAATGCTTACCAGTGGAAACTCCGCTGAAAAATTTGTCAAGGCTGACGCGCTTAATCTACCCAAAATGCGAAATAGGTCCATTTACATACATCAATATGATCTTCGGAGCAGTACAAGAGAGATATCCTAAAATATTCGACATTTGCAAGACGACACCAGTTCTCATGTAGATCTTCCCTAACACGGACGAATATTTTGCCGGGCCTATTCATGGAGTCATTTGAACAAATAAAACACTTACTATATAGTCCATTTTTTAGTTTCAAAAATGAAAATATCCTTTTTGTTTTGTTAAAAACCTATCCTATTGACATCAGTTAAATTTAAATGACATTATGACAGACATTGACATTATTTTTTAAGTGAAGCGTGAGAGCAAAGGTAAAAGAAAAATGCCTTTGAATCTTTAATGACGTTATTTGAAGATCAAATGAAAGACATCAGTTTTTTTGGAATATTTCCGCTATTAGCTGTTTATTTTTAAGTCCGACTACAGAAAATGGTTGTATAACATTATTCCTCAATGATAAAAATATAAAAAAAATACAAAAAAATATTTATCCAAAGGGATATCCTTAATTTTTCCATACAAAATTTATTAGTCAGTTTTGTGACGATCCATACGACATGGTATGGTTAATGCGTTACAAAACTGACAATTAAGAGAGGGACACTTTTTTTATTGCTTAAATCGATAGTGCTTGTGATTCTGAGCAGAAATAACCCAAAACTAGTTAGGTTTTAAATAAAAGTACAGGGTACACTTTTTTCTGAAAATGCCCATTAACGTCGATCTACAATTACTGTATTGCATTATATTGTTGATCGAAGTTTAATAATCGGTTTCGGTTTAAAGAATTTATTCTCATAAGAACAAAAGTATATGTTCACTTAAATGAGAACTTACAAGCTATACATAATAATTAATCTAAGATAGTAGTAACAAGTAACATGCAAGTAACATAATATTAATCTAATCTAAGATAGGTAGTAACATACTTATTACATTTATGCAATACTAAAAAGTTATATGCTCCTGATTTTTATTACAAAAGGTGCTATGAAATATCAATTTCGTAAACATAATTTTTAAGCAGTTTCTTGAACATATTTAAAGAATTTTGATTTCTGATATCTATTGGCAGATCATTATAAAGTTTCACTCCTCCATGCGTCAGCGTTCTCTTGCCGTAAAATTTAGTACGAGATTTAGAAATTTGTAAATGTTGTAGGTGTTTTTTCCTTTTGCTATATTTATGTATTATTATCTTGAATGTGATCTGTGTATGTACGTGTTTTTTTACAATTTTATGGATTAGTAAGCAGGTTTTAAATGTATATAATTGTTTAAGGTGCATAATTTTTGTGTCTTTGTATATAGTAGATGACGGGGTACGAAATGGGTAGTTAAACAGAGTTTTGATTAGTTTGTTTTGTGCAATTTGTAGTCTTTTCAAATATTTAGTCGCAGCGTTACCCCACATCTCAATAAGATATTCAAGATGGGATTTTATTAGATCATTCAATTGTTTGAAATTTATACAGATGGCTTATGGCCCACGACTTCTTGCGCGAAGAATTCGTTTATCGCTGTCTCGTGGTAATTTTGCAGTATTACGGGATAAGAACTACCTTATGTTTTTACTGAGGTGAGGTCTCATACTTTTTATACCAAATTTCTATTAAATCAGTTGAGCGGTTTTCGCGTGAAAGGGTATCAGACAGATGTAGCGTTATTTTCGCATTTAGAATATTTACAAATGAAAAGGTAACAGATGAAAAAAGTTACTTTCGCAATTATAATATAAGTATAGCTTAAGAAACTATGACTAACATTTTATTGTTGTTTGTTTCAGAAATGTCTACTCTTACAAGTGTAACATACAATTATTACCAAAATGGTCAAAATTATGTATCTTTTGATGGTATAAATTATTAGGAACTTGTCACCTGCTTTATTGTCACTTGTAAAATTATTTTATTTTATCTTTTGTACCTTATAATTGGGCAAGTGGACAACCAAGTAAATCGCCGAGTCATAGGCTGATTTTACGGATTTCCACTTAATTCTTAAAATGTGTAAGCTATATCGCGGACGGACGGACGGACAGGTGGACATAGCAAAACTATAATTGTTCCTTGTTAGTACTACGGAACGCTAAAAAGAGGTATTAACATTATTATACGAGTATAGTCTTATTTACTTCAAGAGGAGAAAGCTCATGGTAAATTTCAAATATTATTTCGCACATAAATTTTGAATAACTGACAGGTGCGAGCCCGGGTTTGAACCCACGGCTCTCTGCTCGAGAGGCCATAGGCCAAACCACTAGGCTGTCACGACTTATTTACTTTTATATCTTGCAAAATCTGGAACGAGCTTCCCGCTGGGGTCTTCCCATCGAGTTACTACGACCTGGGTGCCTTTAAGAGGCGAGTGTACAATTTTCTGCAGGGCCGACAACGCACTGGTATCGCGTAAAGCGCTGCGAGTGTCTATGGACAGTGGTGTTCATTTAACATCAGGTGACCCACTAGTTCGTTTGTTGCTCCACTAACATAAAAAAAAATATATATACTATTTTATTTACTTTTTGCAATATTTTGCACAATTAATCGCACGTTGAGTACCAGGTTCCCATGGGAGCGAGAAGCCCCTACGACTCGCGATCACGCGATCTCATCTGCGTGAGAACCTCCGAACTTGCACGCATTCTTTAACAATTATGCGCCTTTTGACCTGAGGTGGTGGAGATAAAAATAAAAACCGGCCAAGTGCGAGTCGGACTCGTGCACCTAAGGTTCCGTGCAAATTAGTTATGAAAAATATACGCCGTAAACAGACGTAAAATTAATTAATAGTTAATTATATGAATTAAAGAAGAGCCATAATTGATGAAAAAGCAAATTGGATAAAATAAATTGTTTCGATAAAATAAAAATTCCACGCGGACGGAGTCGCGGGCAAAAGCTAGTAGTAACATATAATCGGTGAAAATTTCAAAGATATAAGTAAATATTACGGTTCGAGAGATAGAGCCCTGTGACAGACGGACGGACAGACAGACAGACAGTGGAGTTGCAGTAATAGGGTCCGTTGGCACCCTTTGGGTAGGGAACCCTAAAAACGAATCGATGATGTAAAGGTCGGCGGGGTATAGCAGATTGTACCTATAGTATGTTTACACATTTTGCAATGTATTTTCGTTTATTCAAAAACTGGTGTGATTTTTTGCACATGAATTATTCATCATAAACAAAAGGAAGATTTATAGGGAACAAAACTTGAGCATCTGAAAGTTACCCTGAAAGACGAAAAGACACAATTGACCTTCTCTGTTTTTTTCGCTATTTTTTATTGAAAGGCGAACGTTAGTCAACGCGTTTGAACAATGTAATTGATGTTTACAAGAAGTAATTCAATAGCAATTTTGTATTTGAAAATGGATCCAGATAAATGCTAGCAAATGGGTAGTGTAATCGACTGGCTTGCTCTATAAATGGGTCACACAAACAGCTCCACTTTACATGACACCGCAGTCCCCGCGGATCATTTGCTGAGCAAAGCGTATAAACTTTTTTAAACATTACATATGGGTAGATAGGTACGTTTTCATACATATTGTGTAATATTTATTTACGTGTTGAGCGTAGACGTGAACAAACAAAGGATTACGAGCCATCCGTGTCTCCAAAATGACTGTAACACGATTTTGGTCACCATCTCAGACCATAGAAAGTCACCATTCATGCTCTCTGGAGTGGTCACGACATATTATTATGACAACGTTCGGCATGGTACGGCAAATGCCTGCGTTTCGGCTATACCTACTTAGCTATCTCTCAAAAAAGAAAAGAATTGCATCGGAATACAGGAAACATTCCAGCGATACCTTTTATCCTCCAGCTGTCCACGACATAACTGAAATACTGCTGAACCAATAGAGTCGGAATTGAAATTTTTACATTGGAATATCTAGCCTTTTGAAATGCAATGCACACTGCATTTCTATTACGGAATTTCATCATCCGACGCTTTGGCGTGAGGGATTAATCGTATAATATCTCCGCAAGTTTTTTACAATATTCAATTAAAACTAATAACTAAATACCTATTTTTCTAGTGTCTACAATCGCGCGTTTATTGTGATTGGACAATTATTCCTCACTTTTAAAATGCACAGTTGAGACCTTTAATCGACTTTCTAATTGCAGACTATAGCGACGCTTGAGTAACAAATGGATTAAATTAGCATACCTAACAACCTAGACAAGCTAGGAGTACAGGGTTTTTTATAAATTAACCATTTCAAAGACGACAGTTTGATTGCATTATTCAGGATTGGCCACGCTTCGAACAACTCGTTTTCACCTTTAACAAAACAAAGCACTCGCGGACTGCACGAAATGCCTGTTTAAAGGTTTCTATATTCCGGTCTGAATCACAGTGCGTGGGCTACGCATGTCATTGGAACAAAGAACAATAACTTCCTTTTATCGACGCGTTATGATAGGTATCTAATGGTCTGGCGTTATTAATAGTTTAGGCTAAGTAGGGCAGCCGTCAGACGGTTGTGTCTCGAAATAGCTCTGCATACACATGCGCGGGCAGAGCGCGAATCGCGAGCTTACGTGGTCGTAAACAAATGATTGCTGACAATTATCGCGCTGCGCGGGCGCGTAGCGCGGTGGCGTCGAGCGCCAGGGTTGAGCGTACCAACTTATCATTTCATACACATAATTTTTAACCAGTTTATTTTTATTCCAGATGGTTTTTGAACTTTGTCGCTGACGATGTCTAAGTTATAGCGAGCACGCAATGGAAGATCAGAGTGAATAGGCTGTTACTGAACCAGTAAGCTACATCTTTGGTCTCATCTGCACTTCCTACCAGGTGAGATAGATGTTAAACGCTGCTCAATTTTAAAAAGAAAACTCGATGTGATACCTACATTAGGCAATTACGACCATGGATAGACTATAGGTCCTTAGGTATCCAGCTAGAACGGCTTACATCTTTGCAATAGCCTCAAATGGCCGTTGAAAAATATACTTTTACAATTATTTTATTGATAGGCATTCTGTTGAAATATTTGCATACTTGCTTCAAACACAACAACAATGTATTTTTTGCATTAGTCATCACTGCACTTTACGAATCGTAACACTTGCGTGCGCGCAATAACGGTGCATTGGTTTTTCTTAAGGATAGGTATCATGATTGTTATCTGCAAGTTCGCATTGCCTTGTGAATTTCTCAGAACACGAGCTCTGTTCACAACATCAAACAAAACGATTAAGTACTATACTCTACGTATACATCGTTTATGAATAATTTATTTAATTCATTTTATTGGTTTACTGCTTTTATTATTTATACACGTTCTCTGCTCGTAGGTACGCGTGGGCAAGTGTACCTAATACCTTTATTTAAGTACCTTGGTTACTGGGGCTCCGTATCATAATTTTTGAATAGAATTAGAAGTACGCGTTTTAACCTAAATCAACAAACATAATATGCAAAGTGAATCTAATTGCAATGATAGGTAAAAAGTACTTTACGCATAGTATCGAAAACTGAAATTTTAGGTTACAATGCATTTACTCTGAAAGCAATGAAAATGGGCAGATTAGTTACAGAGTTATAAAAAATCAAGTTGTATGTAGTACGTAAGGGTCAATTAACTTTAGACTCGTTCAGTGTTCACATTGTTAACATTCTGCTACCTGCTAAAGGTTAGTATGTTTTAAGTGCTCAAAATACCATAACATTTTGAATACCAAGAGTTCTATACTTTAAATTTTTTTATAAGGAATATCTTCACTACAGAAACATTTAAAATAACGTTAGGATTGGACTTGCTGGCATTTTTACTAACTGTCAATTCTAGAGTTGCCATCTGTGTAAATGTGTAATTTACTGATATAAAAATGTTGCTGATTTTTAACAGACTTCGTAAAAATATAAGGATTGTCTTGATTCGTCTGTAGATAATATGCTTTTTTCGCGCATAGTTTTTGAGATTTTATCGTACCTACATAGAATTAAATCTATTTTGTCACTGTTTTTATAAAGATCTGTATTATAAATTAACTTACATTGATTTTTTTCATCCACTCTTCTATCCTTCTTGTGTTGTGATTGAATAAAATCTAGTTGTATATTTTGTAAGAATATGTATTTCCAGTCCAACACTGGCAAATCATACAAACAAAACATAATTATGTATGTATTGTCATGTATTTATTATGCAAGTAATAATACGCATTTTTTATTAACCAAAATCTCTTCGTCATTACCTCACATACATAGGTACTTTAAACGGCATTCATGCCGCTGATTAATGTTATTTATGTAAAAAAAAGAAAATATAACAATGCTACAAACTGGTAGGTAGGTAAAATCTGACGCTGGTAGCAAGTAAAATTGTAAACCCAATCGGGGATTTCGGAAACGGCTCTTATGAATTAGATGAAAATTGTAGTGGGGATTTTTGGGGGCGACCGACCGATGGCTAGAGTACTGATGGCTGATGGTCAAGGCTGGAGTAGTGATGTGGTGATGAATTCTATGTTCTCGTTTTGGTAGAGTAAAATATCAAGAAGCGTTCATATTCGTAAAAAACATCGGCGCAGCCGCGTCCGTCACTGAATCACGGCGCGCGCGCACCGCGCAGGGACGTCGACCCCTGCAACCTTGAGCAGGCCAATTAAATCCAACAATATGCTCTTATTCGCGACTGTGTAGTAGCATTAACTCCCGAGCTAAATCCGGGTGGCACAATGTTGTATAGCCGACCAAGGAGTTCTTTTACCACCCTAAGGTTTAAGGAAAAAAATCTAAATGCATAGTTTATTCTATTCAAAAATGGTTGGTTCACCAGGTGATAGTTGTCACAAAAGATATATTATAATATCTGTGCTCCTCATCTTCAGTAGGTAGGTAAAAGTTGCAAGAGACAGATTTCTCTCCTCGTTCAGCTTTAAATAGCATACAAAATAATAAAGTGATCATATTTAAATTAAACAAAATTAATAAAATTAATTATGAATATATTAATACAAGTAGACATATACGGTCATGTCAATATTTTATTCCTTATTCTAATTACAAAGGAATTAATTACGGTACAGTATGTACTATCGCCCCAAGCGCCAGATAACCACCTTAAAGGCCCAGTTTGCGTGCAGTGGCTAGACATCTGTCCATAACAATCCATAGCAATAAACATCAACGGCTGCAAGCAAATTTGTTATGAAAATGGGTATCTGACGTCTGGGGCGATGGTACGTCAAATCAGCTACCCAATATTCATGTCAATGTGTACCTATGTTAATGCAAGTTCATGTCAGTTGCACAGCTTAAAACATTGAAGGCTTATTATACGTGAAAAACTTAAACAAAGGGCTTTTAAGTAGCAGTAACGTGTAATATAAAACATAGAACCTCCTCCTTTTTTGAAGTCGGTTAACAAATTGACGGACAAATTGGAAAAAATACTCTAATTTTTAAATTATTCCCTGTAAAATAATTGTAAAAAAACTATCGTGTGACATCGTGTGTATCGTATCCTGTGTATGTGTGTGTATTAGGTGTATTAAAATTCTGATCTCTAAACCTGATTTTCCTTTCTGCCTAAAAGTAAACGAAATGAGTAAAGTATTTATACCTACATAAGTGACAAAATAGTCGCTTGATTGTATAAATCATTGCTGGTAGAAATCATTCATTTAAATATTCCTTCTTATTAGTTTATTGCGTATTTTCTTTAGTTGGCTATCTTAAAAATTACTATAGTAGAGTCATTTGACAGAAAAAATAAAATTAAAACAAATATCGTTGTAATAAAATTGTCGAAATCATCATTGTAAAATGACTCTACCATGGTTACAGTACTAAAGACCTCTACAAGAGTAAACACATCAAAAACATTCGTGAACATGCATAAAAAATGTATACAGTCGAACATAAAAAAACTCCTCCTTTTTGAAGCCGGTTACAAGTAATAATAATAAATAAAAATAATTTACTTCAGGCAGAACCCATATTACAAGATAAACAAGTCAAAAGAAAAAATTTAAATTAAATTGAAATAATAACAATTAAAATTAAGCAAAAGAAAATTATAATTGCGCGGCACTGAGTGAAGATCGTCACTTAATTTGACCAGTGACGATCTTCACCCAGTACTTTGTCATAGGGCAGTCCAGGCGGGCGGCAAACATATTCAGAATGATATTGGAGCTGCCGCGCACTCTGTTCATCAGAGACGCGACTCTCTTCCGTCTGATGGCGTGGGTTATAAAACGTTTCAAAACACTTGCTTTCTTCTCTACAATTCATAATTTGATGAGCACGGCGTTATTTTACCTGTAGCCAATGAAGACATCCTAAATTTATACAAAAGATAATATACAAATATACAATTATTGACAAGCTCGTGCGCGGCGCTCGGCGGAACCCTGTCCCAGGGAGCCTCTGCTGTCCTTAACAAGATTGTTTTTAATAAGTGCGGCAAACGCTGACTGCGACAGGGTTCCGCGGAGGGTCGCGCACGAGCTTGTCGGACTATACCAGGGGTATTTTTTTGACGTGACAACGTCTAATAAATCGATGAACGCCGGCTGCATGCACGAAAAAGGATGACGCAATGTAATGTAGCGATTACGAGTCAGTAAACTTAAGATTTATTTAAATGGAAAGTTAGCCAGGCCGCCGATGTAGACTTGACTAAAAAATACTGGCTCTAGACCATAGGTTCCCAACCTTTTATGGACTACCGCCCCATCAAGATGAAAAAAAATCTAACGACTCCCTCCTTCTTTACTTATCAGCTTATTACTAATTTTATACGTCTATCTATTAATCACAAATTACTAATTATTTGGACCCGTTACCGCCCCCGCAAAAAGCTCCAGTAACCACCGGGGGGCGGTACCGGCCCCATTGGGAACCTGTGGGGGCTTTAACTTTTGCCATGTTCACAGAAGAGACGCGAATAAAATAACTGTATATATTAAAAAAATTAAAAACCCCCAACACAATTAAGTCTAAGATCCCTTCCGCAGCATATAAAAGTGCTGATAACTTTGAAACGGCTGATCTAATTTTGATGAAACATGTCTAAGAACCATCGCCAAGAAACCTGCTTTCAAATAAAAAAACCGCATCCAGATCGGTTCACCCGTTTAAGAGTTATGATACAGACAGACACACACACATAGCGGTCAAACTTATAACACCCCTCTTTTTGTGTCGGGGGTTAAAAAGGGCGCTGTCTAAGAACAGCCTCGGCTTTCAAGATGATGCCTTTACTTCTGCGTCCGTAATCAATAGATGGCGAAGTCCGATTGAATTTTGTGTTTTAAAAATGTTACCGTAACCTTTGTTCAGGCCAAGTTCTAAGATTGTAAATCTTTCTCGTGAATATTTTTAATACGGGTTAAAGCTGGCAACTTGTACATTTATACTTACTAATATTATAAAGCTGAAGAGTTTATTTGGTTGTTTCGTTGAACGCGCTAGGAACAACTGGTTCCAATTGAAAAAATATTTTTGCGTTGAATAGTCCATTTATCGAGGAAGGCTATAGGCTACATAACAAACATCACGTTATGATATAGTAACCAGGTGAAACCGCGGGTACTGCTAGTGTATAAATAAATATACTCATACATATTTACATTGATGGATGATATTGCCTTCAATCTATTTCTCACTGTAAACATATCATTACCATAGCCAGCTGAGTAACGTAACAGCGTAACAGTGCGTTAAACGGATTTTTTAAACCTCCGGGTTTCGTTGCGCTCCATCGCGTCGGTCGCAGGCGCATCGTACGATTTTACTATACTATGAGCTCAGGATAATGACCCGCGCTCGCGCAGCGCTCCGCACAATGAGGTGCGTAACCTACGTACACTCACCATTCAAAGTCCTATTCCTTGTTGGTTTTATGTGTGTGTATAAACTTAAGACTCCAATAATACTTAATACTCTTTAGCTATTCAAAGAGGGAACGCTGCCAGTGTCTTCGGAACCTTGCCTAAGGGGACCTCTTTTTAAAACATGTTTTAGTTGTTAAAATTGTATTTTTTCTTTTCTTAATAGACTCAAAGTATATCTCGTTTAGCATAGAATATTTACAACTAGCGCCCCGCCCAACTAGCGGCTTCGCACGGGTGCAACTATATTATGCATGTATTATACATATAAACCTTCCTCTTGAATCACTCTATCTATCTAAAAAAACCGCATCAAAATCCGTTGCGTAGTTTTAAAGATCTAAGCATACATAGGGACAGACAGACGGGAAGCGACTTTGTTTTATACTATGTACCTAGTGAATAGACTGCTTGATAGGATTAATTAAAGTTTTTATGATATTATTTAGAATAGAGAATGAAACGAGCAATTCAGGATTTCTTCTAAGAAATTATTGCATTTTTTTCGCACTAGTTCACTCACAAGAGGCGAAGGCAGAACTGCGTTTAATTTTTCGCCTTTGTTCCCTTGCTAGAAATGAAGGTGCTACTGCGACAAGGAACAAGGCGAAAGAATAAACGCAGTTCTTCCTTCACCACTTGTGAAGGAACTGGTGCGAAAAAAACCGCAATCTTTATACCTACTCATAACAACGCACAGCTTAAATTAGTGGAACTAGAACTTGACTGGCATATTCCTTAAGGATTTAGAAGGGTTTTTTCAAATTACAGGATAGGGAGTTAGCCAATATTTTATTTTTCCATGGGCCGAGGCGGCGGGATGAAGTTTTTTGTTCTATAAATATAGTTCAGGTACGTAAAGTCGACAAAACCGAGGCCTGCCCAGTTTCAAAACAAATTTGCTTGCAGCCGTTGAAGTTCATTGGTATGGATTGGTATGGACCACGTATGGACTGATGTCTAGCCACTGCAAGCAAAATGGTCATTTAAGGTGTCAAGGCGACCTTTTTGTCGATGGTACATACATACAGTCAAGGAAACCGAAATGCGTAAGTACCAGGATGGAACCTTTTTGTTGCAAATGTCATGTTGACATTCTCTACATCTGCCAAAGAAATGATCGGGAAATTGAGTGTGAAGAGGTTCCACCCTGGTACGCGATTCAGTTTCCTCGACTGTACCTACTTGTAATGGATGGGAATACCAACTCAACTAAGTTGGCATACTATACACCAGATAGAGCGTAAAAATTTGAAAAACACAATCGATTTGAATTAGATAACTGTTTGACTCCATAAAGTTAAAATATTATGTTATTCAATTTAAGCTAAGAATAGAATAAAATTTATTTCACGCCATTTTAGGTACAATAAGATTTTGGAACATACAGAGTGGGTTTCACTAAAATCTACCTTGCAAGGCATGTGAAATTGAAAGTAGGGTCATTATTCGAGCGTTTCAAACGCCTCACTTTCGTGGTCACGCTTTCTACGAAACGGCTGTACATTTTGATGGCGTTTTTGGTTATATATTAGAGGACCTGTACTTCTACCACATAATTAAAAACTGTATCATAATCTTTTGCCATTTCTAGAAAAAAGTGTTCGCGAAAGATAGGCGGTTGGAACGCTCGAATAATGACTCAGTAACAAAAAACTTAACCTAAGTGTAATCCAAAAATTCCTGTATACTATAAAAAGATTTTTCGGCAAGCCATTTTTTAAGACATGTTTTAAATTTCGCAAATGTGAGATCTTTAATTACATCTGGCAGTTTATTAAATATTTAAGGCAGTTTATTAAGTGTACCTATAATATATAACGGCTTCTAAGCCGTAGCACAGAATATATAATAGTAATAGCCGTAGTGGCCTAGTGGTTTGACCTCTCAAGCAGAGGGTCGTGTGTTCAAATCCCGGCTCGCACCTCTGAGTTTTTCGGAATTTATGGGCGAAATTAATTTGAAATTTACCACGAGCTTTACAGTGAAGGCAAAGAACGTGAGGGAACCTGCATACATCTGCGAAGAAATTCAGTGGTGTGTGTGAAGTTTCCAATCCGTACTAGGCCCGCGTGGGAACTAAAGCCCCACCCTCTAAGAGGAGGCCTGTGCCCTGCAGTGTGACGTATACATATAGGCTGGGATGATGATGATAACAACACACACAACAAACAACAACAACAACAACAACAACAACAAGCACTTGTGAAAGTCGAAGAATCTACCACCGGTTCGGAAAAACCTCGTATAGAATAATTCGGCAAGAAACTCAACAAGTTATATTTTTACAAACAAAAGTACAATGTTATTAAATTACATAGGTACATCTGAAGCATTTAACACAACTATTTTTTTTAACACCGTAGATATAGTATACCTAAATCTTCCCAGGTGAATTTTTCGCTTCGAGCCATTACATTAAATTTGAACCTTAATACTATGACGATACAGTTTGTTTTGAAAGATAAGGGCTCGAAGCGAAAAATTCACCTGGGAAGATTTATACTTATAGTCTATTTGAAACTTGGGATCATCAATGCGAATCGGAATTATTTCCAAACATCTCTTCATAAAATAACTACGCAGTTCTTCGCAGATCTAAAGGGAAGCTTAGAACTTAGTGAAGTCACGCCTATATAAAGTACCTTCCTTACAAATTAATTCTTGTTTTAACAAAGTTTAAACCGAAGAATCACAATGTAAATAAAACTAAAGGAAAACTGTACTCCCTTGTTTACCTATAAACAAAACAAGTGAACAACTAAGTTTTGTTTATTCGCGCTCCTACAATGGGGTAGATATAGAAGAGTTTACAAACTGTAGGAGTACAGTACCGGTATTTGACTAAAATCACACAAACCTGATAATCACGCTTAGTATAATTTCTTAATCTGTGTTCTTATTGCTGGTTTGGTGGTTTGCTCCCAAAAAAACTGTCACAACTCTACACCCTACACGCGAATATTTATTGATCAATATGAAATAAAACCGATTTTGTAAACATATTTGTGTTATTAAACTACAAATATGTACTAACTTTATAAAAATAAACGTTTCTTTTAGTTAGTGCGGTTATAATGACAGAGGATTTAATATATTCTTGACATAGATGTAGTGTAGGTATAAAACTCTACCCTTTTTAATAGAGCTTCGGTCATTAATCATTAATCATTTTACATCAGATGTACTATCCTAATCCTTTATCCTCTGTATTACCACTATTACCAGCAAGTAACCACCAGCCTCAAAAGGACAGTAAACATACATACATAAGCCTTACTATCAAGTATTTCCAAGCACTTAAAATTTCCCAATAGGAAAATTAACTTCGCTTACAATAGACGTTATACGGTTTCATTCACAATATTACATAGTAGAATGCCTTCCCTAGGTATTACAAGGTTAAATTTCTTTATAAATAAATATCTGAGATATAGGTGCGGTGCAGGTGTAATAATTATTACGGATTGGTTTAGTTTTCCCAGTACAATACGTATTGACATTTTACTGATTGATTAATTTATCTACCTACATACGAAGTAAGTACATTCGAGGAAACTGAATTGCGTACTAGAATGAAACCTTTTTGTTGCAAATGTGATGTTGACATTCCGTACATCTGCCAAACAAATCATCGGGAAATTGACAGTGAAGAAGTTCCACCCTCGCACGCGATTCAGTTTCCTCGACTGTAGGTACTATTAGATTAATATTACCCGCGAATAAATAAAAGTAAAAAAATTAAAGTGGCCAGTATCAATAAAATTGATTAATAGTGAAACAGAGCTGATATTATGTTAAGTACGTTAAGTAAGTTACTCCGACACCTAGTGCTGATATAGTGTGTGTACACAGATACCTACATTCATCCAATTTTTTTTCTCGCTCATAGTCATAATAATCAATTTCTTGAAAACCCTTTTTTCAGGGTTTTGAGGTGAACAATTTAGAACGATATCTAGTTAATTATTCGCGAATGATGACCAGTGCGCCTGTCCGTTTGTTATTATTATGTTTGATTTTTTTAAATAGGGCGTGGGGTACATATAATAGTACATTACTGCAGAGGCCGTGAAGTAAGGGATTGATGGACGAGATTTGGGGTATACGGCCGAGTCGTAGACGAGGCCCCGGATAAAACGAGTCCAGCAATCCCTCTTCCGGCCGAGGATTGTATAGAGCTTTTCTCAAACATGCATCATCATCATCATCCATCCATCCAACCATCCATCCATCCATCCATCCATCCATACATCCACCCATACATCCATCCATACATCCATCCATAGATCCATTCATACATCCATCCATCCATCCACCTATCCATACATCCATACATCCACCCATCCATCCATCTATACATACATCCATCCATCCATACATCCATCCATCCATCCATCCATCCATCCATCCATCCTTCCATACATCCATCCATACATCCATCTATCCATACATCCATCCATACATCCATCCATCGATACATCCATCCATCCATCCATCCATACATACATCCATCCATACATCCATACATCCATCCGTACATCCATCCATCCATCCATACATCCATCCATACATCCACCCATACATCCATCCATAGATCCATTCATACATCCATCCATCCATACACCTATCCATACATCCATACATCCACCCATCCATCCATCTATACATACATCCATCCATCCATACATCTATCCATCCATCCATCCATCCATCCATCCTTCCATACATCCATCCATACATCCATACATCCATCCATCGATACATCCATCGATACATCCATCCATCCATCCATCCATTCACACATCCATCCATACATCCATCCGTACATCCATTCATCCATCCATACATCCATACATCCATCCATACATCCATACATCCATCCATCCATCACCAGTAGTTTAGGCGGTTTTATAGAAATAAAAGAAGATAGATTTTTTTTTTAATGTCGTAAATTGGCTGTATGTAATTTTTCCTTTGTCAGTTTAATGTTAGTAAGCAAATTTAAAAAGTTACAGCAGCGGACAATAATGGTTTTTCATACTTTCTTTTATGGCCTAGGCCAAGAAGTAATGTAGGGAGCCATAAACAACAAACTTCATGGCTTCATTTCGTGACATTAACGCATACATTTCGAAGCATGTTTGAGAAAAATAATTTAGGGGTTCATTAGGATGGACGTTTTTATATAGTAGATACCTACATCAGGAACAAATATGGTATAAGTAGATTTACTTTTCCGTTATACCTATTATTAATTTATTCAGTTATCTAGTTGTATAACTAGGGCTTAAATAAATAAATAAATAAATAAATAAATAAATATCACGGGACAATTCACACCAATTGACCTAGTCCCAAAGTAAGCTTAGCAAAGCTTGTGTTATGGGTACTAGGCAACGGATAAACATACTTTTCTCAAACATGCTTTGAAATGTATGCGTTAATGTCACGAAATGAAGCCATGAAGTTTGTTGTTTATGGCTCCCTACATTACTTCTTGGCCTAGGCCATAAAAGTAAGTATGAAAAACCATTATTGTCCGCTGTTGTAACTTTTTAAATTTGCTTACTAACACTAAACTGACAAAAGTAAAATTACATACAGCCAACTTACGACATTAAAAAAAATCTATCTTCTTTTATTTCTATAAAACCGCCTAAACTACTGGTGATGGATGGATGGATGTATGGATGTATGGATGGATGTATGGATATATGGATGTATGGATGGATGTATGGATGTACGGATGGATGTATGGATGTATGGATGGATGGATGTATGGATGGATGGATGTATGGATGTATGGATGGATGGATGTATGGATGGATGTATAGATGTATGGATGGATGTATGGATGGACGGATGGATGGATGGATGGATGTATGGATGGATGTATGGATGGATGGATGGATGGATGGATGTATGGATGGATGGATGTATGGATGGATGTATGGATGGATGGATGTATGGATGTATGGATAGATGGATGGATGTATGGATGGATGTATGGATGGATGTATGGGTGGATGTATGGATGGATGTATGGATGGATGGATGGATGTATGGATGGATGGATGGATGTATGGATGTATGGATAGATGGATGTATGGATGGATGTATAGATGTATGGATGGATGTATGGATGGATGGATGGATGTATGAATGGATGTATGGATGGATGGATGGATGTATGGATGGATGGATGTATGGATGGATGTATGGATGGATGGATGTATGGATGTATGGATAGATGGATGGATGTATGGATGGATGTATGGATGGATGTATGGGTGGATGTATGGATGGATGTATGGATGGATGTATGGATGGATGTATGGATGGATGTATGGATGCATGGATGGATGGATGGATGGATGGATGTATGGATGGATGGATGGATGATGATGATGATGATGATGATGACGATGATGATGATGATGATGATGATGCATGTTTGAGAAAAGCTCTATACAATCCTCGGCCGGAAGATGGATTGCTGGACTCGTTTTATCCGGCCTCGTCTACGACTCGGCCGTATACCCCAAATCTCGTCCATCAATCCCTTACTTCACGGCCTCTGCAGTAATGTACTATATATAGATAGATACATACTTAAATACATATTAAACACCCAAGACCCGAGAACAAACATTCGTATTTTTCATACAAATATCTGCCCTGGGCTTGCCTCATAAAAATACTATTCTGATTTATTTTGTCGAAACCACATAAGTTAGGCACTATCATTCAGAATAAATAAATGATGTGTATTAAATGTTTTAACAGGTACTTATGAGGAATTGTTATTAAATAATTTTATGCTGACTTCACTCACCGATACATAGCAGGAAGTGGTTAAACCCAAGTTGGAAGAATATTTTACACTGTTTTTTGTATTTATGTTACTGCATTAGGTTAGGTACTTGTATATACTTCTGTTTTTAGATAAGTAGCTAAAATAAATATGGAAGTTGTGAATATACTAACCGGAGCGCCATTGTTGCCCCATAGTGCGGACTTTAGGTATTTGTATAACTTAAACAAACACCAACACAGTAGGTAGATAATATGAATGGCAAATTCCTCTACCCACTTACTGGCCTGAATGATTTCGACATTCTTGGCGCAGCTCCGATAATCCGAGAAAAAAATAAACGAGCCAGCAACGTAAATACACCACTCAGAGTCGAAAGTGTGCACAGTGGCACGGAAAATAAATCAAGACGATATGGTGCGCTCGGGATAACGTATTTTTACGCAACAGGCTCTTTGTTTATAGTTATAGTAATGTCGGCGGGCAGACGGCTGGTTATTCAACCGGGCGCATTCCGCGACGGCTCCACTTTTTGCTCGCTCGCCGCCGAACCCTCCCGCGCTGTGGCGAGCCGAGAAAAACGACCAATTAGAGCTTTTACGGCGACGGAATTAACGTCTCCCATTGTCCGCGCACCGGCCTCCGCGGCCCTCGCCAGCTCTAGCTACCAGCTATTTATCTCGGGACAGATACTCCCGCAATCACGACCGCCTCACAAAAAAATAAATATCTTCCTTCACAGCGCATTATGCACAAATTGTGTTCGTTTATCTCGGAATAGACGTGTTTCGTAGCCGTCGCAGGGTGGAGTGATTGTGAGGTAATAGCGCTGGCGCCGGTGCGGCGACTCGAGCCATTGTTCGTCGGCGACACTTCCACTGAAGGCGAGCACCGAAAGCTCAGAGCGCGACGGAATTCCTTACACGACTTACATTCTATAGACAATGCCACCCCCAACTCCTAGACGAGCACCCAAAAATAATATAAACCACCCTCGTCCTTAACGACGTTTTCAATTTACGATTAAATACCAACATTCCCGACGTGAGTAGTTCTAAGTTTGGGTCGTTTTTATGAGTCACACCGACTCGTTTTAATCTCGAGGCCTAGTGTCGGACAATGTAGTATCAATAAAAAATAAAAGAGAACGTTTTTATGGTTGTACGTGGCGCAGCAGCCGAGCGACGCCAATAAAACTGATCAACACGGACCGGACAAAGAGTCCCCGCCGGCGGTGCACCGTCGACGTTATTTACATTTTTCTTACTCTATGGCAAAGTGGTGTCGAATTACTATCTCTTGGAATGTTTAGTAGGCAAGGCGGGACAGCCGTCGTTTCGAATTACCTTGTATAACTGACATCAGTTATATCTACCGCTCAATGTTTGAGGATAAATAGTAAAAAACTGTCATATTCCACATAAACATTTTAACCACGGAAAACCTTGACTGAAACTCATTTGATATGATTAGCAAATACGGGGAATCGAGGAACATTATTGAGTTCGACCGTGTTCATAGAATCTACACTTCACATAGCTACACATTAAATAGGTAGGTACTTAAATGATAAAAACACTACAATTCTTAACAATGACTTATTTAATGAGATCTTAAAAGGTGTTCCATTTTTGGTACACAGCATCAACTTTAAAAACGACGAGTCAGATAAAGTTCAACCTTTGATAACCGAAATGTGATAAAATCCATTACGTTTATTATTTTCCCAAACTATTTTACATTTTTGAAACTAATTTGGAAATACATAGGTAGGTATCTGCTTTGTTTCTACCTACCTTTTTGAGCATCAATGTAGACTTTGCCCTCTGAACTCTATCTCTCTCTATTTAAGTACTGAATTTGCATGGAATACATGAAATTGAGATTAAACGAGATATCAACCACAAATAACAAGACCATCAAGAATCCACCTAAGTCGTCTTAATTAATAAGATTCTAAGTAACTTTTCTTTCTCTTACACTAAAATAATATTATATATTTGTTTAGAAAAACTAGCTAAGCAGCAACTTCGTCTGCGTCCAAGAATAAAAAAGATCCTATGACAATTAGGAAATGTATAGCTTTCTATCAGTCAAAGAGATTTCAGAATTGGTTTAGTTTTTTATCTATCCCCTATAGATATAGATAAAAACCTATTGAAAACTTTTTCTATGTATTAATTAATACATTTATTTGTACAAGAAATACACGGTAATAATACATAATACATTTTTCATACATGACTAAAATAAAAAAAAACTAGCCAAGTGCGAGTCGGACTCGCGCACGAAGGGTTCCGTACAATTATCTATAAAAATCACGTTTGTTGTGGGAGCCCCCTTAAATATTTTTTTTATTTTAATTTAATGATTTATTTTTAAAGTCAATACATAATTAAATATTCTGTGAATATTTCAAGCGTCTACCTGTTGCCGTTATCAATATCGAGCAAAAAAATCACGTTTGTTGTATGGTAGCCCCCTTAAATATTAATTTTATTCCATTTTTTAGTATTTGTTGTTATAGCGGCAACTGAAATACATCATCTGTGAAAATTTCAACTCTCTAGCTATCACGGTTCCCGAGATACAGCCTGGTGACAGACGGACGGACGGACGGACGGACGGACGGACAGCGGAGCCTCAGTAATAGGGTTTCCGTTTTTACCCTTTGGGTACGGAACCCTAAAAAGAGGAAACAAAATAAATAAAATCTACATAAATATACCTAACTATAAATAACTAGATTAATATTCGTAATTATTCATCGTGTTTCACGAAATTATTATTTTTTAAAACAAAGATTACTAATCTAAAATAAAAACAAACACGAAACAACGAAACGTGAAACACGATGAATAATTACTATAAATAATAATAATAATAATAATAATAATAAGTTTGAGGGGCCCATTTAGTGAATGGCGAGTCATCGCCTACCAAAAGTTCAGTTTATGAGATATTGAAATGGTAGGTGTCCGTTATCTCACTCCATAGCCCGGTAATCCTGTCCACAACATCCCAACCCCATAGCCAATTCCATGTCGCTTCCTACCTGGCAATAGTTTGGCAACTGTGGAGGACTGTCCGCTAGCACATCCTCATGGTGTATTAGGGGATAGACCTCCATAGTTGCGCCCATCTCATTTATATTATATGGTACCAAAGGCCTCTTCATGTTGGCTTCGGCCCCATGAATGCCTTTCAAATGACCGGGTCCCCATGGGCCCGTGATCGGAAATCCGTACCAACATAATAATATAATTATGTGTACCTACTTAAGGTTCTAACTACAGTTATTTCTGTTTACAGCAGTTTTTATGGTTCAACTCTCTGAACTAACAGCTAAGTGCCCGCCGATGTAAAAAGAGAGGCGCATCTCCCAGCTATTACTTGCCATTTCCCGTTTTATTGCGCTTTGAGTATTGTTCAGATTTTTCTAGTTAAACCAATCATTATTTAGTCATGAACAAATGTTTTACGTGGCGTTTCTTTTCATTTTTAACAAATACTTAGAAAATGCAGGAATTAAATTCGCCGATTAAACTGCCTCTAATTTTTTATTATTTCATGTATTGTCCAACATAGTGAAACCGCAGAAATATTTTGTACACTTACTGTACGTCTGAAATATAAAGCATTCCGGTTAAAATCGTATACTACACGCAAAAAAATTGCATAACTACAAAAAAGTAATGTGTAATGACTTCAGAAAAACAAAACATCGGACGAGATGAGGAAAAACCACCGTACGTCTATCATACGGAAGGCCTCCTACGGAGCCAGATATTTTTTCTGCACTCTCTTAAATAACAAGACATTGTGTTTGGGAAAGACCTTTTTTTCACACAGATATAAACAAAAAATGGTACCTACCTGTGACGTGGCGTGTATACACGGACCTGTTTCCATCGAAATACTACGTTACGTTAACGCAAAAAAAGTGTCAATAGTTTACTATGGAGGGTGGCGCTTAGCTCTGAAAAGGGCGAGAACGTTACCGATCAAGGTGCTTCGAATAGAATGCAATAAACCGTGCTCAACAATTGAATACAGATTCGAGTGGGGCCCTAATTATAACATTGGTTATACCTGAGACGTTCCCGGTACTCGTATAATGCCCGGCGACAATAGTAAACTCGAGTGGGTGTGCCGAAACGATCTCGAGTGCTATCAATACCCGCTACAATCGTATCTAGGTGGATACGTTTAATTTGTATTGAGGCACATTAAGATTCCTATCAGTAAATTAAATTACAGCCATTACTGAACGTTATCGAGCTTTGATTAAAGTTTGAGCTTGTACAGTACACTCAGACGGCACAATACCATGTAAACATGTACCTTACAAAATTAACAAATACACATACGTAAGTAGTAGCAGGAACTTGGACGAAGATTCTTGTTTTAGGATACTAGACTTACAAGCTGATAAAAAGCCGTGGTATAGTATAAATCTTCCCAGGTGAATTTTTCGCTTCGAGCCATTACATTAAATTTGAACCTTCATACTCTGACGATTTTGAAAGATCCTTATCTCGAAGCAAAAAATTCACCTGGGATGATTTATACTATAGCATATAGTGGTTTGACCTATCGCCTCACAAGCAAAGGGTCGTGGTATCGAGCCCGGGCTCGCACCTCTGAGTTTTCGGAATTTATGCGCGAAATTTCGATTCTCAAGTCGAAGCCGTCATTATCGAACAACGCCGATGGAAGTTCATATAAAATCTACATAATTATTTTGTATAAAAGGCAAATATGATTGATTGATTTATCAGCTCAAAAGACTGAAATAGATTGTGCTGAAATTTGGCACACAGATATGTAGCTGGGCATTTCTATTTTTTTTTTATTTTTATTTTTCGTTGTACGCAAAATTAAGAAATTGTTAACAGGGAGTTAAAATTAGTCCGTTTAGTTACGCACTTTTTCAAGACTTTACAATAAAAAAACGTAACGAATCGGATATGTTTAACAATGTTTAACAAGAAGTGAAGAATCGTCCGGTTTGTTACGTTTTTTTTATTGCAAAATCTTGAAAAAGTGCGTAACCAAACGGACTAATTTTGACTCCCTGTTAACAATTTCTTAATTTTGAGTACAACGAAAAATAGAAATGCCCAGCTACATAATTATGATTTCTAGGAATCCGCTAAGAAAGGATTTCCCAAAGATTGTATGGAGAAATAAGATTAGATAGACTTTTTTCTTGGTAACTTCGCAGGGCGGTAGTAAACAAATTTTACGCGAGCGAATAATATACGTAAAAGTGTAACGTGGCATATCCTTTAAGGTTTGTAGAGGTGTACTAAGAAGGGATTTTTTCAAATTAATTTAATAAAGAGAGCTAGAGCAGGGAAGCGAAAGCACGGGTTTACGGATAGGTTAATATAAAATAACTTATCGTGAGAAATATTTCAGTAGCAAATAAATTATTCATACAGCAGAAAGGGACTATAAAAACGCGTAGGCGACACTTGCGGAGTGTTCTCACACCAACCAACAGTCATTAGAGTGACAAAGCATAAAGGCATATTGGGCCCATGTGTGCCTACCCTTCACGGACAATTGTGCGCACGCACATTGTGTCCAAATGACAAGTTTTACAGAAAAACTGTCAAAAGGCAACCCCGACTTTTGCACTTCATCAAAAATAAATTTACCCCGAAATAATACGGTCCCAACCTGCTACGGCCTTTGTCAACCGACAATGGGGAGAAAAAACAACCCGACCGTTTATCTTACCGACCCATTGTGGGCGAAAATACAAAATTATTGTTTTTAAGTGAGCTTTTATATTCAGTTTTCGAGTGGCTTTTGATTTGAATATTTACCGATTGCGTTCTTTCTTTGGGGATTCCCGGGAAGCGATGGCTAAAGTCGCTAGTTGTTGGAGTTTGTTTAGGTATGAAGTAAATCATTTTTAACCCCCGACACAAAAAGAGGGGTGTTATAAGTTTGACCGCTATGTGTGTGTGTCTGCCTGTGTGTCTGTCTGTGGCATCATAGCTCTTAACCGGGTGCACCGATTTGGATGCGGTTTTTTTCAGTAGAAAGCAGGTTTCTTGGCAATGGTTCTTAGATATGTGTCATCAAAATCGGTTCAGCCGTTTCAAAGTTATCAGCTCTTTTGATAGCTGCTTTTAAATTTTTTAATTTGTAGTTATATCATATAAGAATGTTTTCTAAACTATCCATTTGAAATACTTTCTTAAATAAATAAATTAGGGGCAAAGTAGGCTATATTGTTTTTTAACCACTTGACAGTCCGACGATACCATGGTATCCAGTGGCGTAGCTAGGTAACCAAAGGCCCTGGGGCAAAAAGTAAACTAGGGCCACAGGGTGTTTGTTTACATGATAAGACAAGTAAGGATGAATGCACATTAAATTCACTAGACTCGCGCGATTGTAAATTCACTAGAAGCGTTTTATAATCACACTGTTGAAGAGCGCCGCGTTTCTCATAGGTCCGCGTTTATAGTTTGTAAGTCAGAGTCCGAGGGGCCCCCTGAGCTTGAGGGCCCCGGTGCACTGCCCCGGCTTGCCATACGGTAGCTACGCCACTGATGGTATCCAAAACCAATATGCGTCAACCCGTCCGCGGATACCTTAGTATCGTAAAAGGTGGAGGAATGAATAGTTGATTTCAATGCCATCTAGCAAAAATACCCGGCATTATTTACAAAATGTATTGATGCACAAACGTAGCCTGACTAAATTATTAGCCCTAAAAAATATAGATGGCAGTAGTAGCGGACTACTTGTCGGTAAAAAAAAACATTTCGCAGTGACCTGTGAATTCTGCGCTTGATTGTCAGTGTTTGTGGATAACGTGCCGTTATGTCTTAAGTATTTATCATTTATTACATAGTTTTGAGGGTTATTGTACATAAAAATAACCAGAAATGTTTATTTTCTATGATTCCGTCTTAAATCTACTGAATGTGAGTGTAAATACAGTGCAATTTCAATTTAAAACATCGAGGTTTTTTTTGAGCTGGGAATGTGAAGATTGTGTGTGAAATTTTTAGTAATTTGACGCCCTGATTACTGAAATATACATTAAACATTGACGATTGGTTTATGAAGATTAGATTAATAAACTTTTATTTGGGAAATATGTCACACTCGCCAAGGATTCATCAAAACATTTACGGTGCTCCTCAGGTTTTTTGCTGTGGATGGTTGAGTATCCATGGACAATTGAAAATATATCTGAAATAAGGGTTTGTACAAACTATTTCTCGTGTGACTTGATTATTCGGTGTTTGGCATTATTGATTCTGTTTGTATGTATTTTTTAAGTTTTTGCTATAGGTGCTATTGTTTTTAAGAATGGTTTAATTATTAAATTAATAAAAATAATATTAAAAATATCCCGCTAAAAACAGGCGAAATGCATCAGCTACCGATTTCATGTAATGTAAATTATTTCTTTAAACAAAAAAATAAAAAACAAGAAAGAAATTAAACTTAGTTTTTTGACGAAATTTACTTTCTTGTGACAATGGATACCATAGTATGCACGAACTGTAAAGTTAGTATCGGTTGCAGGCAGCCTTACGCGGGCGGCCATCTTGCTACAAAATCAGTTTCGCAAAATTATAAATGTTGCGAGGAGTAGGCAACTTGATTAATTTATTTTGCTAACTCACTGGGAACGGTGTGATTAGATTGTAGTATCATTTTAAAGGTGAAAAACTGTAGTTTTTTTATAATTAATAAAAAAGGGGGTCATTGCTCAATATTTCGAGTTATTAGTCGTCAAACAAGAAACTTACAGCCAAGTTTACCGATTTTACAACTTTGACCTTGATTTATGCAAAAAAAATATATGTGTGCTATTGTTTTATAAATAGTATTCGAAAGAGTCAACATTAATTTACGTCTCAGTATTTTTTTCTTTATTTAAAACCTTGTAGTTCGGAATATACAGACGTTTTTGTTAGAAAGTAGTGAACGCGTGGCGCGGTGCGTCCGTCGATAACAAACCCGGACGGTTTAAGGCATATTGGTCGCGCGGCCTGGACTGTCAAGTGGTTAAAGCTAAAACTAACGACAAAAACAAAAAAAAATACCGCGATTTTAAGAAAACAGATCAGTGACTCTCTTTGAATTGTTTGTATTCATGAGTTGATTTGAGTCATTGGTGATCATTTCCCAACAAATAGACCCGCATGCTTGTGTGCCTCCCTCTCATGATAAAAAAATGTCTCTACGAAAATTATTTGGTTTTACTAGACACACTAGGCTTTAAGCTTTGAGTTTCTATATTTATTTAATTTACTTAATCTAGGAAAAACTTTCGTATTTAGCTACTACACTGACGAGCAAAAATAAAGGTTCGGTTACAAAATTGACGATAACTACAAAACCCGCTGTGATAGCTTCTTCGAGTAAAATGAGTTTAGAAAAGAGTTTTATTCTCAATTAAACTTCTTCTTGTTGAGAATAAAACTCTTTACTAAACTCATTTTACTCGAAGAAGCTATCAAATCGGGTTTTGTAGTTATCGTCATTTCTGTAACCGACCCTTTATTTTTGCTCTTCAGTGTATATCCTGTCTATTTAACAGAGTTAGCAAGGCGTTCTCTCTGTTGCACTTTTGTATGCAAATGAAAGGGACAAGAAACTTTCAGTGGGCGTCAACAATCGCACGTCGATGGCGGGCTCGGCTTACAATGCCGTTTGTTGGAATATTCGTAATATTTCTCGTGATTTTTCGATTTTTCTCCTGGCACCTCAAATAATTACATGTCATGTTTATTCATCTATTAATCATAATTATGTAATTTAAAGTAGTAGATAATAATATTTAAATATGTGCCCTGCAGTGGGACGTATGTGCCGGCGCATCGTCCTTATCGCTGACCAATTACGTGTGTGCATTCTCTGTTTTTCTAGTACTAACCCTGTTAAATAGACAAGATATAGGAACTTATTATAACTAAAATAAAATAATACCTGAATCAAATCTCCTCAACAGTTAGGTAACTTAAATTTTGGTCCACCACGGACACAAATGTATCAATTTCATTATTTCAACCCGTTTTAAAAGTACCTGAACTTTTTGCATTGTAGCCTGGAGTTAATTAAGTGCCCTTGTCCACCTGTCGCTGTCACTCCCACCCCTACCTAAGTTCATTTTTGTAACACGATCCGTCCGTTATTAAAATATAACTTTTTTTTATTTTAATTAACAACTGCCCGTAGGTAGAAAAGTTCCTGTAAATCCTTATATCTAAATCACATTATCAAATAAGGTATTATCAAACCGCGTTTAGAGAGGGATTGAGCTCATATGTTCTTTTTTGAACTAATGCATGATATGACATTGTCAGTGGTAGGTAGAGTGTGCAGATAAATGAAATCGTTATTTTAGTACAATGAAGTTCTAAAGCATGAAAAAAAAATCAAATTGCAGATAATTTCTCGGCACCGACCGTTTAATACTTTACCACGATTCATATTTTATACATACGTATGTATTTTTTAACAGCTACGGTAATTTGATAACGCGAAAATGATGTGAATTAGTGACAGATTTGTCAGATATGAATATGATATTAATATTTTTTATTAAACAAATGACAAAATTTACCGAGAATACATAGTCTAAATATGCAAAGCATACTCTGTAAATATATTAACTCTATTATCAATAAGGGTCTGTACTTAAGAAGATATCAAATATTGACTTATGATTAAATTTAATCATTTATAAGTAAAGTACTGTTGTGCTAACGGTACTCTTGAATCCCTTTCTAAACACGGTTTGATAATATGCAGGCAGGCCTACAAATCGAGAAAAAAAAAGTCCTTTTAGTATAAAATATGAAATCAAATAAATACCTTACCTACGAAAATGGATTAAAAGATCATATCTCATCTTAAGTTCTATACAAAAAAAACATTATTTATGCCCGCGACTTCGTCCGCGCAGTAAAGCTTTTTCATAAAACAAAAATCCGGCAACAGCAACATCCAAAAATCCATCGTCTCATTATCATTGGTATTACTTAGTGAATATAATAAATCCCGTTTATTCCCGTGGGAATTTCAACAAATCTATCCTTTTTTACCCGACTGCGAAGAAGGAAGGGTTATGTGTTTGACCCGTATGTATGTATGTATGTCCATTCCTATGTCCTCTCGTAACTACACAACGGCTGAACCGATTTTGGTAAATGATACGTCATTGTATTCGTCTTGATAACGCAAGTAACACTGGATACATGAAATTATTGAAAAATCAAAATGGCGGATTTTTGGCGCCAAATTGTGAGTCTTCAAAAAAATTTTTTTATTCAAACCTATCGAGTAGGGTATCAAAATAAAGGAATTTTAAAAGAGATTACAAAAATATATACAAGTCATGTGTTTAAATTCAATTTGGAATAGTAAATTGGCAATCAATACATTAAAACGATGACGTACCTACTTACTAAGATATCTTTGAGCAATATTTTTCTCTATGAAACCCATGTGGAATATTAAGTAGGTACCTACCTACATATTTCAAAATTGGTTTTGAACTTTAACTAAATAACAACGGATTCCTAATTCAAATACTCAATAATTTATCTGGGTCTCAGGAGGTTACACTAAAAAGCAAGAAATAAAAAAGTAATTAAAAAAAACTAAAAACCCGCCTGCGGTGTAAATAAAATAATAAATTAAAAAATCAAAAAACCCGCCTGCAGAAATACTGAAAAGGTGGAAACAAGATAAAATGTTCAATAACAATAAAACTAATTTAAAACACGTCGATGGCAATCTTTCAAAATTTAATCTCTATAATATAAAAATGGATCGCTGAATGTGTTGCTAAGCGCAAATCTCGAGATCAGCTGAACCGATTTCGCTAATTCTTTTTTTAGAATATTCCTTGAAGTACGAGGATGGTTCTTACGGGAGAAAAATTTAAAAAATTGCCTGAAAAAGTCTAAAAACAACACTTTTCTATAATCCCATACAAACGATTCGTAATAATACTTAAAAGCCAATTTGAACTTTAATACCATACCATAAAGTTTAATTGTTAGTGGAGAGGTTCTGGGAAGGCAAAACAATTGAGTGGCACTCAACACTAAAGCCCAGTTTAGACCTGCTGAGTTGAGTAGAGTAGGGTACAGTCGGGTACAGGAGGGTCCTCTAGGGTTCAGTACGGTACAGTAGGGTACCGTAGGGTAGAATAGGGTACAGTAGGATCCAGTTGGGTACAGTAGGGTACATTCGGGTACAGTGGGGTAGAATAGGGTACATTCGGGTACAGTAGGGTCCTGTAGGGTACAGTAGGGTACCGTAGGATAGAATAGGGTACAGTAGTGTACAGTAGGGTAAAATAGGGTACAGTAGGGTACAGTAGGGTACAGTACGTTACAGTAGGGTACAGTAGGGTCCAGTAGGGTAAAATAGGGTATACTAGGATACAGTAGAGTACAGTACGTTACAGTTGGGTACAGTAGGGTGGAATAGGGTACAGTAGGATAAAATAGGGTACAATAGGGTAAATAGGGTACAGTAGGGTACAGTAGGGTCCAGTAGGGTACAGAACGGTACAGTAGGGTAGAATAGGGTACATTCAGGTACAATAGGGTACAGTAAGGTAAAGTAGCGTACAGTCGGGTACAGTAGGGTAAAATAGGGTACAGTAGGGTAAAATAGGGTACAGTACGGTACAGTAGGGTACAGTACGGTAGAATAGGGTACTGTAGGGTAAAATAGGGTACAGTAGGGTACATTGGGGTACAGTAACCCTACTGTACCCCATTGTACCCTACTGTACCCTACTGGACCCTACTGTTAACAAATCCCAGGGGCAGTCATTAAGTGTTTGTGGTATTAATCTAGAAAACCCATGTTTCTCGCATGGTTAATTGTATGTTGTCTGTTCCCGTGTTGGAAAACCATCTGCTCTGTTTGTTTACGCGCCAGGTACTTAATCAAACAAAAAATATCGTGCACCATAAAGTACTACAATAAAAATGAAACTTAATTTAGAATAAGTTAAAATAAAATGAAATATAATAAATAAGTAGGTATAAGAAATCTGAAATAGTAATTTTCATTGTGATTTTTTAGTGACTATTAAAAGAATTTTAGGTGTTAGTAAAACGAAAAATCCCGTTTTTCCCGTTCCCGTGGGAATTTTGGATAGTCCTCTCTTAATGCTCTTCTACACTTTCCAAGCAACCTACATGCCGAATTTCAGCTTTCTACGACCAGTAAAACGAAAAATCCCGTTTATCCCCGTTCCCGAGGGAATTTTGGAAAGTCCTCTCTCAATCCTCCTCTACACTCCCCAAGCAACCTACGTGCCGAATTTCAGCTTTCTACGACCAGTAAAACGAAAAATCCCGTTTTTTTCCTTATCCCGTGGGAATTTCCGAAAATCCTTAAAGCTGTTTTTTACTATTATAATTACCTACTTCTATGCCAAATTTGAAGAGTCTAGTAATTATAGTTCATAGGATTCCGTTGAACTGAATATATAAATCCCGTTTTTTCCTTATCCCGTGGGAATTTTGAAAAATCCTGAATTTCATATTTTAACTAATGTAATACCTACTTGTGTATCAAATTTGAAGAGTCTAGTTATTATAGTTACTGAGATAGGGTCACTCGGAATCGAATATATAAATCCCGTTTTTTCCCGTCCCCGTGGGAATTTTGAAAATTCCTCTCACAATGCTCCTCTACACTCCCCAAGCAACCTACATGCCGAATTTCAGCTTTATACGATCAGTAAAACGAAAAATCCCGTTTTTTCCTTATCCCGTGGGAATTTCTAAAAATCCTTAAAACTGTTTTTTACTTTTATAATTACCTACTTCTATGCCAAATTTGAAGAGTCTAGTAATTATAGTTCATAGGATTCCGTTGAACTGAATATATAAATCCCGTTTTTTCCTTATCCCGAGGGAATTATGAAAAATCCTGAAATTTATTATAGTTACTGTGATACGGTCACTCGGAATTGAATATATAAATCCCGTTTTTTCCCGTTCCCGTGGGAATTCCCAAAAATCCCTCCTTAGTGGATGCCTACATTGTATAAGGTATCTATGTGCAAAATTTCAAGTCTCTAGGTCCAGTGGTTTGGGCTGTGCGTTGATATATCAACAGTCAGTCAGTCAGTTTAGATTTTTATATATATAGATAGACGTATAGATTACAAAAATTGGTAGAACAATTAAATAGGTATGCAATTCTTTGATATATTGTGCTTTCATTCACTGATGGAGATGGATGAAGCAGAATGTAGAAAGCAACAGCAAAAATAGTTCATAGTGTTGCCACCTATCGAATTCTTTGTTAACTACCAATAGCTTTACGTAGCGAGCTCAGCGTAGCATGCTACAGAACGCGAATGAATTGTAAACATCGCGTGGAACCAAGTGGAACGTAGACTGCTACGCTATTGTGTGTTCTCGAATTGTACGTTATAGCAACTAGATGGCGTTAAATGGGCGATACCGGCGATTCTTTTAAAATAAAAGTTCTTAGAGTAAATGTTTAAACCCAATTTTTCGAGCAATACACATGTTTTTTCTTGTAAAATATAAGTAACAGAATTTTACTTTTATATTCCAAATCATCTGCTGTTAGTTACTGTAAAGAGGTTTAATTTATACACGTCGCAAATGTAAATTTGACAGTTTAGTTTAGTTCACCAACTTCATATCCTTAAATTTCTAGTTATTGTTAATAATATATTTTCAATCCACCGGCGTTCGGAGAAGAAATATCACAATTTTAGTCCCAAGGATACAATACATTAACCGCCCATGTCGCAAGTATTCCACAAGAGCTGTTACACCACCCGCAGTTCTGGGTACAAATACCGAACGTTGTCCACAAACACAGGGGAAAGGAAGCGAAGAGACTCTAAAGAAGACTGCTCCGTAGACAAAGTCTTTCGAGATATCCGCCGCGCGATCTCGACGCGGATCGACAACGAGTTCGAGAAGTCAGGCCAATCGCGCGAGTTGATTTTTGAGAAGTTCGAGAAGATAGACTCTAAGATCAATACTATGCTTGAGTTACAGGTGATTGAGAAGTTATTTTTTCTATTCTTTTCGGATGTTTACTCGAACGTCTGTTCACATTTTTTAAGAAATTGTCTGCCATTTCTGAGGTTCTGATACAGTTTTCAGTTATATGGTAGACGTACGGACCTCCTATATATAACCGAAAGACTCTTTAAAATTAACAGCCATTTCTTTAAAATGTGACCAGATAAATGAGGCGATTGAAACACTCTAATAAATGCAATATCGTTGGAGCTACACTATGGGCGATAGAGTAATATCACCGTTATGTTATGTTAGGTCGGAAAAGCAGAAGAATAAATAAGTCTATCATTCAATTTTTTAATCGTTAGCGCAATGAAGAGTTCAAAAACCCCCATAACATAAAGTTGTAGATTGAAAAGTTCAATATTGTAGCGACACTAGACCCACCTAGTCATCGAATAGAGTAGAGAATAACGCTATGACACAGCGTGATGTATGTCGCATAAATACAACTTCCAATTCTCTTACCTCGGACTTTGGTTCCATTGCTTAGCATCAACCTGGAGAGATATCTCTATAGAGGTCTCTCCCCACACTACCCAAAAATCTATTGTACTGAAATACCTGTAATTAATAAGATAATTGGACGAATGACACAAATTGAGCTATATGCTTAGTATAAGTTTTTACTTCACCAAATACTTCTCGATCGCGTTTACGTAAAAATTTCAATTCTATGGAAACATGGAAGCGTTCGCGCGGAGACGCTGTCCATGTTTCCCTAGTAATTGAATTTTTTACCTAAACGCGATCGAGAAGTATTTGGTGAAGTAAAAACTTATACTAAGCATACTAGTCTCTATAGTCCGACAAGCTCGTGCGTGACCCTCCGCGGAACCCTGTCGCAGTCAGCGTTTGCCGCACTTATTAAAAACAATCTTGTTAAGGACAGCAGAGGCGCCGCGCACGAGCTTGCCAAGGTATAGGTACTAGACAACGGATAAACATGCTTATAATTATGTACAGATAAATACATACCTACTTAAATAAATAGGTACATATTAAACATCCAAGAATCGAGCAAAAACATGTATAATTTTAGATAAGCTTCGTAGTCAGATTCTTTAACTTCATCCGGTTGTCCTAGACCTATGTGTATGCTAGACGATAGAATTTACGGTTTAGCGCTAAAAAAGAGCGCTTTTATAGTACAGTTTGAGAATTTCCCTATAATTCACAGATTAAATTACAAGAGTAGATAAAAACCTTTTAAAAACAATTTACTTCTGGATATCTTAGTTGTACACACTCTTCATCTTTTTTATTATTATGTATTCCTATTAAAAACAAAGGTGACTGACTGACTGACAGACAACGCACAATCATAACCACTGGAGCTAGAGACCTGAAATTTGACAGACATACTCATTAATTATAAAAGTGCACTAAGAAGGATTTTTGAAAATTCTTAGAAAATAATGATCTAGCCAATTTTTCATTCTTCCATGAGAGTAAAGCGGCGGCATAAAGCTAGTTATGGAATAAAGATGAATCTTACCGGTTGTCTACAGCATATATGTCTTAGTAAATGGACATTTAAAAAAAAGTGTACCATTACTTTTTTCAAATTAGGAAATTTTAGGGTTTTCTTACTCAGAATCAAGAGCACTATTGATTTTGATTTTGACAGACGGACAGATATGACAGTTTTGTGACGTTTTTAGGGTTCCGTAGTCACTAGGAAACATAATTTTCATACAGTTTATACGGCTCGTCACAAAACTGACACAATTTTTTTTATATTTTTTTTTACGAAAAGGTTACACTTTTTTTTTGAAATGCCCAAGACAATACCAACCTAAAATAAAATTTACTTACAGCACAACATCCTAGCTATGAGACAGACCCTCACTGCGGCGGAAAACGCTTTGATTGACATATTACAAAAGGTCCAGAAGATAGAAGCCTACACTAGCAAGCCTGATAGCTTGAAGTCTAAGCGGAGTGTGTTCAGAAGCCGCTCCCCTACTATAGTACCACTAACGGAAGACGAATTTGGGGAAAGGGAGATATATAGTTCAGTGATCTCGCCAGCCTGGGAAAATCGCAACAAAGCCGTGTGACGGGGGCATACGTTTCTTTTTTTAAAATATGGCTTTCGAGACACCGATGATTTCACTAATTACGAGGTTGAATAAAGACACTATCAGTTTTAAGTAGCCGCTGTTTGGTAGAAAAGATAATTAGTTGTAAAAACCTTAAAAGTCGCATAGTAATTCATTTATATATCTATAGTAATATAATTAAGAGGTAAAATTTTAGTGTTTTTTTTCTATGCAAGGTAACTGAAACTGATCTCCTTTGACTCATATATGAGTCAAAAAGTTCGTTAACAGTCTATGGATATTATATCATTGAAGCATATTGTAAATTGTAACATCACAAGGAAGTCTCCACTACACGAAGCAGCTAGATATAAGGTGGCGCGCTTTAATTTGACACCCATTTCGAAAAAATATCCTTTTTATTCCTGTACAGTATGACAGAACTGTTAACTTAAGTGGGTCTCAAATTAAAGCCCGTGACTGTACCTACCTATTGAAGGTATTGAAAATGATGGGCGCTTTTCCAATATTTGGTTTTTAGTTAGCTTATACGGACGAATAAACTATTACCTCTAATTGCAATTTATGTATTATATTTACTTTATCATCTCAAAATTTGTTAAAGCTAACCCAGCTAATGCGTACAAAGTATATATCAGATATTACTTTATATTTGACATTGGAAAAACGCTTTGGGCGCAATGTAAAAATCAAGGTACGGTCGAGTACAAAAACCTTCGTCAGTTATAAAGTAAATTGATTCCTTTATGAAGTTATTCATTCTTAGTACCTTTTTAAAAATGGGAAACGTCAGTGCGATATTCTGATTCGTTTAAAATAAAATGATGACAGGAGTGACAATTGCCATGCTGCAAGCTAATCTCAACTTTCAGGTGTCGAATCTTTTTTTACTTGTTTCCGTAAATGATACAACGAAATAGACTGAACGTATATATTTGTCTCAGGAGGGAGGGGTACATTACATAAACAGCTCATAGCTGAACACATATGTTATTCCATTTACGTACAGTAATAGCCCTAAACAAGATTGTTTGTATTTTATAATTATTCTACTCTGAACCGCACATAAAAGTACTGTAACAGAAATAGGAGCCCTTTTTCAATTTAGATAAAATATCGACGGTCAAAAGGCGAATTGATTCAAACGCCATCCAAAATAAAATTCAATATCAGCCAGGATGGCGTTAGAATCAATTCGCCTTTTGACCGTCGATATGTAATGCGATAATTAATTTTATTTATTTCCAAGACACTTCCTTGATAGATTCAGAAAAATTTAATAAACTGTTCCTACTTTACGAACACCAAAACAATTACATACTTATCTATAAGAATAGTTTATACCGAGGTGTTCATAGAAGGGATTCATAAGTAAAATCCAGAATATAAATAATACATTTCAAAAGGAAATACGAACTGAACTTTTATGATTGAGTTAAATACCTATGTTTATTTTTCAACATTTCTTTAATATTTATACGTGATCATTATAGATATTATCGATTGAAATGGAGAAGTAAAGGAGCCAATCCAAAATAAGAGAGGAATCAAAATTCTCTAAGATAAGTTTAATCTTAAAAAAGGAGCTTTCAGGAGCTAGCTAAAGCTAGGAGATTAGCCTCCCAATTACTGACGTCTTTGTCACTTACAATTTGAAACCCTGTTCCATGTTAAACATTACAATTTACAAGGGATACAGGCCCAGAAAAAGAAGTTTTGGTACTTAATTATGTCCAGGTTATCAAAAATTTTAATCTTCATAAGTATTATGTAATAAATAATTTATAGGGAATACATTCAGTTATTATGTACTGTTAAGTACAGCAATAGCTGTTAAGTACTTAAGTATAGCAATTAAAATATTGAAACTAGATACAATTGCTAACTCAAAGCGCCACAGTATTCACAAAAGTAATTGCAAAATTATTTAATTTAGGCAGATAAGCATTTGTTTTCTAACGCGCCTGCCACATTGCCTTGCCAACCGCCATAGAAACAAGTTAGAGTAAGACCAAACTATCTGTTGCTCACTTTAACATTCGCGTACTTTGACAGTTGCCGACAAAACAGCAGGCGCTTAGTCTATGAATGATCCTGACGGATGTTCCAGCTAATTTCTTAATTGACTAATTCATACAATAACGCGGATGCAGCTAAATTAAACAAGTTTGCAAAATTTTTGTATTGTATTAATAGTTTGCGTGAAACATTAAGATTTTATTAGTTTATGGCACAATCTAAATTAATATGTTGATAATATAATAATGGAATAATCCAAAAGCTTAAAAATGTAAGAACACATTTATTGAAAGGCAGCATTAAGTAGGTAGTTCTGAGAACGGAAAAGTTTACATTCTATCCACTTGTTCATGTCTGAAGCTTAAAAATTATAACTTACTTAAATAAGTAGGTACAATATGTGCCTAAAAATGACTAGGGAACACAATAATCATAATCAAATTATGGAAATATTATCCTAATTCATTTCATTATAATTCAATACTAAATTATACAGAGGTACTTTTTAAAAGCTTCATAACTAACTTACAATATTTGTTGATAAATGCAACAAAATTTAATTTAAATAAAACTAACAGAACAATGTATGTACTTACATAACTAGATAATAGTGTTTGTGCACCAAATTTTCTCAATTCGTTCGAATAGGTTCTTAAATGCAAAATTGTTTCACAATTGGATATGTAAGCACCTAAAACAATTTAATTTTGTAACACAAAAATAATTACAGTAAGATTGATTTAAGTAACAGATAGATATCACAACATTAAAACACACAAAAGTGTCTACCACATACATAAAGATAAACGTAGACGGTAACTACGCGCGGCTGGGCCGCGACACCAACATTAATTAACATTCGTCGTGTAAACAATTGCAACTACGCGCGGTCTACGTTATCGGCTCGACTTCAACTATATGATAAAACAAACAACTTTCAGTTGCCAACTTCTGACCTAAGCATTGCATTCTGTCCTAAAGCTTTTACTAAAACAAAATCATAATAAAAACGGTGTCGTACTCGGTAAAACACCAGAACTTGCTGACGTACTCCTCCATTTCTAAATTTTATTGTAAAGGAGATTGTAAATATTTTACTACGAATTAAAAATATCCAATTCGTAAAAAAATACAAAAGGGACATGTCCTCTGACGAAGTCTTTTCGCATTAACTATAATAATAAATATTGACTCGAAACCTCTCATTGCACTTGATTACACTATAGTTACTTCCTTTTTACGTGAATCAAGTTAGTAGTTTCGTTAGGATTGAAGAAAATGTCACCCATAACACTCAGCTCACTTCAGTCTACGCCGTCCGCACGATCGATAACGCACCATCACATTCAGTTTACGCGCATAGCCCTCAGTCAAACAGACAGATGAAAGCTCTGAGGAGGCCTTCGCCGAAGCACGCACAACAGCCTCGTTTTTTGCGTTTTTCTTCTGGTGCAAAGCTAGGCTGTTTGGGGCGCTTGGGTCGGCGAGCGCAGAGTTTGCTGGGCTGTGGCTCCTCGGGCTGCGGCTCGGAGCGCGGGCTGAGGTGCACGGGCAGTGCCGCGGGCTCGGTGGGCCGCGGCCGCGCCCAGCGCCGCAGCAACGATTCCTGTTCCGCACCCACTGGCACCGGCGCCGACAACTTCCTCGCACGCGCCGTCACCAGCGCGCGTTCCATCGGCTCCAACAACTCCAACGCTAGAGCACGATCCAACTCTTCACCCGACAGCAACAAGTACCGTGGGCAATAAGCTAGCTCGCCCAGCGCCGCCCGCTTATTGCTCGGCATCAGTTCGCGCTTGGTACGTTTGCAGGCGGCCGTCGCCCATCGCGACAACGCCTCCGCCAGAACTAACTCGTTGGATACACGAAGCGTATCGCGCTTCACTATAAGAGCGAGATCCTCGTAGGTTAGTTCTTCGAGACGTTCATCGGTTAACGCTGCGTTAGCGTTATCATCGAGTACCAGTAGAGCGTTGTGGGCCAAGGAATCGCACCAACGCGAGCACTGCGCTAGAGAACGCGCAGCGACGTCGTCCGTGAGTGCCGGCAGAGGAGGGGCTGAAGCTGCTCCGGGTAACCGCGCGCAGAGGTAGCGCAGGTCTCGTAATACTTCGAGAGCCACTCCGGCATCCAGCATTTCGTCGAGCCGACGAGCGCATCTCTCGGCCAGTGGCGCACAGAGGAACTTGTGAGCAGCATCGAGAGCGCAGCGAGCTGTGGCCACCGAGTTAAGTTGCGTGGGCTCGCAATAGTGGTAGCGCAAGAGTTGTTCGAAGCCGCGGCGGTCGACGTAATCGACGACAATGACGTCGGTCTTGCAGGCGAGCAGCGTGGCAAACACTGGGCTGGTGGCGGCGAGCACACGGCGGTGGCCGGGGTAGCGCCACGTGTCGCCGTTGATGCCTGCTACAAACACGATGTCGCTCTGCTTCTCGTCATCGTAAAGACGCGCGTGCTCGTCCGCTGACTCCAGGCAGGAGCTGTCGCCGGCCGCGCTATCGCGCCCTGACTCTATCTCGTCATCAGAGGTTGTTCGGGCTGGATTCGTTACAACAGTCATTGTGATTTTTTCTCTTCAACTTTCAGCTGATCTGGAATTAAAAAAAGACATCATTAAATTTTCATGTGTCACGCTCAATTTAGTTTATTTTGATATATGGTCGATAAACTTTTCATATTAGGTATCTAGCCTGTATCGACATCGTACTTAGAAGTTCCTGTAGTCTACTGCCGCGCGGTCGTCATAGCCTGGGCACACGCGAGTACTGTATCAGGCGCTAAACAGTTTCGTTAGCACCCCTATTACACCTCTACGCGCGCATCAACACCATATAAAGAATCATTATTACCTTTGTAATGTATTACGAATCCTGTGTGCTAAATGCACAGCAAGGGCAGTTTGTATTTGAGATTCTGTTTGTTACACTGTAATTGTTTCCACCCTGTGTTGTCCGGGGTTTCGTTCACGGAAATCAATGGGCAGGAAATTAGGTTTTATTTTACTGAGGGAATAGATAGATAGGTACTGTAGGCAAGGCTCTATACTGCTGGCCAGTGGTAAATGTTGTCCAACTGGCAGGTTAGTTTAATGTTATTATGTATAAAATTTGTAAATAATTCTAGAACTTGATTTTAAATGAAATAGAGTCGTCTGCGGTATACGAGCCAGGGCAGATTGCTCCGAACAGCCAAAGGTGCTGGACCTAAGTTTGTAACACGTAGTTATACTGATCTGAAGGAATAAACCCACATATGAAGATATCTATCTTATTATTTATTGAAGTTTAGCATCACGCGCGTATCCCCGTACAAGTTCTACCTAAACTCGAGCTCAGTCCCACAAGTTGGTGGAGGTTAGGCGCGGTCGATGTCTTTTATGTTTTAGCTAGCCATCCAGAAGGCGGCGAAGAAAAACCGTGAGCGGTAAATGAAGGATGACCAATTCCCCGTTGAAAGTCGCGCTTTGACTCATAAACGGAGCGCGTGAAGTACCTATATGTGAAGTTTGGGTAAAAGTATCAATTTAAGAAGCAAAACCGTGAGTCAGCTTGCAATATCTTGTGTTATTTAGAAATTGTGCACAGATAAAGGTTATTTGTAAAGAAGATGGCGGAGAAGTTCGCAGGATACTCAGACGTAGATGATTTTATTCACCAATTTGAAATGATAGCGATCATCAAGAATTGGAATACAGAACAGAAGCGAGTGGCCATCGCGCTTTATTTAGAGGGACCCGCGTTGTCATGGTACAAGGCCAATTTTACGACGTTGGAGTCGTATGATTTAGTAATACAGAAATTGGCAGAACAATTTCCATCGCAAGAAGACTATGCTCAGTCTTTTTATTATAGAAAGCAAGACCCGAAAGAGCCGTTGCTGTCATTTTATTATGATCTCGAGAAATTGGCGTTGAAAGCAGGCATTAAGGAGGATGGCAGATTTATTAAGCACTTCATCAAGTCAATTAATTCGCAATGGCAAGCCCATTTAGCAGCTAGATTGTTCGCATCAAAGGATGAATTAAGAAAAACAATACTGCAATTGTGTGATGTATTTAATAAGGAAACAAATATGAAAACACAAAAAATAAACTTGCCGATTTTTAATGATGAAGATTTCATTCCTAGATCACATGAAACAAACACGGGGTTCACACCGAGTTCGCCGCAGTCACGGTATGGTACTCCAGAGACTCCAGTCACTTGCGTCGGGACGCGAGGGGCGCAGGGAGGTGCGCCAAGGCCGTATGGCGGCTACAATTTACGTCCACGCCAGTGGTTCACAGGAGCGCAGGCTAGCGCTTCAACATCAAATGTCCAGAGGCGTCAGGAGAGCCGTGACGCGTCAAATATAAATGCGGTTTTTCAGGAGCCGAATCTTGAAGCACAGCAGGATGTTCCGCAGATCAACACGATTTTTTCACAGAAGTTTCCAGATATTGGTAATATTTATACGAGCAGGGACACGTTCGTGCCGACGGAACTTAATGGCAAGCTATGTAAGGCTTTGGTGGATACTGGAGCCAATGTTTCACTGATATCTGCTGCGCTTGCAGAAAAATATTGCTTGAAGTATAAGCGTGCACTTGGCACACCTTTGCGTGCGGCAGGGGGCTCCAATATTCATACTGTAGGAACGGCTAGCACATATTTACTTGTGGACAGGGGCTGTTGTCCCATAAATTTGTTGATAGTAGAGGAAGATTTGGATAGCGTAATCATAGGACAAGATTTCCTAAGTGCGCATAACGCAATTATTGATTTTTATAGGGGTAATTTGACGTTAAACGGAAAATTCTGTGTCAATTTCATTAAAGAAATAAGTAACACGTTGTCTAATTTAAAGAAAGAAGTGCGAACGAATGAAAATAGGTCGAAAGAGGTTGAGTGTGAGAAAATAGGTTTCTTGACCACGGAATGTCAAGTGCGTTCGGTTAAAACGGCAACAGGGTTCTGTGCTAATAATTTTTCTATTTCAGACTCAAAGCGTATGGCCAAGAAGGTTGTATCGGTCAAGGAGGTTGATGGAAAGTCGGAGCGTAAGATTGAGGTTGAGCGGAGCGAGGTTGAAAAGCGTGAAAATTTTTCGAAGTCGGAAGGGTTTCAAAGGAAAGCTGCTCTGATGATGAAGGAGCGAGAGGCGACTTCAGAAAGTTGTAGAACGAATGATGGACGGTTTGCGAGAAGGCGTAGAATCGTGAAGAAACCTGGCACCGATACGGTGAATGGTAATGTAAACCCGACTTATAATTTAATAAAAACCAATAAATATATTTTTCCACAGAGGGGAACCCTAAATCGGTTTAGAAGTGAGTGTAAGGAGTCGAGTGAACTCGATAGTGTGACAGACGCTATTAAAAAAGTTCATTATAGACGTCGTGTCCCTGAATTTAAGAATAAAAAGAAATTGACACTTACGTCAAATGACAGTAATTTTATCATGTAAATAAAATATTTTGAATAATGATTTTATTAGTGCTTTTTAGCATAGGAAGTTAATAGGATAACAGATAGGGTATACGTTTAGAGATGAGTTGTTGTTTCTCGGTACAAGTTAATAGATAATTAATAAATTGTAGGCGCTAGTTATGGGAATTAGTGCTATAATGTTGATATATGACTTATGTGCGCTATAATGTTAATATATGACACATGTGCGCTATAATGATAATATGTGACTAATATTTTCTTTCTTATGTATTTTTCATATTGGGAGATCGAATATTCGCATGCAGAGATGAGAAAGCAGTCTACAGCAGCCAGGCAGTGGTTGATGAAGACTGATGGCGGCTCCGGCTGTCCATATCAAAGCTGATGTCTGATGACATCGATGGAAGCATTGCCCAATGATAAATTTTTACTATTATTTTTAGTTTGGGGAATTTTTTACATATAGAAATTCACCAAATATAAGATTATTGGAACATACATCTCCCAGTATGAACTATAATCAGATATGATGTGAACTTTGGTATATAAAGAATTGGTAGTTCTAGATTATCTTAGCATGTGAAGAACTTCATATCTTCATGTGTTCATGAGGCCCAAAGATAATTGGTGTTCACGGCTGGTGATTATAATACATGTTTTTTTCTTTTGTGTGCCACTCAAATAGATTGAAGCAGCGGCAGTCCACACAGCCAACTGGGATCGCCGATAGGCTGCCCAGGGGTCCACACTTGGTTCCATGGCTGTGAAATAAGAAAAATGATGGAAGACTCGCAGCTTGTGGCTGTGAAATAAGAAAAATGATGGAAGACTCGCAGCTTGTGGCTGTGAAATAAGAAAATGATGGAAGACCCGCAGTTCATAGCTGTGAAATAAGAAAAAATGCAAGACCACTAGCCGAGCTGAGTAGCAACTCCGCTCCTGGGTCCTGTGAAGCAAGAATATGAACACCACAGCTCTTCAGCATCTGACGCTGAAGAATGGGCGGAACACAGGAGGATATTATGTAGTTGGTAATAAAGAGTATAGTCGGTAAATCATTATGAGCAGCTTGGTATTTTAGCTGATCATATTGGTCTTGGTAATTTTTGAGCTGGACGAAAGCTTAGGGGCACCTTTCGAAGGGACCTGAGTTTGCATGCATCTCAAACTATTCCGGTAATGGATGGAGAGTTGTGTCAGTTACCACTGGCATGATGTTCTATCTGGGAATAGAAATTACCGAATAAAGTTGTCAGCATAGACAAATTATACTAGCAACATGTGCTAGTAAAGCAGATGTTGGCAGTATGATATTCTTGTCATGAAGCACCGATGTCTAGTGGCATTCTGGCCAAAAATTAAATGTGACACGGATGTTTCGGTGCAAGAATGATGTGTCATGTTGCGCAGGCAACATTGCATGTCCTAATATTTAGCTAGGCCAAAACTTGGAAAAGGCGTTAAGCTTTTTTCGGGTTTTGCTTAACGAAGCCCCACCTTTATAGGAACTCTATGGCAATTGCTAATAACAATAGTCATATACTAACATAGAGTTCCATGAAAAAGATGTGGCTAGCCACTAGCAGTGGCACTTTTCATGTATACATCCCGCTAGGTAGGAACCTTAGATTAGGCTCCCACCTCTGAGAGGAAGGGAGGATATGTAGGCAAGGCTCTATACTGCTGGCCAGTGGTAAATGTTGTCCAACTGGCAGGTTAGTTTAATGTTATTATGTATAAAATTTGTAAATAATTCTAGAACTTGATTTTAAATGAAATAGAGTCGTCTGCGGTATACGAGCCAGGGCAGATTGCTCCGAACAGCCAAAGGTGCTGGACCTAAGTTTGTAACACGTAGTTATACTGATCTGAAGGAATAAACCCACATATGAAGATATCTATCTTATTATTTATTGAAGTTTAGCATCACGCGCGTATCCCCGTACAAGTTCTACCTAAACTCGAGCTCAGTCCCACAGTACCTATCTATAGACGCTTGTGAATGCAATGACCTGCGGCAGATCGACTAGCTGCGCTTGTAAGATATCTACCAACGACGCTGCACCCCTTTTGTGCAAGAAATCTAACGCTGCCTTTATAACTTATTCATCAGCTAAAGTTAATGCATTTGCTGCCGGCTGTCAAATTTAAAACTTTTTCAGGTACCGTGTTACTGAGCCAAAGCCACAAAAACGCATATATGCGTTCCCGGCGATGAATACGTTAAGAGCAGCTTACCTAAATAGATATATCAAGTACAGAAGCTCAAGTTAATTTCAACGTCACAATTCTCCAGAGAGTATTTTATACTAATTTGGGGATTGGGCTAAGTGTAAGGATACTCTGAAGAATTGCTAAGTAGAAACTCTAGAAACAAACAATCGGTCATTTACTTTACTCAGGCGAGCTAAATTCATTCAAATCATTCGGCGAAAAAAGAACTGGACTCAATTTTCCTCTGAAGATAATCAAAACATTCGATTGCTGGAAAATGACAGTTATGCGAAATTTGCGTCAGTGCGCCGCGATGCGTCACTGCATGCATTCCCGGCGCTGAACAAAAATACACAAACGCGCGATACAAGACCCTGCGCTAAACAAAGCGAAACCCTTTAGTCAACAATTCAAAAACATCTGACAATCAAGGAATTAAAACTGTATCAAAATAGTCGTATATATCACTGCCATGTTTCCGTGTTCTAATTTATAATTGAGAATTTGAGAGGATGGAATCAAATAGATGGAAATATTCGGAGCAGCTGTCGCAGGTCCAGTGCCCCAGATTTTCCTTCCACGTTGCACAATCGGTTCAGTTGGCGAAGATTTCCTTGGATTTCTATTGAAAGTAACGTTCCGACGTAGATGTCGAAACTGCAGGGACATTTACGATGGTCGGTTATTTGTGATAACTCCCGGTGACCCACATACATTCGCGTAGCTTTATGGCTGAGCTTGGAATTGTCCTATATTTAGAGGCAGCAATCCATGTGTGCAATGTTACGAAAGCGCAAATGCGTTTCTCTCTGTAGTCTATTAGAATCGCACAATATGGTGCAGTCAGACGTTTGCTTATCTGATCTGCATTATGAAAGCTTCCTGGCTCGTGTTGTGACTTGGAAACTTACGATGATATTTGTGCATTTAATTTATATCGTTTGCGCACAATTTTTCTACAGCCCTTAAGTCTTGTAATGGCATAAAGTAAGCGGCTTATAAAGCTTAATGGCTAATCTCAATGGCAGCACTTTTAACTCAAAATATACAAACTTGGTAGGAAACAATTTTTTTAATCGAACATAACGCAGCCGTTGATCCCAAGTTCGACGAAGAAGCATGAACACTGTTAAGGTTCTTGTTATTTTTAACATTCCTTTGTTGATATTATGTATTAATGATTACCAAAGAAAGCCAAATTATGTAATGATTATTATGGAACAGACACGGTTCGTCGGTGCCCTCACATTCTGTGCTCAGGCGTGTATCCTAGTTGTTTAACTCAATGACGTATGTGCATTAATACCAATTACTGACCACGATAACTGCGGTGAGTGGCTGCAACCTTGCTCGCCTATCAAGGTATCTTAAAAACCTCAATCTTAGATATTAGAATAATTATACTAGGTAACGTAATAGTAAGCGGTAGCATTTTATTAGGTTACTGTAAAAGCATTAGCAGTATCATCGGCGATGAAACTCGTTCGCGCAAACCAATTTTCCGAACGAAATTATATTATCACCTCACTCACGGGTAGCAGCACGTAGTGAAAATCGAAATGATTTCCACAAAAGGCTTTGTGTGAAAACAAATTCGTTTACGAACAATTTCGGGAAAAGCTCCAGCTGTATGCTGGAAGTGAAATGAAATGGGGTCACGGTTGCCGAAATGCGAAGCTGTCAAAGATAACAAAGCACGTATGGAATTGATATGATTGATTGATTGTGATAACGCGGGTATGCTATCAGTAGAACATTGGCTAGTAACTTATGTGGCTTAAAGTTTTGGGGAAAACTACTAACATTTTTCTAGGAAATAATGACGAATCTATACTTAGGTAATACATATTTCGCACTCTGGTTAGAAAGCGTGGCAAATTGAAATCAAAACTGTAATAAAATAAAACTTCATTCAATTTCTGGAAGGTCTGAATCAAAATTGTGTATTACTTATTTTGAGTTGATGCGCTTTTTAGGTGTGCCCTTTTTTATGCTTTAGCTCTATAACTTTGTATGTAAGCAAGTTCCATTTAGTAGTATGACCAAAACACCGAGATCGCGCTGGAGTGGCTCGGAAATAGCTCGTGACATGCGGAAATGAATGCGTCGTGAATCAACACCGGCTTCTGCAACGTGGCGACGCATGCGCAGGCCCTCGTCGTATTTCTATTTGATTTAATTAAGGAAAACCGAATTTACGATTTGATCCATCTGTCTTGATGACCATAAGTTGTAAAGATTTCTTTCTTTACAATTCCTTGAGACGCTAAATGAAAATCAACATAACTAACAAATAATATTACCAGCTTTAGATCGTAGAAGTATTTATTCAAACTATTTAAATTTCGTAATGAGACCTTTTGCAGCAGACGTGTCATTGAATACGCAGATGAATTCCACAAACAGAGCATTGTGATATAGTTTATACAAATTACAACGCGACCTCTAAGGCAGTTAACGTCCCAAGTTAGCGCCGAATTGGGTAGAATACATAAAGACTACAAAAGACGCAAACGACGTGAAACGAGCTCGTAATAAATAAGTTAAATATTCTTGCCCGTATACGATCATGTTCCTAACTCACTTTTGTTAACTCTACGTGGGCGTCGTTGGTTGCTACTGAAAAAGATGTCCTCGCGGTATTAAAGAAACGTTGCCAAAAACGCTTCCATATTTTTCTTTCTTGCCAAACAAATCGTCATACTGCGCTGTGTATAGTTTGCGAAGAAATGGCGCCTCTTCCACGCGCAGAGTTCTAAGAAATAGGTCACTACACCAATGCACTATTAAACTCCTATTGGATCATAATAGCGAATCTCTTTACTCTCAATATTGAGCTTTATTATGCTGAATAGAAATAGAAAGCACTCTCACTAACACAACGTTAAATTCAAATCCATACTAATAATATAAATGTGAAAGTGTGTCTGTCTGTCTGTCTGTTTGTCTGCTACAAACTACTCAACCGATTTAGATGAAGTTTGGTATGGTGATAATTTGAGACTCTGGAAAGGACATGCTTAGTTCAAAAGTGCATAGTTCCTGCGGGAGAGCGATAAACGAATTCTTTGCAGACGGCGACGCGACATCTATTTGGTAAAAAATAATGCTTACTGCTTAGCTTTTGGATATTCCAGTGTGTTACAGAAATGGTGTGAGCGAGAATTTGGTAGAGTATTTCAGTTAACACGTTGTGTGCAGGGCGGGCGGCCGGGCAGGGCTCACGCCCTAAATACCGGGAACTGGGTCAAGAGCAACCCGTAAACTGAACATGCTCCTAATCTGAGAAGTATCGGCTACTTACATGTCATGTTTTACACGTAAATGAGTTGATGTTAATAGCAGGGCAGTTGACGTTATTCACCAATAATTTCAACACTACACAGAACTCTAATGAAAATCAGACCTGACATAGGTACTTCTGTAAATTCGGTGACAGTAAAATTCTTAATCTGGTAGTGAAATTGTGATGGTCTGGCAAGGTTTGTCTCATTTTCAGCTTTACGAAACTTTTTTACGGTAAATGTTACTACTTAATTAACCTCTCATAATGCGGGAAGTAAAAAAAAACCTGCATTCTAGTCTCGTTTGGCATCAACTATTTTTTTCCTTGAATTTATTTAAGTCACGATATGTAGGTATCATGTAATGAATATTTAAGACATGCGAGACTAGCCATCAATCTGGTATCAGATCACATTTTCTACGATTTTATTTAGAGATGTAATTTTATGTGTTTATATTGGCTGAACGAGTGGAAGGCCGGTGATTTGGTGGTTACTTAACATTCGGCACATGAGAGTGTGACACTTTACTATGGTTTATGGCCTTTGAACGTCCAGGGATCGTCGCCCGATTGACCATAAAGATGGAAGGTCGATATACTTAGCGGTGTGAGCGATACACATTTTACGGCGATTGATTCATAGTCTTTTTAAGCACTTAGTTATTTCGCGCTCTTGAGAGGTTTTGTGAATCATCTTCCTGCGTGAGGTTGAAAATAAACATCGTTACACGAACTCATTTTTAATATCTTTAACATGGCGAACAGTGTTTTGAATAACAAACTAAATTATCTCATTCTATATAAGTATACGCATTATTTTTGAATATTAAGTTGTATTGTAAGGATGTGTCGATGCGACGTTGTGACGGCTGTCTGTCCGTCAGACCGTCTCGTTCGCTCATTGAAGCTATTATCAAATCGATGTGTAAAGTTACTTCCTGAAAAGATGCAAACAAAGTGATTTATAGAATTGTTTAAGCGGCCTCGAAACCAGTTGAAGTGTAGTTGCCAAAGTTGTTTTGGCTCGCCAACCAAACGTTATCATAAACATCCCACAACCTACTTATCCTACTTAATATCCTACTGATAATGAACTAAAACAATTACTTTGCTCACCCGCGACCTTACAATAGTTACGTTTATGCAAGAAATGTGTGTTCATGCAGTTCCTCCACCTCCACACTGTACGATCACACACAAATCACATAAACCCAACCATCACCACCACCAAGCTACACTTCCTACTGATATTATAAAATATTATAAATATTAAAGTTTGCATGTTTGTTACTCCATCATGCAAAAAGCGGTTCAACGGATTTTGATGAAATTTGGCACACAGTTTATAAGCAGGATTAAAACATAGTTAAGATCCTCTTTATCCTAAAAAATAGCTTAGGTATTTTCGACGGGATAGCGATAACTAAATTCTTTGAAAATAAAGTCGCGGGCATCAGCTATTTTTTTTTTAATAATTTTAATATTTAGATCTTAGAAGAGGTAGCACACAGGATTCGAACCTGTGTCTAATAGTTTACCGCACCAAGCACACAAGCACTAAAGTACAGTTTAATGTAAAAATATGGGTACATGACTTGCTCATAAATATGTCCCATAACTCTATGTCGTCGAATTAAATCGATACATATTTTTGCACTTGACCGTACTAGTCTACACTATGGTACCCCACTTAACACAGTCCTACACTTTTTAGGGTTCCGTAGTCAACTAGGAACCCTTATTAATTCACTGCGAATTCCAACTAGGTAATACTTGCACTAAGTAACAATGCGCAAACTTCACGAACACAATACTTACATAATTAATCTTCAACATTTGTATACTTATTCACTCGATGCTAATAACAATCATACTGTGTGGACGAAGCGCTTGCTCCCTGGATTTATACATATCCTATTGACCATATTCATCATTCCATTCGTCAATTAGGAAAGTTTTATAAACAGAAACGCGGTTTAGAGCTTTAAAGGTCATTCGGAAGTTTTCCATAAGCTTTACGGTTAATGTTAGGTACCTAAATGTATGACGAATACACTGACTCCATACCACAAGTTGTCTTTACTGAGGAAACAAAATACTAGAAAGAGATGCTCTTATGTTTAAACCATTACTTTATCCTGCTCACTCAGTGTTGTAGTAGCAATAATAAAGTTTTGCGGTAAGACAGTGAGTAATCCTTATCAATTATATGGTAAGACCTCCCATGCCTACCGGTATTTTTGCCTTAAGTTTACTGGATCTATATTATTATGTAAACGTCATTATTACGTCGATAATTACCATGAGACCAGTGACCGTCTGGTGACTGATTCTATACGGAAAACTTAATAAAACCTAGTCTGAACTTTACTGCAGCGTTATTAAGTATAGTAGAATAATTTTATGCTTAAAATAAATTTAAGATCAATATTTCATTTTCAGTTGCTCTTTTCGTTGCATTGTCATCGAATGACATTCAAAATTGGTGATTACACAATCACCCCTGTTTTCAAGTCGATCGCCCAGTTAAAACTGTTAGAAGTGAGTAAACAAGAGATGGAGGCCTGTGACAGACAGACGGACGGACAGACGGTGGAGTTTCAGTAACAGCGTGCCGATAGCACCCTTTGGGTACGGAACCAGAAATAGCAAGAGTTGTTGGTTAGTCAACAAATCAAAGAAAGAAACAACTTACAGTTTTATTTACAGCGAGAAATATTATGCGAGTTGCGGTACATTGGCATTAATGTTTGATCGTATAAAAATCCATTGCAGCAAGGCCCCGCAATGTAATGAAACTCGGACGACCGAACACCGTGTAAATTAAGCTTACAAGTTTCGTGTAGTTTATTGAACAGAATAACACCGTGATTAATCATTCACTGACTTAATGCAAACAACACCATCGAACTTAACCATGTTAGGTCATATTCCTGAGAATTCTAAACCTTTAAAGGTTATTACCTTTTATTTTCCATATATTCTATGACGTTGGTGAAGCAACTTGTTAATGGAATATCATTTAAAAGAATAAAATTGGGTCTCTACACATGAAACTTTCCACTGTTGTAATTTTAAAAGCTAAAGCATGTATAATTTCATATAAAGTGTCGATCTTGGTCATTAACGTATTAATATCCTAAAAAATGCGACAAATTTCGAGCAATTAATAGTGCCAAGCCAATGATTAGAAATACTTGGCAATTAGGGGCATAAATTTCACAGACTAAAAATAATAATTATGTTATGATTGTATATATGCAAATCAACTTACGGAACACCCTGTATTTTAATTTGTTAATATTGTGTTCCTTCATTTATTACGTTTTGTTTTTGTTTCACTGGATTACTTTTTTAATTGGAATTGTCTGACTCATCATTGTTATAGAGCGAGCCTTTCCACTTGCTTTTACACTTGAATTAAAAAATTGAGATACTGCTAAAAATACTTATACTAATCGTCCTGTGAATGCAAGTCGTGAATAAAATACCTTATTGTCTTTTATTCGTTAACTCCGCTTATGCAGTTTTTTATTAATTAATATCAGAATTTTTAAGACATAAATGGTGCTTTGAAAAATGGTATAAAGGAATATACGATGTTCATTAGCACCCTCAAAATTAATAAGGTATATCCGCCTGCTTTTAACGTGAATAAGTTCTGAAATATTAACTTTATCGCCAATATATTCGGGGAGGTCTTTCGCAGAGAACAAAATATTAAGATTAATATGAAGACCCACGTAATTGTAAGTCAGTCAGAAATTTAAGGAAGTCTTTTCATCTCAAATGTTTCATTTTTTAGATTTTATGATTCGCTAAAAAAAGCTTTACGCGTAGGACGCAATTTCCTGCGAAATACATATATATAATAAAAGCTTTATTTATGTAAAATGTATCCGATAAGGAACCAGGGCGCGCCCACAAAATTTATCAAAGTCTGATAAAATTAGGATGGTTTTAACAAATGAGCTCTTTAAAAATACCTAATCAATTCGTTTTAATATTATGAAAGCCAATTTTTTTGTACGTACGAGTATGTTACTCTTTTACGCTTTTACGCGATTTGGTACAAAGAATGATGCATCATTACTCATTAGCATCCCAGCCTATATAGGGTGAACTCAAATTGGTGATACAAAATTAGTATTTCGTACTCAGTTAAAGCTGCGTATCCACCGGAGCTGTGCGAGGATGCGTTGCGAGCCATGTACGTCTGTCATGAACCAATAGAAACACTTCATTTAAAAGGTCCTAAGTGAATGAAGTGTTTCTATTGGTTCATGACAGACACATCCCTCGCAACGCATCCTCGCACATCTCTGGTGGAAACGCAGCCTTATGCTGGACAATATAATGCGCTAACTCATTTGTTTTAATTAGTCTTTAGTTCGTCAAATCACAAACTCAATATATGAACGCCCTAAATTTTATAAGAATAATTAATAAATATCACGGGACAATTCACACCAATTGACCTAGTCCCAAAGTAAGCTAGGCAAGCTTGTGTTATGGGTACTAGGCAACGGATAAACATACTTATATAGATAGATACAAACTTAAATACATATTAAACACCCAAGACCCGAGAACAAACATTCGTATTTTTCATACAAATATCGCCCCAACACGGGAACCGAACCCGGGACCTCAAGCTTCATAGTCAGGTTCTCTAACCACTAGGCCATCTGGTCGTCAAACAAATGAGTTAGCGCATTATATTGTACAGCATTAACTGAGTACGGGACACTAATTTTGTATCACTAATTTGAATTCATCCTGTATACCTACGTACATCGCACAGGCCTCCGCTCAGTGCCCACGCAAGCCCAGTGTGGATTGGGAACTTCTCACACATCATTAAATCTCTTCTCAGTTGTGTGCAGATTTTATCACGATTTTTTCTTTCACCGTAAAACTCATGGTAAATTTTAAACATGGCCATAGGTCAAACCACTAGGCCACCACTTCCTGATTTGATAGTACAAGTAGCAATATGCTAACTAATGTTATCAGCACCTACATAAAACTGACTCCTGTTAATAAACACCTCCTGCTCCTACCTCCTGTTTCCTGCTCTACATCAGCTATACTCAACCTGCGGCCTGTGGGTCACATGCGGCCCGCCAAGCTTCTATGAATTACTTAACATAGTAAGTAGGTATTTAGATTTCTAACTCTTTTGACATGTGAAAAACCTAAATAAATTCAGGCTACTGACTTATACAAAAAAATATATGGCAACTCTACATTATCTGCATGGCTGTTGGGTCTAAATTTTAGGGCGCCAATTTCTTCATAAATGTTAAATTTTTAATAGAAAGCTCTCGAATACATATGGCAATAAATTAATTCGAAATTTTTTGTTGGTTTTCAATCATCAAGAATTAATAAAAATCAATTATTATAAAGCCAGAGACGCAATTTTGAAACAAAAATTTGCCGTCGACACAAATCCGCTTTAGGGTAAGTGTACCAGTGAATGAACACTTAAGGAAATTTTCGACTTTGAAAATTAATTTTAGGCAGTTGGGCACTGTTTATTTAAAATATTACTTTTTGTGTAGCACAACCAACTACTCTAGTTGGCTAACATCATCATTATTCAAAAGTGTTACTGCACAGTTTGAAGATGATATATCACTATTTAAGTGAAAAAATGGAAAATCACCAGTGAATGAACGCAAAATTCTAGGGAATGAACAAATGAAACCAGTGAATGAACAACTTTGAATATGATGTTTTTTTATACTATAAATATACAAAAGCGAAGTTATATTAATACAACTACATTCAATATACTTATTTCGGTCGATTCCATGTTCTAAAACAATTAAAATACAAAAATAAGAGTATTGTTCATTCACTAGATCTTGGAAACCAGTAAATGAACTAGCTATAAGTGGCATAGTTCATTCACTGGAAAACTTGAACCAGTTAATGAACCTATATTTTACGTTTGTTCCAATACTGGCCTTTCGGTAGATAATATATTTGGATCAATGTCACTGAAAACGAAATCTTATTATGACTACTAGAAGGAAAGATATTGCACAAATAGAAAATCCTGCAGTCCCAGTGAATGTACACCCCCGTTCATTCACTGGATTTAGGCGATTTTGGGTTCCAGTAAAAAAACACTGGATTAAAAGGTATTGTTTGTAAATAAATTACATTAAACTATATATGAATAGCTGAGCTAACAGGTCTTTAAGGCTTAAAAAAACCATACCCAATGAATGATAGATGGCGGAGACAAATGCAGTAACACATCAGAAGTATAGTAGCTTTCGTTCTTCCTTAATACTGCTCCATAGAAAAAATGTACAACATACGTACGTCCACTTTACATCGTCGCCATTTCAAAACTGTTGCTTAGAAGTCGAAGCAAATTTACCAGAACCTGACAAGTAAAGGTGCTAGTCGAAAAAAAATACGAGGCGTGGTAGAAACGTACCAAATTCTTATTATTTCAAAAAATTATCGTTTTGTTCATTCACTGGTACGCTTACCCTAGTTATGCAAGGCAGTATATCTTACTAATTATAAATTGCATCTCGCTCGCGTGGTTTACCTTTTTTATTTATTATTCTTTATGGCAAAGAATAAAAGAAATAAATCAAATAATTTTTTAAGAATTTCGCTTAGGTACATGTCCTGTGAAAAAAAATGAAATCACGTCTATTTGTTGCCGCGCTTTGAAGTAGAACAAATAAACACTCTCTCGCATTTATAATATTGTAGTTAGTAAAACTTAGTTCACTTGCAATCTTTAATTGCACAAATACTAGAAGGATTTTTTAGCAATGGTCATAACTGCAGTTAATTATTTTGTATTTTATCAGTTATGCTTGAAGATATCTCACGGAGCCTAACTAAAAAAAAAACTTTTATTTATTACTTCAACGATAACTGTGTCACGAAATCATTCACAGAGAATACATAACGCTTTAACGATAATACATATTTGTAGTCATTACTATTATGACATTAGCACGACCATTAATATCCACTGATTTAAGATTTCAGGGTCTCAACAAACATTTTTCTTACAAAATATCAGTTTAAATGGAAGATTTTTTGGTGAACGTACTTAATGTTGATTGTACCTTACTTGCATTGTCATCCTCATTCAATCTACTAGTGCAAATCAAACTTCAAGTTACCTAGTCATTGGCTTATATTAAACATTCAAAACATGTCCTATATAAATAAATAAAGCTTATTATAAGAAGATATCTTTTACAAAAATGTTTACTCTTGGTCCCCGCTCAAGACAATGCCTGTCACGTGGCAACCAAAATATAAAAACCAAGTGAACTTTAAAAAAAACAAAAGCTTTTAAAAGTAACTACCTAATGTGAACACATACGTAGAAAAGACTGTTTTGCACCAATTTGTTTTATAAAACGGACCATACCATAATAAAGAGCACATTCCATTTCAGTTTCGCATTGTATTTTGTGGAAAATAACAGAAATCGCTTTTCATGTTTCATGACAACCATGCCTGAAGGGTGATTTTCGTACGCTTTCCCAGTTGTACCAGCAGACATTATTTGAAAGTATTGAACACGTGAGTAGTAAGAAGTAAGGAAGACAGACACCATGCAAATATTTCAGGCAATAAATGTGTAATTAGGTGTTTAAATTAATGATTAAACAAATGGCTGCAATGTCACTGGCTCTTAGAAAAGAACTGGTTTACATACGAGTCCGCAGTCTGTACGCTTCCTTAGGATGTTAAATTCAAACAATTGCCACAGGTAGATTTAATTCGCGATTTTCAGTTGCTAAAACAAACATGAAAAATAAAACATTTTATTACCTGTTGTGATGCGCCGTTCTGTTTCACATTTCAGACATCCATTAATTCCGAACTCTTGGTACAACCGCGCACATTCCACAGTGAGAAGGGATTACAGAGTATATTGAATATGATCTGCGGTTTATTATTATTGAGTCCTGGTGCGTGCTGTTGTGTGTATGGTTTATGTTGTATTGAAGCAGGGTGCCCGGGGGACCGGCGCGCGCCGCCCGCCCTGCGCGACCTCGCCCGGAAAAACCCGAAGTGTGTTCGTGTTGGCTGCGTCGCTATCGGCCATGCTTTCCCGCGTGCTAATATTAGCGCGATTTTCGCGCAGAGAACAAACGCATAGGACTCAGCCTGCGCTGAAGGAGTGTAGTAGCGAACTGGACTAAGTTTACGCCGCTGACCATCACTTAACTACCACGCGGTGCGCATGCGCGTCGGCTCTAAACAAACAATACTGGTCACCTATATACCTACCTGTTGAAGAAATAAACTCTTAGTACCTGGGCGGCTGAGCTTTGCTCGCAGATCATGTTTTTGCTAAAATTCGAATCAAGCGTTTTCCTAGAGATAAGACCTATCTTGATCGATTGTTCACCCCCAAAAGCCCGCCCTCATACCTAATTAGGTTTTCAAGATCCCTGAAACAAATAAATAAAATAAATATTCAAGAATTGCTTGTTTAAAAGTATTTATTTAGATAGATACGTAGAACCGATTTTTAAAATTACGGCTATGAAAGTTCCATTCGAAAATAATGTAAATCCATTACAACAACACTACCGCTCCATTACAATTTTTGACTAATTATGAAAATTAACTAGGTGATAATTTTATCCTACTCCACTCATTGCACATTTCATATTCAACCCAGATTTTCTCCACTTTCGAAAGATATTTTCACTGATGTGATTTCAGAAATTTGATCCACTTAAACCATCACTGAAAAGGTTGAATGATTTTTTAACTATCCATTAATAGGTATTTACCTAACTTACGTTCAACATTAGGAAATTTTGAAGATTAGACCCCATGCGCTATATACATAGTTGATGGATTTTAATCACAAGTAAAAAACTTTGTCACTCATCTTATTACGTTATTGTATTTTAAAAAATTACATCTTCGGAGGCTTTATCTGTTTTGGCCTTTTAACTGTGGATAAACGATTTTTTTTTTAAATTTAACCATCCAAACAGCACAACTAGCCAAATTAACTTTTTTATCGAGGCTTTCTTCATTTCCCTAACACTATTTTTTTTAAACTAGAAAGCCTTAAACGGGCTACTGTTATGGTGCCAAAAATAGAGCGGTTTAAGGCAAGTCCGACCACAGAGCCCGGTGGAATGATAGACAGAAGGGATGATTCAAATCAAACCAAATAACTTTATTCACATACTATCTGTTGCCTGCGACTCCGTCTGCGAAGATTAGGGGTATAAAAAATAGCCTATGACCTACTCTCAGACCTACCAAATTTAGACAAAAAAATTCACAAAAATCAGTCAAGCCGTTTCGGAGGAGTTCGGTAACAAACACCGTGACACGAGATTTTTATATATTAGAGATAAGACCTACACCTAAGTAGGCCAGCTAAAAATAAAGTTGCTTAAGACAAGTCAGACCACGGAGCCAGATATACCTACTACATTTTAATACCTATCCTATACAGGGTGAAATTTTGAACGTACCAAATTCAAAATTAGTGTTTCAAGCTTAGTTAATGCTGGATAACATAATGCATCTCAATTGTTGAAATTGGTGTGATAAAATTTTGGATTTTCATACTTTGCGGTAGTTAAATTATGAACTTAAATGTATGGACACCTCAAATTTAACAATACTAATTCTAACAACTTGGTAAGTGCATTATGTTGTCCGGCATTAACTAAGCTAGAACACTAATTTTGTATCACGTTCAAAATTTCACCCTGTATAGTTACTACACGTTACCTAGACAATCATCCCTTCTGTCTTGGTAGATAGAAGATGTGATTGATTATGATTAGGCAACGTAGGTGTCGTCATATGTAACAAGTACACCTTCCCAAGTCTACTCCACCTCCCTACCTACCTAAGTCTGCCTCAACACGATATTTATCATCACATCTCCATCTAGCACATTTGTTTATTTTTATTTAAAGCTGATAATTAACAATAAATAGTACCTACGGTCAAGTGCAAAAATATGTATCGATTTAATCCTTTCAAAATTACGTACCGATATCTTAATTCGACGACATAAGAGCTATGAGACATATTTATGAGCAGGTTGTTTGCACCCATATTTTTAACTTGACTGTACAATAAATTTCAATTCGTAACAGACAAGTAAGGGTAATTTCTTTGCCATAACAAAACTTTTCCAATCATTCTTATTGTAGGTATGGTTTACTACCGATTGATGTAATCCAGCTTTTTAACTCCATCCATTTATCATAATAACATCCCTAGGTAGAGTCAGCCTGGGAAGTTAAATTGCCACATCTGACGGTAAAATTTTGCATGGAACCTGAACTGAAGCAGAAGTAGTATTTTAATGAAACGATGTTAGTGGAAATAAACGGATCACTCACGTCTTAAAACGAGTTTAACGCGACATTTTTCGGGCTAATTCGTAGCCCTTCTTCTCAGAGTCGCACGTCACGGCGGCTGACGTGAGTGATCCGTTTATTTTCACTATGAGTGAGTCTCACGGTAGTTTCATGTTTAAAGAAACGATGTTACTTTGAAAAATAAATCCAAACATCTACACTAAACCATTGTGAATCTGTACCTATACGGATTTACGCCTTATACTTACTGCATGTTTGTAATCGACTTTGTTTAATCCAAACATTGTATACCGCATTATATTTAGGCATGACACGGTGCTCGTAAGTCTTACGACCACAAAGGAAGCATTGTTGCAGTTCTGGAAAAAAACGCGTACAATAAAGCTCTATTATTTTAAAAGTTGATAGCATTTATTGTGGTTTCCGAACGGGGGCACACCTATTCAAATGATCAAAACATTCCCCGTTTGGATCAACAACAGTATCAATAGCGCTATTTCATGGTCCGTCGTAATGAGGGAACTGAGTAGCGCTACCGAAAAAAATGGAACTCGATTCTTTTGGAATCGAATGGATCAGAATACGGTTACCAATGCTGCGTATTGCTTTACTCACATACCTACGCATCCCGTTCAATAGGTACTAATAATAACAACATTGGGTACCTAGTTATATTGTCTGAGTGGAGGTTTTATCGGTAAGCTTATTAGCACAATATTACATTATTATTTGTATTATAGAAAGGCGTAATTTGTAAATGTAAATGAATAATTGGCCTCCAAACGCTTCCTGTTTTCCGGTGCCGTCTGAGTTAAGGCTGTTCCGTTTGTACTCAGTTAAATTGATATTGTTGTAAATTAGTTTCTACAAACAAATATCGTTTTCATTTCCTATCAATCAACTTTTTTTCTGCGCCGATCACGTCCAATGTCGTTAACCTACGCCTTACTTTGGTGTACCCATATTTAGACTTATACACTTATATTATTGTCTCCGTAGAACAAAGATTTTGATAAATAACTAGGGTGACAGCACCAGTAATGGACAAGAATTAATTATGGTAGTTAGGGTTCCGTACCCAAGGGGTAAAACGGGATCTTATTACTAAGACCCCGTGGTCCGTCCGTCTGTCCATCCGTCTGTCACCAGGCTGTATCTCATGAACCGTGATAGTTAGACAGTTGAAATTTTCACAGATGATGTATTTTTACTGTCGCTATAACAATAAAATACTAAAAAACAGAATAAAATAAATATTTAAGGGGGATCCCCTACAACAAACGTGATTTTTTATGCCGTTTATATAGATAATGGTACGGAACCCTTCGTGCACGAGTAAGACTCGCACTAGGCCGGTTTTCTTATTTTTTCCGTAAACCCAAATTTTAAGAAACGGACACTATGCTCAGATAACTGAAGGTCATAACTGGTAAAGTCCATGAATGGTGGCCTATAAGGCATTGAATCTTTGCTCTCCATTACTGGGTACTACTGTGCTTAACATGTCCATGGTTGGTACCGTCACCTTATAAATTAAAAACTTTAGGTCCCACAAGTTTGAAAATAATGTAAATGCCCATTATGCATCTAAGATCCCTTCCGCAACCAACAAAAGAGCTGATAACTTCGAAACGGCTGAACCAATTTTGATATTGCCAAGAAACCTGCTTTCAAATAAAAAAAAATGGTATCCAAATCGGTTCACTCGTTGAAGGGCTATGATGCCACAGACAGACACACACATATATACATATATATAGCGGTCAAACTTATAACACCCCTCTTTTTGTGTCGGGGGTTAAAAAATGGGTCAAGTGCTAGTCGGACTGGCGCATAGACGGAGCCGTATAAATTTAAAAGTAAATCAAAAGTGAATTTACACTTTATAATTATAGTAGTTTTTATGAAAAACTACTGAGTTTTTTGCTCTTCAGTCATTAGAAGGTCATTAGGCAAGACTGGGTAGCCTAGTGGGGTCACTTATGGCTTATGGCCTCTCCCGTAGAGAGTAACCTGTTAGGTTTTCGAAACTTACGTGAGAAATTACATTTTCTCAAACATGCTATGTAATATTGACGTTATGTTCCTTATAATACGCCACGAACTGTCACGTTGCAGGTTGTAGACGAGAGGTCAATAATGGAATTTCATACAACATTGCTGGCCTTGGCCAGCAAAGTGATCGTCTATTGTTTTATGTGACACAGCACCATGACGTTTAATAGGTCGACGTGGTCGACGTGGATGGATGGATGGATGGTGGATGGTGGATGGACAGACGGACGGACGGACGGACGAACGGACGGACGGACGGACGAATGGATGGATGGATGGATGGATGGATCGATCGATCGATCGATGGATCGATGGATCGATCGATGGATCGATGGATCGATGGATCGATGGATCGATGGATCGATGGATCGATGGATCGATGGATGGATGGATGGATCGATGGATGGATGGATTGATGGATCGATGGATGGATCGATGGATCGATGGATGGTTGGATGGATCGATGGATCGATCGATCGATCGATCGATGGATCGATGGATCGACGGATGGATCAATGGATCGATCGATGGATGGATGGATGGATCGATGGATCGATCGATGGATGGATGGATGGATGGATGGATGGATGGATGGATGGATGGCGATGACGATGATGATGATGATGATGATGATGCATGTTTGAGAAAAACTTTATACAAGCCTTGGCCACGAACAGGGATTGCCGGCCTCGTATCTCTAGATGGCCTCGTTAACACTCGGCCATCTATAACTACTCGGCCGGCAATCCCCTATTTCGCGGCCGCTGCAGTAATGTACTATTTAAATTTATCATAACCTTTACAATGAAGGTAAACATTGTTAGTAAACACACCTGTGATGAAATTCAATGGTGAGTGTGAAGTTCCTAATCCTTACTGGGACCGCGTGGGAAGTACGGCCCGAGCTCTCTCATTCTAAAAGGAAGTCTGTGCCCTACAGTGGGACGTACATAGGCTCGGATGAGTCATTCATTACACTAAGTAACGGACTTTCCCCTTCATTTTTGTTTCGAGGCTTTACTTTTTTATTTCATGGTTATAATGTCAATAGCAAGTACCCTATACACAGGATTAGATTCCCATGGTTTTCATCTTTCGATAGCATGAACTCAGAAACTCATTTTTTTACAGACAGAAAAGAAAAGGCTCTTTAGCCTTTAGCCTTAAGTGTTTTTCAAATTAATTTCAACTTGATACCGCCAAGCATTCCTGAAAAAAAGGTCTTAGTATACAAACAGACAGCCAGACGGACGAATAACGGAAAATGACCTCATACCTATGTTTTTTTTTATGCATGGAACCCTGAAAACAAACCGAGTGCGTGCTGAGCCACGCATCACACCCGTTGTCTTCGTTTCAATACATATACATCGCAGCAAGTCATGCCATCTCCTCTTGGGTCTGCCTCTGCTTCTTCGGCCATTATTCGGTAATTATAATTAATCCGTGCTTGAAGACGACGCTTCCACACCTTAATTTGCAATGGGATGATCTAACCACTTTACTCAATTCAAAATCAAATAAAAGCTCGTGCGATACGAAGTAAAAATATTTACAAATCATTATCTTATCGTTCGCCATAGCCTCAGAAGCAAACAAGTGGCTTAATCCCACTAATCCTACTAAAGTTTAGTCAATACCCGCTAGTTACTCGCGGGTAAGTAGGCTATAATGGGTCAGGGACTACCATAGAACTAATGCTAAGAGGAATAGAAATGCCACATGAGTAAAAAAAACATACAGACTAATTGAGAACCTCCTCTTTTTTTGAAGTCGGTTAAAAATATGAGAGCATTCCACTTACCTACCATACGTAAATACTGCGTATCTGCACTATATCGTAGAATAAACTGCAACACCGCGTAACCAACAATGCTAAAGCCGCGTAACTGACTTGTGGCAATTTTTACAGGAAAGCATTAAAATTGAACATCAGACTTACCCAAACTTAAATTTGACGCAATTTTGTTAGTTACGCGGCATTAGCCATTGTTGGTTACGCGGTATTGCAATTGTATCGACGATACGCTGTTTTATGGGCGATGGATTTAGCTTCATGTTCGTTTTATTTTAAGTTTGGAGTAAAATTTGGGACTTGGTTAGTCGGATACGCGGAAATATCTAATGCCAGTTAAGCGAATTTGTACTATCCCGACGATATGCCTAAAAAGCCACATATTTATTTTCCCAATTCAGTCTGTAATAATAATAAGTTAATTGCTCAAATGTGCTATTGTAGAGACGGTGGTTCAAAATGATAAAATTTTATTGGTGAGTCTCGTAATCCAAAAAAACGTGTGCTCGTTGACAATGGGAGAGGCGAAAAAGTATCGCCGTCGATTGTAGAAGAAAATACAGACGATATTATCATTTTCGATTCTTCTTATTATTAGTTCTGTAGATATACATATACGAAGGTACGTATATATTATACCTATACGTTACCTATTATCGTTTAATAGTCTTAGCAAAATTCGCAAAAATTTAAATTAAAAATTGATTTAATTTAAATTTGTAGTGTTAGCTGGAATTATCTTGCTTTATTAGGGCCACAGGCACGGTCTAGGGGAAAATAATGGTTAAACCCTGGGTTGTTGATGAAAATTTTATACTCTTTGACACTGCTGAACCCTGGGTTAGCACTTAACTCCAAGTTATAGTTAACTCTGGTCTGCCTAAGTCCGCCTTAATCACGGGACGACCATAACATGCGAGCAAAAGTGACCATAAACCTCTCGAGCAAACTTTTTTTATAAAGTAATGTGGAAAAAGAGTTGGTGAGTCACCTGATGGTGTCTAGTACGGTCAAGGACTTTAATTCGTGAGCCACCATGGAACCTTCTCAAAAAAAGTCATTACGATTTTCTTTGTTAATTAATGCGATGTCACTATGACGTTTACTGTGAAATGGTTCCATGGTGGCTTATGAATTAAAGTCCTTGACTGTACCACCGCCCATGATCATCCATGGACACTAAAATTCACAAGTCAATGCGACCATCAGCTTGGGATTGGCATAAAAATATTTTGTTAAAATTCCATTTTTATAAAAGCTTTTTGCTGACTGTACTTTTGCCCATAGTTACCAATGGTTACTAAAGTACCTACTCGTCAAGACGAATGAAACGAGCCCAAACTCAATGCGGTCGTGTCGTTTTATTACAGAATTCCTTGGCCACCCTGCAAATTCATCATCAGATTAGCTCCATGTCATAATAATATTGTATTTTTATCGGATTTATACGTGCGTGCAAAATTTCAGCTCAATCGGTTGAAGATATCTACTTCTAATTTGAGTTGAAAGATTCCACCCGAACAAACATAAGTGCATTGCAAGTTAATAAAGGATCGTTTTCAAAATTTTTTTACATAGTTAAGGGCTTAATCAAAACAAAATCACGATCGCTTACTTTGTGTAACGAAACTGCCGTGTCAGGCCTATGTAACGTAACTTGAGATACGTTAGTTACGCTTAACAGTGCTAAATCGACATTTTTGATGCTATACTATCTGATACATATCGAAGATTTTCATTTTAGGCCATAATTCAATAAAAACACCGATAGCCGAACTAACGTATCTGGGATTTTTGTACGCACTTGTAACGGATATCTCCCGTATTTCAAATACGTTAGATAGGTCATACAGAACTCGCCCGCAGAATCGAAATTGAAAAATTTTTTGGTGCAGTTTAATTCAAATTACATTTCATAATACGTAACAGCTTCTGAAACCAAGGAGAGATATTTATTTTAATTTTATTAAGAATATGTTTAACTAGCGGGGAGGGAGGGGCAGAGAAGATAATAATATTTTGTTATAAGTATTATTTAGTAAAAAAGAAGATACCTTAAAGTTAAAAATTAATACAAATCCTGTTGCTGTGATAAAATTCAATTAAAAGTTTTCTAACTTCCACTTTACTTATTATTAACCTTCTTACCTATTTTTATATCTAATAAATAAAATAACGGGACCTGATATATGAGCCTATACCCACTTTTAATTTACTTAAATGTTTTGTTTCTTGGTTCCAAAAAGTAATGTAAGTAAAGATACAGGTCATAGCCATTACACAGTTTTGTGTAATAAAAAGAGCATGGTCACGCTTAAGAGGCTGACAACACCTAATTTTGTTGAAATTGATGTCATTTAAACAGTTTTTTAAGAAAAACTGTTTGTCCTAGCACATCAAAAAAATTATATGTTAATATTCATCATATTTCAAAGACCGTGGACGGACTCGATACATAATTGGACGAAATCGGCTCGATAGAAAATAATTGCAAAGATAGGTCTTAAAATCGTCATTAAACGGTTCTATGTCTTTATTTTTGTGGCGTATGCGTCTGCAATTAAAAACATGAAATCAACATATTCATACCTAAACCGCTAACGAGTCATATTTCACAATTAATCCACAGTTTTTTTTTAATTCAATATTTGCCCGATAAATTTCAATATACCCGGCTGCCCAGTAATGGCGGCATCTCGTTTACTCCGATACAAATAGACAGTGTGCGCCGACGTTGGTGTTGACAGCGTCTTAACTAACGTATATGCAGATACGCAACTTTGCGTTACAGAATTTTGTATGAAAAGTAAGGTCGTGTAAACTTTAAAAACAGTCTTTTTTGAAATTTATTCGTAGCACAGAGTTAAAATTAAAAATACATTGTCACAATAATATTTCTAACCTAATGTGTAAATTTCAAATTTTAAACTTCAATAGTAAACAAGCAATGAGATGTGGATAAACAAAAACTTTGATCGCGTTTTTCTCAAATCGTCGTTTTTGGAGATACGTTACTTAGGCCTGACACGGCAGGAAAGTTAGTCATCTATACATATAAAATCCTTTGTCCTGACTGACGGATCAACGCACAGCCTAAACCGCTGATCGTAGAGACCTGAAACTTGGAGGGTGTGTTCTTTGTATGACGTAGGCATCCGATAAGAAAGGATTTTCCGTAGTTCTACTTCTAAGGGGGTAAAAAAGGGGGGCAAAGTTTGTATGAGACATCGTGATTCCTTGGTCCAATCTACTTCAAATTATGCATAAACATTCTTTAACAAAATTGATGGAAGACGTGTTTCGTATTTTATTGAAATTCATCCCTTGACGGGGTCAAAAAGTAGTAGAAAGTTATTTTGGGGGTGATTTGCTTCGAAGTTGATATCAATACTCCTTAGTGCTTTTGATTTAAATTACATTTTATTTTGACACATTGTAAACGAAACGAAACTTCAAATATTGCAAACCATTTTTGTCTACGTTTGTCAACCACGTCTTGATCTGATCTCTGATAATAGCTAATTATATGTATTAAGTATTTGCATTTCACCAAGCTTTTGCTTTTACAAGCGCAGCGTGGGACGTCCACCAACGAGATGGACGGACGTTTTGGTGAAGGCCGCAGGTTCAGGGTGGATGCAAGTCGCTTCCAACCGTAATGATTGGACGTCAATGAGGGAGGCCTATGTCCAGCAGTGGACGTCCTACGGCTGAAATGATGATGAAGCTTTTATGCGAGTTCAACCTTTTTCGAATAAAATCGAATTGAGTATTCAAATATCATTGTTGAACTCGCATAAAAGCTTGGTGCAATGCAAATACATATAAAATGCTTTGTCCTGAAGTCCTAAATGACTGACTGCCGGATGAACGCACAGCCTAAACCGCTGTATGTAGAGACCTAAAACGTGGAGGGTGTGTTCTTTGTATGACGTAGGCATCCGATAAGAAAGGATTTTCCGGAATTTCCACGGGATAAGGAATAATCGGGATTTATATATTTCATCAAGAGTGACCCTATGCCCATAACGAAGATTACTAAACTGTACAAATTGGGCATGCAATTAGATTATTAGAATATAAAGCGAATATAAAGAATTTTGAAAATTTCCACGGGATAAAGTTAAATCAGGATTTATATATGTAGGTACTCAAATCAACTGGACCATATCTCCGTAACTACAATTACTAATCTTTTCAAATACAGTATTAACGAAAATTACCATAACAACAAAAAAACTTATTGCAGGATTTTTGGAAATTCCTGTGGGATAGATAATCTCTGAAACTTCCGAGCCGATTAAAAAAAAAAACTTTTACCAGTAAAAAGTTACACTATCCTTTATTGACATAGGCTACTTTTTTCCGGGGAAATGCAAAATTCCCAAGGGATAGAAAAAAGAAAATTCAACTTCGGAGCTCATTTTAAAATGTCTTACACCAATAGAAAAGATGCACTGTCCTCGGTTAACATAGGATGCTTTTTTCCGGATAAATGCAAAATTCCCGCGGTATAGAAAATAGTAAAATTAACTTCGAGGCTGAGTTTAAAAAAAAATCACCAATAGAAAGCTTCACTATCCTTTATTGGTATAGGCTACCTACTATTTATTCGGTAAAATGCAAAATTCCCCTGGGATATTAAGAAGTGAATTTCACTTCAGGGCTGATTTGAAAATTTCTTTCACCTATTAGTGAGTAGCTACAGTAACCCTTACTTACATAGACTATTTTCTCCGTGAAAAATCAAAATTCCCACGGGAAAAAAATAAGTGAACTCAACTACGCGGCTGATTTTAAAAGTTCTTTTATCGGTAGAAAGCTTTAAGGACATAGGCTACTTTTCTCGGGGAAAATGCAAAATACCCGCGGGATAAAAATAAGTGTAATTTTGCAAAGAATAAGGACAAATTTGTTGAAATTCCCGCGGGATAGGGAATAAACGGGATTTATAATATTCACTAACTGATACTCATGATGAAATGATAATAATGATGGATGTTGCCGGTGCCGGATTTTTGTTTTATACAATGAAAGAGATGAAGAAGCTTTACCACAAATTGGAATTCTACGCGGACGAAGTCGCGGGCAAAAGCTAGTACGAAATAAATGGGTAACTTTGGTTACACAAAGGAATAAATTATGTAAGTTTTGTTTTTATTAAATCCCTTAATTGTGTAATTTTTTTTAAAACGACTCAAAAAGCTTGTAAAAATAGTAAACCACCTACTTGGTTAACTATACACTAACTGCGAAGTGCTGCATACAAAGACATACTAACTAACTCATGTTTCGCTTATACTCTCCGGATTCCCTAACGAAAATGTTGTCTCCACGGCACTGACAATACGTTCAGCTCCGATGAGATGCAGGTGATTTTTTGCTTAGTTATAAATAAACAGTTAATTATAAGATTTAAATGCGTACATTTTCGAACCAATTAAGTTATTTTAAAGATAGGCAACGCAGTTACTGAACCGCTGAAATCATTTGACGCTAATCAGTGATCAGAATTAGCAGTATACCGCGAAGCTTCATTAGGGTTCCGTGACGGACAAGGAAAAACGGAATTGTCATCCCGCAGGCTTATTGTCTAACGTTTCTGACGCTTGCCTTCGCAATCACTATCTCTTTCTCTCCAACGGTATAAAAGGATGACAGAAAGAGACGGTGAAAGCGAAGGCAAGCGACAGAAGCGTTTTAGACAATACGGCCTCAGGAAGATGTTATGCTTGGGGACCGAAGTCCGATAGATGAAAGTTTGAATTTGTATTTATGCAGCCGAGTTGAGAAACTTCGATAGGATACAGGATGTAGTAATTAGTTTCTTATGTGATGAATAGATGGCGCTAGTAGTAGCTACAATAGTAATATTGTATGTCTTTCTGAATTACCAACCTTAACTTAACATACTTCTTGTGGACAAGTTCTATAACAGACCAGAGGCCGTATTGTCTAACGCTTCTGTCGCTTGCCTTCGCTTTCACCGTCTCTTTCTGTCATCCTTTTATACCTTTGGAGAGAAAGAGATAGTGATTGCGAAGGCAAGCGTCAGAAACGTTAGACAATAAGCCTGCTGGAGAGAGATCTCTCTATTGTAGCCTACCCGTACCTGTTGCCCGCGACTCCGCCTGCGAACAATAGGGGTAGGTTTAGTCTAACAAACAGTCTACAACCTAATCTCAGACTTAGCAATAGACAAAAAAATCATAAAAATCGGTCAAGCCGTTTCGGAGGAGTTCGATAATAAACACTGACACGAGATTTTATTTAATTAGAAGAAGATAAGAAAGAAGTCGGAAACCGATTTATATGTAGGTATGTGACGGATTTTTTTTTTCACCTACCTACTTAGTCAATTTGTATATTTTGGTAGGTACCTTCGATCAACAATACAAGTTGTATTGTTGATCGAAGGTAGGTACCGTTAAATACCTTAATCAAGAGCGCAAAAATAAGCTTTGAATGAAGGTATACACAGACCTAGGTATACCAAAAGATGATTGATTTCAGAAAACCGGCCAAGTGCGAGTTGGACTCGCGCACCAAGGGTTCCGTACAAATTTATATGTGTCTATGAACATCCAGTCTTAGCAGTCCCCTGCTCCTAAGCAAAATGTGCGCAGTGTGGGATCATTGTAGAATGGTTATACTGATATAGACAGACAGACAAAAAAAAATGCTCTTCGCAATTTTTCCTTTATCTGTGCTATAAGACCTACATCGTACCAAATTTCAAGATTCTGAGTTCACGGGAAGTACCCTGTAGCCTGTAGGTTTTGATTCCCTTGCGTGTGTCGAAAATTTGCGGCATGAATGGCTGTATATTTTGATTGCGTTGGCTTAGAAGTTTGATTTTTTTACAGCTCTAAGGAACAGTAGACCTGAGTATTTGATATAAATTTCAGCCTGATACCTCCACGCGTTCCTGAGAAAAAGGGTCTTGACAGACGGACGGACGAACAGACGGACCACAAAGTGATCCTATAAGGGTTCCGCTTTTTCCTTTCGAGGTGCGGAACCCTAAAAACTGGGGCTGTATTCGACACAAGGTTCCTGAATGCAGCATCTGGCCTTAAACTTGAGTAGAGTACATAGCTAATTAATGTAATGTTGTTACCTATTGAATCCTCCGGCGCGCTTGTTTAACTCGCACTTGGCCGTTTTTATAGGAGGATTTTTCCACCATCACGTTGTTCCATATACTCAAGTACTTAATTTATGGGAGGAGCAATTACTTCTTTTGTACCTCGATACTTTGTTAACGATTGTTCGAGTGATTTTGAATTAGTTTGGAATAAAAGTCACAAGTATAGTATAGTGAGCTCTGTACCTAGGTATGCCTAAATTTAAAAGCCCGTAAAAAATGTATTTCTTTGGGAAACAATGGTTATTTTTAGCTGATCAGTGTTTTTTTTTCTTTACTGTATGCTGTCTGTATAGTGTATCAACCCACAGTTAATGTATGAAGATAAACTTTCAAAAAGTTTTAAGTACCTAACTTTATATTTTACAGTTGGGTGGGGTGCGGTTACCGTACGACTCCGTATGTGTCGATCCAGAATAAACGACAATAACGCTCGACCTGATAATTGAAACCCTAATATGAATATGATTATGATAATAAAATAACACAAGGATTTGAATTATGCAGGTCGTAAATTTTTGTCATATTTTATTCCGGGTCGTCAACTACAGATCGTACTTTAACCGCATCCGGGTACAGTAAAGTTGCGGTTTAGAATAGGTAAGAAGCTTGTATGAAGCCTTCCGCACACCGAAGCGCACAGTCCCTGCACGCTCCGCGCTTCAGCCCAGCGCAGTCAAAACACTGAATTGACTGATTCAAATACGGTATGCCACGCAGCCAGTGTGTGTCAGTGTATATTTGATTCAGTGTTATAGAGCGCGCTGGGCACGCTCCGTCCACTTTCGGCTTGTGGTGGCCTTTAGAAAGATTGCCTAGCGAAAAATGCTTCAAAATTGTCATGTTGACTATGCATGAGCCACCATGGAACCATTTCAAAGGAAAAGTCATTCAATTCAATTTTTGGGATAATTATGGCCCCATCGAACGGTGCGATGATTCCGCCAATGTCGAGGTTGGATAAGACACTGCCAGACGACCTTTGGTCAAGTACGGTAGAGCTGTCCGTGTTCGGTAGAATACCAGCCACAACCGATCTAGAACAAACAAGTTAAAAACTGCCACCACTATAGATACAACACTACATACTTATAACTAGCAACTAAGTTAGTTAGGGTGTGGTTATTATGGGACAAATCTAATGGATCAGAAGGAATATATTTGGAAAATAACTATTTATGAGACTATTTAATTATATTATAATCTGATGTTATTTTTAGATAAAAATGAGTCTAGTATACTACAAAATGGAGAGAAAACCAGAGTTAGTAGAAAATTAACATTAACGGGGCGGGATATATTACCGGGTAGCAAATCATATAGTGGGACAGATATTTTTGAACATTCCAAAAATATATGTTCCAATGTACCCTCGCCCATACCACATTCACAGATTGAGCTGTCCCTGATACGGAGCTTTGCCAAAAAGACCGGAGAGCAAAAGTGTCCTAAACGAAGCCTTATTATTGTCGATGTGTTAACCTTATTGAAGCATCTATTTTTGAAAAACCATGGTCTTGAAGGAAGATCTGGTTGCAAGCTACCATAGTGTCTTCCTTTGGTCTGTTGTGAAATATGCCACTGATTATTCCAGTTCTCTAGAAGCTGAGGTCGAACATTGGATTTTACATCACAACTAAAGGTTTTGTCATAAGAATTGACACCTACTTGGATAGCTTCCTTTGCATATTGGTCGACAAGTTCATTCCCTACAATTCCGCTATGGCTGGGGATCCAGGCCAGAACCACTTGTAAATTATTCAAATGACAGGCTCTTAATTTCTCTTTAGTCTTTAATGTTAAATAAAAGTTATCTCGAGAGTGAAAAGGTAATTTCCCTATATCCTGTAAACAGCTCAAAGAATCTGATAAGATTATGGAATTATTAAGTTGGTGAGATATAACATATGATACTGCTTCATATATGGCCACAGCCTCTCCGGTAAAAACAGAGTACTGCGCTGGAAACTTGAAACTCAAGATAGTTTGGTGATTGGGGATCCAAACCGCGGATCCGACCTTCAAATCCCCAGGCGCTTTAGAGGCATCAGTATAAATCTTAATCCATCCAGGCCATTTGCTATTCATGATCTCAATAAACTCTGCGTTAGCACCGGGAGACTTTTTACGAATCCCCAAGTCAAAAACTATAGTAGGTTGAAAAATTAAGGTTTCATAATCGAAGCAGAAGATGGAGTTTTTACTAAAGCGGAAGATAGGAACAGACTTAAATTTATTGAAGGATTTAATAAGAGGAGGTAGTCCTTTGTGTGACCAGTAGTTGGAGGAATTCGAAAGGCGAAACAAAGTTTTACATTTTTGGTTTATAGGATGGTTAGGGAATTGGGAAACATTTAAAAAGAATCTATCAGCCAAATATTGTCTGCGAAGTATGAGTGGAGGATCTAGGCACTCTACCTGTAGTGCATTTATCGGGGAGGATTTCATGGCTCCAGTTATAATTCTCAGACCTCTAGCCTGCAACTTATCAAGTTTAATTAAGGCTAATTTGCTGCACGGTTCCAAGATAAAGCTGCCATAGTCGAAATGGCTTCTTACTATAGCATTGTATAATATTTTTTGGCTATACGGGTGACTACCCCATCTAACTCCAGACAATGATCGCATTGCATTTAGACTCTTTTCGCATTTATTAACTATGTAGTTCAAATGAAACGCCCCAGTCAATTTAGAATCAAGGTAAATACCGAGAAATTTAACTTGGTCCACAGTATCAATAATCTCATTTTCCACTGTGATAGTCACAGGAGGCAAACTTCTCCTACGGGAAAACACAACTGCGTTACATTTGGGAACCGACAGGGATAAGCCATGACAATCAAGCCATTCATTCAGATATGAAAGAGCTGTATTTAAACTAGACGAGCACTCTTCCAGGGTAGGAGAGCTACTGTACAGGACAATATCGTCTGCATACTGCAAAATATTACAAAAACAGTTAACTGACAACTCTAAATCAAACGTATAGAGACTGTACAGTAACGGACTTAAAACTGACCCTTGGGGAAGACCCTTCCAAACAGGACGAGATGGGAACATAGAACCATTTACTCGAACACAAATAAAACGAGCCATAAACAGATTACATATGAAGTTAGTCAGTCTCATCGGAATACTCAGCTGGAGCATTTTCTGCCTGAGTATGGAGAGATTAACATTATCATATGCCGAAGATATATCTAGGAATACACCCACTAGATTTTCATTCTTGCTAAAGGCAATACGAATATCAGTTGTTAGTATACTAAGACTGTCCATAGTTCCCATCCCTCTACGGAATCCAAACTGTGATTTAGCCAGTATATTTCGATTCTCTAATATCCACTCAAGACGATTTTTGATTAAATGTTCCATGACTTTAGCCAGAACCGAAGAAAGCGCGACAGGGCGATAAGAAGATGGATCATTAGGATCTTTACCGGGTTTAAGTATAGGAATGACAATTTGGGTTTTCCAAGGCTCTGGTACTACACCAGTAATAAATACTAAATTTATCAATTTTAAAAAATAAGATTTAATATCGCTTGATGCATTAATTAAAAAGGAATAAGGGATGCCATCGATCCCCGGAGAAGAATCTTTAAGGTTGTCTAAGGCACACAAAAGCTCACAGAAAGTAAAAGGTTCGTTCATACTGTCCAAAGTAGGAAGGGAGTTAGAAGTTGGAACAGGGAATAGGTCCTCAGCTGGAACAAAAGGAGGAGACAATCTGTCCATAAACTCCGGCAGCCACGTGTCCGTACTATTGGATGTTGCATTGTTAATGGCACTTGTACCCCGTCGGAACGCTTTCACTCTATTCCAAACCAGAGACACTGAAGACCTAGGAGACAGTGATTCGCAGAATTTAGCCCACCCCTGTGATTTTTTTTTTGAAAGCAATCTTTTTGACTTAGCCAGGGTCCTTTTGAATGTTATAAAGTTGTCCATGGTGAGATTAGCAGAGTATGTTGATTCAGCAAGGTTTCGCTCACGAATGACGTTAGTACAGTCTGAGTCCCACCATGGAGGCGAGGGGATCTTACGGAGGGCAGTATTTTTGAGAGGTATGGCTGTGTCAGCTGCCTTAATGAGTAGGTCCACAAACTTAGAGTATAACTCGAGGAAGTTACTACTATCCGGTTCATCCAAGCTACTAAGCTCAGCATCTAAACAACGGGAGAATTTGCCCCAGTCTGCCTGAGCGGTTCTGTACTTCAAAAGTGGAACGGAAATTATAGGAGGAGTGAAGGAATTTAAGACAGTGGAGAGGATAGGAAAATGATCGCTTCCAAATGAACGATCCAAAACATTCCAGTTAAAAGAAGTTACTATATTTGACGAGACCAGGGTCAGATCTAATGCGCTAGGATTTTGAAGGGGAGAGCCCCTTCTTGTAGGAGAGCCGTCATTCAAAACACATAGGTTCAAATCATCCAGAATGTCTAACAGGCCAGGGGAATTGGAATCACAATAGGGAGAACCCCATAAGGTATGTTTACAATTAAAGTCTCCTAATATAATATAGGGGCCTGAAATATTATAAAGGATAGAATTTAATTCTGATAATAAAACTAAAGTTGGATGAGGAATGTAAACTGATACAACTGTAAAATTTAATATTTTTACAACAATTATATTAATACCTGGGCTATGGTTAGGAATTGGGATAAGGTTATATATGAAACTTCTATTAACAAGAAGGGCACAACCTGCATATCCGTCGCTTCTGTCATCCCGGAGACATGCATACCCCGGAATCCTAAAGGGGGACCCCGGCGTTAACCATGTCTCCGCGATGGCAAAAGCAACAGGTTTGTAATTATTTAATAAATAAATTATATCAGATTTTTTATTTCTAATACTCTGTGTGTTCCACTGTAGGATATACTGATCCATTATTAATGAGGGGAAGAATTGTCTGTAACTGGGATAAAACATTGTTCGGTAATACATCTCCAAATTTGCGGACCATATTTACTAGCAGTCCAGTTAGAAGCTCTAATAGATTGTCGTTTGGGGTTGGAGGACTGACGGGACTGTTCAGTGCACACCCATTGGGCATGGTTGATGGTGGGTCATTAACAATTTGGTGATGTGCTTGTCTGTCATACATTTTACCAGACCTAGTTTGGCGGGCATGCCGCCGCTCTGTGTAAACGGTTTTTTTATAGGACTTCTGTGTTGAGGAAGGTTCTATATAGTTAGGGGTGGGAGTTCTGGGCCATTGAGGAGAGGAGTGGTGAGACTGAGAGAATAAAGTAGGAGGGGGTAGCTCAAACAATTTTTGAGATACCTCTGCATAACTAGTCCTAACAGGACGGAACCGTTGAGCAGCTTCTAGATATCCAATATTTTCTTCCGACATAACTATTTTGATAGCTTTTTGACGGCTATGTTCCGGACACTTCTGATCTGTGGCTTTATGAGGACCAGAACAAAATAGGCAGCTTACTTTGTTTAGTGGGACTGTACATGATTCCCCTGTGTGCTGTTGAGCGCAATTGTAACAGCAAGGCTTGGATCTGCATCTCACTGCTATGTGGCCAAATTTACAACAATTCCTGCACTGTATGGTTGGGAGTTCATACGCATTGACCGGGATGGATGTGTTATATATATATATTTTTTCTGGGAGTGCCTGAGAATGAAACGTAAGGACAACCGTGTTTGAGGGAATCCATTCAGGAGCTTGGCCTTCCCTGCGAGCCTTTCTAAACAATCTACGAGCCTTTATAACCTTCCCAATTGAACTACCAAAGCCTGCAGGGAAGTCAATGCCTGAAACCAATTCTTCTAGAGACCAATCGGTCGGAATGTTTTTTATCACACCCATCCTAGACACTTGGAACCGCGGAATAGAAGAATTTAAATTGTTAATCTGGATGAAATCGGAATTGTTGAAATTATTGGCTTCAATTGCTGATTTGAACGTAACAGCAATTTTGTTACGCCCCATTGATTTGATAGAACCTTCCACAATGCCTTTGACATGGTTTTTATGAAGAAGTTGAGCAAGCTTCAATACCCGCAATGTTAAACCGGCTGATGGGTCTGGCTCAGTCCTACTAATATGGACCACAAAGGGTCCTGTGTCTGTATCAGAGTACTTTAAAGGTGGATCGTCAGCGCCATATCCAGGAGTGATGTACATATTTTGGATTGAATCTCCAGGAGATTGAGTTTTCTTTGAGTCTGATACAGTCGCATTATCACCATCCAGAGAAACATTACGCTTTCGAGTCGAATTATACATAACGTCCATTTGCATTTGCGAACTTTGGGTGAGAGGTATAAATGAGCCATCGATTGAAAATGAAGCTTGTGTTGAAGTACCCTCATTAAAATTGTTCGACAAAGAACCTCCCTTATCGGGAGGATCTTTGTCGTTCATGCTTAGAAAATCCCAAAAGAAACTTACGTGACACTTCACCTAGCCGTTAGAACTACTATATACCAACACCAGTATTAATAAAAACTACCCAGGTATTGAACCGATACTGAATTCGTTTGTGGATACACCGGGGCACGTGTGTACACCAACGCATCAACGAGCAGAATGGGAAAAGTCATTACGATTTTCCTTGTTAATTAATGCGATGTCACTATGACGTTTAGGGTGAGGCCACGTGAGCGTAATTTTGTGAGTCGTGAGCGGCAGAATTTCGGTCCGCGCCATACAATATGAGGGCCATCACGTGACACTCATGTGACACAATGTATGGCGCAACCGAAATTCTGCCGCTCACAACTCACAAAATTACGCTCGTGTGGCCTCACCCTTACTGGGAAATAGTTCCATAGTGGCTCATGAATTAAAGTCCTTGACCCCTTGACCGTACCTAAGCTAAAGGCTAACACAGACCGCAGCGCGGGGCGTGCTCGCGACGCCGACGGAGGGCGCCCAGCGAGTTGTATTACATTGAATCATAAATACGGTGACACCGGAAGCTCGGCGCAGCGCATATGATTCAGTGTTTACAACGCGCTAGGCTCGTTCCATCAGCGTCGCGCGCACGCCCCGCTCTGCGGTCTGTGGTAGCCTTTAAAGTATTGCCATTGCCACTATTGCCAGGACAAATAAACCAAGGCCGGTGTTACTAGCAACTTTAATTCAGTATTCTATTATTTAAAATTATTTCTCACTAAAGCAATAATCGATTCGATCAATGTATTTTTTGTCACCAGATGTTCTATTTTGTGAGCGCTAAATAAAATATTTAAGAAATTGTAAACATTATATTTCTATTCAATTCTTATACTTCGAATTCGATACTCATTGTAAAATTTTCAGAATCGATATAATTTGTTTCACCCACCAACAATGTCGACTAACATGCGACTAACTATCTTGTAATCTGTGATGTCGATTGTGTTGTGCTGTCCTGTCAATCCTGTCATACAGTAGCATCGACAAAAATCGACATCGAATTCAATAACGAACGGGAAGAAGAAGAAGTAAATAAAAACACATCTGAAATTATAATTCACCAAGCAAACGTTTTTAATTATTGTAAACTGTAAAGTGAGTTGCAGATTATCTGAATGGACTGACTGAATTTATATTAATTAAATGTCAAGCAAACAATTATTCCGTTCTCTCCTTTCACAGTAATATATAATATATTATTTCACCGTGAAATGACATCGTTTACTGATAGACAGAAAAGCCTATTCAATCACCTCAAAGATGCCGAGGATCAGTACAGCTTCTCAAAGTACAACAAAGTTGAAACGCCACACGACAATGGGGTTATGGACAGAAAACACTACAGAAAACTAAAGCATGAAATGAAACAATTCAGAGGCAAGGAAAGCATATATAAGAGACCTGAATCAACTATAAGGGACTGCCTACGCACAAGATCGGCTCCAGACTACATGAAGAACCCGCAAAGATACAAATATTATTCATTATCAGATGTGACACAGGAACAGATGTCCGATTCCACGAACTCCGCGACAGCTCACGCATTCATTCGTGAATTAGAAGAAAGAGAAGCTGAAAAGACTAGAATGGAACAAGACTGTGAGGGACCTGAAGATTTTGTCTTCAAGAAACCCATATTCCATGTATCAGCAACAGTGAAAAAAGCACCTGAGCCTGAGATTCCTAAAGCAGTTTTCAAAAGCAGTAAAGTTCTTATGCCAGAATATGTTGTGGGAAAAACACAACTCAAAGAAACAAAAAGTGTAAGAAAGAATTTACCTAAAAGTGATGCAGAAGATGAGCCGAAAGCAGCACTAAAATTGAATCATCTTTATGAAGACAATGATGATGAGGACTAGAGTAATTTTAATTATAATGTTTCCGGGTGCAGTTTGTGTATGACCCTGTATTTATTGACCCGGAATGGATGACTATAATACACAACCTGATCATTCTAACCCTAATAACAATTACACAAAGGTTTGAATTATTAGGTTGTACAGTCAGCCTCCGAAGTCGCTGTACACTTTAGTACTTTGTCACAATAACCAGTTATACTGTGAAGTTTGAAATATGTCACATTAGTGAAAGCAACAAAGTACTAAAGTGTTCAGACTTCTGAGGCCGACCATACATTATTGTCATTCATTTCATGTTGACAATTGAGGGGTATAGAATCAAAGTCCGCTAAATCCATTTTGGTTTTGTATGTAAATCCATACCAAAACAAAATGGATTTAGCGGACATTGATTCTATACCCCTCAATTATTGTTTTATTACAGCTCATGTTTTAACCGCACTGCACCAATGTTTGTGACATACATATTACTATTAAAATACCTTGGTTGTAAGATTTAATATACTTGGCTATTTTTTGTAACTTAAATTTCTTTTATAATTTGGCATTAAGTACTTTTTAAACTCTTCTGTCATTAGAAGTAACAAGTGGGAATAATTAAATAGCAATTAAACTAATCAGCACCTTTAGAAGTACATAACACCATGTTTTCTAGTGTCCAACAACAGGCTAGTTTTTAGCCTTGAAGCTATGCAGATTAATCTAGAAATTATTTTTTTCTTCTAGAAATACTGATTCATTTTTCATTGTTGGTACCATACTTCACAAAGATAACATAGAGCAGCCTTTAATAGGTTCACTTGGTTAACCATTCACAGACCTGCTTATCAAGAACAAATAAGAAACTAGTGGGTTTTTCTGTGAATATGTGCCCACAGAGATTCCTCTCGCAGAACTAATAATGATGATGTTGCCGCTTGTCTGCCGGTCTTACTGCCAATGAGCTAGGGTTGCCAACCGTACTATAATATATAGTATTGTACTATATTTTGACTCTGTGTACTATATACTGTTGAAGAAATATATAGTACGCAAAAATACTATATTTCGGTCAGTCCTTACGCGTGCAGTTTGGGTAGGCTATTTTTACTATACTAATGTTTAATGAATCAATTTTCGCTATTTTTAGTACTTTGTACTATTTTTTTTTTCAGAGTACTATATTTTTTGTACTTTGGGCTGGGAAATACTATATTTGCTTAAGAAATAGTTGGCAACCCTACAATGAGCAGTCATTTTTTCTTAGATTTTTGTTTATTATGGTACTAGTCAATGAAATGTAATCCTTTTAGAACCACCATTTCTATAATAACCCATTTTTGTGAGAATCTTATTTATTTACAGACTAAGCTGGGAAAATAAATGTTATGGCTTTTTAGCCATATCACCCAGCCGCATTTCTACCTCGCGTGACAATTCTATTCCTCATGTTATTAGTCCTGCCTGTGGTTTCTATCTATTAAAAATAGCAGCAACATCCAGCTGTGTGGCTGGTAAATAATAAATACACAAATATAAGTTAGTCATTTATTTACATTATCCTCAACACTGTGATATAACTGCGGAATCAGACTTAATTTCCAAATTGTCTGATGCTTGGCTTTCCGGCTTGCTGTCTGCAGAGAATGAACTCAAGTCCCTCATCATTGAGTATGCATCTTCACCATCGGCATAGTATTTAGGTTCAATCTCCAGGATCTTGAAGCCCAATGAGTTAGTGTAGAGGTTTAATGCAGCCCTGTTGCTTTTTCTGACATGAAGTGACACATATTTTGCCTGAAAACAAAGTAAGCTTCTCAATAACTTAACCTCTCGTCTTGTACGCCAAAAGTAAAAAACCTGCATTCTAGTCTCATTTGGTCCAAATATTTATGTAGTACCAATGTTACAAATTACAAAAAAATGCAAAAAGATAGCCTTAACTGACGCGCTTCCGCGTTCGTCATACGAGAGGTTAATAAAACAAAGCTCTGTCAAATGTAAAAAGTCATGATTAAAAAACTTGGGAGGGTCTCCAAGTAAAAGCTGACTAAAACCATAAGAAAGACTAAGTGAAACTCCTGTCTTTATCACTCGTATTAGGTACCTCAGTTTGTTTACATTGGTAGTGTCTCAACCAGAGGATCCCAAACTTTTTTTTCACATAGACCACTTTCGAAATTAAGCTGGTTCCGGTGGACCCCTGCAGCTAGATTTCTACCATTTTCCCAAGTCCTCCATTTTTTGTCTCACCAACATAGACTCGACTCTCCTGTGGACCCCTGGGGGTCCACCTGGACCACTTTGGGAATAAATGTCTGTGCAAAGGTTTGGTTTAGGCCAGTTTTGTTCAAAAATCAACCAAAACCTTGGACACAACCAAACTAGTTTTTGTGAAATGTTGCATATAGACAACAAAAATTGCTCATGGGTTTGTAGCTCACCTGGAAACATTCTACCATAGCTAGAGAAGCCTGATTCATAAGTTTTTGGGCGAGACCAAGCCGGCGATGAGACCGTTTCACAGCCAGAGATGTTATGTGTCCATGCCTGTTGTCCTCACCATCCTCTTCCATCTTAGCTAGTACATAGCCTATGAAAATCACAAAATTAAAAATATCTTAGTAACAGATTTTTTACAATTTTTGAGGCTATTATTATAATGCCTGGAAATAATTAAGACTCGGGAAGATAAAAACTTGAGCAGACTTCAAACAAAGAACACATTGGAAATAACTATTTATTGTAATTTTTGTTGACCAACACTACACAAAACAATTTGTATACACCATGTTTTTTTTTATTTCCGTTAAATTCAACACATTACTTGGTACATTAACAGAAACTACCTGGTATATTGATTTTTGATAAAATCGAAAAAAAAAAAACATTTAAATCTCGGCATTTTCCATTGAGATGAACATGATTATTGATACAATACCAATGTTTATGATTATGATGATGTGTGTGACACATAACAAAAGAAAAAGTATGTAATGTCAAACAAACTCACCTCAATAATCTCCTTGCAGCTAATAGCTATGAACGGAAAACTCTACTGATGAAATTTAAAAAATAAATATTAATAGGACATAATAAAGGACCTTTTACACTGGTTCAGCCATTAAATTTGAAATTTAGTTATTGAATATATATCTCAAAAATAGTAAGAGCTGAACTTTTACTGTCTCTTAGTGACTTAAACACTAGTCTTTGAGAAATTAACTTTACTTGACCTGAATAATCTTCCTTCCTTTAATGTTAGCGGAAATAAAAAAAAACATGATGTATACTTGTCATAGCACTAAGTGAAACATGTGCAGACAATGTTTTGCTTCTAGTCTTCTTTATTCCTACAGTAAATACAGGAATGCATAATATTTATAGTAATATGGTTATTACCAACAATGTGTCCTTTCTCATCTTCAGCAACGTAGCTGAGCTGTGGCCATGAGAGTCCATGGTAGAAGTAGTATTTCATCTGATAATTTTCTGGCAAGCAAAGCAGGTTGCAATGCTGCATGTTCATCAGGTCACTTGGACGTGCACAGCGAATATTCATTTTGAACTGTTAGATAAAGTCATCAATTAATAACATATTTAATTTGTGATACCTATTAGCATGCACTAAGTTCATTTACCTTAATTTAAGTTTAAACAGTTAAGTAATTTATTCTCTCCTAATTTTCCGTGCTTTGGGTTGCCTTGTTTCTGATGCTGGAGGGGTATCTGACATACCACCTAAAAGTTCACGCACAAATCGGAACTTTGACAAACAACACTTCCACACTATGTACCAGCCTGGAACAAAGAACAAAGAAAAATTAAATGAAAACAATACCATGCGCGCAATAACAGCATAAGTAATGGTTGCAGATTTCATAGTTACAATAACTTATTAAAGCGAATTGGTCTACTTACAAAACAACACAAAAACAAAAACTAAAAATACACTACATACGAAGGTTAAAATAGCTAGTATCACTTCTTTCATTTTAAACTAAGCATGGAATTAAAAAAAAGTATACACAGAGTTATGCAGTCAATTTACCAGCTAAAGCTACAAATAAAAATGTGCCTTTTGTTATAAAATAATCAGTCAATATCAGTCTGGGGCGGCTTGAAAAAAAATGTTAGGTGAGAAGTTGTTCACGCAGTGAGCAACAGCGCCATTTTGAAGTGTAGTCTCACAACATAAAAAATCTATTAAATATATACTTGGATACATCACAAAATTTTATAGAAACAAAGTTTTACATACTTCCATTTAATTATCTTGAGGACTTGTAATCCAGTTTTTCCTGAATTTTTTAACTAACCAACCAAATTCTAAATTTCATAAACTAACCTAAAATTTCAGCACTTTTTGACATATGAAACGAACGTTTCTATCTTGTCTTGTCTATGATTCGCCGACCGTATTTTTTCTCTTTTTTTCAATTCCGAAAAGTAAACGCAACTAAAGTATCGATTCAAATTCCGATGTTTATCGATTATTGTGTACAAATACCCTGTACCTTAAAAAAGTTTTGAAAATATTAATATTCAAAACGGACTGATAAATATTAAAATAGCAATTGAATGATGACTTGAATTCCAGCTCGGATGCAAACAGTCAGAAATATTTTTAAAGTTAATATTTAATTGTTTTATACCTAGTGCTAGTTTACGTTTAAGAAAGTTTATGCACATAATTACTTTAAGGTGGATGCGCACGCTCTAGGCGCGAAATTCAAACTTTTTACAGTTTTTAATTTATTGTGGGTAAACGGTGTAACTGTTTAACTTCATGTGGTATTTGCGCTTGTAAAACAGTGTTCTTTATATTATTGTGTAAAGTTTTTTAATAATAAAACTATTAGCTTGAAATAAAAGTTGTCAGAACGTTGAAAGTCCAAATTTCTATGTTTGACAACTTTTATATCAAGCTAGCAGTTTTATTCTTAAAAAGCTTTACACAATAATATAAAGAATACTGTTTTACAACCGCAAGTACCATATGAAGTTAAACAGTTACACCGTTTACCCACAATAAATTAAAAACTGTAAAAAGTTTGAATTTCGCGCCTAGAGCGTGCGCTTCCACCTTAAAGTAATTATGTCCATAAACTTTCTTAAACGTAAACTAGCACTAGGTATAAAACAATTAAATATTAACTTTAAAAATATTTCTGACTGTTTGCATCCGAGCTGGAATTCAAGTCATCATTCAATTGCTATTTTAATATTTATCAGTCCGTTTTGAATATTAATATTTTCAAAACTTTTTTAAGGTACAGGGTATTTGTACACAATAATCGATAAACATCGGAATTTGAATCGATACTTTAGTTGCGTTTACTTTTCGGAATTGAAAAAAAGAGAAAAAATACGGTCGGTGAATCATAGACAAGACAAGATAGAAACGTTCGTTTCATATGTCAAAAAGTGCTGAAATTTTAGATTAGTTTACGAAATAAAGAATTTGGCTTGTTAGTTAAATAAAAAATTCAGGAAAAACTGGATTACAAGTCCTCAAGATAATTAAATGGAAGTATGTAAAACTTTGTTTCTATAAAATTTTGTGATGTATCCAAGTGTATATTTAATAGATTTTTTATGTTGTGAGACTACACTTCAAAATGGCGCTGTTGCTCACTAATTAAGAGGCGTTACCTCTACCATATGAAGTTAAACAGTTACACTGTTTACCCAAAATAAATTAAAACCTGTAAAAATTTTGAATTTCGCGCCTAGAGCGTGCGCTTCCACCTTAAGTTGAATTTATATTTTGTGTGAATAAAAGAAATCAGATCACAGTGTTAGAAATAGAAAGCACTTTTATCATTAACTGAAAATAAGGTTGTATAGACTAGAGTCCTTTTCCGTCAACCTTATGAAAAAAAAATTCACATCCAAACACTAAATGTCAAAATCTTGTCAAAACATATTTACGAGAAATGAACGAATTCAAAGCACAAAATAATATAAGTGTAAATGTTTTGCTATCTACTGTAAATGTTCAATTCATATTGTATCTTCATCTCTGTTATATTTGGGCTTGTTAAAGTCAATTAATAGTTCTTCGGACTTGATACAGCATGGATGAAGAAACTCAAGAAGAAAAACCTTCCGCTTCTATTTTATCGTAAGTACACTACCGAATAACTAAACATGAAAAGAGGCAGTTAATATAACAATTAATTCTTTTACCCATATGGAATTCCATGTTTATTACAGGAGATTTAGAAGTCCAACTTTCAGTAGAAACGAAGTTCAAACTTTAATTAATATCATAGAGAGATACAAATATACAATTCTTAACAAATCAACGAATTCCACGGTGAATCAAGCAAAAGAAGTATCTTGGGAAAAGATAACTAAAACATTCAACAGTAGAGGTTTCAAGCACGAAAGAAGCATAGACTCCCTTAAAACAAAATGGGAGAACCTTAAAAAGGATGCAAGAAAGCTTTCTAAAAATGTTATAGATGTTAGTAATGGTGGATATAATGACCTGACGAGGCAAATAGTTGGTATGATGTGTGATGTTGAGAATAATACACCAACTGAGCTATCTCAGGACTTGGATGATAATGATGACTTCCAGGGTAAGTAACATGTGTACTGTCAATGAAAACAGACACTCAGAAATGAATGATTCATGAAAGTCTGTCAGAGTTCATTGACTCAAGTTATACAATACTAGCCTTCCATCCGCAGCTTCACCCGTGATAAATTAATTTTCCCGTAGGTAAAGGTATTTTCCTGCAGTAAAAAGTAGCCTATGTCACTCAGTGATAACGTAGCTTTCTAACGGCAAAAGAATTTTTGAAATCGGTCCAGTAGTTTTGGAGCCTATTCAATGCAAACAAACAAACAATCAAATCTTTCATCTTTATAATATTAGTATAGTCTAATTATTAGGGTTGGGACTTTTGGATGCTTATCGTGGTTCTAAAATCGATGGAGTTGTCATTATGTTAAAATAACTTTTTCAAAGTCTAAAAATAAATGTTATACTAAAAATCATCCCTAGTCCCTATTCCTATATCTTGGCCCGTAACTTGTTATGTTAATTTTAATTTTTTTTTTATAAAAGTGTGTTACATTTTGACGTTTCAGCTTTTTACTAACATCTACCTGATAAAAGCTTGTTTTTAAAAAAGTTTTTTATTTATTGCAGATTCTGGTCTAAATGATGAAAAATTGAGTGAAAACTTAAAAAAGAAATCTTATTGGGAAAGCTGTGAGGAAAAGAACTCTGATGATTCTAATGGTAAAACAATTTTGTCACTCAACTAATTTAATACTTAATTGGGAAATGTTTAATGTTGATATCCCCATTTCCACATTCCAGAGCTACGTCAGGACACATATTCAATTTTATCATTTCATTTTCAGATGGAGACGATGAAAGAAGGTAAATGAATTAAATTTTGTGTAATCAAACACTCTTAGTTGAGCCCTTTATTTGCCAAAAGTATGTAACATGCATTGATATTGGGCCTTGTACCTTTTTGAATGAAAGGCTATACTAGCTAGCTATACTTTATACTAGTTAGCTATACTTTTCGACGTTCATAGGAGCATCAATTTGATGCCTAAATTGAATAAAGAATTTTGACTTTGACTTTGACACTATTCATGATAGATTAATAAGTTATTGACCTTTTTTTTTCAGATCTAACCGTTCATTAAATTTTGCTCCGCAAGAATGCAGCCTGTTGTTGGAATGTGTCAGGAAAGAGAAAAACTTTGTATTCTCTAAGGAGTACAGTGCACATGCCATTGGTTCAAAAAATAAAGCGTGGAAGAGGGTATGTTGATTACACTCGCATTTCTCTGACTTTTTTCTGGAATATTTTTTGGTCTCACTAGCACATAGGCTTTATTGTCCAAAACACACGGTATCATAATCGCTTTTTTTACTGCTTAACCCGTAGAGTGTCTGTTGGACACCATTTGTCCCTATACTTTTGTTGGGAGTGTTGACTAAATTGAAAACAAAAAGTTGAGGGAGAAATGGTGTCCATCATAAGACATTCCATGAATTAAAGTAAAGTAAAATTGTAAAGTAACTTTCTGTTAATCTATAAAGTAAATTACTGACAAACAGGATAGGATGAGGGTAGTAAGAGTTGAATGAGCTCTCTAGCATCCACACGTTTCTATATAAGTATGTTAAGCAAATAAATGATTTGCAGTTAAAATACATTTATGTATGATTATACCAATGCTACTAAATTTATTCCTTTGGCATCTATGAAATCCAATACAAAATTGTTCCTAATGTTTTGCACTATACTTTTGAAAATGTGGTAAAACATTAATATTTGTGTATTCCAGATAACAGATGTTTTCAACAAGAAAAGCCCACAAAAGAGGTCACAAAAAGTGCTCCGCACAAAGTTCAACAATATGAAGACGATAGCTAAAAGCATTGGCGCAAAGGATGCAATAAAAAATTTCGATATAAGTATCCCAAAACATGAGAAATTAATTAATGAAAGCTCCAAGGTAAATAAAATACTTAAGCTGTGGTCCACTATGGGTATATTTATGTTTGATGTAAAGTCTAGCTTACATCATCAATCATCATCACATCAATATCCCAGTGCAAGCACAGGCCTCATCTCAGAATGAAAGCACTTGGGCCGTAGTTCCCAGGGTTCAAAATATTTTCTTAATAAATTATGGAAAGAAATTTGTGAAAAAACTTTCCTATATAACCTTGTATAGCAAAATGTCTGCATTAAAAAATTCGACTCAATCGTTACAGCAGTTTCTGGTAGTATACGTTTAAACAAGAATCGCTCATTTAAAGTGATAGGATTGGAAACATAAATAACCAAATGTTTATTTATAGTTTAACTGAACAAGCTTGAATAATTTTCTATTTTTATTACAGAAAATCAAGTCGGAGCCAGTATTCGAATTGGAACTTGATAATGGTGTGGACGATGACGAAGATGATGACCATCACTCAGACAGCAACCACAATCACTTTGCGCCTGATCCGCTAAGCACCATCCTTAATAGTGACTCTGGGATTGGTGAGTTTATACTCCTACCTGCTTAACATTTTGAACGCTACGCCTATAATTCTCAAGAGCTGTCGTGCCAACGATGCCCTCGGTTAGGGTGACCAGAATTCCCGTATTTTACGGGTTGTCCCTTATTTCAAGCACGAATTTTTCACTGTCCCGTAATTTGGCGTAACTAATACGGGACAGTACATTGTCCCATAATTTTATGATTTAATGTTTGAACAATACTTATTTTCTCGCACATTACTATTACATCATCATCATCATTGTATAAGTTATTTAATTGATTATGCCAAATTATAGTAATTAAAGAAATATTAATGTTAATTTTTAGACGACCAGATGGCCTAGTGGTTAGAGTACCTGACTATGAAGTTTGAGGTCCCGGGTTCGATTCCCGTGTTGGGGCAGATATTTGTATGAAAAATACAAATATTTGTTCTCGGGTCTTGGGTGTTTAATATGTATTTAAGTATGTATCTATCTATATAAGTATATTTATCCGTTGCCTAGTACCTATAACACAAGCTTTACCTAGCTTACTTTGGGACTAGGTCAATTGGTGTGAATTGTCCCGTGATATTTATTTATTTATATTTAATTTTTAATAAAAAACGACCTGTCCCGTAATTTCACCTCGAATGCCGTATTTTCGATGCAGTAAAAAGATAAAAACATGGGCGTTCGGCTGAACCCAACCATATAGCATTAATAAAATCTTGAGCGAGATAAACGCAAGATAATCACTAGAGGCAAAGTTACCTTTAGGGCCAAAGTAACCCGATTTTACGGGATCACTATAAAGAATCAGACGAAACAAGAATCCGGCCAAACATGAATCCGACGTATCTGGAAGAAATCGTATACAACGTGTCTCTACTCTCTGGACAAAGATCGAAATCCCGAGTAGAGTTTGAAATCGGCGCAATAGATTTACGGCCAAACCGCTGCTTACGTCACCAGATGTCTGTAGTTAGTTTTATAACAATTTTACAAGTGAAAGTAAACTGTTATTTTCATTAATCATTAATTTTGTTTTATTTACGCCGATTACGCGCCGCCGCCATCGGCGCACACCTCTAGTAGGAACAGAGGGTAGAGACACGTTGTATGTAGTACATATTTGACAATTTAGTAGTCCAAGTCTAATATGCATACAACAGCTGCGCTATTTAGAATGTCATCGAAGATTTCCAGCAAGGATCAAGCTTTGCATAATTTTTGTTTTTATTTTATTCATTGTCACTTTTCAGGATCAACTCATTCAAGTTCATGGAGTCAAGAAAATAAAGAAGTAGTCAAATTAAAAAAGGAGCTGTTAAACTACCAAATGGAAACTGCCAGGGTGAGTTAATCCAATATTCTATGAAGATTTTGGCAATTTTGGATTATATCTGTACATAGACTACTTGACATAGAAAGTAGATTGATATTTGAAACTTAATGTCGATCTAGAAAAAAATACTATTGTTTAGAATTGTCCTAATTTTAGTACGCTCTGTGCTAAACATGCCCTGCCCATACGCAAAAATAAGCCCTTTTCATTTGTGTGAGCGGGATTGTTCATTACTTAATTCATGACTCGATGTATAAGTTCCAGTGTCAGTGCTATAATACTTCATTTTATATTTACAGTTGGAAAGACAGAAAGTAGAAGAGGCAAAGCAAGCTGAAGCTGCAGCGATAGAAGCGAGGTCTGTAGAGACATCTCTAAGGCTACGAGCGGCAAGGCTCGAAGCGGTAGCGGCGGCAATGAAACTGCCGCCTAACCACCCAGCTTTGTTGTTCACACCAGGAGAGTTGCCGGCAGAAAGATACCTACGCCAGTATGAACACACTTGAGGCCATGTTAGTATTTGTTTTTTAATCGTGCAAAGTCATTGTCTGTTATAGAGATCGGAGAAAAAGCGATTTTGTGGTTGTTGTGGTCGAGTTGTTTATTAGTACTTTGGTTTGTTTTCTTCCCAAGGATGAGTTATGTGTTGAAATGAAATTACAATAATTTAGATACGAAAATTTTGTATATTTTACTTAATTGCATTTTACAAGATGATAAATTATAATTCAATATTAAAATTAATATTTTTAAATATGCATTTGTACAATTTCCATCTATAACTAACTAAACTACAACACCTATTGAAATATATTACACATTGCTAATTTACAACATGCTTTTTACATAATCTACTTCTATCTAGTTATGTCATTATGTATAAAGTACAAAACGTAAGTACGTACATACATACACAATGCTATGGTAGTAGTAGTGTAAAGGTTAAGTAATGAGCCATATGTCTTAATGACAAGCATTCACCGAAGGGTCCGTCTGCAGCCACAACACAACAATCCCAATAAACATAAGTACATAATTTACTTATGATCAAATAGTCTTCTTTGTTATTAATTTTAAATATACATATTTAATTTATTGAATCAGGCGTTACTTTGCGGAGGTCCATATTAATTAACTGAAACAATTACTTTGCTTTGAAGGTCGCGGGTGAGCAAAGTAATTGTTTCAGTTCATATACATGTATATTTCTGATTCAAATCAAATGCTTGCTCAAAAAACAAAGCGGCCACCATACTGTAGTTCAGATGTTATCACAAAGGTTACCTTGGTTGGAACTCCTGTAAACCATGTGGGAACCCTTTTCATCTTCTAATCGATTGAAAAACAATGTTCTATACGATAGGGAGCTGGAACCCAACCAAAGTGTTCTCTGTCGGAACGTCGGAACAACCATTTGGTAACCACATTATTTCTGTCCGTATAGGCATAACGTAATATTTAAACAGGCTCAGGCGGACTCTTAGAAATAATACAGTTAGTCAATAAATTGAGCGTATTAGAAATACGACAATAAATAGTAGAAATTAAATTGGAGCGCCACTGTCTTAGGAACTGTCTCATTTTTGACATAAAATACTTGACAATGGCAATAGGTAATGCTGTATGAAAAACTTTAGGTCTTCCCTTCTTTTTCTACTGTTTATTGTCGTACTCTTCTAGAGAGTGAGTCGGTAAAGATCTAATACACACAGCTATAAGCAAGTTTATAGCTACTAATTGTGTGTACTGACTCCCGAGGCAAGTTTCAGGAACATCTTATTTTAGAACGATTCATGGCGTTGCCCATGTATACAGTCTATATTATAGTCTTCAAACTAAAAATGGCACCAGCATGAAAAATAGCACCGGCAAGAATATAACATCAATCACAATACATTATTTAGAATTTTCCTGGTTAGAAAGTACCTACATTTTGCCAAGACGATGACACCATTCCGCTATTCTTTTTGCCGCCTTGTGTACTGTAGATTGATGCTACACTTTTGAAGGCTTACAATTTAACAAGAAACGAAAGTCGTTGAAAAAGTATCCAAGATTCTTGACATAAAGTACATTTTCACACGTACACATCTACTAGTAGTCGTTACTAATTGTTGCAAAATTGTATAAAATCTGGACGGACAACTCAACTCACTGTAGCAAATGAGCATCCAGCAATGAAACCTCGCAAAACAGCGTTCCGAGTTTGTCGACAGTTAAATAAATTCGCCGAAGCGTATAAACTACGTTCATCCGATGTAGGGCTCCGATAGTCGTTTATATTAGTATCTACCATCTAGCACTTAATTCTTTCAATAAAACAATCTAAAGATTATCTTTTCATGTGACTAGCACAATAGATGCGTTTCTGTATATTAAAAGTAGTTAAAACACCAAAAGCATTCTGTTGCAGTTGCGTCTATTCAATTCACAATATTTCGTCTTTATCTTATTCCGGAGTTTACGTTTGTGCAAATTCTTTCCGATTTGCTCTGCGCATATCGCTTGAACTATCGGAACCCTATAAAAATCTAAATGCAGCCTTCAATTTATTGTTAGTCGATAATCATTATTTAATGCTAACATTAAGTGTAACTATTTCGTTATCATCATTATGGCAGTCACGTATGTTCCATAACTATGCAACTATGTCGATAATTTTCTTTGGTAATGATGCGCTCTCATATTTAGTGATTTGTGATCCGTGTACCTTGGTTTTTCATAATACACGTCACATTTTAATTCTTAGAAACATCCTTTGCGTATCCTCTATTCTATCGATCGGCCCAATAACCGAATAAAGATGGTTTTTTCATGTTTTAGATAACACAATAATCTCTTTTCGCTGCAAAGAACCATCATGTGACCAATAGGTACACAATACACGACCACCTAATCCAGCGCCAAAGTATAAGTCAAAATAGTATTGAGCCAACATTGTACTTCACAGCCTTAGTCGCTCAACAAACAACCTATTTGATGCGTCACGGTATGCCAAATAGCAGCTGTCACATCGACTCCTGCATAGGTCCTTCCGTACGTTCACAGAAGGTGTGGAAAATTGTAGTGTTTCAAGACTACAGGGTTTAACACTATTATATCTGCAAGGTGGCCAGGGAAGGCGGAGCGGGGTTGTGTGGGGTGCAGGGAGTTAAAGGTGTCGAGGGGGCCGAGGGCGCTACGGCAGTCGCGGGCGTCAGGGGTGTGTCCGGCGGAGGGTCCGCAGCCCTGACTAAAACTCGTCGTAAATCCTGTGCTCGAGCCGCTAACGTTCGGGCAGCCTCGGCCATTTCCGCAACGGCGCTCGCGCATGGGAACTGCTGCGCTGCTGCTTTCGTCTTTGCAACGGTCGCCGCCAGAGCGTCTGAGAGAGCATCAGAGCATCGGAGTGCTCGGGATTTTAAGCCGGCGTGCTGGGCGCTCCTGTTGACAAATACAACGTACTTGAATGGTAGTTACTTAGTTTACGACCTTAGGTCAATCAAAAGGTACAGACCTGAGGCTAAATAAGAATTAGGATTATGATGCTTTCTAAACGGCAAGCTTATATGGCGACAAGTTAAAACGACGTTGAAAAACACATTTAGCAGAGCAAAGAAGAAATCACTTGTTTACAGATTTTTTTTACAATGAAGATTAAATAATTTTTTTTAGTGGTAGAGCCATGTTGTAGCTAGCCGCTGCATCACGAATGGGCCGGCTCGCCCGGGGCAGTACCACCCTCTCACAGAACACCGGCGTGAAGCAGCAGTAATCCTGTTTGCGTTTCGTACGGTCAGTGAGAGTGCCGGGAGCCCAATACCTCACCCCTTCCCTCTCCCCCTTCCCCTATTCCCTCTCCTTTAGGGCCGACAACGTACTGGCATCGTGTAAAGCGCTGCGGGTGTCTATGGACGGACAGTGGTGTTCATTTAACATCAGGTGACCCACTAGTTCGTTTGTCTGACCTATCTAACATAAAAAAAAAAATAATCACCTGTGAACGGTATCGCCAACATGCACAATCCGGTGCGCGCTGAGTACGACGAATTTCCCGTGAGCGAGGAAGACATCAGGTGGTTGGCCCATATCGACAGTTCGTAGGAACGCCTCGACGGCGGTCGCGAGGTGCGCGCCATACGTCGCCGCCTGCGCTGCGTAGAATGCCGCCAGTTGCCGGTCGTCGGCTGGGAGACGAGTCGCTGCTGCTACTGCGCTAACCTGATGAGAAAAAAGAATAAAATGAGTATTAGGACCTGGATAATCCGGGTCGAAGGACCAAAAAGTAAAGAGCGCGTGGACTAGTATTACTAGGAAATATTGTCCAGCTGAAATGCATGTTTTTACATTTAATTATGTTTAAACAAGATCAATCAGGTAGTTTTTTCCTTCGTTCTTCAACGTCCAGAGTTAGCTAGAAGCATAGCCAGTAAGTCATAGCTCTAAGTAGCTAGTCTCAATCTTGGCAGAAGCGTGGTTTTAATGCAGCATAATGCTGACTCCATTTCATTTTCATTATCAATATCATCATCAATCAACATCATCAACTTTTTGTAACCCACTATATTTACAAAGAATCATGAGCATTCTCACCTCCCCAGCGTGGTCGGCATCCCTGACTAGTGCGTCAAAGCTGGCTCGCAGCTTGTCCGGCAACGCGGCCCGGATTTCCGCATTTCGCCGGCCCACAGCCGTACGGGATTCTAGCCGGACGTAGTCGTACTCTTCCGTCCACTCGTGCTCCGGAACTGTGCCTGCTGATCGCCTGAGGAAAGACATTGATCTATAAGTATAGGCTGTTGAAGAAGCTGTTTAGGAAAACTTGGGAGTTTTACTAATTCGAATTTAACATTGTCTTTCTTCTCTAAAGCGAGCTTCGTCTGGGCAATGTGGCCACAATTAGCCTCTCAATCGCTGCTTTGAAAACAGAAGACAGGAACGGATGGCGACATATTGCAAACCCGTCACAGATTACGTAATAAATCGCTCACGTTCGCTCACGTTTGACAACCACTATACGCTAATCTAACCCTGAGGTTCCGTTAAAGGTTCATAGGGGTTCCGCGGTCTTTAGATGATTTTTTCATTTATAATTAATTCTATCTTCGAGTCTAGCATAAATATATTCAAAGCTAGGATTCCACTAACAAAAGTTTGACTAAATGAAATTTAGAACCTCAGGTCTATTGGATGGAGCGACGGAGCACTGCCTCAGTGAATGCTTTACAGACTGGCAGCGACCAAACCTTATACCAAGATACCAACCTGAACAACAGTGACGCATTCCCGTGTATAAAAGACGCAGCCCGTCGCACGTCTTCGGTGAGCGAACGCGCGCAAGCCACGAGCTGGTCTAGCGCGTCCTGTGTCCCGTCCGTCGGCTCGCGCTCGCGTTCCAACCTCTCCGGCGCCCAATCGCCCGCGTCCAACGCACTCGTCGCCTCGTGCGTTATGCGCTCCGCGTCTTTCAACGCTTTCACTAGCGGCCGTAGCTTTACTGCGATGCCTGGAAAACAAAGGAAGTTCTAGTTAATAACATGTAGGTAGGTAGGTTATGGTACTTTACCGGCGAATTCGGGAAAAAAGCGCTAACGAGCGACGGAAATGCTAATAACGCAACCCACTCAGAAGGAGTGCGTTGTAGAATTCAGGCGATTTTAGAAAATTTTTCTCCCTCATTGATTATGTGATATCTGTCTTGGCTGAATCTCTTGAAGAAATGTCAAGTCAAGAGTAGGTACCAGAAACCGGGGAGCATATAAAAGAATATGAGTCTTGTGGAAGCGAATGACGTATGTCAGGAACGTAAAGTGGAAACAAATAATCTCTGTGTACCCCTTTGCTGGGAAGGAGGCGTGATTGTACCAATGTATGTCCTGACTGATGACACGCACGACAACATCCGGGACACTGCTGCTAACGTCTCCAGGTGGACAGGAGCTGGTTGTAATGCTCTTAAGCCTGCAATACATGTTGGTAGAGCTCAGGCCAACGCGAGCGTAGGCAAATTAATACAAGGCGAGTGCTACTGCCTACACATTCGGCCAACCGCGTAATGGCGCGCTGACAAACATGTGGACACTATTGGCCGAGTGCGCGCGAGTGCCTTTGATTTGTGCAAAAAAACCGACAGCGCTCCGAAGTGCGCCAAGTGGTCGCGAGCGACCGCAAGTTGTGACAAGCTACGCCAAATGAGTTCTATACACGTTGGCGCTTGACTTTACTCGGCTAATTAGGCGAGCGACACCGAGCGATGGCAAGACAATGCAAATATACTGTCTATACGTTGGTATTGGCGTTCACTCGGCGACGCTCAGCCAACGTGTATTGTATTGTAGGCTTTACCTTTGTCCTGTGCATCGTGCGCGTTGGCGAGTGTGGCGTCCGCGAACACGGCGAGGTCGTGCAGCGCGGCGCGCAGCCTCGCGCCCGCCACGCGCACGTCGAGCACGCGCGGGCGCAGCGCGCCGCGCCGCCGCCAGCCCGGGGACACGTACGACAGCAGCCGGGACACTGCTGCTGACGCTTCCTCCTGGATCACAAGGGCTGGTTATATTCACTGCTTTGGGCTAAAATCTATGTTTATCCGAACTATGGTAGAGTCGTTTTACGGTGATCACTTCCAATGAATTTTATACGAGGTGAATTGAACGTGAGACAAAATTAGTGTTTGTAACTCAGTTTGTGCTGGAAAGTATGATGCGTTTACATAATTGTTATAATTACATAGTCTTATTTCATCAGTAACAAGTTTTTTCTTGAAGAAGTAGTAGGTATGTATCATTAAAATTTTGTGTCGTTTGACAGTGACAAAATCGTGAGATACTAAGAAAAACGGCTGGTAGGTAGTTATTTAACAAACAAAACGATGTAATCGTCTGAAGAAATGCTACGCAAAAACTAGCACGTTTGTTACTTGCCTGTAGTCGCTCCAAGGCTTCGAGTGCTGCATCGCAGGGCAGCGGCAGGGCCCGCGACCGCGGCACGTCATAGGTACTGGACGCAGAGTGCGAGCTGCCAGAGTTTGCTGACGCGCTGGAAGTTGCTGACGTCAGCGAACCGGTGCCGCTGCATGCTGAGTCCGCGCTAGCGGGCCGGGGCGCGCGGGGCGCATCGTACCTGTGCAACAGAGTAAGAATTAGGACGACTGTGCAGTTAAGTACTCCCTGCCGACAATATGGGCTTTCAGAGTTCAAGAGACCATGGAGGTCACAATCGTAGTCCATTGTTTTGTTGCCTCGTACATTCGAAATTTGGAATGGTCTAGCGGTGGTTTGGCACCCGAGCGCTCCTATCGCATTCACTTTTTCTACCTTCAGCTTATGCGATGGTGATTTCAAGAGTGTTAGAAAATATAGTCTCAGGTCATTAAACCACCTTAGTGGCCTTTCAACGCTCTGCTTAACGGAGAGCGGTCGTCACTAGATTTTGATCAATTTTCAACCGACGAAAACAAAAGGAGAAGGTTCTCAAATCGACGTATATATATTTTTTTTTTTTTATGTATGAACACGCATAACTTTTTACAGAGTAGTCCGATCTTGATGATTCTTTTTTTGTTGGAAAGCGTATACCCCGAGAGTGGTCCCATTTAAACTTGGAAATAATATTCTTACCCTAAGGGTACGAAAACAGGGGATGATTGATTGTTCAGTCACTGATTGTACTATATGACCAAGCATAACTTATTACAGAGTAGTCTGATTTTCATAATTCTTTTTTATTGGATAGGGTATACCTTGAAGTTGGTATTATATAAATTTGAAAAAAAATAATACCCCAAAGATGAGAAAAAAGTATAAAATAAAAACTTTTTAACAAAAAATGAAACCGCCGAAAAAACTGAAAAGCAAAAAATAATACCTTTTTTGTTTGACCTTAATCTAGGTACCAGTTTGAAGTCGGTGCCTCAGCACGAGCCAGGAGGAGTGATAGAAGCCAATCAGGTAGACGATTATAGGTCCACTCCTCCTGGCTCGTGCTGAGGCACCGACTTCAAACTGGTACCTAGATTAAGGTCAAACAAAAAAGGTATTATTTTTTGCTTTTCAGTTTTTTCGGCGGTTTCATTTTTTGTTAAAAAGTTTTTTAATCAACAAAATAGGCTTGCGAACAACATAACAAAGGCAGGACTAAGCCAAAAACGCACAAGTAAGTGAAGTAAAGAGCACGTACCAGTCGCCAACGGGCCGTGGGGAGTCATACGTGCCGATCCTCTGGACCGGCATCGGAGCACGAGGCACATCATAGTGCGAGCATTCCTCTATCTGGAATTGAATGAACATTTCTTAGTATGCTTTTGCTTGACTCGTAAATAAATAAAGAAGAAGTGGTGACGCTTATAGAGCTGGTCATAGGCTGGCAGAATTATCCACCTATTTTAAACTTTTGCGATTATCAATCATAACACAAGACTTGATCACATTTAATAATGGCGAAAAAAAAACAAAACAAACAAAAAACCATCGGAAATGGTCAGTATTGTATCGCTGTGATAGGATTCTGGTACGAAATTAAGATTAAATGCGGGTAGTTCGAAATACCCGCGCGCTAAACGAGCGTGGATACCCTACTACACTTCATTCTACTCTTGACCACGGCAGCTGCACTGGCTGAAACTTCGAGGTAATTCAAACAGTATTTCATTACACGATTAAGCCTTGTGCACGTTAGTAGTTAATCTGGCAACAATCCTAAAGCCAATACTCGTAAGTAGAAGGACTTACTTTGGTGAAGGCAGGCGACTGTTGCGCCGGCATTGGCTGGTGTGCAACGGGCGCGGGGGCGCGCGTGCGCCGCCGCTGCAACGCTGCGCTCGCGTCGAACACGCCCGCTACAATGCGCAGGCGGTTGCCTGGGCATATTCCCTGCAACAATACCTCATTATAATTTCTGTCAACGGGCTGAAATTCGCGCTATTAGTGCAGTGACCGACAGTCATCTCATGAAAGCTCTCGAAAATATGTAATGCAATGTAACTCTGTTCGTATAGGTCAGGTCTCAACGTGGTTGATAATGCATCCTTTTCGGCGTTAGAGATTTTCAGGAGGAGGGGGGGGGGGCAGTGGCTATGCTCAGAGAGACGTTACATAGTAAGTACCTAAGTAAAAGAAAAGGGGGAGCTTTAGGCAAAAAATCTCAACGTGCGGTGGACATATTGAGACCCAATATTACTGCTGGTGACTACTACCTACTGCAAACTGGGATAACTGCTCCGGGAGTAAGGATATCAAAAACTATGTGTTTCTTATAGTAGAGACTTCCTAGCAATTGTTACAAAATGTTTAATGACATCCGTAGACTGGAAACGGACCATTGCGACGACGATGTATCAATAGTGAAATGACGGGTGTTTTCCCGATCATTGCCCGGGAGACACTTACAGTTGTGGCCATATAATTAAGAACGATTATTTATTGAGATGATTTTTTCAAAGTAACAAGTATAACTAATTGCCCGTATTTTTTTTATTTCTCTCGGTATTGCGAAACTTTTCCGTACTACCGGTACATTCATTTATGCAACATAGTTGGTTAAAAAATTAATAGAGAAACTTTATACATTCGATCTGAACCTAGTATTAGTACTTACTGGCTGGTCACGTAATTAAGAACGCTGAATAGTTTATTATTTTTTCAAATTTAAATAGAGAACACTGTGTGGCTCTGTGGTTGTAGATTATTATTCGTATAATTTTGGCGCCATTTCGTGCTGTTAAAGTCTTAAAAGTGATTACTTCGTATAAAAACAATGGGGAAAAATAAAAGTTGTGATAAATCTACAAGAGAAGTAATAATAAAACTTCGCGAGAAGAATTGGTCGTATAAAAAGATAGCCGATCATCTGCAATGTTCAAAAACAATGGTTTTCCATGCCGTAAAGCATTTTTCCACGTATCAATCTACTTCAAACGTTCCACGTGGACCTAGACAGAGAAAGTCATCTCGTCGAGATGATCGAAATATCGTTCGTTTGGCAAAACAAAATCCTTTTAAAGGGTCTAATGAGTTGAGAAAAGAATATTTTGGCGAAAACAACCCTTCAGCAATCTCTGCACGCACTATTCGAAGGCGTTTGGTAGAAAATAAGTTGAACGGAAGGATAGCAAGGAAGGTGCCTATGTTGAAACGATGTCATAGGCAAGCCCGACTTGCATTTGCAAGAAGGTATGAAAACTGGACAGTCAGACAGTGGAAAAACGTTCTTTTTTCTGACAAGACAAAAATAAATAGGGTATGTTCTGATGGAAAACGATATGTACGACGCCCTCCGAATAAAGCATTCGACCCAAAGTACACAAAAGTGACATTAAAGCATGGCGGGGGAAATGTGAAAATTTGGGGGTGCTTTTCTGGACATGGCGTTGGACCTGTTAGGCTGATAGAAGGAAACATGGATCAATTCCAATACAAAAATATACTGCAAGAAACAATGTTACCATATGCCGAAGACGTGCTTCCGGTTATTTGGACATTCCAGCACGACAATGATCCAAAGCATACTGCACGCACCGTTAAGGAATTCCTCACATCACAATCAGTTTCTGTCTTAGATTGGCCAGCCAACAGCCCAGATTTTAACCCAATAGAGCATCTTTGGTGCGAAGTCAAGAAAAAGGTTTCATATCGACAGTGTGGCAATTTGAGAGAGCTGTACGACGTTTTCTTAGAAGAATGGAACTTTATTTCTCTTGCGAAATGTCAAAAATTGATAGATTCAATGCCTCGCCGGTGTAAAGCCGTAATTAAAAGCCGTGGACATGCTACTAACTATTAATTTTAATTCAAATGTATTAAATTGCTTTTTTTTTCTATACCAACTTCACATTAATATGATTTATTTAATCTAAGTTTCATATAAAACAACTCTCGAGCAGTTTAATAAATCGTTCTTAATTATTTGTCCAGCTTCATTACTATTTGAATTTATTAGTATAGAGAACAAATAAAATTTGTAAAAAAAAATGTTAGCAATTATACACTATTATTCTTAATCCCGTTTGCTCTATCCATGTGGCTATTTTATAACATAACTTGTTACTTCTAAGAAGGAACACAACTAGACATATGACATGATTTAGATAAAAAAAAATCGGAAACTTCAAATCGTTCTTAATTGTATGACCACCACTGTATAGTTGGCCAGCGATGTTTGAAAATAAAGGAGGCCCAATGTTCAGACTGGATCGATTCGAAAAAATCGTCATACATTCTTTGAGTTAAACTGTCGTAATAATATCCACTCATGGCCGCGGTGACGACTTAAAACAGTGACGACCCCAGTCAGTGACGTCTGAGTCACATCTACTTACATCATAAAGGAGGAAAGAAACAAGAGGCTTGTATGTAGAGTCATACTCGGACTTTGCGTTTTCGCTTCATAGACATATCCGTCACTAAAAATATCCAATTCAAAGATGGATTGATTTTCATGATGTCGAAACTAGGCTAGGAGGTCAATTGTTTATGACAAGCAAAATTTTGCAACAAAATCCAGTACCAATTCAAAAATAGCAACTGTTTCAAATTTTATCGAACATGGAAGGAAACTTACGAAAATGTTCTGTTGATAGAATACTTATACCCTGTTTCACCATCCATTGATCAAATTTAATAAGACGGATATAGGTGATGCCATCTCTGTTTGTTTTGTTCGAATAGACGGAGACGGCATCACATTCATCCGTCGGTTAAAATTAATCAATGGGTGGTGAGACAGCCCCTTACTGTCGAAACATACTTATTCTGCCCTGCAGGCCCTAAAACGCAGTAAGAGCAAAAAAGCGATTAGACCATTATGTTCCTTACGCTGTGCTTGTTATAGTTCAATAATCAAGAAACGCAACAACCCTCTTACTGCGTTTTAGAGTCTGCAGGGCAGCATTGGTGACGACTTGTTTACATCTTCTCACGAAAAGAATCATAATACTGTACTAATTATTGTTATTCATGGGGTGAGTAATTTGCCAGTAATTTTTTATTGCAAATTGCTATCCACACATACCTACATACATTTTTGTACATTTCAATAAAGGTACTTATTATGAATTAAAATTTAAAGGATGACGATGAATAGAAATCAATTAATTTTTATTTTTAATTTAATCATTTAAAAAATAAATCATACAAGGCGTACAGTTGAGGAAACTGAATCGCGTAGGTACCGGGGTGGAACCTCTTCACAGTCAATTTCTCGATGATTTCTATTTTTATTTTTTCTATTTTATTTTCTATTTTTTTCTTTTTTTTCCGAGTTTTTCTTGATGATTTTTTTTTGGCAGGTGTAGGGAATATTAACATGATATTTACATGATATTTCCAACAAAAAGGTTCCATTCTGGTACGCAATTCAGTTTCCCAACTGTACCTACCTAATATGACACATGTCCATACTAGGTAGTACTAAGTACGAAGCCAATTTTACCGTGAGTCGCACACAGGAGTTTTGGTCGGCCTTTACCCTCTTACCTGCGTAATCAAAGATTCTTTTACTCCTTTCCATTATATTACTAAGATGCGTAATTTCGGGATTTCAGTGGAAAATTCCTATACCTTGACCAATGAAACAATAGTTCGCCACTTCGTCACAGTCTTAGTGGTCGTATTAGCATTACGACATGGAAAAATAACAAAAAAATAACTGAGAATCTGACGAAATGACGCAAGTCTGTTACAACCTTTTACAACCACAAGGATAAATGACAAGTTTGTTGAAAATACGACCTTGAAATCCTTGAATCTACGGCATTTACTTTGAGCTTACGTTTAACTAAATACCTACGTGTATCTCAGATACATGTACAATTGTAATATATACTTTTTTCTAGCCTCATCGCTGAGCAGAAGAATTTGTAGATTACATTTGCTAGGAAGTGGCGGATTTACACATTTGCCGCCTGTAGTCTATGAAATTTTTGCCGCCCCTACTAACCACTGTAATTTGTTACCCTCAATTTAAATTTAAATTCGCAATATTGTAACGCTATAAGAATAAGTATTTAAAATACACCTTACTTTACATACTTTGCTTAGTAATTTTTCATATACGGACGTAGGAGCATTCGGTATACTAAAATATTGTACTTTTTTATCGCTAAGATAAAAAAATTAAGCAAAATTTGTTGCCCCTCTAAAAGTCGCCCTAGGCTCCGGCCTACTCAGCCTGTTGGTAAATCCACCAATGCACCACTGGTGCTAGTGTTGGTAGTACTGGGAGCTTACCTGTCGGCCGCGCAGCGAGCATAGCCACCAGCCCTCGCTGCCGCCAGTATTCTGCTCCAATACGGTGAGCAGGTCGCCCCGCCGGAACGCCAGCTCGTCAGGGGACTCAGCTATGTTGTCGTACAAAGCCCGCGCCATGCACTGTAACAATACAAAAAAAAAACGTTAACATAAGCATCATTGCTTTTGACAGTTACAAATGTGGACGGGTACAGCTAAATGCCTCGTTAAAGCGTAAACCACATATAGACATTGGGTCGGGTTATTCAGCCATGTAAATAGGGCCGCCGCACTCCCGATCCGCGGCCGTCCTACATGTGTGGTTTACGCTTAAGTGTGGCTCTATGTGCGTGCAAGGCCTTTGCCTACGGTAGTAGGGAACTAAATCTACAGACTTAAAAATTTGCCCGGGTCTTCTTCATAACGACTTGTAAATACCAATATTTATTTGGAAATACGTAGGGAATTTATGAAATTCTCGAACTTCACTCCAACTATACTATGTGATCTAATAGTTCAGTTCACATGCGCATGAGCAAAGTCGCGGCTAACAAGTTGTATTTTATAAATCGTATTTAATAGTAGGTAAGCGATGTTAATTGAGAGTAAGTACTTCGAACCGTGGTATCTCGGCAATCAGCCAATTGGCAACCTTGTTTACACATTGTAGCCTTATTCACACGTAGCCGATGTTGAGTTGGAATCGGATATGATATAACAGCATCCCGGGTGCTGCGTTTACCGTTTTATTTAATTACTAGCTGCTGCCCGCGACTCCGTCTGCAAAGAATTCGTTTATCGCTATCCCGCGGGAACTATGTAATTTTCCGGGACAAAAAGTATCCTATATGTTAATCCAGGTTATAAACTATATGTGTGCCAAATTTCATCACAATCCGTCAAACCGTTTTAGCGTGAAGAAGTAACAAACATACACACTCACAAACTTTCGCCTTTATAATATTAGTGTGATAAAACATAAATATACTTATAAAAGAACGCACGACGAAAATCAACAATACGGTACCTAAATCATCGAAATCAAAACTCTTTTACATTTCTCTTTTTGTACTACTAGCGCTTTTGGAAATACATACCATCACTGGCAACAATAATGCGCCGTAGGAAACTTGGCAGAAAGTATTTTTTATTAATAAAAATCCTATCACTATTTACTTAACTACCTAACACAAGTAAAAAAAAGTAAAGAACATCAAAGAAACATAAATTAGGTAGGTATATTGCCATGAAAACATTTCATTCTCATCACATCTAATATAGTTTTTACAAAAATCCTAGGGATATTAAAACATTCTCATTGATTTTGATTTATAGTTACCTATGTACACCTTAGTTTATAGAATCAGCAATTATCTACGTTCCAAAGATGTTAGAAAGCCTAGAAAGCTAACATCAATAATCCGCCGTATTAAATAGGGTTTAATGAAAACTAATGGCTACATAAACCTGTACTTGTCTTAAGTCATACCGTTGCATTTCGAACTTGTGACCCTCGTTGCAAAAGGAAATGACCGTCATGTAATAACTTAATAAGAAACCCCAGTGCATTTCTGTATCGAGTTAATCGGAAGAGATGGGCCCGAACTAAAAATTTTACGCGATTGAAAAAAGACTATTGCAAAGTGTGAAACTTTAAATCGTCATATTGATACGCGTGAGGTTAGGGCCAGTTCTTTTCACGAAGTTTCAATGCTAGTTATTAGTATTTGACACCCTCCTCGCCCACATTTCGGCGCGTACGCTGCAGCTGCGTCGGAACGCGTGTCCTAAATTGCGATAAAGATTGATGGCATTGTGCAACGCTCTGCAGTTGGGGCAGGCCATGTCCGTTTCCGATCGCATGTTTATGCAATTGATAAGTTCGTTATGCATATCCGTGCAATACAAGAGAGGCGGGCAATGACATTAAGTCGGGGTAGGCAATTGCCTATGTAATTAGGGCATTGTTATGTTTCACTGATGGGCACGTGAGACAAATCTATTTATTTACCAAAGTTAGAAATTGAATAGCTTTTGGCCGCGGTTTTGTATGTACATGCAGAAATTGCAGAATTAAAATTTGACAGTCTTTTGTCCAATTGCAGTAATTTATTTAAAATAAGTTCATTGTCCTGTGGTAGGTAATTAGAAACATTCCTTCCTTCTTTCCTTCAATGACCCTCAAGGAATTTGTCTGCCAAATTTCAAGTCTCTATGTCCTTACCCGGGACTTAAACTATCTCTATACCAAATTTCATCTAAATCGGTTCAGCGGTTTAAGTGTGAAGAGGTAACAGACAGGCAGACAGACTTTAGCATTTATAATATTAGTACCGTACGGATAAACTCAGTTTTATATCTTTATGTGCTCTACTTAAGTACCTATTGCCGAAATGACCTATGGACTCGAGTAAAAAAATAATCATAATGAAGTTATGATTAAATATTATGATGATATATGATAACAAAGTGACTGCTATAAGAAACTTAAGCTACTTATTCCTGCGATAAGCCAACTAATTTGAATAACATTTTATTTAACCATCTCGTAAGTCTCAAGGTAAAATTGACGTAAACGACAACAATAGGTGAGTTTTTTTTTTTTCAATTTCTAATATAAATATCACGGCCATCCGGTTTAGAGTCCAATTCATAGAAAACATTTTTATTTATTAAAAGCACAAATAAATTAGAATGATTGTGACTTGTGATCAGGGTGGTCGGAGAAATAAACGAATTGAGATGATAAAATTCAAGTGTGAATGATTTTTTTTGTGATTTGATTATACTTACAAATAGTTAGAAATCATATAGCAATAAATTAAATTATCTAAAAAATAGACATGCATTTCTATGGCAACCATCAGATATGAAATCATAACAAAGCGGGGAATGTGCTCCATGATCTTTTTCGCTCCGAAACATCTATGACGTTTTACTGTGCTCGAGTCTTGGATGTTTAATATGTGTTTAAGTATGTATCTATCTATATAAGTATGTTTATCCGTTGTCTAGTACCCATAGTACAAGCTTTGCTGAGTTTTGGGACTAGGTCAACTGGTGTTAATTGTCCCGTGATATTTATTTATTTTATTTACTACCTAAAATTTAATTTATCGGTTTGTAAAATAAACGTACCCTTTTCGGCTGCAATTTCTTGATACTCCGTAAATAACATCCTTTGCAGTTTTTGTACACGGCCGAGATGTAAACACGAATATTCACAGTCTCTGGCATTGTCACATAAGCATAACACTTCGCGAAAATTATTAGTTGTTTAATATATTTATATTGTAATAAGTCCTTTCCCGTCGCAGGATCGGAGGACACTGATCGGGAGACGCATACGCAAATGAATTTATTAAATTAGCTATTATTTAGCGATTCGATCGTGAGTCACGGACTCGTTCACGTACTTACACAGTGCGTTGTACTTCGATTGTAAGTTTAAAGGAGCACAAATTTATTTGGTTTTAGCTTAGTTTTATTTTTAAGCTGGGATAATTATAAATCTTTGATCAATTATAACTGAACATACACATTGCCGAACAAAATCCCCTTCAAAAAGTGTCCGAACTTTTTTATTTGTTTGCATAACAATTAAAATCATCACCTACACAGAAATTTGAACCTAGTCTTTACTTCATTACAGTTGAATTTCGGTTGACACTTGACAGCTAAACTTGACAATTTCACGCAACGTACTGAGAAAAAAGAAGGCCACTTTTATCAAAGTGGCGCTCATTTGGCTCGGACATTTTCGGGCGCGCGACTGTGGATCTACAGTTATAATTGATCAAAGTTTTAAATACATATTTTCGTGCTGTCGAGAACAAAGTTATTCGGGTTAAAGATATACTTTATTCTCAAAAGAATTACATAAATTCACTTAAAGTTATAATAATAATAATACGTTGTTATACCTAATTGTAATAGAATAATCCGCAAAATATCTACTCCTCTGTACTTGACTGTTTAGTAGAGGATAGCGCCGGGTTTAAAAGAAAAAAAGTAAAAAATGTGGGTACCAGTATGCTTGCTGAACTCTGTAGCCGCGGCCTTAGGCCCCGTCCTCACAGCTACGTCCATAAGATTCAGTGTGTTACAGAATTGCGAACAACGATCAACAAACTGCGAATAAAAAACCGCGCGGTGAAATATCGCTGTGTGGACAGGCCCTTATGGCTATCGTATCCCCGGGTCTAACTCTAAACATACAGTCACTAATGCAATGCACTTAAATGACGAGTAACTTCCTCAAACCCTGAAAAAAGTTTGTGGAAACGAAAACAAGATTGATGGAAAACAGGAAACAACCAACAATATTATCCTGTACGCACTGACGTTTGACGTCCAGCGAGTTCACACGTACAAAATGATTAGGGGGATTAAGGAAGAAATATATTTTACAAATGTTTTGTACATATTATATTATTCGAATATATAGGTAGGTATTATACGTATTTTCTTAGTGCTATTGTTTGTTCGTTGTCTGTTATGTACCTCTTTTGTTACGTTTTTGATCTTGTTGATTTTCTAAAATGCCAACCTTCTATTCTAAAGTACAAAATGCAGTCAGCTGACGGCATCATCGATTGGTCAGCTATTAGCGAACTTACCTACCTTTGTTTGAGATTTGAATCCGGTTCGTTTCACAGTACCTGGTAACAGCGCGTTACAATCTACTAGATACATGACGAATGGAGAGCTGTTATTTTAAAAGGAAGATTAACCATGTCATTATTGTCTTAAGGAATAAATATGATCGAAATAAATAAATAAATTGGTAAACATAGTCGCACAAAGCATATGAGTGGTTAAATAACTTAAAGATTCTATCATTATGACGGGAAAAAAGTTTCAAATGGTATTTACATAACTACAACGTTGAAAGAAAGCTTTTCTCAGTTTCAGACTTTGTTTAGTTCTTTGAATAAATATTTAGCCATATAGGTAGATAGGTACTTAATAGAACGTTTTACACTTTCAACCCCATAAATTACCATATAAACATGTCAGAAAAGTTCAGAATTTTTTTTTAGTTTTTCTTTGCCTTCAGCGTATAAACGTATACCAACATAAGCAGAATTACCGCATTACATTCATTGTATCCGCTAATCGTTGCTATTAACACGTAAAAGTTGCATTAGGCAACAAATAAAGAAGCTGCGTCATCGGATATCAAAGAGTGAATCATGGCGCCAGACAGATCCGCAGCTACCTGGAATCACCGAGCTTTGAAGGTACAAGGCACGAGCACGTAGGCCAATGAGGTCATTCTCGAACCTCTTGTAAACAGTGTAACTACAAATCCATGAATGACATAAATATACATTTTCCTCTAACCATTAATCTTCTTTTAGGCTGTCATGAAGCCATTTAACCGCAGAACAAACAGAATCTTACAGCCACAACAAAGCACGCTTAATTTAAATATTCTGCAAGATTTACATAAAACTCACGGGCGTTGCGGTTAAGCGTAGGTCGCATAATAAGCTCAAATAAACTAAGGAGCCGTAAACAAAATTGTGATGTTTGCACGAAATAATTAAGACGGGTCAGCTCAGCGTGGGCGAACATTTATTTGCGAGAGGAAATTACTTACCAAGGTGAAAAACTTCGAGCTCAAGTTCTCGGCATTTGCGCCAGCTATTTTTTTAATATGTCACTTCACTCACCTCCGGCTTAGTTCGTTGACCTAGTCTTTTAGGTTATAAATACCCTTATTCCCTTTAGGCTTGGGTCACTGGTCATTCAGCCATGTGTGCCAAATGTTGCGAAGTGAACCGGGTAGTTTTCGCGGTTGAGTAGAGGCGCCATGTGGTAGTGGGACGGTCGAAAATCAATGGCTGCCGCTAGGGGACTGAATGGCGGGGC